>OY019133.1:5425468-6692774 GCA_955652365.1 Eristalinus aeneus
TCGAATAAATTTGAAAACCCCCACCGAACCAATCAATTTCCATCAACCAACAGAGTCTCTGCAACCACTGGACACACCGCAATTAGTATTCATAGACTGTGACCCTTCAGACATCATATTTCATTGAAATTTGCAACCACCCGCCCTAGGGCTACATGGTTGGAATGGATTTCCGAAAAAGCTCTACTCACCTGTGCATTATTCCGCATCTGATTGATGGCAGAGAACGATGCAATGCAGTGGCCCGGATTCTGGTGGTGTGCCTGCGGCAGCACCTCCTCATTTGGTCCCGGTGGGCTTAGATCGCTGGGCGTCTGTGTTGAGTTATTGCTAGTCGTGGTCACATCCTCGTTGTTACCCCTATCAGTGTCGGTGGTTCTGCAAAATGGGAAAAAACACAAAATAGTTAAGAGCTAGCTTTCAATTTAATAAATGTTTCATTTCCCATAAATTCACCCTCGTTTCCAAAAATAAACAGCAGGATGGAGGAGGGGGTGAGGGTGATTCGCCGCCTGTGGTGCTAAAGGCTTCGAATCATCATCTGCCCAACACAATGGAGCGATGATGTCCTAATATTAGCTTTTTCGTGCACAACTCGCCAGGTCTGGAGGGGGAGGGTCCAAGCGGACGGTGCCACCCTCAGCATGTGTCCCGACGCTTTAAATGAAAATTCAACAAAAATTTTAGGTTTTTGCCCCTTCTCCGAGATCTATCGATTTTCTACTGGATTGAGGGTGGTTGATACATTTTCCATTTGCCAACAGTCGGATATGACATCATCGACGGCGAACCGGCTGGCTGACTGCGTGGCAAGGCAACCGCTTTCAGGCCTAGCAGCACGGGAGAACAAAAAATCGATTGAATGGGAACAACGAGACGCGGGCGATTCCGTCTCTATTTTTTTCAAATTCCTGTCGAATCGATTTAATTGTAAAGCCAGGACTCACGAGATGTCCTGGAGTCCCCACAGGGCAGTAAAATGTTTACGACCGCGTTCGCCGCCATGGCGCCGCAGCGGGGTTATTTTGCTCTAGTTTCCACACTTTTACGATCTCGACTGGAAAAGAGTGTCTGAAAGAATGTGGGTCGGGTACAAAACACCCCCATCGAGGATGCCTTACAGCACTGCTCGACAGGACGTGAACATAGCGGATTTCAGGTCAAGTCATCCGGGAAACTACTTATTTGTGCGAAAGCCAATAGTTTGGGTTTTGTTTTCGTTCAGCCCCAGTCCCGTGAGGCAGGCAGTAGGGTCAGTTGTGTATACCTGCCCATGAGTTCCGTGTCACACGAGACAAGCGGCTGAACTTGAAAAACGAATAAACCCAGACACGTGGTGGCCAGAACAACATGTGGCACAAAACCGCCATTAGTGGAAGCAGAAAATTGTATTTGAGACAAACGGAGAGGGAGAGAATCTAATTTTGGAACTAAGGACTGCGCCGGATGTGCAGGACGAACGACTGGGATGTCTGTGAGGCTGTGAGGACGACGAGGAGATAATCTGTCTGAGAATGCGGAGCTTTTAATCAAATTGTGCTGATGAAGACGGAATGAACGACAGGTGTGGAGGCAGTTCGGAGAATCCAAGGCAATGGGAAACTTTTTGATGATAAATTGTTTGTCGGCACCGTGAAACCATGAGAATCCTTTTTGCTTGTTGTACTTAAATAATGTGCTAGCACATTTAGCGGGCTCTGGAGGGCCCTTATGGAAACATTTTTGCTTGTAATTTGGATTATAATTTGGATGAATTGTCCCTTTCCGTGGCCGATTTTTATTTTTTTTTAACTTTGTCCGAAGATTTTGTTAAATTGAAGACCTGAAAATGTAGATTGTTGTTGTGATGGAATTCATCGTTTATACACAACATTAAGTCAAGTTAGAGAACTCAGTTTTCTTTTTTCAGGAACGTCCTGTCTTCGGTTTCGAAATGTTTAACAATTCTTAGAAAGATATAAACACGAATGAAAGTAATCCACTCGTACTAGTCTGTCACTTTCATTTTCAGCTCTTAAGGTCTGTATGGTAAGTACTAACACAGAGCTCTGCAACAATTTTTCCATTAAAAGAAATGATGGCAAGGTTTGTACAAAATACGAAGGTTGCCTTTTATATTTCGGGATTGGGCAACCCTAGTGTTGCAATCTGGCAACTGCCAACTCTATCGTAAAGTTTGACATTTTTGGGGTTATATATATTTGTGTTGTTTACAGTAACTAAAAGATTCGTCTCGTCCAAAATATGGAATGAAATGGTGAAAATTTTCGTGCAATTATTTTTTACAACTTTCGACGTGGATTAACTCAACAACAGTGCATCGATGAACTTAATTCAATTTTTGGGGATGAAGCTTTATCAAGGACCAGTGTTTATCGATGGTATGGTGAATTCAACCCAGGTCGTAGTTCATTCCAAGACGAATTTCGTGAAGGTCGTCCAAAATAAGTTGTTGTTCCGGAAGCCATTGTTCCTGTGCTCCAACTGATATTGCAAGATCGTCATGTGACCTATCATGAGATTGAGACAACCTTAGGCATTAGGAGGACCAGCATACATTCAATATTGCATGAACATTTGACCGTCAAAAAAATTTGTTCGCCTTGGATCCCACACAATTTGTCAATCGCTCGAAAAACGGCTCGTGTCGATTGATCGAAAGAAATGCTCCAAAAATACGATCGCGGTGCTTTGAAACACGTGTATGACATCGTGACAAGCGATGAATCGCGGATTTATGCGTATGAGCCCGAAAGTAAAGAGTAGTCAACTATATGGGGGTTTCGAATTGAGCCAAATCAAAGTTGCTCGCGTACGAAGCACTTCCAAGCAAATGTTCGCCTGTTTTTTTCGGAAAAACTGGACATGTCGCAGCCGTACCACAACCATTTATTTGCCAGTTGTCTTCCAAGAAATCAGGAAAACCAACCGCCGAAGACTGAGCGCTGTTCACCACGACAATGCGAGCTCTCACACATCGGCTCACAAAACTGCATTTTGAGCACTCATAACATCGATTTGATGAGTAATCCGCAGTATAGGCCTGACTTGGCACCGAATGACTTCTTTTTATTCCCGTACGTAAAAAATAAAATGAGAGGTCAACGTTTCTCGACACCTGAAGAAGCAGTTGATGCGTTCAGAATGCCTGTTTTGGAGATACCTCAATCAGAGTGACCAAAGTGCTTCGACAATTGGTTCAAACGCATGCAAAAGTGTATAGATCTTAATAGGGAATATTTTGAAAAACAATAAAGCTATTTTCGATGATTAATATTTGTTTTTGTTCTCTAAACCCGAAGTATTAAAAACAACCCTCGTAGTAGAGATGTGCCAGGATAACCGTCAGGATGGATTTTTTTAATTAATTAATTGTTGGCGCGAAAGTCCACAGGAGGACCAGGGCCTAGCTTGTTCATCAACTACTCGTGTTGTGCGCGCTACTGTTCTCTCACAGTTTTTTGCCGACTCCGAACGGCGAAGTTTTGAGAAGCTTTCTTAGACAGTTATTACTCTTTTAGTGTTGTCAGCAGCGCAATAGAGGTGGTGCCGTGAAAAATTCGAGGTGTTAAGCCGGGAATCGAACCTAGACCCTTCGGCGTGTGATCGTCGCAATCTACCCACTACGCCAAGGCGGCCACTCAGAATTGATCTTATGCAAATTTAAAGGATTTGCTTACGAGCAAGATTTCTACTCAACTAAATTTTTCATAAGACATTCGGGATGTTTCAGTTTTTGTACCTAAGATTGAAAAATAAACGCCGCTCAAAGTGAATTTTCATTTCAAATTGCAAATCTGAAGTGAGTACGTCCTTATATCTGACTTTTATGTTCCTTACACACAAAATGAATAAGGTATATAGTTGTAACTGAAAACATATGCTCAACACAAGTGCACCGACGTAACAAAACAAAAACATCTTTAATCGATTGAACATAGCCCGCGAAATTTGAATCTAAACGTATTTCTTGAACAGACCTCGTATAGCAGAGAGCCAATGACACTTTCGATTGTTTTCTAGTTATAGCGAAGGCGAGAACTTATATGTGGAACGAACGAAGAAGTCAAGTCAGCGCAGCACGTTTTTATATCGAATAGCTTCCAACCTGAGCGAGCTCTAGCAAGTCTGCCAACTGTGACCTCCTGCAGGTCGCACAAAGTACAACGCTGTCTGCACTTACAACAGAACCAGAAACGTAAGAAGCGTGATCGCGGGAATAGGCAACTGGTATGTTAGGAATGAAATGTGGTAATTATATCAAAAAGAGAAATAGATAGTCGGTGAATATACAGTGAATCAAAAAAAGTTAGACATTCCTGAACAATTTATTGGAACAAAGTCTGATAAGACACGAAAACTCACGAAATCATTCATATCCACTATCCAAATCGCGAAATATACCCTAATGCTGCTTTTAGAACAAATAGATACTAAAGCTAAACGGGAAACTTAAAGACAACTGCACAGCTCATTAAAACTATGACGCATTTGTCAAAAAAACTCTGTTTGAAATTGCCGGTGTAAGTTGTATAAATTTAACTTTAAATTTAGCAGGTCTGAGATCGAACCGCTTACAAATCGGAAGAATGTTATTATTTTCCCACATTCAGGGTAAGCTGTCGTACATGAATTTCTCGTAAACTTCATGTTTGGAGTCGGAATTAAACTGTAGGCAGATCGACTTATAACACACATACACGAGCGTTTGTTAAAGAAGCTTGGCTTTGATTCATTGTAGGACTTTAATTTTTCAGATTGCCAACAAATTTTCAGCGCACTGATTTAAAAATCAACCTGCATGGCATAAATGCGAATTTTAAAGACGTTTTCATACAATTCCCCAGTTGTTGTGGGGAATTTTTTTTATTACTGAAACCTGAGAAAATTGTTAAATCAGGCCCCTAGTATCTCCGCAATTTCACGAGAATTTCGTTATTTAATAAACTGCGTATAATTTGTGTCCTCCCCCTTACAACTCAGCAGTAACCTGATATTCAAATTCTGCAATCGTTTGAGGGAAATTACGGTTCAACCAAACGTAATTGAAACTTGAAAGCGGCTATAAATAGACCCAAGATTGTTTTGCCTGAAGTTTTCATGAAAAACTTTCCAAGCTGGCCCACGCAATTAAACCTTCAAGCAATATCAATTTCTGAAAAGAAGTTCAATCATATTTTTGTTTTTCGTCTAGATTATTGACTTCACACACTTGCTGTTGACACTTAAGTTGAATACACTTCAAAGAGATTATGTGTCATTAACTCAATTCACCACTCTCCTGCGTTGAGGAAGCACATAGTCACCTCATGCCTGCAACCTTCTGAATGATTCAAAAGTTTACTCCAAGCACACATCGTTCAATTTTTTTCCCACCTTCTTGTCCCTTCCCAAGTTTCCTGGAATAATTTCCGACTGCTTGTATGAAATTAGCTTTTGAATTATTCACTAACGGTGTTGTACTCACGCGTTTGTTCGTAGAGGTAGAAACATTTTGACGGGTTGGCTGCTTATGGTGTAACAATGATGTAAATCCGCATATGTGTTGGTAGCCCGTGTGCTGCTGCTTCCAGTTTTCTTCCTGGAAGGCACTTACGCTTCCGATCCAATTGCTGAAAGAAGAAAACAAACAGAAACTGTAAAATGATTTAAAATTCATTTGATTGAGTCGAGAGTTAAGGGTTCCTAACGGGTCCCTATACGCAACTGCTTCGGGGACCTCATCATCTTCCAGAGAATCAGGTAAGTGGCTGAAGCCAACTAACCGAATGCAGCAGCACATGTTACGAAATTCAATCACATTAGAGAGGGAGCGTCTAAAAAGGACAAACACACAGTAACAAGCTCAAGCAGAAACTTATCCCACATCGCGCGAGTGTTTCCTCTTTTCATTCGAAAGCACTTGGCAGTGCTCGCCGCAAACTTGTTCAGAAGATTTTTCATTTCCTTTGAGTGCCTAAACGAATTTGGGTTAAGTTGTTTTTCTTTTACGCGAGCACTGCAAGGGACGTCGGGAGTCAGGAGAAGGTGACAAGTCGTCCGCCTTCGGCTTCCTGCTCGCGAAAGAGAACGCGTGAGTGGTTGGGCATTTTCTAAAGGATTCAGAACTGCCATCACACTGGGGGCCGAGGTAACGAGGTTTAACGCGAGAGTTTGCGATAGATTGTATGTGTTTTGAAACTTCTCCTAACGCCCTGAATAAAGGGAAAACATATTTATTTCAGGCCTTTGTTGTTAAAAAAAAATGTTTTGATGAAAAGAAACTTTCTGGTTGTGAGCAGGCAGATGGAACGAGGAGAAAATGAAGAACGCACATCAGGAGTGTTGATAAAACAAAAAGGGTTTGTACTTGAGTTTGCGTAGGGTTCTTGGAAGCCGGGGAAGAGAATACATTTTATGTTCCAAAAATATAAATTTTTCGAAAGTTTGAAATATCACAGTGGCAATGCAGAATGTAAAAACATTCTTCAGTTATCAGGTGCCAGTTTGGGCTTCAGATTTTGAACTGACAATAAACTAAATTTCTCTGCTTTAAGAGTCCTTTGAATTTTTGGCTACCAGTGCTTTTTTGGCGTTTAGCAACATTTCATTCTTCACTCCACATCACTTCACTGAAAAAATTCAATATTTTTTTTTCAAAGATATGCGGCGCATGTATGTAGATGGATTCGCCGTATGTTCTGTATTAAATTTTGAATTATAGACTTTCGATCATATTCTGTTCGTATTTAAGGCATACTCTTTCACGATTTTAAATATTGCGATTGCAAATTACAACGCTTCGTTTTCTAAGTTCCAAAATGTTTGTTTCTTAGACAGATCTTGGAAAAGACCCAAGAAATGCAAATCGACACTCACCACCTATTCGTCGATTTTAAGGCCGAATACAGTGCTCCACAAAAGTCAAGGGACAGCACATATCATTAAAAAATTAGACTGTCGTTTGATAGTTATTGCAAAAAAAGTTAAACCTTTTTATTTTTTTTTTCAATTAGTTGATATTTCTAGACTTGCAGCAAAAAAATTCTCCAAATTTGTCCTTTTTATAAAAAAAAAATTCATTATAACCTCGAAACTGCTTCCACAAAAGTCTTAGTACACCTGTGTACAATTTGAAAAAATAAAAGCAATAATAAAAAATAACCTAAAAAACTTATACTTCTCAATATTTTGCTGGAAACTCCTTCATTTCGAGTACAGACTGAAGTCTCTTTGGCATAGAATCGACTAATCTTTTAGTATACTCGTTGCTAATATAGTGCCACTCCTTCTGTAAGATATGTTTAAGTTGAATTTTATTAGAAATTTGATGCGTTCTTAATTGTTGGTCCAGTTTATCCCAGAGGTGCTCTATAGGGTTCAAATTAAGGATCTGAGATGGTGTCGGCAGTGTTTTCGTGTTATAGAGCAACCACATTCGAACCCTTTGAGCGGTATGCTTTGGGTCGTTGTCTTGCTGGAACAGGAAATCGGCAGGCATTCTTAGTTTAGTGGCACTTTCATTGAGATTATTCTTTAGAATAAGTACAAAGGTTGATTCATTGTATTTTCAATGAATACTAAATTTCCCACTCCAGTAGCTGACATACACCCCCAAACCATCAGTCCTCCACTTAACAGTCACAGTCTTAATCGTGTGTTTCGGATTGAAGGCATCTCCTCTTCTTCTCCACACTCTTAGGCGGCCGTTTGATCCAAATATACTCCAGAACGCATACTCCAAGAGTATATTCATTGGTCTACGTAACAATGAATATACTCTTTTGCAAAAGCAGTTTGTTTTTTTTTTGTTTGTTCCAGATATGCATGGTTTCTTCCTTGGTGTGCGGGAGGATAGTCCGGTTTCTACGATGGCGCGACGTACAATTTCGGAGTGAACTTTTATTGTATTGAGATTGTTCAATTTACCCGCAACTTTTCTAGCACTATTAAATGGATTTTTCTTTACCGTGCGGACAATTCGTCTTTTATTTAGCTTCGGGGCACGTCCTGATCTAGCACATCAGGAGGACAAAAAAGGTTTGTACTTTAGTTTGCGTAGGGTTCTTGGAAGCCGGGGAAGAAAATACATTTTATGTTCCAAAAATATAAATTTTTCGAAAGTTTGAAATATCACAGTGGCAATGCAGAATGTAAAAACGTTCTTCAGTTATCAGGTTCAGCAGCGTTCTCCACTCTGTCCTCATTCTTATAGCGCTGAATCCCTTTCTGGATAGTAGAACGAGAACGAGATCCTGTCACAGTTATTTCAGAGTAGGATTTTTCTTGTTTGGTATGTAAATCAACGATTAGCTGCCGTTGTTCGATCGTCAGCTCTTTTCGGTTCATATTTCAATAAGAACAGCAACAAAAATACACTAGTACAATAAGGACCTACCGCGAATGACACACGACACCAAGTACATAGCAAAACAGAATAAAGTTATTAATTTGGGGATTCCCCTGCTAGATAAAATCTTCTTTTCTATAACTGTACCAGGACTTTTGTGGAAGGAATTATAGGTGCTTCCAGCTTCTACAGAATTTTTTTTTTTGTTTAAAAGGACAAATTTAGAGCTTTCTTTTCTGCTGTAAATCTAGAAATACGAACATCAACTAATTGAAAAATATAAAAAGGTTAAACTTTTTTGTTTCCTTTAAAATGTATAAAAAGATCTGTGATATTATTGTAACCAATTTTATGAATTTTGTAGTAGTAAGGTACAATAACCATATCTCTCCAAACGAATTTTGTAAACTATAGAAATTGTTAAAATGATGCCAAATAAAATAAATAAATAACTTTTTTGTAATAACTATCAAACGGCAGTCTAAATTCATAAATCATATGCGCTGTACCTAGACTTTTGTGGAGCACTGTATGACGGATGCGGATGAGGAAGTCCTTAGTATTTTCGAGAGAAAAGTTTTGCATGCGAGTTTCGGTCCTGTTTGCGTTGATGGCATCTGGAGGAGAAGATTTCACGACGAACTTTATGGGTTGTACAGCGACGTGAGATGATGACTAGACCATGTAGAGCGTATGGACACCACTGCTCTGGCCCGAAAAGTTTTCGAATACGAGCCATTGGGACAACGCAACAGGGGACGGCCTAGGCAAAGGTGGCGCACACAAGTGGAGAAGGACCTTAACCAACTTGGAGGGCGCAACTGAAGGCAGCCGGTGGGGGATCGTGCTGGCTGGAGCGGCATGTTGGTTGAGGCCCATGTTCTACCCGGACCCGTCAGAAGAAGAAGAAAAAGCAAATGTTTGTATCGAAAAATGATACAAAAAATTAATTCCAAAGGAATTTGCAAGCGAATACTTTTTCTGATCTTTCGGCTAACCTTAAAAAATGACTCCTCTCTAGTATCGATTTCTTCAAAAGACACGAACTGACTACGACAAAGTCAGTAGTTGGGAAAAGTATAGTCTGGAGAATACGGGAGTGAGGTAAGACCTAGCGCTCCAGAGTTTCCGGGTAGTTTTTGACCGCTACAGCCTCGTGGAGCTGAGCGTTATGGTGTTGCTGAATCACTTTGTCGTGTTTTTCGGTCGCTTCTTGCCGTTGTTCATTCAAAACATGGCTCATATGCAGAAGTTGTACCTGATAGATTTAGATTTAGATTTTTATTTCGTTCTTAGATAATACAATGATATGCCACCACAGAATTTACAGTTCAGATATGTGACGTTGTACCTGACAACGTTTCCTATCAATAGTTTCGAATGATTTAAGCAGCCCATGGTTCTATACACCCGCCTAGTTCCACCATGTGGATGCCATCACCTTTAAACTGCGGATTTTTTCTCTGGCGCCGATGTAAAAGATGACGGAAAAGACTCCATCAGGCTTAGCACAGTAATTTTTTAATTTTCCTGTTGGTATAGTATTGTGGATGTACTCCACTTTTCATGTCCAATTACGATCCAGTGCAAAAATGCTTTCCTTTGATGTCTTTCAAAAAGCAGTTCCGCGGTGAAACTTGATTTTGGATAAAACCAACTTTCTTTCTCTTTGCAAAGTCACTTCCATCGATTCTGCGTCTTAATTTTGTCTTTGGCACGGATCCCATAAAGGAACAAATTTTTCTTTTTTTAAACGTTTTGCCCTGGCCACAAAGCACTTTGTCTTCGACGATCAATGCACCACTTTTAAAGGATCGAAACCACACTCTGCGTGAGTGCCGTATCCGAACGGCGCAGTTTGAAAGGCTTTTTCATAGACAATTACTACTTTTTGAGTGTTGTCAGCAGCTCGAAAGATGTGGTGTCGTGAAAAATACAAGGTGTTGAACCGGGAATCGAACCTGGACCTTCCCCATGCGAGCGTCGAATTCTACCCACTGCGCCACGGCCGGTACAAACAAATCAAAAAGGCTGTAGATATACCGGTATAAAATGAGCGTTTTCTTTTTTTAAATAAAACACTAATTATTAATGGGAAAGTAAAAACATTTTATTCAAAGTATTTGCCATGATTTTGTACACATTTTGATCACCTTTGTGGCAATTTGTAAATATCACGTAATAATACCTGGTAAACAGACGGTGATGCAAATGTAATGACAAATGTAACATCTTTCCAATGAATCGCTTCCAAGATCAGCCACAGATTGCAGGTGGCGACATCTTTTGAAAATAGTATTTTTTTAATTTGAACTCTGGATGTTCTGCAGCATTTTTGAATTAAATATTTTATTAGAATAAGTACTTCTTTTATTAAGTTTCTGGATTTTCGGGACAAACACGATACAGACGATGATGATAAATAATTTAAATGACTAAATGTTTCTCATGATTTCGAACTATTTGAAGTTATTCATGTTTGACTGCGAATTTGTGTTGTTCGTATTCTTCCGAAATTATGGTATTTTTAGTTACGCAGAATCAATATTTTTCGTTTTACAGAATTTCGAATTTGGTGTCATGTGACACCAATATGCCTATTTCTTTTAGGAGGCACAATGCTCTCTGAAACTTCTGTTTCAATGTTCTGTTGAACACGCCGTTGGATACTCTTACAAATTTGTAGAAATAGCGAATATTTTATTGGGTTTTGAGTGTTGTTTCAATCCAAATAAATAACTAAAAATAACGAACATATCGTTAATTTTGCTGAATTTACAAATTGAATAGCCAAAGAGATTCGGTTCACGCAGCCAGGAAGCGATTCCCCCCTTTAATCTAAAAAAAACAACATCTCTTGCCATCTCGCTGCCTGTTCCGCAATCCCACCTAAACGCCTCCATCTGCAATCCTCCTCCAATCCAATCCAAATGTCAGAAAACCCCGAAATCCTTGTCGCACTTAGCAATAAACCATTACAGAGCATTATTTAGTTCATCCGTCGTCTAAGACCCACTTACGCAATCCTCGTGTTTACGATTTCCTCCTTTTCCTCTCTCACCCAATATCTCAATCCACTAGCGCACAGAGCGGTGTCAGAGAAAGTGTGAGATTCCGTGCCTTTTTCCCATTTATTAGCATGGACATTGACCTCGATTCTCCTTTTGCCGCCTCCTCGTGATTCAAAGGCTGTGCACACGACAATGGAGGCCGTCGAGGACCTACCCGGGTCGATACAATCACACTCGGCGACGAGTAATGCAGTGTCCTCTTGATTTCTATTTAATGAGGCAGAGGAAAGGGTGTCGCCCTTCAAGCGAAAGTTGACCGTCAACCTGGCCACTTGAATGCTAATCGTCGGCCTTTGTTTCGAAAATAATTGGCACTCGTCCAAGAGGTAATAATTCGCCTCAACTTTCGCTGGCGGTGGTGCTTTCTGCTTTTTGTTGTCGGTCCAAAACCACGGCTTTCATCGATTGAAGGGCGCACGGAACGGGTGGCCGTGATAAATCTTCCCGAAAAGGACATGGAATTTAATTTGATCGAACTCGCGTGCAAATTGAAGATACAAGTTTGTTAACTCCGCTCATTTGTGGCTTGTTGGCATGGACAAGGACAAGGTTGGCTGAATGGCTGTTACTCTGGTTTATGTGGCAACAGGTTGGCTTAATTAGTGCTCATACACGCTGGACGGGGAGGGAAAGCAGGCAGACAGGACACACAATTGGTGTTGTGCTGTCCTGGGTGCGGCGAATTGTTTGCGCGCTCTATTTGGGTCACCGGAAGGCCGTGTATGCTTGTGCTGGTGCGCTTGCATGGCCAACTTCCAAATGGACTTTTGTTTAACACGATAGGTGTGAGTATTGACCAACAGTCCTTGGGGGGCGGGTAATCTGAATAATCGTACGGGCGGGAAAAGGAAACTGATTGCCTTCGTGAAATGCGGTTGTGTTTAATGGGAAGATAAGAACGAATGACGCCGGCGGTTGCCTTGCATTCGTTGCGGATGGTTGCCTTGGCACCATTAGAGTGTAGGTTCATTAAGAAGTTTCGTGAACTGTTGTCTGTGTGTGTTGTGTTCAACCTAGCTTAAGGTATTCCCACGAGAAACGTTAATATTCCAATAAAGTTCATTAGGGCAGGGATTAGGGAAGCTTACGTGTGTATTTCGCAACAAGATGAGCTGGGAGGTGCCAAAGGGTTCGGACACGATGACGTCTGAATTTCAGGATTACAGGTGTCAAGTGAGAGTTTTTGGCTGAAAAGGATTGTCTTATTCCTTTGTAATGGTCAAGGTCTTATGCGGGAACAGTTGATCCCTCAATCGATTGAAATGGAAAACTAAGTTTTTTGCGGATCTTGATAGAATTTTTTTGATAACAGAAATTGGTAGATAAGGTGAAAAATAAGAAGATTCTAAGTGCACAACAACGCTGGTTCTGAGTTTGTTCTACCAGCAAATGTCGCAAAATCATTTCGATAGGAAATGGAAAACAAAAAAATAACGGGGAAACTGTTACTTGATTATAAAATAAGCAATTATTTTATTCAGATTAAATAATTAGGTAGTGGTCGCCGTGGCGTAGTGGGTAGAGTGCAACGCTCACACGCCAACGGGTCTAGGTTCGACTCCCAGTTCAACACCAATTTTTCTAATATTTCACGGCACAACCTCTTTCGAGGTGCTGACAACACTCAAAGAGTAATAAATGCCTAAGAAAGCTTCTCAGGTCCCTTCTACTCGTGAGAGAACAGTAGCGCGCACAACATGAGTAGTTGATGAGCAAGCTAGGCCCTGGTCCCCCTTTGGACTGTAGCGCCAACAATTATTATTATTAATAATTAGGAACGGAAGTAAGGTAAGGTGAAATAAACAATTTTAAAAGTCGGAAAATTCTATTGACTTCTTTGAGTAATTAGCACTTTGTAATAGAAGCTGTTACATTGAGTTACTTTTTTACACTTATTGGACAAGCGCCAGTTTCACCCGAACAGGGCTTCCATTCTACACTTAATTTCATAAAATTCGCTTCATAAATATGGATGACATAAGTTGTGTGTCAAATAGACAACCGGATGCATAGACACACCCAGAAACCAATAAGGAAGGAGATGGTCAACTGAACAGCTGATTTCCCCCTTTTCCATCGACCATTTGACTGTTATTTACGTGTTCTAGTAGACATAACCCGGACATAACCTTAAATTCTGAAAGTTATTTACGTATCATCGAACATTGTCTCACTTTACTCACACATGTTTACGTTTTCCCTCAAAAATTGAAAAGATGGCGGCTGATTTGTCAATCACAATCGTAAATTGTAAACTCTTCGTGAATTCATCAGCCATTTTGTGTACAGTCAACAAAACGTGTTCAGAAAATCGACTGCAAATTGTTTACGCAAGTAAGTGCAACCGAAACTTTAAAAGGATTTATTTTTAATAAATTGATAATCCGATAGCATTTATATTTATAATAACTTATGAAATATGTAGAAAAATAGGAGAGTAACTCGTGCTGAAAAGTCGCACATTTGGGAAAGATTTATTATGAATCGGAATTGATGTTCCGAGTTACGCATATTATAATTAAAATAAATATTTGGTGTTACATATTATTACACAATTTAGTTTTTATTGCCCAAATGCCATCAATTCAATATGAAAGGTGTTATTATCAATAAAAATAATGAAACCTTACCCAAAAACAAATAATATGTTTCGTGCAATTGAAATAAAAACAATAATAATAAAACGAATATATTTTGGGAAACATCTTTGTATAATTTAACACAGAGCGAAGATATAGGACAATTGTAACACATTAAATATACTTAAAACAATTAAGTCGCTTCAAAATGAGAACATATTTACAAATTCAAGATACTTTTTGAGCATTATTTCAGGCGATAAGAACAAAAATCATTTTAGACATAATATTACATATGTATAGAAAACGGGTTTTAGTGTTTAAAATCAGTATCAGTTATTCAGTGCTTTGTAATTTTCAATAGTTCATAAGAACTATTAAGAACATTTTTGCGTTTCAACTAAGTTTATGTCTTTATTTTATTTTTGAAATAATGAAAATTTGAAATAATCATAAAATTTTAAAGTATATTGCTTTTGTGATGCGACTTCTACCTTACAAACATCATTTCTGAACGCAGCTATCGTCAACCATTACTTTGCGTTGGAAAACGCTATACCTTCTATCGCCCAATTTTTTGATTTATATGCCCCCTCCTTCTAACAGTTTGAGGACTGAGGAGATCCACCATATAGGCAGTTCACACATATTCTCATTTAAAAACAAAAAAAATCATGTCTGTGAATCAGCTGTTCAGGAGGGGAAATGTTATAAAAAACGCTGTCAAAATGAATTCAAGGGCGGGAGACGAGGGAGCTTACTGTCTTCCTATTGGTCTCTGGACACACCTAAAAATTAAGTCTTGCTCCACTGAACGGCAAACCGCAAAACTTACAGGCAGGGACTTACATTGAACATCAATATTTGTTAAATTTTTTGGCGCTGGTATCAATTCAATCTGATTGTGTCAAACGAACATTATATTTACGTTGTCATTTATCGTAAACAGAATTTGGATTTTGTGTGAAATATCTAAAGAAATACAAAAAAACGTGCTAATCTGTGCAGTTTGGGGTGCTAAGGGCTTATCCGATGTTGTTTGATGCTAGGGGCAAAGTTCACCTTGTCTGTCACTGGAAATGCCCATCAAAATTTTGTACCAGTGCGATACTTTCAGGACACGCCGAAGACACGAAAAATCATTTGTAGGTTGTAAGCATGAAGTTTGTTAATATCAATAAAAATGTGGTGGATTGAATTACTGGTCGTTGATGAACAATTTCGGAAGAGATTCGTTATAGCCGCTGTTATATTAATTGAATGCGGTGGTACACAATGCAGGTCATCATAGCCAAAGGCCGGTAACAATAAAGGACAGAACTAGCGGCCATATGTCAGCTGCCAGTCTTTTTATAGTTAGGTGTGGCATCACTCTTGCCAATAGCTGTTTCTTTGGGCTCAAGAGGCAATTGAGTAATAAAGTCTTCTCTCGAAGGCTTAATTTCACTTTATATAACAGCTTGATCATTCCAGCCCTGCTCTATGGTGCGGAAACCTGGACGTTACCAAAGGGGGATGAAGAAGCCCTTAGCCTTTTCGAGAGAAAAGTTTTGCGTGCGATTTTCGGCCCTGTTTGTGTTGATGGCATCTGGAGGAGAAAATTTAACGACGAACTCTATGGGCTATAGAGCAACATGCACCAGGCGCAGTGTCTACTGATACAACTCTTATAATGCCTAGGCCATGCAGAGCGTATGGACACCACTGCTCCGGTCCCTCAACAGAGGACGGGATAGGCTAAGTTGGCGCACACAAGTGGAGAAGGACCTTAACCAACGGTGAAAGATCCTGTTGGCTGGAGAGGCATGTTTGTTGAGGCCCAGGTTCACCCCGGACTGTAGCGCCACAAGAAGGAGAATAATGTTTGGCAGTTCAATCGTACCAAAGCATGATTGTCTTAAATCCCAATTTTTATAAACAAATTTTACGCAATGAAATTCACTTTTGGTAGAATGGATACGTCAACAAACAAGACCTTTGTGTTTGGAGTGAAGTTAGTCCTCAAGTGTGGCTAGACACCGTTACATCCAAAAAAGCTGACTGTTTAAAGTGTTCTTTGGATTGATGGAATAATTGGTCGATACTTCTTTAAACACGATTCTGGCCAAAACGTTAATGTTAATGGTGTTAATGGACACTACTTAAAAGCTTTAATCACAGACTTTTCCGTTCATATATTGAATAACCATGATGTGCAGAAGCTGTGCTTTCAACAATACGGCGCAACATGTCACACACCTCATGTCACGGCTAGCGTCGTAAGTTTACTCAGTCGATGATATAATTAACAACTTACAAGACCAATATAGCAAGACAACTCAGCTAGATTTACAAGAATGAAAGTACAGCTGAGCCAAACGTGGCAGTTATATTTTAGAAATTTGTAATGCCGAAATATTATCTTTCGTAAATTTCAGGTGAATTTAAAACACATATTTTGAATTTATTTCACTTCAAAGTCCTACACCTCTCAAAGTAAAACTTATATTTAATGTTCAAGCTAATTCTTGACTGAGTGTGTCAATTATGGCTTCTTTTGTAAAAGTGCTAAAGTTCGAAGTGAACCGGGGCATGAACGAGACTTGTACCTTCCGTACTGTCCAACCTTAACATCTTTTCCCCGATCACCGAGATGCCCCTTTTAAAAATAGAACACAAAAAGAAGCGAAGGCTTCCTGATACGCTGTCAAGTTTTCACGCCACAGAGCAGGAGAGGAATTAATAATAATAATTGTTGGCGCGACAGTCCACAGGAGGACTAGGGCCTAGCTTGCTCATCAACTACTCTCACGAGTAGAAGGGACCTACAGTTTTTTTTTTCTGACTACGAACGGCGAAGTTTGAGAAGCTTTCTTGGACAGTTATTACTCTTTGAGTGTTGCCAGCAGCTCGAAAGAGGTGGTGCCGTGAAAAATTCGAAGTGTTCAGCCGGAAATCAAACCCTTCGGCGTGTGAGCGTCGCACTCTACCCACTACGCCACGTCGGCCACAGGAGAAGAATTAGAAAGGCTTAATTCAAAGCCAGTTAAATATTTCGAAGAAAGGTTTTGCCAGGAGATCATAACAGTTTCAACATTCAGCCTTTAAATCTTCAGACACTTTACAAAGGACCAGACTGTGCGCTCTGCTGTGCCTTGGTCTCACAATTTTCTCGCTACTGACAAAATCAATGACACAGACTGTTCTCAATCTGTTTTCGAGAAACATTGCCAGAACCCAGACAATTTAATGAATTGATTTGTAAAACAGAAACCCCAGACGAACATGAATATCAAAAGAGAAAACAATTTCCACTCTCTACTCAGACTGGTGTCCACTTTCCAAGTCTTCTTTCACATCTATTCAATCAAAAGTCTGTGTTTTCACGTCGAAGAATAAAGGGACGAATGATAAATGACACGATGCATACCCAAATCAGAAGCGTGACCCAGCACGATTGTCGAGAACACCACCCGTAGCAAACGACCTTGAAACTTTCCTACTTAAAACCCTGCCAAACTTCCACACCCCTCTCCCTATCCTGAAGGATAGACAAATCGTTAACCCTCCATTTAGCATACAAATCGGAAAATCATCGTGATGCCATATGCATTTGAAATAGAATCCATTTACTCGCTTCCACCAGACCTTTCCTGCACCCCCTGTTCCAGTAACTCGGTTACAGTTGCTTTGTCGTCATTGACTTGGTAATTGAATTCAGTTAACGGGCAGGCAGCTGCTCACCCAACCGCGTTTAGTTCTCCACCCCACCGTGCGCGTGTGTGGAACATTAACTCCCAAACCCCGTTAAACTCAATCGCAAAGAACTTCAATAATTTTCCCCATTGTTCCTCTTCGCCCCACATCCATCCATGAATGGTCCTCCTAATCAAGTCGCCTCCACATGAGACGACGAGAGCAACTTCATGCGATTCCAGGAGGCCGTCAATTGAATATTTTATGAGAGGCAACCTAGAGCATTCCTCAAACTGTGTGCCGTGTGTAGGCGTCGAGGGATTTTTGAACTTTTGAGGGCTCAAGCGTCAGGAGGAATGAGACGGAGTCCCAGTTGTTTTGTATTTGCCAACGCTTCTGCTCGGGACGAAGAGAGCAATAAAACTTACGTCACGTAACCCTGTCGAATAGCTTACAAGCTTAGCGTTGCGAGGGCTCCGGTCCTGTGAAGATTATTTATTAAGGCGATCGCTTTGCATTATGGAAGCGGAAATGAATTTACGGCCATGTACAAGTTGGGGCTGGAAACGATGGGGTTGCGGGCCGAGGTAAGATCGATCAATTAGGTGGAAGTGTCAGCTCTAATTGGGACCGACGACAACTTTGTCGTGCCCACGGCAATCTGCAGGACCGTTTGGGCAATCTTCTGTTGATTCTTATTAATTGCCGAGGTTGATGATCTCTTGTGCGACGGCAACGACGCAACGTTCGTGCGTAGGGGAAGTAGGCGTCTGACAACAGATTTTCTTGTTTGTTCTCAATGCGGTCGGGATGGAGGTTTAGGGTGGATGACGAGCTTGTGTCATAATGTGACGAAAAGCAATTCAGTTGATGCTTGACGCGTGGTGGATCACATTTGTCAATTAATGCGTTGTAGGGCGAGTGTGTGTAGGGAGGCTAGACGTTGATTAATTATTTTCGAATAGAGACGATGATGTCAACCGCGTTGATTGGCATTAAAATGCTGATCTGTGTGAATTGGACCGAGGTGGGCTTGATTGGCAGATGACGGCCGAGGCTACTGTGGATTGTGGAGGGTTGATTGAAGGCGAAGGTTACATGAGGTCATTATGCTGATTCCTGTCATGTCTAAATGCGCAGGGCGATATAATTGGATTGATGCGACCATTGATGTGGAAGACATTATTTTCCTCATTTGTGGATGTCTTGAGGACATAGGCGTTTATCTTAATTACCTTTTTTAATGCGAAGAAATAAATACCAGGTAGAATGACAGATGGAGGTGAATGCTGGTTTGATTGTTGAACAATGTAATTAGTGTTGGTATTTCGCTTGAGCGAAGAACTGTGAAGAGCAAGAAATAAAGGATGGCTCGGTAAAATGCAGGAATTCATTAGAACAGAAAACGGGAATTGGTGCGTAAAATTTGACGTTTTAGAAAGTTCAAACCAAAATAGATCAAATAGAGTTCCCGGAATAAGAATTCTTTCTTTTTCTTATGGGTTGTGACATCTATCGCAGAGCTCGAAAATTGTCAAAGGCGCGCTCTTGGAATTACACATTTTTAAGGACGTGGGCTGACTTCGAAAGCCGACGTAATTCGTGATTTCTTAATCAAAAACAATTTGAATGCCATTTAACTGATTTAGCTGCTGTATGTTCTTTGAAGTCAAAAACTTTTACCTTAAATGAAACTCAGAAATTGAAAAAGAAAGCATCTGAAAAAAGAATTATCAACATTGATGATAATTCTGAAAACTGTGTTGCAAATGTTCTGAAAATTGAACCAAATCTTGAAACAGGTATATTTCAGTCGATAGGGACTTCGTTCTTTGAAGAAAACAAAATCGATTTTAATAAATAATATTGTATTCTGAGTACACATGAATTAATTTCAGGATCCAGGGCACAATGGAAATCAGTGCAAACGCAAACGACTAATGAAGTCATCGAAAGTTCAAACAATAAATTGTTTGCCTCATTAGCAATTTAAAGTTTCTTGCTCATGAGAAGAACACATTTTGCCAAATTGTTGACTCTTAAATGTTGTCAATACACAATGCGACTGCTTTCATCCTGTAGAAAGAACTGAAAAGTAAACATTTGCAAATCTGCGCCTCATTAACTTTCGATTTTCAAGGAAATTCTTCAATGCATGAACTCCACGGCATACTAAAAAAAAAATCGAAGAACAACTTTTTCGACTTCTGTTAAATTAGTTAAATACAGCTATGGGCAGATTAAAAATAAATAAATTGGATTTATGAGGGACCGGCAGCGCTTAATTTCTTCGACAACTACTCGTGCTGAGTGCACTCCCTCACTAGCAGAGACACCTCAGTCAGTATGTAAGTACAGTACGAACAGTGATTTTAGATAATATTTTCACAAAAAGTTAACACCCGGAGTTGTTGTAAAGGTTTTTGTTTAGAGTTTTTCTCGACATGTCCATTTGCCTTCAATGTTTCATTCAAAAACTGAAATTGTTTCAAAGAAGCAAGTTACTAATGTACAAAATCTCTATGTGTAAAATGTGTAAAGCTTTTGCTGTAATAACCAATTTTATGTGCAAAATAATGACAACTGGAAAGCAATGGTTTTTTTGCAAACCTTCAAGATGTTCATGACCTCCATGCTCAGTCTAGAAATCGAACATAATACCCACTGCAACTGGTCAGCTAATAATAGAAGGCAGTACGTTAAGTGGGTTTGATTCGCAGAATCACTCTTGCCAATCGCTTTTTCTTTGGGCTCAAGAGGCACTTGACCAATAAAGCCCTCTTCCGAAGGACTAAGCTCGCTTTATATAACAGCTTGAACATTCCAGTCCTACTCTATGGCGCGGAAGCCTGGATGTTACTTAAAGCGGATGAGGAAGTTCTTAGTATTTTCGAGAGAAAAGTTTGATTTTTGGTCCTGTTTTACGTTTATAGGATCTGGAGGAGAAGATTTAACGACGAAGTCTATAGGCTGTACAGCGACATTTGCCTGGTCAAGCGTCTTTAAATACAACCCTTAAGATGGCTAGGCCATGAAGATCATATGAGCACCACTACTCCGGCCCGAAAAGTCTTCGAATCAGAGCCATTGGGACAACGCAACAGAGGACGGCCTAGGCTAAGGTGGCGCAGACAAGTGGGAAAGGACCTCAACCAACTTGGAGTGTGGAACTGGAGGCAGGTGCTAGCTGGAGAGACATGTTCGCTGAGGACCAGGTCCACCCCGGACTGTAGCGCCACAACAAGAAGAGTGAGCCTTCTTGTAATTATATATTATTCAAAATTTTTTCATCTCGAAACTGTCTCGGTTAACAAATGCATCTAGTCGACTTGATCTTGGTTAAGGGTCGGCTTTATTGATAAACAGCATTTTTCCTCTAGCCATCGAAGATCTTATTGTGTGACGCCTGACTGAATACAGTTGTGAGTGAACAGGTTTCAATAAATCAATCAATCTTTATTTTTCATTGTATAAAAGTAATTTTGCAATTTGTTGGAAACTCAGCTTGCACTGAGTTATAATAATTGTTGGCGCTACAGTCCAAACGGGGACCAGGGCCTTGCTTGCTCATCAACTACTCGTGTTGTGCGCGCTACTGTTCTCTCACGAGTAGAAGGGACCTACAGTTTTTTGCCGGCTCCGAACGGCGAGATTCGAGAAGCTTTCTTAGACAGTTATTACTCTTTGAGTGTTGTCAGCAGCTCGAAAGAGGTGGTGCCGTGAAAAATTCGAAAAATTGGTGTTAAGCTGGGAGTCGAACCTAGAGTCTTTGGCGTGTGAGCGTCGCACTCTTCCCACTACGCCACGGCGGCCACTGAGTTACAATATTTTAATTTTATTTTTTTAATTTATTTATTTATTAATTTATTTTACTGCCGAAAATATACAAGTCCATTTGAAACAACAGGTTTCGAATTTGTTGATTCGACAGGGCATCGATGTGTTCCGAATTCTAGCTCAAGAATGATAGAAAAACTCCAGCTTTGAAGTTTCGATCTATCATGAAAACATTGTCTTTTTTAAATCTGAAGTTTTATTTCTTTTAGTTCTTTTTTGGTTTTTCTTCTTTATTTTGTCTTTTCTGGTTATGTGCGTATGGATTTCATTTTAAACCATGAATTAATGATAACGAAAAGTAAATAAAATAATTACCAAGAACCTTTTTAAACAGCAGTTCAATATTTTTTTCTAGATCTTATCGAATAGAATTAAATGACGGACATTGTATGGCAACATGCGCTAAAGCAACACCGTTGAGCCGTCAAGACAAAGCAAACGAGGCTGAATTCATTTGAGATTATACACCAAGGAAAGACTCGTTGATTGTAGCCAAGTTGGAATTAACCATATAGCCACTGTGGTAAATAACGTTACTCGAAGAAAATATGATTGGGGTTCTAAGAGTCCTCTTCTTCTTTAACGCGATGCTATAATACTTATACCTATTTCAGGCACCTTCATTCTAATGCCAGCATAGAGACGAGCTATAAAGTGCCATGTCTAGTTTTGGCATTTCTACCAAACTCGTCAGATTGTGTAACTGGCCAAAGATTGTGCTGGCTTCAGAGGTATGTTGGTTGAGGACCAGGTCCACCACGGACTGTAGCGCCACAACAAGAAGAAGAACTTTCGACGGTCTAGGGCCACTTTTCGACGGTCATTTTAGCCACCTCCATTTTTGTGCCAGCGAATTCTTTAACAATTATCGAATAACATCTCTTTTATCATGTGGGTAAACTAGCGAAATTACTTTTGTGGGCCGTACCTCCAGTTTTGGCTCGTAAGGTTCTTAGGAATGATACTTCTTCCATCACTTCTACCTCTCAAGCCACCTACAGTAGAAAAGTAAAGTTTGCCGGAAATGATGATGATCATGCGCCGTTTTCATTGCCCGAGGTCTGCAAATGATTTACAAAAATGTGCTGCTTGTTGTAATAATTCTTCTTCTTCTTTTTCTTGTTGTGGCGCTACAGTTCGGGGTGGACCTGGGCCTCAACCATCATGCCTCTCCAGCCAGCACCATCTTTCGCCAGCTGTCTCCAGTTGCGCACTCCAAGTTGGTTGAGGTCCTTCTCCACTTGTGTGTGCCACTTTAGTCTAGGTCGTCCTCTGTTGCGTTGTCCTAATGGCACGGATTCAAAGACCTTTTGGGCCGGAGCAGTGGTGTCCATACGCTCTACATGGCCTAGTTATCTTAAGCGTTATATCCGTAGACACTTGACCAGGCGGATATCGCTGTACAGCCCATAGAGTTCGTCATTAAATCTTCTTCTCCAGATGCCATCAACAAACAGGACCAATAATCGCATGCAAAACTTTTCTCTCGAAAAGAAAAGAGTTCTCCTCATCCGCCTTTGCTGACGTCACAGATTCCGCGCCATAAAGTAGGACGGGGATGATCAAGCCGCTATATAAAGCGATCTTAGTCCTTCGAAAGAGGGCTTTATTACTCAATTGCCTCTTGAGCCCAAAGAAACAGCGATTGGCCAGAGTGATTCTGCGCTTGATTTCGCTACTGATGTTGTTGTCCCTGTTTACCGCGGAGCCGAGGTAGACGAGGTCCTTGACCACCTCGAAGTTTCTGCTGCCTAGTGTGACGCTCCGTCCGAGACGTCGATGTTGTGTGTCCTTCCTTGATGACAGCATGTACTTCGTTTTGGCCTCATTTACCACTAGACCCATTTTAGCAGCTTCCGCTTCAATGCCGGAAAACGCCTCATTGACGGCTCGCTGTATTCGTCCAATCACGTCAATGCCATCAGCGTGTGCTAGCAATTGAACTGACTTCTGGAAGATCGTGCCTCTGGTGTTGACTTGTGAGTTACGCACGATCTTCTCGAGGATGATGTTAAAGAAGTCACATGACAGTGCGTCGCCTTGTCAAAAACCTTTTTTGACATTGAAGGTCACGGTGAGTTCGTTACCGAACTTGACGGAGCAGCGAGAGTTCTCCATGGTCATCCTACACAATTTGACGAGTTTGGTAGGAATGCCAAAAGTAGACACGGCACTGCATAGCTCGTCTCACACACTGTCATATGCAGCCTCGAAATCGACGAATAGGTGGTGAGTGTCAATTTGCATTTCTTGGGTCTTTTCCATGATCTGCCGTAATGTGAAGATCTGGTCTATTGTGGACTTCCCTGGCCTGAAACCATACTGACAGGGACCTAACAGGTCATGGACAAACGGTTTCAGACGCACACACAATACGGCAAAGAGGATTTTGTATGCAATGTTCAGGAGACTTATATCTCGGTAGTTGACGCAGTCAAAGAGGTCTCCTTTCTTGTGAACCGGGCAAGCGACGCTGAGATTCAACTCATCGGGCATGCTTTCCTCCGATTATATCTTACAGATGAGCTGGTGCATCCGCCCAACCAGGTCATCTCCAGCTGCTTTAAATAGTCCGTCCGCTCCAGCAGCTTTGTTCGATTTCAGCTTGGATATTGCTATCTTCACCTCGTATAAGTCTGGGGGACGAAATGCTTGTCTATCATCGTCCAAATTGAGTAGAACGCCGTTAAGAAGACAATCTATGTAAAAAAAACACGCCTTCACAATGTATACTGTTTCTTTTCTCCTACAGTCTCATGAATACATTTACCATCCCATCCTTATCCTTCCTCAATCTACATCGCATCATCAATGCCCCAACGTGACAAAGGTTAGTTTGACTATTTTTACATCCGCCAGCCAAGAGTTTATGACTTCCCCAGAGACCGCCATATTTCCACCACAACACCGACGAGCAGAGGCCCCTGCCCCGTGTGAACCATTTTATTACAGCAAACGCGTAGAATGATAGTTACGCCAACGATTTATGTGGCACCCTTTTGGATTCCTCCCATCGAACGCCAAAGGGTGTTCACCCTACGCCACGCATTGAACTACTTTCGTGCAGCAAACATTTTCCTTTCGACAGCCAGCCGAAGCACTTCGCAGCCCCTGGGGGCAATGTGTGCTTATCTTACTAAAATCTGGAGCACCATCACTTTGGCTGAGTATCAGGAGCCCATCACGAACCCATCAGTAGAATCATGAGTGCACACACCTCCGTGGAGGATGAGGCTTACGAAGCCACCTCGGGCGCTTCTAATGAAAGTGACTCAAGTGCGCAGCACAGCTTGAGTCAGCACTCTGTTTACTTTCATCTCCAAAACTGCATGGAGCTGGTGAACTTTCACCCGACTCGCGCTGGTCATTCACCTGCCGAAAGTGCCGCCAGGGTTGCCTTGCGATAAATTATGTTAGTCACTCAGAGGTGTCAGAAAAGTTTGTAAACAAGTTCCTTACGTGTCACTGGCCCCCTCTCAGGAAATGAGGCACTGAGAGGTGGGGCAACTCGGCATTCCGTCGGTATGCAATATTTCAAAGCTTATGCGCCACGCGAAGTTTGGAAGCTTGGAGTTGGGTTTTTTTTTCAGTGAAGTCTTTGCTGCATGTGAATGCATGGGACGTGTGTTGGTGAACGTTAATTGACCTGCTTCCGTGTTACGTTGAGTTATAGCAACATTTTGAGAGTTAACTAGGAATTTGCGTGGAAAGAGTGAGGCGGGGATGTGATGTTCTTTTAATTTCATGAAGCAGGCACGGCTGGTGAATTGAAGGAATTCCTCTACGTGCGGGGATGGCCTAATCAGAAAATCGACTACGTGATGGGATTTCATATTCTGTTACGGTGGGAGTGAGGGTGTGAGGGAGTGAGGGTTGTGTGTTGCCTTGAGCTGGCCCGTAACACGCACAAGTATTGCATGTTCCGTGTCAATGGGGAATTCGGAAGTTCTCCATCTTTTGACTGATGAACTGAGCACACACATTTCGGAGACTGTTTGATATTGTTTCACTTCCGACGGGTGGGAGAGGCTTAACTGGGAGGGACTGTCAAGTGCTTCGATGGATGAGTAGAACAGTTTACTTGACATTTATAAGTATTTGCGATGGTTGTTGGCGTGTTTTTGGAAACAGGGTAGGTTTTCAGAGAAGTATTATACTGCCGGTTGCTGGAGTCAAACGTGAGTCCTCTTATCTCCTCTGTGGAAAATTATGTATGATGGTGTTCTCGGATTAGTGCAAATAATCTCTTTCAGACAAAGACCTTGATGGTATTAGGAATACAGGGTAAAAGTTGTCACGAAAATACACGCCTTGAATGATCCACAAGGCAGAGGTTGTGCTTTCAATCAGATGCTCAGATCTACGAAATACGAACTTTATAAAACAAATTCTGGCCATTAGGTCTTAGGACTCTATGAAATAAATTTTTTCAGAATAGGCCCTCTTTCCCCCGCATTTGGTTTTGTCTGAAATCATAACTGCACTCTTCGAGCCGTATTGAGTTGATATGTGCCCCAGTTTTCCGCACTTATAGAAAGTTACATCTTGTGCTGTTTTCTTTCTCTCTGGGTTGCTAAATTTAACTCTAATTGTCCCTACATTTTTGGAATGTCATAATGCATACCAACGAACAGGTATCACAAATATCATTTCAGGAAGCGCTCTTTGGAACGCTTTCAAATATTGTCGCACCCCGATATATAGGTTAAGATACGTTGAAGAACGCCCAAAAGGATGACTGAATCGGTTGATGGTTTTAATGTATATGATGCACGAAATTTGAGAATAAAGTAACGTTCGTTTACTTTATGGCATATCCGGGAAAAGGCTCAAGAAGTCCAAATCGACACTCACTGCCTATTCATCAATTTTAACCCGCATATGACAGTGTGCATAGAGACGAGCTATACAGTGCCATGTCTAGTTTTGGCATTCCTACCAAACTCGTCAGATAGTGTAGGTGAACTCTCGCTGCTCCGTCAAGTTCGGTACCGAACTCACCGAGACCTTCAATGCCAAAAAAGGGTTTAGACAAGGCGACGCACTGTCATGTGACTTCTTCAACATCATTCTCGAGAAGATCGTGCGTAACTCACAAGTCAACACCAGAGTCACGATCTTCCAGAAGTCAGTTCAATTGATAGCTTACGCTGATGAAATTGATGTCCAAGATGTGCAAGAAATGATGCAAGTCGCCTCGAAGGAATACCTAACACCTGTTGAGTAAAAGAGTTGTAAATAGCGCGGGGTGTAGATTAGGTCGTGCCTGTTGGAGGTTCAATCTAGTCTTCAAAGACTACAACCATCATCCGAAATCCAAGTTAAAACGTTCTTACATCAACTGTCGCTTTATCTTATTTGTAAAATTGAAAATCTACACGTTGTTTTTTTTAGAGGTAAAGAACTTTAAGTTGACAAAACTATCTTAACTGGTGGCAAGTAATTTTTTTTTTTTTTAATTTTAATACAACTGACAAGTAATTTTTTTTCGGTTAAGTTTGACATTTTCAAATGATTAGACTAACTAATGATGAATAGACGGAAAACAAGATTACCGTTTGGCAGTTTGGCGATGAGATTACTTTGTTGACTTAATTTACATACGCGTAAAACGCCCTCCAAGATTGAGCAATTAAACTTTGCTCGGTTACGTTGTTTCGCGGTATTTGAAGTCACTAGTTTCCGTCAATAAGCTTGAAGAGATTGATAGCTTGAAGGATTACATTCGCTGTGTTATTCCCGATATACGCCCACAAGTGTTGGAAGAAAAAATATTAAAATTGCACTACCAGTTTAGATTACGTGTGAGCCACCTGTAACATTTAAATGTCACAACCAGTACTGAATATATAATGCGGGGATGAATATTATCAAATAATGTTCACAGCATGCCATTTCAGAGAAGTCATCTTTATTTTATTCTCTTTCAAGTTCTATGCCCTTTAAAAAAAACACCGTCTATCGTGCGAAGATTAACACCAACTTCAACGTCTTAAGCACCCCTTGATCTCTTCAAAAAATAAAAGATTATGCGATTTGTGAATCATAATTAAATTAACTTCGCATTGCCTCTTAAACAAAGTCATTCATTCAGCAGCAGTTCAAACAAATCTCATTCACCCACATTCACCACCCACGATAAAAGCCATGTAAACACGTTAAGTACACATCTCTGCAAACCTCGTCATCCCTGATTAAAACCGTTAATCATTTCTGATTCCTGACACACAAGCCAAGCGACTGTACCCACCATCACGTCGCATTATGTGAGCGCTCAATGAAAAGCTCTGCGTGACCCCAGCAGATAATCTTTGAGCACAGATTGCTTTGAAATTATCGCCTTTCAACACTCGTGCGAAAGTATTTCTAAGAGACATCCCTGCACACGTAAAACTCCTTTACTGGTGACCGCAATTTATTATCCAAAAAGGAAGCCGCACCTTTAGCGTGGGGATCCTTAATTTCCTTCGCTGAACTTTGATGTATCCTTTTCCATTGAACTCAATCTCCCGACCTCGGAGAGCAGCCGCCTCGTCACCCGGCGACATAAAGGATATCCTGAATGTGTTTTGTAATGGAAATCGGAATCGTGTGTCAACAGTGTGCTGGGTATGGCAGTAGAAAAATGCGATAAGACACGACACTGCAATTTGATTATAAGCCGGGTGGGGGTTCTTTGAAGCTTAAAAGACGCGTTTTAAAGCACATTTGGATGACTTTGAAGGAATTTTCGCATTCATGAGCTTACAAGCGGGGAATAATTGAGCTGCTGGCTTCTCGTCTGCATCTCAGCACACGACACCAAGCCATAAAATCTTCACAAATATCACGGCTATTGAGCCAGACACAATCACTTCTGTCATTCCATTGATCGAAAACCCAAAACCGATTCATTCCCCTTCCATCAATTCGCCCAAACTGACCTTAACCCCGGTCGATCGTTCATATCTCTGCGAAATTTTCCGCATCAATGCGTTTCGCGCTGCCGTTGGTCAACAAAGCGACACCACATCACCGTTCCCCTTGACATGATGGTCGACCAATTTGAAAGCCCGCCATCTCCGGGTGTGCTCTGATTGTTTAATCGCCAAGTCAACAAGCCACCCACCCACATGCCGGCACATATCAGTGACATGCATCGTCGGTCTGGAAGTACCACCGCGCTCGCTGCCACCGGCACGTATGTGGGCCTACAAATGTGATTCTCTTGTTTGGCAAGCCACCGTTCGCTATTTGCACGACGACAAACGCTACGCGCACGCTTTCCCAATACACAATTTCGAGTTCAAGCGCCTTCGGCGGTGACGGTGCGGGTCCCGGTGCCAAGCGGAGCCGGCCGCACTAACCAGGCAGACGAAAAAACGAAAAAGAGTTCGTCGACCGGAAGTTCAGCCATGCATTGGTCAGTTAATAGTATTTAATCTACACGAAGTGACATGCTTCTGATAGTTTTATTTTTCGCCTGGTACAATGACCCAAAAGCCATGAAAATTGGCTTTGCACTCACCAGTGGGCACAGGCACGACTTTCTTGCATGCCAGACATGACAGAGAGTGGGCCATGCTGGTGGGTGACCGGCATACACTTATATAACGTTCTGTAACCCACCACAGTCATCATCTCTGAAGACATGTTATCCACGTCGGGGGTTGAGAAAGTGCCTCACTCCGGATTAAAAGCAGCCCAAGTTTCTGTCTGGCGCCACTCGTGATGAGGATTCAATTATAGACCTCGAAGGGAGACTGTCGCCGCACCGCTGGGGAATGGGGTTTCGATTATTGATGGATCCATTCCTAAATCCAAGCTGAATAGGCCTGCCTTTGTGGTGTCTACTCCGGCGACGACGACGTGATTCCGGCGGCACGTGATGCGATCAGCGAGGCGTGGTTATTGTTGCGTCGCGGTCGTTGACAAAGAACTGTGTTGAAATTTTCAGCAAATTTGCAAAGCAAACATCGTCAGGGGTTGGTTTTGTCATTTAAATGTGTTGCAAGGGGTGGGCAAGTAAAGTTTCGGAATTCGAACGGAGGCGTCTGAAGCTTTAAGGCTTCGCTTACGTCATACGACTGGCACACTGGCGAGCGATGATTCCAGGAAATGAAAGAGTTTCAGTTTCGTTGGGTGGAGAGTTTGACTTTTTTCAGGAACTGTTTGTGTGCTATCGCAGGAAATTTGATTTTCATGTGCCTGGGGTCAA
Organism: Eristalinus aeneus; assembly: GCA_955652365.1. Lineage (NCBI taxonomy): Eukaryota > Metazoa > Arthropoda > Insecta > Diptera > Syrphidae > Eristalinus > Eristalinus aeneus. The sequence goes on from OY019133.1 coordinate 5,455,157, forward strand.
GCGGTTTATTTTTTATTCTAGTGCGGGGGAAATATAACAGAAAACTATACTGGACGTTCTAGTCGATTCGCTGATCCAATTTATTGATCCAATGTGGAAGTAAAGCGGAGGAGCAAATAGAGAGGAGGAGCAAGGAGTGAATCAGTTAAGTGGTGGTTGAAATCAAATTATTGTAAGCTTACAACAGCATCGGTGGCCGCCGTGGCGTAGTGGATAGAGTGCGACGCTCACACGCCGAAGGGTCTAGATTCGATTCCCGGGTGAACACCTCGAATTTTTTACGGCACCACCTCTTTCAAGCTGCTGACGACACTCAAAGAGTAATAACTGTCTAAGAAAGCTTCTCAAGGTCCGCAAAAACCTGTAGGTCCCTTCTACTCTATAGAGAACAGTAGCGCGCACAACACGGGTAGTTGATGAGCAAACTTGGCCCTGGTCCCCCTGTGGACTGTCGCGCCAACAATTATTATTACGATTCAAACGCTCGAATGATAATGTGTATGAAACGTATTAGAAAGGACAAACAAAACGTATATCTAATCACAAGATGTTGCGATAATGTAGGCTTGATACCTGACATGGGAATATACCTGGAAAATGCGAAAGAAGGGGGCCTCTCGGGAATGGGGACAGCAAATATGGCGGACAGCGACTTAGTTGAAAAACCTTAAGGATATAGTGCAAGGAAAGAAATGCTAAAAATTGACTTCCAAAAAGAAAAACGCACACTTTAAGCTAAGAACCTTGAATTATCCGGAGAGAGATCTACTACTAGCTCAGGCTACTAACTAGGGGTAATTGCAGTGGGTACAGTGATAAAGAAGAAATGAAAAGCCGCTTAGTTCAGAATGGCCTTTTAAGTAGGATTAAGTAGGAGAGCGTAGACGTGGAACACTTAAACTACATGATGTAACAATTAATAATTAATCGAAATTCGTTGCGTTTTCAAAAGATGGCGCCACATTGGCTAATCTTGTAGCTCGTTGCCACAAGTATGTCCTACTTGGAGTTAATTAAAAGGCGAGGAGTCGATTTATGTATACAATATTTTATTTAGATAAGTATTGATCAGTGTCACTATCCCACTGCTAGTTATGATCCGTGTGACTTTCTAATTGCGAGTGTCTTTTGTGTGACCCAACCCATTCCTTTTATTGCTCCGTAGGCACATGCCCACGTTGCATCCCTCGGCGTTGGTGGGATGCGAAGGATATCCTCTTGTGCGTCGCGGGCACCGTTGGGTTCGTTGGGTTGTTTAACCAACGACGTACGGACCGCGATCGCAGATGTTATTTTGCGTGAAAGGATATCCTCGCGTGGGTTATGTGCCGTTGGGTTAGTTCACGTACTGCGATGTGCTGCTGAGTGTGCCGTTGCGTAGTCCGTTCAGTATGCTCAGCTGCACTGGTTGGCCGGACCGTTGGTGTGGTTGTCTGCCACAATCTTGGAAGCGACTATCTACTTCATTGGAAAGGTGTGACATTTGTTTTGTTTTAGATAGACGTTTTGTTTTGGACGTTTGTTTCTTGCAAAATGTCGGGATTTGTCTTAAAAAACTACATTCATGGGAAATTTTTTAAAAATTTTAATTCTGTTATGTGCAAAGTGCAGCGGGGGCCTTAGAATGGTTGTAGAAGTTAATGGTGAAATTGCTTCGACCGATAGATCATGCAGGGAGCGGTTTTGATGCTCCAAATGTGGTGACTTTAACGTCAAAGAAGAATATCGTCTTGGCATTAAGATGAGGTAGTGGAGACATCAATGAATCATGATCCTCGTAATACGCAAAATGAATTCGTAGAATCGTTGTAAGTGATTCAGCAAACAGAAAGTCATTTAGATTCACTGAGTAGCTTCATACGAGTTGAAAGTGAGAGATGTCGAAAAGCGATGTTTTTGTTTTGTTTCTTTCTTTCTTGAAAACCATCAAAGCAAGGGATTTTTCCACAAGATCGTGATTAGAGATGACTAAAATAAAAAAATACGAAATTACGAAGAATCGCCCTGGAATCTCGGTTCACACATTTGAAGTAAACATATTTATCAAAGGCGCTGGTTGGGCATAAGGAAACGGACGCACTCCGACGACAACAATACAACCGCCACTTGAATGAGATCATCGAAGCGATATCAGCAATAGGTTAGGTTAGGTGTAAGAAATGGAATGTTAGTTCGTAAGTCGAAATGCACTGTGATGGTCGAAGTCAATAGTATAGGAGAGAATAAAATAAATATTTTTTTAAAAAATCACCTAAGGACTCAACATTTTGATTTACTTTGATAGCCCCAAGAAGGATGAAATAAAATGCAAAGTCTACATTGACGCCAGCTAAAAATATCCATTGTTCAATGGTCTTGTTCTGCATATGTTGGATCAGGCGGATGAGGTGTATTTTATGCTGCTTAACCTTGTTGACAAAAACTGATGGAAATAAGCCGTTTATCGCTTGAAAAGCGAAGAGAAACAACTGAGAGACATGATAAGGCAATTTTGTTGATCGCATCCACTATGCTCAAATCAGAGGTGTTATCCCACTCGCCGTATTCGTAGGACCCTGTACTTTTGAATACTAGCTTTTTCGATGGACGCACAATGATTGGGTGGCTTCGGTTCGAGTCTTTTCAAGGGATCAAATGTGGTAGAAAATTTAAGGAAAAAAAATATCAAACCAAATAACTTAAAAAAAAAAACAACCAAAGGTTCTACAAGTGAAGAATATAAAATCGCCAATACGTTGCTAGTAGTCAGAAATTCAAAAAAGCTTAAAACACGAGAAATGTGTGTTAATGTTGTTCCAAAATCTAAAATTTTCACAATTTCTTTGGATCTTTTCAAAAGCAAGATAATTCGGTGCAGTACAGTGTGAATCTGGGGGATGATCAGATGCTAGTTGCCCACTCGGAACTGTCTCTGGAGAGATATCTAAGAAAGAGGTTTACTGGAGGATTGAAAGGATCGTGACTGGAGATCGAAGGTAAAAACTACGATAATCTCAAGACTAATTTGTAAAGTAATAATTTACTAATTTGTATATTAAATTTGTAAAGTCTGAGTCCATCATCCACGCGAAGAAAAAAATCACGGTTCAAGAGCAATGCACTGCATATAGTCGGACCAGACGGGTTTCCGAGACAAAACCATTGATGGGAATCGTTATCGACATCAACGTGCATTTCGTGAAAAACAAACAGAACGACTAATTTTGCAGCATGAAAAAGTACGGCGCCATGTGGTTGTAGTGCTCACTTATAAGTGGAAGGTCTTGTCCAATCTGCCGCATTCTTCAGATTTTCCTTCTACTGACTACTTGCTTTTTGAGGGGTTACGTGTCTTTTGAAGAAATCGAAGAATGGTTCAATAAAAGGACCGATAACAGAGAGGAGTTCTTTTTTAGAAATAGTCGATATAGCGTTGGTAGAGTGCGACACGGATTCAATTCTCGGGCGGAACATCCCGTTTTTTCACAGCACCACTTCTTTCGAGCTGCTGACGACATTCAAAGCGTAATAGCTGTCTACGAAAACGCTTCACCAACGCCGATATTAGAAGTTGGTATAGAAATGTAGGTTCCTCCTTTTACTTAATGAGTAAGCTAGGGACTAGGTTGCCCTGTGGCGCCATCCAATTATAATACGAGTTTAGTCTTATATTCGAAAATCACAGAGAGATGAAAAAAGTATTCACCTTCAACGGACACTCAATAAGTCCCGGGACATATAGGAAGCGACACTTAATAATAATAATTGTTGGCGCTACAGTCCCAAGGGGGACCAGGGCCTAGCTTGCTCATCAACTACTCGTGTTGTGCGCGCTACTGTTCTTTCACGAGTGTAAGGGACCTACAGTTTTTTTGCCGACTCCGAACGGCGGAGTTTGAAAACCTTTCTAAGAAAGTTATTACTCGTTGAGTATTGTCAGCAGCTCGAAAGAGGTGGTGCCGTGAAAAATTCGAGGTGTTCAGTCGGGAAGCGAATCTGGACAATTCGGCGTGTGAGCGTCGCACTCTACGCACTACGCCACGGAAGCGTTACTTACCAAAATTAATAATGTACCTAATATTAATTTTTTTGTTCGAGGCGCCACATGTTATTGACTGATGTGTTAGTTTCAGTGATTCCTTTTTTACTCTTCCCAATGAAACAAAATTTATGAATGCAAACAGTATCCACGAAATTGTCGTCAAAAAATCGAAAAGTCTATTAAAAAAAAAAAAAAACAAATCGCAACCCATTTAAGAAACCGCAAAGCAATGAAATAGACCCTAAAGCCAATGTGTTACAATCGCTCAAGCCATAAGATGAAGCCACAAAAACTATCCAAAGAGAAAACCACAATGTCAATCAATTAACATAAGCGGAAGAATATGTTAAATTGGAGATTAAGATTTGCAGAGTCCCAGTTCAATCGAAACAGATCCTACATTACTTCTATAAGCATCAACGCACAAACCCACTGCAACCTCACAGAAACCACATTGCTTTCATTGGACGAAATATTCGCGAATACTGAGTTTGTCGTGGTTTTAATAGAAAACATTAAAAATATGATCACCTGCAAAAAGAACAAGTTTCAGTGATTTTTGACATAAGTTCAAAAAACTATACATTTGTGCAAAACCACTATTCCCCCTATTCAAAAACTAGTTTTCCACTAATAAAGTTCACATATAAATGTCATAACCCTCCCGCGCAACAGCCGATAAGCACCAACAACGCCATCACCACATCAGCGACAACTACCATAACGACTGCTTCAAAAAGTAATGAAGGCAGATAAACAATCTTATCGCCAATTTCACGCTAAAATGCAATCACAACCGAATTTCGCAATCAAAAAGAATCGCAATCAAATCAAATTTCCATCTTTCACGCCAGATTAAAGCCGAAACCATGGCCGATTTGGCCATTCTGAGACCCGTTTTAAGGAAAAAATTGCATTAGAGGCAATCGCAGAGATTCACCTTCAGTATTGCACGCCACCACGAACAATGCCCCTAATGGTAATACGATCCTCTTTGCAAAATCGTGCCCCACTGAGGACCGCATCCGCAGCGCAATGCAACCCACACGACCCAGGCAGCCCCACAGTCCCGTGCGTGTGTGCCAACGGGGAAAGGGAGCAAACGAGAAAGAAAAAATGCAATAATTTCAATAAACATTAATTAACACAATTATGCACCTTAGCAACTATCAATCTGACATCATTTCTGGAGCCGCGTACACGCGGCGTGATGTCACATGAACAGTCGTCTTCAGTCGAGCGAAAGAGAGTGCGACGCGCCACTGGCCGACTCCACTACACAACGGCATCTCAACATAACCGCAAGCTAATAGCGAATTCTCGTACTGCCGGGGAATTGAAACCGAAAGCACGCAGCGGCGACGGCAACCTTGAGGGTGCTTCTAGATTTTCGCGGACCGAGGGGCCAGCGGTCCTTCCTCCAACGCCCTCTTCCACTGCTGCGCGCAGCCGTCAGTCCATGCTGTGACAGTACCCGGTAATCGAACCCATTGTTTACAAGAGACGTCACGCCAGCCGCGTATTAAGTGCGCTGTCAGGTGGAAAAACTGTTTGATTATTAAAAAAATATTGTTTCTGGTGTTTTTCTGCGTTTACCGGTGACGCCAACGACCTCGACTGGATGCTGCCACTCGCCTATACACGTAGCGAGCACATGGTGAATCTTCCGCTGGGAGAGGCCTGCGAGTGAGCGGGGGTCACACTCGTATAAATTCGGCACGAGCATGTGGGTGCAGTGGGTAACAGAATTTTTTATACGGCCGCTCAATGGCGCGGAAAATAATTTCGGAATTATTAAATTTTGAAGTAGTAGGCGTCCACTTGATGCTGGCTGCCTTTGCCAAATGTTACGCTTTTGATTTTGGCAAGTGGAAATGAATTTGAAGTGATTTGGATTGGGATCGTAAAATTTTCTTCTGACGAAAGGCAGGGTCTCCCTTCGTAGGATGAAGGAAAAAAACTCATAACGGAACTTGAGAAGTGGGATTAATGGTCCATGTAGGAATAGGGTGGTTACACTGAACCTCGGACGGAGATTGATGAGTTATGAGGGTGTTTTATGTGCAAAGCACTTTTGAGAGAATGCCATTTAATGCAGTGTGGGCACGTTCATCGTTCATCTGAAACACATTCACTTCAAAGGCACAGTTAAGAAATTCATTTTTCAATTTGTTATCGATTCTCCTTGGGAGAGCGTATTCTCTAATACACTTGTATTCGCTTAACAAACGCCCTTTTAAATTAAACGCAACATCTTTCAAGAAGATTAATCACCATAAGCTGAAAATTAAACATGTCGGCATTGTAAGTAAGTTGATCTAAATAATGTCATTCATCTGCTTAACTTAATTTCTTTATTAATTTTAGGTTATGTTAGCTTCCGATCACAAGAAAAGAAGATGTGTGTGTTGTCTGCAAATCGAAGGCCATCGTGACAAAATGCAAACCGAACACGAAACCTTTTGTGCGTGAGTTGACGTACTCATTGGCTAATTATCTTGAACTTAAACAAATTTAACCGAATTCAAGATATTTTGTTTGTTTGCTGGAGGTTTGGAAACACTATCAGTCTCAAAAACTGGTCCATTGTACTTCTAGGCAGAAATATACTTTGGATGTACATATGTACGAAGGTTGCCTTTTATATTTCGGGATTGGGCAACCCTAGTCTTGTGAAACCCTAGAGTGAAACTATTCTCTTTAAAACCCCACTATCCAGGGCCTCAAAGGACTGGATAATGGCCGCAAGTTCGGCATACTTGACCTGCGTGGCCAGCCGTGAGTTGTGTAGAACATAGGTATCTTGGTATTTGATTGGACTAGTAGTGCTACTGCTGTAAGCATGCAGCTACAGATCTGACAAAAGACAAGAAAATCTTTGCTGCGGAAAGTTGGTTGTCTTACAGCAGCCAACTTGATACTAGAGTAAACGTAATCTGCTACATGGCTCTCATACGGCCAATCATGGTGTACGGTTGCCCGTTCAAGTTCAATCTGAGTACTTTCTAGATGAAAAAGATGAAGGTATCGCGGTGCAATGATTTCGGGCCTGAAATCGGCATTGTATCGAATACATGAATCCGATTACAAGAAATTATATTCCGACGTTGTTTTGTATGACGGAGCAAACCTTATCAGGACATATACTTTCATTATTAAGCTGAATCGAGGACAAATTGCACGAGCGATGACTTCATCGAACAGTTTGATCCTTGGGGCGTATTACCCCAGTATATTGTACCATGAAAAGGTGCGTCTAAATGGATTTATACCTCTTGAAGCGTTCCTCTATTAAGACTCCAAAGGGCTGATACTGGATACGGAAGGTTGTCCTATCAACCAACAGTGGATAGGCGACTCCAATACGATGCGGACGTCGCTCGTAGAGACGGGGAACTATCGCCGTTTGCAGACTGAGTGAGCACAGTCCGCCAGAGAACGTCCCTTCTACTGTTGGTTGCATCGAAAGTTCTTCGGTTGTCCATGGTCCAACAAGACAGGATTTGAAGGGACACACGTGGGTGGAGGGGTGGTTATGAATAAATTATTTGAATTGTGGCTTGATGCGGAATGTTTTACGGCCGCAGACATTGAGGTTGATGGATATTTATTGCGACTGAGGGATGTTGGGATTTTCTCATGTCAGAGAAGTTTGCCAAGGAACTCTTAACAGGTGACAAGTGATTCAGAAATCTCGCAGACCTTTCGATGGGTCTGTGGATTTACTGTGGATATGAGGCAGAGCTGCTTCAAACTGGGTACTAATGTAGGAGCGTCTGTCATCAGCTTTGATAATAAATTCATTGAAGCGCTTTCAAATGGAAGGTATCAAAAGTGATAAGACAGGGCAACGGAACATGCAGATATTTACAACAGAAAGGAAATGACTATTGTACCGGAACTAGGAAAAGAAATTCCCCAAGGGCGCAGTTGAATGTCAAAGAATCGACACATTCTCCAAAATTAACAATCGCCTCTCCGAGACTGGTGGAAAACAACCTTGCCTAGATAAGGGATGAAATCCAAGATGGTGATTAATCAAATCCTGGGTGCATGGTCAGGTTGGAGTATAAAGACCAATATGAAGTCGACGCATTGCTCTTCTCTTCATGCAGGAAAATAAAAGCGAAGTTAAGTTGCTTCACAGGGCTCGCTTACAGATTCATCTATTTGTTTGTATGGCGCAACAGTTCGGGGTGGCCATGCCTTCCCAGTCAGACTTATCTCGCACCAGCTGCCTGCAGTTGCGTACTCCAAGTTGGTTAAAGTCCTTCTCCACTTGTGTACGCTATCTCACTCAATGGCTTGGATTTGAAGGCTTCTTGGACTGGAGCAGACGCTCTACATGGTCCTTTAAGGTACTCTACTTCTAACTTCTTGAAGCCAAAAATCTCTGTATTTTATTCGTTTACCGAATTCGTGGGTAGAACTTCCGTCCGTAAGAGAGGCCTTATTAACGCAATAGAGTTACCTCTGGCCCTTTTTTTAACTCAATGTGGTCAGGCCTGCTATCTTAACCTTCGAACAAAAGAGGATCGCAACAAGCACTGATCTACAACACAACGGTTATTGAAATGACATTCCAACTGGCGCCATGAAGACTGTATGAGAAGACTGTATGTCAACTTATATCACCACATTGAGTGCTATCGAAGACCGTGGGGCACCTCAAGAGCATATTGCAGTGCCGTGCTGCAATGCCAACAAAAAATTGAAAAAGAAATCTGGAGTCCATTGTAACCTCTCACACTGTACGAGTTGGAGGAAGCCATAATTCTAAATAACCGCCTAACTCTGGAAAGTAGGACATCTCCCAGGTTTTATCCATCTTATATAGGCCACTCCCCAGAAGCAGCAACACCTTTAAGAAAAACAAACGCCCCAAGGCTTCTTTTAACGTTTAGCTTCAGTTGCACTTTCCAGCCTCATTGCTACCTCCCATGACACCGTTCTGTGAATCCCAAACACAGTGTCACTGTACTTATGGGTCACTTCAGTGTGTCATCTCCAAGCTTGAAACCTCCGAAACATCACAAGATTCTCATCACTGGATCCACGAAAAGAAAGCGTGGAAAATCACATGCTGCCCGAGTGTGGCGGTGAGCGCCCAGCGCGCTTCCCAAGTGCGAATTAATAAGTCTTTAATGCCGAGCACTCGCTTTTCGTTTTTATTTTTACATTTTTATTGTTTGCTGTGTGAGCCGCATGAAGACACTGACTAAACAATAAAAGAGATTTAGTGCTGGGCCCGCAATTAAGGTTGGATCTTAATAGCGCGTCTCTCAGCGTACGCTTTTAATCGATTACTTCGCAATTCAGAGTGGGGCCGCATAAAAGTTTAATTGCGCCACTGCCTAGCTATACCGCTGCGCGGAAAGCGAAAGTCATCCGCATCCAGCGGCGACGCGCACTCACTTTATTTATAACCCATGGAACTAATTCTCGCCTGCGATGGCGACCGTCCGATCTGGTAACTGGTTTTCTCGTCTTGTCTTTTTATCGTCACCGCCACCGTTTACGGCAACGACGCGACTTGAACCACTTTCAAGCTGATTAAACACCGAACACGTCTGTCAAGGGGGCGACGAAGTTAGCACGCATACGAGCGAGGAATGGCCAGCATGGAATTGTGTAATTGTCTCACACGCTGGTCGCGGATTTACATATTTTTTGTGGGCTTATGCTAATTGAACGTCAGATCTTACTTTGGCTGTGATTTCCTGGTGTGCGGGCCGGCGGCATGCTTCTTCAGTGGTGGGGTTGGGAGACGCCCGAGAACATGTGTTTCTGTTAAGATCTTGAGCAAACATCTACCGAGGCCGTGTAATGAACGATAAGCCGTCTCAAGCTTTTCCAGAAACGAACGGTACAAGTGGCAGATCGGCTTTCATGTGTTTGCGCTCCACCTCACTGGGAAACAGCACGAATGCGAGCACTTAAGAAGATGTGCTGTCTGCCTTATCGGGGCGCGTCCTTGAACGGCAGCAGTGTTTGCGATAATAATGGAATGACCTCAGGGTGAAAATGTATTTGGGGCCTAAACGCTTGTTGAAATTGGATATCTGGGAGGGTGCGGTGGCGGTAGCACAGATTGGTTCGTAGGGGCAAACATGTCAAAGCATTAATTCATCGACTTTCGGAGAACGATGATTGATTGCAGTTATTGCAGGCAATTGCTGTGACAGGGGCTGGTCAAGGAATGAATTGGATTGATGGTGAGATGACGGGAAGGGGGAGAGATGTATTTCTGGCTTATTGATAATCAATTGACAGGATTTTGAGGGACACACGTTGGTTGAGGGGTGGTTATGAATAAATTATTTGAATTGTGGCTTGATGCGGAATGGTTTACGGACACAGACACCGAGGTTGATGGATATTTATTGCGACTGAGGGATGTTAGGACTTTCCCATGTCAGAGGAGTTTGCCAAGGAACCCTTAGCAAGTGGCAAGTGATTCAGAAATCTCGCAGAGCCTTCGATGGGTCTGTGGATTTACTGTAGATATGAGATAGAGCTGCTTTAAACTGAGTACTCTTGTAGGAGCGTCTGTCATCAGCTTTGAGAATAAATCCATTGAAGCACTTTCAAATGGAAGATATCAAAAGTGATTGAACTGGGCAGTAGAAAATGCAGAGATTTGCAACAGAAAGGAAATGGCTATTGTACCAGAGGTGGAAAAAAAACTCTACAAGGGCGTACTTGAATGTTACAGAATCGACACATTCTCCAAAATTAACAATCGCCTCTTCGAGACCGGTATAAAACAACCTCGCCTAGATAAAGGATGTGATGATCCAGGACGGTGATAAATCAAATCCTGGGTGCATGGTGAGGTTGGAGTATTAAGTCCAATATGAAGTTAACGCACTGCTTTCCACTTCATACAGGAAAATAAAAGCGAAGTAACTGTCGATAGTTAAGTTGCTGTACAGGGGTCGTCTACAAATAAGTCTTCTTCTTTGTATGGCGCTACAGTTCGGAGTGGACATGCCTCACCAGCCACATTGACCTCGCACCAGCTGTCTCCATCTGTGTACTTCAAGTTGCTTAAATTCTTTCTCCACTTGTTTGCGCTATCTCACTCAATGGATTCGATTTGCAGGCTTTTCGGATTGAAGCAGACGCTCTTCATGGATTAGCCATATTAAGCGTTGTATCCGAAGACGCTAGACTAGATGCATGTCGCTGCACAACAGAGATTCAGAAGGTTTTTTTTGCGGAATCTTCTTCTCCAAATTCTGTCAAAGTAAACAGGACCGTACGTACGCAGAACTTTTCCCCCGAACACACTAAAAGCTTCCTCGTCCAAGTTTCCGCGCCGTAAAGCTGGTCTTCGGATGATCAAGTTGTTGTATAAAGCCATCTACGCTTTTCGAGATAGGGCCCTGTGACTCAAATACCTCTAGGGCACAAAAAAACAGTGATTGGGAAGAGTGATTCAACGTTTGATATCCGTACTGGTTTGGTAGTCCCTTTTTGCCCTGCAGCTGAGGTAGACACAGTCCTTGACTACCTCTGTTTACGGTAGTACAATGCACCAGTATTTGAGTCTGAGCTTCCCAGTGCAGAGTATCCCAACCTCCAACCTCCAACAAAAAACAAAAAACCTCTGTTTCTGCCGCCAAACGTATTGCTTTGTCCGAGACATCGGTGTTGCGTGACATGTACTTCGTTCTTCCATAATTTATCGCCAAACCAATTTTAGACGCTTCAGCTTCAATGCCAGTTGACAACTTATTGATGGCTTCCTGTGTTCGTCCAACCATGTCAAAGAAATCGACATGAGATAGCAGTTGAAATCTCGCCTTTGTTGTTGACTTAGAGATATGCGCGATCTTCTCAAGACTGTCAAAAGTTGAATCTCAAAAGTCGAATGTTGAAGAATGTCGAAAAAGTCTCAGGCCAGCTTGTCGACTTGTTTAAAACCTTTTATAACATTGAAGATCTCGGTGGGTTTGTAAGCGACCTTGACGGAGGAGCAAGAGGTCTCCATCATCATCCTACACAACTTGGCACGTTTGGGAGAAGTGCCAAAACTAGAAATGGCACTGTATAGCTCGTCTCTATGCAGGCTGTCACAGCGACCTGAAAGTCGACGAATAGGTGGCAAGTGTCGATCCGTCTTGGGACTTTTCCAGCATCTGTCGATAAGTGAAAACCTTCTCTAATGTGAACTTCTCCAACCTAAAACCACACTGATAAGTACCTAGAGTGTTGTTGAGGAACTACTTTGTTGGCTCACGCATAACGGCATCTTGTAGGCGATGTCGAGGAGTCGTTTTGCGAATATGATGTGGCATGTGAGGCTTGTAAGTGCGGACAGGCATGAAAACCATAAAGATGAATCATGGAACGGAAAGCAAAGCAGCCGAAATCAATGCAAAAGCAGCGCACGCTAAGCTTCCTCCGCTTCTCTTTGTTTATTCGGTTATTTTCGATCTGGATCACAATATTATATCACATTAAACATGTCAAGAAATGTGAGGGCTCCAGAAGTGTAAGAGACTCTTTACAATTAAACAAAGATGACGTAAGATCGGTGTCCGGGGCAATAACAAGGACTGAAGCTTTCCTCTACCATCTACCACACAAAAATGGTTTAAGTCAGTAGGTATGCCGGTAGTATTGTCAGAAAAAGGAACGATGGAGCAACTTTTCACAGTCTGCGTGGGCCTTGACTTATGCTGATAGTCAAGAACACATACTGGGGATTAGAAACAACCTATCTAGCTAAGCTGTGGAGACATCTAATGTCAGCTGTCAAGTCCTTGATTGAAGGAAGATTTGTGGTTAGCCCATTTAGTAATGCGTCAAGAAACATAACAAATGCTATACAAATTCTTATGAGCGGGCTTAATTTAGAAGTCGTTTGTAGTATTCGGTTATGACTTGAATTGGCAGCATTATACACCACAGAGGACTTGGGTATAGCTTCTTCAGGAAAGACTAGTTTTTTGCACAAGTTCAAGGGACCCCTTATTCGTTGCCGATTTTATGTATGCATACATTGGATGACGCAATAGCCCACAAGCAACTTTCACAGCAACTACTCGTGGCGGTCAGTTTATAGGGGCGTTTAAATTTTTGCGCATCCATTAAAGCCGTTTTTGCGTAAAATTTTTCGAACAGCCTCGCTTGTTACAGTAACTCCATCGTTTTCTTTTAATGCCTTGTTAATCTGGACCGCGTTTTCATGTACTCCACATTTAATGTGTCGCACAATACATCTTTGCAGGTTTGCATTTAAAACTGATTTCATTATTTTGTCTTTATTTTGGCGATACCAAGTTTTTCCATCTCAAATTAAATTTAAAACAATTAAAATGCCTATTTAAACAGAAATTTAAATGTACCTTATAGAGGATTATTATTTTATTACTTTAAATATTTTTATTTTTCACAAAAAACACAGAAAAACATCCTCACTTGCCGAAACTTTATACGCACAATATGCAACTGCGATAGTGTCAACAAATTGATCACATGCTTTGCCCAAGATCTTCTACAAATTCTCACTAAATAACAGTACAGTTTTGTTTTCTTTTGCTGTGCTGATTCATTATCACTCAACTTATTTTGAATCAAAATTTAGTTGTTCTAACTGTTAAGATGTGATCAAAAAGTTGAGTCACTTCGATAATAACGAACTGAAATCCTCCACCTTTTCCTACTTTAGTTGCGTCATACGGTATTCGGTGCAGCTTACGATGGCCTCAAACTACAGCGCCCCTAATACAGATAGGGAGAGGCTACCCACAACGTTAAGCTTATTCTCACTGCCCCGCAGGATTAAGCCATATGTCCTACAGCACACAGCATATGTCCTTGGTTGCAAAAGGCCTGCGGGAAACTGCGTACACTTTCCCAAGCCACCTTCAACGTGCACACATTCAGTCACGAACTGAGCCAATGCAAATCCTTTCCCGAGGCGGATTAATTATAATTCATTCCATAACCGCATGAAATCCACCGCGATTATCTCACTCTCTGCCGCTGAGCGTCCCTGGTCTTGGCCAATTTTCAGGCTCAATGCCAGGCAAAACAAACAGAGGCAAAACTCATCTTTTAATTAATATTTTCCGCATCAAATCCATTTCAATTTTTTTCCCATAAAGCGAATTATAGCAACATCTGTCTTAGATCACTGCGTCTAATAAATTAATTTCAAACGCTCTCAGGTTAATTGGCTCCGAGTCTGCCACCAGCGACCGAACATCCTTCACCGTGCTATAGTCCCCCGCAATCATCGCTCATATTGTGAGGACTGGTGTTGGTTGACACAATCCATCATTCCATCATCCCATCATTCCACCATTTCCCCATTCAACCACAAAATCGGGCCATCGCTCTAATCAGGACATTTATAGACCGAAAAAGAAAAGACGCGAATAACTGATTGCATGTGCAATCGTTTGAATGTCCGGTGTTCTGTCACCCACCAGCCGCCACCGCCAACCACTTATATCACGCGAAGCAGTGTTATCCGAAAAGGACGCGCGGTTTTTATGCGACAATAAAAATCCTAATTACTAGCTGGCACGATAAGGGGGACTTTTGTGCGTGGTATGAAGGGATGGGTGCTCTCCGTCCGTTTTTTGTAGACATTAGTGTAATTGAAAGTGCGCAAGGACAGCTCATCACTCGTCGAGCAGGAGAACTGCTTGTTCGTTTCGAAAGCGCGCGAGTGGTGTGGAAGAGTGTCTTCGTTGGCGACAAATGATATCCCAGACTGCCAGTGATGGTGCAGGAGGGATGAGTGGGTAGGAAGGTGGTTTGGGAGGTGAAAGAGGTTTTTTTTATTGTCCTTCCGTTAGTTTCTGGTATTTGTTTTACGAGAACGTCTTAAGTGAAGCTATTATGTTTACTCGGGGACGAAATCAAGCGACTTGAGGTGTAAGACGGGTGGGAGAAGACTTCTGGTAGGCTTGACAGAGGTGATTAACTGCTTGGATGATGGATTTCACTTCCAATGAAGCGGGATGGCGAGCAATTAGAGGAGACGATGAGCTATATTCAGTTGTGAAAGGGGTTCTTTCTTAGGGAAGGTAAGTGTTGAAATCACTTCGACTTTGCTTTGATGGAGATTGGCCTTGGTTTAGACTGGCCATGGCACAGCGCGAGTTATTACAGCAGATGAACAGACGTACTGTTGCAAAGGCAAAGACATTCAGTACGTTCTCGGTCTCGCCAATGAGCGCTGTGCACCTCTTTTATGAACTCACCACCGAAACTAGGTTCAAACACACAGCAAATGTGTCGTCTTTCGTCTTGAATTGAGTTGATTTTAGTGTCCACCTTTGACATCGTAAAGTGATCGTGCACGACGCTGACTTGTGATGGCACGTCTGACTAATTGTGGAGAAGCATGATTACCACTGAATGGTGGTTCATTTAGCTCATGACTTCACGTAGAACCGTGATGTAACGGCTGGATGACTGGAACCCGGAACAGAGGATGCGGACGTTTGCACTTGTGACAAAGCAAAGACAATCGAAAATCATTGCAATTGAGCATAGATGGAAAGTTTATTCCATAAAACAAACATGAATTCTTCATCATTTGACGCCATCTCCATCGAATCTCTCAAATTTCAGCAACAAACACCATTTGTCACACAATTGCCATCCGTAAATGCAACAGCTCGTGAACAAAAGGGAAATAAGAGAAGGCGACGCTCTGCGACTGCCTTTGATTTGTCAGTTTAGTCGGCTTGTAAGGAGTGTGAGGGGGCGGATATTTGTCTGCAAACGTCCTGCCCACGAGAATTGTGGGCAAAACAATGAGAATGATGTCATCAAAGAAGAAGATAAAACAAAGTCCTAGAAGGAGAGCGTTACAACACACACTCGCTTTTTGTAGGCAAACCATTTCAACTTGGTGTGCTTCAAACTGACAGAAATAAATATGAGGCCTCTCATTGGACATCTTGGTAAGACTTCAACCGAATCCTTCTGGAGGCCAATTGGCCACATCATGCTGGTTAAAAAGAGTACTTTGACAAATGTTAAGGTGCGATGGGGTGTAAGTAAAGTTTAATTTACATGGAATGTCGTTCAACCATTCAGCGGTTAGTCTTTTGAAAAGAAAGAATTGGAGCTTTCGCAGGGTTACGCATTAAATTTGAACCAAGGCTAGCGCAGAATTAGTCTGGGGGGGGGAGGGGGTCAGAAGGTCAGAAGGACCCCATTGTTTGACAACGAGTGCAGGCAAGCACAACGCTGCATCGAACGACGAGGGTTGTACGTGAACTCAACGAACAGAGAAGAAAGGAAGATCACTGGCTTCTCAGAAGAAAAAAGAAGGGAAAAGTTTGCGGTAGAGAAAATGGAAATGTGTTATGGCAGGAATGATGTTTGAAAGTTTAATAATAATTTAATAATTGTTCGCGCTACAGCCAAAAGGGGGACCAGGGCCTAGCTTGCTCATCAACTACTCATGTTGTGCGCGCTACTGTTCTCTCACGAGTAGAGGGGACCTTCAGTTTTTAGCCGACTCCGAACGGCGAAGTTTGAGAAGCTTTCTAGGACAGTTATTACTCTTTGAGTTTTGTCAGCAGCTCGAAAGAGGTGGTGCCGTGAAAAATTCCAGGTGTTCAGCCGAGAATCGAACCTAGACCCTTCGGCGTGTGAACGTCGCACTCTACCCACTATGCCACGGCGGTCAGCGGTTAGTCTTTTGAAAAGAAAGAATTGAAACCTTCGTAGGGTTCCGCATTAAATTTGAACCAAAGATAGCGCAGAATTAGTCTGGCTTATTGCTGGTTCTTTAGGTTCAATGGGGAACGGGATAAAACAAAAGTCTGAGTATAGGATCCCTTTCTACAATCGCACCTGATCGCTGGGAACTTTGCCGACCGAGTCTTCCTAAAACTCCCCCAGAGTTCGACGCTGCCGGCACTAACCATAGAAGACGACTGGAAGAAGAAACCATCAAAGAAGCTGCCACTAATGTGCTGGGTTTCACGTCATCACCCAGAAGGAACCCATGGTTTGACGACCAATGCTGGCAAGTGCATGCAGTCAAATAAGACGCCTATAAGGCAACACTGCACCTAACGACGATGGCTGTACGTGAGCTCAACGAAAAGAGAAGAAGGGAAGAGCACCGGCTTCTCAGAAGAAAAAAGAAGGGAGAAGCTTGCGGTCGAGAAAATGGAAATGTGTTATGGCAAGTTTAATAATAATTGTTGGCGCTGCAGTCAAAAGGGGGACCAGGGCTTAGCTTGCTCATCAAATACTCATGTTGTGCGCGCTACTGTTCTCTCACGAGTAGAAGGGACCTACAGTTTTTGCCGACTCCGAAGGGCGAAGTTTGAGAAGCTTTCATAGACAGTTATTACTCTTTGAGTGTTGTCAGCAGCTCGAAAGAGGTGGTGCCGTGAAAAATTCGAAAAATTGGTGTTGGGGTGGGAACCTAGACCCTTCTGCATGTGAGCGTCTCACTCTACCACTAAGCTGAAGTTTACAACAGTTAAAACCAGCTATCCGGAGGACACAAGGTTCGGACCGAAGCCTGCCGGTACTAAATTGGACAACTTGTGGTAGAATCGTAGTCTGTGCTGAAAATCTGAAAGGCTCATTTCTGTAAACTCCTTAACGGCGATGCTGGCCCCAATTTCGCTGTTAGGCAGATCGTTCCACTCGATTTGGACGATGATAGACAAGAATTCCGTCCTCCCGACTTAGACGAGGTGAAGATAGCAATATCCAAGCTGAAGTCGAAAAAAGCTGCTGGTGCGTCCGCAGAACTATTTAAACAAAGTGGAGATGAATTGGTTGAGCGCATGTTTCAGCTTTCTGTAAGATATAGTCCGATGAAAGCATGCCTGATGAGTGGAATCTCGGCGTCGTTTGTCCGGTCCACAAGAAGGAAGACCCCTTTGACTGCGGAAAATATCGGTGGATCAGCCTTCTTAACATCGCATACAAGAACCTCTCTGCCGTATTGTGTGAGCGTTTGTCCATAACCTGATAGGTCCATATCAGTGTGGTTTCAGGCCCGGGAAGTCCACAATGGACCAGATCTTCACTTTGCGGTAGATCCTGGAGAAGGCCCAAGAAGTGCAAATCGACACTCACCACCTTTTCGTCGATTTTAAGGCCGCATATGACAGTGTGCATAGAGACGAGCTATACAGTGCCATGTCTAGTTTTGGCATTCCTACCAGCCTCTTCAGATTGTGTAAGATGACGATGGAAAACTGTCGCTGCTCCGTCAAGATCTGTAACAAATGCCCTGAGACCATAAATGTCATAAAATGCTTGAATATATCGACACGACACACTGGTCTGTGACTTCTTTCACGTCATTCTTGAGAAGATCGCGCGTCAGTCTAAGTCAACAACTAAGGCCCGATCTCAACTGCTATCCTACGTCGATGTTATTGACGTGATTGGACGAACACAAGGAGCCGAAAATGAGACGAGTGCTGGCATTAAAGTGGGAGTGGCAAAGATGTAAAAAAAAACGGGCAAAACAAAGTACATTCTGTCGTTAAGGAAAGACGCACAACATCAACGTCTCCGACGTGGACGCCCCATTCGGCAGCGTCGAGTTTTTCAAGGACTTCGTCTGCTTCGGCTTCAAGTGGAGTAGGAACAACAGCATCAGTACCAAAATTAAACGAGTGTCGAAATCAAAAGGCAATTAAGTATTAGAGCCTTCTCTCAAAAACCTAAGCTGTCTTTGTGTAACAGGCTGATCATCCCAGTCCTGCTTTACAGCGTGGAAATTTGAACGCTACTAAAAGCGGATAAGGAAGCCTTTAGTCTTAAGGAGAGAAACGTTCTGGGTACAAACTGTGTTCCTGTTTGTGTTTATGTTATTTGGGGAAGAACAGAACAGGGACGGCCTGTACGACGGAATGGGACCGTTCAACCGTCTTTGGATGCAAAGCTTAAGATGGCTAGGCCATGTAGAGCATATGAACTCTAATGGTCTGGCACGTATCCGAACAATTAAGACAACGCTACAGAGGACAACCTAGGTTGAGAATGCACACACAAGTTAAGAAGGACTTCAGCCAAATTGGAATGCGAGAGGCATGTTAGTTGGGGCCCAGGTCCACCCCGGACTGTAGCGCTACACGTAAAAAAATAAGTTTTCTGTGTACGTGTCATGTAGAGAAGAGGATTCAATGACCCACTCTATGAATAATGCAGTGACAAGTTCTTAGTCTGTTGAAACAAGTTCCAAATGGGGAAGTCCACGAAGAAAGTATGGATAGGACAGTTCCACCCGAAAAATTCCGAAAGCTCCAAATTTGAGACATTCGGACAAAGCAACAGATGAAGTCCTTGTGTAAGATGACGTGCACAGGTGGAGAACAATCTTAAGGAATTTCTTGTGCGACTTGTTCTGAAACTGGGTGCCACTTTGCCACCTAAAGAGGAATGTCGGTTGAGACCCAGGCTTATCGAGAAGTCAGGCGCCATCACAAGAAGGTTAAGTATTCGCTCTAGCTATCACTCCAGGGCATTCCTTATATTATCCACATCTCAGTAGCAAATAAGTTTAACAGCTGAAATTGTACAAACCGATTACCGAGGAGAACATGAAAATTAAGGGAAATAGCTCCAGTCAAATATAAAAGACAGAGTTTACTGTGTTCCAAATTATTTTGAACGTTCGAGACATCAACTATCCTCTGACAGAAGACAATTTAAAGTGGGACGTAGAAGGAGGAATTTAAACAAATGTTCAACGGCACAAAACCTAATTTCAACATTCTTATTCCTTATATTGTTTCTTGCGCAAATTGTTTCGTTCTGCGTCTGCCTCAGTCCTTTTATCTTTGAACTCGCAAGGGAGTTGAGAATCATCTTCAAAGGGTTTCAAAGATTACCCTCCTCGAGTGCATATAACGAAATTCCGAAGAGGAGTTGACAGATAAGTTTGAACTCAGGAAATTGAGCCTTTGTTGGCAACAAATATTTTGAAACAATCGTCTCGTTATTCCACTGTGCTGCGTGCCAAAAGACGGCACAGTACAAATATCGAATTACACATTTTCCCATTCTCTAACATCGTCTCGTCACGTCGCCGGCTCAGTTCGATCCAGTTCTGTGGGGAAATGAAGTCAGACAAGATGACAGTCTGCTATGCGTCAACACGTTCAATTCTGTTTATCTAAGCGCGCAGCGTACACTCAAATGGGCCATAAACTGAAACGAGAATTAACTGCCTAGACTAGACTAACTGCACAAGACGAGTGACTTGTTCTTGCAGACGTCGGCCCCACCAGCAAACAAGACTATCTTTATAGCCTTCCTGGCAGTCACTTAATAGCGCACGATAATCCGCCAACATGGACAACCACCGATTGTGGCAGCAATGGCAGTCGTCACAATCTGGTTGAGATGAAAGGCGCAAATTGCATGTCGGCCTTGACGGCGAGCCACTTTGCTCAAGAACGAACTCACGGCAGCTCTATCAGATGTACGGAAGCGAACGCGCCTGCAGCTCTGATTGACGCAAAACGAGTGCACTCGCCCGAGACACAACCAGTTCTCGCTCTGCAGACCAGTCCACGACGTCAGATCTGTGCCAAGACAAGTGAGAGGTACGCGTGGGGGTTGACACCAAATCTGGTTCCAAATTGTTATCAGCCGAATCCAGCACACACGGCACGCATTTGAATATCTTATCGCGAAACAGACACACCGACGCTCTGACTGAATTGAAAAATGGAATAAACAACTCTCGAACAAGTGCCAAGGGCGGTGTACTACGGCGGAAAGACTTACCTGGCAGAATCAGCGATGAAACCAAAACATCCCTCACTCTCTCAATGGCGCGCCGAGCGTGGCAATGGCAGCCTCTGCATACTGTGGGTCGACAACCTTTTTCCCTTCCCCTTTCCAGTTCCTTTTCAATGTTCTATTCTGCGAGAGACGAGAGGAAATTTGAGAGCAGCAGTTACCGATGCCAGTTATCGGCTCGCCGGAGGGGTTGTGTTTGTCAAAACGACGTCGGAGCTTTTTGTTATTTTAATTCCTCTTCACTCGACGGGTTGGCCAAGTGCCTCTGCGAATCGAATTTTCCCGAATTTCACTGCGATCCACAAGCACCGCACTTTAAATTTGCAAAACCGCGATAAAATATGTCACTTCCGGGCGCTAAAACGCTAAAAAACAAACTACCACACGCCAGGCACAAGGGTGAAATGTATAAAACTCAAAACCAGCTGTTACACTCTCAGTCACAGGAGACGCACAACCTACCTGCACCAAAGCTCAAAGATAACTGCGTGAAAACTTCCCAGCCGTCCAAGTGCCAAGAGAATGCCAAAAAAATTCCACGTACCGGCAGCGGTCGTTTGGAAGAAGTTTCACGCAAAAGAAGCTTTTTCAACTCACGCCCCGCAGAAGATACGTGGTCTCGGAGGGTGGTTTCGACCGTCAACTCACTCCAGTGGGGCCTGCAACGTCATGGGGGCTTTGAAGAGTGCCTCTCCCCGCTTCTTTCATATTTCATGAATGAAGCGCTGTTCGGCGCTGCACTCCCACTGCAAGCACTCTGCCCCTCGAAAGCTGCGCAGGTCTCAAACCGCATCTCACAACCGATGTCGTGAAGCTGATGCACCAACCATTCGTTCAAAAAGCTTACCTCCATCAGCACGGAAGCTTGCCGCGAGTTGCGAGCGATGTAATGGAATTTTAGGAGCGTGCTCGCCGGTTCGGTTTGTGTTTTGTTGCGCCTCGTCTAGTTTTTTCATTTTTGTTTACGGTTTGCATAAGGCCAGGACGTCGTTGTGCGTTGCCTGTGGCTCTCGTTACGGGACATTCATCATAAGTCATTGCGTTCCGAACAAAATGGTGATCTATTAGACGTTATAAATCAAGAGAGTGTGTCGTTAGTCCGTTTGTTCCGGTGAGCATTGTGAATTTGAATTTATTTAGGGCACCCAGTAAGCGGGAGTTATACGATGCCGTCAAGGACCTGAAACGAAGACCATTGCCGCTGCACACCCACGCAAGCACAGACACACGCACTTCCAAAACGCGGTAAGTACGCATTTGTGTCCCGAATCGAAACGCCTTCAATTTGTCGAACGTTGAACGACGATTTCTGTGTCGTTGGCGTTGCGGTTGTCGATATTTTTGAAATTATAATTGTCCGGAGCGGGAGCGACAGCGAGAGACCAGTGTGACCTTCGTTAATAAGAATTGGATGGTATTCCTTGCCTCGTTGCCGCCACTTGGTCAAAATTAAGTCCGTAAGCCAGGAGGAGCACGCGAGCAACACGCAAATTCAGTTAAAACAGTGTCTTTGTGGGCCATCCACTGCCCTCCATCGTCGTCACCCTTCCACACGGTGTATCGCATTGTAGTCGCCAGTTGTCGGTGTATCTTCATTTCAATATTGATATACCGGTGTCGTTGCCGGCCAGGTGGGGGAGGGGGATACTCGTTTGTTGATGATACACACAGACACAGAACGTAGTCTCGTATGTTTGAAAGTTATTAGAAATTCACACTCTCCGACGCACGGGCGGACAGGAAAGAAAACGCCATCGTCGTCTTGGACTCCGGTGGCTGGTGATTGGTGGCTGCTTGGCTGTACCCACGTCTCGAGGGCATTGCTGGGAGACGACTGCCTGTAAAATTAATTCTAAGCGATTAATTTTAAGGGTTGGTTCGTGTGTACCCTCCCCCGCATCACTCGAACCCGACCTTCCCGTCCCCAATCACCAGCCAGACCTTGAGTCCTTGCTGCTTTGCATGAAAAGAAGAGCACCAGTTGTAAAGTTGTGTCAGACAATAGTTGGGTCGACGACAAATGGCAACACTTGTCGGCCATACACACCCCTACCACCTGTTGATCGGGTGCGACGAGAACGTGGTTTAGTTGCGAAATTAACGCGCCAGGTGTTGGATGCTCGTGTGTGTTTGAGACCTGTAACAAGGATGAGCTCTTGAGTGTTGCTTCTTTAAAGTTAACAACTCAAGGGAGTGCCGTCAATTCAGAGCCGAGCAGTAGTATTTATCATCGCCTCTGCGCGCGTTCGTGTGTGCGTGTGGGCTCCTTCGTTATTTTTTTTTCCCTCTTTGGAGGAGGTAAGTGACAAGTTGGATGTGATGAAGTGCAATGAAAAACTGTTGGACGTCGCTGCCTGACATGTGTTTATTATTTAGTCATCAAGTGCACACGATGTCCGTGGTCCTATTCTGCGAGTGATGGTTCAAGTGGCTTCCACACAATGAAGTGGGGGGTGAGAGAGATGTGTTCCATTAGGGATGGGATGTTTTGTCCTGGCACCCGCTTTTGGTGGGGACGTGATGAAGATTTATTTCGCAAACGTGGAGCTTGCTTGTATGAAAAATGATTCCTGTCGTCGTGGAAAATTCATTAACACATGATGTTCCTTGTTATGGCACTTTTTTACGCCAAATTACCGTAGACTGTATATTGACGGGAGCAATCAAGCGGGTAGATTTGAGTTGAATTGCCTATAAGAGATTAGGCGCGGAGCAGCAACACAGACACCGATGTGCGACAAGGTCAAGTGGTTGAAGAGGGACTTTGAGGCAAGGTTTTGGTATAAAGTCGTGTGTGGAATTTTTCAAGGCAACTTGGAAAACATCTTGAATTAAATGGCTCCCTGCTGTGAACTTCTGGTCTCGTTTCGTTTACCAGCCGCTGAAACCAAATTGAATGACAAACTCGTGTGACTTGGCGCCCAACGCCACTACCAACATCTCCCGCAATACCACTTCGTCCCGCGTCCTGTCTGTTTCTCGAATTCTACCATAAAGTGGGGATGACTTCCTTCAATAAAATCGCAATGTTGAATTGACCTAATTGCCAGATATCATTTTCCACATGAATTAACATCGATTTCCCACTTAAAGGGCGCCTCGGGGGTTTGACATTTCGGTTTACCTATTCAGAATTGCCAAAACCGAGGGGTTGACTTTTGCGGAGAGTAACTAATGTAAGTGTGAAGATGGATGAACCATCGATTAGTGACAATGTGGGGCATTCATTAAAGGAATGCCCGTGTCCCAGAAGTCAGAAGAAGGGCTGACAGGTGGATGGAAGGAAATTTATTGTTGGTACATGTGCCTATGTGGCCCCCGTGGCGTAGTGGGTAAAGTGCGACGCTCACACGCCAATGGGTCTAGGTTCGATTTCCGGCTGAACACCTCGAATTTTTAACGGCACCACCTCTTTCGAGCTGTTGACAACACTCAAAGAGTAATAACTGTCTAAGAAAGCTTCTCAACCTTCGCCGTTCGGAGTCGGCAAAAAACTGTAGGTCCCTTCTATTCGTGAGAGAACAGTAGCGCGCACAATACGAGTAGTTAATGAGCAATCTTGGCCCTGGCCCCCCTTGTGGATTGTCGCGCCAACAATTATATATATTTATAAGGTTGCCAAAAATCTCCCTTCCGCTGCCATATTTAAAGCTTTCTCGATATTTTTTAGTGAAAAGTTGTATTTTCAACATCGGAAATATCGTCATAGATACCAGGTATACCCGTATAAAGTAAGCGTCAAGATACAAATGTCTCGATAGGGAAAATTTGTTGTGAACGAGCCCTTATTTTTTGCTTGTTTGTTTGCTATGACATCTGTGTACATCAAGTCATTGAACAGACAACATCATAGTTTTTCATCGTGTTAAAAGTGTCGAATTTTGTACCAGAAAGTGAAGATTTGCGGAAAGCATTAATTTTTTTGTTTTGATTTGAAGAAAAGTGCTGCAGAGTCACATCGAATGCTTGTCGAGACATATGGTGATCATGCTCTATCAGAAGCAACATGCAAAAGATGGTTTCAACGGTTCAGAAATAATGATTTTGATGTGAGAAATGAAGAACGTGGAACACCACCAGAAAAGTTTGAAGACGCCGAATTGCAGACGATATTGGATGGAGATGACACTTTGAGTCAAAAACAAATGGCAGCAATGTTAAATGTTGCACAACAAACACTTTCTGACCGTTTAAAAGCTATGGGAAAGATCCAAAAGTGTGGAAAATTGGTGCCACATGAATTGAATGAAAGACAGATGGAAAACTGAAAAAACACCTTTTGCTTCAAAGACACGAAAGAAAATCGGTTTTTCATGGGATTGTTACTGGCGATGAAAAATGGATTTATTTTAAGAATCCTAGACGGAAAAAATCATGGGTTAATCTGAGACAACCATCAACATCGACTGCAAAACCAGATCGATTCGGCAAGAAGACAATGCTGTGTACTTGATGGGACCAGAGAGGTGTGCTGTACTACGAGCTCCTAAAACCTGGTGAAACTGTTAATACTGATCGCTACCGACAACAAATGATCAATTCGAACCATGCATTGATCGAGAAACGACCAGAATGTGCCAGAAGACACGGCAAGATAATTTTGCTCCATGACAATGCACCTGCACACAAAGCAAAAACGGTTCAGGATACAATCAAAACACTTGGCTGGGAGCAGCTACCCCACCCGCCGTATTAACCAGAATTGGCTCCTTCCGATTACCATTTTTTTCATCGATGGGACACGCAATGGCTGAGCAGCACTTTGATTCCTACGAGGAGATCGGAAATTGGGTGTCTGATTGGTTTGCTTTAAAAGACGAACAATTTCATTGACGTGTCATTCACAAATTGCGAGAAAGGTGGTCAAAATACGTAGAAAACAATGGCTAATACTTTGAATGAATTGTATACAATATTATTGACGGGTTTTCAATATGCCCACCCTTGGCGCAAATACTGTCATTGCGAAGGCGGAATGGATTATCACACGCTGCTTGCAAGTGTCTCTGCGGTATTTTGGCCCATTCACGACGAACGGCTTGTTTGAGGCTCTAATTGCCAATCTTCCCCATCAGAATATCTCAGACAGAGAAATTCAACCCTTTTGCATCCTGAGAAATAGCCGCAGTGGTATAGTTTGTAGAGTGCGAGGCTCACACGCCGAAGGGTCTACGTTCGACCCAGCTCAACACCAATTTTTTGAATTTTTCACGGCACCACCTCTTTCGAGATGCTGACAACACTCAAAGAGTAATAACTGTCTAAGAAAGCATCTCAAATTTCGCCGTTCGGAGTCGGCAAAAAATTGTAGATCCCTTCTACTCGTGAGAGAACAGTCGCGCACAAGACGAGTAGTTGATGAGCAAGCTAGGCCCTGGTCCCCCTTTGGAATGTAGCGCCAATAATTATTATTTTACTATTCACAAATTGCCAGAGAGGCGGTCAAAATGTGTAGAAGACAACGGCCAATACATTGAATAAAATGTTTGTACTTTCCCATTAATACTTAGTGTTTTATTTTCCAAACACCGGTATACCTGATATATCTCCAACCGATACTTCATTTGTCATTGCCAGTACGACGTTCAATATATTCTCAGTATGGATACGATGGAAAATGCGAATTCAATTTAAATTATTTTTATTTTTCAATATAATTTCCCCTAACCTTAATGCATTTGTCACATCTTGAGATAAGCTTTTTTAAGCCCTCAACAAAATAAATTTCCTCTTTCTCTGCAAAACACCCATTTATTGCCGACTTGAGTTTTCCATCATCCGAAAACCTTTTTCCACGAAGACATTTTTTCAAATCCGGAAACAGGAAATAATCACTAGGGGCAAGGTTTGGACTATAGGGTTGGTGTTGGATTTCTTCGAAACCACAACCTCGCGCAGCAGCCTTGGAAACTCGCACCGTGTGAGCAGGAGCGTTGTCATGAAGAAGCAACACACCCGTTGCGAGTTTACCCCGCCTTGTCTTTTTAATTTCCTCCCGCATATTATGCAAAGTGGAAGCGTAGGATGTGGCGTTGACGATTTCACCTTTTTTATGTACTCAATGAGCAAGATTCACTTTGAGTCCCAAAAAACTGTGGCCATGATCTTCCCGGCAGACGGAGTGACTTTGAACTCCTTCAGGTGGTCTGTTCCTTTTTCATGCCACTGCATGGACTCTTGTTTGCTTTCAGTGTCATTGTGGTGAACCCATGTTTCGTCCCCAGTAACAATTCGATCCATAACACCGTCCGCGTTCTCACAACACATCTCCAAAAGCTCTCTACAGCATGCGATTCTCACTTTTTCTGAGGCGCTGTGAGCATTCGCGGCACCCACCTTGCACTAACCTTTGTTAAGATGGTCATAACGAATGGTGTGAATGGTGATCCCTGCCATCATTTTCACCTTTATTCGGGCATCCTCAAGAACAAGTTTTTCGATTTCTTTAATGCGTTCACCCGTACAAGCAGTAGCCGAAGGCGCCGGTGCTTGGGTCGTCTTCAATGCTCTCTCTGCCTCTCTTGAACTCACTTGACCACTTTTGCACAGTTGATAATGAAGGTGCGGAACCGTGGTAAACAGCCACCATCTCGAGTAGTAATTAGTTTTTTGACTTTTTCCTTGCTTCGTGAGAAATTTAATTACAGCGCGATGCTCAATTTTCACCTTCATCGTCTCAGTTGCCATTCTGATTCGGTTTAACTACAGATAAAGCGCGAATTAATAATCACATTTATATGAAATATTACATGAATGTACTAAAATAATTGTATTACTTGTTAAATAAGTCACAATTTCACGTAACTTGGGCTTGGATCAAATGTTTGCTTGTCTTGAGGAAGATTTTTACAGACAATAGTTTCTGACTGAGAAGCATGCAAGCAAAACCTGACAAAAGACAGTAGTTCTCAGTCCAAGAGGTGAAAACATGTTTTCCCCGCTGGCATAATTCTTATTGCTGTTTTGCTTAACTACGTTGTCTTTATGCAGAATTGGTGGTAGCAAGCAAAAACACAAGGATTTCTGCTAAACTGAAACTAGCGTGCATCTTGTAATTCACAGCTTCTCTGCTCCATACATCATGCACATCCCCAACCATACTAAAGGCTCCTTGAGCAATATTTGCTGCATATTCTTTAGAACTGCTGTCTTCTATCACCCCTAGGAACCATAGGTTCCTTGTGGGTAGAGACCTCGCTCAAATTCTAATATCACACTTGTTGATTTTGGGCGAGGTAATGGTTCCTTGTGGGCAGACTCGAGTTCTATTCATTGTGAAGATTGGGCGAGGTAATGGTTCCTTGTGGACAGAGGCCTCGCTCGAGTTCTATTCCTTGTGAAGTTTGGGCGAGGAAATGGTTCCTTGTGGATAGAGGCCTCGCTCGAGTTCTAAATTATTGCTTGTAAAGTTTGAGCATGACATTGGTTCCTTGTGGACAGAGACCTATCTCAAATTCTAAACTAACCCGTGTGAAGTTTGGGCACGGTATTAGTTCCCTGTGGACACAGTGGCAGCCCAAACTCAAACCTAAGCCTTGTGTAGTTTGGGCAAGGCAGTGGTCCCTTGTAGACAGAGCCTTCGCGCGAGTCCTAATTTAACCCTTGTGAAGTTTAGGCACATGTTTGACAGATGCCTCGCTAAAATTCGAACCTAACCTTTGAAAAGTTTGGGCACGGCATTGGTTCCTTGTGGACAGAGGTGTCGTCCAAATTTTAACCAATCTCTTGTAAAATTTGGGCAAGGCAATGGTCCCTTGTAGACAGAGGCTTAGCGAGAGCTCTTCAATTACAATTTACTTACCAAAGCCTCCTAAAATTCTAACGGCGAGTAATAGTTCCTTGTGGGCAGAGGCGTCGTCCAAATTTTAACCAAACCCTCTTAAAGTTTGGGGAAGGCAGTGGTTCGTTGGGGACAGAGGCCTCGCTCGAATTCTAAATTATGCCTTGTGATGTTTGGTCACGGTATTGATTCCCTGTGGACACAGGGGCCGCCCAAATTCAAACCTAAGCCTTGTGAAGCTTGGACAAGGCTGTGGTTCCTTGCGGACAGAGCCCTGGTCCAAATTCTAACCTAACTCGTGTGAAGCTTGGGCACGGCATTTGATTCCTTGTGGACAGAGTCCTATCTCAAATTCTTACCTAATCCGTGTGAACTTTGAGCCCTGTATTGGTTGTCTGTGGACACAGGGGCCACCCAAATTTAAACCGAAGCCTTGTGAAGTTTGGGCAAGGCTGTGGTTCCTAGTGGACAGAGCCCTGGTCCAAATTCTAACCTAACTCGTGTGAAGTTTGGGCAAGGCATTTGGTTCCTTGTGGACAGGTTCCTATTTCAAATTCTTACCTAATCCGTATGGACTTTGAGCCCGGTGTTGGTTGTCTGTGGACACAGGGGCCGCTTAAATTTAAACCTAAGTCTTGTGAAGTTTGGACAAGGCTGTGGTTTCTTGTGGACAGAGCCCTATCTCAAATTCTAACCTAACTGAAGGTTGGGCACGGCAATTGGTTCCTTGTGGACAGAGTCCTATCTCAAAATTTTACCTAATCCGTGTGGAATTTGGGCACGGTATTAGTTCCTTGCGTACACAGGGGCCGCCCAAATTCAAACGTAAGCCTTGCGTAGTTTGAGCAAGGCAGTGGTCTCTTGTAGACGGAGCCCTCGCTCGAGCTCTTCACAAAAATTATGTCCCACTTTCTAACCTAACCCGCGTGAACTTTGGGTAAAAGCACAACTTATCCCTTGTTAAGCAGTGAAGATCAGGAGCTATACTTGAAGAAGCATTGATTTTCAGTTCGTTCTCACATGCTGCTTAATGTCGTGGAACTAAACTGCACGTTCTTGTTGCACCTAAGAACTCTTACCGTTCCTTACGAGATTTCACCATCCTTCTTGCAGGCGGTTGTTGCAGTACTGAGGCAACAATTAGCCATTAAACCCATCTGAGCATCTTATTGCTTCAAAGTCAGCGTGTGCGTCATTGATATCCCGCCGTAGATGCAGTGAAATCGGTCGCCTAATGCCCCATTAATTCCATTGCCAGCCGTGTAACTGTGCAAAATGTTTCCACGTCATTACGTCCTCCACACGAGGCTGTCAAAATCCGCACAACAAATTTCCAAACTCCTTATCCTTGAATGGCACTCACACCAGCGCTTCCATTTCAAATAACTGCATCAAATCGATACACTCTGCCATTATCAATAATTGACTCGTCATAAAAGTCACGAAGCAGCAAAACTCGCATCGCTGCGGCTAGTCATCCGGCATCTCGCACCGCAGTCCTTGGTATTGCTTTCTTTGCGATTCTTTATTGAATTTCCTCACATGGATATATCTTCCTTTTAACGCCTCGCGTGCGTACAGCAAATTCGCATTCGTTAAGGAATGAACTTTTCTTCTGGTGTAGGACTGATGTCGCAAACCTCGTTGAAATTGAGCTGAAAAGTTGGGAGTGTTAAAGCCAAGGCTGCCGAAGTGAAAGCGGACGCACGCTTTAAGCAGTGCGTGCGGCTTGACTGCAATAACTTTTTACGGCACGTAGCCAGCCCTTCATCTCGACATGTGTTCATTTGTGAGATACTCACGATAATTGTTTTACGCCGCAATACCATCCCCATGGCCGAGGGCACTTCCGGCGGCCTAGGGCGATTGGATGATTCAGCTGTGCCCTTGTCGTACAGCGATTGAGCGACAGTGCGATTCACACCGCGGTGCCGTGCGAATCTCCGCCCAGATGACGGCTAGCGGGTGAGGTGCAGTGCTGTGGACATGTTTCAAGTCTAAAATTTATGGTTGGCGGGAAATCGTTTTGCCCCAGTGATATCGGGGAGTGCACGATTTACAACTTTAATCCAACTTTAAGGTTGTTTCGATGAGTGGACGCGAACGGAAGCTTGTTTACATTTTACGATGCACTGCGGCTGCACATGATACACCGGAATATCCGGGAAATTTTATATTCCCACACGGCGCCGCCGGTGTGTTGTGTTGGCGGGGGTGGCATCTATTTGCATTCTCCCCCAGCCATTCATCAAAGTTCTGCGGGAAAGTAGCAATTAAAAACTTATTTATGGCGGTTACTTAAGCGAAGTTTGCTGGCCGGGAAGAGGGCGGGATGGGGCGGATTACTTGAGAAATCGATTCTGTTTCAAGTTGAACTTCGATTCGTATGCCCTCTCCGATGATTTATTAATTCGAAAAGTCCGAAGCAACAAACAATGGCGTGTCCAACACACAAAAGACGTTTCAGGTTTTGTGTCATTGCTTTGACTTGAATAGACACTTCTATTGAGCAGCTTTTAAAATAAAGATATCAGTAGCTTAGTGGCCAAATAGTCACGATAGTCACCAGATCGATTGGGGTTTCAGTGGGCAAAACTTACAAGTCAATGCAGTCTTCAAAGCTCCTGAAAATGTGTACAGGATGTGCCAGATATAAGTTCCTATTTCAAATAGCAATGAAATGAGTGAACTTTTTGATAAATATTTTTTAATAGCCAACTTGCCTGATGGTAAGGATGCCCAAAGTCATTCAATTAGAGGCCGGTGTATTTCTGCAACTCCTGTTGACCCCAACCACATGGATGGTTTCTGTGTTTGAATTGCTTCTGGACTGTAGGCGTGAAATCAATCCTTCTTGCTTCTTCTTCTTCTTCTTGTGGCGCTACAGTCCGGGGTGGACCTGGGCCTCAACCAACATGCCTCTCCAGCCAAGATGATTTCTCGCTAGCTGCCTTCAGTTGCGCACTCCAAGTTGGTTGAGGTCCTTCTCCACTTGTGTGCACCACTTTAGTCTAGGTCGTCCTCTGTTGCGTTGTCCCAATGGCTCGGATTCAAAGACTTCTTCTTGCTGTCCCAGAAAAATGTCTGAAAGGATTGTATACCTCCAATGTGGAGAACTCATGGAAATGTGTGGAAACTTGGTGGAACTGTTGCGATCCGCACAATTTTGCACGAGCCAGAGGCCTTCCAGTGCTGACGACATTGACGTGATTAGACGAAGACAGAGAGTCATCATTGAGGCGTTTGCAAGCATCGAAGTGGAAGCGGCTAAAATGGGTCTGACGGTAAACCAGGCCAAACGAAGCACATGCTACCTTCAAGGAAGGACACAAAGTATCGACGTTTCAGACAGAGCGTCACATTATAATAATAATAATTTTTGTCGCGACAGTCCACAGGGGAACCAGGGCCTAGCTTGCTCATCAACTACTCGTGTTGTGCGCGATACTGTTCTCTCACGAGTAGAAGGGACCTACAGTTTTTTGCCGACTCCGAACGGCGAAGTTTGAGAAGTTTTTTCTTATTACTCTTTGAGTGTTGTCAGCAGCTCGAAAAAGATGTTGGCGTGGAAAACTCAAGGTGTTCAACCGGGGATTGAACCTAGACCATTCGGCGTGTGAGAGTCGCACTTTGCCCACCACGCCACGGCGGCCACATCAGGCAGCAGAAACCGTCACATTAGGCAGCAGAAACTTCAAGCTCGTCAAAGACTTCGTCTACCTCGGATCCGTGGTTAATCGGGACAGATGTGGAGCTTGGTTTTACGTGATCACCGGCCTTGACGGCTTATGTCCGTTTTCCCAAGAGTCGTAGATAACGTAAGACTAAACGCCTCAGATACCCACGTTCTAAATTAAGACCATTCTTGAGGGACAATCACCCCATCTTGGTTCGATTAGAGGCCTTCCCAAAATTTCTCTCGCTCTCTGGGTTGCAGCATCCGGTTTAAATTCAACTCTACACTGAGCTGGGATAGTCTGCTGAACGCCTTATCTAGCCCAGGGTGAACAAAAACTAGACAACTAGTGTGCCACAGAACAATATCCCCTACTCTAGCCAGGATGTTAGGTGGTAAACCACAGCTACCACGATAGGGAGCTACCCACTAGGGAGCCTACCGCTCGGCCAGGCTGAAACTCAAGTTCTAGGGGCTCTTGATCTCCCGTGGCACTGGTCGAGCTGCCATTGTTTGTTAACGAACCCCCTTGTGGCCGCCGTAGCGTAGTGAGTAGAGTGCGATGCTCACGCCGAAGGGTCTAGGTTCGGTTCCCGGCTGAACACTTCATATTTTTCACGGCACCACCTCTTTCGAGATGCTGACAACACTCAAAGAGTAACAACTGTCTAAGATAGCTTCTCAAATTTCGCCTTTCGGAGTCAATAAAAAACTGTAGGCCCCTTCTACTCGTGAGAGAACAGTAGCGCGCACAACACAAGTAGTTGATGAGCAAGCTAGGCCCTAGACCCCCTATGGACTGTCACGCCAAAAATTATTATTCAACGTCATAAAGCAGGACAAAGTGTAAGACAAAGTCAGCTTTGTCTTTTAAGATAGAGCTCAATTGCTTCTTGAACCTGCGGTTGGAAAGAATATTTTCTGAATTATTCTCCCTTCGGTACTGAGGTTTTATTCACATTTTCTGCGGACGTAGATGGGGTCTTTGGCTGTCTTTACATTTTTGCTGATTTAATCTGAGACCTCACCTTATTTGGAGACCGCATATGGCTTACTCTTCCCTTGTTTACAGCCAGGCCCGTTTGCAGCTTCCAAGCCAGCGTGTTGCGTTCTATCAATCGCGTTTATGTCTAAGCGAAAGTTCATGCCTCCGACTTGTGAGTTTCTTAGAAAAAGCACATCACAGTGCACCCTCTTGTTTTAAATCTACTTTAGTTTACTTTACTTTTTACTATTTTCCGATTCTCCCATCGCCAGTGTTATCCATAGCCAGCTCACACTAATGGTTGAGTTTGATAAAAATGTCAAAGCAAGACATGGCACAGCATAGCGCCATCCTATGCATGCGATCATAGGCGCCTTAAAAACGTCAAATACGTGATGAGTGTAGATTTGTTCAATTCGGGGCTCCTCTCATTATTCAGAGACATAAACCCCTGAACGAGTCTCTATTTCGCGTCTTTGTTTGCCCTCTCACAGAACAAACACATTCTCTCATCGATTCGAAGCCAAATCACAAACACCCTTCGAATGCGAAGAAATGGCTTACACAACGGGTAAGCACACCTCCCCCGGACAAAAAATTCAAGTACGTGAACTTGTCACATCTGCACCCACTTACACTCCAGTCGCAATTACCTTGTGTCATCAACCCTCTCCCAGCCCACTGCTCGTATACATTCCACAAAGCAAATTGTCGTGTCGTAGAGTTAAGTTTATGTCATATTTGGGCATAACTCGCATCTGTTTTCCATGTCAACAGCCAGCCAGTGGCGAGATTGCACCATCCGCCACCTTATCTACGAGGGCAGTCGGTATCGTTCATAACTTTCGAAGGACAGGGTGACAATAACTCGCCTTATCGCATAACCCTTATCGTAACCATCATCTCTGACATCACCCCATACGCATCTGTTCCTGTGTGACGCAAGACATCACGTAGTCGAAGTCGCACTAAACAAATTAAGGTCATTCCACAATCGAAAAATCCTTGAAACGATTAAATACTTCTGACGAAGAATATCGTCATCCCACGCGATGGCTTCGCCATCGATAAATCTAAAAATAATTGCCCTCCGTCTGACTACCATCCTTGGAGTACACCCCCGAAAAGCCAAAAAAGGACATAGTTCTTTCCAAATAAACCGCCTCAGTCGTCTCCGGACATCGCAGCGCATTCGACGCCGGCAGCGGCAGTACGCATTAACGTCCTCACCCGCAGAAGTCTGCCAAAAACCCCGCACAGAACACGACATCGATAATATCCTGGTTGCCTGAGAAAGGGGCTCCGACTCTTTCATGCCATCTGCGCAGACAAAGGAGTTAACTCGATTTCGCCCGCCATTAGGATATGCACTTAGCACACACTCCTCGCCAAGGGCCGCCTCAAAGAGTCCAGGAAATTGGACACCGACACCCTGAGACTAAGAGGTGCTAATCCAAAGAGCACTCGCTGACAGTTGCTCCAAGCGGAGTTGTTTGTCGCCAATCCATGCGCTACGTCAACTCTTTGTTTACCCCCGTCGACTGTGTGCCGATTTTTTATTGACGACCACCTGCAAATGCCCACCACTCCCACACGCGGGCGACCCCCATGAGAGGCAGCCGGTGCTGGTGGGTCTTGTCAATATTGACGTGTTCCCTTATCGGACCACTTGATCGGGTGGGCAATCAATTTGATTTCGCCGAAGCGGCGGCAGCGGTTGGGTTGGAGGAAAGTCAATCAGTTCACTTGAGGGCCACCCGCCCGATTCGCGGATTGAATTGTGATCCATTTCGCAGCGGTCTCCGCTTTCGGTTTGTTCGATTATGAGTCTAATGAGTTCAATTCTTATCGGCGGCTAGTAAGTGGCACAGGAATAATGGAAAATAATGTCATTAGCTGGCTGCGGAGACGCCTAAGTGGCCGCTGTAGGGTGGGGATGGGATGCGCGTCTTCGAGGAGGCTCAGAATCAGGAGACCGCAATAGATTTGAATTGATTGAATCGAATTAGGTTGCAAGAGCGTGAATAATGAACTTTATGGGCATGACGATGATGACGATGCCACTGACGACGACGACGACGAGATGAAATTGCAGGCGACCGAGCGATTGTGAGCGAAGTGTCCTTGAAGATGCGGTATCAGCAGCCTGTGCGCGCTGAC
This sequence comes from Eristalinus aeneus, assembly GCA_955652365.1. NCBI lineage: Eukaryota > Metazoa > Arthropoda > Insecta > Diptera > Syrphidae > Eristalinus > Eristalinus aeneus. Next base: position 5,490,543 of record OY019133.1, read on the forward strand.
ATTTATTGGTTCGCAATGAAAAAAATGACGGGCTATGCACATTTATAAAAAATCGGTGGCAATTGACTATTTAAAAGGTTGCTGAATTTGTTGTGGGCTCACAAAATGAAATTTAATTAACCCGTCCTGGACTGCAGCCAGCAAGAGGGCTGTTGTCATGCACTTGATATGTAAATTAACGTTGCAGACAAATGATCCCGCCTTGTTTCTCTATTAACCTCATTCGGGCTCAAGCCAATTGGTAAACCCAGGCTACGCTCCTGAGGCTTAGTCTATCCGGTTGGTGTATATTTCGCTGCCAACTCAGCGCTGCCACATTTACTTTGCTTCTGTAAAATTTGTCACGTACGAGGGTTGCCTTTTATATTTCGGGATTAGGGAACAAAACCAAATATTAATCATCGAAAATAGCCTTTTTTGTTTTTCAAAATATTCCCCATTAAGATCTATACACTTTTGCATGCGTTTGAACCAATTGTCGAAACACTTTTGTCACTTTGATTCAGGTATCTCCAAAAGATGCATTCTGAACGCATCAACCGCTTCTTCAGGTGTCGAAAAACGCTGACCTCTCATTTTATTTTTTACGTACGGGAATAAAAAGAAGTCATTCGGTGCCTAGTCAGGACTATACGGCGGATGACTCATCAAATCGATGTTTTTAGTGCTCAAAAATGCAGTTGTTTGAGCCGATGTGTGAGAGTTTGCATTGTCGTGGTTAATAGTGATCAGTCTTCGGGGGTTGGTTTTCCTGATTTCTTGGAAGACAACTGGCAAGCAAATGGTTGTGTACCACTCAGAATTTACTTTTCTGCGTTGCTCTAGTGGAACGGTTGCGACATGTCCAGTTTTCCCGAAGAAACAGGCGACTATTTGCTTGGAAGCGCTTCGTGCGCGAGCAACTTTTGTTGGTTTTGGCTCAATTTGAAACACCCATACAGTCGACTGCTCTTTACTTTCGATCTCAGACGCGTAAATTCACGATTCACCATCTGTCACAATGTCATAGACGTGTTTCGAAGCACCGTGATCGTATTTTTGGAGCATTTCTTTCGACCAAGGTCGCCGTGGCGTAGTGGGTAGAGTGCGACGCTCACACGCCGAAGGGTGTAGGTTCGATTCCCAGCTCAACAACAATTTTTCAAATTTTTCACGGCACCACCTCTTTCGAGCTGCTGACAACACTCAGAGAGTAATAACTGTCTAAGAAAGCTTCTCAAATCTCGCCGTTCGGAGTCGGCAAAAAACTGTAGGTCCCTTCTACTCGTGAGAGAACAGCAGGGCGCACAAGACGAGTAGCTGATGAACACGCTAGGCCCTGTTCCTCCAGTGGACTGTAGCGCCATCCAATTGTTATTTAAGGCTTGTCTGGGTCTCGGGACACCACCGGATCACGGGAAACGAGATTGACAATGAACTTGCAAGGCAAAGACCAAAACGCGGATTCATAGGGCCCGAGCCCATCTTCGTTCTCGATCAGGGCTTTCACCGACGGTTGGGTTTTTCGACAGCACTACCAGAAATGGCACGACTTTCCAGGATAGCAGCTGATCAAGTGTATGGTCGCAAACGTCAGTAAGAAATCCGGGTCAACTTGGCTATTTCTAGACAGGAAAAACTGGCATAGTCCAGTTGTTAACGTACTAACGGGAAACTTCACATTCGCACATCCAATATTTTGTCTCAGTTTAACTTAAACGGTTGTACCAATTTGAATTCCTTAGGCGTGGCTTCCATAGGCAGACAGGTTTCCCGGCGTCAGTAAGAATTTTTTTATTTTTTTTTCTGTCATCTGTAGACAGAAACGAGTGCAGACGACTTGTCGGTGTACAAACGGGTTACTTCACCCTTGCTAAGCATCTAAGTTGGCTTCGGCTTAGTGTGCTAACCACCTTTGCGATGGTTATGGAGAATGTGAAGACACTTTAGCGCACTTTCTGTTTCAATGTCCCGCCTTTCTTCGCCTGTTTGGAGCTAACGTGGTTGGAACTGAAAGCCTAAGCTCTTTATCAGAGGAGCACCTTCTGCTCTTCCTTAAGAAAACCAGCAAACCACATTAAATTAAGGTTACTGCCTTACTTACTGAATCAGTTTTTAAGTCTGCGTGCTCCAGGGCAGTGCATTCTAACATCCAACAAAAAAAAAACTGTGATAAAAAAACCATGATAGTACGTGAACATAAGCCTTCTCTTAACATGGCGGACGAGATTCATGATGACAAGGATCAAATAAGGCATTAATACAACCCGAAAAGTTTTGCTTGCATAATTGGTCCTTCTTAAGTTATTGGCACCTGGAGGAGTAGAATCAAAGACGAAGTCGATGAGCTGTAGGTCATGTAGAGCGTTTGGAGGCCACAGCTCCGCCCGAAAAGTCTTCGAATCTGAGCCATTGAGATAACGCAACCGTGGACAGCCTGCGCTAAGTTAGTGCTCACAAGTGGAAAAGGACTTCAACCAACTTAAAGTTCGCAACTGGAGGCAGCTAGCAAGAGAACATTCTGGCTTGAGAAGGATTGCAGCGCCATAAGAAGAAGAAGAAAGTCCTGAACCCATCTTTGGTCTGCTGTTTTATTTTTTCCACAGCTGAGTTTTGCTTATCTTATAAGAGTTTAAATTTGGGGTCGACAATCACCTTGTTAACTGCAGAATAAAATGTATGAACAACTTATTGTCAGGACTTCCATCGTCAGATGGGTTTCACCGGGGCAGCACAACCAGAAAGCAGACTAACCATATGCATACTCCCAAACTTCAGAAAGAAATCTCTTTTTCTTCTTTTTGTCTTTTACATACACATAAAACTACAGATAACTTGTTGACGTACTAACTTCACCTTCGCTTAGCACGTAATTGCGCTTGGACTAAGTGATTATCCACTGGGACGCTTGTTAAGAGGGCAAACACACTGCAGAGCACTTCACCTGTTAATGTTCCGCCCTGTTTGGATCAGACGGGGGCTATTTAGTGCTGATCTGGTTAGAGCAGAAACCCTATGCTCTGTATCAAAGAAGCCCTTGTTGGTATTCCTTTAGGTGGTCGAGAAATTCGTTGAAATGTATGTTACTGCTTGGTGGTAGTTCAGTAGACCAGTTTTCGAGTCTTAAAGTTCCAGTACAATGTATTACAACCCCCTAAAAAAGACGGAACATCTTCCGCAGCAATGGTGATCTTTCTGCATATCTGAATAATAAGTGGACAGAGTCTGGCATCAGGCTTTCTTGTCGGTAATTCGAAAATGACGACGCAGAAATGCCAAACTTATTTAAAATTAAGGCTTTACATTTTTTTTCAGAATCAGTTTGCCATTGCTTTTCCCCTTTTCCCTGATTCTGCTGGGGCAGGTAGTGAACCAAGGAAGAATACTTTTGCGAAGAACACTTGTCAACTGAATGCCCTCATGCCGCAGGACAGCCCGAGCGCACCCTAGAGAGCCAATTTTTGAACGACGCCGAGTTCTCAACGGTCAACGGGACAACGAGGACGACAACGTTTGAGACTTAACAACGAATGACACCTTTTATTCTTTAATATTTAAATAAAATTTGTTAGTTTTGTGTGCACTACGTTTATGTTTTTTTACGTCTATCACAGACTTTTGGGAAGAACAAAAAGATGACAAATAAAAATGATTGCACGCGCCGATTCTGTGTTCGAAAACTGCGAAATCCCATTTGAAGCATACGAGTGTATATAAGGTTGTAACTCGAACCAAAGAAGATACATTTTCATTCTTCAGTTTAATTTTTTCCACAGCTTAGTTTTGCTTATTTTATAAAAGTCTAAATTTGAGGTCGACAAGCACCTTGTTAAGTGTAGAAAAAAAAAAATGTATGAACAACTTATTCACTCACTGTACAAATTTTCAAAATATATCCCTGTTTTGTTTCCTGTTGCTTTACTTGACTAGTCGTAGTCAGCAAGGATTTTAAAAATTGTAAGAGGATACCATCGTTCCAAATAGATATCCTTGCCAACAGGAATATGATGTCCTTGCTTTCAGATGTTTCAGTCCTTCGATTTGTTGATATGCCTTGATGCAGCACCACTAATTGAACACCAAGCTCTAATTGAACGACGTAATAACTGAAACCGTCCTATTGTCTTCACAAATCTATATCAACGCTCAGAATTGATCAATTTGAACGTTGTACCGCTGTAAACAAAGCACCGTCATGCAGTTAAATCATTTTCAATACGTCCCGGAAGTCCCTTGTAAGTGAGAAGAAAACACCTCTCAATTACAGATTCACGTCGTCGGTGCACTTTGTTCTCTCTGCCATCGTTGGCAGAGCGTCGGCAAAGCTTCTCGGTCGCACAGAATGCGCCGAAAGCTAAATCGATACCAATTCGACGCTTTAATGTGTTCTCATTCATGTTTATTTTGTTTTTTTGTTTTTTTTTTCTTTTTTTTCCCATCTTCGACAATCGATTAGTGTTCTTGAATTGATTGAAACTCACAAGAGACGGGGCGAATTCGCCTGATCACCGTGAACTATTTCAGTTTGCGAAAATTCCTCCGACTAGTCTCGTCAGTCTTCAACGGGCCAAGTCCGAGGATACAACAAACTTGTCTCTCGCTCCCGAGCTACTCAAATATACCAGCACTCGGTCAGGTGCAAGAACGTGGTGCAACAGAGACTGCAGTAGTGGCAAGTGAAAGTGGATTTTGTGCGTCGGTCTTTGCGTCAATCCTTTATCTAACGAAAGCACTTTCTACTTTCAGTAGGCGCTCAGGGCTGATCAACGCATCCAGAAGTTGCCAACGAGATGGCCATTAAAAATCACGACACAGAAGCCGAGGTACTGAACCCTCGCCGGATAGGATTCCAGCAGACAGAAGTTCACATCGAGGACTGCAACCGACCCCATGGACGGGAGGTTAAGCCACTAGGCCTACAATGCACCGCAGTGTTTCGACAGGTAAGTCACGAGCAGAACCCCCATCACACACGATCGCACACAGAGTTGCAGCCAATTCACAGCAATTGGTCTCAATTCAATTTGAGACCGTTTAACAAGATGCTCTTTGGTTGGGAACTTTCCCAGCCGACGGACTGCGACTATCCCGGCATGGCATTGCGATGCGGTTGCCGGTCACGGGAAACTAATTTCTTGCTCAAATCACTAACTTGGCATGCGAATTGGTTTGGCTTGACGTTTTCTATTTCGGGCTGTCTTTGGCGTTTTTATGTGTCTCTTATGTTGATTGATTAAAAATAGAAAGATAAGAGCACGAATGGAAGGCGATGCGCCGATCAATTGGGCGTGCGGCAGCAGGACAACGATTTCTGGTCGTAATTGATTGCACTTTCCGTGCGGCTTGTGCAAACAGACGGATGGAGACGTTTTAGAATTTACTGGATTTCTTTGAAATTCTCTGAAATTCTCTTTGGTGCTCTAGAGATGCACTACAGAGAGTTCGAGCCGTTCGAAAACATTTTCGATGGTTGCTTGGAAAATAAACAACCGAAAGCGCATCGGGCGGCTGCACAATGTTGTTTGCGGTCGGCGCATATAGCGTTGGATCTGTTTTCGTCAACGAGGAAGAAACAACATTCACTTGCAATCACTCTGGTTGCAATTTGTGTTTTTCTAGAGCTGTGATACAGCAGAAAGATTTTTTGTGAAAGCTTTCTCTTTATTTAAAGAATAACTTTAATGTTATTGTAAAGGCTTGTATTCAACTAACCTCAGTCACAAGTTTGGTTCTAGACTTTAAGAGCGATGCAGATTTCAGTGTTGAACATCCCTGATCCATTTATATATAAAAAAGGTGTTCGCCTTTTGAGTGACTCCTATGGTGGGGCTGGGACCATTGTATCCTCTGGTGTGAGGTCTTCTTAGTCTCACTCCTTTAAAATGCGGTCACCGCTCCACTTGACATCTGAGCCATTCACTTGCGGCGAACTCTTATCGACTACCATAGCTTACAATACATTTCCTAAAAGATCTGTGAAGACTAAAGGCATTTAATACTTTTTTGTTGAATAGATCTTCTTTGTATTTACAGTCCTTATAAAAGAAACGGGGTGCACAACGCCTCCATGATTCGTCTGTATCGGTTGATTCTCTTCTCTGCCCTGTTGATACTTCGCACATTTGTAGAATGGACGACCAGTTTCTGTCCTGTTTAAATCATATCGCGGTTATTTTGTCGTTAACTCGTCACGCAATGAGAATTATCTCCCATTTTCAAAATTGCTTTGGTTTAAAGAGTTCAAAACTCAATCTCGTGTCTTTGGCACAGGAAGCTTGTCAGCTATGTTCCTACCTGTCCTTGTTTCTCGTTAGAATCTGCTTTTGAATGGAGGCTAAAATTTGTATCGTATTGTTGCATTTGACACTATGTCAAAGAAATTTGTTTCTCCTCTTTTCTCAATAAGTCTTTTTCCCTTGCCCAAATCTAGGTCATAGATCAAGCAGTTAATTGGTGGCTCAATTTGTCGAGACATGAATTAATGACCTTTCACCAAAATTTAAGTGAATTGAGTGAGATAATTGTCCTCAAGGCCTACCTTCTTAAAACAACTCACCATCCCGTTTTGTATTTTCTCATAAGTGGATGAGACCTGCAGTTTATTGCCAACTCTGAACAGACAGAGCTTATATTTGTTGAAAATTCGTACCCTCTCGGTGTTGTAAACAATTCAAAAGAAATTTTTTTTTCCCCATCTGGGAAAATAACCCGCGACTCTTGATGTAGAAGAGAAAATTACTTTTCCATTTTTTTTTCATATTATTTTGGTCTCTTCTTCTTCTTCTTATTCTGCTTTTTCTTTTTCTTCTTCTTTTTCGTTTTCTTCTTCCTCTTCTTCTTCTTCTTCTTCTTCCTTTTTTTCTTCTTCTTCTGCTTCTTCTTTTTCTTCTTCTTTTTCTTCTTCTTCTTCCTCTTCTTCTTCTTCTTCTTCTTCTTCTTCTTCTTCATCTTCTTCTTCTTCCTTTTCTTCTTCTTCTTCTTCCATTTCTTCTTCTTCTTCCTTTTCTACTTCTTCTTCTTTTTTTCTTTTTGCGGCGCTACAGTCCGGGTTGGACCTGGGCCTTAGCAAACATGCCTCTCCAGCCAGCACGATTTTTCGCCAACTGCCCCCAGTTGCGCACTCCAAATTGGTTGAGGTCCTTTGCCACTTCTGAGCGCCACCTCAAACTGCGCCATCCTCTGTTGCGTTGTCCCAATGGCTCAGATTTGAAGACTTTTCGGGCCGGAGCAGTGGTGTCCATACATGTCCTAGCCAACTTAAGCGTTATATCCGAAGACGCTTGACCAGGCGCATGTCGCTGTACAGCCCATAGAGTGCGTCGTTGAATCTTCTCCATCAACGCAAGCAGGACGAAATGTAGCACGCAGGAATTTCTTCGTATATTGCACTTGTATAATTTTGCAGAGAAGTTCTATCGCCCAATAGTATAGGAAAAAAGTCATTTTACTCTATGTGCGGTTTAAGACATCCTCAATTTTTCAAATTTTCTAGACGGATTGTAAAGGTATGCATATATATAAGGTTGTCCAAAATCTCCCTTCCACTCTTGCTCTTCATTCGATGCTTCAGAAAAAGTGTTACAGTGATCGGACTTAGTTCAAATATGCGCCGATTTATTCGATGATCTGTTTCCATCTAGACGGCAACATCTTTATACCCCCCTCGTAGAAACCCCCCTTTTTATTTGTGAAGAACTCTGACAGCCACTTTTCACAAGCCTCCTTTGAGTTCAACTTCACACCATCAAGGGCGTTCGCTAGGACAGGAACAGGTGGTAATAACTTGGCGCTATGTGCGGGCTATATGGTGGATGCGATAAAACCTCCCATCCGAGCTCCCGTAGCTTCTGACGAGTCATCAACGAAGTGTGTGGTCTGGTTTTGTCCTGGTGGAACATTACACCCTTTCTGTTGGCCAATTCTGGACGCTTCTGGTCGATCGCCAGCTTCAAGCGGTCCAGTTGTTCGCAGTAGATGGTAGAATTAAGCGTCTGGCCATATGGGAACAGCTCATACTGGATGATTCCCTTCCAACCCCACCAAACATACAGCAAAACCTTGCTGGCCGTCAATCCCGGCTTGGCCACTGTTTGGGACGATTCACCGGCTTTCAACCAAGACCGTTTTTACTTGATATTGTCGTATGTGATCCATTTTTCGTCGCCAGTCACCATCCGCTTCAAAAATGGGTCGATTTCGTTCCGTTTCAGCAGCATATCGCAGGCGTTGATTCGGTCCAGAAGGTTTTTTTGCGTCAAATTATGCGGCACCCAAACAGCAAGTTTGTTCTTGTATTCAGCCTTCTGCAGATGGTTTAAAATGGTTTGGTGACTAACTCTCATCTCCTGAGCGATGTCACGAGATGCAACATGCCGGTCTAACTCGAATATTTCCATGATTCCATCGGTATTCGTCGTCACTGGTCTTCCGCCGGCTGGTTTTTCCATGGGGTCGTCTTTACCGGCTCTGAATCGTCGAAACCATTCCTCCGCGGTTCGAATTGCTACAGTGCCATCCCCCAAAACACAATTAATCTCACGGAAGGTTTCTCTAGCGGATTCGCCTTTAACGAAGGAATACCTTAAAAAAGCGCAAATTTCGGCGTTAGTGAACTCCATGTTCACACGTCAATAACTGTTGAACGCAATATCCAAACTGATCATGCTTAGCGTCTTTAGGTTATGTGAAGACCTTTCAAATTATTTATAGTATTGCCAGATACGAGGTCCGTAGCGCTCTGTACATAGCCAGAAAATACAAAAGACAAAAAGGCGTAAGGGAGACATTTAACAGTCTTATATATTCGAAGACGCAACATTCCGATCAAGGGGCCAGGGCGTACCTTCCTCAGTAGCTATTCGTGTTGTGCAGGCTGTTGTTCTTTCATAAGTAGAAGGCATCTACAGTTTAATGCGCGGTTTGAACGGGGAAACTGTAAATCCTTTCTTTTAGACAGTAATCATGCTTTGAGTGTTGTCAGTAGACAAAGAAATGGTAGCGTGAAAAATGCGTCCAGGAATCGAACCTGGGACGTTCCGCATATGAGTGTCGCACATTACCCACTTTGCTAAGAACTTGCTAAGAACTAATCATAATGCTTCTACGTACCGATATAATGGCGCCGAGTCATGAACAAAAAAATAAACAGAAAGGTTTTCAAACCAAGCTCCATCGCATTCTTTCTATGAAAGAGTGGTTACTTCATAAATTATAAATTCCTTAAGTCCTTGATCCTCTTGAAGGGCCTACACTTTCATCGAAAAAGAATTTCGAACATAGCCTTATGTAGCTTTTCGATTCTGATGCACGCGCACAATTCCTTGTCATTGCTATTAGTCGAGACCAAACTCTTTTCTATTGCTCGTGTTTTTGTTTTTATTTTTTCGGTTTCCTATCCGCAAATGTTTAGATGGGCGAGATTGTCATAAATCTTAAAGGGCTTGGAGCTATGCTTTATTTATTTCTGTTGCCGCTTTAATAATAATAATTGTTGACGCGACAGTCCACTGGGGGACCAAGGCCTAGCTTGCTCATTAACTGCTCGTGTTGTGCGCGCTACTGTTCTCTCACGAGTAGAACGGACCTACAGGTTTTTGCCGACTCTAAACGGCGAAGTTTGAGAAGCTTTCTTAGACAGTTGTTACTCTTTGAGTGTTCTCAGCAGCTCGAAAGAGGTGGTGTTGGAAAAATTCGAGGTGTTCAGCCGGGAATCGAACCTAGACCCCTCGGCGTGTGAGCGTCGCACTGTACCCACTTCGCCTCGCTTTATTTATCTCAAATTTCAGATCAGGCCATTAAGTACAGGCTCAAACGTCGAAGACAAACATCGTCAGCTAAAACGGTTAAAAGTAATTACCATTGAATTTATTGAATTGAATGTCATGACTTTCCTCATTTAATGCTGCAAGTACATCGATGATCGTAACATCGAAATCGAAACAGTAGTGGAGAGAGTACGCACTCTTGATGAAGTCCAAATCAAGCTTTTCTTACAATTTATAATTGCAAAAGACGTGACAACCTTCATGCAGCCTTCATAGCAATTTTCACTTTTTTTTCGAAATGGCTTTTCTGTCCATGGCCATCCAGATTTAATCTCCATTGAAACCCGTCTCAAAATCAATGAACACTAGATGAAGCAGCGACCTCTACTCTTCGCATTGTTGGATGATGATTCGTAAGGTGTTCAATTAGACGATGTATGAGTATCCAGTTGTGGTCGCCGTGGCGTAGTGGGTAGAGTGCGACGCTCACACGCCGAAGGGTCTAGGTTCGACTCCCAGCTCAACACCAATTTTTCAAATTTTTCACGGCACCACCTCTTTCGAGCTGCTGACAACACTCAAAGAGTAATAACTGTCTAAGAAAGCTTCTCAAACTTCGCCGTTCGGAGTCGGCAAAACTGTAGGTCTCTTCTCGTGAGAGAACAGTAGTGCGCACAACACGAGTAGTTGATGAGCAAGCTAGGCCCTGGTCCTCCTTTGGACTGTAGCGCCAACAATAATGAGTATCCAGCACTTGTCCAGCAACTTGTCTTTTTGACGTCGTTTGAAATAAAATACTCTCTGACCTATTTGTTCTGGTTTCAGCGGACTGCACACTTTTCTCAAAGATTTTTCAGCAAATGCCGCAGTACATTTCATATTAGCTATGGAAGGCTTAAGGCAATGGCCCTGGAAGTATCCTTTTTTATGAAAGAGTCAGCAGAGCAGCAAAGTCTGGCTCCTTACATATTAGTTTGTCTAGTCTGGTGCTTAACGTCTCAATAGCATAAGGTCTAGTCAAGGCTGTAATCAATTTAAAATGCAACCCTATGACTGGCTTAAATGACCACTTCCCCGAAATTTAAGAAAACGTGGCCAGAAAATAGGATTACACGTACCGAAGACAGTTTATGTCAGTCTCCAGCGACACACTGAGTGCAATAGGAGACAGTAGGTAGGTTTAGGTGGCTGATGAATACACTGAGTCCCATACAGAACCATTGTGCTACCACACCATGTGGGAAGAACCTAAAACCAGCTGGAGACGATAATGAAGTTTAAATGGCCGTTGAGGAAATAGCTTCCAAAGTGCTTGTGTCTGAGGCGTGAGAGCACCGGGCATGTGCATAACGGGTGTAGGAGAGTTTCTAATTCTTCCTCATCCCTGCAGCTTCTGCAAAAATCATTTAAGGGAGCCCCTAGCCTGTTAACATGCTCACCGAATAGACAGTGTCCGGTTATGGCTACCATGACCATGCTTATGTCTGATCTTTTGAGCGATAGAAGCAGTCTGGAGCGTTTGGGTTCAAGAGAGGGCCACACCTCCTTAGAGACGCGACAAAGGTTATGGTTAGACCACCTGTATAGTCTGATGGATCGCGTTCAAGTGCAGTTCTAACTTGCATGTGGCGAGAGGGATACCGAGGTGTTCGTGTTACTGAAGTAGTGGTTGCGTTGTTGCAAGCCTGGCAAATTCGTCTGCTTGACAGTTTTCCGGAATGTCTCTGTGACTTGGCACCCAGCACAGGCGTATATTGAACGGCTCAGACATCTCATCTAAAGATGTGCGGCAGTTCATGACCGTCATGACACTGAGTGTAAGCAAACCACTAATTCAGGTTTAACATTCCATACAGTCGTCGTGTCGCTGCTGCAACGTCTTAAGAGGAAACATTTATTCATTTTCTAAGCAGTTGCCGTGTGCTATCTTCAGTCTTTTATGCATACCCCTCTCCTCCAAAATGCGATAACTGTGGGGAAAAATTAACAAAATACAAGTTGAACAAAACGGAGTGTAAGTTTTCTTGAATTTTCGGTAAGACTAACTTCGCCTACTTTCGCAGTCAATTGGATATCCTAGCGTTGTGTTCCATGTTTCAGTTTAGTCCACAATTCTCCGACTTTCGTTCAGTGTATCGATTGAATGAAGTCTGGAAGACCAACAAATATTCTTTTAGAAATATTTTAAATCATTAAAACAATTCCATAAGAAATCATCACAATCATACCTAAGGAAGCATTTCTTCGCGCCAATAATTCTGTACCAGGAGCGTTTTCACACCGTCCATTCAATTACACATATTTAATCCAAGTCATTTCTTTCTTCATACATCCGCAGTTCCTCATAGTGTTCATTGCCAACCTCAGTCTCCTGGCGCCCGCCATGGGACTGGGCTACCCAGCTGTCACGCTGCAACAACTTGAGGATCCCAATGAACCATTTCACCTTGATCCCGGTGAAGCTTCCTGGTTTGGTAAGTTCACCTTCAGCCCACACGCAGGCACACAACGTTAACTGCAACCGCAATTTCTTCCACAGCTTCCATCAACGCAATTGCCTGCCCGCTGGGAGGCCTCCTCAGCGCATATCTGCTCGACCGACTGGGGCGTAAACGCACCATATTCCTCATCAACATAACCGCTATCGTCTCGTGGGGGCTGATGGGCAGCACTTACTACACAGACCGGACTGCTATATTCACGCAAGTGATAGTCGCCCGCTTTATCATTGGTATGGGAGTCACTCCGCACAATCAGAGGGCGCCAACAATCTGACACTCTCTACTTGCAGGCATCGCAACCGGGCTCTCCAGCTCACCGGTGAGCGTGTACTCGGCTGAAATATGTCACCCTGACCTTCGTGGACGACTCACACTCGGCTCTTCGGTGGCAACTGCCACCGGAATCTTTGCGATCTACACCCTCGGCTACATCATACGGGTGAGTGGCGCTTACGCCACAGAAGACGAATTCCTAGGTTAATTTCTTTTGACACTTGCAGGGTGATTGGCGCTTAATTGCTCAAATAGCCTGCGGCTTTTCGGTGTTCACCTTCCTCCTGACATTCTTCATCCCCGAGTCCCCTTCGTGGCTGGTTGTGAAGAACCGCATGGACGAGTCAAGGAAATCACTGATGTTCTTCCGGGGCCTGCGGGCTAAAGGTAAGTGGTCTCTTCGACTCGGCATGGCGTCACCTTGACAACACCATCTCTTCCAGAACAAACGTACTACGAGGAATTCGAGCAGGAATTCAATAAACTGCAGAAGTCATTGGCGCTGGCCGAGGGGGAGCACTCGCCACGCTTCTTCGAGGCAATCCGGGCGCCCGAGGTCTACAAGCCCCTGCTCATTATGATTGGCTTCTTCGCCTGCCAGCAGTTTGCCGGAATATTCGTCGTCGTGGTCTATGCAGTACAGATCTCCATCGAGGCTGGCGTCACAATCGACCCGATCCTGTGTGCCATGCTGGTGGGCTTTGTACGCGTGCCGACCACCCTTGGAGTGGGCTTTATCCTGGACCGCTGGGGACGCCGTCCGCCGGCGATGTTCTCTGGCCTGGGCATGGGCATCTGCATGTTTCTCTTGGCAGCGTCCATTTGGTTCCCGGTCGTGGGCACCCTGCCCCATCTGCCAGTCATCTGCATTTGCATGTACATCTTCACGAGCACCTTCGGTTTGATGACGCTGCCCTTCTCGATGATTGGTGAGGTGTACCCGCAGAGGATGCGGGGCACGGCGGCGGGCATCACGATTTGCTGCAACTACGCTATGTCGTTCTTGAACGTGAAGCTCTACCCGAACATGGTGCAGACTATGGGGAAGGAGAACGTGTTCGCCTTCTACGGAGCCGCATCGATGCTGGCCATCGCTTACGTGTACTTCTTCCTGCCGGAGACGAAGGGCAAGACTTTGTTCGAGATATCCGAGCACTTCAAGGGCAAGCAGAAGCAACCCTTGATGACCGATCTTGAGTTGAGGGAGACGTTCGTTCACTAGTGGTCGCCATCGGCCGCCGTCAGACTTGTGCCATCTCGTGGAAAACTGTGATAATTTTGATTAAAGCCCCTCTCCGCCCCCACAACAGAACCCAATTTCAGCAGGAATCATTCTTTCGAAACTTATCACACGTACCAGTGTAGCAGTGGATAAGCAGTGTTAGGAGCAGACGACACCTGTTCACCTAGGCTAAGCATGTTTAGTTCGTAAGTCCGTAGCAGTAAGTGAATGGAACCAATCTTAAGATGTAATATACGAGTATTGAGCATTTTTATGCGAGAGTTCGGAGGACTGTTTGAGTTTTCAATTTTTGCGATGCGTTTTTGGGAATATAGATGAGGGGGGCTTTCGTTTTGGAAAGTGTCTGTAACTATGAATCTTCTTCTGGAAGGTTTTTTTCTGGATCAAGGCTGGGTACTGTTGGCTAAAGAAACGTCATAATGGCGGAATAGAAGGAGCATGTGCCCTCTCTGTGCAGCAATTAGGAGGGCAGATAATCGGGTACCTGCAACGGTTATAACGCAATTTCAGGCGGGGCCAGAAAAGTCCTCATAATAAACACAGCTGCTTTAGCATATACTAACCGCAGCTTTTCACGACGTTTTAAAGTGTATAAAACGATTCTTTCATCGGACGCACGGTCAGGGTAATAAAAAGTTGCTAGGAGTTCTAAACTCTGAATATTTATTTTGGATGATACAATAGTCCACAGGGGAACCAAGGCTCAATTCCACAAGCGTCAGTATTTCCCTGGTGTATACCTTTTAACATTCACACATACTGTCTTCGAACCTCAAGCGGAAAATAGAAGCATGCACTTTCTGCTCCACGCGACAGAACTCACTTGCGGTATTTGGCTTCAGTAGAGGGCTGCCGTGACACTCATACACCGAAGGTCCAGGTTCGATTCCCGGCTGAACACTTCGAATTTTTCACGCCACCACCTCTTTCGAGCTGCTGACAACACTCAAAAAGTAATACGAGGTATACCAGTATGAAGTAAGCGTCAGGATACAAATGTCTTGATAGGGAACATTTGTTGAGAACGAGCCCTTATTTTATTTTGTTTGTTTGCTATGACATCTCTGAAAAATATTTAGTATAGATCAAGTCATCAAAATGGATTTATTTTAAGAATCATAGGTTAAATCATGGGTTAATCTGGGACAACCATCAACATCGACTGCAAAACCAGATCGATTCGGCAAGAAGACAATGCTGTAGGTTTGATGGGTGAAGAAAGTTGTGCTGTACCACGAGCTCCTAAAACCTGGTGAAACCAATACTTTGAATAAAATGTTTTTGCTTTCCCATTAATAATTACCATAGTGTTTTATTTAAAAAAAAAAAAACGCTCATTTCATAGTTTGTAACTGTCTAGAAAAGCTTCTCAACTTCGGCGTTCGGAGTCGGCAAGAAACTGTAGGTTCCATCCACTCGTGAGAGAACATTAACGCGCACAACACGAGTAGTTGATGAGCGAGCTAGGCTCTTATGGGCTGTCGCGCCATCCAATTATGGTATTTTTATTGCTATTATTATTAGAAGTGGGCCACAATTAATTTCCGACTCCAAATGGCGAAATAAAGCCCTAAAAATAAGATTTTTACCCAGGGATAAAATTTGGGACCTTCAGGGCATAAGTGTGGCACATTAACCACTACGCCGCGGGCACCAAATACTGCGGCGACCAAATTCCGTGGTGACCAAATACTGCGTCGATACAGGACGCCGATATAATAATAATTGTTGGCGCGACAGTCCATAGGGGGACCAGGGCATAGCTTGCTCATCAACTACTCGTGTTGTGCGCGCTTCTATCCTCTTACTAGAAGAAGGGACCTACAGTTTTTTGCCTACTCCGAACGGCGAAGTTTTGAGAAGCTTTCTTAGATAGTTATTACTCTTTGAATGTTGCCAGCAGCTCGAAAGAGGTGGTTCCGTGAAAAATTCGAGGTGTTCAGCCGGGAATTGAAGCTGATCCTTCGGCGTGTGAGCGTCGCACTGTACCCACTACGCCACTGCCGCCATGGATGCCGATTTAGGATGTAAAAAAAAGCTGTCAGTTTTCTTGTAAAAAAAAGACGTTTTGGCTAGAAAACTGTCACTAGGAAATGCGTAATGTGTCAAAAAAATGTCCATCAGCAGTAAGACACTGCTGCCAATAACTTAAAAGTAAAAATTTGACGGCATAAAATAAACCCACAAGCAACGTGGACACAAATTTGTACAAATGCCCACATTTTTATAACATTCCCAATCGCATATGTTACCGGACCGATACAACCTGTTCCGATATGGAGACTTGCAATCACCCCAGTTAAACAAGTATGCATAGGAAATGACTCAATAAGTTCGCATAGAGGGCGCCACAAACAAAAAATGTATAGCCGATTATGGATTTTTTTTTTGCTAGTGGTTACTTATGCTAGTGTTATACTTATGTACAATCCACGCAGCATGTTTGCTGCTTTTTAAACATCGTTTAGTAGTAGTAAAGTGCCACCGAAGACCCCAGATTGGATTCCTGTACTCAACACCTTACATTCTTCCACAGCACCCTTTCTTTTGACATGCTGATACCCAAAAAAATTTTTTGTCAGTGCCCAATATTCACATAGATTCGTGGGGAGGTTCAGAAACACTATGGGGCCAAATTTATATTGACTTCGGAAAATGACATTGTCCGGGTAGTCGGAGCACGACGTCCACTTTCATTTCACCCATCAATGAAACTTCTTAAGCTGGCTTTGTGTAACAACTTGACAATCCCGAATTTGCTTTGCGGAGCGAAAACTTGCGCGTTACTAAAAGCGGAGGAAGCTTCGGGTTTGTTGTGCTAACGATTTTTGGTCTTGCTTGCGTTGATGGCGTTTAGAGGAGAAGATCCAACGACGAGCCTTATGAGCTGAACGGCGACATGGTTAAGCGTCTTGATGACTAAGCCATCAGGATTATAAGAACACAACTGCTTGTTTGTATCCGATCCAGGAATCCAAACCACAGCGCAGCAGGGGATGCCTTAAGGATGGCGCCCCTAAGTGAAGAAGGACCTCAAACAAATTGAATCATGATTGTGATCGTGCTAGAATGTTGCTTGTGAGACCCAGGTCCCCCCGGACTGTAAATAATAATAATTGTTGGCTCTACAGTCCAAAAGGGGACCAGGGCCTAGCTTGCTCATCAACTACTCGTGTTGTGCGCGCTACTGTTCTCTCACGAGTAGAAGGGACCTACAATTTTTTGCTGACTCCGAATGGCGAAATTTGAGAAGCTTTCTTAAGTTGAGTGTTGTCAGCAGCTCGAAAGAGGTGGTGCCGTGAAAAATTCAAAAAATTGGTGTTAAGATGGAAATCGAATTTAGGCTCTTTGGCGTGTGAGCGTCGCACTCTACTCACTACGCCACGTCGATTAATCCAAGGAATGTTACTCCAAACAAATTAGAAGAAGGTTCTTTTTACGGCTATCAGTGTTCAGACGATTGGTCCTTTCTACGTGGATTGATCCTGAATTCCGTCAAAAAATCCCATGCGCTCGTTTCTGCAATAAAGCAGAGCATCCCACAGATTTGGAATTTGTGGTCAAAGTCAAAACACTATAATAAAGGCATTGTCTTCTACTCGGTTAATAATATTTGTTGGCACTACAATCCAAAGCGGGACCAGGGCCTATCTTGCTCATCCACTACTCGTGTTGTACGCGCTACTGTTCCCCAACGAGTAGAGGGATTTAGAGTTGTTTGCCGACTCCGAACGGCGAAATTTGAGTAGCTTTCTTAGACAGTTATTACTCATTGAGTGTTATCAGCAGCTCGAAAGAGATGGTGCCGTGAAAAAGTCGAAAAATTGGTCTTGAGCTGGGAATGGAACCAAGACACTTCGGCGTGTGAGCGTCGCACTCTATCCACTACGCCACAGCGACCACTACTACTCGGTTGGCTATTATGAAAACAAGATCAACTGCCAAGGTGATTCATCTTCACTCCTGCTAGTTTTCTTGCCCGTTGGAGTCCATCGAACTTGGCTTATGAAAAAGATTTAATCTCGAAAATAAACCGCTTACAGATTTGGTTACTCACATGCAAGACCAACAATATCCCGTAATAATCTTCTTTCCGACACGACAACCTTTGTTGTGCAACTAAAATTCAGTGCCATACGAGGGTATGGAAATACCGTCGTCATATGGAGCAGAATTTTCAAATTATGATCAGATTCCGTGATTTCAAGAGTCTTCTTTGTTTAAGAGCCTTCTTTGCAGATTACAGTTTTCTTCTAACTGGTCCTACAAAGTAGGCGTTTTACAATTTTCGGAATTTGTAAGTTATGAGTCATGAATATGGTATACCATTTTTAATCAATCACCGCTAAACGTTTGTGTCCAGAATGCCCCAAGCCATGTAGAATGAAACTTTTCATAAAGATCCATAACCCAAACTACTTAAACGAGCGAAAAAGCCCTACCTTACAACTCTTGCTTCAACAGCAGGAAAGAAAATTTGTTTAAAAGTTTTTAAAACTTTTTTAAATTAAAATTTAAAGTTAGAAAGTTTACAATTTTTTAACGCAAAGGAAGGGTTTCACAACTTTTGTTTTGGGTTAACTTTCTATAATTTGCAGACGTTGCTTGTTCGTGTTCTTTGCAGTGATGAAAATATTGAGCTCACTAAATAAATTGATATTGACACTTTGATTGTTGATCAAAGTGTGCATTGTCAAATTAAGTTCAAAGTTACCGAGTCTCTATTGGAAAATCTTTTGCAACATTTAGTGAATTATTTGAATGCGGAAATTGAGTGGGAGATTTTTTTTTCTTCGTGTTGTTAAGAAACTGCAAGGAAAGCCAGCTTCCTAAACGGTTTAGAGGCATATATTGTACGAAGAAGAAGCACTATACACCCTTTCACTATTGGAATGTGTCAATTTATGCAGTATACATAAAATATACAAATTTAAAACATTGTAAAATAATTGTGTGGCCGCCGTGGCGTAGTGGGTACAGTGCAACTCATACACGCCGAAGGTCCAGGTTTAATTCCGCGGCGCCACCTCTTTCGGACTGCTAACAACACTCAAAAGAGTAATAACTGTTTAAGAAAACCCATCTCAAACTTCGCCGTTTGGAGTTGACAAGAAATCTTAAGGCCCTTCTACTCGCTAGAGAACACGATTAGTTGATGAGTGGGTCCCCTGTTGTCTGTCGCGAAATCCAACTATTATTCAAATAAAAATAATTTGTAATATAACATATGCATCGCACGTAATTGGCCGAATCATCCTTCAAAGCAATATCCCAGGATAAGGGCATGTAATCTAGGGGTTGATGGAATTGACGATATTTTACAAACATGTTTAAAAAATCGCTTCATTTGTTCTGAAAATAAGGGAAAGTGGATAAGTTTACTTGGAGTGCGCAACTGGAGACAGCTGACGAAAGATCGTGCTAGTTGGAGAGGGATGTTGGTTGAAGCCCAGGTCCACCCCTGACTGTAGCGCCACAACAAGAAGAAGAAGGATAAGCTTAAAATTAACTCGAAACACTGATAACTGGTGAGTAGCGCTTCTTAAACCTAAACCTAGAATGGTCCTTAAAATCGTCCATACGAAGTGAAACAGTTAGCTTCTACCACTGACATCGTACATGGACATAACTCTCCTCTCCATAATCAGGTAAATGTTTATGTAACCTTATGCGCCTAAAACTGGAGTTACTTTCAGCAGTAAAATGAGAAATGAATTACTCTCTTGAAGGTTTTTCTGATCCCTCGACCCAAAAATGTACTTTTATTTATTTTTAATTTTTTATTTTTCTTTGTTATTTTTATTTTCTAGTACTCCATTTATCTTTGAATTATTATTGTATTTCTTTTCCCCATCAATAATCTTGTATTAGTTGTTAATAAAGTGATAGGTACTATCGCCACTTGTGTTTGACAATAGATAGTATGAAATTTATATAGAATCGTTTTATAAATTAATCAAAATTGTATGAAATTGTATCAAAATGTGTATGTTGTTAATTTTGTAAAAAAAATAACCAGGTCTTCTTTATAAATTTTAAAATTCTTCTAAATCAAGCATTCGATCAAAAATGCACCGAAGTCTTCACGTTGTCGAACTACTGTCGAAAACATTTGAAATCAAACGTCAGGACGGTTGAGGGTAAATTCACCTCACCAGTGTTGCCACCGAAGGGTGTCCCATCACTTGTACGCATGTCGTCTGCGATTCGCACCGGGCACAGGTATGGCATTCATCATCCCCTTTCCAGAAGCACTCCCGACAAATTCTGCTTAGAGGGTTATTCAATATCCAACAGGTGTGCACTCCGCATTGTGTGTGTGGGTGGTAAGGTGGCAGGCATCGCTCCATCCCAAGCAATGGGACATTCATTGGCCGAGAAGTCTGCTGCTAGAGTTAGAGGTGTCGTGTGCTGATGCAGATGAACCCTATAAAAGAATTGACAAATTCAAATTTGGCTTCAGTTATCGGATCGTAGCTACATGCTCAACAGGTTCAATCCGAAGGATACTCTCAAACCGTGGACTCTCTGAACAGTGATATATTAGTGTCGTTTTATTAGTTTGGGTTTTTACAGTTAAGTGAAAAGAATCCAAGTTTTTGGAAGGATTTGTTGGAAATTTCATAAGTGAAAGTGCGCGACACTCGCTAAAGATGTTCTTTTGTGAGACAATCGAGTTTGGTATTTAACAGAATTTTGCAGCAATCAAACGGAGGAACTATGACACCAAGACAGTATATCAGGGGACTTGTGATATTTGCTTTTATTTTGAATGGTAAGCAAATGGGTGGTCCGGACATAAACTCTACAGAAAGAATTTACCATAAACGCATACAGTTTCTAAAGGGTCAGTCATAACTGACAAATTTGAGAGGAGGAATGCCGACGGTTGAAACTTGAGTACGGTAGTTGGTTTTCCTTTTAAAAATAGGTTTAATTTTAAAATTTTGTGTACAGAAAAATGTCCTCACCAAGATGTGATATATAAGTTAAAAAAAACGTTTGTTTGCAATTTTTTTAAAGAAAAACATACAATATTCATTCATTTTATAAATTGATTGAAATTATAATTGTTAGGGTATCGGAACAATTTAAAAAAAAAAATGCAAAATGTTTGTAAATATACTTTTTTAATATCCGAATATAATTAAGGGATTCATAAACAAAATTGTTCAAGCAAATAAAAATATAAAATATTTCAAATCGATCTTCCCAGCAACATAATTAGAATTTTGCACAGACTAAACAACAGAAGAACAGACTAAAAAACAGAATCTAAATTTTAAAACATATTCTCAAGTCAAGCGATTCATCTGAACCCAATTCGAGGGAACTTTTCTTGGTTTTCATTTAGTTTACAAGGAAAATTTACAAGAGAACACTAAGTAATAATTTTCTAAATCAAGAGCATCTTACTCTCAAGTTCTTGTTTTCTTTTCACTTACACTCACATATTTCATTTAACTCAAAATCGAACATTTAAGTCTTAAATACAAAAATTCAAAGACATATCCATGTTAGCCATGTGGAGCCACATTTCGAAAAAATCATGGCCGGAGTAGAGATTGAATATAAATCAATTTTTGTGGACTATCATTACCATATGATTTTGCATTTACACAAAAATATTCAATTGCGCATCTTAGTGCTTGGGGAAATAAATTGTTTAGTTTAACTTTGGAACATCTTTTCTTAGAATGACCATACAGGTCCTCTGACAAGCTCTGTATTGTAATTTAATTTACTAAAAGTGGTCTGACGTAAATTGCAAATTATAGAGAAAAGCGCTAAATCGCACTCCCGCACGTCATTTAATTTGTTTTAATAAACTAGAGGCTCCCCACGTGTGAGATAATGTAGGATTTTTAAAGGGAATGAAAGTTCAAAACCTTCAACTGAGACCGTTGAATCGTAGTGCACTGATACGACTTTTTTTTAAACATCAAACAGCTCGGTTGACGGACTATTCTGAGTGCTGAGTAGTGCTGATCTACGTAACGAAAATGTTAACAAAATCATCGATGTCTCGTGTGAGCAATTGAAAACGCTTCAGGGCATCGAGCACGACAAATAATGAGGAAGAAAACACAGAAAATTAGTTTATCCTAGAGATAAACGTGTCATCAGAGTTTACAACATTGCAATTTTTCACTTCTTTCCGAAAGTTGTTAATAGGAGAGTGCGAATCTTAAGATCTACACAAAAATTTAAGCGCACACAGAGAAGAGAATTCAGTCGGTTTTCTTGCAACTTAAAAACATATTTAAGAATTATGAATGAGAACGAAAGTAAGAACGTTAATGTCGACAAGACAGTTGGGTAAAACATCGAAAAAGTGCAATCCTCCAATTCACATGCTTATCCTGTAAAGATGACATTAAAATTTTGATTCTATACTTGTGGATCCTGTGTGTAACACTCGTATGTTACAGCCCCCACTATATAAAAATTCGCTTGTTTGCAAAAATTGATTCTAATAATAAATGATTCTAAAATAAAATAAATTGGTGGCGCTACAGTCCACAGGAACACAGGGCCGTAGCTTGCTCATCAACTACTCGTGTTGTGCACGCTACTGTTCTCTCAAGACTGGAAGGGACCTACAGTTTTTTGTCGACCCCAAACGGCGAAGTTTGAGAAGCTTTCTTAGACAGTTATTATTCTTTGAGTGTTGTCAGCAGCTCGAAAGAGGTGGTGCCGTGAAAAATTCGAGGTGTTCAGCCGAAAATCAAACCTAGACCTTTCGGCGTGTGAGCGTTTCACTCTACCTACTACGCCACGTCGGCCACAAAAAATTATTTCTAGCTAGGGTTTTATTGGAAGCCTAACTGGCTAGGAACCGTATTGGGCCACCTAAGACAAAACAATGTTTAAAGAAAACATATTCTCATGTCAAAGATATTAACTACGAAAGATGATAGGCGCATGTTCTTCCGTCGGGCGGCAGCAATGAGCGTTCAAGTTCCTTCAAAACCTGTTGTGCTGAAAACTCATTAATTGAGTGTGCCTTTAGGAATCCAAACGGCTCGTTCATCCTTCATTCATGTGGCCCACAAGCATGAAATTAATTTACCCAGTTCACCAAACAATACCTATTGAATTGCAACATCCACGTTGCATGCTTTTCTGTAATTTATTTCCATGATTCCATTGAACTTTCCAGTGAACTTTCCATTGAATAGTTGACCTGGACAAGGCATAACTTTAAATTAAAGTGTATAGGCTTTGAAGTGAGGAAACTTAACTTCCTTAATCTTTTCAGTAACTTTCCTCTTTATTTTAATTCATTTACTCTTCAATGAACAGCCCTTTCCTTGACACAACTTCTGGACATTTTGTTGACAAAAGATGTATTTCACTTGAAACGAAAAACAATATATCAGCTATCAATCTATCACTTTTGGGACTTCCTCTTGAATAAAGAAGTTCTGGTTAGGCAGGCTTTTTTATAGAAAAGGGTTGTCCGATGAGGCAAGATTCATCCTTTACACAGGCGACCAGGTCGCCCAGACTTCGAGCATGTTTTCTCATATTTAAGTGCAGCCCAGTAACGCCTTTCGTCTCAAACGTTCATTCAGTTGCAGAAGACTATCAAACCTTCTGAAGTTACGAGGAAGAGAATTTCAAAAGAAATTAATTTTGAAGAAAGTTAAGGTTAACATTTTGCTTTGCGTATAAGTGTACATTGTCAGATGTTATTAATATTAGAAAAAGCAGAGGCAGGCACCGAAAGTTTACTTTTAACGCAAGTAGACATGAAGTGGCATGAAACTAAGTATGTTTCTCAAAAGTGGAAAAAAATGTTGCAACAATGCGCTTGCGAAAAGCCTCCTTTCATTCAAAGAAGCCGACATAAAGGACAGGGCAAAGGGATCGAGTTAGCCGATCAGTCAGTAAGCACGAAACAAAGAATAAAAGTTGTATATTTGGAATATCATCACCACCACCATCACAAGTATACGAGGGTTGCCTTTTATTTTTCGGGATTAGAGAACAAAAACAAATGTTAATCATGGAAAATAGCTTTGTCCTTTTTCAAAATATTCCCCATTAATACCTATACACTTGCATGCGTTTGAATTAATTGTAAAAGCACTTTTGCCACTCCGATTGAGGTATCTTCCACACATGCATTCTAAACGCATCAACCGCTTCTTCAGGTGTCGAAAAAAGTTGTGTCTTACGAGCGAGAATAAAAAGAAGTCATTCGGTGCCAAGTCAGGACTATACGGCGTATGACTCATCAAATCGATGTTTTGAGTGCTCAAAAATGCAGTTGTTTAAGCCGATGTGTGAGAGCTCGCATTGTCGTGGTGAAGAGTGATCCGTCTTCGGCGGTTGGTTTTCCTGATTTCTTGGAAGACAACTGGCAAACAAATGGATGAGTGCCACTCAGAATTGACTGTTCTGCGTTGCTCTACTCGTAGTAGTACGATTGCGACATGTCCAGTTTTCCCGAAAAAACAGGCGACCATTTGCTTGGAAGTGCTTCGTGCGCTAGCAACTTTTGTTGGATTTGGCTCAATTTGAAACATCCATACAGTCGACTGCTGTCTACTTTCGGTCTCAGACGCGTAAATCCACGATTCACCATCTGTCACGATGTCATAGACGTCTTTCGAAGCACCGCGATCGTATTTTAGGAGAATTTCTTTCAACCAATCTACACGAGCCTTTTTTTGAGCGATTAACAAATTGTGTGGGATACAAGGCGAACAAATTTTTTTTGATGGTCAAATGTTCATGCAATATTGAATGTATGCTGGTCCCACTAAGGTTATCTCGATCTCACGACAGGTCACATGACGATCTTGCAATATCAGTTGGCGCACAGCATCAATGGTTTCCGGAACAATAACTGATTTTGGACGACCTTCACGGAATTTGTCTTCCAGTGAACTACTTCCTCGGTTGAATTCACCATACCATCGATAAACACTGTGGCCGCCGTGGCGTAGTGAGTAGAGTGCAACGCTCACACGCCGGTTCGATTCCCAGCTCAACACCAATTCTTCGAATTTTTCACGGCACCACCCCTTTCGAGGTACTGACAACACTCAAAGAGTAATAACTGTCTAAGGAAGCTTCTCAAACTTCGCCGTTCGGAGTCCGCAAAAAACTGTCGGTCCCTTCTACTCGTGAGAGAATAGTAGCGCGCACAACACGAGCAGTTGATGAGCAAGCTAGGCCCTGGTCTCCTTTTGGACCAACAGTTATTTTTATTATGTCCCTGATGGAGTTTCATCGCCAAAAATTGAATTCAATTCATCGATGCACTGTTGTTGAGTTAATCCACACTGAAAGTTGTAAAAAATAGTCGTACGAAAATTTTCACGATTTAATTCTACTTTTTGAGCAAGGTGAATCTTTTAAGTTATTGTAAACAACGCAAATAGCGCTCGTATGCAGAGACATTCTTAGTACGTATAATCTCAAATATGTCAACCTGTACGATAGAGCTGGCAGTTGTCAGATTGTAACACTAGGGCTGCCCTATTCTGAAATATAAAAGGCAGACTTCGTATGAGTCGCTCTTCGTCTGCACCCAGATCTCTTTAGTAATTTCAAATTAAATAAACATGAAAAATTTGCTGTATATACGCCATCATTCCGAAGTGTCCAGCATACGCTGTCATGCCATAGCTATCTCTCAAATAGGTTATCGGTTTCCTCTTACCTACAGATCATGTCTGATATCGTCAAGAGTCGATTCGTTTAAACACACTGAAGTAGTTAGTTAGTTAGTTAATTAGACTCTTTTATTCAAAAAAAAAAAAAAAAAAAAATGATTGCCTACAATTTTCATTATTATAACAGTCTTTATGGTTTGGCCCAGGGGCAGTCTACCAGATTGACTTTAAAGGAAAGAAAAAAATACGTTAAATACTTATATAATCCAAAAAAAATATCATCAACTATGCAGTTCCTGTAGCGCAATGTGTTGATTGTGTAGTTGTTAAGTAAGTTCCAACCTCTGTCACCATTGTAGATATTTATTGCAACCTCCAACTTAAGCCTTGAGTACTGAAAAAATGTATTCGGAACTCCTTAAGTATAGGGCATTTCGTGATGAAGTGCAACACATCCTCTCGTTCTTTAAGATCGTATAAGATTGGAAGCTCCGGGCGATGTGGTACGAAATTTACTTACAAAGTTCGCCACTTATTTTAAAAATCATATTTATTTTTTCTACTGAGTAGCTATTCAAGGAATAAGTAGGTTGTGGTTCAATTTGCTGTAGTAGGCTCTATATTGGGATGACTGGGCTTCATTTACAAATCTGTCCAAAAATTCTGTGACCAGTTTTCTGAAGCAAGGTGTTGATTTTGTGTTTTAAAGATTTCTGCCATTCGCTTGGTGGAAATTTGAAGTTATATGATCTTACTGATTCCCATTCTTGGACAAACTTCACTTATATCTATGTATTTACGCAAGTATTAACCTCGGAATTTTTCTCCTTCCTTATCACATTGACTTTATAAATATAATCGAAATGTATTTAAAGAGTGTTCAAGATCAGGGGTGTAGCTTCAGTCTCTAAGCGCAGCTTGTAATTAGGTGCTCGAGTAAAACATGATTCTAGCACACTCCAGAATTAAGTTTTGAAACAGGAAAAAAAGAAAAAAAAACGTGAAATTCAAAACAAATATCAAACATATTTTCAATAAAGTTCTTGTCTTGTACTATACTTGAATGAATTCTCGACGGCTCCCTTAAGTTGTTCTGAAAATCAAAAGCGATTTAGTGCTTCTAACTTTAAAGTTGTTTAAAGTATATAATTCATTCGCCTCAGTGTATTGGGTGAATGGACTGACTCCCAATCCTAAAGTTACAGATTCATTTCATGAACTGTTTGTTTCTTTTCCTTAGTTCCACCTCGTTCAAGTTTAGCCTTCAAAAAATACAAATCTTTTAAGTTCGTCCCGATAAGAATCGACAGTAAACTATAGGTTCCCTTCACAATTAAATTCAAAACTCTAGGAGTTCGTTACACGGACATCTTAAAACCTAAGTCCTGTTTCTATATTTATATTAAATTTTGCAGTAAGGTCAAGAAATGAAACAATTCTTAGTTAGATTATTATTTTTGCGCACTGTGTAGTATTCTTATAAGTTACTCAATTATTTTTTAAAGATTGTTTTCGACCTGCGAAGTGAAGGACAAGTTAACGTTTTGTGATGGAAATTTACTTCAAGTTAAATTTCTTCAAAAGTTTCCAACATATTGCTTTCTCTATAACTTACAGAATATAATAATAATTATAATAACAAAATTTTCACTGAAGTTAAAGCCTCCTTTGAGGGGAAAGTTTATACTCAAAATATGGAAAGTAAGCTTGTACAAAGTGATGCAAAATAATCACCACTCAATATGTTCTCTTCTGAATCAGCTCTCCAACAGAAATATATTTTCCTGACAAGCAAACCAGGGTTTTCCATTTCTGACGTTACACAGGAAATGTCCGGTCTGTCCACCAAGTTACAAATCTAAGTGATGGC
This sequence comes from Eristalinus aeneus, assembly GCA_955652365.1. Taxonomy (NCBI): domain Eukaryota; kingdom Metazoa; phylum Arthropoda; class Insecta; order Diptera; family Syrphidae; genus Eristalinus; species Eristalinus aeneus. The sequence continues at coordinate 5,517,803 of OY019133.1, forward strand.
CTGGCATATTTCCAATTGAATGCTGATTTGCGACTTTACTTTGTATACAGTTGTTTTGCAGTCTATAAATTTTGCGACGTGTGACCTAAAGGGACTTTCCAAAAGGAGGTTCTCTGGCACCATATTAAATTACTGCAAGAACTTAATCCGACAACCGACAGCTGAGATACTGCTTCCATTTAAAAACAATACATTGAAACATTCTTTTTGACATTAATTCGTATTTGAGTGCAAATTCTTCTTCTTCTTCTTCATCTTCTTCTTCTTCATCTTCTTCTTCTTCTTCTTCTTCTTCTTCATCTTCATCATCTTCTTCTTCTTCTTCTTCTTCTTCTTCATCTTCTTCTTCTTCTTCTTCTTCTTCTTCTTCTTCTTCTTCTTCTTTTTGTGGCTCTACAGTCCGGGTTGGACCTAGGCCTCAACCAACATGCCTCTCCAGCCAGCTCGATCTTTCGACAGCTGTCTCCAGATGCGCACTTCAAGTTGGTTGAGATCCTTCTCCACATGTGTGGCCCACCTTAGTCTAGGTTTTCCTCTGTTGCGCTGTCCCAATGGCTCTGATTCAAAGACATTTCGGGCCGGAGCAGTGGTGTCCATACGCTCTACATGGCCTAGGCATCTTAAGCGTTGTATCCGTAGACGCTTGACCAGGCGCATGTCGCTGTACAGCCCATAGAGTTCGTAGTTAAATTTTCTCCTCCAGATGCCGTCAACGCAAACAAGACCAAAAATCGCACGCAAAATTTTTCTCTCGAAAATATTAAGGGCTTCCTCATCCGTCTTTGCTAACGTGCAGTGCAAGTTCATGGTAAGTCCATGGCTAAACAAAAGGTTCTGTCTTATCCCAAAGAAGACACTGCTTTATGTCCCCTAGCCAAGCTCTAGCTAAAATCTACTGTTCCAGGACATCCGTATTGTTCCTCCTTTCTCTGCACAATGTGCCCAATTTTTCATTTAATGCCCACTTATGTGTCCGCCATGGCTTAGTGGCTGAACACCACGAACTTTTCACGGCACCACCTCTTTAAAGCTGCTGACAATACTCAAAGAATGATAACTGTCTAAAAAAGCTTCTCAAAATTCGCCATTCGGAATCGCGGTCGCTTCTACTCGTGAGAGAACAGTAGCGCGGACAACGCGAGTAGTTGATGAGGAAGCTAGGCCCTGGTTCTCTAGTGGACTGTCGCACCATACAATTATTATCCGTTTATGTGGAAACTTAGCAAGGCCTTGTAGAGCGTATGGATATTACTGCTTCAGCCCGAAAAGTCTTCGAACCGAGAGCCAGTGGAACAACGCAACAGAGGACGGTCTAGTGGAGAAGGACTTCATCCAACCTGGAGTGCGCAACTGGAGGCAGCTGGCGAAAGATCGGGTTGGTTGGAGAGGCATGTTGGTTGATGCCCGGATCCACCCGGACTGTAGCGCCACCAGAAGAAGAAGAAGAAGTTACGTGGAAGCTGTGACATTGCTTTTTGATTGTTGCAGAGCTGATGAACTCAATTGACCCCTCTGGGTGCATTTCCTTTCCCGCCTCAACGAAATTCCTCCTTCAGCGAGTCATGATTGAAAACAAGAAGTTTATGTGGTTTGAAAGTGTTACTGACTTCAATGCCAAACTGAAGTTAGAGCTCTCAGTGAGCCTCATTAGGATCCGCACTCACTGGTGTCATCCTCGGAAGTTTGTAGGGCACACCCACAACGACTTCTGCCGATGCTGTAGTGACGAGGATGAAGTGGAAACAGCCGCTCGTCACATCTGTCGGTTGCGTCTTGCACGATCTAAGTAAAATTAGAATCAAGCCACTAGGAAATTTCGCCACCAGTTGTCCTTGGTCTAAGATTAGGTAGATGGTCGCAAGGAATCTCGAATCCGTTTGGCATGATAACCGGTCAATTTGGTCCACTTCACTGTCTCATTCAACCCGTTTTGCCAACGTTAACTAACCTAGCCTGTGTGTTCACATCTTTTATGGGCTTCTTCTGCGCTATTTATGAAAACATTCACAAAGTACGTTGAATTCACCAGCAAAACCTGGCGAAACGCCCATCAGCTCAGGCCTGACCCTTCTTCGCTCGAACAGTTTCATTTCTAATGTTAGAATGCCACTTTCACATGTATGGCGAATGTTTTGCAAATGTATGACTTACAAATTATTTAGTGCCCAACTGCACATTATTTTCTACACTCTATTTGAAACTGAACCTCCACCTCATGTGCATTCCTCGAACCGCCCCCTTACAAAAATACATTAATTAACGTCGACATTGAAAGGATAACTGCACCGGTTGCTTACAATGCAGAAAATATCCCTCCAACACCTGTCGGAGTGTTAAAACTTGTGAAATAGTTGTGAAATTGATTTTCACGAATGCGGACAGTCCCCGACTTAGCCACGCTTACAAGTGATTCCCCAAAATATGCCATCATTGTGCAAACAACCCAATCGAGTCGCAGTTTCAGCGCGTAATGTGAGACACAAATAACTGCCAATGCCTCCCATCACAGGATTATGCCCCCGTGCGCCATCGCCGACCTGCTCGTTTACTAATTAAAATTCTCAATAAGGCAGTTGTCACTGACATCAGGGCGCACGCATTGAGCGGAGTCCGTTTGGTTGCTTGTGCGATATCCATCAAAAAACGATATCGCGCGCCAAAGCGCATCCAAGCGTTGTTATAAAATTGAAAATGTGAAATCGATTAGGCCGCCTCACACAACGCTGTCACCGGGTGGTGATTAGCTTAAAACATATCCCTCCGCGAACGGGTGTGTTTGGTTTGCACTATGGCTCCTCAATTGAGGGGGCATTGACGCACAGGCCATTGTTGGAGTTAATTAAAATGTTTCCATGGTTTTGCGAACACGCTTCGATGTCTTTCGTTGTTGTCTCAATTCAAGTTTTTCCTTTTTCCTGATTTCTTTTTTGAAGTCGTCGCACACACATGTGCTCAAGCAACGAGCAGTTGGGGCAGGATTATGCAACCGTACGGTATTAGCCTCCATCGCGCAGGAAGTTGTCTTCTGGAGATAACAATAACCTTAAGGACGGGAAGTCCACCCACTCGGGGGTTGGCAATGTCAATGAAGCGAGGCGAAAGGTGCCTCATATGCAATTGAGGAGACGGGGTTCTTATTTAAAAAATTCTGCTGAAAGAGATTGTGTGATGTTCTCGAAGGACGATGCGTCGCCGTCGTGGGCTTTGTTGGCATTCACACGAATGTTGGTTGTGTGACAAGTCGCGTGAGGTTTTGGGACCTGATTATGAGGCCAGGGATTGTGAAGGAAGAACTTTCCACTTTTGCGTTACATATATACGAAGTCGCATACGTCTGGTTCGAGGAGTGAAACACATCGGTAACGTCGTAAAAAATCAGCGATTTATGGACTGCGCGTTAACGAATGATGCCGTGAAAGAGATTGAGTGTGTGGGGTCTTCAATGGATTGACTCAACACTGTGCGGGTTGCATAAATAGAAAGTGACATTGATAGAGGGGCAGGAGTGCATTTGGTGTTTCGTTTAGAAGGACATGCATGCATATCCTTTACTTCTGCAATCTTTGCCAACCAACGCACGGATGCACTCACAATGACCGAAGATTTGGATTCCTTTTAATGAGGAAACAACTTGGCAAAACTTCAAAGTTTATTCCTCATTGATGTCCTTTGGCTCTGTTTTTGTACAGGAAATCTTTTCGAAATTTGTGGCCTTAGATGTGGCCGTCGTGGCGTAGTGGGTAGAGTGCGACGCTCACACATCGGAGGTGTAGGTTCGAATCCCAGCTCAACACCAATTTTTCGAATTTTTCACGGCACCACCTCTTTCGAGCTGCTGACGACACTCAAAGAGTAATAACTGTCTAAGAAAGCTTCTCAAACTTCGCCGTTCGGAGTCGGCAAAAAACTGTAGGTCCCTTCTACTCGTGAGAGGACTGTAGCGCACACAACACAAGTAGTTAATGAGCAAGCTAGGCCCTGGTCCCCCTGAAGGCTGTCGCGCCAACACTTATTATTATGAGGTCTGCGAGAAATAAGCAAAACAATTTCGAATTGGGTTAAGCACACTAACGGCAGCTTATAGACAAGTTTTCTCTCTAAATGACTTTCTTGGTGAATGAGGTTTCACTCTGTGTCTCTGTTTTGCTGTGTAAATAAAATGCAAATACAAATAAAAGAAAAGTGATTGCTTTTGCGACGATGACTTTATTGCAACTGACAGACTGATCTGTTATTCACCACGATCATGCGAACGGTGTTCAATATATTCTCGGTATCGATATGAAGGAAAAAGCGAATTCCATTTAAATTGTTTTTATTTTTCAATGTAATCTCCCCTAACATCAATGCATTTGTTACATCTTGGGATAAGCTTTTTTAAACCCCTTAAAAAAATAAGTTTCCTCTTTCTCTGCAAAATACCCATTTATTGCCAACTTGAGTTCTTCATCATCATTTCAAATCCGGAAACAGGAATTAATCGCTAGGGGCAAGGTCTGGACTATAGGGTGGGTGTTGGATTTCTTCGAAACCACAATCTGGGGCAGCAGTCTTGGAAACTCGCGCCGTGTGAACAGGAGCGTTGACATGAAGAAGCAACACACCAGCTGCGAGTTTACACCGTCTTTTCTTTTTAATTTCCTCCCGCAAATTATGCAAAGTGGAAGCGTAGGATGTGGCGTTCATGGTTTCACCTTTTTTTGTACTCAATGAGCAAGATTCCCTTTTGAGTCCCAAAAAACTGTAGCCGCAGACGGAGTGACTTTGAACTACTTCGAGGGGTCTGTTCCTTTTTTATGTCGCTGCATGGACTCTTGTTTACTTTCAGGGTCATAGCGGTGATACCATGTTTCGTCCCCAGTAACGATTGCATCCATACTACCGTCCGCGTTCTCAGTACATATCTGCAAAAGCTCTCTACAGCATGCGATTCTCACTTTTTTCTGAGACGCTGTGAGCATTCGCGGCACGTGCGTTCAGTTTGTATGTCGGTGTTCCCGTCTCATATGTTTATAGCTTCAGCTTTATAGCATGTTTAGATAGCTAGACGTGCTTTCCTGGCGATTTATAATAATAATAATTGTTGGCGCTACAGTCCACAGGGGGAACGGGGCCTAGCTTGCTCATCAACTACTCGTGTTGTGCGCGCTACTGTTCTCTCACGAGTAGAAGGGACCTACAGTTTTTTTGCCGACTCCGAACGGCGAAATTTGAGAAGCTTTCTTAAACAGTTATTACTCTTTGAGTGTTGTCAGCAGCTCGAAAAAGGTGGTGCCGTGAAATATTAGAAAAATTGGTGTCGAGCTGGGAATCGAACCTAGACCCCTCGGCGTGTGAGCGTCGCACTCTACCCACTACGCCACGGCAGCCACACGATTTCCTGGCGATTTCCTTCAGTTAAAAAACGGTCATTCACATTTGTGTGGATAATAGAATTAAGTGCTCTAATGCACTGAAAATACGGACTGTACTCTGAGCCAGAAAAATGTTTAAAAGTGGTACAAGCTTTTCAAAGAATGTCGAGAAGTTGTGAATGACGACAGTTGCCCTGGACGGACGCAAACCAACAATCGACGCAAATTTTAAGAAAGTGAGAAACATTTTTATGCAAAATCGTCGAATCACTATTAGAAAAGTTACTGAAATCGTCGGTTGGCTCATGCCATGCATTTTTTCCGAAATTTTGGGCATGAATTTTGTAGCAGCGAAGTTCGTTCCAAAATTGCTGAATGTTGACTAAACAAAAATTATTAGGCATTAGCATCGCTCCGGAATAGTTGAATGACGTCAATCAAGATTTTCTTAAACGTGTCATATCTGGTGACGAGTCATGACTGTGGGTTTTGATATCAAAACCAAACTTCAATCGTCTCAAAGGAATATCAAAGGAGAGCTAATGCCGAAAAAGTAGGCCAAGTTCAATCAAATGTGAGGGTTTTGCTGACTTTTTTTTCGATAACCGTGGCGTAGTGCATTAGGAGTTGAACTGTCAATAAGCAGTTTTATCTTGAAGTTATGCACCGCTTGCTAGCTGCAATTAGAAAACGGCCGGAGTCGTGAAAAAAACAATTGATGGCATCACAAAAATGCACCTAATAATAATACTTGTTGGCGCGACAGTCCACAGAGGAACCAGGGCCTAGCCTGCTTATCAACTACTCGTGTTGTGCGCGCTACTGTTGTCTCACGAGTAGAAGGGATCTACAGGATCTACAGTTTTTTGCCGACTCCGAACGGCGAAGTTTGAGAAGCTTTCTTAGACAGTTATTACTCTTTGAGTGTTGTCAGCATCTCAAAAGAGGTGGTGCCGAGAAAAATTCGAAAAATTGGTGTTGAGCTGGGAGTCGAACCTAGACCCTTCGCCGTGTGAGCATCGCACTCTACCCACTACGCCACTGCGACCACTTAAACCCAATCCTGGACAAACAATACAATCTGGAATTCATAAACATTATGATTTATGACCCAACGATCCCAAAATCCGAGAAACCCCTTGAGTATCGGAATGTTTTTTAAACACAGATCAGATTAAAAATACCGAGGTGACTTACTCTGAGCAGCATCCTACAAAAAGTAATCGAGATCCAAACGTCGAACGGTCCAGTCATCGAGATCCAGTCGTCGGACGGTCCAATCCTTGGACGGCTCAGTCCTTGTCTGGCATTTCTTTTTTAAATATCTAAATTGTACAGTCTTTTAAACGAAGTTTTGTTTTTTATTATTACTTGGAAACAAATAAATAAATTTGTATAAACTGATGAGTAATCAAGCCGTTGATGAGGCGTTTGCTGTCATTGAATCGGCTGAAATGCGTCTGGCGGTAAATGAGGGCATCACGAGCTGTCATCAAGAATGGACACACAACATCGACGTCTAGAGCAGAGCGTCATACTAAGCAGCAGAAACTTCGAGGTAGTCAAGGACTTCGTCTACCTCGGCTCCGCTATTAACAGGGACAAGAACATCAGTACCGAAATCAAACGCAGAATCACTCTTGCCAATCGCTGTTTTTTTGGGCAAAAGAGAAAATTGAGAAATAAAGCCCTCTCTCGACGGACTAAGCTCGCTTTATGTAACAGCTTGAAACATGGATGTTGCTCAAAGTGTATGAGGAAGCCCTTGGTCTTTTCGAGAGAAAAGTTTTGCGAGCGATTTTTGTCCTGTTTACGTTGATGGCATCCAGCGATATGCGTCTGGTCAAGCGTCATCGGATACAACGCGTATGATGGCTGGGCCATGAGAGCGTATAGACACTACTGCTCCGTCTCGAAAAGCCTTCGAATTAGAGCCATTGGGACAACGCAACAGAGGATGGCCTAGGCTAAGATGGTGCACACAAGTGGAGAAGGACCTCAACCAACTTGGAGTGCGCATTTGGAGGCAGCTGGCACAAGATTCTGCTGGCTGGAGAGGCATGTTTGTTGTGACCCAGGTTCACCCCGGACTGTAGCGCCATAAAAAGAATGATAGAGACAAAATTAAATTTTTTTTTTAACACACCTCCTACAATAATGTTACTTAACTATCAAAACCATATTCTTCCCTATCAACGACGGAGATACACTTCTTCTTCATTAATTAAATCATACCCTCATTAGACATGGAGGTAAATTATTGATTTCATATATGTTTCAAATTCGTTTAAAAATGTGTACACGCTGATAACTAAATTACTTATTAACCCAACTGAACTTTCCCGCAATAAGATCAGTGGAACTTGATGACTGATGACTCTGCTTTTTAAAAATCTTATTTCCTCGCTTTTGTAAGTCTTCACTTTTCAAATCTGTCTTCACTTCAATTTTTCCAATTTGGCATTTTTTTAATTTCTGCACAATTTGCATTCATTTGTGGAACTACTCTCTTACATTTAAGATTAAAGCGAAAACTTTTTTGTACTTTCAACGAGTACTTGGCTTTATTACCTGCTGACGCTCTTCGTCACAGGATTTAACAATGCTCAGTCGCTACATCTCTGATTTATTCTTATCATAGCCTGACATTTAAAAAATTGGCACCGAGTACAGCTTCCTCTGTCTACTCGTGCGTTATAGTGCAAGTTATACCCGTATGAAGTGAGCGTCAAGATACAAATGTCTCGATAGGGAACATTTATTGTGAACGGGCCCTTATTTTTTTTTTTTTTTGTTTGTTTGCTATGACATCTGTAAAAAATATTTAGTATACATCAAGTCACTGAACAGACAACATCAGTTTTTTTTTCATCGTGTTAAAAGTGTCGAATTTTGTACCAGAAAGTGAAGATTTGCGGAAAGCATTCATTTTTTGTTTTGATTTGAAGAAAAGTGCTGCAGAGTCACATCGAATGCTTGTCGAGGCATATGGTGATCATGCTCTATCAGAAGCAACATGCAAAAGATGGTTTCAACGGTTCAGAAATAATGATTTTGATGTGAGAAATGAAGAACGTGGAAGACCACCAAAAAAGTTTGAAGACGCCAAATTGCAAACGATATTGGATGGAGATGACACTTTGAGTTAAAAGCCAATTGCAGCATTGTTGCACAACAAACAATTTCTGACCGTTTAAAAGCTATGGGAAAGATCCAAAAGTGTGGAAAATGGGTGCCACATGAATTGAATGAAAGACAGATGGAAAACCGAAAAAACACTTGTGAAATTTTGCTTCAAAGACACCAAAAAAAATCGGTTTTGCATCGGATTGTTACTGGCGATGAAAAATGGATTTATTTTCAGAATCCTAAACGAAAAAAATCATGGGTTAATCTAGGACAACCATCAACATCGACTGCAAAACCAGATCGATTCGGCAAGAAGACAATGCTGTGTGTTTGGTGGGACCAGAAAAATGTGCTGTACGACGAGCTTCCTAAAACCTGGTGAAACCGTTTATACTGATCGCTTCCGACAACAAATGCTCAATTTGAACCATACATTGGTCGCCGTGGCGTAGTGGGTAAAGTGCGACGCTCACACGCCGAAGGGTCTAGGTTCGATTCCCAGCTCAACATCAATTTTTCGAATTTTTCACGGCATCACCTCTTTCGAGCTGCTGACAACACTCAAAGAGTAATAACTGTTTAAGGAAGCTTCTCAAACTTCGCCGTTCGGAGTTGGCAAAAAACTGTAGGTTCCTTCAACTCGTGAGAGAACACTAGCGCGCAATACACGAGTATTTGATGAGCAAGCTAGGCCCTATTATTATTAATGATCGAGAAACGAGCAGAATGGGCCGGAAGACACGGATACAAACAAAACACCCCACCCGCCGTATTCACCAGACTTGGTTCCTTCCGATTACCATTTGTTTTCATCGATGGGACACGCATTGGCTGAGCAGCACTTTGATTCCTACGAGGTCGAAAATTGGGTGTCTGATTGGTTTGCTTTAAAAGACAAACAATTTTATTGGCGTGGTATTCATAAATTGGCAGAAAGTTGGTCACAATGTGTAGAAAACAATGGCTAATATTTTGAATAAAATATGTTTACTTTCCGATTAATAATTAGTGTTTTATTTAAAAAAAAACGATCATTCATGCCGGTATACCTGCTAAATACAAATACAAATTGGCAATAAGGAGCTATAACCAAACGGTGTAATTATAGTGCAACAAAGGCTATGCGACCTAGGAATTTAATGAATTGTTAGCGTCAAAGTGACAGCTGTAGAAACCGGAGTTAATCGTTTTTTATTTTTCGTAGACAATGTCAAAGTTATTAACTCAAAACCCGCTATGGCCTCCTGTACACGATCTCAATCGTATATTGACGGAAGCAATTGGCCACATGTAGAATTTGGTTTAAGCGAATTCTACTCCATGTTCGGAATATCAGCATGCAACTTGCTCCTTAATGCACATTTCCCTCTCAGGTCATATTCCTTAAAGCACAAACAACGCAAACGGAGTGTGACAAAATGGAATCTTTTAAAATTTCAGAACCACGTGCAACGGGACCTTTGCTCAAGAGGAAGGGGACAAGTGTGGTCTGTGGCGCACTCCAGTTTCACTCGCAAGCACACACCATGGCACCATTCCCCAACAAGAAGCGCGCAAACCCACGAAATAATGTTCGTCCTGTCAAAGGGAAATTTATATCCTCGTAGCGGTTTCACACATCCCCGTGACCTTCAAATATTTAACGAATATTTATGTAAAACCACATGATCCCCGAACCGATGCCTTGCAGAATCACCAACCCACCGCGTCGCCAAAGAACACCTCCAACGGAGTAAGTTCGGATGAAAAGATGAATTTTTATGGAAAACAAATGTCACCCCGACTGGGGATTCGCTTGTTTACCGCGCACGGTCGAAGATATGTGTGGGTCAGAAAAAAACAAAAACTCGAGACTCATTTCTAAACACCCAAATTGAATCCTCTCCCCGCCGCTAAGGGACGCGGATAAGTGTTCTGCCTTAATTATGGTTCACGGGGTGAATGGCTGCATTGAACCGCAGCCCTTTTGCAGAGCTCCACGCACCAGTGAGTCGAAGAGCCCCCCTCGACCACGGAATCATCTTTTGGCGCGTCTTCGACATGTCACTCCCCCACTTGGGAGTTAATTATCCGAAAGTTGTGTTGATTCCTTGGCAGCTTTATGGGCCATTCTCATGTGAGGTGCGCGGCTGACTGGAGTACTTGGGATGTATGAGCATTCCGCGCCATTATGCTAATTGTGCTGCGGGCTCTGTACTGAGCGGCTGGTTAGCAGGTTTATGGTTTTGCAAAATATTTCATTCTGCCCAAACTACGGCACATAAAACATGTCCAATTGATTTGCCCTCGCTGAGGGAGAACACACAGGAGGTGTTCATTGAGGAGCTGGGTGGTGGCTTGCTTGAGCAAAAAGTTTATGGAAGGCACTTAGAAGGTTTGAAGTGGGCATTCAAAGAATGTCGATAGCTGAAGTGAGGCCTTTTGTAGGCACAGCGTGTGCTTTTTAATTTGAGTTCGGGTGGGATTGGGGCTGATGGGAATTTCTGGTGCGTTTTCTTCACACCGATGGGTGTTGTTTTGAAGGATGTGTGGTCCTGCACAGGGAATATTGTGGTATGCAGTTTTGGATACGAATCGATTGTGTCAGCAGACGCGTTGATGATTTCAACAAAAGGTTCGAGGAAGCCTTAGATCCTGAGGACTATTGAAACCAAAAAATGACTCTGGATCCACACTTTTTGAAAAAAAAAATGTTCGCTCTCGCTCTCGAAAGGGGAATTCATTCCAACATTGAAGCCAATCAAGAATAGGTGTGCAGTCCCGCTCAGTGAATTAAACATCTTTGCCTTATGATGGATTGAGTTTGAAAGGTGTGATGTGCGGCGCGACAATTTTTGCATTGTGAGTTTCGGCAAACCTCCATGTAAAGGAAGTACCCTAAAACCCAATTAGCACTTTAACGATCAAAAAGACCAAGTCGGCTTCTTCGTCTTCTTCTTGTGGCGCTACAGTCCGGGGTGGACCTGGGCCTCAACCAACATTCCTCTCCAGCCAGCACGATCTTTCGCCAGCTGTCTCCAGTTGCGCACTCCAAGTTGGTTGAGATCCTCCTTCACTTGTGTGCGCCACTTAAGTCTAGGTCGTCCTCTGTGCGTTGTCCCAATGGCACGGATTTAAAGACTTTTCGGGCCGTCTTCCTGTTACGTTAAAGCAACAAAATTCCTGCCACTTTCGCACAGGTGTCTTCTTTGTAAGTTGTAAGACATTTGCCACGCCTTGAGGATGACGAGGAAGAACTCTCGCTGCTCCGTCAAGGAAAAAGTTCTGTCACGTGACTTCTCTAACATCATTCTTGAGAAGATCGTGTGTAACTTCCAAGTCAATATCAAAGGCACCATCTTCCAAAAGTCAGTTCAATTGCTAGCTTACGCTGATAACATTGACGTGATTGGACGAACACAGCGAGCAGTCAATGAGAAGTTTGCTGGCATTAAAGCGGAAGCGGCTAAAATGGGTCTGGCGGTAAATGAGGGCAAAACAAAGTACATGCTGTCATCAAGGAAGGACATACAACATCGACGTCTCTCGTCTCTCTCTTGAGTAATAAAGCCCTCTTTCGAAGGACTAAGCTCGCTTTATACAACAGCTTGATCATTCCCGTCCTACTTTATGGTGCGGAATCTTGGACGTTAGCAAAGGCTGAGGAAGCCCTTAGTCTTTTCGAGAGAAAAATTTAGCGTGCGATTTTTGGTCCTGTTTGCGTTGATCTGGAGGAGACGATTTAATGACGAACTCTATGAGCTGTACAGCGACATGCGCCTGGTCAAGCGTCTTCGGATGCAATGCTTAAGATGGCGGGGCCATGTAGAGCGTATGGAAAGCACTGCTCCGACAAGAAAAGTCTTCGAATCAGATACAACGCAACGGAGGACGGCCTAGAATAAGATGGCGCACACAAGTCAGAGACGGACCTCAAACAACTTGGAGTGCGGAACTGGATGTAGCTGGCGAAAGATCTTGCTGGCTAAAGAGGCATGTTTGTTGGGCTCAGGTCCGCTCCTCACTATAGCACCACAAGAAAAAGAAGAAGAACAGCGAAGTTTGAGAAGCTCGTTCAAACAAAAACGTGTCTTCTTTCCAATACTTTGTAGTTCCAAGTTATCAGTATTCCGGGCTGAAAATACACAATTTTCAATGAGTACTTAGGCTCATTAATTTTGGGCTCTTCAATAGCAGGTTTTCAAAATTTCGAAATTCCTTGCCCTGTTCAATTACGGAGTAATTGATTTATCCCAACAAATCCAACATTTATATTCTTTTTCCAGACTAAATTGCAAATCGGAATAAAAAATGAAGGTGGGAAATTTTATTTGTATGAACACGATTGACTGTCATAGATCTGCTGCAGTTGGGCTAGAGAAGATCTGTCGGTTTGTAGTGGATAACTATACTAAGATCGCAATCGACCCATTATCGAGGCCGATGGATAAATTCCATAAAAAGTTTAAAAACCATTTTGAGCTCCCGCTTTAATGTCGCTGAGTCCATCCTGATCAATCATCAATATTTCCCGTAGAGTGTCTCTATTCTCTATATTCTGCAAGAATTGGCAGGAGAGGTGAGCGACGGATCCTACCTCTTCCTTCTTGTAGTAAGGGAATCCGAGTCCTGAAGCAGAGGTTCCACTCTCATGACGCCTTTTATGGTCGTATTATGTCTGACAAAGCAGAAGTCTCTGAAGCTGTAGCAATATTATAACACATTGCTGACTCAAACTGATTCAGACTGAGAATAAACTTCCCGCACAGATGTGGCATTTGGTTTTACGTGATCACCTGCCCTTATATTACGCTTATATTAAGCCTTATATTACGGGGTGCACTCTCCCAAGAGTCGTAGATAACGCAAGACTAAACGCCCCACATACCCAAGTACCAAATTCGAGTTATGCTTAAGGAGCCTTGGTTTGATGCGAAGCCTTCCTAAAACCTCTTGCGGTCTCTGTGTCGCAGCACCTGGTTGAAAATGCAACTCCACACTGAGCCGGGATAGACCCGACACCGGCTGGCCAGCCCAGGGTCAACAAAAACTACACAAATCAGCACAGTAAACTATCCTCGACTCTACTCAGGATGTTAGGTGGTAAACCACAGTCACCACGATACTCTCACAAGAGCCCTACCGCTCGGTCAGGCTGAAACTGAAGTTCCAGGGGCTCCTGACCTCCCGTGGCACCAGAATAAAGCCTCTGGACAAGCTGACACTACCAGTCAGGCTTCTTCAAACCCTGGGTCTGTTTGCCGCCATCCCGCCACAAGACAGCCTTTTCTCCTTTTCTCCTTTCCGTTGACACTATAAATAGTATAACGGATTTGATTTTTGAATCATGTGATTCATAAAATCCGATCACATCACCTGGAAAGCTCTAGCACAGCCCCAAATTTGAAGCAATTGTTATTTCACAAACGAATCAATAGACGAAGTTATTCCGCTTAGACTCGAAGGCTTCTTCTTTAGAGCCGTCCACCTTGCTTAACTCTTCAAAGCCTTTCACAACCTTCCTCCGCTGAGATTCACCAAAGATCAAATCACATTAACACCGGCTCAAGTTCACGGGCATTGATCTCCGAAAATCTTTACTCGCCCAAGACCCAACTCACTTGAAGTACCGCCCTTACATATTTTATTTGCGAATGCAAAAATCAATCTTTCCCCGGATGTGAGGCGTCCCATTCCTCCCCTCACGCGAACACAACAACTCCCCAGAGGGGAATTAACACAAATCACGTCACAGCACTGAAAACAAACACAAAATTGAAACCGATTATAAGAACCCACACACTACTGAAGTGATTTTGAACTTTTAACTACTTTTCTTGCAGTCACATCTCACCCCACGTCTTATGGCAGCCGATTAATCAACTTCTTGGACGAAGTCGGGGCCGGTGGAGGCAGCAGCAGCGGCAGCATCGGTGCCAGCAGAAGTGGCATCGAAGATAGGCGCTTCAGCACCGGCAACAACTACGACGAGAGCGACCGCCGACACGACCATCAAAGAAGCTTCGAGACCGGAAGCGATTCATCTTCGGCTGAAATTAGTTTTCAACCCTTAAGAGAATTAGAATCCGTATCGGCGGGGAAGCAATTTTTGGCCGACGACCCACCCCTACCGCTGGTGGCAGCAACCACCAATCTGCTTGCCGCCGCCGTTGGCCACAACAAAAGGAACATCCATCGGCAGCCGCGAACTCATCATCGCACTGCGGTGGAAGGCAGTCAACACCACCGCCAACGATATCCTGATGAGTCGCTGAATGAAGGCCATAATCCGTCGTCGTTCTCATCAGCACCAACTGTCAATGGTTTAAATGAGATATTGGCCCCGGATGGGGACGAGGAGGCGGCTGCTTACGAACTTGTACAGCGCGACCTTCAAGGTAGAACAGCCGGCAGCGGGGAATCACTGCTGGAGGATGAGTCGTCGTCGGCGGAGGACCACCCCTGGACTATCTTCAAACGGCAACAACATCCGTTCTCGTTTGGCCCCGCGGAAGGACAACAGTTGCTCAGCTCCCTGGTGGACGATGGCAACAACAAGCGCAACGCCCTGGTCGCATTCAAGCGGCAGAAACTCAAATCACATCAGACCCAGTTCATCCCTTCCATATCTGTCGGTGAGTAGCGCACCCCTTTCGGCGTGGGGGCGAAATTATTTTCTTCTCCTCCCCAACCGCGATTTTGGCCCTTTTTTGCGTTCCCAAAATTTCGATTATCGTCGCTGGAAAAGTTTTAATTGCGGAAACGCACATCAACGAGCAGAAACAGGCGGAAGGAAAGCCGAAATGAAATATTTAGTTCGGCGGTATTGAAAAAAAAGAGAAAAAAAAATGATTTCGCCCAACGTGGGGCTCGAACCCACGACCCTGAGATTAAGAGTCTCATGCTCTACCGACTGAGCTAGCCGGGCACTTGTTGCGTTATGTGACGCATGTTCTACAGAAGATTAACAGCAAAGCTAAAAATAAATCCATGGGCTCTTCGAAAGATGGCCCAGGGAGGGGGACAGTGTGACGATTGCTTGAGCCGTTGACAATAGAATCTAAAGTGTTCATCGAGTGAATAGTTCTGCCAGAAGCGGCAATCTTCGATCTGTTGGTGAAAAAGAAAAATAGGACAGCTCTGAATATTTGTGCTTGTTTTATTTTTAGCTCTCAGACTTGATCGTACAATTTGCCACAAAGTGGACTATCAGTGAAAGTACAAGATGAGCGGTAGGATTTTTCATTTTTCTTGAAAATAGTTGTAGCGGAAATCACTTATGTGCGAGAGTCACATTGTCGACCACGTGAAACAACAAAAAACAGACGAATACATTTTGTTTGTTGATTTAGTTGGTTAAGCTTTTAATCAATTGCCGCGCCTGCTAACTGCTGTTAATCGCTGTTAATTGTGAACGTGCGGTTGAGGCATTTGCAAGATTAGCATTTCGCGCACTTGTTGATCTCTGGGAATATATTTTTTTTGGAATTTTGAGCGTTGGAGCACAGGGAATTGTTTTAGGTGTCCAATTGAAGTGGCGGGTGCAGTTTAGATAAGAACGAAGCCTCAATGCACATATGAATATTCAGCCAACAAGGCTTTGCAGCAGATTGTTCAAACTCCTTATTCTCAGCTGGAAACACCATCGAAGTAGCAGTCAGTCTGCATCACATTGTCATAGTGTTCATTCTGCTGTCATTTTGAATGTCAACATGTTTTGAAACATTTATGCATTACACAGCCAAACAGGCGCACGCCGGTAAAATTTCCAAAAAAACGAAGCCATATTAATTTTTGGCCCATTCTCGTTTAAGTGTTCTACGATACTATTAATAGCAAAATTCTCTCTAAAGAGTTGCCGCCGTGGCGTAGTGGGTAGAATGCGCGGCTCACACGCCGAAGGATTTTGGTTCAATTCCCGTGTGAACACCTCGAATTTTTCACGGCACCACCTCTTTCGGGCTGCTGACAACACTCAAAGCGTAATACTTGTCTAAGAAAGCTTCTCACACTTCGCCGTTCGGAGTCGGCAAAAAATATGTAAGTCCCTTCTACTCGTGAGAGAGCAGTTGCGCGCACAACACGAGCAGTTGATGAGCAAGCTAGGCCCTGGTCCCCCTGTGGACTGTCGCGGAAACAATTATTATTTATTAATAAAGAGTGATTTTTTAAAAGTTTTAGGAAAGTTTTCAAAAAAAAAAACACATTAAATTCAGAAAAATTCATGAAATCTTTATTTGAATCCATATCATTTAATGTTTGAAGATTATTTCATGCAAATCTTGACCTTGTTGGGCCTAAAATGGTTCATCCGCTTAGTCCAATTTTGGCATACTCTTTCCAACATTTCGGCTGGTATCACACGAATAAATGCTTCAATGTTGTCTTCTAATGCGTCAATTGAATTGGGCGTGTCTGTATAGACATGAGCTTTAACATAGCCTCACAAAAAATAGTCTAAGGGCATAAAATCGCACGATCTAGGCGGCCAATTGAATGATCCCGAACGTGAAATAAATTGTTCACCGAACTCGCCTCTCAATAAGTCCGTGCTGTGTGGCATGTGGCACAGTCTTGTTCAAATCACATGTCATGCAAGTCAGGCTCTTGCATTTTGGGCAAAAAAAAAAAAGTTGGGTATCATCTCACGGTAACGCTCACCATTCACAATTACTTTACGATGCGTATCATCTTTGAAGAAGTACAGCCCAATGATGCCACCAGTCCATAAAACGCACCAAACTGTGACTTTTTCTGGATGCATTGGTAACTCTTGCAATGCTTCTGGCTGATATTCACCCCAAAATCTACAATTCTGCTTATTTACGTACCCATTGAGCCAAAAATGTGCTTCGTCCATTTTTGAGCATAAAACTTTCTCAATAGAGCACGCATTTTGATAATACCAGGTATACCGGTATAAAATGAACGTGTTTCTTTTTTTGAAAATAAAGCACTAATTATTAATGGGAAAGTAAAAACATTTTATTCAAAGTATTGACCATTGTTTTCTACACATTTTGACCACCTTTCTGGCA
The DNA here is from genome assembly GCA_955652365.1 of Eristalinus aeneus. Taxonomy (NCBI): domain Eukaryota; kingdom Metazoa; phylum Arthropoda; class Insecta; order Diptera; family Syrphidae; genus Eristalinus; species Eristalinus aeneus. The sequence goes on from OY019133.1 coordinate 5,535,303, forward strand.
ATTTGTGAATACCACGCCAATAAAATTGGTCGTCTTTTAAAGCAAACCAATCAGACACCCAATTTTCGACCTCCTCGTAGGAATCAAAGTGCTGCTCAGCAAATGCGTGTCCCATCGATGAAAACAAATGGTAGTCGGAAGGAGCCAAGTCTGGTTAATACGGCGGGTGGGGTAGCTGCTCCCAGCCAAGTGTTTTGATTGTATCCTGAACCGGTTTTGCTTTGTGTGCAGGTGCATTGTTACGGAGCAAAATTATCTTGCCGTGTCTTCTGGCCCATTCTGGTCGTTTCTCGATCAATAATAATAATAATTGTTGGCGCTACAGTCCAAAGGAGGATCAGGGCCTAGCTTGCTCATCAAATACTCGTGTATTGCGCGCTAGTGTTCTCTCACGAGTTGAAGGGACCTACAGTTTTTTGCCAACTCCGAACGGCGAAGTTTGAGAAGCTTCCTTAAACAGTTATTACTCTTTGAGTGTTGTCAGCAGCTCGAAAGAGGTGAAGCCGTGAAAAATTCGAAAAATTGATGTTGAGCTGGGAATCAAACCTAGACCCTTCGGCTTGTGAGCGTCGCACTCTACCCACTACGCCACGGCGACCAATGTATGGTTCAAATTGAGCATTTGTTGTCGGAAGCGATCAGTATAAACGGTTTCACCAGGTTTTAGGAAGCTCGTCGTACAGCACATCTTTCTGGTCCCACCAAACACACAGCATTGTCTTCTTGCCGAATCGATCTGGTTTTGCAGTCGATGTTGATGGTTGTCCTAGATTAACCCATTATTTTTTCCGGTTAGGATTCTTAAAATGAATCAATTTTTAATCACCAGTAACAATCCGATGCAAAACCGATTTTCTTTCGTGTCCTTGAAGCAAAATTTCACATGTGTTTTTTCGGTTTTCCATCTGTCTTTCATTCAATTCATGTGGCACCCATTCTCCACACTCTTGGATCTTTCCCATAGCTTTCAAACGGTCAGAAATTGTTTGTTGTGCAACATTTAACATTGCTGCCATTTGCTTTTGACTCAAAGTGTTGTCTCCATCCAATATCGTTTGCAATTTGGCGTCTTCAAACGTTTTTGGTGGTCTTCCACGTTCTTCAATTCACGAGTCAAAATCATTATTTATGAACCGTTGAAACCATCTTTTGCATGTTGCTTCTGATAGAGCATGATCACCATATGCCTCGACAAGCATTCGATGCGACTCTGCAGCACTTTTCTTCAAATGAAGACAAAAAATTAATGCTTTCTGCAAATCATCACTTTCTGGTACAAAATTCGACATTTTCAACACGATGAAAAAATATGATGTTGTCTGTTCAATGACTTGATGTATACTAAATATTTTTCACAGATGTCATAGCAAACAAACAAAAAAAAATAAGGGCTCGTTCACAACAAATGTTCCCAACCGAGACATTTGTATCTTGACGCTCACTTCATACCGGTATAGCTGGTAAAATTCAATAAGTCGGCAAAAAACTGTAGGTCCCTTCTACTCGTTAGAGAACAGAGCACACACAACAGGATTAGTTGATGAGCAAGCTAGGCCTTGGTTCTCCTGTGGACTGTAGCGCCAACAATTATTATTATTATTAAAGTAAAACGCCACCACATTACACCGGAATCAGGCTTTGAAGTTAATTTGGGGGTACTTCATTGAATGAACTGCTTATTATGATTTCAACTGCACTCGAATTTTTCATAGCCTGGGACGCGTATTTATAAAATCTGTTAAAAAAAAACTACTTGTCTTACTAAACTTCTGCATTATCTGAGTCAATCAATATTACACTCCATTGAGGGGTAAGTAGACAATTTGGCACCAAAAAGGCCCAATGTTTTGGGAAGTTATTTTTAATAAACTTCACTTAACAATGAGCGTTTGAAATAGTGCTCCAAGTTGACTAGGATGATGAAGACCTTACGGAAGAAAGGACGAATTTCTTCGACAGCATACATGTCTCTTTGAATTTTTGCGCTCAACATTGACTCAAACTTTATTTTATACTTGACTTTTTTAAGACGATAATTAACTGAACTCAACTTTAGCGTACATTCGCCCAAAGCTTGAGTACAACGCTCCTATCTGGTCCGGTGCTCCTAAGACCTCTCTACACCTACTAGATAGAATCCAACAGAGAGCGATAAAACTTATTGGTGATAAAAATGCTGCGAAGTCAATCGACTCGCTTGAACATCGAAGTAATGTTGCGTCTCTATCACTATTTTATCTCTATTTCTACAAAAAATGCTCTAACGAGTTAGCCAGCTGAATTCCTCCCCTTCAGGAATTCACCTGCAATACCCGCCTCGCTAGGAATGCACACCCGTTCACCCTTAAGCCCACCTTCGGACGTACAGTTAGGTTTAGAGACTCTTCTTCAGCCGCACCATACGAACATGGAATGCTATTCCCAGCTCAATTTCCCCCCCGTCCACCCCACTTCTATCCTCAGACATTTAACACCAATGTGCATCGGTACCTCCTTTCCCTCTCGTCCTCTTTACCTTCGGCCCATGCTGTGACTTAATTCCAGTCATTAAAGGGTATAAACAATCCCTTTAGTGCGCACCAATTATAAAAAAACATCAGAGAGGGATTTGTTTGGATCATTTAAGGGAGCTTGCTTTTCTTGTAAAAAGGTTTTCTTTATAAAAAAAAACGGTACTTTGATGACACATAAATAATAATAATACTTGTTGGCGCTACAGTCCAGAGGGGGACCAGGGCCTAGCTTGCTCATCAACTACTCGTGTTGTGCACACTACTATTCTCTAACGAGTAGAAGGGACCTACAGTTTTTTGCCGACTCCGAACGGCGAAATTTGAGAAGCTTTCTTAGACAGTTATTACTCTTTGAGTGTTGTCAGCAGCTCGAAAGAGGTGGTGCCGTGTAATATTCGGAAAATTGGTGTTGAGCTGGGAATCGAACCTAGACCTTTTGGCGTGTGAGCGTCGCACCCACTACGCCACGGCGGCCACATTTTTGACATTTTGATGACACATAAAACAATACAAAAGGGAGTGTAACACATCGTGACAACACAGAGGACAAAACCAGAGTAAGGAAACTTAATTTCCCATCAACTAACACATCTGGATGTATTGGTGATCGTAACCGATGGATGGTCGCGCTGCCGTGCACAAGATGATCGCATGTTTTTTTTTGTTCATCTTTTGATAGTCTTCTTTGCTGCTATTTGCTCGTATTCAGACATCTCACGCTGCCGACGCCCGTTGCTCAGGTTCCGACTTAGGATGGTTTTGGTGTGGTGCGAAGCACGCTAACAGATCGCCGTTGGATTTGGCAGCTCCCAATGCCCACGAGATGTCATTGATGATTTAAACAGGATTCTTCAAATCTAGTCGAGTGAATTCGGAAGCGAAGTTAAATATTTTTCAGAACAACTGTTTTTTCAAACGTCGTTTTAAACTGGTTTTCACCTCGGCGTAAATTCCCCTTGTATGCTGTATGGAGGCGCTGCATTTTGCAATAATCAAATAGATGCATTGATTGAATTTACTGATGTCGAGGATCAAGTCCCACTCACATTTTTGTCTTTCCCCCCACGGCTGTCTAGTTCATCAAACGTACAACCTCTGAATCACATAGCAAGTGATCAAAGAAGTCACCACACCACGATTACATGACTTTTGATTTCTGCTTTTTTCTTAACTAATTCAATGCTGTGTACATCGAAGTTCTCTCTCTTTAAAATTGTAAGAATTTCTTAAGTTTTTGTTTGGAAACTTTACTTTCAGGAGCCATGACAAACCTAGGGGACTTCTTCAAGAACCTCCGCAACAACGTTGACTTCATGGAGAATCGTCGCTTTAGCGGCGCCGAGGAGCACCTCCTCGAGGGCGATCACCCCATCCGCATGCTGAAGGAGGAACTCGCCTCAGACGGTGAGAAACCAACTGGCACAGCAGCCTTCCTGCATGCCATACGCACCTACCGGCCATCGCAAAGGATTCGCTCATTGGTCTCCCTCAACCCTGAAGGCTATCACGGCTCACAGTTCTTGGACCCAAACTACATGTGGGTTGGCCTGGGCAAGAGAAAATAACGCCCACACCAGCCGGCGACCCGGAAAGGACCACATCCTTCCCGCAAATAAGATTTTTCGCAAATTTTCTGTAAACTTGTTCTGGACTTGATACTCAATTGTTTTTGATAGTATTGTTTGTACTTAATGTAAATATGACTTGACTCGTTTTGTTACACATACACACACGCAAATGTTAATGTGCGACTGTTATACTCGTATAATTTGGCAATACAACGAATGCAATAATTATTGTCACTCACTCATTCATGTGTCACTGGAAGTTTTTAAAAAAGCAAACAAAACCAAACAAAATAAGAAACAAAGTAAATAAATATATGTAATGAAGAGCATTTACTTTCTAAGGTACCCCTTATTCTCCTAGTAACGATTATCTTCTTATGCATCTTGAATCTAAAGAGAAACTCTTGCAGTGCTTGCAGTGCACTTGTTAAGAATAAAATCAGTTTAACTAAATAAATGTTTATCAAATTAAAGTCAGGGCGAGTGTTTTTCTTTCTCTTTCTCGTTGTTTTTTTTTCCAAATTGAAATGGTATTAAATGTCGACTTTGGAAGGTGTATAAGTTCGTTGGCGCAACAGGTCATAGGAGAACTCGACCTCAATAGCCCGTCGTGTGGGGCGGGTTTTTTTGTTGCTGACCCGTAAGGGGGAACAACAATTAAATGGCGACAATGAGGGACGACATTTTATTCGCGATTTTTTTTTTTTTGCAATCATTTGGCTTCTTGACGTTGTTGACGGTAAGTCGTCAACAAGTTGATAAGCGAACTTCCATAGGCCATCGAAAAGAATAAGCTGCAAGAGGCACTTGACTTATGCATAAAGACAGAGCAGAAGTACATCAAGATTAAAGAAATACGAAGAATTTCCTGAAATTTAAATTTTAATTTCTTCATTATTCATTTGAGGTTTTTGCGCCAACGCTTTCCACATTCAGAAACAGTGCTGCCAACCGTTTTCTGAGACCGTTGTTGAATAGCTTTGACAGACGCTGTGTCTTTTATAAATTTTCACTTGAAATGTCACGGGTATGTGTGACAGTAGTTCCAACTTGAAAATTAAAAATCTACATTACAGTACTACATATACAGTATTAATTTATCAGTCTATTCGCTTGTGTTCAAAACATTTTTAAATGAAAAAAAAAAATACATAACTCAAATTATTGTACGTCAGAAACAAAGTTTGATAAGCTCTTTTTAGACAGTTGAATGTTGAATGTTGTCTGCAGCTCGAAAGGGGTAATGCCGTAGAAAGTGCGATGGGCTCAGCGAGGGATGGAACTTCGGATCTTCGGCGCATACCTTAACTTTTTTGGACGAATGGCGGAACTTTAACTGTAAACAGGAAAGAAATACTCCAAAATTAAGAGAATTTTCGAAAATCTTTATATTTTCTTTTTATTTTTTTATCGCTCCTAAGACAGTTTCAAAAAAGTATACTTACGAGTATGTACGTCAAAAATGTTGTCAACTTTTGAAATCTCCAAACTTCTGTACGGAATTAAGTACTTAAAGAACCTTATCGGCGAGCGAAGGTTTCAGCAGACCGCACTTATTCCTTTAAAATGCAAACCAAAGGCAAGACCCGCCAATTGTCAAAAATTGAACAAGAACCAAAATATTCAGCAAGCAGCTCTCAAAAATCTGGCAGCCGTGGCGTAGTGGGTAGAGTGTGACGCTCACACGCCGAAGCGTGTAGGTTCGATTCCCAGCTCAACACCAATTTTTCGAATTTTTCACGGAACCACCTCTTTCGAGCTGCTGACAACACTCAAAGAGTAATAACTGTCTAAGCAGGCTTCCCAAATTTCGTCGTTCGGATTCGGCAAAAAACTGTAGGTCCCTTCTACTTGTGGGAGAACAGTAACGCCCACAACACAAGTAGTTGATGAGCAAGCTAGGTCCTGGTCCCCCTGTGGACTGTAGCGCCAGCAATTATTATTGGTTCTCAAAAATTTAGAAATAGAGAAATACTACGATATGAAGAGAATCTTCGGAAATCTTTATAATTTCTTCTTATTCTTGTTTTACCCCTTTTGAGACAGTTTCAAAGCCCAATACCCTTGTGCCAAGCCCAATACCTTAGTGAGACTTTACTAATTCAGAAATAGTGCTGCCAATTCATCTGGGAAGGTTGTTTTTGAAAAGCTTTATAAAAGAACTTGTGCGTCAAGCATCTATAAATACATGATAATATTTCCAGATTGAAAATAAAACGACTTGTATTAGGAACAGCTTGCACGACAAAACATCCGGAAACTAACTCAGTCTCTTGAGCTTCGGCTCTGGGCGGAACCTCTCTGTGGCTAGCACGCGGTTGCCACACCTGAACATTCACAAAGGGACCTGGCGATCTCCTGATCAATCCACCATCCACCAGATTGATCAGGTTGCAATCGACGTCAGACACTCCTCCAATATTTTCGATGTCCGAACCTTCCGAGGACAAACATCGACTCGGATCATCACCTTGTTGTAGCCAAGGTAAGAACCCGTATATCGAGAGATCAACGGAGTCGAGACAGGCCCACACGGTTTGATGTCGGAAAGCTACAATCGCAGCTGATCGTTGTGAACTTTACCGACTGCGTCTGTCTGAAACTCGCTGAGACTTCGACGCTGCCTGAACTTACAATAGAAGAAGACTGGAAACGTTGCGAAGAAGCCATCAAAGAAGCTGCAACTGATGTGCTGGGTTTCACGTCACCTCCCACGACGACGAGTGCAGGCAGACGCATGCAGCCAAACAAGTCGCCTATAAGGCAACGCTGCATCGAACGAGGACGAGGGCTATTCGTGAGCTCTACGAACAGAGAAGCACAGGTTTCTCAGAAGGAGAAAGAAGGATCATGAGAAGCGTGTGGTAGAGAAAATGGAAAGGTGTTATGGCAGGAATGAAGTCCGAAAGTTTTACCGAAAGGTAAAACAACTATCCGGAGGGTAGAAGGTTCGGACCGAAGCCTTCTGGGACCAATATAGACAACTCGTGGTAGAGTCGCAGTCTGTGCTGAGAATCTGGAAGGATCATTTCTGGAGACTCCTTAACGGCGATAACGGCCCCGATCCCGCTGATAGACAGAATGTTCTGCTCGATTTGGACGATGATATACAAGAATTCCCTCCCCCCGACTTAGACGAGGTGAAGATAGCAATATCCAAGCTGAGGTCGAATAAAGCTGCTGGTGCAGACGGACTACTCGCAGAACTATTTAAACAAGCTGGAGATGTGTTGGTTGGGCTCATGCACCACCTCATCTGTAAGATATGGTCTGAGGAAAGCATGCTCGATGAGTGAAATCATAGCGTCGTATGCCCGGTCTACAAAAAAGGAGAACACTTTGAATGCGCCAACTATGGGGGAATCAGCCTTCTTAACATCGTATATAAGATCCTCTCTGCCGTATTGTGTGAGCGTCTGAAACCGTTTGTCCATGATCTGATAGGTCCCTATTAGTGTGATTTCAGGCCAGGGAAGTCTATGACAGATCAAAAATTCACTTAACGGCAGATCCTGGAAAAGACTCAGGAAGTGCAAATCGACACTCACCACCTATTCGTCGATTTTTATTTTGGCATTCCTACCAAAATTGTCAGATTGTGTAGGATGATGATGGAGAACTCCCGCTGCTCCGTCAAGGTAGGTAACGAGCTCACCCAACTCGCTCACTCAAGGGGCAACTGAGCAGTAAAGCCCTCTCAAGGCTAGCTTTATATAAAAGCTTGATCATCCCAGTCCTACACTATGGCGCGGAAACCTGGACGTTACCAAGGGCGAATGAAGAAGGCCTTAGTCTTTTCGTGTTAAAAAATTGAGAGTTTTGGCCCTGTTAACGTTGATGGCATCTAGAGAAGATATAACGACGACTCTATGGGCTATGTAGCGACATGAATCCAATCAAGTGTCTACGGATACAACGCTTAAGATTATGTTGAGCGTATGGACAACACTGCTCCGGCCCGAAAAGTCTTCGAGTCCGAGCCACTGTAACAGCGCAACAGATGACAGCCTAGGCTAAGGTGGCGCACAAATATGGAAAAGGACCTCAACCAACTTGAAGTGAGCAGCTGGAGGCAGCTGGAGAAAGATCGTGCTGACTGGAGATGCATTTTGGTTGACAATCAGGTCCACCCCGGACGGAAGCGCCACAAGAAGAAGAAAAAGAAGTTTTAGGTGCATAAATTAATTCTGTTCATTTATTTGTGTTATTTTTTGCTTTAACTAAAAAATGTGAAAATGCGTCGCTTAAAGTATTGTCCGTCATAAACGTCCAAGCCTCTGGTAATTTTCGAATACCATCACTAAAATATGAGTTATTTCTCGAATCGATTCACTCATAGAGCCAATTTTCGATTTGACCCTTCGTTGTAGGAAGGAGCGAGGTCTGCAAACTATGACGAGTGAAATAACATATCCCATTTCTGCGTTTCCGCTTCAGCCACGTGGGGCCGAGTCGTTTCTGGTCGTTTTTCACGCAATGTACGGTTCAAACGAGTATTAGTAGGAATCTAAAACGTTTCCCTTCCAATAGGTTTGTCTGGCTTAAGTACCTCAAAGTACAGCACAAGCGTCTTGTTCCAGAATATGCAGGACATAATCTTGCAGTCGGGGATGTTTTTTAGTGGGGTCGAGGAAAACGAGGCTTTGGATAATACTTTTTCTTGTTGGGATTATGCACTTTTCATTTTCAGTCACGATCTGGTGAAAAAATTCAATCTTTTGATGTCTTAGCGTTCCGAAATGCAAAATCCCCGGATTTGATTCAGCAAAGCTTCCAATTCGTCATATGCAAAAGTTTTGTCTTCCAAGGCATTTAATAATTATATTAATAACAGAATGGCGCGATAATCCACAGGAGGACCAGGGCCTAGCTTGCTCATCAACTACTTGTGTTGTGCGGATTACTGTCTCTAATGAGTACAGGAGACCTTCAAGTTTTTACTGTCTCCGAAGTCTGAGAAGCTTTTCCTTTGACAGTATTACTCTTCTAGAAGTTGTCAGAAATTCAAAAGAGGCCGTGAAAAATTCGAGGTGTTCAGCTGGGAAATGAACCTGGATCGACGGCGTGTAAGTGACACACTCTACCCACTCCGCCAAGGCTTTTGAAGCATCGAATTCACACTGTGAATGACCTATTGGTCGGTTTAGATTCCCGATAAGCTTCTACAAGCATTCGATCAGCTTCAGCTTACCTTTCTTCCAATTTTATAGAAAATGTAAGTACCTTTATTTAAGACAAATCCGAACTATTTCGAAGAGGCCAAAATTGATGATGTTGCTATAAAGAGACGCTGCTGCACTTTATGTTGCTGACAAACGCACACCTTTCCAATAAAATAGGAAATCGCTTCCAAAGTCAGACATAACATGCAAGTGGCGCCATCTTTTAAAATGGTTCCCTACTTTTATAAGAAAGAAACGGACAGAATTCTCAGCATAAAACTGTTGCTAAGCAAATTCCTTAGAAACTAACAAGAACTTGGTTAACATAATCTTTTAGCAAATGCCAAAAATGTCCCATATTTCAATTAATCGAGGATCAGGACTGGGGGAGTCGTTTTCAAACTACATTCTGTCTAAAAAGTAGCTTAGACTTAATTTAACCTCAATTGGCCCCAAAATGGCGTTAAATAATTGTTAGGGCTACAGTCCACAGGGGGTCCTTGCTTGCTCATCAACTACTCGTGTTATGCGCGCTACTGTTCTCTTACGAGTAGAAGGGGCCTACAGTTTTTTGCCGACTCCGAACGGAGAAGTTTGAGAAGCCTTTTCTTAGACAATGAATACTCCTAGAGTGTTGTCAACAGCTCGAAAGAGGTGGTGACGTGAAAAATGCGAGGTGTTCAGCCGGGGATCGAACCTAGACTCTTCAGCGTGTGGCGTCTACCTACTACGCCACTGCGGCCACCCAAAGTGGCGCTAGTGTGACTTAATACGGCCACAATGTACCCCAGAGTGGAAACTCCACAGAGGAACTAGAGTGGGTCATTTGATTACATCCTTTGTTAAAGTCGGGTTTTGGAGACTGTTAGGGTCACATTTATACAGATTGGATTGCTGGAAAACAGCGATTTGGAGCGGTTTCGCTTCCTTCTTCCCCTCCACAACTGTGACAACTCTCACATCTCCATCTTCATTCACATTCATGTGTCACCGCATGTCTGACCCACCGATTGACTTTTTCAATGCGACCGCAATGTTATCATCCAAAATGCAACCACACTCGTAAGCATTACGTCAACTTCGTCTGAACTCATAGCTCACCTCCAGTTCCAGGAATTACACTTACGACGCGCACTTTGTCACGCCCACACCACTTAAGCCCTGAACCGTCTCAAGTAATTTGTTGTTTTCCAGCGACAAAGTTCCAGATCAAATATCTAGAAGAACGAACTAATAACCCAGCAAAACAAATTAAGAGAATTGAATTAGCATGTCAAGAGATATTTCGGCACAATGCCGCAGTTCTTCACTTCTGTGGCCCCCACAAGGCCAACTATAAGTGTTTCAAGAACCCCCAACACAACGAAGCGTTAATTTGCAGCACAGTAATTCGACTGCTGAGGGCCCAGCTCCAGATAAGCAGCGTTTGTCGCATCCCCACTCTTGGCGCAGATTCGCGGTGTCTTGCTCGTGTGTGAGAGTGTAGAGCGCGGCCCCGTATCAGCGACGTATTTCAGATAATTTCTTTGAATTCGTACTATCATCGGCCGAGGTCGAACAACGAACGAGCAGCGCATTCTATTTACAGCCAAGATACGGACGGCCTGGCATTAGGTCGACGACGGGGTCGGTATAAAAAGATTTCCCAGCCAGCGTCTGGAGACATTTGAAGTGAAACAGTTGAGTGAGTCAAGCTTGAAAATGCGTGCTAGTGTCGTGTTTGTTGTGCTTTTGGGGGTGGTGCTCTGCGGAGTGACGACATCGGCGGTGCCCGTGCAGGACGAAGTAGCTGATCTGGATTTCCCTGCGCAGCTCGCTCCAGAGAATATTCCACTCTCCAGGCGGAAGCGCGATGCTTGCGATATGCCGGAGTTCCTGAGCTTGAATACCGCCGCGTGTACGACCGTCTGCTTCTTCAAGGGCTACAAGAGCGGCAGCTGCATATTGTCCCTCTGCGTGTGCAAGAACTGGTGAAGTGACTGTGGTGGAAGAGAATGTTAAACATATTGTACTCGTATTATAATCGAAACGAATTAAAGATTGCTGTTAGTTTATAAGGATGTCGTGGTGTTTTGTGTCTTGCTTGGTTTTCTGAAAGTGAATTTGTTTTTGCAAAGTGAATGGTCCCCAGATGTATTTTTGTCTGATTGGGACATCGACTAGGGGTTGACATCAATGCTCTGTGGATTTGCGCAGTTTGCTGGAATTTGCTGGAGATAACCTTCAGTCGAATGTTCTAACCTAAAGCGGATTTTCTGCTGTGCTTGGCAATCGCACATGCACACCATTTTGTTTAAATTCTAGAGCACATATATTTCAAAGTGGAGTTGTGACGGTGGCGTGAGAAATGTCTCTTGTGGTTCTAAGTGCCGTCGAAAGTCTGCTATCAAATATGAGTAACAGAGCTTAGAACAAACATGAAAAATGTGAACTCTTCGAACATATCATCCGGGAGTCGACAGGTCTTCAGTGGAATTTGAGTGTCAAGAGTTATTGCTTTCAATCAGAGGGTGCTTTCAGCTAGATAGAAGCATTATAGGCTTTCAGGAGAATATACAGCTAGATGTAGTTAAAGAATGGACTAGAAAGTTTGGGTTATATTGGGGAGTTAAAGGATGAAATATGTTAAAGGACGCAAAACTGGTATTTCATGTTCCATGTTCACTTGATGTTGAGTTTGCAGTGATTCAGTTTGATGTCGGTTTAACCGTCTCAATGATTTCCGCTGGGCCGCTTATTCGTTTAAACGAGTCACGAAAACATTGAACTCTTTCGTAGCCACTCAATCATTCGCCATCGACAGCATGGTTTACCAGACGAGCTTTTGAACTAAGCCCCACCGCCTTTTTTTGAATCTAGCGAGTGGTTGAATTGTTCTCCAAACCGGATTTTAGTCGTGTATCTGAATCATTGTGTTCAATGTGTCATCGATCGTAGAAGTAACTGCCCCAAGCACATTTCTTCACACATTCAGAATCTGCTGAGATGACAAGAGGACTCGAATGCCCCTCCGGTGAGAAGTGCTCAGTAGCCGCATTGCCATATTTAATTCGGGAGTATAATCAAAATATAAAAATTGTGTTGTCTTCACTTAGTGAAGTTCGTCACCACTTCCACCATACAGTCGCCATAATTTGTGTATGGGCATTGACTAGCATTTAGAAGAGCTTTTCAAAGACAACGACGCTTTCCGAATAAAAAATGAGAATTTGACCTCAACAACATTACGTAGTTGCTCCCTGGCAAGTACAGGATGTACTCGCATTCACTTCGTGTCTCATGTATTCCTCCGTCACTCTCGATTCCGTGCGAAATATTTCAATTCGTACCATTTCCTGCATGGATCTTGTGAGCTATGCAGATATTTTGTAGTGATTCGTCAACAACTCCGCTATTTGTCTTGTCAACATTATGTCAGCGTTGATACGCATGTGAATGGGGGTTAAGATAATCTTGTCTTGTGGGCAAAGTACATTAATGTGGGATGAGTGGCGGTTAGTGGCATTATAAATCAAGCGGACACTTGTTCTATCAAGAGGCGACTCAACGACAAGCTATGCAAACACTGAATGACGCACAAACACACATAGGTGAGAACAATTACGCTTAAGCAGATGAACGAAAGATTAGGGAATTTTGCTAGCTGAATGAAAGAAGAAGAATAGTCCGCCGCGTTTTGTCAAAAGCTATGTAATCATTGAAAACCATACAATGAGCAATGATAGAACAAAGCTCTATCACCCCTTACCCCTAGATGATGTCAAGGTAGCGATATTGAGCCTAAGTTCTGGTGGTCCAGTAGAAGAGCTCTTCAGGACTGCTAGAGATAAGCTGAAGGGCGCGTACATTAACTCATCTGTGCGATAAAGTCAAAGAAAAGCATTTCCGACCACGGGAGTTTCTGTATTTTTTTCCAATTCATAAAAATGAACATCCCTTCAACTGCGCCTACTACTGGGGAATAAGTCTCCTAAGCTTCGCGTGCAAAATCCTTACAGCTGTGTTATGTGAACGGGAATAAGGCTGCTAAACAACGCGTGCAAAATCTTTCCTGCCATGTTATGTGAACGCTTGAAGCCATTCATCAACAATCTGATTGGCGATGTCCACCATTAATCAGATCTTCATACTGCGGTAGATCCTGGAAAATGCCAAACTAATTGTTATAGACACCCACAACCCATTCCTCAATTTCAAAGTTTCATATAAAAATTTGAAAAGAGACAAGCAATACAGTGCCATGCCTGCCATACCTGTAATGCTCGTATGGTTGTGCAGGGTCATGATGGAGACTCTCTCAGGGTCGGGGCAAACTCAAAAAGTCCTTAAATGTCAAAAAGGGCTTAAGAGAAAGCAACACATTATCACTTCTTCTTAACATCATTTTTGAGGACAGCATGCAAAACGCCGTGGCTATTGTGGTCTAGTGGGTACATTTCGACACTCACATGCCGAAGGGCAAGATTCGATTACCTCGAATTTTTTACGGCACCACCTCTTTCGAGCTGCTGACAACACTCAACAGAGACAGAGGAATCAAGTTGGATATCTCCTTGCTTATCTCTGACACTCAAAGTGTAGGAACTGTCTAAGAAAACGCGTCTCACACTTCGCCGTTCGGAGTCAGCAAAAAACTGTAGGTCCCTTTTGCTCGTGAGAGAACAGTAGCGCTTCAACAACTACTCGTGTTGTGCAGTTGATGAACAAGCAAGGCCTTGGTCCCCCTGTGGACTGTAGTGCCACCCAACTATTATTACTATGCAAAATGCCCCGTCAAAACAGGAGGAGCGATCTTCCATAGATCCCTACTTTCGCCTGCGTACGAGGACAACATTGAAGTGATCGGTCAAACAGAACACACACAAATAAATGTAAATAAGAAAAGGGACAAGGAACGTACGTAACATATGCAGAAGGGTTGCATTTGACAAAAATTTAACAGATCTACTATCCATTTCTACTACTACAGAACCCACCATACGCCAACGTAAAACGCTTATGGAACGGAATCGCACACTTTGAAGCCTTGTATTAATCGATTGTACATTGACTAAGGGCGTCTGCGCACCTGTCAGCCCTGGATACGACCAAAGTTGTAGAATGTTAATAAGTTTGCTGAGGTGACTTGACAGGTGTACAGTTGGGTGCAAAAGTGTGTCACTTGCTCAGTTTGCTGAGGTGACTTGACAGGTGTACAGTTGGGTGCAAAAGTGTGTCACTTGCTCCTAAAACATTTATTTTTTCCCAAAATGTAAAAAATTAAAAACGTTTGTTCAAAAAAACATCATAATCTATTTCCATTAAAATTTTACAAAGTTAATCTAATAAATTTAACAAAAACAATAATTCATTTAATAACAATTTTATCAAAATTTCCATAACTCACTCTTGCTCCATGTTGATATGTCACCAACATGTATGACATCAATACTTTGTCCACAGGCCTTTTGCATTTTTAATTTGATTTAGTATTTTTGGGAGGCTGTTGGATAACCGAGAACAATAATATTGTGTAAATTTGTTCCCATTGTTCTTGCGGTCTTTTCCATAAAACAGCTAAAGATGATGGCTGCGAGTCGTAGTTCTTGGCAAGACCAGTTTTATTCCCTTTCCTGTATCTGCCTGTAACACTTTTACCGCTTCAGAAGTTGTAATCGTCTTTCATGAGAGCATATGCTTCACCAAAACTTCGCTCATCCTGATCAGTGAGCTTCTTGGGCCTTCCTTGTTGTGCGCATTTTGTGTCAATTTTAAATTTCTTTCTTAGCCCCGCGACAGCTGACTGGGAAACTTTGCACTATTTTGCTACTTGACGAGTTGAATTTCCCTTTTGAAGTAATTTAACAATTACTTTTTGCATTTCTTTGTGGATCGATGACATTTCTACAAACCGTAGATAGAAATATGGTAAAAATTGCAATATACTGCAAGTAAATTCTTTTTACTTCACCTGATTCACTTTTTAGAAGCTACAAAATATTTCCAGAATGATAATTAAAAAAAGCTGACAGTGTGCACACTTTCGTTTCCAATCTGCAAATGCCACAATACGTCCAGAAATACTGGTGCAAAAGTGAGTCATGGGAAAAGCAGCTTTACAACAAACATAAACAGAGTACCGTTAGGTAACTCATCTGTCGTCCATCAGAAATCCCGTACGTACATTCCCGTGAAGCTTTACTTCTTAGTCTTATATAGAAAAGGATATATGAGAAAAAATGGAAGCCAAAGTGTAAAACCGACTCACTTTTGCACCCATCTGTAAGTATATGAGACGCTTTGCAAAATCAGGCACAATCGCTATGACTATCTCACGAAATAAACGGACACATTTATAGCATCTGAGATCACAATAGCTCCCTCTTTACCCAGTCTTTCAAGACCTTAAATCGATGGCTTTTTCAACTTCGATCAATCTTCAAAATTAATTCTTCTCTCCGCCACTAAAGACGGAAGAAAGGTTCGCCATCCTTGTTGTCTTGTGTATTGAGGCACTTACATATAACTTTTCAGAATAAACTTTAACAAACCGGGGGCAGAGTGTGACCAGTTTATAGTGCCGGGGATAAAAAGGTGCTGCCCCCAAGGTTGCGTCCTGTCACCTCCCCTATGGTGCATGTTGATCGACGTTGGATATTAAAAATCCAGCCGCGCCGCTCATAAAAAGTCGACTTTCCCTGTATGCAGTACTGACTCCGGCCAGAAAATAAGCCAGAAAAGGAACGCATTCAAATTTTTACCGCCGGCTCTAAGGGGATGAAGGAGTCTAAAGGTCCAATCTTCGTGAAGAACGATAACATTAGACTTCACACCTCTTGAGGTAAATTCTTGTCAGAATTCTAAACGGAGCCTTTTGTGATCCTAATGGCCACTATCTATATTGTGTATCTATACTGCGTAGAATAGGTGGAGAAGGCGAAGTATCTGTGTCTGTAACGACAGCCAAGCTGTGCTTAAGGCCTTACTCAATCACTTAACCATTTCCAAGATAGTCCAAGAATGAAAGTTTTCCCTTATTTTGGTCGGCAGACTGATTTCGCTAAGACTTGTCTGGGTTCCGGGACATCACGGGATCATGGGAAACAGGATTGCCCATGAACTAGCTAGACAACGTTAAAAAGAGGTATTTGTAAGGCCCGAACCCACCTTGAGACTATCCGCATCCTTGATAGGGCTTCTGTCGACGGTTGAGTCTCTCACCAGCACAACCAGAGATGGCATGACTCTCCAAGATGCAGGCTGACCATGTCCATGGTCCCGAACGTCAGCCAGATATTCGCAGCTTTTCTGCTATCTTTAGTCAGAAATGAAGGCAGGCGACTTGTCGGCGTACTAACGGGACACTTCACCTTCGCTAAGCACCTAGTTCGGCTTGTCACTAAGTGATGTCACCCTTTTCGACGCCTGTGGAGATGGTGAAAACACTTCACAGCATTTTCTCTGTCAATGTAATGCTGTTGCGCATATCACATGGCGGCTGTTTGATGCTTATGTGGTGGGAACTGAAAACCTAAGATCTTTATCACAGAAGCGCTTTCTGGTCTTTCTTCGAAAAACCGATAAAATACATTGAATGAAGACTACTGCTTGGTAGTACAATGGAATAGTCCTTGAGTCTGACTGCTCCAGTGCAATGTATCCCAACCTCTAAAAAAAAAGAAAAATAAAAAACCGGGGGCTAACTGTCGTCGAAGCAACGGGTTTCCTTTTTTCACCTTCAATGAACTACTTCGGTAAGGAACAAAATTGTTAAACCATTTTTTCCTCTACGACACGAAATATAAGCTAGGTGTTGGTTGAAATTTGGCGCCCCTTTTTTCTCCTTCTAAGGTAAGTGTTTATTAGTGTTTACTTACATCTGGCATTTCAGTCATCTGTCTTTATTGATTTCAGTCACACTGTTCATTAGCGAAGGCTAGTTTCCCAGTGTCCGAGATCTTTTTAATTCTCTGGCTTCGGAGTCCAAGCATATCAACACATTATCTCACAAGCTCCAGTTTGCTAGCAGCTTTTGATTGCGCAAGACAAGTTGTTGGCGATTTTCAGGCTTGTTGTCTCTCTTTGCCTTCTGTAGTTGAATATAATTGTGACGCATTCGGTGCAACCCAGAGCTCCATACAGGAAATAATGAATTCCAGTTTTATTATCTCTTCGTGCGGTCATACACGCAACAGAAAAACCGATTCTTCTGGCTGGGCCGTAATCTCATTCTCGTTATGTGGATCGAGAATTGCAGGCGTCTGTTGTGCGTCTAGCGTAAGACTTTTGTGCTTTGGAGGCTTATTTTTGATTGGGAACAGACGCGAAACTAATGCATGTCAAAGATGAGAAAATTAAGAAGAGAGGATACAACTCCAAAAACTGGTCGTAAATTAGGGTACAGCGCCTAGTTTTCATCGAGCAACCATTAGGCCACTTTTGGATACATAGTGGCACCGCGAAGATAGTCTATATTAAGTTAGTTCAAAACCAGTGTAAAATAGCTATGAATTAGCTAGCAGTGTTGCACGAGAAGTACTTTCCTATGTGTTCCTTTCTAACTTTTGCAATAACTTGGCAATTGTACAGGAAGGAGGAACAGGTTTTAACTTTATGAGCAATGTCAAGCCTTGAGACATGTTCTCCTCGTATTCTTGATCCCTAATGTGACAAAGACAATTTCCTGCAAAGATATTAAGCCTTCGCTTTTCTGATTTACTTGTGTGGTCGCCGTGGCGTTGTGGGTAGAGTGCGACGCTCACACGCTGAAGGGTCTAGGTTCGACTCCCAGTTCAACACCAATTTTTCTAATATTTCACTGCACCACCTCTTTCGAGCTGCTGACAACACTCAAAGAGTAATAACTGTCTAAGAAAGCTACTCAAATTTCGCCGTTCGGAGTCGGCAAAAAACTGTAGGTCCCTTCTACTCGTGAGAGAACAGTAGCGCGCACAACACGAGTAGTTGATGAGCAAGCTAGGCCCTGGTCCCCCTTTGGACTGTAGCGCCAACAATTATTATTTTCTGATTTACTAAAATTTTTCTTGCTGTGATCTGGTCTTGTTTGCGTTGCAATTTTTGGTCTTGTTTGCGTTGATGGCATCTGGTGGAGAAGATTTAATGACGAACTCTATGGGCTGTACAGCGACATGCGCCCGGTCAAGCGTCTACGGATACAACGCTTAAGATGAGTAGGGCATGTAGAGCGTATGGACACCACTGTTGCGGCCCGAAAAGTCTTTGAATCCATACCATTGGGACAACGCAGCAGATGACGACCTAGACTGGCGGACACAAGTGGAGAAGGACCTCAACCAACTGGAGACAGCTGGCGAAAGGTCGTGCTGGCTGGAGAGGTATGTTGGTTGAGGCCCAGGTTCATCCCGGACTGTAGTGCCACAAGAAGAAGGAGAAGAAGATCCGATCTTGTGTTTGAACCAGTTGTTACCTCTTACTTACCTATCAGACAGGCAAACTATGAAGGGTCTGAGCCTGAGCAATTGCTGCCTTGTTGACTGGAAGAAGCGTGCCCAGGGCGTGATGGTAATGGGCACGCTGCTTCCAGTCATCAAGGCCAGGTAGTCTTACATCCGCGATGACTTGGTCTCTGTACCGGAGGTTCGGTCTTTCTCTCCTTCTCGAAACAACAGGCTCAGATTCGAAGACCCTCTTTGCTGGAGCGTTGTAGTCCATTCGCTCGATGTGGCCGAGCCAGTGTATTCGACGGATTTTTACCTTATAGACCATATCCACATCCTCGTAGAGCTCGCAGTTGTGTCTTCTCCTCCATTCGCCCACCTCGTAGACGGGACCATATTTCCGACGCATAATTTTTCTTTCAAAGCACCAATAATCAGCTCTGCAGCCTTACTTAATGTCCAGCTCTCGGCTCCATAAAGCAGGACTAGCAGAATAAGGGTTTTGCAGAGCATGACTTTGGTCCTTCGAGTCACGAGTTTCAAGCCCAGTTGTTTTGACAGGCCGAAGTAGCATCTGTTGCCAAGGGCGATTCTACATTGGATCTCCACTAAGATTTCATTCGTAGGGTTTACGTTTGCCCTGATGTAGTCTTTACTTTACTTTACTATCTCAAAACTGCAGCTGTCGATGGTAACATTTTGGCCTAGGTTGTGAGCGGCGAATCGTTTTTTGCTCGACAACTCGTTTCGCCTGTTCCTGAATTGCCGTAAAGGCTTCCACTGCCGCGCGTTGGGACCGTGCGATAATGTTGATGTCAACAGCGTATCCCACAAGCTGGACTGACTTGTAAAGGGTGTCCCAACAAGAACGCTAGACTTAAATTTTTAATAAAACGCAAATATATAGTAAAGTAGAAATGATGAGGTTATGTGTTCAATAACACATCGGCCAAATGGCCGTCGCGGCGTTACTGGCACATACGCGATCTTTTAATGAAATTTTCAATGACCGTTTTGCATAAATGCTGCGGTATTTCATTAATACAGTGTCCAATTTTCCATTTTAAGGCTTGAGACGTGGTCGGCTTGTTCGCATAAACCATCGACTTAAAAAAACAAAAGAAAGGCCAATAGTGTTAAATCGCACGATCTAGGCGGCCAATTCTGGTCTCCAAAATACGAAATAACACGACGAGGAAATGACTGAAGCAGCAATTGAATTGATTCTCTGGCTGTATAAGATGTGGCGCCGTCTTGTTAAAACCACATCCCCTCCACATTCATTTCTTCAATTCTAAGCACGAAAAAATTGGTTATCATTTCACGTTACCAAACACCATTGACAATTTGCGCTTGACCTGACTCATTTTCATAAGAAAAAGATTCAATGATTCCTCCAGCCCAAAATACACACCACACAGTGACACGCTGAGGATGCATTTGCTTCTCGTGAATCAGTCGAGGTTTTTCCTCGCACCAAATGTGACAATTCTGCCTATTGACGAAGCCACCAAGATGGAAATGGGCCTCGTCACTAAAGATGATTTTATCGGCAAAATCAGCATTTTTATCTTGTCTCTTTAATACCCATTTAACGAACTCCCTTTTTATTAACTTTATAACTTCTACTAACAAACAATAATAATTGTTCAAATGTCAAGCAATGACAATTCGAATGGCGTCAAATTTAAATCTTCCGTTCTTGTTGGGACACCCTTTAGAAGATAGTGCCTTCCGTACTGACTTTTGACCGCCGCACTATCGTCTCCAGTAAAAAATTAAAGAAATCATACGACAACGCATCTCTTTGCCAAAATCCGGTACAGGTCTCGAACGGTTCAGAGATTTTTTATCCGAACTACACGGTGCATCGCGTATGTGTTACCGTGGTGCAACACAACCGGATCAATTTTTCCGGGATCCCGAATTCGGCTATCGCTTCGAATAGCTCCTTACCATGAAGGCTGTCGTATGCGGCTTTAAAATCGATGAAAAGATGGTGAGTATCGATTTGAAACTCGTTGGTCTTTTCCAGGATCTCCGTTAGTGTGAAGATTTGGTCTTAAGTCGATTTGTCGATTAGTGAGGTGCAGAACGGCTTTAGTTCCTACCTCTGATTCGATGAAAAACATGTTGTGTCAAATATAGCACCACGTTGCAGGCCGAATTAATATCACTTTACGTTACTTCTGTGTTTCGCTGCACATGCATAATATACTGTGAATATGCGGGGTTGGTGGCATCGAATTCTCTTCACTAGGTTAGAATGTAGTAGCAGGTTGACACTTCCTATGCGTTCTTTGTTATTTCACCTCAAACATCAACTTTCAGTTGTGTTTTTTTTTATGGAGACCCTCCCAAGTCATCTACCCGCCAAACACAACTGTTATTGCTTAATGTAATAATAGCCTGACAAAGAATAACAAAATCCGAATTTGAAGTCACATCACTTATTCCCCGTTCATAAAAGATTCTAATCACAGATGTGCTTAATTAGAACTCTAAGCGCGCATTGAAATTGTGAGAAAGAGCTGTTTCGCTAATCATAGTAGTCATTAATTTTACGAAGTATTAAATGATGAGCTTGACGATCTGATAAGCTGCTTACAAATCGAGATAATTAGGGTTAAGAGAGACACCACATTAACGCCATTGGAAAGTAATCTCTTCCGGAACTGTGTAGCTTGTGTAAAGTTTTTCATTCTTAATGAAGCCCTCAATTAAGATTAGAAAGCGCATATTTTGAATGATATGGGGGTGTGTAATGAAATGGTAAGACTAGTTGCGACTAGACTTGGTTTTTACAAAGTAAGGCCAATTGAGTCCTTCCGTTCCAAGGCTTGTATTTACACATACGAGGGGCCTTCAATATATTCTCGGTATCGGGGTGAAGCTGTGTTTTTATATATAAATTGAATTATTTATCAAGGAATACTATTACTTTAGTGCATTCATGTAAAATTTCATATAAATCTGATTATTAATTCGCGTTTTATCTGTTGCTTAACAGAATCAGAATGGCAACTGAGACGATGATGGTGAAAATTGAGCATCGCGCTACAATTAAATTTCTCACGAAGCAAAGAAAATGTCATAAAAAGCTATTCATGAAGAGATGGTGGCTGTTTACCAGGGTTCCGCAACTTCAGTATCAACTGTGGTAGTGGTCAAGTGAGTTCAAGAGAGACAGAAAGCGCATGAAAGACGAAACCCGCTTCGGCGCCCCGCCTTCTGCTAGTACAACACAAAGCATTAAATAAGTCGAAAAACTTGGTCTTGAGGATGCCCGAATAATGCCCCTCGTAAACTACACGAAGAGTGGTTTTGAAGTTCTACGGTTTCTCTCATAAGGTAAGGAAAGTTCATCAAGTAGCATTCTGCTTTGTTCGATCTAACTCTCTTTAAGATCTGAAAATGGGGAAAACTTTTGAAATCCATATCTGTTAGAACCAACAACTCTTCCGAACATATTTTAGAGTTTCATTCAATTTTCGTTAGAATCTACAGAGATTTTAATTTCTTAATTCTCTTTCATAAGGAAGCCCTGAGTGCGCCGTGCTCTTTTTGAAAAAAGGCGTGTTAAAGCACGAAGGTAAACTTCGTTCATACTGATACAATTCAGAAAGTATAACAATTAGACGATTTTTCGCTGCCTTCTGTGGTGTACTTTATTTCAGTCTTTTGCCAGGCGTGGGCCTTCTCGTTCCCGAAATCGATTTGTCAAGGAACAGTCTCCTAGTATGACGGAAGTACTTCGCGCCTTTGCCTCTTAAGACCAGGAATTTTATTTCTTAAGCCTCTCTATGATATGGAGAGTGTTAAGTAGAGCTACGATCCAAAATAAAATTCTCAATATTAATATTGGAAATTTAAAACTTATTTAATGTAATGAGTTGTTGTGAATGTTTCACAAAAAAGAAAAAAATGTTTGGTACAAAATTTGAACTTCCCGCTTTACGACTCATATTTTTTTAAATTCAAACAAGTAACAAGAAAGTGGCCGCCGTGGCGTAGTGGGTAGAGTGCGACGCTCACACGCCGAAGGGTCTAAGTTCGATTCCCGCCTAAGCACCTTGAATTTTTCACGGCACCACTTCTTTCGAGCTGCTGACAACACTCAAAGATAATCGTTTAAGAAAGCTTCACAAACTTCGCCGTTCGGAGTCGGCATAAAATTGTATGTCTTTTCTACTCGTGAGAGAACAATAGCGCGCACAACACGAGTAGTTGATGAGCAAGCTAGGTCCAGGTCCCCCTGTGGACTGTCGCGCCACCAATTATTATTAAGTAACAAGAAAGAACGGAAAACAAACGGAAAACGAACTAACTCTGTTTATAACAACTGAAGCAAAGGCACGCGTATTATTTTAACTCGTTTTTTCCGCTTAATAAAATTGCTTAACCAAAAAGTTAGTAAACGCGACTTCGCTAAAGTTATTGCAAGTTTTTTCAGAATGTTTAAAGTTTTTCAACTGCGACGCTATGCGTAGCAAAAAGGCGATTCTTTGAATATATTTGCAGAATGTTGGATGGTTGTTGCACTTGCAAGAACCTATAGTTTTCCATGATACTAATTCCGTATAGAGGGATTAGAGAACAAAAACAAACATTAATCACCGAAAATACAACAAACAAATGGATGTGTACCACTCTGTTCTGCGTTGTTCTAGTGGTACGGTTGCCACATGTCCAGTTTTCCCGAAAAAACAGGCGACCATTTGCTTGGAAGTGCTTCGTGCTCGTGCAACTTTTGTTGGATTTAGCTCAATTTGAAACACCCATACAGTCGACTGCTGTCTACTTTCGGGCTCATACGCGTAAATCCACGATTCAACACCTGTCTCGATGTCATAGACATGTTTCGAAGCACCGCGATCGTATTTTTGTAGCATTCCTTTCAACCAATCGGCACGAGCTTTTTTTTGAGCGATTGACAAACTGTGTACTATCCAACGCGAACAAACTTTTGACGGTGAAATGTTCATGCAATATTGAATGTATGCTGGTCCCACTTATGCCTAATGTTGTCTCAATCTCACGATAGGTCACATGACGATCTTGCAATATCAGTTGGCGCACAGTATCAATGGTTTCCGGAACAACAACTGCTTTTGGACGACCTTCACGAAATTTGGCTTGGAGTGAACTACGACCTCGGTTGAATTCACCATACCATCGATAAACACTAGTCCTTGATGCAGCTTCATCGCCAAAAATTGAATTAAGTTCATCGATGCACTGTTGTGGAGTTAATCCACGTCGAAAGTTGTAAAAAATAATCGCACGCAAATTTTCACGATTTAAATCCATTTTCTAGGCGGGATGAATCCTTCAAGTTACTGTAAACAACACAAATAGCGCTCGTATGTCAAAACGTTCTGACTACGTATAACGTCAAAAATGTCGAACTTTACGATAGAGCTGGTGGTTGCCAGATTGCAACACTAAGGTTTCCCAATCCCGAAATATAAAAGGCAACCTTCGTATTAGAGGTACAAATTAGTTTAGCTCGTTTTCAAAAGATGGAGCCATCTACAAATTGTGGTTGATCTTGGAAGCGATAATCTACTTCAATGGAAAGGTGTAACATTTGTCAGCATTACTATGTGTGCATCAGCGTCTATTTAAGACAACAATTAATATTCGTTTGCCTCTTCAAAAATGTCCGAATTTGCCATAAATAAACAGAATTTGTGGGAAGTTTTGATTTTTTTTTTTAAATTGGAAGTGTAGCCGAATACTTGTAGAAGTTTCGATAAATTCGCTCCGACCGATAAATTATACAGTGTAGGTTCCACACTTTTAAAGTGGTGATTTTAGCGCCAAAGAAAAAAGACGTCTTTGTAAGCCTTAAATGTTGGGAGACGATGAATTAAGTGACTTACTGGATCACGATCGTTGCTAAAAGTACTCGTTGAGAGTGACTCAGCAAAAATGTCCGTTCACTTAAAGAAATTTGGATTTATTTAAAAGCAAGGAAAGTTGGTGCTGTACGAATTCAAGCCAAAAAATATGGAAAGGTGATTTTTCACTTAGGAACTGCTTCTTGGAAGACATTAAACAATAATTGTATGGCGCGACAGTCCACAGGAAGACCAGGGCCTAGCTCGCTCATCAACTACTCGTGTTGTGCGCACTACTGCTCTCTCACGAGTAGAAAGGACCTACAGTTTAATGCCGACTCCGAGCGGCGAAGTTTGAGAAGCTCTCTTAGAGAGGGATTACTCTTTGAGTGTTGTCAACAGCTCGAAAGAGGTGGTGCTGTGAAAAATTCGTGTTCAGCCGAGAATCGAACCTGGTCCTTCTGCGTGTGAGAATCGCACTCTGCCCACTACGGCAAGGCGGCGGAAGACATTAAACCAATAAATGTTATACAAAGCCAAATCTACATCGACGCCAAAGGAAAGCATTTAAAGGTCATGCTATTTATTTCGTGGGTCCAGGCGGGTGTGGGGTTCTGTAAGCTGCTAAAACCAAGCATAAGTGGAAGACCTAATCAATTTTTTTTTTGTGTTGTGTTGGAGGTTGGGATAAACTGCACTGGAGCGATCAGACTCAAATACTGGTCCTTTGTGTTACCAGGCAGTAACCTTCATTTAATGTAATTTTTTGGTTTTTCGAAGAAAACCCAAGATGCGCTTCTGTGATATATTCGTAGAATTTAGGTTTTCGGTTCCCACCACATTAGCGCCAAATAGCCGCCACCTGATACGAGCAAAGGCGGGACACTAACAGAGAAAGTGCTCTGAAGTGTCTTCAACTTCTCTACAGGCGTCGCAGAGTGTGATATCACCAAGCCGAAGCCGACACAGGTGCATAACGAAGGTAAAGTATCTCGTTAGCACGCCGACAAGTCATCTGCACTTGTTTCCGTCTAGAGATAGCAGAAAAGACGCGGATTTCTTGCTGAAGCTTGGGAGCATACTATTAGTCACCCTGCATTCTGGAGAGTCACGCCATCTCTGGTTGTGCTGTAAGGAGGCCCAACCATAGACGGAGGCCCTAACCAAGGACGCGGGTAGTCCCAAGGTGGGTTCTGGGCCTACGAATGCCACCTTATCGATTACAACTAATGTGTTTGAGCTCTGCATTGCGTGAAAACTGGACGGAATCTACCAAAAGGCATGACAAAGTGATTTTATAACATGACAAAGCTCGGTCCTACGTGACTGTAGCGGTCAAAGTCTACCGTGAATCGCTGAAAGGTGGGGGGTTGAGGGGTTGCCAGTTCGGTCTTTTGAAGATATCCAGAAATGGCTCCATTATTGGATCCATGTGAGAGAGGACTAAAACTAAAACTGGACGAAACTTTTTTACACCACCACATCCGATGGTATCCTTCAAGTAGCAGTAGCAACATGGAAAGAGAGCCAATTTTAATTTTCACTGCTCCTTTCGAAGACGTTCTGGGAGCCTTTCTACCAAAATTGTTGGTCGTTGACTTCATTGAAAAATCTGGAATTTGTTGGCGGTGTAGCTTTCAGTGGTCGGTCATCCGATATTTACCAGCACCCTCAACCGGGCTTAAAGACTAAATTCCATTTCCATCCATTCCAAACGTCAAAATGAAAAAAAAAAAAAAACAAACCTTAAACAAAATTTGAAAAGGAACATTTCAGACCTGTTGGTACCAAACGCATGTTGCCCTCTAAGAGCCGCTATAAAATTCTGACGATTGAAAAATTCGAACTTCGGTTGTGTTCAATTTTAGCAGATTTTTCAAGTTTTGTGATTGCAGTGCTCTAATGTTTCTACGATTTTAGATAATTTAAGGCCTGGGGCATTTCCTAATTTTGAAATTCTGGGTTCAGGAATTCTGGACCTCTAGGATATGACCAAATCCGTATTGGCATCCTCATGCACATTGACAAAAAAAAAAAACCCGCTAATCTGCTTACAAGAGGCAATAACGCAAGATAACATTAATTAGAAGACATAAAACACCAATTTTGATTTCACAGCTCTTTACTCATCACACTTTGTACACTTCCTTAACTAGATACATAAAGTACACGTCCTTAAGCCAAAACTACACAATGTCTTCGGTATTCTTGGTAAATATTCTCGTTATGCTAAAAATTTGTATCTACAGTCTTTTCGTTTTTGAGAGAATTCCTGCGTAAGTACACATCCCACACCCCACACACATACGCGTGTTACTTCTTTACGAACACTTCCTTCATTTCGATGTCCAGCTGCTGGGTGCTGGCAAACTTACCTGTTCTGAAGTACTCCTCAATCTCCAGGAGCGTTCGGCCCCTGGTCTCTGGCAAGATGAAGTAAATGAAAAATACTGCGGACAAGGACACTAGGCCATAGAAGGCGTACACGTTTCCATTGCCCATTGCATCGCACATGGCTGGGTAGATCTTGAGAACGATGAACGACATCACAAGTCCGATGCACACGGTCATTCCGGATGCCACTCCCCTGACCTTCTGCGGGAACACCTCGGAGATCATGTAGAAGGGCAGTGTGAGTAGGCCGAGGGTGCTAAACACGAACTGCAGCAGGAGGCATAGGGCGGTGAGAAATGGAATCTTCTCGAGGATCACTGGGAACCAAGTGCTGGCAGCGATGACCATCATACACGAGGCCATTCCAATGGCTGAGACCATGCCAGCCGGGCGACGCCCCCATTTCTCAAGAATGATGCACATGCAGCATGTGGTGATAACGCGGCAGAAGGCCACTATCACCGCGCACAGTACAGGGTCCATTGTGACGCCGGCCTCTATAGCGATCTGAACGGCATACACCACGATTACGACCACCCCGGAGAACTGCTGAAAGGCGAACATGGCCATCATGATTAGCAGCGGCTTGTAGACCTCGGGCTCCTTAATCGACTTGAAGAGAGACTGCTTGGCGCTGGCAGCAAGCTCGGATGTCTTCTTTATCTGACTGAGTTCGGTCTCGAATTCTTCGTAGGTGTTGTTGTCTGGAAAGAGGATTTGGTTCTATTAATGCAAAGGATATTTAAATTTATCAAAACTGCAAAATTTCTTGGATTCCCGATTTGGTCGCATTGTGGAGCGAGAGGAAATCCTTCCGAAATACGAGTCACCATGTGATTTGCTTGTTTCCGGAAACATTTCCATTCGCAATTAAAGATTTCAAGTCTAAGGTTGTTAAAGTCACTGAAGCCATTAGTTGCAATATGTACCCTCCCCATGCGGTGCATGTTTTGTAAATTGCCATCGATACAAACAGCACTCCAATTAAGCGCAATTACTGTGCAAAACGAATTAATTTTTCTCGCGCTAAACCAGATGCATAAATTCATAAGCAGGCAGTAACGCACAACAATCTTGAACTTGTAATTGATTTCTCATTCAATGGCAAAAGCATGGAAAAGGGGCACGCTTGGGGAGTCCACATTTCAGTCTGTTCAGTTTGCCCAGAAACACTGCTACGCAATCATGTGGACGATTGTAACAATAGGCTATTTCATAAGATCGTTAGCGGTTATTCAATGCTTCTCACAGTTGTGAAGAATATTTTCTAGTTGACAATCAGTAAGTGACAAGTAAATTAAAACGTGACAGTTATTGATGAGGAGTCCGCCTCTTTGCCTTGCTTAGGCACGGAAGCGTCAATTTGTTGTCAGTTTCAACTAAGGAACTTAAAGATTAGTTGTTAACGTTAAATCAACTTAAGAGCTGCTTACAAATAGTGACGACTTATTGTAAGCAATCGTCGAAAACTTTACCGTCGTAAATGCAAGTGTTGCTAATTATACGAAACTTTTTAAATTCCTGGATTTCACATCGACTAAACGTGTTGTACCCAAAAAATCCAATGAGGACTTGATAACTTGTTTTTTAATTGAATGCAGTCATTTGAGATTTTGTGATGAAAGTTCAATCCAAAGAGTTATAAGAGGAACTTGACATTGTATGACCACTGCGGGCGTGTTTTCAGCCGTCGGATCGTTGGACCCAATTTTTACCGACTCGGCCACGTGTCGCTTTTTCGCCTTTAACATTGGCTCTGAGATCTTCTAACACCACCGGTCTTTTGGCAGTAGCCAATATGGACGAGTAGCCGCCGTGGCGTAGTGGTAGGTTTAGGTTTGATATTTAGCTCAACACTTTCGAGCACTCAACACTCAAAGAGTAAAAACTGTCTAAGAAACCTTATCAAATTTCGCCGTTTGGAGTCGGCAAAAATTCAGACCACATTTTAGGTTTTCTTTTTGTGAGGATACTAGTTTACAGCCAAACAGCATCAAATTGGTTCCAGAATTAAAGCTGTTGGATCATTTTATGCGACGTACGATCGTCTAAAGAAGAAGCACCACGTTGATTAATTTCATCACAAAATCAACTCCAGTTACGAAGATAATTTTTGATTCAATGGATTCGTTAATAATGGAAATCTGCTGTAGCAGTCGTATGTGAATCCATATTAATAACTGTATGTCGTGACAGTCACACAGGAGGACCAGGGCTTAGCTTGCTCATCAACTGCTCGTGTTGTGCGCGCTACTGTTCTCTCACGAGTAGGAGAAAAATACAGTTTTTTGCCGATTCCGAACGGCGAAATTTGAGAAGCTTTTTCTTGAACAGTTATTACTCTTTGGGTGTTGTCAGCAGCTCGAAAGAGGTGGTGCCGTTAAAAATTCGAAAATTTGGTGTTGAGCTGGGAATCGATCCTAGACCCTTCGGCGTGTGAGCGTCGCGCTCTACCCACTATGCCACGCCAGCCAAATATTGGATTAAAATTACCTGAGAAGATTCACAATCTTCCTGATTCCCTTGAATGACATTGCTTCTAGATTGTTGATTTGGATCATCACTGTATTCGTTTAGAATGAAAAGAACAGAAAATAATTTAATGCTTCAAATACCTAGTGCTATCTACAGAAACCTAAGCGTTCTCAAATGAAAAGGCTCTTCCCTTGTTGAACGATTTTCCATCATCGGTATGTGGGATTTGGTTTTATGTGATCCCCTGCCTTAACGGTCGTAAGTAACGCAAGACTAAACTCCTTAGTTACCCAAGTACCAAACTGAGATCATGCTTGAGGGGCAATCACCCCACCTTGGTTTGATGCGAAGCCTTTCTAAAACCTCTTCCGCTCTTTGGGTCACAGCGCCAGGTTGAGAATGCAACTCCACACTGAGAAGGGATAGTCCCCTAACCGTCTTGCCTAGTTCTGCTTAGACAATGAACTACACAAGTCAGCACAGTATACTATCCTCGACTCTACCCGCGATGTTAGGTGGTAAACCACAGCCACCACGAAACTCCCACAAGGGGGCCTACCGCACGGTCAGGCTGGAACCGAAGTTCCAGCGGCTGCTGACCTCCCGTGGCACCAGAATATAGCCTCTGGTCAAGCTGTCACTACCAGTCAGATTCCCTTAAAGCCTGGGCCTATTAGCCGCCATCCCGCCACAGATGGTCTTTTCTCCATCAGTGTTTCCGCTGTCACTATAAATAGTGATACGGATGTGATTTTGAATCATGTGATTCATAAATCCAGTCACATCATCTGGATCCTCGGTATGTGTATCAACTCGGCACTAAGTTGGAACGATCACATATGGTATTTGAGATCGCCAAAAATGCAACGAAATACTCAAAATGCCCGCAATACATGCCTCCCTAAGGTTGTCTAACCTTCGGGCGCACAGTAAAGGCAAGAGACTCTTTCTATAGCTGCACCATTCCTCCTGAAAATGAAAAACTTTATACGATATATACAAAATGCAAACCGAACATGAAACCTTTTGTACGTGAGCTGACGTACTCATTTGCTAATTATCTTGAACTCAAACAAATTTAACCGAATTCAAGATTTTTTGTTTGCTGGAGGTTTAGAAACACTATCAGCTTTAAAAACTGGTCCATTGTACTTTTAGGCAGAAATTTACTTTGAATGTATGTACGAAGGTTGCTTTTATATTTCGGGATCGGGTAACCCTAGTGTTGCAATCTGGCAACTGCCAGCTCGATCGTAAGGTATGACATTTTTGAGGTTATTTGTTTGCTATTTGTGTTATATATAGTAACTTGAAGGATTCATTCCGCCTAGAAAATGGATTTAAATCGTGAAAATTTTCGTGCGATTATTTTTTACAACTTTCGACGTGGATTAACTCAACAACAGTGCATCGATGAACTTGAATCAATTTTTGGCGATGAAACTCCATCAAGGACCAGTGTTTATCGATGGTATGGTGAATTCAACCGAGTTCGTAGTTCACTCCAAGAAGAATTTCGTGACGGTCGTCCAAAATCAGTTGTTGTTCCGGAAACCATTGATGCTGTGTGCCAACTGATATTGCAAGATCGTCATGTGACCTGTCGTGAGATTGAGACAACCTTAGGCATTAGTGGGACCAGCATACATTCAATATTGCATCAACATTTGATCGTCAAAAAACATCCCGATTGGTCGAAAGAAATGCTACAAAAATACGATCGAGGTGCTTCGAAACACGCGTATGACATCGTGACAGGCGATTAATCTTGGATTCAAGCATATGAGCCCCAAAGTAAACAGAAATCGACTGTATTGCTGTTTCAAATTGAGCCAAATTCAGTAAAAGTTGCTCGTGCACGAAGTACTTCCAAGCAAATGGTCGCCTGTTTCTTCGGAAAAACCGGACATGTCGCAACCGTACTACTAGAACAA
This sequence comes from Eristalinus aeneus, assembly GCA_955652365.1. Classification (NCBI taxonomy): domain Eukaryota; kingdom Metazoa; phylum Arthropoda; class Insecta; order Diptera; family Syrphidae; genus Eristalinus; species Eristalinus aeneus. The sequence continues at coordinate 5,566,590 of OY019133.1, forward strand.
CGCAGAACAGTCAATTCTGAGTGGTACACAACCATTTGCTTGCCAGTTGTCTTCTAAGAAATCAGGAAAACCAACCGCCGAAGACGGATCACTGTTCACCACGACAATGCAAGCTCTCACACATCGGCTCAAACAACTGCTTTTTTGAGCACTCAAAACATCGATTTGATGAGTTATCCACTGTGTTGTCACTGTGGTGAATTTTGCGAAAATGCTTTGAGGCGGTTGGATCATTTCAGGAGTCGCTAATTCGATGGTTTGGCAACAGAATGAAATTAATGCTAATGGGCTTGTCAACAAGCGAGATATGTGTTTTTAAACAGACAGCAACCACGAGGTACCATGACAACCCAAAACAGTCGCGGTAAGGCTTTGATTACATGTCGGACGTGTCATGAGAGTTATTATAAATGGAAGTAAATAGCCCAATGAAGGATTTAGTTAAAGCCCAGTTTTAAAATAATGACTTGTCCAATAAGTGTTTTCAACAAGACGATGTCATGTGCCACACAACATATGTTTGAAATAGATTTACCAAAGAATAAGTGTGACAAGCGCGACATTTCCAGAAATGAACCCGTCACATGGCCGTCTTATTCATTCTGATTAGTCGTTTTAGTACTACATGAAATCAACAAGACGAAAACACCAAAAATCGAGCTCAGAGCCAATATTGAAAGTAAAGAGCCCGTATTTCGGTCAATTTATATTTAAGTAGACTTGAACTTCTGCAAATGTGCTCATGATGACCACTGGAAGGAAATTAATTTTCATTTGAAATGACCACTGAATTTTTTTGAGCACAAAATAAACTGATTCTAAATATCTTAATCCACTTTTGTTTTATAAAAAAAAAACTTTATAGAGGAAGCGCGCTCTTGCTCCTCTCAAGAATTTTCAATTTAAGAACAACTTAAGAGATGATGTCCATGATGGCGGCTTAAGTAAACGAGGACCTTATGTAGCTGGATCTGTAGTATCTGAAGGAAGATAGGGAAATAAAAATAATAGCAATTGTTGGCGCAACAGTCCAAAGGGGGACCAGGCTCTAGCTTGCTCATCAACTACTCGTGTTGTGCTCGCTACTGTTCTCTCACGAGTTGAAGGGACATACATTTTTTTGCCGACTCCGAACGGCGAAATTTGAGAAGCTTTCTTAGACAGTTATTACTCTTTGAGTGTTGTCAGCAGCTCCAAAGAGGTGGTGCCGTGAACAATTCGAAAAATTGGTGTTGAGCAGGGAGTCGAACCTAGACCCTTCGGCGTGTGAACGTCGCACTCTACCCACTACGCCACAGCGACCACAAGATAGAGAAATGCCGGGAACAATAAATCTGAAATACCGAAGCTCCCAAAATGAACAAAATCCCAGAATCACGCCTCTTGATTATTTAGTGAAATATTGTCATTTTGGAGTTTCATGTCATTCAGGTTCAAATTTTGACTTTTCTGAGCTTTAATCTGTAGGCAAATCAACTGCAAAGTAGTGGAAAATCTTTAAACACGTCTGTCATATAACGAACTTTGAGTAAATGTTCTGAATGTGAATGTATCGTCATCCGATCTTTTGATCTATCCGAAATGTCTCAAATGTCTCAAATGTCTTTTAGACAAGGCGACGCATTGTCATGTGATTTCTTTAATGTCATCCTCGAGAAGATCGTGCGTAACTCACAAGTCAACGCCAGAGGCACGATCTTCCAGAAGTCAGTTCAATTGCTAGCTTACACTGATGACATTGACGTGATTGGACGAACACAGCGAGCCGTCAATGAGGCGTTTACTGGCATTGAAGCGGAAGTGGCTAAAATGAGTCTGACGGTAAATGAGGACAAAACTAAGCACATGTTGTCATAAAGGAAGGACACACAACATTGATGTCTCGGACGGAGCGTCACACTAGGCAGCAGATACTTCGAGGTAGTCAAGAACTTCGTCTACCTCGGCTCCGCAGTAAACAGGGACAACAACATCTGTATCGAAATCAAAAGCAGAATCACTCTTGTCAATCGCTGTTTCTTTGGGCTCAAGAGGCAATTGAGTAATAAAGCTCTCTCTCGAAGGACTGAGCTCGCTTTATATAACAGCTTGATCATCCCCGTCCTACTTTATGGCGCGGAATCTTGGACGTTAGCAAAGACGGATGAGGAAGCCCTTAGTGTGTTTTGTAGAAAAGTTTTGCGTGGGATTTTTGGATACAAGGCTTAAGATGACTAGACCATGTAGAGCGTATGGACACCACTGCCTCGGCCCGAATTGAATTCGTTCCATTGGGACAATGCAACAGAGGACGACCTAGACAAAAGGGGCGCACACAAGTGGAGAAGGACCTCAACCAACTTGGAGTGCGCAACTGGAGACAGCTGGCCAAAGATCGTGCTGGCTGGAGAAGCATGTTGGTTGAGGCTCAGGTTTACCCCGGAGTGTAGCGCCACAAGAAGAAAAGTCTCAACTTTATGACAATAAAATGTTCCCAACATATATTATGAGATTATTCATTAATAAAGAAGAGCTTATACCGAGTAGATGTGTGTTTCTATTTTCATCGGATTTTTCCCTACAAATCTTCTCACAATTTAATATTCCGAATGTTTGTTTGACCGTTAGGAAAAAATGAAACTCCTACAATCACCTACCATCCTTGTCAATTCCACGGAGAAATTTCAAAGCTTTCCTGGAGTCCTCGCTGCGTCCCTTCTGCATGAGCCAACTTGGAGATTCGGGCATCGGTATAACGCAGGCAAAGGAAACTGCCTGGTAGCACATTGAGACCGTTGCTATCAGACGCCAGTTGTCCTAAAATAAGTGAACAAACGTAACACATCGATCATTATCACTTGTCGGATTCCCTACCCTTATAAAGTACCCCATGGTGTACATGAGCATAATCCCAAGGGATAGTGCGATCGACGTTCCCATCAGCAGTTTGCCTCGAATCTTTGGCAAAGTGACTTCCGCTGCATAGACTCCAGTCGGTGAGCAGAACAGTCCGATCATGACACCTTGGAAGAAAATTATGAATCAAAAGAGAGGGTAGCTTCCGCTTTACTCACCACTAATGAATCTCCCGATGAGTATCTGAATAAACGCCGATTCCTTGTCCTTCTGTAGAGCAGCAGCCATCAAAGCCCAGCCAATGACACCAATCAGATTATTCAGCAGCATCGTTCGCTTTCGACCGATTTTGTCCAGCAGATACCCAACGATGATGCCTCCGAGAGGACACGCCATTGTGTTGACGGAGGCTTTCGAAAGTGACTGTCAGTTGAAAGAAGTGGGGGCAGAAGTTGGGGTCTACTCACCGAACCATGACGCCTCAGAGGTGTCCAGATGGAAGGGCTCATTCGGGTCGGTGAGCTGTTGCAGAGTGACCGCAGGCATTGCCACCGCCATTCCGCAGCCTAGGACGCCCGAGTTGGCAAAGAAGATCATAAGTGTCTGAAAGAAGACAGAGGTTAGGTATTAGAAGGCTTGTGATAAGAATTTCTTTGATTGGCGGAAGATGGATTAAACAAACACAAAAATTACAGGGTGACGTGAGTCCTTTGAATTTGATCGTGGCCTGAATTAGATATTGGTCTTTCTGAAAACAAGATATTTAATCGCTGTTCCTGAATTTACGAGAATATGGAATTGATTGCGATGTCCTGTGTACAGGGGCTCAAGCCTTGAACATGGCTTCAAAATTTAACAAAAATCTGGGAGCTAGAGAATAGGAGTATATGGTAGATCATGACAGAAGAGAGGACTGCCAGTTAGGTCAGGGAAATAATTTTGTAAGAGGACACAGTCAATAGAGGAGCGTTTAAGTAATCGGAGCAATAATAAAGTTTAAAAAGAAAAAGTATAAATTTGTGTTTCTTTTAAATAAAAACCCCTTAAAATATAAATTCCTAAGCCCTGTGAGAGCCATTTTGCAGGAGATCATCAAACCAACTAACAGCTTAACGATCCAAGACCTAATGTGTCTTCCCGATGTGTCTTCCCTGCTCAAAACCAGTTGCTTTACGGTGACTGTAGACAGGAAACCTGGCGAGACAACCAAACATTTGTTACAGCGAAATCAAATGTCAGAGTAAAAGGAGTTTTGGACTGGGTGGTAAGCGAACAAAATGGAGACATCAGAAGAACAAATTTAACTCTGTCTCCAAGCCCGAATGTTGAAATTGAAAAAAGAAGTCTTTGCAAGACACGGCAAATGCTTAAAGATTGCCTTAGGGATAGACATAAACTTTTGAAGTGGCGCACATAACCGGAAATGTTCCAGCTGAATGGGCTTACGTTGATTCCAGCAACTATATAGGGATGAACGTCGATGAAGAAGCACTTCCGCCATAAACTGAAGAAATCACCACAAATATTAAATCGGACGTTGTCCACAAATCATTAGAGCTGCTGACAATGTCTCAGTTGAAAGCATGCATCCATACCGCTGAAAAATAACTGAAGACAAAAAGACACCTGAAAGCCCTAATTTCAGTTGGAGAAAATTTTTCGAGGGAGAGTTCTGCGCTCGAACTTTGGCCTTACTTGAGTTTGATGGTATGAAGTGAATATTCCACTACAAACAGTCCAGGCTATACAGTGGCATGAGACTAGTCTAGACCATGTAAAGCGTATGGACAACACTAATCCGAAGATTGTTCAACTCTGAACCAGTGGGATAACGCAAAAGAAGAAATTTACAGACCGATGGCACACACAAGTGGGGAAGAACCTCAATCAAAACGGTGTGTTAAATTGTACGCAGATGGCTAGAGATCACGCCAGCTGAAGAGGCTTATTATTTGAAGTATACGGACTGCATCCCTACATTAAGAAGAAAAAGGAGAACTAAAATACCAACTCCACATACGAAGGTTGCCTTTTATATTTCGGGATTGGGCAACCCTAGTGTTGCAATCTGGCAACTGCCAGCTCTATAGTAAAGTTTGACATTTTTGAGGTTATACGTACTCAGAACGTTTTCACATACGAGCGCTATTTGTGTTGTTTACAGTAACATAAAAGATTCATCTCGCCCAGAAAATGGAATTAATTCGTGAAAATTTTCGTGCGATTATTTTTTACAAGTTTCGACGTGGATTAACTCAACAACAGTGCATCGATGAAGCTCCATCAATGACCAGTGTTTATCGATGGTATGGTGAATTCAACCGAGGTTGTAGTTCACTCCAAGAAGAATTTCGTGACGGTCGTCCAAAATCAGTTGTTGTTCCGGAAACCATTGATGCTGTGAGCCAACTGATATTGCAAGACCATCATGTGACCTATCGTGAAATTGAGACAAAATTAGGCATTAGTGGGACCAGCATACATTCAATATTGCATGAACATTTGACCGTCAAAAAATGTTGTCCGCGTTGGAACAAACACAATTTGTCAATATCTCAAAAAACGATCGTGTCGATTGGTCGAATAAAATGCTTCAAAAATACGATAGCGGTGCTTCAAAACACGCCTTTGACATTGTGAAAGGCGATTAATCGTGGATTTAAGCGTATGAACCCGAAAGTAAAGTATGAGTGTTTCAAATTGAGGCAAATCCCACAACGGTCGCCTGTTTTTTCGGAAAAACTGGGATGTCACAACCGGACGCTTAGAACAACGCAGAACTAAGTGGTATACAGCCATTTGTTTGCCAGATGTCTTCCAAGAAATCAGGAAAACAATGGCCGAAGACGGATTACTCTTCACCACGACAATGCGAGCTCTCACACATCGGGTCAAATAACTGCATTTTTGCCGCCGTATAGTCCTGACTTGGCACCGAATGACTTCTTTTTATTCCCGTACGTAAAAAACAAAATGAGAGGTCAACGTTTTTCGACGCCTGAAGAAGCGGTTGATGCGTTCAGAATGCATATTTTGGAGTAAATCAGAGCAAATGTGCTTCGGCAATTGGTTCAAACGCATGCAAAAGTGTATGGATCTGAATGGGGAATATTTTGGACAACAATGAAGCTATTCTCGATGATTAATATTTGTTTTTGGTCTCTAATCCCGAAATATAAAAGGCAACCCTCGTATCGCATCCACAAAAATCAGCAGTCCCTTCTCAAGTAAGAACAGTCGAGGAATATTTCTGTTTAACTTCGCCTACAGTTGATCCGCTCTTGTTGTCATCTCTGAACTTCGTTACTAAAAGTGGATGAGGAAGCCCTTAGTCTTTTCGAGAGAAAAGTTTGCGTTGATGACATCTGGAGTAGAAGATTTATCGACGAACTCTATGGGTTGTACAGCGACATGCGCCTGGTCGTCTGAGGATAAAACCCTTTAGATGACGTATCGACACCACTGCTCCGGCCTGCAAAGTCAACGCAACAGAAGACCCAACTAAACTAATGTGGCGCAAGTTTCCAAGGCTGATGAGCGCGATTGTGGTTTCGAATAAATTGAACACCCACCCTATAGTCCAGACCTTGTCCCTAGTGATTATTTCCTGTTTTCTGTTTTGAAAAAGATTTTCGGATGATGAAGAACTCAAATCTTTGAATCCGAGCCTTTGGGACAACGCAACAGAGAACGACCTAGACTAAGGTGGCACACACAAGTGGAGAAGGACCTCAACCAACTCGCAGTCCAAACTTGGAGGCAACTAGCGAAAGATCGTGCTGGCTCGAGAGGTATGTTGGTTGAGGCCCAGGTCCACCCCGGACTAGCGCAACAAGAAGAAGAACTTCGCCCACAGGATCTTTTTCAGTATACGCTAAAAACATGAAAAGCTCAAAGAACGGCTTCTTACTGGACCAGAGCCCGAACTTTCAGCAAAGGACCGTCATGTTTAAAATGAAAAAGGACAACATTTTTGTCGATTCCATGGCATGGCATCATTTATTTCAAGATGGCGAGTTTTAGGATCTTTTGCAAATTCACCAAATTGTGTACAACAACGCTAACACAAACGCTTACATCGTGATTTTGGTTTTAGGATTCCGAACCATTTAAAGCGTGCACCGGGTTTGAAATAAAAAAAGGACAGCCATCCTATTTCTTAATTCTAGAAATGAAAGTAGTGTAGTGGTGGGTACAACAAAATGAAGGCAATGTCTTTCACAAATCAGTAAGGCTGCTAGGGAAAGTACGAATAGATGATGTCAACATCGATGCTCGTTTCTAGTGTCTCCTTGTAGGAGCATTTCCTTCCGTTGAAGAATGAGCGCACCAAACCGGTCTTGAAACAAAATATGGGTGATCAAGGTCCGCTTTCACGTGACAAAGTCTTGATTGAGCTTAAAAACAAAACAATTTATATTTCAGACTTTTTCTTTTCAACCCTTATCTGTAAACATTGAATTTAAACGCGCGCATTGACCATCAAACAGAAGCGTACGCATTCAGCCTTAAAAAAGCAACCACGGTGATAACTGCTTCAACGATAATTGCTGGTTTTGAGGGATGAACTTGAAATGAACATGAAATGGCAACGGCATGTTAGGCGTTGTGTTCACGAGTGCTTAAGAGTGAAATGATTTTTCATCCGACCGCAAACATATGGAAGCTCAGAGGCGAGAGTCGATAAATTACTTCATGAAATATCGCCACTTTGATCGCACTCAGAATGTTCTGCACCTTGAGACACGATGCAGATTCGTTTTATTAAATCCATTGAGGTCATGTTCAAAGAAGGAATGTTGTTCTTGAAGTGCTTAAGAAAATTTTGAAGAATTTTGCAATTAAAGTTGAAAGTAAACAACTCATTTGTTCAAGGGAATTCAGATCGGATGTAGTTGCTTGTGAATTCAAAGAAAGCGAAGTATAGTTTCTCACTGTCTGATTTGATTTCGAAAGCAAGTGTATAACACATCACTTAATAAGTCCCGGGACTGACATATAAGGTGCTTCAAATGATTCTACTTTTGTGGTTTTTAAAACAATGAAACAAGTAGAATTTCGTGTGTTGATTTAAAACTGCTTTTTGATGAAAAAAAACCGTGCAAGTTCAGCAATGACTTGTAAAGTGTTACAGGGACTCTGCTCCCTCAAAAACAACTATTCGTCGGCCATATGCTGACTGTAAGCGTGGCCGCACAGACACCCACGATGATGAACGCTCTGGGAGGCCAATTGAGGAGGTTACATCAGAAAACTTCAAAAAGTACACAAAATCGTTTTGGAAAACCGCAAAGTCAAATTGAGTAGGATAGCTGACACCTTAAAGACAAAAGAAGGCAGTGTGCATGACATTCCAGCTGTCAGCTCTTTGGACAAAGCTAATCTGCTTGCTGCACACTTTGCAGCTAGCTCAACGCTGCCAGATAACACTTTGTCCCCACCTGTACTTGAGAGCGTAAATTTCTCCATGGGGCAAATCCATTTTCGGACTCGTACAGTAGCAAGAGTACTTAAAGATCTAAACATACACAAATCCGCTGGCCCGGATGGTATACCCCCTGTTCTTCTACGCTGGCAAAACCACTGCGTAAGCTTTTCCATCTGTCCTACTCTTCAGGGCTCTTTCCGAGTAAGTGGAAAACTGCATTTGTCCAGCCCGTCCCTAAATAGGGCGAATGTTCGTCACCCACCTCCTACCGACCCATAGCACTAACGTCCCTTCTCTCCAAGGTCATGGAAACGCTGATAAACCGTCAGCTTATGAACTATCTTGAGTCCCGGAAGCTTCTTAATGACCGGCAGTACGGCTTCCGAAGCAACCGTTCCACTGGTGATCTGATGGCATATCTCACTGAAAAGTGGAACCAATCTTTGCACAATTTAGGAGAAAGCAAGATTGTTGCGCTTGATATTTCAAAGGCATTTGACAGAGTCTGGCATCAGGCTCTTTTGTCGAAAATGCGTGCTTTTGGGATCGATGAGTCTCTTCTTCAATGGATTAGAAATTACCTTTCGAATCGTTCAATACAAGTCGTTTTGGATGGATTCAAGTCTGATATCCACTATATTAATGCTGGTGTTCCCCAGAGCTCTGTTTTGTCTCCGACACTCTTCCTCATTTTTATAAATGATCTCTTGTCTGCTACTTTTAATCCTATTCATTCCTTTGCTAATGACAGTACCCTCAGCTTTTCATATTCGTTCCTTGGCTCACGTCCCTCCACTTCGGCCTTAGACTCGGAACGACAGCGTATGTTAAGCACATTAAATTCCGACCTTGACAGCATAATCGATTGGGGAAATAAGAATAGAGTAGAATTTAATGCTTCCAAAACACAGTGCTGTCTACTGTCGTTAAAGCGATCACAAAATAATCAGCCGTTATCCATGAACGGCATTTGCGTTGTTGTAACCGAAAGACTTTCCATCCTCGGTATGTGTATCAACCCAACAATTAGTTGGAACGATCACTTATTTGAGGACACAAAAATGCTGTAAAATGTCTAGGCTTCCTTAAACGATGCAAGAAGTACTTCACCCTCTCCGATCTGGCTACAATATACAAGGCATACATACGCCCAAAACTTGAGTATAACGCTCCTATTTGGTCAGGTGCTTCTAAGACCTCCCTGCACCTGTTAGATAGAGTTCAAAAGCGAGCGATAAAACTTATTGGTGACAGTAATACTGCGAAGAAGATTGTTATCGATTGACCCGTTAGAACACCGACGAAATGTCGCGTCGTTGTCACTCTTTTATCGCTATTTTAACAAGAAATGCTCAGATGAATTAGCCAATTGCATTCCTCCCCTTCAAGAATTCACCCGCAATACACGCCTCGCTAGGAATGCCCATCAATTCACCCTCAAGCCCTCTTTCGGACGTACAGTCAAATTCAGAGACTCGTTCTTTAGCCGCACTACACGAATCTGGAATGCTCTTCCCAGCTCGATTTTTCCTCCTCATTACAATCCACAGGCATTTAAAACCAATGTGCATCGGTACCTCCTCTCCCTCTCTTCCTCTATACCTTCGGCCCGTGCTGTGACTTGATCCGGTCACTTAAGAGTACTCGCAACCCCTTTTGCACGCGTCAATTATAAAAAAAAAAATGAACATTTGCGCATGACAAAGCTGTTTTCGAAATGGGTGCTGCTGCTACGTTTGCTCACAATGGACCAAAAACAGCAACGTATCGATAATTCTGACAGCTGTTTGGAGCTGTTTTGCCAGAACAAATAGGTCGGTATGTCACAATGGATGAAACATGGATCCACCTCTAGACTCCAGAGTCAAATCGGCAGTCAGCGGAGTGGACAGCAGCCGGAGTCCAAAAGCACAAAGGTCGGCTAGCAAGGCTATGGTATCCGTATTTTGGGATGCGCACAGAATTTTATTCAGCGACTATCTTGAGAAAGGCAAAAGGGTCAACAGCGAATACAACATGGCATTATTGGTGTATTTGATGGAAGGGATTGCCAAAAAAAACGGTCCCATATGAAGAAGAAAAATTGTCTTCCACCAAGACAATGCACTGCGTTACAAGTCATTCGCTCCAATGTCCAAACCGCATCAATTGGGGTTTGAATTGCTTCCGCACACACCGTATTCTCGAAATCTGGCCCCCAGAGACTTCTAGTTCTCTTCAGACCTCAAAACAATGATCGCCGGAAAAAATATGGCTCGATTGAGGTGGTGATCGTCGAGGCTGAGTCTCGTGTCCAATGAAAAATCGTTTTATAAGAAAGGCATCGAAATGGCTGCCGTGGTGTGGTGGGTAAAGTGCGAGGCTCACACGCCGAAGGTTCTAGGTTCGATTCCAAGTTCAATACCAATTTTTCGCGGCACCACCTCTTTCGAGCTGCTGACAACATTCAAAGAGTAATAACTGTCTAAGAAAGCTTCTCAAATTTCACCGTTCGGAGTTGGCAAAAAACTGTAGGTCCCTTCTACTCGTGAAAGAACAGTAGCGCGCACGACACGAGTAGTTCATGAGCAAGCTAGGTCCTGGTCCCCCTCTGGACTGTAGCGCCAACAATTATTATTATTATTATCGAAATGTAAGAGCGGTGTTGGACTGATTATAGCACTCTTGAAGAAAACTATGGTAATAAATAAAGTCGAATTTTATCTAGAAAATGTGGTTTTATTGATTGGTGCCAGAACATATTGAGTTAGGTAATAAAAAGAACGATAATTGCGTTGGGGAACAGTATATACAGTCTGGAGCAAATAGGCGTAACCGCAAGGTGGTCACTTCTCTCCGCTCCCTATTTCTCCACTTGGAGCTGTAAAAAGATCTAATAGTTACTTTCTGCTGTATTGTATTGGTTGTATGGTACTATGCAACAGTTTTTAGGTCCTAGTGCTCCACTCTCAAATTTAAAAAAGGAACTATTTATAATTTGAAATAGGAAAAAGGACCCTTCTCACAACCAATTATATTGTTCAAATTCAAATATCAAACACCTCATAGCGTATAACTTAATTACTGCTTGTGAATAAATTATTCCGGAGCTAGCAGAACGCTTGGTGCAATTTTCACGTTTAATTGCAATTGACTAATGCTGCAATCAATTTAGACAATGATACTAAGCAGCTGTACGAATATCTGAGCGACAATTAACGAACTTTCTGATTTTCGTTTAGATAAAACTTTTGAATTGTTATTCGAATTCTATAACTCGGTATTCAAAAATATTTTTTACTCGTAGTTAAAGTCACCTAAGCTCAATGTGCTGCCTAACATTCAAACTTATCGTAATAGATGTATAACAGATCACTGAATAAGTTTCGGGACATATAGGGGGCGCCATAAACAAAAATGATTTATTTAATTTTGATTGTTTTGTTAGTGGCGCCTCTTATAAGTATGTCCCGAGAATTTTTAAGTGATGTGTTATATAAACAAAGCAAACTTCTATATCTTTTGAATAAGAAATGACTTGATATTATAATATAATAACATGTGGCCGCCGCGGCGTAGTGGGAAGAGTGCGACGCTCACACGCCGAAGGGTCTAGGTTCGATTCCTGGCTGAACACCTCGAATTTTTCACGTCACCACCTCTTTCGAGCTGCTGACAACAAAGCTGCATACAACACTAATAACTGTCTAGAAAGCTTCTCAAACTTCGCCGTTCGGAGTTGGCAAAATACTGTAGGTCTCTTCTACTCGTGAGAGAACAGTAGCGCGCACAAAACTAGTAGTTGATGAGCAAGCTAGGCCCTAGCCCCCCTGTGGACTATCGCACCAACAATTATGATTATCATGATTTTACTAAACTCCCTAAGGGATGCTTTGTGGGGGATTTGTCTAGTGTGTAGTGGTATTTTAAAACAGCCCCGTTGTACTTTTAAATCTTTTTTCTATTAAGCCTCTTTGACTAGCTTTTACCAACAGTTTGTCCGACAAACAAAGTTTTAGGCGCAATTTCCTGATCACAATTGTTTAACAAAACCTTTTACGGCTACAGCGGCTACCAAGACACGATAGACTCACATGAGACCCGAATTACGCAACATAATGTTAAGCTTGCATGTTTTCCGGGACCTTCATTCCTCCTTCAAATTGTTGACGCAAGGTACTTATTGTCTGCTAGCCACCACGATACTGCGAAGTTCCGTAGTCCAGGGGCACTTGATCTGCCGTGGCACCAGAATATTGTCTCTGGACAAGCTGACACTAAAAGTCAGGCTCCCTCAAAACGAGGGCTTGTTAGCCGCCATCCAGCCGCAAGATGGTCTTTTATTCATCTGTGATTCATAAAATCCAGTCACATCATCTGGGAATTTTAGTGACTGACTTCGATTTGACAGATAGAGCAGAAAAGAACTACTTCCCTACTGCTTTTCAACTAACAGTCTTTGTTCGACGATTTCTTACTTTTTGTAGCGAAAATATTCGATTCCTTAGGGTAAATGACTTAAGCGTCGTTATCGTTACCAAATACGACACTTACAAGCTGATGGTCACAAGTTCAATTGCTGGACTAAGTACATAGAACTTTTTTCACGGCGCCATCTCTTAGGCGCTCCTCACAGCACTTAATGCGTAGTAACTATCCATATAAACTCATTTCAATTTTCGGCATTCGGAGTCGGCAAAAAACGACTTACAGTGTTCTACTTGTGAAGAACAGTCGCACGTACAAGACGAGAAGTGGCTGAGGAAGCTAGGCCTCGAGCTCCTTGTGAACTATTGCGCCATCCAATGTAAAGGAAAGTGGCTTAAATCGCCCACTCTTCACACACGAAAAGAAAATGTCCAACACAATAAGTTATTCAGCGTTTTTTGAAGATTATGTTGGAATGACTCAAAAACGTGCGGATCTCAAAAACTGCGACGGTTGCAAGAAAAAAATAGTTCGCATGACAATGTAGCTTCCTAGAGAAAGAATATGAGACTCAATTCTTTCCGTCGTCATCTCTGTCAGTAGCCTAGCAGTACATGCACCAGACTAAGAATATACCCACAGAATCGTAATTACTTCCTTATAAGGTACAAATTGGATCAACAGTTGTTGGTACACATAGGCCGGCTGCATTTTGGCCTTGTCATTTTTATCTCTTCTTATAAGGACTACTTTCATTTCATCGGTATCCTAAAAAACTAAATTAACGCTTGTGGGTATGGGAAAAACCCTAGAAGCCAATGCATGTAGAGAGAAGGACGTTTCGTTTTGACAATCTTACTTTCAAACTTAGAGCTAAAGAAAGCGACATTGTCTTACTTCCTCTTCTTTGTGTACCGCCAAGTTCTGTGGGGACAAAAAGCCCCGTGTATTTTAAGTTCCACTTTCACTATAATCTAAGATTGCAAGTCTTCTCTTAATTTGGTCGACAGACTGAATTCTAGTCTGGAATGCTTGTCTGGGTCTCGGGGACATCACGGGATCATGGGAAACGAAATTGTCGAAAAACTAGTTAAGCAAGGTTCAAAAGAGGCATTCGTAGGGCCCGAATGCACCTTGAGGAGGTTAGGGCCTCCGTCGACGGTTAAGTCTTCCAACAGCACAACCTCCCGAACATTAGCAAGAAATCCGCGGCTTTTCTGCTATCTTTAGACAGAAATGAGCGCAGACGACTTCACCTTCGCTTAGCACCTAAATCAGCTTGGGCTTAGCGATGGCACCCTTTGCGGCGCATGTGGAAAAGGTGAAGACACTTCAGAGCACTTTCTCTGTCAATGTCCCGTTTTGGCTCTTATCAGGTGGAGTCTACTTGACGCTGATGTAGTGGAAATTCAGAACCTAAGCTCTTTATCACAGAAGCGCCTTCTAATCTTTCTAAGGAAAACCAAGAAATGAAGGTTACTGCTTTATTGTACGAAGGTTGCATTTTATATTTCGGGATTGGGCAACTCTAGTGTTGCAATCTAGCAACTGCCAGCCCTATCGTAAAGTCTGACATTTTTGAGGTTATATGTACTCAAAACGTTTTGACATACGAGCGCTATTTGCGTTGTCAACAGTAACTTAAAAGATTCATCTCGCCCAGAAAATGGAATTAAATGGTAAAAAATTTCGGGCAATTATTTTTTACAACTTTCGACGTGGATCAATTTAACAAGAGTGCATCGATGAACTTAATTTAATTTTTGGCGATGAATCTCCATCAAGGACCAGTGTTTATTGTTGGCATGGTGAATTCAACTGAGGTCGTAATTCACTCCAAGACGAATTTCGTGAAGGTCGTCCAAAATCAGTTGTTGTTCCGGAAACCATTGATGCTGTGCGCCAACTGATTTTGCAAGATCGTCATGACCTATCGTGAGATTGAGGCAACCTCAGGCATTAGTAGGACCAGCATACATTCAATATTGCACGAAAATATGACCGTCAAAAAAATTTTTTCGCGTTGAATTAAACACAATTTGTCAATCGCTCAAAAGAAGGCTCGTGTCGATTGGTCGAAAGGAATTCTACTAAAATGCGATCGCGGTGCTTCGAAACAGGTCTATGACATCGCGACAGGTGATGAAACTTGGATTTACGCGTATGAGCCCGAAAGTAAACAGAAGTCAACTGTATGGGTGCTTCAAATTGAGCCAAATCCAACAAAAGTTGCTCGCGCACAGAGCACTTTCAAGCAAATGGTGGCCTGTTTCTTCGGAAAAACTGGACATGTCGCAACCGTACAACTAGAACAACGCAGAACAGTAAATTCTGGGTGGTACACAACCATTTGTTTGCCAGTTGTCTTCCAAGAAATCAGGAAAACCAACCGCCGAAGACGGATCACTCTTCACGACGACAATGCGAGCTCTCACTCATCGGCTCAAACAACTGCATTTTTGAGCACTCAAAGCATCGATTTGATGAGTCATCCGCCGTACAGTCCTAACTTGACACCGAATGACTTCTTTTTATTCCCGTACGTACAAAAAAATAATATGAGAGGTGAACATTTTTCGACACCTGATGCGTTCAGAATGAGTGTTTTGGAGATACTTCAATCAGAGTGGCAT
The DNA here is from genome assembly GCA_955652365.1 of Eristalinus aeneus. NCBI lineage: Eukaryota > Metazoa > Arthropoda > Insecta > Diptera > Syrphidae > Eristalinus > Eristalinus aeneus. The sequence goes on from OY019133.1 coordinate 5,581,893, forward strand.
AAGTGCTTCTACAGTTGGTTCAAGCGCATGCAAAAGTGTATATATCTTAATGAGAAATTTTTTGAAAAACAATAAAACTACTTTCGATTCGATGGCAACCCTCGTACAATGGAAAATTCTTTGAGTCTGAGGGCTCCAGTGCAGTGAATCCCAACCTCCAGCAAAAAAAACAAAGTTCGTTGAGGTCTTTTTTCACTTGTGTGCGCTATTTCAATCTGTGCTGTCTTCCGTAACATTGTGCCAATGGCTCGTATTAGAAGACATTTTGGCACAGGAATTGTGTCCATATGTTAAATTTTTCTAAGTATTGTACCCGAAGACGCTTACCCACGTTAAAGACCGCTGCTTCAAGGAGGATGGTGCGATATGACACATAGCCCATTTCGCAAATTCCCAAATCTTCTTGTCAGCTGTTTCTTTTGCCGTAAAGGATAGTTTTCAACAATTCAATCATTTATGATCAAAAGTTGCCTCAATACCAAAACCAGGTCTTGGAAAGCAATGAAACGGAATGTGCTATCCCAAGCTGCCACTTGTATGATCACATGTTTCATTATTAAAGGAGAGGGTTGATGCTTCCAGCAAACCCGTAACACATTCCATACATCGATTTATTGATAAACCCTCCATCCACAAATTGTCGCTACTGCTTCTCTTAAAGGTCTAAACGATTCTTTACAAAGACAGACCCTATTCAGAAAGTCAGTTTTGCCTCACATATTCATTCGGTGAGTAAACCCAAAACCAAACTTCTGTCGCGTGTAAAATACCTGTGTCTCTAGAAAAAAAAACGAAAAAACCCCTACTCTTGATGAGTGAAAAGACTGCTAATGCCTCAAATTCTGTTCCTATGCAAGTGTAAACGAAGGAAACTAGAAGACGATAAGAAAACGCGAAATTGATTGATTTGAGCCAACACGCTTGGGAAACATGCCAGCAAGCACTCAACAATTCTGAGAAAGAGAAATTGATTGATAACCGTCCAGCATGAAGCTTATCACAAGCACGTGATGGAATGGTTATGCACTCTGTCGTAACGCTTGAGTCACATTCTCAAGCATTCACATGTAGTGGACGCTCAATTCCAATGCGTCGAATTCACGTGTTCACGTAGAGATTCTTACCTGTCTGAGCACAGCTTTGCTCCGCTCTCCGAGTGGCTTCTCTGGTTTCCTCGACGCAGCCCCAATGCCCGAGCAGATGTCTGGCTTTGTCTTGCCATTCTGAAGAGATTCAAGCTCGTCGTCGTTGTGCGAGGTCATTGCAACGCAGTCTCTGGATCACACTGAAAACACCTCTTTTCAAAATTCAACACCAAATTTTTGAGTCTCCTGTTTGGGAGATCAGCACTGAGAATCACTGAAACCACGCGAATCAAATGAACTGACAGCCGGTTAGCATATTCCCCTTCAAAGCACGATGCATTCACGACAACCGGTAGCGCACTCGAAATTCAAATCACAATATTCTCAAGGCCACGACACACCGGGACCACTGCTGCTTGCTTACTGAATGAAGTCCGTTAGCGTGTCGTGACTCGGTAGACGCCCGCGATATCTGAAAGCAAACTGGCAACCCGAGTGGCGCACTCCAAGCGACTGAAGTGAATTTGTGTTCGAATTGATTGGCGAGTTCTAAGGAATGACATGCAATACGTGCCTAAGTGGTGAACCTGATGCACCCGCTAACAAGTTGCAACTGGCTTGCGTAACTCACTTTTATTGTATTCGATCTTCCCCGAGCAGGCGGCCAGCGGACGGAGTGCGTGTCGTCGACTGCGGAGTTGACAATGGGAGGCGAAAGGTTGCACCCAGGTGTGGGTTGACGAGTTTCCGGTCGTTCACAAGGTTACGAAGTATGCTCGCCAAAGGGACGGCCGAATAGTCAGAATGATCGCTTGCAACTAAATTTGCACTCACCTCAGATGAGGCAACCAATGGGTGGTTCTCATCACCACCCTTCACTCGGCGGCCAATTTGGACTTCTCCCGCCCGTTCACTTCCGAGAATTTTTGGCGAAATTTCAACGCCGAATCGGGTTGAATGTGAATTCGACTCAAGAGCGAACGAGCGCGAGCCATCTGGCTCCGTGGCATTTTGCCAGCGGTCAGCGCGCCGCTGTGCTCCGATTAATGACGTATCGGTGCGACACTCTTGGAGTGTGGCCAATTAATCAGATGGGAAATTCACTGCCACTGACAGTGAGCGCTACCAAGTCTCGTGACGATCGTCACCTGCGTGAATGATTGACCAGCTCGGATGATTAGCTCGTCGCTGCCGGGGGGCGTATACTGTTTGAGACTGAGCATCTGCACTGTGGGGCCAGGGGGTGAGGCGAGTGTCCACAAATAGCCCACGGAAGGCAGGGTGTTGCACAGCTGTGACGCGAGCTGCGGAAATCGCAAAGTCACAATGTTCTGTTGTGCTTAATTGAAAATGAATAGTTTGTAAGCAGAGTGCAGCTTCGAGCGGCTTCGATCATCAATCTCGAATGTGGACTTGATTACCTCGCCAGAGGAACAAAGGGTTTGGTTATGAAATGCGCTTTGTTTTGCGGCGAATTGACTTGATCAATTAAGAAAATGTACGGGGGCTTTGATAAGATTGGTTTATAGTTGCAACTTAAAGTGGAAGCGAAGTGAAGCAAGAAGTGTCCGGCGCACGCAACGTTCCTCCAGACTGTTCCATACCTTATTGGGACATATGGAGATAGCGTTCGCATCGAGAACTCTCTATCAGAGATCGACGTAAAGTTGCGACTGAGTTTGAGCCAGAGGAAGACTGGAAACTGTGCATTTGACAATCAACCACATCGATTGGCCTTCGCATAGTTGTCGAAGTTCCATTGAAGAATCGAAGCGGTTCTTAAGACCTCAAGATTCATCGGTATAGGGACACTCAGCTTCGAAGCTAATGTGTATTGGCACAACTTGCTCGAGTTGAATGGCTCGGTAAATAGTGGCGATTCCAAAGAAACTATGTTCCAATTAATACTAACTCCATCCATCAAATATTGGTCCTTCGAGCCCCATTCTGTTCTTCAAAGCCTCTCAAAGTGGCCGCAGTTCTTTGGATCTTGAATTGAATACATTTTCAGATTTACACAAGTTGAGAAGGGCCTCAACCAACTTGGAGTGTGCAACTGGAGGCAGCTAGCGAGAAATCATCTTTGCTGGAGAGGCATGTTGGTTGGGGTCCAGCTCCACACCGGAATGTAGTGCCACAAGAAGGAAAAGAAAAAAATATACGCTTTCAGTCTAATTCACGCAAATACACAGCATATTGGACACAGCTGGTTCGGATCTACTTTTAAACGGCCTTATACTGAATAGCATGAAGAACGACATCGATGTTAAAACTAAATGGACTTCTAGGACACTTCTTAATTTGGACCCAAAAGAAATGGCAATCAGCATGACTTTGGTCACCCGAGTCAGGAGCATATCCGCACATTGAAACCCGAGTCGGTGTCAGCGGCTTCAAAAACCTTTAATGATCGAATACCTAGCCAGATGTCACCGGTTAAAATTCAGCCAACTCAGTCCGCTCTTTGTTTATTTGAACTTACAGCCCACCTTGAAAAGATCAAAAAAATATTGATCTTGTCAGGTTCTCAAGAACTAATCGCACATCAATGAAATGTTTATATCTATCGGCCGTACATACATTTGCATGCTGTCGCCGCCACGCAAAGATAAATAAACTCATTTTCATAGACCCGCTCATGACCAGGAACACACTGAAAGTGTGGTTCTCTTGATCTTTGCAGCAAAGCTTCCTTGTTAATGTCAGAGCGTGCAGGGTCGTGTGCTACATCTTTCTGCGGCGCTTGGATGCTCCTCCACTTGGCATCGTGTGGGCAAATAAATTATGACTGAAGCACGACAACAATCAGGGTGCTGTGACGCAAACCAATTGACACAATGAATGTATATCGATTAATTTTAATTGCCTGACATTTCCCGCTGAACATGATTGAGTCCAACGGCGACCGATGAATGCAGACGAGGAGTGCTGTGGGAGCTGCGTTCGTGGTGTGATTGACATTTTGCAGAGATGTGAACAAAGCCGAACAATTTATTGAATTGAAATAGAGAGAGAGAGAAAGAGAGAGACTTGCAATCAACAATACAGAGCAACTTCTTGTTAGGAATGTCAGTGACATGATTGCAGAGTCCTTGAAATTAGGCTGCTCTAGGAGACAATAACCCGAGTTTTCTTGGGGAAGCAGACAGTGAGTTAGACATTGGTACACAGTGTCCTCTGCAACTTCTCTGATTTGCCACAAATGGAAATTGGGTGGCACTGTTGGCCCTGTGAATAGTGATATCATTGAGTCATTCTTCGAGAGCCAGTCTTTGAGAACCAGTCTTCGAGGGCCAATCTTCGAGAGCCAGTCTTCGAGAGCCAGTCTTCGAATGCCAGTCTTCGAGAGCTGGTCTTCGAGAGCCGGTCTTCGAGAGCCAATCTTCGAGAGCCAGTCTTCGAGGGCCAATCTTCGAGAGCCAGTCTTCGAGAGCCAGTCTTCGAGAGCTGGTCTTCGAGAGCCGGTCTTCGAGAGCCAATCTTCGAGAGCCAGTCTTTGAGAGCCAATCTTCGAGAGCCAGTCTTCGAGAGCCAGTCTTTGAGAACCAGTCTTTGAAAGCTAGTCTTCGAAAGCCAGTCTTTGAGAGCCAGTCTTTGAAAGCCAGTCCTTGAGAGTCAGTCTTCGAGAGCTAGTCTTCAAGAGCCAGTCTTCGGGAGCCAATCTTCGAGAGCCAGTCTTCAAGAGCCAATCTTCGAGAGCCAGTCTTCGAGAGCCAGCCTTCGAGAGCCAGTCTTCGAGAGCCAGCCTTCGAGAGCCAGTCTTCGAGAGCCAGTCTTCGAGAGCTGGTCTTCGAGAGCCAGTCTTCGAGAGCCAATCTTCGAGAGCCAATCTTCGAAAGCCAGTCTTCGAGAGCCAACTTTCAAGTTCCAATCTTAGAAAGCCAATCTTCGAGAGCCAGTCTTCGAGAGCCAGTCTTCGAGAGCCAATCTTCGAGAGCCAGTCTTCGAGAGTCAGTCTTCAAGAGCCAGTCTTCGAGAGCCAGTCTTCAAGAGCCAGTCTTCGAGAGCCAGTCTTCAAGAGCCAGTCTTCGAGAGCCAATCTTCGAGATCCAGTCTTCGAGAGCCAATCTTCGAAAGCCAGTCTTCGGGAGCCAACTTTCAAGTTCCAATCTTAGAGAGCCAATCTTCGAGAGCCAGTCTTCGAGAGCCAGTCTTTGAGAGCCAGTCTTCAAGAGCCAGTCTTCGAGAGCCAGTCTTCAAGAGCCAGTCTTCGAGAGCCAGTCTTCAAGAGCCAGTCTTCGAGAGCCAATCTTCGAGAGCCAGTCTTTGAAAGCCATTCTCCGAATTCCTTAAAAGACCCGATGATCCTCAAATGTCATCGTTTTGCATCAGTCGAAAGAGCCAGTAGTCGGAAAAAAACAAGGTCTGGAATATCCGGCGGCTGGGGCAAAACCGCCCATTTCATTGCTCAAGTGTATTTTGACCAGTAGAACCAAGCGGGGTCGAGCCTTGCCTTGCAAGATCGCCTTGTCAGGTCTTTCGGACGTTTATGGTTAATTTTTGACGAAAGTGGACGATGGTGGAACATGTTCTGCCTAGAAATAGTGTATGCATAGTATTTTTTCTTCTTGGGGCAATCAAAGTATATTCCTTTTTTTGTCACCTGTTCAGTGCAAAAATCTCTTCCTTGAGGTCCTTCAGAAAGCAATTCCGAGGTGAAAAATTACCTTTCGACATCTCTCAGTTTCAACTGACAGATACCCAATTTTCTTCCTTTTGAATAAATCCAAGTTTATCTAACCAAACAGAAATTGATGCCCGAGTCACTCTTAATGCTTGCACCTTTCACGGATCTTGATCGTCAATTCTAAAATGTTTCTTGGCTGGCTAAAACTCTCTTTGTCTTTGTCGTTAGAATTACCACTTTCGCAGCATCGAACCCACTCTCTGTATGATTTATCGGTCAAAGCATACTCACCATAAAATTCTTAAAGCGTTCGATAGGCTCCAGCTCCACTTTACGTTCAATTAAAAAAGTACATCAATACTTCCCGACAAATCCGCACATTTTCGAAGAAAAAAAAAATATTTTCTAAAGCAGACAGTGATGCACACTTGTCATAACATTCCAATGAAGTGTATAATCACTTCCAAGATCGGACACAACTTGCAGGTGGCGACATATTTTGAAATCGGACTGAATTAGAAGCCCTTCTAACTACTTGTGAGCACGTTTTCTAGGACTTCCTCAAGTTTCCAAAAGACACGCATTTTTAAAAAATAAAGTCATAGTGGAATTTGTTCTTGTTGTACCATAATCTAAGGGCATTCCTCTAGGGTGTATTTTACACTCCAAATATTTTTTCCTCCAAGGTCTGTAGAGAGCATGGACACTACTGCTCCACCTCCAGTGGACAGCCTAGGCTAAGGTGGCGCACACAAGTGGAGAAGGACCTCAACCAACTTGGAGTATGCAATTGGAGGCAGCTAGCGAAAGATCGTGCTGGCTGGAGAGGCATGTTGGCCCAGGTTCACCCCGTGCTGTAGCGCCACAAGAAGGAGAAAAAAGAGTCTTTCCGTTTCGTTAAAAAGGTTGCTATAAGCAGAAGGATGTTTTCGATTTTTACAATCATCAGTGGTTATTGCAGGACGAAGGTTCATTGTTCAGTTTTCATTAAAATCCTCAAAACAGAAGAGGCCGAAAAAGGAAAACGACGTGTCCATTCCAGAAAGTATTGCCTTTAATCTCTTCGCCCAAAATGTCGCTGTTCAACAAAAAATAATTTGATCCTTCATGTGGACACTGTGACAGCTGAAGGGGCTGGATAGGCATGTAACCACTGTAGTAGCTGAAGACGCTGGATAGGCATGTGAACACTGTGGCAGCTAGAGAGGCTGGATCGGCATGTGGCCACGCAAAGATGCAAAAAAGGCTAGTTTCCTAGGATAGATTTAAGCTTTCACTGAAACCTTTCTTTTTTGAAAACTCAGCGAAAATACTGCTCTTTACAAATACAATTATTCACCCCCAGCATTGAATCCGCCGGATCGACCGCGGCGTTAGAATGTCAATATTTCCGCGATTTGCTATCATTGTAAACGCAAGTGAACAAAAGCCGGTAAGGAAGTGCAAAAAAATAGCTATCATTGAATTCGCGGTCGATTTCCCTTCCGTACAAATGCGACATTTCTCATCCGCAACACATGACGCAGATACTAGTTGGCAAAATGATGAAAGTGAAGAAGTAAGTTTAATAATCACACATTTTGATATTTTATTAATTGTACCGAATGTTGGTACACCAGATGAAAGAAAATCCGGATATCGCGAAAAACATGATCAGAGACCATCGAAAAGTTTTGGATAAATCTTCATCAGGAGCTGAATAGTTTGGGTCCATCTGTACAGGAAATGTTGGAGTGGAAAAAGCCAAATTTAAATAAATAATCTCTATTTATCTATGGATGATCATTTTGGATACATGTACTTTAGGTTTAGTCGGACCACAAATCTCCCCTCGGAAGAAACTTTGCCACAACAAAAGGGAACTGAAGGCAACAGGTGGAGAGGGAAACAAGGAGATCTTTTTTCACTCCGTTGGAAGAGGAAGTTATTCAGTTCGTTTGCTTAAAGGATTGTGTTGATGGTTTGCCACAAACTAAAAGCTTTGGTGTTCATTTGTCGAACTTAGCTTCCACCTCCAATATTGATGATGTTATTGCTGGTGTCCTTTCATCAAAGGAAAAAGAAAATGACATCAACAACACAAATATCATGACGCGTAGTACGACAAAGGATACACCCAGGAAAACATTTCAGAGGCCATTGCAACTTTTGAAGAAACAGGTGAAAGTTCAAGAGCAGCTGTGTGAAAATCTGTCAACAGCGCTAGAAACAGTTCAAAAACAAAACGAAGAAATTAACACCTGCTTGCGAAAAATATACCGGACCATCGATCGACTAAATGACATCCAAACGAAAAATAACAAATTGCACCAACAACTTTTCAACGAGACGAGGAGGCATAACGCATTGAAATCTTGCCCAGTTCCATTTTGACACCCACCCTCTGCTAAAAACTCAGGCATGCTGCAAATTTTACATCAGGGTCAGTCATAATGATCTGACAACAGGTGGTAATTTTGCCTTCAACACGTCCAATATATACTGAAAACCCGCTTTGTTCAATCTGAATTGTTTGCTAAGCCCACAATTATGAATATCAACTTCAAGTTCAATGAAGAAATTGCTCTTCACTTACTGAGCATCGGATAACAAACAAACATCATTTGTCATGTCCCTTATTTGTTGGCGGATAAGTCGGCAATCACTTTCTTCCTCCTCTAAATCCAAAAAAAGGCAATTGTGCCCATAACTTTTAATTTATTTATAATTGAAGTCAATCTTTCTTTAAAAAAAATTTCAATTTCAATTGAACAAAATTTTCATTTCACCGGCAATGTAGTTCATCCGGCGGATTTAATGATAGTGTTTGGCCGCGGAAATGAAGGGATGCGGATTGGACAAACTCCCGCCGCGGTCAATCCGGCGGATTTTATGATAATAATAATTGTTGGCGCTACAGTCCAGAGGGGGACCAGGGCCTAGCTTGCTCATCAACTACTCGTGTTGTGCGCGCTACTGTTCTCTCACGAGTAGAAGGGACCTACAGTTTTTTGCCGACTCCGAACCGCGAGATTTGAGAAGCTTCCTTAGACAGTTATTACTCTTTAAGTGTTGTCAGCAGCTCGAAAGAGGTGGTGCCGTGAAATATTCGCAAAATTGGTGTTGAGCTGGGAATCGAACCTAGACCCTTCGGCGTGTGAGTGTCGCACTCTACGCACTACGCCACGGCGGCCACGGGGATTTTATGATAGGCATTATTATTTTTCAGCTGTTGGGGTAATAAATGCCCGCGATATCACTACGCCATTCCACATACCGCGATTTATTGCGATTCCTCCGGGACATAGTCCAAACGTTTTCGGAGTAGTTTGAATTTACTCGTCCCACGTCTGCTAAGAAGTCCACTACCTTGCAGATTCCAATCTTACGAACAAGCCGTGAATATGAGGATATTCGTGCAACCATTTTTGCTGGCTAAACGATGAATTTCTCGAGCTCAGCCGTGCGCTAGAGTTGTGTATTCCCGGACCTTCATCGTTCCTAAAGATATAACTACGGTGACAGTTCAAATTGCTTTTTTCAGCTTACATGTGACATACTTTGATTTTATTGGCATTGGAAATTTCTGTCTTCTTCGTGTATATGGACAAACACCATGAATTTAAACATATATCTGGAATGGAAGTGCAATATGAAGGTTGCCTCTTTTATTTCGGGATTGGGCAACCCTAGTGTTGCAATCTGGCCAGCTCTATCGTAAAGTTTAACATTTTTGAGGTTATACGTACTCAGAATGCTTTGACGTCAACTTAAACAGTAACTTAAAAGATTCATCTCGCCCAGAAAATGGAATTAAATCGCGAAAATTTTCGTGCGATTATTTTTTACAACTTTCGACGTGGATTAACTCAACAAGAGTGCATCGATGAACTTAAATCAATTTTTGGCGATGAAGCTCCATCAAGGACCAGTGTTTATCGATGGTATGGTGAATTCAACCGAGGTCGTAGTTCACTCCAGGACGAATTTCGTGACGGTCATCAAAAATCAGTTGTTGTTCCGGAAACCATTGATGCTGTGCGCCAACTGATTTTGCAATATCGTCATGACCTATCGTGAGATTGAGACAACCTTAGGCATTAGACCAGCATACATTCAATATTGAATGAACATTTGACCGTCAAAAAAATTTGTTCGCGTTGGATCCCACACAATTTGTCAATCGCTCAAAAGAAGACTCGTGTCGATTGGTCGAAAGAAATGTTCCAAAAATACGATCGCGGTGCTTAGAAACACGTCTATGACATCGTGACAGGTGATGAATCGTGGATTTACGCGTATGAAGCCGAAAGTAAACAGCAGTCGACTGTATGTGTGTTTCAAATTGATCCAAATCCAACTACAGTAGCTCGCGCACGAAGCACTTCCAAGCAAATGGTCGCCTGTTTCTTCGGAAAAACTCGACACGTCGCAACCATACCAATAGAACAACGCAGAACACTCAATTCTGAGTGGTGCACAATCATTTGTTTGCAAGTTGTCTTCCAAGAAATCAGGAAAACCAACCGCCGAAGACGGATCACTCTTCACCACGACAATGCGAGCTCTCACACATCGGCTCAAACAACTGCATTTTTGAGCACTCAAAGCATCGATTTGATGAGTCATCCGCCGTACAGTCCTAACTTGGCACCGAATGACTTCCTTTTATTACCGTTCGTAAAAAATAAAATGAGAGGTCAACGTTGTTCAACACCTAAAGAAGCGGTTGATGCGTTCAGAATGCATCTTTTGGAGATACCTCAATCAGAATGGCAAAAGTGCTGCGACAATTGGTTCAAACGCATGCAAAAGTGTATATAACTCAATGGGGAATATTTTGAAAAACAATAAAGCTATTTTCGATAATTATTGTTTGCTTTTGTTCTCTAATCCCGAAATATAAAAGGCAACCCTCGTACCTAGTTCCGTACGTACATGAACAGCCTTCAATGTCAACATATAGATGGAAGCAAATAGTTTCTCGGAACTAATTGCTGGAACTAGTTCCTTACCTCACAGAAACTGTTCTATATTCGGTTCCGCAAGGACATTTGTGGTCGCCGTAGCGTAGTACGTAGAGTGCGACGCTCACACGCCGAAGGGTCTAGGTTCGACTCCCAGCTCAAGACCAATTTTTCGAATTTTTCACGGCACCACCTCTTTCGAGCTGTTGTCACCAGCAAGTTGTCAGCAGCAACTCAAAGAGTAATAACTGTCTAAGAAAGCTTCTCAAACTTTGTCGTTCGGAATCGGCAAAAAACTGTAGGTCCCTTCTACTAGTGAGAGAACAGTAGCGCGCACAGCATGAGTAGTTGATAGGCCCTGGTCCCCCTTTGGACTGTAGCGCCAACAATTATTATTATTAAGGACATTTTTGTTCAAACCCATTTCCACACCTTTTTTTCGTGATTCCAATAAAGGGTTTAAGACTTGCAGCTCGGTGTGTTTCCAGTAATGTCCGAAAACAGTGTTCTGCGTAGACGAAAGTTTGTAGGTTGCCAAAGTTAGTTTGCTAAAGTTAGCTAGATGCAATACCTCCAGTTGCGTGTTCCATCTTACCCGACGAGGTCCTCAGATCTTCCCCAGATTCGAAGACTTTTCAGGACGAGGCAGTAATGCTTTAACGTGAACAAACCACTTCGAGGATATTTACATGTCTGATAACGCACATATCACCGCACAGTCCATAGACTTCATCATCATCAGTTCTCATACAGAATCTGTCAATCTAAACAGAAACCAAAATCGCACGTAATTTGCTTTTATCGGAAAAGGACTCTACCAAACAATTGCCTAGAAACAACCAGCGTTGCCTTTGTTTGAGTACTACGGAGACGGGGCACCCGCAGCCCCAGTGTTGCCCATTGTAACGCTCTATCCAAGGCGTCGGTGTTGTTTGCTCTTTCCTTATTACAAAAAGGGGCTTTTTTTGGCAGACTGGTTCAACGCCAGCAGACCAGGGGCAGTTCGTCCAATTACGTCAATATCATTCGCGTAAGTCACCAACAGAACGAATCTTTGGTTATCTGGTGTTGTAAGTTTTAGACAAACTTCTTTAGAATGACAAGTCACAAGAGTGCTACGCTCTCACTTTTATTTCACTGCAACTTAACGAACCTTCACGAAGCAGTTGCTATAAGCGTTGTTGGGCTTTCTTAAGTGATTCTAGGTTGAGGTTCCGCTCGTGTACCATACTTATCCGATAAACCACTAAAACCCCTCAAGTCTTACTGTCACATATATTTAGATACATTTGTCTTAGTATAAAATTTTAAAATGTTTTCGATTTTATCACAGTCTTCTCGAGAAGTATAGAGTCTCTCACGTCTCCTTGGGTAAAAAGACCTGCTTCACGTCCTTCATTTCGACGTCCGCAGCACGTGGGGATTCCTTTTTCCCACTTCGGAAATACTCTTCGATCTCCAGCAAGGTTTTGCCCTTTGTCTCCGGCAAGAAGAAGTAGACGAAAAACAGTGACAGCGTCGCCATGGCGCCGTAGAAACCGAACACATTGTAAGTTCCGATCTGCTCATTTAGCGCTGGGTGCGCTTTAAGAACAATAAATGTCATCAGGAATCCAAAGCAGCCGGTAATTCCGGCACATGGCCCGCGGAGTTTCTGCGGAAATACCTCGGGTATCATGAAGAAGGGCAGTGTCAGCAATCCCATCGTGCTGCAGACAATGAACACGACCAGCGCCACAGCCGAGAGATATGGTATCTTGACGCCGGGAAACCAACCCTCCATGGCCAGGATGAACATGCATATGGCGCTACCAGCGGCTGAGAAGAGACCAGCGCCCCGACGACCCCACTTCTCCAGCAGCGAGCACATCATGCAGGTGACCACGACGCGGGCAATGCCAATGAAGACCGCACAGAGGATGGGGTCTATGTTGACACCAGCTTCGATGGCGATCTGCACCGCATAGACGATGATGACGAAGATTCCGGACAGTTGCTGGCAGCAGAAAAGGCCTATCATGATCAGGAGGGGCTTGTAGATCTCAGGCTCTTTCACAGATTTGATGAAAGACAACTTCTTCTCGCCATCACGAAGCTGAATGGCTTTTTGGAGGACGGTGAACTCGGCTTCAACTTCGGGATGTGTTTGACCTGAGGGCGAAAGAAGATGTGAGTTGCGAAATAGGACTCTCGCGTAAGTCCGTCAAACCTGCATCAAGACCTCTGAAGTAGGACAAGGACTTCTTTGCCTCGAAGTCCCGGCCTTTCGAGAGCAGCCAACTGGGAGTTTCAGGAACTGGAATCAACAGCACCAGGCACGTTATCTGAAATCCTAGCAGAATTAAGGCAATAAGATGCCAATCGTCCTAGAAAATGAAAAGTAAGCCAAATGATCGATCTTTTCCGTGTGGTTGTCGCTTACTCTGATAAAGTATCCAAGCACATAAACGAACAAGATGCCGAGGGCCACTGCGATGGACACGCCCAAAATAAGTCGCCCACGGATCTTAGGCAAACTTATTTCAGCTCCGTACACACCGGGCGGCGCACTGCCCATTCCAATGCCGATACCAATAGCGATTCGAGAGACAATCAACTGAATGAAGAGCGTTTCCGAATTTGTCCGCGAAGCTGTCGCCATTACGGCCCAGGCAATGATGGCGATTGCGTTGATAAGGATCAGCGTCTTTTTCCGGCCAATTCTGTCCAGCAGAAGAGCTGTCATAAGGGCACCCAATGGACTTCCCATTGAATTTATGGAAGCTGAAACGGAATTCAAAAGTTAGTCTTTGAAAAATGATAAACAAATAGCTACAACTTACCATACCAAGTCCCTTGGGATTTGGTTAAGTAGGCTTGTTCTTCTGGATCGGTGAGCTGGCGAAGGGTCACGGCCGGCAGGGACAATCCCATGCCTATGGCAAATATGCCAACATTCACCAGGACTCCTATCAGTTCCTGAAAGGTAAAGGGACAGTTAGACGGTTTTTGTTGGAGGAGACGATTGACACTTACCTGTCTACGGACTGCTTTTGGTTGCTCACCCAGTGGCTCAGGAGTGCTCGGCTTGTTCAATCCATAAACAATCACTGGCTTGTAGCCGCCGTGTTGCAGACTTTCTTTTTCATCACTGTACGATTGTCCTGTCATTTTGCGTCTTTATGTGTAACGTCTGAAATGTGGTAAGAATTTAAATAAAATAACAGTAATTGAGTGAATGTTTTGGGAATTTTTATTTTCTGTCAAAGTTTGGAGCTCAGCTGTAATAATTGAATTAGATTTTTAGAAGTCAGCGTCATTGCGTTTTGTAAAATAAACCTGGTTAAGCGCATAATTCCGAAAGCAAACAATATTTGTCCCGATTCCACTAACAAGTAGTTCACTATGGTATGTAAAGATCGCCTTTAGCACTATACTTCACCCCTTTTCGGTCGCGGTTTTTTGAAGATTTTCAGGTTATGGTAACTTTCTAACTAGTGATTACTTTGAAGGTATAGAGTGTTTGAGATTTGAGTAAGCGATATTTTTTTCACTAGCATTTATATTTTTAGCTGGTAAGTGTTTTATTTTAAGTTTTGTTAGGCATTTTAGAATAAATACAACAATGCATCAAATTTGTTCAAATTTATTTGGAAATAATAGTTTTGTTAGAAAAACGTATTACGTCCATTTTACAGCCAACAGAATGGACTCTCGGTTGAATGGACACATCAAAAACAAAACTGTCATATTTAGTGTTGAAATAGCCCTTAAATATATTTTCATACACAATTCCATTCGCAAGAACTGACCGTTTGGTGTGCTTCCCGGGTTGGTGGAATAATAGGTCCGTTCTTCTTAAAAAACAGTGCTGACAAGAAATTTCCATCAATGGTAACCACTGTAAAGCCATAGTTGCTAACTTTTTCCTTCATTAACTGAACACCAATAATGTGAAAGAGCTGTAGTGTCAACAGGACGGCGCAACATGTCACACGACTCTTGTCACAATTAGTTTATGGAAGGAAGCGCTTGGTAACCGCATAGTTTCAAGTTACAGACCTGTGAATTGGCCTCGAAAACTGTGTTATTTAACGCCGCGTGACTACTTTCTGTGGGGATGTGTTAAGTTAATAGTCTAAGCCGGGAACAATTGATCAATTGAAGGACAACATTCGACGATCACAAGTGATGAAAAAAGTCATCGAAAAGTGGACGGCCAGATTATACGATTGTCGCCTTTTATATTTCAGGATCAGAGAACAAAAACAAATATTAATCATCGAAAACAGCTTTATTGTTCTTCAAAATGTTCCCCATTAAGATCTATACACTTTTGCATGCGTTTGAACCAATTGTCGCAGCACTTTTGCCACTCTGATTAAGGTATGTCCAAAACGTGTATTCTCAACGTATCAACCACTTCTTTAGGTGTCGAAAAACGTTGACCTCTCATTTTATTTTTAACGTACGGGAATAAAAAGAAGTCATTCGGTGCCAAGTTAGGACTATACGGCGGATGATTCATCAAATCGATGTTTTGAGTGCTGAGAAATGCAGTTGTTTGAGCCGATGCGTGGTGAACTTGTTTGTTGCCGTGGTGAAGAGTGATCTGTTTTCAGCGGTTGGTTTTCCTGATTTCTTGGAAGACAACTGGCAAACAAATGGTTGTGTACCACTCAGAATTGACTGTTCTGCGTTGTTCTACTCGTAGTAGTGCAACTGTAGTCGCAACAGAGACTTGTCCAGTTTGTCCGAAAAATCAGGCGACCATTTGCTTGGAAGTGCTTCGTGCGCGAGCTACTGTAGTTGGATTGGACTCAATTTGAAACACCCATACAGTCGACTGCTGTTTACTTTCGGGCTCATACGCGTAAATCCACGATTCATCACCTGTCACGATGTCATAGAAGTGTTTCGAAGCACCGCGATCGTATTTTTGGCGCATTTCATTCGACCAATCGACACGACAGTTTTTTGAGCTATTGACAAATTGTGTGGGTTCCAACGCGGACAAATTTTCATGCAATATTGAATGTATGCTGGTCCCACTAATGCCTAAAGTTGTCTCAATCTCACGATAGGTCACGATCTTGCAATATCAGTTGGCGCACAGCATCAATGGTTTCCGGAACAACAACTGACTTTGGACGACCTTCACGAAATTTGTCTTGGAGTGAACTACGACCTCGGTTGAATTCACCATACCATTGATAAACACTGGTCCTTGATGGAGCTTCATCGCCAAAAATTGATTTAAGTTCATCGATGCACTCTTGTTGAATTAATCCACGTCGAAAGTTGTACAAAATAATCGCACGAAAATGTTTACGACTTACGTCCATTTCCTGGGCGAGATGAATCTTTTAAGTAACTGTAAACAACACAAATAGCGCTCGGATGTCAAAGCGTTCTGAGTACGTATAACCTCAAAAATGTTAAACTTTACAATAGAGCCGGCAGTTGGCAGATTGCAACACTAAGGTTGCCCAATCCCGTAATATAAACGGCAACATTCGTACTACCTCTGACTAAGTCACATGCCAGAAATCATATTTTGTTAATAATGCCAGAAAACTATCTCTAACTTAAAGCATATTTAATATGAATTTAGAATAAGCATCGTTACATTATTGCATTTCAAAGCTTTGTACCTCCAAAAAAACACATTCTTTAATTATAGGTTTTGTGTACCTCAATTATAGTTGTGACACAAACCAGACATCTTGTCTTTGTTCTTAGTTCTTGTCGCAAACCAAATCTCTCGTCTTCGAATGTGTCACGTTTTCCTCAAGATATGCAGTTTTATTGCACGATAACGTTGGTCATCACACAAACGGGGATCTGTCAATAAATCTTCTCTTTAACAAGCTCGTACACTCGTTTGTCTTTCAACTCAATCAATTAATAAAAACATTTGACAGACATTGTAAACATCACAAAATGACGGTTGATTGCTGATGAAAGCTATCCGACAACACTACTTAGGGGCCAAAAGTCAATGAAATCTATGAGATTGCTATCAACGTTGCGATAAGACAAAACTTTACAACAAATTCAAGGACATATTTGAAATACTACTCAAAATCTATTCTGGCAGCCGTGATAAGAGAAGAGATCTAGACATATACACACAATTCCTCGCAGGACTTCGCCCCGTTATCTGTGATCTAAGAAGATTCGCCTTTAGACAAGCTTGAATTTACTGTCGTATCATTGTTTACCAATGGCTTCGTTGCACGAGCTCTTTGTTGAACTCTTTGCGACGCGCGCCATAAACGAGACTGTTGATGTAATTTTTATGACTAGGAGTTTAATTGCCCGACAGCGCACACGAGAAAAGCAATAAAGTACAAACGAGAGCAGACTTGATAAATTTTAAATTAGTCACTAACAAACATATCATTTGCGGTGTGTAACCGGGGCCGCAAGGAGAACAAACGTCTGAGGCAATGCGAAATTCTTGCGTCTGGCCTTCTGATAAACACAATGTGATCACTGTTAGTGTCAAATAATGAAGTCAAAGAATTGGTTTATTTTATTCGTATACGATTAATAACAGTGTCTTAATGGAGAAATTGTTAATGGAGTTCTTTGCGTCACGTGGTCAGCCGAAATATTAGGTCTGTTCCAATTCATTTGTGTACGGAAATTCGTAGCTGAGTAGTTTGGGTAAAAATCTCTCTTGCAGAGAGTAACTCGACCAAACCTTGTGATACGACTTTTCGCAGAAATTCGTAAACAGCTATCGGATGAATGAAATCTCAGAGGTTTTTTTGTTTTCACTTTGACAGCCATCTGCTGCCCACAGATTTTTCTTCTGCAGCAATTCATAGGGAGGTGGAATATGTTGCTCTCTCATGAGCTCCTTCTACGAAAAAATCAACTGATGGAACACTTTTTCGTAGTTTTTCGGGCAAATTCGTATACATTCATAGCAATTCAGAGCAATTGCAACGGACCTATTATTTGTAGGACCTAACATATCGGTCGTGGTCGCCGTGGCGTAGTGGGTAGAGTGCGACGCTCACACGCCGAAGGTCCAGGTTCGATTCTCTTTCGAGCTGCCAACAACACTCAAAGAGTAATACTGCCTTCTCACACTTCGCCGTTCGTGGGTAGAGTGCGACGCTCACACGCCGAAGGTCCAGGTTCGATTCTCTTTCGAGCTGCCAACAACACTCAAAGAGTAATACTGCCTTCTCACACTTCGCCGTTCGGAGCCGACAAAATAATGTAGGTCCCTTCTACTCGTGAGAGAACAGTGGCGCGTACAACAAGAGCAGTTGATGAGCAAGCTAGGCCCTGGTCTCTCTGTGGACTGTCGCGCCAACAATTATTATTATTATTAACATATCGGTCAACGCCATCTTTTTACAGGTTTTAAAACAAATGTATGGAGCTGGCCGCGTACGTTTTATTTCTTTATTTCTGCAATTTTTCTTCCAGATTGCGGAGCTTGAGGCTATAATACGCCAGCAAAGAAACAGAGTGATTCAATACCTTGCGCTTGCATTTGTAGATTCTCTCGAACGATCACCCTTAACTCGGCTAGGTCATGTTCCGATAATGAATGGGAACAACGCCCAATAATCCAGGTTACATTTTATATCTGCATGAGATAAGGGTGAGAAAGACAACTTATCAGTCAGTTGAAAGGTAAGGAAGGTGCAAAATAAAATAAACTTAAAAATAATAAATTGTAAGGCGCGACAATCCACCGGAAGACCAGGGCCTAGCTTGCTCATCAACTACTCGTGTTGTGCACGCTACTGTTTTCTCACGAGTGGAAGGGTTCTACAGTATTTTGTCGGCTTTTTCTTTATTTTGAGAAGCTTTTTCTTAGACAGTTATTACTGTTTGAGTGTTGCTAGCAGCTCGAAAAAGGCCGCGAAAAAATTCGAGTTGTTCAGCCGGGAATAGAACCTCTATCTTCGGCGTGTAAGCGTCGGACTCTACCCACTACGCCATGGCGGCCACAAAATAAACCTAAACATCTCCTTATATTAAGGAAAGTACACATTAAGGGATAAAAAACAAACTTCAGATCCCTTGAAGCCAAAAGTAGAAAAAAGGGAAATGGAGAATAGCTTGCACCACTGTAAAGTGGTTATTTTGACTTTTAAAATGAAGATGCATCCGGGTGGTCGAAATGGTATTCCTCAATTGAGCTCCGTCACATGGGGTCGTCCGATCTATGAAGGGGCATTGGGTGTTTAAATGCTGCTTTTTTGTAGCGTCCATAAGTCCAAAACAAACAAACTCTCGTTCACAACAAAGTGTGTCTTTTGTGTAAGGAGTAGGCAAAATTTGTAAGTTTTAAGAAACATCTTAACTACCCTCTATCTGGCTTAGTTGGTGTTCCACTGAATTACAACCGATGTCGTTGTAAAGATGGAAGTTGGTACTTCCAGTCTTAAATTTCACCCCTCACAAACAGCAAATGCGCTACAATTTACACGTTTTCATCGAGAATGGAAAATATGAGTGTTAGGCGTCTGAAAATGAAAATAATGTCCCCAACCCTGTAACAACCAACCATGGGTTTGAAGATGGACTACGTTACGGAAGGCCTACGAAGTTTGCCTTTTATATTTCGGGATTGAGCAACTCTAGTGTTGCAATCTGCCAACTGCTAGCTCTATCGTAAAGTTTGACATTTTTGAGATTATACGTATTCAGGACGTTTGACATACGAGCGCTAACTTAAAAGAATCATCTCGCCTAGAAAATGGAATTAAGTCGTGAAAAGTTTCGTTAATAAAATTTGTTCGCGTTGGATACCACACAATTTATCAATCGCTCAAAACTAGGCTTGTGTCTATTGGTCGAAAGGAAAGGAATGCGGTGCTTTAAAACACGTCTATGACATCGTGACAGGTGATGAATCGTGGAATTAGGCGTATGAGCCCGAAAGTAAACAGCAGTCGACTGTAAGGGTGTTTCAAATTGAACCAAATCCAACAAAAGTTGCACGCGCACAAAGCACAAAGTAAATGGTCGCCTGTTTTTTGGAAAAACTGGAACCGTACCACTAGAACAACGCAGAACTGAGTGGTACACAACCATTTGTTTGCCAGTTGTCTTCCAGAAAACCAGGAAAACCAACCGCCGTAGACGGATCACTCTTAACCACGAAAACGCGATCTCTCACACATCGGCTCAAAGAACTGCATTCTTAAGCGCTCAAAACATCAATTTGATGAGTCATCGGCCCTATAGTCCTGACTTGGCACCGAATGACTTCTTTTTATTCCCGGACGTAAAAAATAAAATGAGAGGTCAACGTTATTCGACACCTGAAGAAGCGGTTGATGCGTTCAGAATGCACGTTTTGGACATACCTCAATCAGAGTGGCAAAAGTGCTTCGACAATTGGTTCAAGCGCATACAAAAGTGTATAGACCTCAATGGGGAATATTTTGAAGAACAATGAAGCTATTTTCGATGATTAATATTTGTTTTTGGGTTCTAATCCCGAAATATAAAAGGCAACCCTCGTATTGGTGAAATTCTTCATAAAATTATATAAATTCTTGAAGCCGACTGTCGTGTTATCACTTTTTCGATTGCGCAGGAGTTTAACATTTCCCAGAAAAGTCGTTTAAAACCCTTTGAATATGGTCGGAGATAAGAAGTGTCATGTGTTGAACGAGTTAATGAATGAATTGCTACTGGATCGAAAAAAAAGTCGATACGTTATTGAAGGAAATGATTATTGGTGGTAAGAAAATGTTGTACTTTCTATTCCATAAGCCAGTGTTAGCGGTGTTCAAGTCAAGCTTTTCTTTGTGTTTGGTGGGATTGGCTGGTTAGCATTAACTACGAGCGTCTCAAACATGGTTAAGCTTTAAATTCGATCGTGTTCATCTGAGGGACGGCTCATATGCGAAAGCCTTAAAAAAAAACGCCAGGATATACACTTAGTACTTATTCTTTAGGCGCTCCTTTAGTTCGGTTAGATAGTTCTTATTCATCAACAATATACGGTGGGACCACTCGGCCACAACAACATCCCATGTTGTCTATTGGTTACCAACTTTTTGAAACGAACTTTTTTTATGATGGATCAAACTGTACATCGATTCATGGATAGCCGGTAAACTGAGCGATCTGTTTGCTCGAAAAATATAAAAAACTGTATCAACCTATGAACATCCTATGAACATTTGTAATTGATATTCTTTGGAAAGAATTGACTAAGCTCAGAAACTTGCCTGGTTCCTCTTGGAAATGGCTATAGATAGTTGAAGGTAATGGCGGAGGAAGGTCTCTCGTACATTCATTGTCTCCACAACCTCGTTAGGGAAATTTTTTTGTATTATATCATATAATAGGTGGCCGCCGTGGCGTATTGGGCAGAGTGCGACGCTCACACGCAGCAGGTCTATGTTCAATTCCCAGCTCAACACGAATTTTTCGAATTTGTCACGGCACCACCTCTTTCGAACTGCTGACATCACTCAAAGAGTAATAACTGTCTAAGTAAAAACTTCTCAAATTTCGCCGTTCGGAGGCTGCAAAGAACTGTAGGTCGAGTAGTTGATAAGCAAGCTAGGCCCTGATTCTCCTGTGGACTGAGCGCCAACAATTATTATTATTATTAGGTGCGCGCTAAAAGAATTGTTTACCTCCTTAAGTGGCTGGAATTAAGTCACAGTACGGACCGAAAATATACAGGAAGAGAGGAAAAGGAGGTACCGATTCACATTGGTTTTAAATGCCTGTAATCGGGGGGTAGGTGGCTGGGCCATGTAGAGCGTATGGACACCACTGCTCCGGCCCGAAAAGTCTTTGAATCCGAGCCATGTTGACAACGCAACAGAGGACGACCTAGACTAAGGTGGCGCACACAAGTTGAGAAGGACCTCAACCAACTTGGAGTGCGCAACTGGAGACAGCTGGCGAATGATCGTGCTGGCTGGAGAGGCATGCTGGTTGAGGCCCAGGTCCATCCCGGACTGTAGCGCCACAAGAAGAAGAAGAATGGGGGAAGGGAAGTTGGGATCGGAAGAGCATTCCATAATTATGTGGTGCGACTGAAGAACGAATCTCCAAACTTAACTATACGTCCGAAGGTGGACTTAAGTGTGAACAGTTTACCGAAAATAATAATAAAAACACGAAAGTATTGAATTTTTGTGATATGAATTAAGACGCCAACCTTTTCTTTGAAAGCAGGGCGTTTATCATGAATATTTGTCGCAACCAACAAACAAGGACATAAGAACTAGAACAATTGCAAAATCTTTTTTTAAGACTTAGAAGGAATTTTGTAAACTCCTCACGAAAGCCTGCCGAAGGCACCAACAAGATAAGAAATATTATATCGAGGATCCTGATCAGCTTGTTGGCATATCGAGTGATTGGTTTTGCCTTCATTTACAACTTACTCGTATTTCGAGATGAACGGAACAAAAGAGACGTAGTTTTGTTTTATTTTTTACCAAAAAACAAGGCTCTCCGTCACTAACAAGCACACAATTAGTTTTTCATTTTAATTTAGTAAAATGGTGTATGGATTGTATGAATAATTTGATCGATATTGTCACTTTTCCGATTAAAAAGTAAGTAAGTGGCCGCCGTGGCGTAGTGGGTAGAGTGCGACACTCACACGCCGAAGGGTCTAGGTTCGATTCCCGACTGAACACCTCAAATTTTTCACTGTACAACCCCTTTCAAGCTGCCGACAACACCAACTATCTAAGAAAGCAGACTCAGACTTCGCTGTTCGGAATCGGCTATAAACTGTAGGTCCCTTCTACAGTAGCGTGCACAACACAAGTAAGTTGATGAGAAAGCTAGGCCCTGGCCCTCCTGTGGACTGTCGCGTCTATAATTATTATTATTAAATAGGTATTAGGCGATGTAGTGGGAAAAAAAATAAATGGACTGAGCAAAAATGAAATAAAAAACTATTTTAATGTTCGCCTGAAATTCAATGAAACTAAGCCAAAAGATATACAATGCTAGAGAGTGCCCAACTCACCATGTGTACACACCCACTGTACAAATGGCTCAGTACACCATTTGAAGTGAGCCAAGTGTGCCTATGTGTAATTTTACACGTCAAATTAGCCACTGCTGTATTCACAAGACGTGCAAAGTGTGTGATCTCTACAAAAGCAGATGATATGCGGAGAAGTTCTCTTTTTAAAGTTGTGAAGATCTTGCCACCATAACAAGAATGCTTACTATTTGAAACGATTAGTCAAAAAAATGGAAAATTTGTGGCATACTTTCAGGTGGAGTTTTGTTTCTGTTTTGACAACAATTTCAAAATGTTTCGTGTCCTCGATTGAAGTGTGTTTCTATGTCTAAGCGTAAAGAAGAAGTATTAGCGTTCTGCAAGGGGTGACCTTTTTTATTTGAATATAAGCAAATTTAACCTGATGATGGATATGCGTGCTGTAGAGTTTCGCAAAACAGTTCCTTTACCGGACCGAACATGAAATGGTTCCTTCGTGGAAAGGAACTAGTTCCTAGGACCTACTTAGTTCCGAGAAACTATTTAGTTCCGAGTACCTAGTTAGTTCCGAGGCGATCTTTGTGGTATAGGTAATACCTCATAAAAAAATGAACACTTTGTAAATGTTTAAAAATTAAATCTTCATAAACTACTTCTACTACTACATAAATGTTAGAGTACTGTGCAAAATAATAGCACTGTGCTCAAACTTGTCACAACTTTGTTAATCGCTTTTTTCCAACCCTAATCACATCATATTTATGCCACAACATCCTTATTCTATTAGCAATAAAACCTATAAACAAGACAAGAAAAAAGTGCATTCTTAACTTATAAAAGATCCGTTGTCCGGAAAAACACCGAATTTCGGTGTGTGTGAAATATTAGCACCAAGATCAAAAATTCATGAATATGAAGCAAAAGTCAAGGAATAGTAAAGTTGTTTGTTTTCATTTTTTTATTGGATTAGTATGGTCATATAACCTTTATTTGAAAGTACATCATCACAACGTAGTGGCATGGAGTCGATTAAGGCCTGACATCACTTAACAGGGATATTCTTCCACGCAACCTGCACAATATCCCATAGTTGTTTTGTATTTTTGAGGTTTGCTCAATATACAGCTTTCTTAACACCTGTCTATTCAGGTCCGGAGACTGAGGCGGCCACTCCATAACTTGAACTCCATTGCTTTGGAAAAATGCTTTAAACAGTTTGCTCGTATGTATGGGGTTATTGTCTTGCTGTAGAATCCACGTAAGAGGCATATTCCACTCTGCGTAAGGTAGCATGGTTTTCGTCATTATGCTGACATAACCTCCGGCGGTCATCACCGGTTTTATCCAAAAAATTGGACCAGTACCATAATAGGAGAAGCATCCTCATAACTTTTGCCCCTACATGCTTTACAGTCTTAAAGGTGAACTTTTGGTTTTTCCGCCTATGAACAAGTGTCCTGATCCCAGGAGTACCAAATAAAACTATTTTGAATTCATCTGTCCACAATATATTCCACCATTTAGAAGGTTCCCAGTTCAGGTGTTTTTTCGCAAATTTGTTTCGTTTTAGTACCATAGGCTTAGTTTTGACAGTAGTGTTACTTTTCTTTGACTCCTGGCAGGTAAATTCTTCTTTAGCAGCCATCTTCTTATTGTTGATGTCACAACGGGTAAATTTAACTAATCTTCTGCTTCCCTAGCGTTCATAAACCCGTTCCGTGTGACTAATCTTACTGTTTGTCGTTCATCGGTGGGGTTTAATTTCGATTTTCTTCCTGTTAAGAGTATTTTTTGGCATTTGCAATCATTACATTTATTAATTTATAAATTTGTAAGTTTTACCCTCAAAAAGGAATTCTTTTTTATTAAGGCACGTTTCTAAGGAGTACAATGCACACCACGACCGATTTTACTCTGCTAACCCCGTTGCACTTTTGAATATTATATTTTAATAATTGCAATAATATATGTAGAAATAATTTATAACCAAAAACAATTCAAAAGACTGGTGTACACTTCGAAAACGCTCCTCAGATTGACGTGGTGTTATTATTTTGCACATTTAAATTGGGACCTTTCTTAATGACAAGATGCATTTTTTTTATTGTCTTGTATATGGGTTTTATGACTGATATAATAAGGATGTTGTGCAATTAATATGAGGCTCCTGCCTGTCCATAGAAAAAAGTAATTAGTATAATAGTGACAAAGTCGAACACAGTGCTATTATTTTGCACAGTACTGTATATTCGTGTTTACCAATTTACTCCTACCTGTTACAATTGAAACAATATGTTTTAAATTTCAAAGAACGTTGATATACCCGAACAAGATTTGAGCATTTGTCTAGCAACAAAACTAGTCAAAAACATCTGAAATGTTTCATGAAATGTCAACAAAACAAAGTGGACAACATGTTGTCTGAAACAACATTCAGAACTACCGCAATAGATATATATTCCAGGACCGATATAATTCCATGACTGATATAGTTCCAAGACCGATATAGTTCCGGTGATAGTTCCGAAACTACTCGACACTGGTTACATGTCCATGGAACTACGCACTAACTACGCTCAAACACGTATAAGTCTCCGGAACAATAATGTAAGGAGGAGAAGGAATATGATGAAAGTATTAGCCTTTCTCTTTCTTCTTTTCATACCACAATATACTGTGTTTGACGTGAGGTTGATGGTGTACATCTTACAAAGAAGACAAAGAAAAATGGCCCGGATGAGGGCCATGTAATCTGCTACATGGCCCTCATCCGGCCAATCACGGTATATGGCTGTCCTGTGTGGTTCAACGTGAGTCCTTCCCAGATGGAAAAGATGAGTGTGTTCGAGAGGCGGTGCCTGTGAGCCTGTCTTCGTTTATATCGAACACCAGAATCTCAGTACAAGAAATTCTACCCCAACGAGGTTCTGTACAACGAGTCAAACCTTATACGGATAGATAATTTTACTATTAAGTTGATTCCGAGTCACACTGCTCGTGCCATGGATTCAACCAACAGTCTGATCTTTGGGGCTTACTACCCAAATGAAATGTACCATGAAAAAGTACGTTTTAACGGCTTCATTCCACCTGAAGCTTTCCTTTATTTGGATTTGAAAGGCCTGATACAAGATAAGGACGGCTGTCCTATCGTCTTCCACGTCGCACGTCGAACAGTAGAAAGGTAACTCCACGACCCGGTCGTCGCTCGCAGCCATGAGGATCTCCAACGGTTCAGTAGAGCGATTTTTACTCGAGACAGAGCAGTTTCTGATAAGGAACGGCATTTCTACTGGTGGTTACACCATAATCAGCTTTCGATGCCGCTAACTTCTTAAAGCAAAAGACAGGACAGCTGATTCACTGGGGCCAACAAAAAAAAAAAACAAAAATTATAAAAACATAAAAAAAACCAGAAAAGGTGCACCAGGGGGTATCAGATATATATGTAAGGCATATAAATGGCACATACGTCCGGGTGCACGAGTCCGTATAATGTTACGGGCATAGTTAAGAGTAATGTAAATAGTTAAGTACATATAGGTTGTGGTCGCCGTGGCGTAGTGGGTAGAGTACGACGCTCACACGCCAAAGGGTGTCGGTTCGATTCCCAGCTCAACACTAATTATTCAAATTGTTCACGGCACCACCTCTTTCGAGCTGCTGACAACACTCAAAGAGCTATCTAAGAAAGCTTCTCAAATATCACCGTTCGGAGTCGGCAAAAAACTGTAGGTCCCTTCTATTCGTGAGAGAACAGTAGCGCGCACAACACGACCAGTTGATGAGCAAGCTAGGCCCTGGCCCCATACATATAAGTTTAGACGTAAGTTAGGGTTAGATAGTTTTATCATAGGCCTCAGTCTTAGTATTAAGTAAACTTAAGAACCTTAATGTCCAAGTTTTTAGAGTTTTCTTGGGACAAATTGAAGCTGGAATTAAGACAATTAAAAGACACACACAAATTGAAAATTAATATAGCCCGAAAGTCAGAAGTAAAAAATAATCCTATGTTAACTTAGGGTACTTATGAAAAGTCAGTAAATTAAGATTAGGATCAACGATTAGAAAATTAAGCTAGTTTAAGTATTTTTGTCTAGCATTTAAGAAAACTATGATGAAATAATAAAAAAATGCATTTAAAAACAACAAAAAAAAAAAAAAAATCAAAGAAAAACACAAAAACCAACAAAATTTGCGACTGATACATGTGTCTGAAATATATTTTTTGAGCTGCGTGATGTTTCAATTCACAACATTCACGATATATCTGCCATGTTTGAGCTACCGAACATGTCGGAACACTCGTACAAGTTTAGGTGGAATATGTGGAACGATCGGATCTAGTTCCAACGGTGGAAATAGGTCCAGGAACTATGTAAGTCAGGAACAACACAACTCTAGTGTGCTGGTTGTTAGATGTATTCTGTTGACTTCGCTTAGATAAAAGTCGAGCTTGGGTAACCAATCAACTGTTTTATCTATTTTGTTTTTGATTTGTGGAAAGTGTTAATAGGACATTTGCTTAAAAGAAATCAAGCTCTATTACACGACTTGGTTGGTGGGTAAACATCGAAGATTCTTATATTTCAGTCAGGGGTTTCATGACCTTTTCGTTTTATGAAAGCAAAGCGAGTTCAATCGTTTGTTTAAGCAATGATTTGAAATTTGCCTCATCTGAAAAAGGAGCTGTCCTCATTAGATGATACTGCCTGTCTATACATACCACTGCTGCAAGACCCATTTAGTTTCGTAGGTCGCTCAAGTATAAAATCAGTTTAAAAAAATGTCTTATGGCTGGTCATTTCTATTCTTTTGTGCCCAACTCAAGCCATCGATAACCATGACCTGCGAAAGCTTGCCCTTGGTTACTTCGAATGACTTCCCACAAAGTTGGCATTTTCTCCCAAAGTTGACTAGTTGGACTGTTTTGCTTACAGTTATGGTTATTCACTGCCAGATTTTAAAAATCGTTTCGGAAGACATCATGTTTCAAAAATCGTGTACGGCTGACTTTAATTCAATTTAAACGCATTTGAAGCGATTTAGAAATTTTTGAGTAGCCTATTTAGTTGGTTTAATACTTTAGGCGGGAAGACGAGTTTCGCCATTATACCAGGTATACCAGGTTATGAAATGAGCGTTTTTTTTTTTGAAAATAAAACACTAATTATCCGCTGTAATGGATGCGTCCTTGGATTGTCTTCTAGTGAAGTGAAACAGAACGCAGAACGTTATGGGGAGAGCAGTTTTCTATCAGATGTTTGTTATGTTTGCAATTCTGCTTGTCTGGGAGCATGAACCCCTTTAGTTATTTGATAGAAGGAATTTGGCTTCCAATCTCTCCCTGTGCCAATTGACGAAAATTCTCTGATCAATCAGAAATGCCCAATTGATCCTCATGCTATTACTCTCAGCATTCTGCATCTCTGTCATCGTTGTTTCCTTCTTTTTGTATGTCCCTGCACCTCCGGTGAAGGCAACGTGTCATATATGATAAGTGGTAGTTTGTTTTAAGTCAAAACTCTCCACGAATACTGGTACTGTATTCTGTATGTGCACTTCGTTTTATTTCTTACAACCGTGATCTCATATTCCACATTCCACAAACACAACTACTTTAAACGCACTCCCCGCTTTTTGGAAACGTAAATTTTTCTTGGGGGATCAAATCAAACTAAGTTACAATCGGCAGCTATTTATTGAAGCATTTTAAATCCCAATTTTTCAGCATTTCCAGTACGATGCTTTTAACGGACGTCGCCTTCCACTGTCTTTGGAAATTGAATGTTGGGCTTCGTTCTTTTAAATTTATTGGCGGTTACATACTTAACAGACCTTGACTTGTGAAAGGTGATATTTATCAAGCAGATGCCAACGGACGAAAGTCAAATCACGATTATGTTCAAAATCACAACATTTTCTTTTTTCTGAACTTATTAGCAACATTTTGCTAAACAGTTATTACGTTGTGTTAAATTGAAGAGAATGTGAATGTCACAAGGAAAAGTTGCAAGACTGATTTATTTGCTAATCACTTTAGAGGGAGTTATTAAACGTAGTGTTACGTGTGTTGAAAAAAATCATTCTGTTCATTCTAGGGAATATTCAATCCATAGACTTTTAAAATAACAGTTGAATGTAAGCTAGTTTAAATTAATAAAGCTTTCAAAACGTGCGCGTATGGAAACTCGTTTTTCGTTCTTTTTCTTTTGCCAAAGCTTAATATAGAATGGGAAGTTTGAGTAATTTAGTGTCAGCTAGTGACAGTTACGTTTCTGCTAAAAGCATTCAAAATTTCAGCTCAAGAATAGATTGTGGTCACAAAAGAGAGGAAGAAAGTCATAAAGTAACCGCTACGTGAACGTGAAAACCAGAAATTGCAAACATTCGATTGCATGCGAGCCGTGAAGAGACGATGATCTTTATTTCTCTTTATTCCATGTGCGTTGAGTTCTACATTTGCCACTCAGAAGCAATTTTATTTGTAAACCACCCATGGTGTGTTTATTTAATCACCTCCGTGGCGTAGTGGATAGTGTGCGAGGCTCACACGCTGAAAGTTCAGGTTCTATTCTCAGCTGAACACCTCGAATTTGTCACGGCATCACCTCTTTCGAGCTGCCGACAACACTCAAAGAGTAATACTGTCTAAGAAAAACCTTCTCAAATTTCGCCGTTCGGAGTCGGCAAAAAACTGTAGGTCCCTTCTACTCGTAAGAGAACAGTATCGCGCACAACACGAGTAGTTGATGAGCAAGCTAGGCCCTGGTCCCTTGTGGAATGTCGCGTCATATAATTATTAATAATAAATGTAACCAGCCTCATGCATACTTTAAAAAATAAAGTACAGATGTTACATGTAACTTTTCCTTTCAAAGCAGATTCTTGACTTTGAATTTGTTCACTTAGTCATACAATTCGAAGCTTGAGCTCGATCGTATGTTAATCTCATCAGTTGGTCATTCGTTTATTCGCAGGCAATATGAGCGATGTCGGGGTAGCTTTCAACTACTCATGATTGTGTAGGTTGTGTGGTGCTTGTAAGATGTTATTGTCTTTAAAGAAAAACTTCGAAACTATTAGCTATATGAAATAATTTATGAAACGACAGCAGAGAAGAAGAACAGGGAATGTATGCGCCGATGATTTAATTCGTAAGACTTATCGGCGTCGTTGGAACGATCAAGTTTTGTGGACGACAATTCTGAATAATAGCTTCATTATTATACACCTCTCTGTTTTGGTAAGTTCTTGTTAATTTCAAATTCAAAACATGTGGTTAGTGAAAAACGGATGCATTTAAAATGAAAACGAAACTTACGTAAAGACTGGTTTTGCTTGATTTGGAATGTGGCATTCAGATTAAAAAAAAACCCATAAATCAACAATGAACAGACATCGAAACAAAGTTGCAATAGAAAGTAGTTGCAGAGAGAATAAAATACGAGAGGCGATACAAAGTGCTAACCACTGGGGAATGCTTATCAAGAAAGTATTGTCAACAAATGACAATGCATTTCGCAAAAGCCGAGTACGTGCTGATTCACAAGAAGAAAGGGTGTATTAGAGCCAGAGACACGTTACACACGCTGAATGCATGCCCAATGTTTGCATGTATTATTGTTCTTTACACCAAGGTGCAGGCATCGGTCAAAGAAATTATTCATAGCCCTGATAAGTTCTCTCCCTGCTTCGCTTTTACTTTTTCTTTTCACTCAATTGCATGTCAACGTTATCAGTACAATAATAAGATAAAATTGACAGGGACTTCATAAATTAAAAAATTGATTTACAGCCTTAAAGTCCCAAAATCGTGTCAGTGGAATACATGTGCTTGGGAACTGAAAAGAAAGTAAAATGTGACCCACATGTGAATCAGTTTACTTTCCATGTATTCAATGGAGTACATATTGAGAGGCAAGTACTAGCTGTCAAAACGCCAATATCAAAAAAGGGCACAATTCTGGCCATAAGGAAAGCACATAATTTCAGCGAGTCCACTAAGACACGACGTCGGAATTTGTGGACAACATAGATCAACTAACAACTGCCCTTTTCATTCTGATTCCTTTTGTGATAAAAGAATTCAAATTATGAAAACAAGCGTGTTTTGGCACTCAGAACAATGAAACGAAAGGTAACTGCGTCTGCTTTTCTTTAACATCATAAAGTCAAAGGCCCAATACGGTTCGTAGCCGGTTATAAACTGGCAAACTTGAAAAATACAAATCTATATATTTTCATTCATCACGAGGACCAAGATCACGGAGTGCAAGAAATATTTTCAAATTAATTAGCTTCCATATTAACATTGCAGAATTTTCATTTATCCGTCATGATCGATAAGCTTACTTTTTTATTTTACTCTCAAAAGATGATTAAGAAAGGACGACACGCTTTGTATACATATGAGAGGATCAATTAAAGCTTAGATTCAATGTCAAAGGCACGGTTTATGGAAAGTTTCTTTAGCTGCATTGAAGGCATTGAAGGAAATGGACAAACGCAGTAGCCATTAGCGGTGCATGTGGCAGAACTGAAATATTAGAAACTGAAAAAATTCTTTCGGTAAATGGGAAGAAACAGAGTCACACAATACCGACGTCTCAGGCAGAACTTTACAATGAACGGCAAACACTTCGAGGCATTGGGCCTATAACTTAATTAGTGCAGTTTTCTAAAAGATGGCGTAACTTGTATTGTTTCATAGTTATTATTCCATTGGAATATGCGTTGGAAAGTTACTGCCATTATACGGCATTTCAGTATATGTCACTTATTTGAAACGTAAACAACAATAATGTTTTCCACTCGAATATGTCGAACAGGCCCAAAGCCTGTTTCGCGGGAGTTCTTCTTCATTCATTTAATATAAAGCAAATTAATATAAAGAAAACTGCTGCGAAAAGTCATCGCTATTTGATGGAAGTTTATGGTGAACATTTACTAGCTGAGCGAAAGTGTCAAAAGTGCTTTGCACGATTAACAATTCATGATTTTGGCTTGGAAGACAAAAAACATCCTGGGCAGCCAAAAAAGTTTTAAAATGAAAAACTGAAAATATATCTCTATGAACATTGTTGTCAAACACAAGAAGAGCTCACTGTCACTCAAGCAGCCATTTTAAAACGTTTAAAAGCATCTATATATATACCAGGTATACCCGTATGAAGTGAACGTCGAGATACAAATGTCTCGATAGGTAACATTTGTTGTGAACGAGCCCTTATTTTTTTTTTTTTGTTTGTTTGCTATGACATCTGTGAAAAATATTTAGTATACATCAAGTCATTAAACAGACAACATCATATTTTTTCATCGTGTTAAAAATGTCGAATTTTGTAGCAGAAACTGATGATTTGCGGAAAGCATTAATTTTTTATTTCATTTGAAGAAAAGTGCTGCAGAGTCGCATCGAATGCTTGTCGAGGCATATGGTGATCATGCTCTATCAGAAGCAACATGCAAAAGATGGTTTCAACGGTTCAGAAATAATGATTTTGATGTGAGATAAAAGTTTGAAGACGCCGAATTGCAAACGATATTGGATGGAGATGACACTTTGAATCAAAAGCAAATGGCAGCAATGTTAAATGTTGCACAACAAACAATTTCTGACAGTTTAAAAGCTATGGGAAAGATCCAGAAGTGTGAAAAATGGGTGCCACATAAGTTCAATGAAAGACAGATGGAAAACTGAAAAAACACTTGTGAAATATTGCTTCAAAGACACGAAAGAAAATCGGTTTTACATCGAATTGTAACTGGCGGTGAAAAATGGATTTATTTTAAGAATCCTAAACGGAAAAAATCATGGGTTAATCTGGGACAACCATCAACATCGACTGCAAAACAAGATCGATTCGACGAGAAGACAATGCTGTGTGTTTGGTGGGACCAGAAAGGTGTGCTGTACCACGAGCTCCTAAAACCTGGTGAAACCGTTAATACTGGTCGCTACCGACAACAAATGATCAATTTGAAGCATGCATTGATCGAGAAACGACCAGAATGGGCCATAAGACACGGCAAGGTAATTTTGCTTCATGACAATGCACCTGCACAAAAAGCAAAACTGGTTCAGGGCTTGAAGATGAAAAGTCAAGAAGAATAAGTACTATGCAAATCCAAGTCTACATCGACCCAAGAGAAAAATACTCATAGCTTAAAGGTCATGCTTAGCATTTGGCAGGACCAAACGGGTGTCATGTACTATGAGCTGCTGAAATGCTTTTGAGCCGTGCACTGCGTGAAAACGGCCAGAAACGACCAAATGGCATAAGAAGGTGATGCTTCAACATGATAACGCTCGGCACCTCGCTGGCAATAGCAGTACCTAGAAACACTGAAATTAAAGATCTTACACCTCATTCTCCAGATGTTAGTTGAGATGTTACTTCTTCCTGAACTTTGCGATTTTACTGATTAAATATGATGGATCCTCAGCAAAGCCGTTTTTTTATGTTTAATATCAGTTTCGGTCGTTTTATGGAGGGCACTTAGTCCATGATCCAGGATTTTTGTTGAAAGAGGGTGATAAACGCCGTACCGTGGTGTGAAATCAAGTTCAATTCGTGGACTGAAAACCTCGCGCTTTTAAGAGCTTAAAATCGAGGCAAAGAAGAAATTCAATCTTGATTGGATGTCTGGTGTGGTTTCCTACTTCACAGTATTTACATTTAACTCAACATACGTGTTATCTCAGGCACTCACTTATCCATTTTCAATTCACTTGCGGATCAACTAAATATACACACCGTTGAGAGCATGCAGTACAATGCAGGAACAAAAAAAAAAACAAATAATAACCGTAAATGCAAATCCAGTTGCACCAACACGTCTGAATAATCTTTCAAAAGACACATACTTGTAGTTCTTCCACCAATTGCACCTGTCCTAGTAAGACCCACGGCAGCTAGTCATAGACTACCCAACTGAGCACAGCAAGCGCCTAGTCTGCAGTCTTTCGTTATATTCGATTGATTTGCGGTCAGTCGACTGCTGTCAATGACATCACATTAATAATAACAAACACGACAGGAATTTTAATCTCTGGTTATGCAACCAGAACGCGTCAGAATGTTATCTGCCGCAACGCTGCAATATGCAAGGACAATTTTGAAATATGAAAACAAATGATTTGTCCTCAATGTAAGTACGTAAAGGTTGTTTTCGATTTGTTGTTTTGATTTTTAGCTTTGGGAAAGAAGGACAAGGCAATTAACGGGCGTTAGAAATAAAGTTGAAGAGAGTTTTTATGTATTCAACTGACGCTCCTTAAAAAATTCTTTCTTTTCAATTCAATTCTTTTTCGAAAACATAATATTTTTGAAGTTTGTTAGAAATCGCACGAAAGCGATTTGAACTCCCGTCTTCATGGTTTTCAGCTCAGTTAACTTTCTCATCAAAATTTTTGGAAATTTCAAATTACACCTAACATTTAGACAAGTCTTACTAGTCTAAATGTTAGGTGTGATTTGTTCTTGTGATCGAGTTGACAGAGTTTTCCCCCGATTTAGTTCAATTGCGAGTTAGATGCATGAGAAGCGTGCGGTGAAGGTTAGAAGGTTGGACTATGATACCACCTGTGGCATGGCCATTTGAAGCTTTGTTTACACGCTACAAGTAGACACTAGTAAAAAGTAGTAACTCAACAGCAACAATTGACTTACTTTCCTAGAAAATTGTAATGTTGCCAGTCTCTTGAATCATTTTGATACAATAACACAACATATCAAGTAGATATGGGATAGCGGAAGTGTCCACAGGAAAAAGGTTTCAGACAACAGCCGTGTTGTGACTTAATTTCGGTCATGCCAATTATAAAAAAACGAAACAGAAACATGAATTCTGAGTTTTTTTATGCGTGTATAGTAAAGATATAAAAATGAATGCATTCGGCTGTTTAATTGTCTGAATTTCAATGATGGAACTGGGGAATCAGATATAGCGCTGATAAT
Organism: Eristalinus aeneus; assembly: GCA_955652365.1. NCBI lineage: Eukaryota > Metazoa > Arthropoda > Insecta > Diptera > Syrphidae > Eristalinus > Eristalinus aeneus. The sequence continues at coordinate 5,616,461 of OY019133.1, forward strand.
TAAGTTTTTTCAAACTGATGAATTAATTCTATTAAACAAGCAGTCCAAAGTTTATATTGATAGACATTTTAGGCGATTATGATTATTCTCAGTGTGCAACTTACAACTGTCTGTCAACCCTCCGAAACTCGAAAGTAAAGCAAACTGAGAAAGCAGTCCAATTTTTCACCACTGTCTGCGGACTCCTAAATCGTTGCTCCGGTTGTTTTGAATTCAAAATAAACCTTGAAGGATGTCATCCAGAAAACATTTATACCACATGACACAAATCGGTTAAGCACAGTGCCTTTCTTCTTCTTCTTGTGGCGCTACAATCCTGGGTGGACCTGGGCCTCAACCAACATGCCTCTCCAGCCAGCACGATCTTTTGCCAGTTGTCGCCAGTTGCGCATTCCAAGTTGGTTGAGGTCCTTCTCCACTTGTGTGCGCCACTTTATTCTAGGTCGCCCTCTGTTGCGTTGTCCCAATGACAGGGTTTGAAAGACTTTTACGGCCGGAGCAGTGGTATCCATACGCTCTACATGGCCTAGCCATCTTAACCGCTGTATCCGAAGACGCTTGACCAGGCGCATGTCGCTGTACAACCCATAGAGTTCGTCATTAAATCTTCTCCTCCAGGTCAACGCAAACAGAACCAAAAATCGCACGCTTAACTTTTCTCTCGAAAAGACTAAGGGCTTCCTCATCCGCTTTTCCTAACGTCCAAGTTTCCGCGCCATAAAGTAGGACTGGAATGATCAAGCTGTTACATAAAGCCAGCTTAGTTCTTTGAGAGAGGCCTTTATTATTTTTTCTTCTTGATCCCAAAGAAACAGCGATTGGCAAGAGTAATTCTGCGTTTAATTTCGGTACTGATGTTGTTGTGTTGTTTACCGCGGAGCCGAGGTAGACGAAGTCCTTAACTACCTCGAAGTTTCTGCTGCCTAGTGTGACGCTCCGTCCGAGACGTCGATGTTGTGTGTCCTTCCTTGATGACAGCATGTACTTCGTTTTGCCCTCATTTACCGCAAGACCCATTTTGGCCGCTTCCGCTTCAATACCAGCAAACGCCTCATTGACGGCTCGCTGTGTTCGTCCAATCACGTCAATGTCATCAGCGTAAGCTAACAATTGAACTGACTTCTGGAAGATCGTGCCTCTGGTGTTGACTTCGAGGATGATGTTTAAGAAGTCACATGACAGTGCGTCGCCTTGTCAAAAAACACAGTGCCTTTCTTCTTCTTCTTGTGGCGCTACAGTCCGAGGTGGACCTGGGCTTTTAAAAAAACTCCTTCTTAACATAGGTTTCAGGATACTTTCCCGATTCTCAGCAGATGTTCCGATGGATTAGGCCTGGACACCGAAAACAGTCCAATGTAAGGCCAATTTCAGTTTCACAGGACGCGTTCTACTCAAAAAGCCTAAGAAGAAAAAGATTCACTTTATGAAAAAAGCCTTCTAAGGCCTTCGTCTTCAGGCAAAGACTTTTCGAATAAAGAAGTTACTGTGGAATTGGAGGACATCAGTCTTGGCCTTGCCATTGGAAATCATGACACCTGCTTTGTGATCAGATCCCATAACTCTCCATCTTACCTGTCAAATCCGCTGTCGCTTACTTCATACAAGCAGTTCAAACCTCAAGAAGGTGAAGAGAACAATGGACAAGTTTTTTCTAACTCGAATTTGTCCTAGTTCCCTTTTTAGAAATAAATGCGATTTTTCTTCTTCTTTCAATTCTTATTCTTTTTCTTCATCTTCTTCTCCTCCTTCTCCTCCTCCTCCTTCTCCTCCTCCTCCTTCTCCTCCTCCTCCTTCTCCTCGTCCTCCTTCTCCTTCTTTTTTTACTTTTTCTTCTTCTTCTTTGTGTGGCACTAGAATACGGGGTAGACCTCGATGTCAACCAACATTGAGCATCTGTTCCCAGCTGCCTCCAGTTCTAATAATTGTATGGCGCGAGAGTCTACAAGGGGACCACGGCCTAGCTTGCTCATCAACTACTCGTGTTGGACGCTACTGTTCTCTCACGAGTAGAATGGACTTACAGTTTCTTGTCGACTCCGAACGGCGAAGTTTGAGAAGCTTTTTCTTAGGCAGTATTACTCTTTGAGTGTTGTCGGCAGTTCGAAAGAGGTGGTGCCGTGAAAAGTTCGAGATGTTCAGCCGGGAATCGAACCTAGACCTTCTGCGTGTGAGCGTTGCACTCTACCCATTACGCTACGGCAGCTTTTCCTTAGACAACTAATACTCTTTGAGTGTTTTTAGCAGCTGGAAAGAGGTGATGCCGTGAAAAATTCGAGGTGTTGAGCTGGGAATCGAACTAGACCTTTGGCGTGTGAGCGTCGCACTCTACCTACTACGCCACGGTGGCCAGCTGCCCACCCCAAATTGGTTGAGGTCCTTCCTGACTTGTGTGTGCCATCTATCGCCTAGGCAATGATCATCAATACAATTCAATAGACTGAAAATTGATGTCAGGCTCCTTGCGTTTCCTGTGGTGAGTGGTGAGGAATTCACTATTCAAAAATTGCCGAGATCGACATATGTGCAGGAACTTGTGTTTCCCTATGTTTCACTTCTTTCACCCAGTAAAACACTTGAATCCCAAGTCAGTGGGTCGAACTGATTGGAACTTGAAACATCTCCCAGTTTGTTTATTTGAATGGCGCAAACGTCAAGGCACGTTTTCTTTATTCAAGAGTACATCGGTTTTATCTCGAGTACTTGTTTTGAACCATGTCAAAATTGTGATACAACAAATTCGATCAAGTGCACAGATTGGACCTCAGATAGTAGTAGTAGATGAAGCCTGCAATGCGTAACTGATTTGTTGTTTGAGACTAAATTTGAATTGAGATTACAAGTATGATAGCAGGGACTTGCTTGAGTTGGACTTACTCCAATTGAAACATTTCGATTTAGATTTAACGCAGCGAAGACAATCACTTCTACATTTTCAGAAGTCGTAAGCGATGTTTTTTTATTTAAAAAAAACATTTGATGACTTGATATAACAGATTTTATTTCCGCAACCATCAGAAGCAGAAACGAAAAATCGGTACGATATAAACAAAATTTGGCACTTGCCCGAAAAATCACTTCATTTTCAACTTTTCATTTTAAGCTAGGTATTTTCCTTGTACCTAAAACCCGAACTTCTTTCTGGCGATAGAAAAAGGGTTCACTAATGGTAAAAACGTTAGGGCTTGTTGTGTGTGTCTACGAGTATTGTCTAGTCTTACCAGTCTTTTGAAAGTTATTGGCACCTCATGGGCGGTAAACGAATAATCCTTGATGTAACGGAAAGATTGAATAGTTCAGATTATACTTCAGAGTCAATAAGAACTTTTTCAAAGAGAATTTCATAGACTGGGGATTCTCAAAGAATTTTTTTTGATATTTTCGTGAATCGAAGGAGTCCAGTGAAGTCTCGACTAAAGATCTTGGCCAGAGAATCGTTGTAACCTTGTTCTCTTAAAACTGTCAAAATATCCTCAATAACGCTTGACTTACAAGAATTTGAAATTCAAACAAATTCACAAAATTTCAAACAAACTGATTGAATTTGTGTCTTCTGTGACCGCCCTTCCGTTTCTTACTCCAAAAGGGAAAGCATCTCACTAGACCTGTTATAAGAACATTGAAGGATTCCTTCATCAATAGGAACTACAAAAGTTGTTAAATTTTTTGGGAACACCACGGATAGCTTGAAACGATTGTACCCTTAGTTAGAAGTACGTCTATGGCCACATATTATCTTTGACAGCCTGACAGAAGATTATGGGAAGTTGAACTATTTTCTGATAAAACAATTGATTAGAGACCTTAAAGGTAGTACATCTGAACCTTCCCACGGGTGGATTTTGAACTTTCCTCACATCCAAACAACACACACCGAAAAGTTCTCATTGACAAAAAACTCATAAAACACACGAAATTGGATGAGTACGACCTCCTTAAGGCAATAAGGAAGGAAGTGGTCGTCGTCATTCCACTTATCAGTCTGTCAAAGTTTACAGTTCCTCCGATAAACCTGACGCGCCTTTACTGCCGTTGCCCTTAAACACCTCGTTCGTCTGAAGCGCCACACAATGCAGATGTTTACTTTTGCTTGGTTTCCAGGCAAGCACCACCCTCCACGATCACCACTGCGCGCCAAGGCCCTACGATTTATTGATCTTGCGCAACCCTTCGCACGAGATACTGGATTTCAATTGAATTGTTCGCCGCACCCGTCAAAGATGAATCAATCTAACGAATCGATACGCTTGTTAGCGGCACAAGCGGCAATCGGTTTGAGAACATAATCTTCAGAAAACTGACAGCGGAACTAATCTTCTCACAAGTGCGCCGACAGCAGATGCTTCACTGGACTCTTTAACCACGGATTATCTCGCTCCAGAAGCAGGTCAGGGACGCCTAACTCACCCTCTCCTACGTGGACACGTCCCTGCGTCTATCAGTTGCTTCTTGCGCGCTTGAGTAGCTGTTTCCAATTACGTATGTTTTTTGTTTGCTTTATTTTTGGATTCGTTTGTTTGATTAGATAAGACGCGGTAGATTGATTGGGAAGCAAATCAAAAAAATGAAAATTTATTGCTTGTTACTCACACTTCACTTGAACTTTATTTCCGACCAAAACACTCATGAAAAGCCCAAAAACTACATACAAACGAACCAGTCGAACTGGTTGGCACTTGAGAACCAACGAAAAAGTCCGTGTCCGTGTACACTTTCGACTGAGTCGCACTTCGCGTCTTACAAATGCCACCACACGTCCGTATTCGTCGAGTAACCGAGCTAGACTAAGCCAGAGTGTTCGAATGGTCCGACTGGCCACTGATAAACGAAAGAAAGAAATTCAAATGAATTAACGCGAAATGAACGCGAAACTTTGGCACGGTTCCGGAGTCTGGTAAGACAATTGTTGTCGCGTCAGTGGCTATAAGCGATTTAGCCTGCCTAATCGAAGTGTTTGTGAATGTGTGGGAAGAGAGGGAGAGGTGCAGAGAAACTGAGTGAGAGAATGAATTCTGGGTTCTCTAACGATGAAATTTTAGTTTTTTGTGATTATGTGCGATTCAGGCGATAAGGGCACAAGGGGGCGACAACGAAATTGGCAATTTGTTATCATGCCGATGTTGTTTTTGATGTCGTATGTTTTTTCTCACATATACATGAATAGTAAGTTTTTTCTTTACAGATTGTTGCAGTCCTAAAAACCACCGAAGCCTGGAAAATGAGAAAATAAGTCCGCGTGTGAGTGGCTAGAGTAGGTGTCTGACGTCGGTGATCGAACACAAATGTCGTGAACGAAGGAGCTACAGTTGAAAAGTGCTAATAAGAAGTGGTTGGTCTTTGTGATTGATGAACAGCTGCCGTGCAGTCTTTGCTTTCAACGACTTCAACCAGGTGAGGTGCTGGTCGAAGTCCCGAAGATGATGGAGGTGAATGGGAGTGGAACAGATAGCAGTATTAAGCCTTAAAAGTTCATTTTCATTTTTTTTTTTTGATAGCTGGCGCGCCCTAATTGGGATTGTTTGGTACCCGCAAGTGACCAGGCAACAGTACGGGTCGAAGGTAAAGAGGAAGAGAGGGAAAGAAGTAGTACCGGTGCACAATGGTTTTTAAAGCCGCTGAATTGTAATGAGGGGCACAAGCTTAGCTGCAATAGAGCAATCCATTTTCGTGTGGTAAGGATGAAGTAGGCAACTCTAAGCTTGACTGTAGGTACGTCCCAAGGTGGGCTTAAGGGTGAACAGGTGGACATTTCTAGCGAGGCCAGTATTCCGTGTAAATTTAAAGGGAATGAATGAAGCTAGCTAGTGCACAATTGGATTTGTTGTAAAAGAAGCGATAAAAAATTGATAAAGACGCAACATAGCGGCGAGGTCCTAGTGAGTCAATTGACTTCGCAACATCATCACTTCCAATAAGTTCTATCACTCGCTGTTGAATTCCATCTAGTAGGTGCAGGGAGATTTTAGGAGGCCCAGACAAGGCAGGAGCGTATTACTCAGATTTTGGGCGTATATGCGCCTTATATATTGTTGCCAGATCAAAAGGGGTGAAATATTTCTTACATAGCCATTTCGCTGCAATATGTGATCGTTTGAACTTAGTTTTGAGTTCATACACATAACAAGGATAGGAAGCCGTTCGGATTCAGCAATGAAACAGCTACGCCCGGATAGCTATACGAAGGTTGCATTTTATATTTCGGGATTGAGCAACCCTAGTGTTGCAATCTGACAACTGCCAGCTCCTATCCGTAAAGTTTCATATTTTTAAGGTTATACATACTCAGAACGATTTGACATACGAGCGCTGTTTGTGTTGTGTGCAGTAACTTAAAAGATTCATCTCGCCCAAAAAATGGAATTAAATCGTGAACATTTTCGTGCGATTATTTTTTACAACTTTCGACGTGGATTAATTCAACAAGAGTGCATGCATAAGCTTAATTCAAATTTTGGCAATGAAGCTCCATCAAGAACCAGTGTTTATCGACGGTATGGTGAATTCAACCGATTTCGTAGTTCACTCCAAGACGAATTTCGTGAAGGTCGTCCAAAATCAGTTGTTGTTCCGGAAACTATTGATGCTGTGTTCCAACTGATTTTGCAAGATCGTCATGACCTATCGTGAGATTGAGACAACCTTAGGCATTAGTGGGACCAGCATACATTCAATATTGAATGAACATTTGACCGTCAAAAAAATTTGTTCGCGTTGGATCCCACACAATTTGTCAATCGCTCAAAAGAAGGCTCGTGTCGATTGGTCGAAAGGAATTCTTCAAAAATACGATCGCGGTACTTCGAAACACGTCTATGACATCGTGACAGGTGATGAATCGTGGACTTATGCGTATGAGCCAAATCCAACAAAAGTTGCTCGCCGATGAAGCACTTCCAAGCAAATGGTCTGTTTTTCGTAAAAACTGGACATGTCGTAACCGTACCACTAGAACAACGCATAACAGTCAATTCTGAGTGGTACACAACCATTTGTTTGCCAGTTGTCTTCCAAGAAATCAGAAAAACCAACCGCCGAAGACGGATCACTCTTCATCACGACAATGCGAGCTCTTACACATCGGCTCAAACAACTGCATTTTTGAGCACTCAAAACATCGATTTGATGAGTTATCCGCGGTACAGCCCTGACTTGGCACTGAATGACTGCTTTGTATTCCCGTACGTAAAAAATAAAATGAGAGGTCAACATTTTTCGACACCTGAAGAAGCGTTTGATGCGTTCAGAATGCATGTTTTGAGATACCTCAATCAGAGTGGCAAAAGTGATTCGACAATTGGTTCAAACGCATGCAAAAGTGTATATATATCAATGAGGAATAATTTGAAAAACAATAATGCAATTTTTAATTATCAATATTTATTTTTGTTCTCTAATTCCGAACAATAAAAGGCAACCCTCTCTCTCTTCACTCGATATTTTTTAAACATAATTGGATGGCGCTACAGTCAACAAGGGCACTAGACCCTAATTTGCTCATCAACTACTCGTGTTGTGCGTGCTACTGTTCTCAGACGAGTAGAAGGGACCTACAGTTTGTTGTCGGCTCCGAACGGTGAAGTTCGAGAAGCTTTTTTCTTAGACAGTGATTACACTTAAAGTGTTGTCAGCAGCTCGAAAGAGATTTGGCGTGAAAAATGGGAGATATTCAGCCGGGAATCGAACCTGAACCTTCGGCTTCTACCCACTGCGCCATGGCGGCCACTCGATGCTTTTCACACCAATCAATAATACTGTCAAAATCGGAATTTAATGAGCTGAACATTCGCTGCCGTTCCAAGTCTATGGTTGAAGAGTCCGTCGGAAGCCAAGAAACGAATTTTAAAAACTGAGTGTACTGTCGTCAGAGAAGGAATTAAATTAGAATTGACAGATAGGAGATCATTTAAGAAAATGAGGAAGAGTGTCGAGTCAAAATGGAGCCTTGGAGAAAACCATGGTGAATATCGGACTTGAACCCATCCAATACAACTTGGGTTGAGCGGTTCGAAAGGTAATTTCAAATCAAATGAGGAAGAAATTTATCAAAACCGATGGCACGCATTTCCAAGCGGCCAAGACAGCAAAGTCCTGCCGGACATCAAAAGTCTGTTGTTCTAAGAGCTGAGTGGTGAACTCTTATATGTATCCTATGCTGTTTTTTTACGCGCAAAATTGGAGTGTTGTCCGGTCTGGCCGCCTTGGCATAGTAATTAATTCAATTCAATTTATTATTAAAATTTGGCAAAGTACATTAAGATATGGTCCTTTTTAGTACAAGGTATAATTATGTTACGAGTTCATTACTAACAATTAGGTTGGAATAGTATATTTACTAAAGAAAATAAAAACTACAAGAAAAAAGAAGGAAAAAGAAGGAAATTAAGAATGGAGCAGAAACGTTTACTGTTGCAATGTGCGATAATAATTATAAAGTGCAGTTTTATAGTGTACCGCATTTTGTATTTTTTTGATAGCTACAGGTAAGGAGAACCATAAAACTTGCAGTTGCACATAGTTTCCGCAGGCAGCCATATGACCCTGACACGATAAGTTTCGATAAATCAAGGCTAGTTGCTGATTCAAACAACTTAAGTCTTGTCCAAGAAATCAAGATATCAGGAATATTTTCAAACTCAAAGGATCTATTAGCGATAGGAAAAGCCTCACAATAAGACGGTTTTAGTAAAAGTCCATTTCTGGAGGCTCATTCACATATTACCAACAGATCCTTGTGAAGTGGGCAAGTGAATACATTGACTTTATCAAATGGAAGCGATAAATAGAGTTGAACATCATCCGCGTAGAGGTGGAAACTTACATGTTTACATATACATAGATGGCAGGTCGTTAACATACAAGCAGAAAAGTATTGGACCCAAAATGAAACCCTGCGGAACGCCGTTAATAACAGACCTAGGACTGCAGTTAATGGTTTCAATGGTAACTCTCTGTGATCTGCCAGTCAAAAACATTTTTATCAACTTAGTAGCTGTGTGCTAAAACCAAAATAGTGTCTAAGCTTCCAACATAAAATTACATAATTGACATTGTGAAGCCTTGGAAAAGTCAAAAAGACAAAGAATAGCATACCATCAACATATCTCTGTCATATATCATCTAAGACTTTCACCATAGCTGAGCTGTTTTTGCCTAAAATCCGATTGGCAGGGACTCAACAACGAGTTTCTACTAAGATCTCCTTTCATTTGTTTAGCCAAAACTCTCTACAAAACCTTTGAGAGACATGGTAGTGGGGAAGCGCACCGTTCAGGTTCGTATACTTCAATATCATTCTTTTTCTGTGACAGCCTCCCCAAATTTTCTCGTGCGAAGTGGCAGATTGGAAGGTCCTTTTCACTAAGAGAAGATTTTCACAATCACAACACGAGCAATTGCTGAGGAGAATACGGCCAGGTCTCGTATCAAATTAAATTTTTAAGAAAGAGAGAAACTTGAACTGTTCTTTTAAAGCTAAAGTGAATAATTTTTTTTTTTTACGTGACTGTATGAGCAACATTAAGCCGTCCTAGAGGCTATTTGAATACAATCCATTGAAACAACGCCAGAGAAGAGCATTGTTTCCCCAATTGTTGTTTCCATAAACTAGAGCGGCATGTTAGTAAAAAATCACATTTTGTCACATTGTTGTTTGTACCGGGACTTTGCCCAATTATTGTTTATTGACTGAGCTGTATGTTTTATATTTTTACATCAAGTTTTACAATTGCACAATTTACAGAGATTCGTTTCGAATAATGATTGACCCTTGCATGCTAATGAATAGATGCAATATCGAACTTACTTATAAACAAATACCCAAGTTGTCCATTTAGAATTGATCCAACTACCACGTCTTGCTCAAGTTATAGTCTACCTATTGGTATTGCACTCAAAACTATTGACGATGTCGACAAATGGTCCATGGACGAGGGTTTATATAATTTGTTAGTACAATAACTTGACTTTAGTATCATGCACAGTCTTTGTGACAGGAGACTGGCCATTCCTGTGGATGGATAGCTCCGTTATGATTCTTCTCAACTATGTATTCTTCTAAAAAAAAGTACTCGAAACAACTTACACATAGCCCCACTTAAATATAAAAACTTTGGGACTTATTCGCGTAAGGCTTCATCCCAGAAGCAAAACATTAGACCACAAACTAATCAATAAATAGTCACCTACAAAGAGGAGGCGAACTAACAAGAAATACTTCGCCCCCGGTTTCGCCCGGCCCATAAAAATACAACTGATTATGAAAACGAGATGTAATAAGACGCATCCGTCTAAAATTGTTCATTTGCTACCATCTCCAAGAAAGCAAATTCGGTTTATGTCCTCGTACTTCCAATGTTCTATTTTCGATCGCTTTTTTAAAAGGGAGGCATTTATGTAATAGATCTTTTTCATCCTAGTCAGACAAGTGATTAAGTGTAAATTTTGAAAGAAAGAAACACTTCATTCACCATTCAGGGATCATTTTGAACACGAAGAAATGCAGTCACATGTAACAACACTCAACATAAAACAAACAAATAATACCTGAACAAGCATTAAGCGGTCACACAGCCACTTGTGGAAATTTACAAAAAAAAGAAATACACTTCAGAAAATTGTAATCTGTTTACGCTTGGCGATCACTTATCGACTTATCAAGCACTGAGTAACAAAACGAAAGCGTCTCCTCACTCGCCAGAACACTTCTTGAACTCCATATGGAAGACACCGGCTGAAATCTTTTCAATACAATTGTCTCCAACTTTCCCCTCGATGCATTCGGAAGACATTCTTTTAAATTCGCAACCGACGCGTGCTGCCGGCCATCTGCCGAGCAATAGTTGCAACCCTGTTCACCCATCAGCTGTTCGCCTCTGACACAAAAACATTTTTTTTCTTCCTGGTGAAATAGATGTAAATATTTTTCAAGAAAGCATCTCTGCGTGAGAGATTACCTGCAAATTTCTACGACAAACAATGTCGGATTCACAAATTTCAAGTTCAGCAGCGGAAGAGGAACGCAGAAAGCATCGATATCGAGGTAAGTTTAACTTCACATACATTGCTGCGCTTTAACCCTAAATTATTTCAGCCGGAGCGTTTTTGGGACTCATTGCCGGCACAGGGGCGCTATTTGGTTTTTCTCGCACCCTCGGAAAGGCTAAAAAACAAGAGGCGTCATTTCTAGCGAAGGGAGGCCGCGACGTTGCCATACTTATGGATGCCGGTTCGTCATTGGCATTGCGGGCACTCGCCTGGGGAACGCTCTACGCAGTGGTGGGAACTGGAACATTTTGTTTCGGGATATGGAAACTATCGGGGGCGCAAAATGTAAGACCAGCAAACGAGGCGAAGGCATAGTTAAAATTTTGATTTGTTTACAGTTTGAGGAGTTTCGACAGAAGATGGGCTCCGCACTTCCAAGACTGACTAGCACACAAGAGCCGAAGAGCCGCACCGAATTCGATGGATTGACTGACCTTATGAAGTACTTAGCCGCCTGGGGCAAAGAATGAAACTTTAAATTACATAACATACACAGAGGCTAGTTTATTTTATTACATGGTGGTGGGTTGTTAAAAACGCACTTCTCGATCAAGAGGGATTTGCTGGCGTTCAGGCGGTTGTTGCAAAGTTCTGTGAGATTTTCGTGCATTTCAAGAATTTCGTCGTAGTCAATTTCAAGGTACACTCTGGCCTCCTTTCTAAATTCAAGAGTGTCTTCGACAAACTTTGACAGATCTGGTGCGCGGTTCAGGTATGCCAGCTTCTCAGCAGATAATACTGTGTAGTCAACGATTTTATTAGACGCAGTCAGACTGAAAAAAGTGAACCAAGTTAGTTTGGCAACTGTGCCAAGGTCGATAAAAGGGCAATTACCCGCTGATCGATTGTTTTGTTTTCTTGAGGAGGGAAAGCCACTCGTCGATCTCCGCGTTTAAACGTTTTTCGTACCTAAAATGATTGAAACTGAAAACTGATGTATTGTGGCCAGCAAAGACAGAATCTCACTCTGATCTTTCTGCGGTTTCTGCGGACTCATCATCAGGAACTACAAAAGATTTTGGGGAACGTATTAGTTGTGGGTAGTTAGTTGATTTGTGATGTGCTTACGGTCGAGTGTTATGTTAAAGACGCTCTTGGTGTGTACGTTGGATAGGCGCTTCGATATGTCGGGCTCCGAAAATCCTTCAGAATCGGACTCATTTTTGTCGTCCATCAGTCTCAGATGCATTACAAGTTTCACTTTGAATCGAAAATCTCAAACTTTTGTTTAAAAAACAACAGACAATTTGACAGATGCAGACACATCCACTTTTAATCGCCCATCGATAGCAAGTAAATTTCGATGGATTTCAAAGGTGTGCGTTCAGCAGAAGTCTCTCCCCTTCTTTAAAAAATGTTAATGGTATTGACTGAGCTGTACAATTTAATATCACGGTTGTTTTCGGCTATGGAAGACGGAGATGTACTTGAAAGAGTCTGGGGGGGCTTTGAGAGATCTTCCTTCTGTAGTAAATATTCCTCTTTTGTTTTTGTTGATAACAGAAGAAATAAAAACAAAAATAAACTCGTTTTCATCGTTTTGCAGTACAAACGAGATGTTTTAGAGTATAATATAGAAAATCCAATCCGAAATCCCATCTCTTCGCGCATAGATGTCACTCTCAGCGCCTTGAAATTGACAGTCAACAGAACTCTCTCATGCAGTCATCCACTCGCTCTCTTTCGGCCTCTCTGACGGCTTCTGTCAATGACCAGAAAACACATGGGACTTTCGCATGCAGCATACCAGTTGCGCATTGTTTGCACTCAAATCCTCTCCGCCAGTCACACCGATAAGGGACCTCTTTCACAGTGGTGAGAAAGTTGGGAAATTTTCTTTCACGCAATTTTACCTCACCACCCCACCCACACATGAATCCAACACACCGTTCCTCTCGCTTTCTCTCGAACATCTCCGAAGGCAGTCTCACACATACGGGCACATTCTCGCTTTTTCATCGCCGGCACGGAACGTATCCAGAGGTTCCCCATGAAGTATCTCTTGGAGCCGATCTGAGTTAATACAGAACTGGGAGCGTGAATGGACCTGTCTTCGTCGGTTTGCGACGACCTCTTTGCACATATACACGGATTTTAGTTATTGGAGGAACGAAGGAAAGAAAAAAAATTATACTCTGCCTCTGTGCCTCTGTCTATTTATTTACATCGACAGCTGTCAGTTCGTGTTATTAGATAGACCAAAAATAATTCCAGCGAGCGAGTGCGTGTGACGGGTGTGCGCTGTCAAACAAGTGGATCGGCAAATGTTCCGGGAGCCAACGTTTGGAGTCACTTTGTCGAATATCATCGTGTGTCGAAGAGCAGAGCTCCTGAAATCGATACTCCCCCCGAGATCGCATCGCAAATGAGTTGACGACGCAGCCGGGCGTAGAGTTTTCGTTCGTTTACGTTGTCGGTGTGTCCAGAAGCACACAAGAGATCCGCATGCAAAAGCAGCGCTGTGCCATTGCACTTCCGTTGAATTTTTTTGCTGTCGGTGTTCCTACAACAGTCAAGAGTGCCCTTCCCCGCTCCATGGAGTAATTGTAGTCGCGTTCTACTCTTGTGTTGTTTCCTCCTAGAAGTTCGACTGTGAATGCAACGAAACGAGGAAGAAAAGTGAACGTTGTGAAGTAAGTGTAAGCGACGAAAGGAATAAGAGCATAAAGTGCTGGTGCTAGTGTAAGTGACGACAAACGAACGCATCTATCATCTCCTTCCGCATCGTGACCCGTACATAAGTGTCAACACAGAATGACGACCGATTTGCTGTTCCCCAAAATTGCGGACTGTTCCTATGTCTCGTGCTACTGGTAAGTTGTTGGCATGACTGTTCTTGTTCCCGCCTGCCTGGCCCTATTTCCATGTCTTTCAAGTTCCGCCGCAACATCTGTCAAGAGTTCTTCTCTGGGAAATGCATTTTTCATTGACTGCCCCTCTACATGGAGGACCTAGCATCGACAACGAGTCCACCATATATCTTTGTTCAGTGTGCTGTGTGCAATCTGAATTGAATTCATCCCCTCGGGAGAGAGGACCTCTGTATGTGTGTGTCTGCTGCTGTTGCTCACCACTATTTGTGCAACTGGGTGGCGGCGCGGCGGCTACAGTGATTGCGCGCGCGTCTGTGTGTGTGTTTGAGCGTGTGCTGTGTTCGTTGCCGTGGAAATTGGGTCATTCGGTCATGCGAGTTCGCGTAATAAAAACACGAAATGCACTCGGTGTCGGCAAAGGATGTTCAGGATCGGCTAAGATGCGGTTGGGCGGCTAAGCGGTTGTTTAGGATGCGGGACCGGGATCAACAAATTGAATTTTTTGCCCTGGGGATGAGAGTAACTTACGTCCTGGCCCTGACGAACAGGATGGAATAAAAATTGAATTAATAGATTGACGATGGCGGGGCAAGTGGAAACTGCACATTGAATAATTCTATTACGCAGCGTTTGTGTCCGCTGTCACTGTCTAGACTCGATAACTCGTTTCAATTAGAGCGCAAATTGCTTCCGACATCTTTCTGTGACGGCTTTGTCGGCATGGCGGTTAGTTGGTTTCGAATCCAATTGGTAACACATAACAGTGTCATGATCAACGCTAATCAGTGACAAGCACCCAAGGAACACAAAGTTTATTGAAGGAGACAGGAAAACGAGAAACGAATCGATTGGAAATTTAGCTTTTGCTTTGGGGAGATGTTTGAAAGATTGCAGCAGCTCCTGTGGGAACCAATAGATTTTCATGTGAAATGGAAGTGAGCTCGTTGTGAAAAACAGATGACGCTATGGGGAATTGTCATATCCAATAAAGAGAATTATGTCGATTTTGGGGCTCTCAATTAGTGTTACTTTCACTTGCTGAAACTTGAAAAGTGGGAGTGAGCGGTATTGCACCCGGGAGCTTCTCACTATCGTATGACGAACCCGACCTCAGGTCCTGAGAAAATACTTTAATTAAACGGCGCGTTAGATCTAAAAGAATCAGCGACTAGGAAAGGGGTTAACTGCGTTCTACTGTTCTTTCACGAGTAAAGTAAAATACAATTAAAAAAAAAAAAAAAACAATCTGTGTGTTGAATCATTTTATAAAATTGCATCTTAATGAAAGTTAGCAGCAGAAGAAAACACCGATTCCGGAATTCTAAATATTAAAAACGTGAATTTTTAAGTTAAACTGCGAGTTACATTCGCTGAGGGTTCCGCACAAGTTGAACAAGAACTAGAAATAAAGTTCTCATCAACAAATCCGTGACTCTGTTCGCTTACTTATGTCGTTATATTAAATAAGTCCAATGGTCCAATGTGTACATATATGTTTATAATTAGCTTCACCCAGTAATGTAAGTTTTACTCGCCAACTCACATATACAAGCCGAATCGACGTCGAGCCCGTCAAACGCAATCCATTTCAAGCCAACAGTGTCCAACCGTGAATTTGAGGTTGGAATGAATGCTTGAAAAACGTCTTAAATTGCTGGGCCTCACTTAAGATTAAACGTCTTTAGACATTAATGACTTAAGTTTCTTAAAGTTAGACTTTCCCTACGAACTTTTATCTCTTAATGGGCGTAATGAGCTCTTTATAACTAAGGGGAGAAGGAAAAACATTTCTGAAATTTTTGAGTGTTTCTGTCACACTGGTTGCGGTTTTATTATTGTTTACTTCATCCCCTGCCATCCAAAAAATGTCTGCTTGGTTAATCGCAACTAGTTTCAAAATTTGCAGCAAATTGCTTCGTAAATGCAAAAGATGTAGTAGTGTGAATGGGAAGAAAGACGAATCGATTTGGTGAACGAAACCATACAAACGCAAAGTCACTTTTACCTGTTTCTAAAAATGACTAGAGTTAGAAACCCTGCAGTTTAACTATTCTGACGTGAAATTTGGTACGAATGTTAGCAATGAAAAAAATTGGTAAAAGAAAATAATAGGAATTTAAATTCCCCATTATTCGTAAATGGGATGTCTTCCACTATATTGTAGTAAAATAAATTGTAGAAAGAACAATTTCAGTTGCCCTCCCGGAGACGCAATTAAAACCAAAAAGAATATTTAGAAAGAAGCTGTGAACTCAATTTTTTGGAGGACTTGATCCTTATGCAGATGCACACCAAGGAAAAAACTGCTAAGCACCAGTGAAAAATTACGAAACTTTCCCAAACGAACGACACCTTTAAGATTCTAAATCTCTTCAAATCTGACAGACTGAGAGACTCTTGAAATTTTTCTCACAAGCCTTTTTAAGAAACTTATTAATCACATTCCGTATCTGTCCCACATCACATCTGATCCCATTTACAGCCCCAAACCTTCGCAATAAACTTTAAGTGGTCACTCTTACACCCGCATACGATGCTATTTCAAAAATCGGCTTAATGCATAATTAAAAAGGTTCTGAGTGAGCCTTAAGGGATGGTTTCCTTCAAACTTCTTCCGCCCTCATACAAACTTCACCAAGCGAGCAGTGAATTTTCAAATCTCCAAACAGATGCCGGTCATTCTTCGGACAAGTTTTACAATTTAATTCCGAAAAGACGGACGAGGCCACGCAGTGTAGGCTGCCGCAACGCGATACGCGCCCATATCCAATTACAAAACGAGAACAAAAATTATTTCAATTAAAAGCAATGACTTTTCACATTTAGCCAACTTCGCTGGAGAGTACCGCCCCACTTCCAGACCTCGCGAGATTTTCCACGGGGATTAGGGGATTTTGGCGAATGATTTATTTATTTGTAATTTTTATGCCACTTCGGCTGGGGGTGGGGAAGGCTCCATTGTTGTTATTCGAAGTCCTGAGTGCTGGGGTGTGCCGCGTTGTGAAGGCTAATGTATTCTGCGGTGCACATGAGGCGGCGGTGGCAAACGCCTATAGTGCTGCTAGACACTGCCATTCATTCTCCCGGATTATGGCCTCTTGTGCCGCCGATAACCACAAAGCCAGACGTTTGTACAAAGCGTTTTATTGGAATTCCTTTTCTTCGCATTTTTTCGCATTGTTATGATAACCCTCGCCCTCGGGTGCGCGCCACACACAGCTGGGGCTGCTGTGTTGGATGTCATTGAGCATGAAGTGATTGTTTGACTTTTCGAGGCGAGAGAGAAGTGTCTGCACAAAGCGCCGAAGAAAACGCTGTAGACAATGCGCCAGTAGGACTGCATCATATCATTGTCCCCCCAACCCCACACAACAATGGGATTTAAGGCAGACTTTGGCCCCGACCTTCCCTAATCACACCTATGAACAATAATCCCGATCATAATTGAACTCCTATTACCAAAGGTTATTGAGGCCGAGTTGCAAGCTCTATGTGCACGAATGCAGGCGGGCTGGGGGTGAGCACTTACTGCCATCCGATTTGAATGCGGTTCGGATGTGCTTGGCGGTGGAGCAAGCCACACGATTGGCATGCAATTTGGAGTTCTGATGCATTTTCGTTTTCAATTTGTTAATCTAATTAGACACTATCATGTGCAATAGTTGACATTCATCGCCTCCTTCCCCGTCCCACTTATCGCTTCCCGTGGGATGCGTGTTGCGGTAATTGGATCACATTTTTCCATCAGCCCATTGACGCTGTCATGGTTTGCAATTTAATTGAAATAAATTCAGTCGAGGCCGAGTGCCTGTATTGATTTAGCGCTACAAATGGAATTTACACGATTAATGACTTTTGCCTCTCTGTGAGACAATGGAGCGGATGGTAAGCACTCTTTTTGTGTGCAATTTGTGCAAGAGCGCAAAGTTTTGTTTGTTAATTAGAAGCCGTTTTCAAAAATTACTGCAATAAATAGTCGATGAAGCTGGAGAGAATTTGGAAAAGGCTTGGGGGACAAAGCATAGGAGAAGGGATCTGTATTCTTGTGTGAAGTGGGAAAGATCGGTGTTCCAACCCTTCTGTGATTGATGCGGAGTAATCATGACAAGCTATAAGAACATGAGTTCTAACATTTCAAGTCCATGGAAGGCAAACATTTAACGGCCATTCGACTATGACTTTGCGTCCGCAGACTTTCTTTGCGACAACCTTTACTTGGGAAGTCTAGGTAAACCGATATAAGTGCGCTTGTCGACCGCACACGTTTTACTTCGGGCCCGAAATTTGATTTTTACACGTCATTTCCTGCCTCGGGTTATTGACAACACTCAGGCAGCACTAATTGTGTTTGAGAAAGCTTCTCAAGTTTTGCCGTTCGAGGGCGGTGTTAAGGTTTAGGGTCTCTCCATTGGTTTGAGGCCAAATTTTGTTGGCTAATTTTTGCTCTCTAACAAGCTTAAATTGAAGAAGGCCAGTTTGGAAGCAAAGTGCCGCTTCAGCTAATGTGAAGTTAATTGTGAGTCTTTCCTTCCCTGTCCTTAACGGTGTCACTGTTTTTTTGCAGTAAGCAGACATCACTTGCCGTGGTTGCCGTGGCGTAGTGGGTAGAGTGCGACTAGGTTCGACTCCCAGCTCAACACCAATTTTTCGAATTTTTCACGGTATCACCTCTTTCGAGCTGCTGTCAACACTCAAAGAGTAATAACTGTCTGAGAAAGCTTTTCAAATTTCGCCGTTCGGAGTCGTCAAAAAACTGAAGGTCCCTTCTACTCTTGAGAAAACAATAGGCGCGCACAACACGAGTAGTTGATGTACAAGCTAGGCCCTGGTCCCCCTTTGGACTGTAGCGCCAACAATTATTATTAGACATCACTTGCCAATCGTTGTTCCCTTGGGCTCAAGAGGCAATTGAGTAATAAAGCCCTCTCTCGAAGTACTAAGCTCGCCTTATATAATAGCTTGATCATCTCAGTCCTACTCTATGGCGCGGAAACATGGAAGTTACTAAAATCGGATGAGGAAGCCCCTTTTCAAGTGAAAAGTTTTGCTTGCAATTTTTGGTGTTGCTTGCGTTGATGGCATCTGGAGTAGAAGATGTAATGACGAGCTCTATGGCCGCAACATGCGCCTGATCAAGCGTGTTCGGATACAAAGCTTAAAATTACTAGGCTATGAAGAGCGTATGGACACCACCAGGCAGCTAGCGAAAGGCCGTGCTGGCTAGAGAGACATGTTGGTTGAGGCCCAGGTACACCCCGGCATGTAGGTAGGACTGTAGGTACACCCCCGCCATAAGAAAAAGAAGAAGAAGATATCACTTGGTGCCAAAGTAACAGACACATTCTTGGGTTTCAGAATTTTGTCAGTGGCAGGTGGAGTTGAATTCAAGGCAGAGCATGTGGTGGGCCAGAGTCAAATTATACACGCCTCAATGCATTTGTCGATGTAGGCAATGTCAACTTTAAACAAGTTCGCCTTCGGTGTCGGAAGTTTCACAAGATTTTACAATGTCCTGCCTTTTCCGATATTGAACCTCGATTAGATCGGTACACCTACCCATTGCAGACCGACACAGCCGAAAGACTTTTCGGGTCCCCAAAAATAAACATGGCGTTGAGTAGCTCGCCGCCATGCACCCTGTCATATATGGTGGTGTGTGTCGGTTTTCATTTCTCTTCCGCGACGTACGCGATGTTAAAAACAAACTGTTTTCTCCGATGTCAGCGTATTCGTGCCAGTTTTTTATTCTGGAGGACAGAGGGACCCCATTCATCGAGTATGCTTTCCATCGACCATATCTAATAGATAAGTTGATGCATGCTCTGAATCAGATCAAAAAGTTGTGCGACTGTTCAGCTTTGATAGCCTTGTTTGCTTTCAGTCTCTCTCTGATCATTAAATTGATCATTTGGAGCTCTCCGTATGTCACATAACTTCTGTTTTTTTACCAAAAATCGCATTAGTCGGCCTGCTTCTG
Organism: Eristalinus aeneus; assembly: GCA_955652365.1. NCBI lineage: Eukaryota > Metazoa > Arthropoda > Insecta > Diptera > Syrphidae > Eristalinus > Eristalinus aeneus. Next base: position 5,636,291 of record OY019133.1, read on the forward strand.
TTTAATTGGTATATTCTTTAAAGTTATGTTCCCTTCCGCTTCACTTTTCACTCAATGTCTCTTAGTTCTGACATATCTTACGCAAACTTGTCATCAATCACTCATATTGCGTGTCATGCATCATTTTGCCACAGAAATGGATAGTTGCCCCACAACCGCAATGTGAGAAATCATGACGAAGACTCGTCAAGTTTGCATCTCTCAGACTACGCAGAAACGCGATATTCCCGCCAGACTCGCACATCTTTGCGGTGATTTCATGAAAATGTTTTTCATTTAATAGTCACTGAATGAAATCAATCCCTGACACCGATTCTGTGCGGATTTTCCCTCAAAACTGAACCGCTTCTTATTATCGGCCTCAAATTAATTCTCCCCTGGATGTGTTGAGCTCTTCACATTCTCCTTCCCTCAACTGAAATATGAATGTAGCTGCAACAAAACATTAATCTTATCAAGAGATAGTGGCAGAGGGAGTCGTAACATTTGCTGATAAGTCGACAAGCGGGTCACCCTCTACTGATGGTGATTAATCGCACGTTTTTTAATCACAAGCGGTTTGCGTATTATCAAGTTGTACTGTCCTCAAGCTGCTTGTCATCATCTGGGTTGAGGGCATTTGTGATTGGTGGGAGGGGTTGAAATAAATGATCATTTGGGTGTGTAAATATTTGTGGTGTGGCCTTGGGCTTGTGGTCAACGTGGGGTAGTGGGCAAAGTGTGATAATTACACGCCGAAGGTTCTAGGTGCAAGTTATTGACTGAATGTTCCGCTTTTTTCAAGGCAGAACCCGAGACCCAAGAACCCAGAACCCAACTTCGAGTTGTAATCAACGATCAGAGAATACTATTTGTTTGCAGTAAAAAAAGTCCTCGTCATTTTGCTCTTCCGAGTTAACATAAAACTGAAGAAACCTTCTGCGCATGAGAGACAACATTAGTAGTTGCTGAGGAATCCAATAAATTTATATACCCCATGGACCTTATAGCAAATACACACTGGAATGACAATCTACTGTAGTAGTAGATTTTTTATTACTGTAGAGACAGTAATAAAAAAAAACCCTTCCCCAGAAGACTTTGTTAATCAATTACCTCTTGGGACATTGTAATAAATAGTAAATAACAAGAGTTACGCTCCGCATTATTTGACTGATGTTGTGTCTTTTTTCACATCGGAGTGGAGAGAGTCGAAGTTCTTGGCTGCAGCTAAGATTTTACTGCGTATTGCAATAGTATACCTAAGCCTTGATGACAGCAGATAATTTTGTTTGGTATAAGGTTCTTCTTCTTTTGGCGCTACGGTCCGCGCTACATGCCTCTCCAACCAACACGATCTTCTATAAGCTGCTTCCGGTTGCTCACTCAAAGTTGGTTGAGGGCCTTTTTCACTTGACAGTCCTCTGGTGCGATGTTCTAATGGCTCGAATTCGAAGACTTTTCGGGCCGGAGCAGTGGTGTCCGTACGCCCTACATGGTCTAGCCATCTTAAGCGTTGTATCCCAAAACGCTTGACCAGGCGCATGTCGCTGTACAGCCCATAGAGTTTGTCATTTAATCTTCTCCTCCAGATGCCATCAACGCAAACAGGACCAATAATCGCACGCAGAACTTTTTTTCTAACGTCCAAGATTCCGCGCCATAAAGTAGGACTGGGATAATCAAGTTGTTATATAAAACGAGCTTAGTCCTTCTCGAGAGGGCTTTATTTCTGAATTGCCTCTTGAGCCCAAAGAAACAGCGATTGGCAAGAGTGATTCTGTTTTTGATTTCGCTACTGATGTTGTTGTCCCTGTTTACCGCGGAGCCGAGGTAGACGAAGTCCTTGACTACCTCGAAGTTTCTGTTGCCTAGTGTGACGCTCTGTCCGAGACGTCGATGTTGTGTGTCCCTCCTTGATGACAGCATGTACTTAGTCTTGCCCTCATTTACCGCCAGACCCATTTTAGCCGCTTCTGCTTCAATGCCAGCAAACGCCTCATTGGCGGCTCGCTGTGTTCGTCCAATCACGTCAATGTCATCAGCGTAAGCTAGCAATTGAACTAACTTCTGAAAGATCGTGCCTCTGGTCTTCACTTGTGAGTTACGCAGTATCTTCCCGAAGATGATGTTAAAGAAGTCACATGACAGTGCGGCGCCTTGTCTAAAACCTTTTTTAACATTGAAGGTCTCATTGAGTTCTTTACCGACTTTGACGAAGCAGCGAGAGTTTTCCATCGTCATCCTACACAATCTGACCAGTTTGGAAAAAATGCCAAAACTAGACATAGCACTGTACAGCTCGTCTCTATGGACACTGTCATATGCGGACTTGGAATCGACGTTTTAAGGTTAGGAAAGACTATATTGGGCACACGTATCGAAAGTCGAAATCCCTTTAACGGATTCACCTTTCACTCACATTCACTGGTTTAAGGTTTTTTTTTTCTCAGAGGAAGTAAAGGTTTTTCTGGGAAACGAAACTGCCGATGAACTAGCTAGGCTAGGTTCAGCAGAGGCATTCGTAGGGCCCGAACACACCTTGGGACTACCCGCGTCCCTGGTCAGGGCCTCCGTCGATGGTTGGGTCTCTCTACAGCACAAGCAGAGATGGCGTGACTCCCCAGGATGCAGGGTGACGAAGAGTATGCTTCCAAACATCAGCAAGAAATCCGCGTCTTTTCTGCTGTCTCTAGACAGAAACGAGTGAAGACGACTTGTCGGCGTTCTAACGGGACACTTTACCTTCGCTATGCACCTGAGTCGGCTTGAGCTTAGTGATGTCACACTCTGCGACGCCTGGAGAAGGAGAAAGTGAAGACAATTCAGAGTACTTTCTCTGTCAGTGTCCTGCCTTCGCTCGTATCAGGTGGCGGTTATTTGGCGCTGATGTGGTGGGAACTGAAAACCTTATTTCAATATCACAGAAGCGCATCTTGGTTTTTCTTCGGAAAACCAAGAAAGTGCATTAAATGAAGGTAGGCCTAGTATTTGAGTCAATGTAGTTTTTTCCAACCTCCAACAAAAAAAGGTTTTCCAATAGGGACTTGCCAATTTTAAATTCTATTCTTGCACGCACTACCTAATCATAAAATTCTCAGCGTCAATTTAGTCAGATTTTTAAACCATGTAAACCATGCACAAGAACAGACCGAAAACGTTTCTAAATTAAAATAATTTAATACCTTCAATTTTCGATCGAAGTTCTCTCCTTAGTAATATCGACTAAAGTGCAAATATTTGAGTCTATATATTCGTTGTTTAATGTTGTGTGTCAGTGCGACAATCGTTTGTCCGAGTGGTGAACATATCACTGCGGTCCAGGTGTCCGTAGGAAACGATCGAAATCAGTCAATTCCACGTTCCAGGCGTATTTTACGAAAGGATCTAAGGATGTGGTCGCCGTGGCGTAGTGGGTAGAGTACGCCGCTCACACGCCGAAGGGTCTACTCTCAGTTCAACATCAGTTTTTCTAATATTTCACGGCACCACCTCTTTCGAGCTGCTGACAACACTCAAAGAGTAATAACTGTCTAAGAAAGCTTCTCAAATTTCGCCGTTCGGAGTCGGCAAAAAACTGTAGGTCCCTTCTACTCGTGAGAGAACAGTAGCTCGCAGAACACGAGTAGTTGATGAGCAAGCTAGGCCCTGGTCCCCCTTTGGACTGTAGCGCCTACAATTATTATTATTATCTTAATTTACACCCATACAAGATCTATGGGGTTGGCTAACAACAAGTAATTGCGAATTTCTTTTAGAAAATAAGACAATTTGTCGTGGAACGAAATAACTTTATTTATATTGAGCATTGACCTTGTGCCATTTTTCAGGCAGCATCATAGCTCAACGTTCATATAACTTCTGTTTTTTATCAGCAAAAGAAAACTGAACCAGGTATGATTTAACATCATTATCATTATCGAACTTTTACTATCTTTTGCAAAGATCGATGTAAAAGCTAATCAGTGCAAAAATCAATTTTCGATCAAAGCATTCGCCCCAGTAGACACGCAATTTTAAATATAGTACACGAATTTGAGTCTGCATATTCGTTGTGTGTCAGTTGGACAACTGGTTGGTCGATATGTCGAACATTTCGCTGCCATTCGGGTGAAATCAGTCAAACGATCAAAATCCGTCACGCCGGTGGCGTTCTCAAAAATTGGGCATCACTCAGACCAAGCCTAATCAAGACTCAGAGCCCATGTACCATTTAAAGCGACGTTCGATTGTTTCGCAAAATCATTTTCAGTTGCAAATCTCAGTTTTGGCTTAAAGGTTCGTCTATTTGCAAAATATGCGTTTTTGTTGGGTGAAGATTCACATTGGCTTATGCTAACAAGATGTCGATGCAGACGCTAGTGGACCGTGTTTACTAGGCTTTGCATAATAATACCCATTCTTGGGGTTACGGTATTATATCCGCTATTCATTTTCATTTACGATTGAGTGCAAAATTCCTTAAAAACGCGTTTTCAAGGTGGCATCTCTCAGTACTAACTAACACGGTACATAATTTTTTTTTTGAATAAATCCAAATTAACCGAATGGAAGCTGTTTTTTGAATCACTCGATGATGATTCGGTGAGTTAACTTTTCCTTTGGAACGCGGCCAAGATCAGCCACAACTTCCAGGTGGCACCAGTTTTTGAAAGCGGACCGGAATAATTTGTGCCCTTTATCGCTTAGAGCTAACGTTGAACGCGAAAAAGCGGTTGTTTCTGAAAAACCTGTGGCAGAGTCATTGGAAATTGCGTCCAACGAATCGGCTGTGGTAAACATGCCTGCGCTGGCCATCTGAAGGGAATTGAGATCCTTTCACAATTGTTTTGATTGTACTTCAAGACGATAACAACACTTTTTCAAAAACTCAAGTGGTCTCCATTTTATTTAAAAAAAGAAGTAGTCCAGTTTTATTTTGTAATTCAGAGTCTTGAGTCGTGAGGTCAAAATAAGCTCAACACGAGGCTAGACCCTGGTTCCTCCTGATTTGTTGCTGAACTTAAACAATATATTTTCGAAATAAATAAAGAAGCCGCCGTGTCGTAGTGGGAAGGTTTCGACACTCACACGCAGGAGGTCCAGGTTCGATTCCAGGCTGAACAACTCGAATTTTTCACTGTACACCTCTTTCGAGCTGCTGACAACACTCAACGAGTATTAACTGTTTAAGAAAAAGCTTCTCAAACTTCGTCTATCGGAGTTGGCAAGAAACTGTAGATCCATTCCACTTGTGAGAAAATAGAAGCGCGCACAATACAAGTAGTTGCTGCGTAAGCTGGGCCTATGGTCCCCTGTGGACTGTCGCGCCATCCAATTTTTATTAATATTATAATACTAAATAAAATGGGGGGAAAATGCATAGCCGGTGCTATTTGAACAGCCATAAATGGTTGCCCACAATGCTTTTCGCATCAAAACAAACATTTGGCTTTGAGCTTTGCAAAACGTGCCTCCCCAGTAAATTTGTAAACTGAATAATTTTATTGTTGTTTGTTTACATTTCACCAGTTTTTCCACTCAATAAACACAGTGCTTCATGTTAAGGGTGTAAAAGTCAGTGTAGTAGAGAGGAAGAAGCCCTTATGGACGTAGAGCTCTTAAAGGTCCAATTTCAAAACATTCTTGTTCAATTGAAGCACCAAAGTCGGCTTATACGACATTCCTAAGTCGCTACTTATGCATACAAGCACTCTCACTGCGTAGGCTAGATGAATCCCACACACCGGACAAATTTTAGTTGTCTACGCCCACTGCCACTGAGCCAAAATTGGGTCCGATTGTGGAGAAAGGGTAAATTACTTAAATTACCGCTATCGGAAATAAAACCCCACCTCGATGTGAATTGCTTTAATATACGCAGAAGCCCAATTAAACCGAAAACGAAGAGACCAATTTTCCTCTCATCTCCCGTCGCGTGAAACCGAACTCCGAAAATTCAAGAACACACAAACCTTCACCCTATGCACGCATTCACCTCAAGTTGTCTCGAGTTGTCTTGGATTGTCTAGGACCGTCTGGGGTTGGCTGGGGTCGTCCCTTAAAGGGGACTCCCGGTGTCAACTTCCGCCTAGATTTATAGCCATTACCTTGCTTTACCCAAAAATTCATAACTTTTAACTTAACCGAAATTCTATCCTTTCACCAAACCGCACCTGAGACCGCACCTAATTCCCCCCAAAAAGTCATCGTTTCCTCTTGAGAGCAGACTTTTCTATGAGAGGAAGCAGAAAAAAAAAAGTGGAACATGGATGGAAGCGAAAAAAAAACTGATCCCATGGGATTAAGTGCAAAGCGAAAGGCATTTCATGCTTGTCGGTCTGGAAAAGGTTACAAAGGCTTCTTTCACTCGCCGTTCGCTCCAAAAACAAGGGAGATGTGCGGAGGGTCTTTCAATTCATCAAATTCCCGAATGCATTGCTTCCCCAGTAGCAACCGCCCATCCACCGCAGAGGAGCCTCATAATCGTCGGAGTTATCTTTTCATCAAAAAATTCGGAGGCTTCGTGTTGGATGAATGGGAAATTCTGCCAGGATATAGGGAAATTTTCCCATTCTTCATTCAGAACTTGAAACATCCTTCTCCACGGCGGTTATCCCACAGGATATTTTCATTGATTAGTATTTCTAGTGTGTTTTTTTTGGGGGGGAAACTGCAATCAGGACAGGAGGGGAATTCCGCTCCTCATCTCACAAACGCACACTCAGATAACCTGGACTCCTGCTCTCGGTCTCTCTCCGGGTGATGGGGAGCGAATTGTGGTTTTTACCACAGGAAATACCAACTTTCTCACTCTCTCTGAGTATTCCGTTCTCGTTCACTCAAAAGTCACAGAGCACTGGTTTTGCTTCTGCCAATCCACCACGTCCATTACCCACCACCCTCTCACTACCATGCCGTCCCACCCCGCCGTTCGCTCTGTCAAGCCTGTGTTCGTCTGCCATGCCTGACGCCCGTCGTTTGTATTTATTTACTTATCCCAAACAATGAGATAGACAAAGGAGATAACAAAAAAAAAAGACAGGCGAACTGCAACCGCTAGGTTGTTGGTCAAACGGGACAGTTTCACGGATTTAATTTGATTGTTGGCTATGCGACAGAATCGACCTACTTCCATAAATTTCCTCTCCGAACTCCGGCGGGCGCCGCTTGTGATTCTGACGTCGCCGGAAAGCAAAGGATATCAGTTTATGTGTTCGCTTAAATTCTCTTCGCCATAAATTTTGGTCTATTTTTTGTTTCCATTCGGCTGTTCGGTGAGATTTTCCTCTTTCTGGAGTCTTGGGGCTCCTGAAACCCCTTTACTGGGGACGGGTAGAGATGGTACGTATTTTTAATTAGGTGCCTACGGTTAGAAGGTGATAAAGGGAAATTAGCGATGTCTTCTGGAAGTTATCAATTCCGAGCACGTATCCTGGCTGAGATTTCGCATCCTTAAGTGTCAGTGTACCCGGGGACGTGGCGGCGCCACCCCCAGTTGCGTGCTTGCGTTGCAGAGGATTAAAAATGATACACAATGAATGTCGGGAGCCTGGGAGTCTGAAAGTATGCGAGAGCGCGAGACCCCGCGCAATAAATTCCATCCCTAACCAAATCGAAGCGAGGGCTGGGTCGATTGTGGTGGCGGGCATGCGGCAGTGTTTCCTTGCAATTTTAATGAGTGACAGGACAGAGCTGTGTGTCAGCCAGGTGAAGCTGGCCTGAGTGCTTTTTAATGCCTTTTCGAATTAATCGCCTGCGCCAGGAATTTCTCCTGCGTGGAGACGACGGTGGAATTTGAATTTTATGTAGAATTCCACTTTCCCCTCCCGTCGTGCTGCCTCTGCACGGTTTAGCATAATTTATTGAATTTTTATTTCCTTTGTTTGGCGGGATTTGGTTTGCTGATGATGCCCCGGCGGAGGTCGGGCGTCCGCTGGTCTGCTGGCGGGTTTGAGACGTCTGAACTCTGAAAGGATACCTATCGTGAAATGGCACTCAATTTAATTGCTCATTAATTGCTCCTTGTCAGGCGGGGCGGCAACGGCAGTGGTGGAGGGAGCAGTGGCGGCAGTGGCTCAGGAAACAATTGATTTGATCTAATTTCTTATTAATTTGAAAATCGCCATTTTGCTGCTTACTTCGCGCCGCCGGTCTGGTGAAATTAATTCCACACAGGAGCAAACGGAAATTGCCTCCACGAACGTAATCCTTTCCACAGGTTCGTCATGTCTTTTTAAGGTCTCGTTGTGACCGCATAGTTGGAACTTGCCGCTCAGCGCCCTTAAGCCAGGCACACTGGAACGTGTCGCTGTGAGATATTTGCATTTTTATTGGCATTAAGTGGTAATCTGCGCTGTGAAAACGCCTCTTAATCAAGGTGTAATGGTGCATAAAGTATTCGACTAAGACTAACGAGCTGCGTGTGAAGTTGCTCCACAGACGAAGTGGAGTGGCGTCGACGATTGCTTGACCCTCTTGATCCGGTGTAATGAAATGAATTCAAGAGGGTCATTGCTCTTCTTCAGAAAGGGTTAACAAACTTCAAGCAGAAGCTGCTCACACTCAGCCTTGAGAGAAAGTGTTCCGATTGCTTTACGTGATTTTCTTGGAAGTTTGACTTGATCTAAAGGGTCCAGGACCATGAGCATGGCTTAGGACTGGTGACCGATTGATGTGAAGATTGATTTCGATTTTGCTTCGATTTACGATTCATGGTATTCCATTAAACTGGGGTGAGTATGTGATTCCGTAGGAGAGGGACGCCTTTGTAGCCAAAGCAAAAGGTGATACCTTTCGGTATCATGCCTATAGCATCCCCCCTCTAGAAACGCAGCGTTTTCCGAAATAGTTCCGATGAAATGAGAGAACACAAATCCCAGAATTCGAAATGCTGAAAATGAGAGCCATTAAAGAAGCTAAAATTTAATCAACACGTAAGCTTCAAGAATTGATGCGCTCTTCAGAAACAACCATCAAATGGGAAGTTCCTGGCTGCAAACGACCCTTTTAATTTTAAAACACCCACCGGCATCTAAATAAGGATCCACGTCATTTATTATGCTTTTAGCCTCAAAATAAATATTCTACTGGAAAACATTTCACTTACCATTACTGCTCCTCCCATCGATTTATACCTTTATGTTTAAAAATTCTGTAAAACTTAAGACTGGGGAAGATATGAGACTTGTCGAATTCACAAGGGTGTTGCCAGCTGTCACTTTTAATAAAAGTGAAGAAATGAGTTTTCTTCAAGTTAAGCAACAACCTTCCAACTGTCAATGACTCAAATAAGAAAAAAGGAAAAACTGTTTCACAAGTTAGGTGACAAACTTCAGGGGTTTGGGAAGAAAAAAAGTCGCTCTGCGAAAATCACAGAGTTTCACAACTCGGTTATTGGTTTAAGGATAAAGTAAGACCTTCCCGCACATAGTTAATGAGACATTTCAATATGATCTGAATGCTGCACGCAACATAGATCCTCCTCTCTGCTGCTCTTCAATGTTCCAGTCACTGAATATGTGTTCCTTGAGTGTTATTTTGAAGAGTGTGTCCATTTTTAATGTCGAAGGCTTCTTTTCCGAAATGTCTAGATCCTGAATTGAGGCTCAAGCCAATATAACTGACTTTAAATAATTGCTCATTAACAATTATTAGAGTTCTTCATTAAAACTCAAATTAAAGCGAAAATCAAAAATTTGAACGAGTTTTAAGAAAAGAAGCAACTTAGCATAAATTCTCTCAGATTTATTTTCCAAAAAACGAAAACCTGTATAATTGTTCTGTACGCGTTCCTCTGTCCATTACAATCTTGGCTAGGCTCTGGTCGCCTTGTCCACTGTTGCTTCATTCAATATTTAGGGATTTTTCAACAAGGACGTCATATTTCTTTAATTTCTATTTTTGATATTTAAAATCATATTTAGTTGAAGGGACCTACAGTTTTTTGCCGACTCCGAAAGGGCGAAGTTTGAGAAGCTTTCTTAGAAAGTTATTTTTCTTCAAGTGTTGTGTTGAGGTGGTGCCGTGAAAGATTCGAGGTGTTCAGCCGGGAATCGAACCCACTTCGCGGTCACATGGCAATGGTATACGCTTGAATAACGTTTTTCAAATTTATTGGCAAAATTCACGTTCAGTCTACACCTCTAAGAGCATGAAGCTATATATGGTAAAGTATAACCAACAAATTTAAATTCACATTTTTGTGTGACTGTGAGATTAGAAAGTGCGCGTAGTAACAAAAATATTGCCTTCTAGCGCTTCTGTTCAAGACGACCCAAACAAATCACTTACATCACCATTCTGGCGAATTTTGTGAAAAAATTTGGCCTACGTTCGCATGAAAACAAGGTGACACAAGAACTAGGTGGCCTATGACACAAGAACTATGGCCTATGAACAATTTTCAAGCCACCAAATTATAAACTGAGCCGATGAACGGCTTCAAATTGGTGATGAATTTCATATCCAGCGATGAGGTTCATTTCTGGTTACAGCCAAATAGTCCAGGCAGCAGAGAATCTTTGCCAAAGCAGTTTCAAGCTTCTTCATACTCACGAAAAAACATATTCATCATCACAAGCCAGTGTCTGTGGAATTTATTATGCGAAGGAACGTGGAAGCTAGGCTTTGGTCTCATCAACAGAAGTCGTAAAATTGAGTTTGGAGTGTACCCATTTGTTTACAATTTGTTTAAGAAATGACTAGAGAAGTCACGGAGGAGGTTATTGAGTTCTAAACTAGTTGAAGGCTTGACAGTTAAGTTTTAAACGCTGTTTATGGTTGCTAGTTTGATTTCAAAAATCTACATTCGTTTTTGTAGGCTAATATTTATATTGTGATGCAAATTTTCTGCCAAAGGCTACACATTACAAACCAGGTAGCGCTGGCTGTTGATTTTTCCTTAATACACTTGTAACTCGGTTTACGCGGTTTCCAATTTACGCGTTTTTTAAAATAAAATGAAAATGAAAAAACTATTGATATTTACTTTTATTTAATTAATTTTAACTTTGCTTTAATTCTGGCAATATGTACTAATTTTAAATCTGGTAATGCTTCATGTTACTGGCATATTACATGCTATTCTGTCACAATACTTTGACAAAATAGAAAAAAGAGTGAATTTCCCCCTTTTAATGCAAAACACAAAGTAAAGTGGTTAAAGGGCACTCAATTGCCAAGATGTACTCGCACACAGCTGTAGATTTTATGAAAATTAATTGATTTTAAACCGCAAAAACGGTATCAGCATTGTTTGTCTACACTTATTTCAGAATACTTGCCTAAAGAAAGATCTCTTTAAACTATGACTAAAACCAATGCAACATTTGTAGAAGCCAAATCTAATGAGATGATTTAATGCAGTGATGAGCCAGATATTACAGTTTTGTAAAAAAAAAGACTATTTGTTGAGACTGACAGCGATTAAATTTGCTTTAAAAAAAGGATAGCCGTATTAATAGGCACTTTTGTCCAAATTTTGTTTTACTTATAGTGAAGTACATTAATTTTTTTAATTGAATAAATTTTTTGTTTTACCTTATTAACAGTATAAAGCTATATTTTGTGTTCAATAAATATTTAAAAAAGCTTATTTATATTCGGATTCACTTTACGCGGTTTTTCCATATAAAAATCTTTGATTCGATTTTGTAAGGAACCTATCTACCGCGTAAACCGAGGTACAGGTGTATTCCGTTTGCTTAATAAGTTCCTGCGGTTTGCTAAGAGATGGCGTAACTTGTATTTTTTCATTGTTATAATTCCATTGGAGCATGCATTGGAAAGCCACAGTCATTGTATGGTATATCATTTCAGTTTATGTCACTCATTTGAAGCTTAAACAACAATAATTTTTTTTCCACTCAAATATGTCGAACTTTGTGCCTGAAAAACTGTTTTTTCGGGGAGTTCCTTTTCATTACTTTAATATGAACAAAACTGCAGCTGAAAGTCATCGTGTTTGGAGAAAGTTTATGATGATCATGCACTAGCTGAACGAATGTGTCAAAAGTGGTTCGCACGATTTAAAAGCGGTGATTTTGGCTTTGAAGGCCATGAACGTCCTGTGCAGCCAATAAAGTTTGAAGATGAACTGAAAGCATTTCTTTATGGAAATTGTTGCCAAACACAAAAAGAGCTCTCAGAATCCTTGTGTGGCACTCAATCAGCCATTTCAAATCGTTTGAAAGCAGCTTCAGGGTTCCACATGAATCCAAGTCGAGAGTCGTCGAAAGACACTTTTGTATGCTTGAAATGCTGATGTAACGCCATAAATGGTTATTTTGGATAATTTTGCATTGTTACTGGTGATGAAACCTGAATCCATTACGACAATACTAAGAGCAACCCCAAGTGAAACCCGGCCAACCATGCAAATCGAAGGGAAAGCCGAATGTAGATGGCGTGAAGGTAATGCTCTGTATTATGTGGGATTAGAAGTTTGTGCTCAAATATGAGATGCTAATACCGGATGACGCTCACACGCCGAAGGGTGTAGGTTCGACTCCCAGCTCAACACCAATATTTTTCACGGCACCATCTCTTTCCAGCTGCTGACTGTCTAAGTAAGCTTCTCAAAATTCGCCGTTCGGAGTCGGCAAAAAACTGTAGATCCCTTCTACTCGTGAGAGAACAGTAGCGCGCACAACACGAGTAGTTGATGACCAAGCTAGGCCCTGGTCCCCCTTTGGACTGTAGCGCCAACAATTATTATTAAAACCGGATGAAACCATCAATGGACAACGCTACCGCACGCAATGCATCCATTTGAAGAGACCAGTAGCCGAAAAACGCCCGGAATATGCCATCAGACACGAGGCACGATTCGCACGAATGAAGTTGTACTCGTAATACTAATAATAATTAAATACATTGCACACGGATCAGGGCTTAGTTTCCATCAAATACTTGTATTGTGCGGGCTACTGTTCTCTTACGAGTGGAAGGGACCAACAGTTTTTTGCCGACTCCGAACGGCGAATTTTGAAAAGCTTTTTCTTAGGCAGTTATCACGCTTTAAGTGTTGTCAGCAGCTCGAAAGAGGTGGTGCCGTAAAAAATTCGAGATGTTCAGCCTGGAATCGAACCTGGACCTTCGGAGTGTAAGTGTCGCACTCTACCTACTGCGCTACGGCGACCACAGGGTCTATTATTTGCCTGCTTTATATAAAATTTTTTTTTATAAAAAACTGTCCGTAAAATGTTGCTTGCGTGAAAATCGTGTCCACACGCAAAATTGAGTCTAATAAATTTATCATAGATTATTTTTACAAACGGCCATTAAAAGGAAGAAGTAGAGAGCTCCACAATACTCTAGTTAGCATAATCTAGTCCCACACGGCACTTCAGAGCATAAAAGACTTTGGTATAAGCACGGACCAGTCATTAAACTAAAATCAGTGCTTCAGCTTCCATGCGGTTTAAGAAACATTGAGAATAAATCTCGACTTTCAATAATGAAGAATTCTTCAATGACAACACAATGAAAATGATCTTCTTGTCCACATTAGTCCTTAAGACATTCTCGCAACCTGCATAATGTATTCATTTTCCAGTTGCATCAAAGCGAAATCCATTTTTTCTCAGTCTTTGGAAAGAATGAAAGTTGAATGGAACCAAAGAGAAAGACGATTCTACAGACAATATCTTCTTTATAGTTTTGTCATACTGAGTGCCGTGTATATTGCGATTGAAGTATTTACACAGAGGACAAACAAAGGATTAGAGACCGGGTCATACGAGTGTTGCCTTTTAGAAGTATTTCGGGATTAGAAAACAAAAACAAATATTATTCATCGAAAATAGCTTTATTGTTTTTCAAAATATTCCCCATTTAGATCTATACACTTTTGCATGCGTTTGAACAAATTGTCGAAGCACTTTTGCCATTCTGATTGAGGTATCTCCAAAACATGCATTTTGAACGCATCAACCGCTCCCTCCCTTAACCTCCCATTTTTTTTGTACGTACGGGAATAAAAAGAAGTCATTCGGTGCCAAGTCAGGACTGTGCGGCGGATGACTCATCAAGTCGATGTTTTGAGTGCTCAAAAATGCAGTTTTTTGAGCCAATGTGTGAGAGCTCACATTGCCGTGGTGAAGATTAATCCGTCTTCGGCGGTTCGTTTTTCTTATTTCTTGGAAGACAACTGGCAAACAAATGGTTATGTACCACTTAGAATTTACTGTTTTGCGTTGTTCCTCTCGAAGTTGTACTGTTGCGACATGTCCAGTTTTTCCGAAAAAACAGGCGACCGTTTGCTTGGAAGTGCTTCGTGCGCGTGCAACTTTTGTGGGATTTGGCTCAATTTGAAACACCCATACAGTCGATTGCTGTTTACTTGCGGACACATACGCGTAAATCCACGATTCATCACCTGTCACGATGTCATAGACGTGTTTCGAAGTACCGCGATCGTATTTTTGAAGAATTCCTTTCGACCAATCGACACGAGCCTTCTTTTGAGCGATTGACAAATTGTGTGGTATCCAACGCGAACAAATTTCCTTGACGATCAAATGTTGATGCAATATTGAATGTATGCTGGTCCCACTAATGCCTAATTTTGTCTCAATCTCACGATAGGTCACATGACGGTCTTGCAATATCAGTCGGCGCACAGCATGAATGGTTTCTGGAACAACAACTGATTTTGGACGACCGTCACGAAATTCTTCTTGGAGTGAACTACAACCTCGGTTGAATTCACCATACCATCGATAAACACTGTTCCTTGATGGAGCTTCATCGCCAAAAATAGAACTAAGTTCATCAATGCACTGTTGTTGAATTAATCCACGTCGAAAGTTGTAGAAAATAATCACACGAAAATTTTCATGATATAATTCCATTTTTTTGGGAGAGATGCATCTTTTCAGTTACTCTAAACAACACAAATGGTGGTCGTTTGTCAAAACTTTCTGAGTACGTATAACTTCAAAAATGTAACACTTTACGATAGAGGTGGCAGTTTCCAGATTGCAACACTAGGGTTGGCCAATCCCGAAATATAAAAGGCAACCTTCGCATTATTATTTAATAAAAGACCCCTGACTGTAAACGTCTACAACGTAAGGGATTTTTCCCTCCTAAGGGCACGGTTACACTGTCGGTGTGAAAAATCAACGCTTCCTTCCGGTTTATCAAACCAATCCAGTTTGACAAAGTAAAAAACTCGCTCTGTACTTGCAGATTAGGATATTGAATTGCTTACGCAACGTATCCTCATAGCCAGGGCCTTCAAAATGTCATGTCATTTAATCCATCACCTTCCTATCGCTAGCCTCAAGGTTCCTTAAATTTATTGCAGCAACAAAAAGAATCCAAATGATGAAGCCAATAGAACCAAATTTTGACAAACAACACAATGTCGGACAACATTTTTAACTCTTCCCAAGGCCACTGCAACCATATGCGCTCCTCTCAGTCTCCGGTCAAACTCCCAGGCAGTCGGACTGCAAAATCTTGGCAACAAATTCGCACGACGAGTTTCTGCCATTTCGCATAAAGCTGCCCACCCCTTCAAAATCCCTCCCGTGGAATTCAATTGCAATCATAATTTTTTTACAGCTCCCATCTTTTTATGGTCCACATGTAATAAGCACTTACAGCAGAGTGCAGCTACACGCTCCCCGCCGCATGACAAACTTCCAAGTGCAGGACCGTAAAAAAGGATCGCAGTGGAAATAGTTTATCCCTAGTCGGTCGCACTTTTTATGTTCCACTTTATGTACATTATGACGCAATAACACGGTGGGTCGACTTCGTCGTTGTCGTCGTCTTCTCTCAAAAACTCCTGAACACACAGTTTTATCCCTTGCGCTCTGCCAACTTATTACATGTCATCTGCGCCGTAAAGGAGAGCTTCCAGCATTATTTGTAATGTTTGTGTCGAAACGTCTTCTGTTCTTTTTGTCGCTCGTGTTCATTTGACAAGCGCACCCCCGCCCCACAGCAGAAGTTGCGCCATTTAGCTCATCATCTTGAATGTACTCGCACTGGGCCGTTTCAGTTCCTTGGAACATATTTTCTTTGTTTTGTCTTCCTTGGCACGTACATCGAATCAATTACCCAGCCAAAGTTTTGCTGCAAAACATGGTTGTGTGTCCAGTGATTCGGTGGACTGTTGGACAATTGGGGGCGAGGCAGAGGCGCACACATGCCGCTCTCCCACACTCCCCCGCGCCCGACAATTATTCGATACAAGTTATCCTTGTCACGGCATGGTCGAGAAAGGTCGTCTCAAATCAGTGATTCCCACACCGGAAGGATGACTTTATCCGCCATATCCGTGCGGTACGTGACAACACATGAGTGGATGGATAGACGGATGCATTGGCAAACTTCTGCGCGCGATGTAAAGCCTTTCGTCCTCCACCATAGCCGCCACTACGACTCCAGGACACCGGGACATCCGTCCTGGTTTAGTGACACGTTCAGTATACTCAAGAGGGGCGTGTCGTTGCGGCTTACACAAATAAACCCAGCGAACCGTGCTACATGCACGGATTACTGCGGTTATTTGTACGCGTCGCTGATATACACCTTCTTCGGCAGCGCCGGCCACGACAGCCGCGGCGGATGACACAACCTGCACACAGCTCCACTCGTGCACTCATTTGCAAATAGTCCGAGTCATTGTAATCTCCGCCGCTGGTGCTGTTGCTGATGCGATGGCTTCGCGAACTGCGCTGGATTTAATTAGTTTTCCAAAGTACCTTGGAACGTGTTTACACGTTCCGATTTCGTACGCGTCCCGATGACAACTCACGCCAGCACATCGGTCCAATTAAGCGCCGGCAGCGCAGAGATGCCTTCGAACAATGCGATGCTGAAGGAGAACGCTACGTTTAAATGCGACGCGTTCAGGCTAAGCGCCGCAAAGGAATTGACTAAAGCGCGCTTCTTTGTCCCAGTTGTGGGTGGGGCAGTTATCCCAGAAATAAATTGGAAGCCGCTTCCGCAGAAGTATGAACACCCGAGCCAATTCCGGTGGCAGGTGATGATGCTGCTGATGGCAGATCCGCCCTCTGCGTTGAGTGACCTGCTTCAGACTTTGAAAACCACCGAGCTGTTGACACTCGGAATTGTATCTGCCGCAGAGTGGGCCAAAGCACTGAAAGTAAAAACGAACACTGCTGACGCGCGGAGCATGTTCGGAGCTCTGGGGAATGAGTGACAAGCGACATTGCGGAACCTTACGAGCAGATACGGAGAGGAAAGTCAACGCCAAGTGGCCGGCACATCGATGGGCGGACGAACAACGTTCCCGGGCTAATTTAGTTAGTTCCACCGGGCACTCGTGTGCTGCGGCTGCGACTGTGCGGGCAGCCATCATCCTCATCGAAATCGATTGATTGTTGTTGCGGATGATTGATGATGTCCTGGGGATGTGTTTTGGCCATGTGAATGAATCTTTTGAAACTGCTCTCCGTGTGTGTGCAGGCCGGGGCGTTTTTTCAAATGAGTGACTTCTTGACTGGCGATAACGAGCGAACGACAACGCCCGACGACAGAATAGGACGTCGACGACAAATGCCACAGATGAATGGATGACCGGACAAATGAATAGATGGATCGATGTGTGCACAGATTTATTTGACACTTGGTCCGAGCGTCGTTTGCGAGAACCCTTCTCGTTAAGTGGACTCCAAAAGTGCTAATGGCGCACTTGAGGGCATTCCTTTATGACGACGACACACATCCCGAAAAGGGAATTTTTACAGCAAATAATCCGGAATGGAATTGCTTGGAACTGTAAAACGAACGCATAAATGGGCTGCCATAGCTAGCCATGGAGGAGGTCGATTTATAAGCGATCCGTGCAGCAGATAGCGTCCATATATTTCACACTATAAAGCTGGCGATTCTTCTAAGTGTCACCAATTTAATTGCGAAGTCGTCGCCAGTGGTCGACGCCTGTGGAGTTGGGGGGAGCGCTTGCCGTTTGCCACATGTTCCATTTCCTCTTGGCAATGAACCGCGAACAATTGCAGCTCTCGTCGTAAACCGGGCCGAAGATGAAGTCATGACTGGAAATGTCACCCAATTTGGGAGATTATTGGTGGCAACTAAGTGCAAGTTCTTGCTCTACTGAATTTTAATTCGGTTTTCATGTTTTGGCGTCCTTCGTTGTCCGGAGATCAGTTTTTTACGATTAGTGTCTGAGTGCGCGAAATATCAAGTAGAAGAGAATTGATACTTTTGAAGGCAATTTGAATTAATTGAAGTCCTACAGTGAGTTGCAGCGTATTTAATGGAAAGAAAAATATTTTACAGACATGTAAATAAGCTGAAGTTTGCTTGAAAAGGTTGAGTCATCGAAGACTGGAGTGCACATAAATCCGGTCGCTTTTTTGTGTTCTATTTTTTTTTTTTAGGAAGAAACTTTAAAAACGGTGTTTAACAAGAGCATTGCCTGTCGGAAGCAACAAAGTAATATTCGAATACCAGGTCTCGTGCATCAATTCAATCGTTGAGCCATTCTTGAATTTCTTTAAAAACCTTTTTTGTATCCGCCGAAAAGATCAACAGCAGGAAGAAGCGAGGTCTGGAGAATATCGCGGGTGGGAAAAGATCTCAATTTTCAGTGTTTCCAGATGGTTTTTGGCTGCTACACCCACGTGGGCCGAGCGTTATCATTTTGTAGAAGCACCTCATCATGATTTTCGATCGTTTCTGGACGTTTAACACGCACCAAATAAATAAGTTGTTGGATAACGCTTCCCATCAAAGGGTGTAACTGGATATAGCGGTTCATATAACACCACTGCCGTCATGTCCCACCATATGCAGAGTATGTCATTTGAATCATGGAAGCTTTATTTTGGCTTTATAATAGACAATGATCGAAAGGTTTCACCAGCATAGTATTTTTTTTTTTTAGTTAATAATGTAATAATTGGGTGGCGCTACAGTCCACAGGGAGACCAGGGCCTAGCTTGCACATCAACTACTCGTGTTATGCGCGGTACTGTTTTCTCACAAGTAGAAGGGACCTACAGTTTAGTGCCGACTGCGAACAGTTTTTTGTGAGAAGCTTTTTCTTAGATGGTTATTACTCTTTGAGAGTTTTCAGCAGCTCAAAAGAGGTAGTGCCGTGAAAAATTCGATGTGTTCAGCCGGAAATCGAACCTCGACCTTCGGCGTGTGTGTGTCGCACTCTATCCACTACGCCACGGTGTACAAACCACTTCCTTTAATATCTTTCAAGAAGCAGCTTTGAGGTGAAAAATCGCTTTTCGAAATCTCTCGCTTCCTGTGATTCTTATATTTAGAATAAATCCAAGTTTTTTAAACCGAATCTGAGACTGTTTGAGATTCGAGTTCTTTTTGCATGAACTTGCATGAAACTGGAACCAGTAAAGCTTGCATTTCGTCATCTTAAAACTTTAAAGACTGGGCAACAAACTCTCACTAAAGTCACCACTTTCGACGCTTCAATACCATTTTCTGCATGTTTTCTTTGTCGGACTGACTCACTATAAGCTTGTATAAGCTTCCGAAAAATCTGTGAACTGTGAATTTGGTAACTTCTATTCCAGGACATGCTGTAACACTCCGAATACTATTTGTGGACAATTCCATTAAAATTCTTTTCTGATAATTCGTTAATGCTAACTGACGGCCTGCGACTTTTCTTGTGCCACAATGGGCTCCCATTTGTTTTAAATTTTGAACAAGGTGATGTAAACGATTTAAGACTCTTCCAATTTTTTGCATTTCAATTATTCCACCTTTTTCAAATTAACTTTACCTTATCTTGATAATGTTTACTTGAACAGCAAATATGAAGTCATCTCTGTTCATACTGCCACGGAGAATGCATTGTAAAGTATGTTGAAATTGTACCGGAAGATAAAGGATACAGCTGCAGTCGTAGTTTGGCTCTATTTTTATGACACATTGCCCTTGTGTCTACTTGCCCAAATGACAGTAAATATCAGTCAATTCTTCGATATGGTTATTCATTTTATTTTTGTTTTACTATGGCTATCTTAAAACTAGGAACAAATTGCTTAACCTAGGCACGACTTATATGATTTCTAAAACTAATTACTGGCCCTATGCGGGCGCTCTAAGCTAAACTAATAATTTATTTCTTTATATGCCTTTCGGCGTCGATACTTTATTTTATTTTTTAAATTTATTAAAACTAGAATCTATTTCTTCAAAACAAAGAAAATTTTTTAAAAGCATAGTTATCTAAATGTTTTTTTTTAATAAAAACTTAATCTAACTTAGTATAACCTATTTTAACTGAAAATACTTACGCAAGTTGGCCGTGGGGGACAGACTTAAAACCTGTCTAGGTTGACAACAGCTGGGATTCCTGGTGTGGCTCCAACCACCAATAGAACTTTATCCGTGTCCATCCTTCTCACCACGTGGTAGATAAAAATGAGTGTTTTTTGAAAATAAAACACTATTTAATGGGAAAGTGAAAACATTTCATTCAAAGTATTGGTCATTATTTTCTGGCGATTTGTGAATACCACACCAATATAATTGTTCGTCTTTTAAAGCAAACCAATCAGACACCCAATTTTCGACCTCTTCGTAGGAATCAAAGTGCTGCTCAGCCGATGAAAGCAAATGGTAGTCGGAAGGAGCCAAGTCTGGTGAATACGGCGGGTGGGGTAGCTGCTCCCAGCCAAGTGTTTTGATTGTATCCTGAACCGGTTTTGCTCTGTGTGCAGGTGCATTGTCATGGAGCAAAATTACCTTGCCGTGTCTTTTGGCCCATTCTGGTCGTTTCTCGATCAATGCATGGTTCAAATTGATCATTTGTTGTCGGTAGCGAACAGTATTAACGTTTTCACCAGGTTTTAGGACCTCGTGGTACAGCACACCTTTCTGGTCCCACCAAACACACAGCATTGTCTTCTTGTCGAATCGATCTGGTTTTGCAGTCGATGTTGATAGTTGTCACAGATCAACCCATGAATTTTTCAGTTAAGGATTCTTAAAATAAATCCATATT
The DNA here is from genome assembly GCA_955652365.1 of Eristalinus aeneus. NCBI lineage: Eukaryota > Metazoa > Arthropoda > Insecta > Diptera > Syrphidae > Eristalinus > Eristalinus aeneus. The sequence goes on from OY019133.1 coordinate 5,657,235, forward strand.
TTATCGCCAGTAACAATCAGATGCAAAATCGATTTTCTTTCGTGTCTTTGAAGCAATATTTCACAAGTGTTTTTTCAGTATTCCATCTGTCTTTCATTGAACTCATGTGGCACCCATTTTTCACACTTCTGGAACTTTCACATAGCTTTTAAACGCTCACAAATTGTTTGTTGTGCAACATTTAACAATGCTGCAATTTGCTTTTAACTCAAAGTGTCATCTCCATCCAATATCCATCCATTATTTCTGAACCGTTGCAACCATCTTTTGCATGTTGCATCTGATAGAGCATGATCGCCATATGCCTCGACAAGCATGCGATGCGACTCTGCAGCACTTTTCTTCAAATGAAAACAAAAAATTAATGCTTTCCGCAAATCATCACTTTCTGATACAAAATTCGACATTTTTAACACGATGAAAAGATATGATGCTGTCTGGTCAATGACTTGATGTATACTAAATATCTCTCACAGATGTCATAGCAAACAAACAAAAAAAAAAAAAAAAATAATAGCTCGTTCACAACAAATGTGCCCTAACGAGACATTTGTATCTTGACGCTTCATTCCGGTAAGTGGACATGCCTCTGCAACCTGGACCAGTCTAATGCGCTCAAGATACAAGAACGCTTCTGGTGGAGCGTTCTCGTGGTACTTTTCATTTGGGTCGTAGGCCCCAAATATGAGACCGTTCTCAGAGGTCATGGCTCGTGCAACATGCCTCCGAATCAGCCTAATAATAAAATTATCAACTCTGTTCACGTTTGCTTTGTTATAAAGGACCTCATTAGGAAAGAACTTCTTGTAGTCAGAATACGGGGTTCTGTACTTCTTGAGATAAGCGCGAAGACATTGTCTCCCGAAGACCCTTTGGGAAGGATTCCATTTGGGAAGGACTCACATTGAACCACACAGGGCAGCCATACACCATTATTGGCCGGATGAGGGCCGTGAAGCAGATTCGCAATACTTTGGAGTCAAGTTGGCTGCTGTAGAACAACCCACTTGCCATAGCGTAGTCTTTCTTAGCTTTCGTCAGAGCTGTATCTGCATGGATACCATACAGATACTGGTTCATAATGCCAAGATATCTCCCTACAATCTTCACGGCTAGTGGCTGACCCTGTGGGTCCAATAAGCCGAACTTGCGCCAATTTTTCCTCATATCCCTTGAAGCCCTGTGTAACGGAGTCCGGAAGAGGATAGTTGATTTTCGCTGGATTTCTTCGAAGTCACGCTGCAGGAGCACGTTTATGACCTCTATCTTTGGTGCCGTCCAGTATACGACCCAATCGTCGGCGAACGCAATCAAGTTGCGCATGGAGCCAATAAGTTCGCTGGTGAAAATAGCGAAAAGGATTGGTGAGTTTTCTGCACCCTGTTGGATCCCATTTTTTATTTGGAAAACGTTGGTGGAAACTTTGTTGCCACTTTTGACAACAAAACTCCTGCCTGTTACCATGTTGAAGATCGTGTAAAGCAGCGGTTCGCTTATAGCCATCCTCGTCAACTGAAAGACTAACCATGCAGTGTCGAATGTATTCCAAGTCAACGATACAGGCCCCGGTGCACTGGGTTTTGTGGTTATTCCACTGAATGTCTGAAACCAGTTTTGACGAGGAATGTACGGTATCATGCCTCGCCCTAAATCCAAACTGGTTGTTCGGTATAATTTTGCTATCCCCAGTCCATTGGATCAGGACTCTATTGAGTCCACTGGATCAGGACTGGATTGGACCTGATCTTCTCGAAAACCTTGCTTGTGCAAGGGAGGAGACTAATCGACCGAAGATTTTTCGGAAGCGAGGAATCTTTGTCCCTATTGAGGATGGGTTGCACTACCGCCTTCTTCCAATGGGCTGGGTAATGTGCCTTACTCAGTGCATTTTTGAACAATATTGTGTATATCTTCACCGCCTCCTCAGGGAGATGGCGCAGCACTATATTCGGTATCCCGTCGATACCAGTCGACTTTTTGTACTAAATGTCTCTGCGTATTCTTCGAAATCCTGAGAGATTTTTTTCCCAATTGATTGTCTCGCATTTTTAAGACAAAACATTTTGAAGGTGGCTTAAAAAGACACAATCTAGTCTAAAAAACCATGTAAACATCGCCTAAGTTGAAAAGTGGCACCCGGTATGAGACGTAATAATAATAATTGAATGGCGCGACAGTCCACAAAGAACCAGGGCTTGGCTTGCTCATCAACTACTCGTGTTGTGCGCGCTACTGTTCTCTCACGAGTAGAAGGGACCTACAGTTTTTTGCCGACTCCGAACCGCCAAATTTGAGAAGCTTTCTTAGACAGTTATTACTCTTTGAGTGTTGTCAGCAGCTCGAAAAAGGTGGTGCCGTGAAATATTCGAAAAATTGCTGTTAAGCTGGGAATCGAACCTAGACCCTTCGGCGTGTGAGCGTCGCACTCTACCCACTATGCCACGGCAGCCATGACGTAACGTGTGTAAAAATTGTTTGACGTAAGCTACTAGTTTCCCTTATAAATCTTCCACGATCTTTTTTTTTAACTGTCTGCAATCTCGCACATCAAGAATTGTTGGGGTACTACTCGTAATTATAAAATTTCGATTAAGAACGTAACTTCACACATTTTCTTAGATGATAAAGATCATGTTTCCTTTAAGCGCAACGTCTAGAATGCACATTTCACGTCTTGTCTCCTTAATAGACCGTTGTATATAAATTCTAATCAGTTCTTTGGTTTACTGGTTAACGAGGTGAAAGAAGTCTGTCAATTTCAATTTCTGCAAATAAATATTTTAACCGGGTTTCCATCACTTTTCAAATTTATCTTGTCGTGTGGAAAATATTTTTCCTTTAGTATTTATTCCTCGGACTCTAAGACTGTTGAACTTTTTGTTTTTTTGAGTTGCTCTAAACAATTTAAACATAAATTTAATATAAATTCCTTTAATGTCAATAGTCAACCCCCAGTTACCTTTACTCATAAGAAACTAACAAAAGAGCGATACGAGAAGTTTCCGAAGCCAGGTTTTAGGCTGTGATGTCACGTACTTAATTTATTCTTTCATTCTTATCAGTTCCGAGACATTTTATAATTTATTGAACCACTCTCATTTCCAAAAAACGGAAATACAATAATAATAAAAAAATCATTATTTCATTCACTAAACCATTGTCGCACAGATTTGTGACTTTTAAGTAAACAGCCAACGTGTACGTTCCCAAGACTACAGCGGTCGAGGGTCCAGGAATCAAGGAAATCCAAGTAAGGGAAAGATAACTCAATATTTTATAATTTCCAGAATAGTCAAAAATTCTTCCAAGTTAATTATAGACTGCGTCTTAACATACTCCACGCAGATGTGGTTACTGCATGCCTCAACAACAGACCCCCTGCTGAGAACACCGGCCACACGTACAGGAATCACCAAATCATTATCTCTTGCATGTCTTTTAGCATTGCTCATGGACACGAAAGACTTTGAACTCTTCTTTGCATCAAAGAATGACGCAGGACTTTCAAAATTTTCCGTTTATCCAGAGTTTCGTAAGCCAATCACCAATCAATAATCGAATCCCGAGAAGCATCCCTCCTCCAGTTTGTCATAATTTCACCTACGGCCAATTGAGTCATCCGCGAGAAAAGAACACTCAACGGCCTTGAATTTTTCATCTTCGCTGCCACAGCCAACATCTTGTCGTCCTCCTCGATGTCCTCAGCCCAAAGCAAGACTGAAGTTTAAAGAAACAAACAACACGCCAGCGTCAGAACCAGAAGAAGACACTGCCACCGCGAACATCGGCGGGCCACAGTAACTTTTTAATTAAATTCCCCTGGAGCCATCCACACCCAGAGCCGAGATAGGTCACCGAGGAAAGAAAATGCCGAACTCCGCAACTTCAGGTAGCGGGGAATATTAAAGTTGAATTATTCCCCTGCCTGTGGAGGATTACGGGACGAATTCATGTCCCAAGAGAATCCCACTCCTTGTCGCTGCGTTTCAAATATTTCCCCGGAACCGGATAGAATTCCACCTTCTTGGCTGAACGACTAGTCCTGTCACAGAATGTTCAGCAATTGTCCCGAGGACACGCATCGCCTTGCCGAAGCCACACGGAAACATGCATAGGCGGCGGATGTGGGTGCAGGTGGATCCGACGCGCCGGGGTGCAACATTAATAAACCTCATTAAATGTTAACCACGCGGGATGCGACAAAAGCGCCCCGTCCGCATTAACAGCTCTCAGATGCGACATGTGCAGCGGGCCAGAGAGATTTGCGTCGTCTCAAGGATGAGAGGAGCGTCTCCTTGTCGAGAGTCCATTTCATTTATTCTTCTACCCTCTTTCAGTGCCTCCTGCTGCTGCGAGCACCAAGAAAAGGATTTAAATGAGATGGAAATGTGCTAAAAAGCAAGGTGTGCAACAAGAGGAATAACACCCCTCACCTGCAGCGCAAGCGGCATGACAGGACGACGAGCGGGGTGCTCGTGGCGATGTCATAAAACTCTAGCCATCATGTCTAGTGTTTAATGCTTACGGTTTCTCCCGGTCCCTCCCCGTCTCCGTCCCACATTCAGCGCACTCTAGCCCCACTCACTTATCCTGACACAGCCCCCTGACTGAGACGAGACGTGGCCAGAATGTAGGTCTTCATTCACTCCTCAAAGTAAGTGTGTTTGTGTTCGATAATGTGGAACATACACCGCCTCCAGCTTACACCTCATGAAATGTGCATTCAGAGGATGTTTATGTAAAGCATCCTGATGACCCACAATAAGCCGGAGAGCTCCTTAGGAATTCCTTTTTCTGTTCTGCCTTTTTTGTGAGTTTCTTTTGAGTTGGCTCCCTTTATGTTCACTTCTTCCCCCGCTGCCCTGCCCGCTCCGAGTTAAAGTCACTTTGAATTTGGTCCATGGGAGATGCTCCCTGGGTTTGGTATTTTTTTTTTTCTTTGGTCCTCAGTCACAATGAATTCATTTGCGGGGCCAATAAGAAGGCTGATTCGAGTGAATGGTGGCTCGGAAATTCCATTAAGGTTCGGTCGGTTTGGATTAGGATTGAAACTGGTTGCGGGGCGGCGATGGACGGATGTGGAATCGTGTCCGTCTCACCTTGTGTGTGGGGATTTTGAAATCGAGAACCTCGCACAAAATGAAGAGTCTCTTCAGAATTTTGTTTCCTTCTGTGTTCAGTGCATTAAAGGACTAATGCAGTCATTGTTGCGGGATGGAGAAGGATGGTTGGATGGGATGCCCATTATCCAAGGAGGGGGATTGATTTTTAGAAATGCTAATTGCTGCTTATGATCCCTGTCAGCATGGTTTTTCTCGAATTCATGCAAAGCGCAAAAACATTCCCCTAATCTAATCCTTCGAGCGAAATCGCTTGAAACTACGTTGTTCTTTGTGAAACTGCATCTATGCCGTCGGCTTTGACGAAATATTCATGTTACTCTGAAAACGAAACCCGCCGTCAGCGAAGAATGGCTTTTTGGGTAATACAAGAATGTGAGCTGCATTCATGCTTCAAATAGCCAGACTTTTGCGTCAAGTAGCTGTTCAGTTGAAAGAAACCGAGAATTCCACCCGAAAGCAGTGTGCTTTGGTATTTCCCCCTCCAATCTCATTCAGTCTCGTGAGCGTCCTTGCTTTAAACCTTACGACGCCCTCACACTGTGCCCAATTTCACGGCATGAAATCATAGCGAAATTGTTTACGAATCGGAACATAAAAGCATTTACTCTGACATGTGCGTAATGGATATGTCACCCAAAACAGGATTACATCAGGAAACCGACAAGACCAACAAATCCCCTGCCTGTGCCTGCGTGCGTCGCACGTGACTTTGATGACGAATATGTGGCTCAGTTGTGGTTACGTTTCTCTATCTCTGCCTCACTTAGGGGACGATTTATGCAACGACAAACAGAGGCACGGTGACCTTGAGCCCTGTGACAGATCAAGAGATTTGTCAATGTTTGTGAGAGATTTAGTGTGTAGGTACGTCAAATGGGTCAACTGTCATAATGGTTTAGTTGCAGCTATAAAGAAAATCACAATGGTTCGCTAATTAGATCACGTCCGTTTCTTTGATTAATCAGTTAGAGGAATTTAGAGGGCAACGTTGCGGCGTCAGGAGAAAAACAATCTTCGGGAGAGTTGGAGGGAAAATATTGAAAATGTCATTCTAAGGCGACGGGGTGTTAAAATGTGTTTTGAACAATGTTGACCAAACACAACTTTCACGGCAAAGCTTGGGTTACGACAGAGAATTAAAGCTTCATCGAAGAATTAACTTTTTTCTTGCGTTAGCCGTACTCTACACTACTCTTGGTTGATGTCAACGATACAGTTGAGGGTTTCAAAATTACTGTTTCGTACTTAAGACGAACGCTTTAGGACTGCACGGCTATGAGGTTTTTGCATTCCTGCTGCTGCAGTTTACGTATACGCATATATCCCAATCATTCTTTTTGGGACATCGGGGTCTGTAGTGAAGTTTGGCCTATATCTTTCGTAAAGTGTTGCGGTATTGTATTCGGTTGAGGTTCCTCACCGCTTCTATCTCTTACAATGGCTTTGATTTAAAAACTGTGCCCGACCAGATTATCCAGCTCTTCATTGTCTAGGCAACTAAGTGCACTACTGTGGCACTACTCAAGTGATCTTCGGGATGATGATCGCGGAGTCAAAAAATATCATCATAAACAAATGATTTTCGAAAGAGCAATTCAAAGCACAAGTGACATCCTGTTCGAGTGACTGGAGGATTATACATAAATTGCCAGATTTTATAAGTTATTTCGGGGTTTCCGGCACTTCGAGGATCGGTTTCTGGCCAGCGTTGGCAATTTATTCGTTATCAAGAAATGTTCCTCAAGTCACCTAATATAAGGTTGTCAAATATCTCCCTTCCGCCTCTTTGTCTTTTGAATTTTGCAGCTATGTACAGAGCGCTACAGATCTCATATCTAGCAATACTATACATCATTTGAAAGGTCTTGACATAACCTACAAAACGACGCTATGCATGATTAGTTTGGATATTGCGTTCAACAGTTATAGACGTGTAAACATGGAGTTCACTAACGCCGAAATTCACTCTATTTTAAAGTTTTCCTTCGTTAAAGGCAAATCTGCTGAAACGTACCGTGAGATCAATGGTGTTTTGGGGAATGATATTCTATACTTCGAACCGCGGAGGAATGGTTTCGAAGATTCAGAGCTGGTGAAAACGATACCATGGATAAGCCAGCTGGTGGAAAACCTGTGACGACGAATATCGATCGAATCATGGAAATCATCGAATTAGACCGGCATGTGGCATCTCCTGACATCGGCCAGGATATGTGAGCTAGTCACCAAAGCATTTTAAACCATCTGCAGAAGTCTGGATACAAAAAAAGCCCGATGTTTGGGTGCCGCATGATTTGACGCAAAAAAACCTTCTGGGTCGAATCAACGCCTGCGATTTGCTGCTGAAAAGGAACGAACTCGACCCAAATTGAAGCGGATGGTGACTGACGACGAAAAATGGATCACATACTACGATATCAAGCGAAAACGGTCGTGGTTCAAGGCCGGTGAATCATCCCAAACATTGGCCAAGCCGGGATTGGCGGCCAGGAAGGGTTTGCTGTGGGTTTGGTGGGATTGGAAGGGAATCATCCACTATGAGCTGCTCCCATATAGGCAGGCGCTTAACTCTACCATCTTAAAGCAGGCGATCGACCAGAAGCGTCCAGAATTGGCCAACAGGAAGGGTGAAGTGTTCCACCAGGGCAATGCCAGACCACACACTTCGTTCACAAATCGTCAGAAGCTGCGGGAGCTCGGATGGGAGATTTTATCGCATCCACCATATAGCCCGGACATAGCGCCAAGTGATTACCACCTGTTCCTGCCCATGGCGAACGCCCTCGATGGCGTGAAGTTGAACTTAAAAGAGGCTTGTGAAAAGTGGCTGTCCGAGTTCTTCGCAAATAAGGAGAGGGGCTTCTACGAGGGGGTATTATGAAGTTGCCGTCTCGATGGAAACAGATTATCGAACAAAACGGTGAATATTTCAACTAAATCCGATCACTGTAACACTTTTTATGTAGCATTGAATAAAGGGCGGACAATCTGCTCTCTCATAGCCAAAAGTGAAGCAAAGACTCTGTTTTGTTTTCTGCAAAACGCACAAAAAGGAAACATCTCAAAGTAGATCAATAAAAACATTGACTATACTCTTTTTAGCAGCATTTCCTGCTAAAAAGAGTGTAGTCCTCTGCTTAAGAAGGGAAGAAAGTTAAGAGACTTGATGACCTAAAATGTAAATACATCCGTATTAAGAAAAGCCTACAAGTGATGATTGATTTTTTCTGATATTCAAAAAATTTTATTACTTTTATGCTAGTGCAAGTTATTCTCTGGAAAGCCACTGGAGGTGGTTGCAACTAAAAACGGAACAAAAGTACACAAAATTGTTGTGGAAAATCGCAAAGTGAAATTGCGTAATGTAGCTGATTCCTTTAAGATATCAGAATTCAGTGTGCAAACTATTTTGCATGACCATTTGTCCATGAGAACGCTGTTTTCGAAATGGGTGCCACATTTGCTCACAATGAACTAAAATCATTAACATATCGATGATTCTGAGAGCTAGAATTAACAGGACTTTGTGCTTCGGTATGTCACAATGGATGGATCCGCCACTACACTCCAGAGTCAAGTCGGCAGTCAGCGAAGTGGACAGCAGACGGTAAACCAAAAGCATCCAAAAAACACAAAGATCGGCTGGCAAGGTTATGGCATCCGTATTTTGGGATGCGCACCGAGTTTAATTCAACGACTATCTTGAGAAAGGCAAAAGGATCAACAGAGAAGACTTCATGGCATTATTGGTGCATTTGAAGGCAGAAATAGCAAAAAACTGATCCCATATGAAGAGGCAAAATATGTTCTTCCACCACGACAATGCACTGTGTCACAACTCGTCGGCCAGCATGCTCAAATTGCACGAATTGGGCTTTGAATTGCTTCCACACCCACCGTATTCTCAAGACCTGGCCTCCAGCGACTCCTACCTCTCTTCAGACCTCAAAAGATGCTCGTCAGAACAAAATTTGGCGCGAAAGAGGTTTCGGCTCAGTTTGTCGTCGAAACTGAAGCTTAATTTAAGGCCAAGGACAAATCGTTCTATAAAAAAAATATCGAATTATTAGAGCGGCGTTGGACTGATAATATCACTCTTGAAGGAAACTATGTTGATGAAAAAAAGTCGAATTCCTGTCTAGAAAATGTGTTTTTATTGGGTAGTCCCGGGACTTATTGAGTGGTGTTTTAAATCGATTAATGATGTATTGATGTGCTCCTTAACAAGTGGCTTACAATGGCGACAGGCTTGCCAAGTTTTTTTGCTCGAGTGTGGTTTCCATTTAGATGTTTGGATAGAATCGTTAGGTAATTGCGTCATTTAGCAGCACATCACTACAAGCAACTCAGTCTCTGACAGAGGTGGGTGCCAAGGAACAGATCACTTAGTAAGTCCGGGACGTACAGGTGGCGCCACAAACAAAAATTATTAATTTTTTGTTAGTGGCGCCCCCTGTTTGACTTATTGAGTGATGTGTTAATAGTTGAATTCCAGGCACATTGATGAGGAAAAAAATAAACCAAGAATCCCACAACGTTGTCCGTTGTAAGCAGCAACATCTTGATTCACATCCCACCGCCCACAGTTGTGTTCATAAAAATAGCAGTAATTATACGACTTAGATCATTAGCGACATATTTCTAATGTACAATGTTGTAATGTATTTGTAATGTATTTTGCAAATGTACAAAGCGCAACTTCATACGTCGTAGTCCACTTGATCAACCAAATATGTCTCCTGTTGCATTTCAAAAGAAATCTTTCACTTCCTGGACCCTTGTCATCCATCAAACATTGACTATGGTTATGAATTTGGTAGCAATAGACGGTCATTGTCTGATCAGAGGGCACACGTGGAGAATACGCTCTTATCGAACGATTTCTGCAAACACCACATCTTCAGTTGCTTGGCACTTCCCAGCATTAAATACAAACATGAAGGTTGCCTTTTATATTTCGGGATAAGACAACAAAAACAAACATTAATAATCAAAAATAGCTTTATTTTTTTTCAAAATATTCCCCATTAGGATGTATACACTTTTGCATACGTTTGAACCAATTGTCGTTCTGAGCGCATCAACCGCTTCTTCAGGTGTTGAATAACGTTGACCTCTCAGTTTATATTTTACGTACGGGAATAAAAAGAAGACATTCAGTGCCAAGTCAGGTCTATATGGCAGATGACTCATCAAATCGATGTTTTGAGTGCTCCAAAATGCAGTTCTTTGAGCCGATGTGTGAGAGGTAGCTTTGTCGTTGTGAAGGGTGATCCGCCTTCGACGGTTGGTTTTTCTGATTTCTTGGAAGACAACTGTCAAACAAATGGTTGTGTACCACTCAGAATTGACTGCTTTGCTTTGTTCTACTCGTAGTGGTACGGTTGCGGCATGTCCAGTTTTTCCGATGAAACAGGCAACCATTTGCTTGTTAGTGCTTCGTGAGCGATCAACGTTTGTTTGATTTGGCTCAATTTGAAACATCCACACAGTCGACTGCTGCTTACTTTCGGGCTCATACGCGTAAATCCACGATTCACCACCTGTCACGATGTCCCGGAGCACAGCGATGGTATTTTTGAAGCATTTCTTTCGACCAATTGACACGAGCCTTTTTGAAGCGATTAACAAATTATGTGGGATCCAACGTGAACAAATATTTTTGACAGTCAAATGTTCATTCAATATTGAATGTATGCTGGTCCCACTAATGCCTAAGGTTGTCTCAATCTCACGATAGGTCATGACGATCTTGCAATATCAGTTGGTGCACATCATAAATGGCTTCCGGAACAACAACTGATTTGGGACAACCTTCACAAAATTAGTCTTGGAGTGAACTACGACCTCGGTTGAATTCATCATACCATTGATAAGCACTGGTCCTTGATGTAGCTTCATAGCCAAAAATTGAATTAAGTTCATCGATGCACTGTTGTTGAGTTAATCCACGTCGAAAGTTGTACAAAATAATCGCAAGTAAATTTTCACGACTTAATTCCATTTTTTGGGCGAGATGAATCTTTTAAGTTACTGTAAACAACACAAATGGTGGTCGTTTGTCAAAACGTTCTGAGTACGTGTAACTTCAAAAATATAATACTTTACGACACAGCTGGCAGTTGCCAGATTGCAACAGTTGCCCAATACCGAAATATAGAAAACAACCTTCGTACCTAAGCGAGTCTTTTCTTGGTGTCTGTATCGATAAGTTTAACTTCCACATTGTCTGTAATTGATACAGACTTGATGAAGTCGCAACACAATGGTTCTGCGAAAGGAACTTGTACCCCAAGTCACTTGTGCCCCAAGTCACTTGTGCCCCAAGTCACTTGTGCCCCAAGTCAAGTCACTTGTGCTCCAAGTCACTTGTGCCCCAAGTCACTTGTGCCCCAAGTCACTTGTGCCCCAAGTCACTTGTGCCCCAAGTCACTTGTGCCCAAAGTTACTTGTGCCCCAAGCCACTCGTGCCAGATACCTGATGCTCATTTGATAAAAATAATAGTGGTGCCAAAGTTATCACGTTAAAGGACTACTACCTATTTCAAACTGTTAAGAAAACTCGAAAAGTGTTCAATTTTTTAGAGCATAGAAACACAAGTTGTCCTAATCCCACGTCGATTGTAATGCTACGCAATGTAGATTGAACTAGCATTTCAAATGGTGCAGAAACATTTGTCTTAACTTATCCGCCACTGTAACATTAAACATTTGCGTACGAACCACAGCCAACCCCACAAATGTCATGAGGAAAATGTCAATGCCACACTTCAAGCCAAACTAAAACTTTACACAATCTGCGGCCTAAAAGGTCAAGCGACCGGGGGAGCATCCCACTCCTGTGTGAAAAACAGTTCGCCGTGTAAACGCCTACAGCACATCATACCTGCGTTAAACAACTGCCGTGTAATGACAAGGTAACCCAGATCGTGATGAGAAAGGTCGACATTTGAAAGTTTTCAATCAGGAGAAAGTTTTAACCGGACACACAAAATTTAATCACTTTTCAATGAAATTCTGTTGAATCTAGAGGGCCAGCTGAAGCGTGCATCCAGGATTAGAACAAAGCACACCACCCTCTAGATGGATGGAGTACATCTCCACTGAAGACTCGAGATCTTTCGCCGTAACGAGTATCATAACGATTTTGCATTAAAATGCTTCTTCCTGCGCAGAGACCAATAGAAATAACCGCATCATCCAACACCGAGAACCGCATCCCAGAGAACTCAGCCCAAGCCACTGCAACACTCCCGAAACCGAATTCTTCCCCATTTTTGGATGCGGCACTGCACATAAAAACCAGAAACGTAGAATCCAACTTGAGTGACTCAAGTAATGTGCCACCCTTTCGCTTATCAAAGCATCCAACTGTCACCCAAATGGCGGCTGGGGAATGGGTGACGGGGCGGAGATAAGTGGAACCTCTTTTACGGGGTTTAATAAATTTTATCATCCGAAAGTAGGTCATTCGACTGAGGCAAAGCGAAGCCCATTCGTAATGGCCTCCAACCGAACTGAATTATTAAATCGGCACGCTCCCACTTTGTATAGCACCTACTAATCGTGAAAGTGCCTTGTCAGGCAGAAACCCTTCCCGCGCAGAGTGCAGGAGAAGGAGAGTTTGTCATCATTAATTTATAGCGCCACCTTACAATTTAACAGTCGCTCCAATTAGATTCAAGTGCGTCCAGCCTGCCTGCCTCCAGGACAATCATGCATTCACACACGCACGGAGCGACCAAGAGAGAATTGGGAATGTGGCGGGTGAATCTCGCATCGAGATGACAAATTTTATTCAGAACCAGACCAAAGCAGCGCATGCCACATCCTCTTCCCCGGCTGTGGCGCCCTCATCAGCTCGTCCTTCGTCCTTATCAATTATGCAAATATTTGTTGGTGCTTTTTTTCCATTTTAAACATCCGGCCGTCCCCGCAAACCACCAGCCCTCGCTGGCAGTTTCAACTAGATTCGAAATGGAAACGGTTTCCGAAAAGGGTGGAAAAAGGGAAAAATAATTTTTGGACCATTTCGCTTTGGCAGTCAGTCCCTGCGGTCTTTCGGGGGAGGCGCTCTGTTTCTCGTCACCGCCACACTAAACACAGCGGCAACGGCGGCATTGCTGATGGTGGCGGCAGCGGTCCTCCTCTCGGCGTGTGAGTGTGCCCCCCTCACGGTATTCATGAATTACAAATGGAAATGTTTTATTTGCATGGGTTGGCGGCATTAAAATGATCTCTCATGCGGAAGGTATTTAACCTTGAACTAGAAGCGAACAGGGAGGGTAGCGAGAACCAGCCGCCCCATGCGATTGGGGGTACCATGTCCTTTCAGTGCGCTATCGCACCGTATGGATTGTGCCTTGGGTTTAGTTTGCCGGGATACTCACTTGATTCATGGCGGAGAGACGCGATAAACGGGGCTAACTGAAGGACTTACGCTCGTCTTTGAGCACAGAAATGTTTACCCAAAGTGCTGCTCAGACGACCATGTCATCATCCTCGTTGTTGTTGTCGTTTGTGCAACAACTTCAGAGCTCAAGGACCACGAGGGAGGCTTGCTATCGTAAAATTAAATCGCAAACATTACCTCCAGAGGGTACATGATGGAATTTCGTGTGTCAACCACTCCCCTCTTCGCCGCCGTCAGTTGATGCAGTGTAGTGACACGATTTCTTCTTATGCGCCAAAGAGCATGGAAGGACGTACCAACTGAAAAGGGGGCGCAAAGCTGCACGACACTGGCGGTTGGGCGTAATGTGAATCAGATAAAACTCGATACACTGCGGCATCTGTGGTGTGACGTAAGAGGCTGCTTGCTGAGATGTGATTAATTTCCTTCAACCTTCAGGCGGCAACATTGGTACTCATTCCGAAGTGAGAGACTCATTAATTCGACACTCTTAGGAGTGTTGTGCGCTCATGTGGATCGTTGCGGTTGCAATTCCACTGTAATTCCATTTAAGAACCTTTAGACCGCCGCACAATGTCTCAGAGTGTCTGATGAAGACAGTAATTGTTGGGTGCGTCTATTCCATTACGCCGCGTTTTTCTTTTGTGCATTAATTTGACTAAGAGAATGTAGCGTAGGTGGTCTTAAATGTGGGAGGCCTTCGTTCCATTGCCCCTTTATGTTTATTACTGTTAGAGAACGTGGCTCAACCACTAAAGGACAATTAGGGAGGTGGTGGTGTTTGTTGACGACTAAAGATTTAACTCCCGACCGAGCGACGTTGGGTCTTGCATAGTCTTACACACTTTTTCGCTTAATAAGCTTCGCACATGGTCTCTTCGCTAAGTAATCTTGGGTTTCTCATGACAGTAACAATATTTTGCTTTTAAATCTATTTTTAGGTCCTTCCACTTACGTAAAGCTTCATTTCTTCAAAGTTTTGTTCGATGGTCCGGTGGTCGCCATGGCGTAGTGACAGACAGGACTGTTATTATTATTATTTGTCCGACGGAAGCTGCAACTTTATTTTGGAATACCATGTTGCATCTGGCATTGACCCAACCATTGAGCCGTTCTTAGGTTTTTTTCAAAAGCCCTGAGTCGGTGACTCCCCAATTCCTTTTACATCTGTCGAAAAGGAAAGTTTTCAAAAATAACACATCACTCAATAAGTCGCGGGAGTGACATATAGGGGGCGCCACTTACAAAAAATCCATTTTATTTTTAGGATGTACAAACATTCAAACGATGTCTGTCAAATTTTCATGAGAATTTAATATTTCGGCACCTTTTGTATAGAACGATTTATATTTGGCCTCAAAATAGGCTTCAGTTTCGGGGATCGCCTCCTTATGTGAGATATATATATTTTTCCGGCGAGCATCTGTTTGAGGTCTGAAGAGAGGTAGAAGTTGCTAGAGGTCAGATCTTGAGAATACGGTGGGTGTGGAAACAATTCAAAGCCCAATTTGTGCAATTTGAGCATGCTAGCCAACGACTTGTGGCACGGTACGTTATCCTGGTGGAAGAGAATTTTTTTGTTCTGCATATGGGATCGTTTTTTTTTTGCAATTTCTTCCTCCAAATGCACCAATAATACCATGCAATGTTCTCTGTTAATCGTTTTTTTTTTGTATAATTGACGCTTGCAAAAGGGGTTGCGAGTACCCTTAAGTGACTGGATCATGTCACAGCACTGGCCGAAGGTATAGGAGAAGAGAGGGGGAGAAGGAGAGGGGGCACATTGGTTTTAAATGCCTGTGGATTGTAATGAGGAGGAAAAATCGAGCTAGGAAGAGCGTTCCAGATTCGTGTAGTGCGGCTAAAGAACGAGTCTCTGAATTTGACTTTACGTCCGAAAGAGGGCTTGAGGGTGAATTGGTGGGCATTCCTAGCGAGGCATGTATTGCGGGTGAATTCTTGAAGGGGAGGAATGCAACTGGCTAATTCATCTGAGCATTTCTTGTTGAAATAGCGATAAAAGAGTTACAACGACGCGACATTTCGTCGGTGTTCTAACGGGTCAATCGACTTCGCAGTATTACTGTCACCAATAAGTTTTATCGCTCGCTTTTGAATTCTATCCAGCAGGTGCAGGTAGGTCTTAGAAGCACCTTACCAAATAGGAGCGTTATACTCAAGTTTTGGGCGTATGTAGGCTTTTTATATTGTAGCCAGATCGGAGAGGGTGAAGTACTTCTTGCATCATTTAAGGAAGCTTAGACATTTTACAGCTTTTTTCATAATAATAATTGTTGGCGCTACAGTCCAAAGGGGGACCAGGACCTAGCTTGCTCATCAACTACTCGTGTTGTGCGCGCTACTGTTCTCTCACGAGTAGAAGGGACCTACAGTTTTTTACCGACTCCGAACGGCGAAATTTGAGAAGCTTGCTTTTTTGGCGACCTCAAATATGTGATCGTTTCAACTAATTGTTGGGTTGATATACATACCGAGGATGGAAAGTCTTTCGGTTTCAACAACGCAAGTGCCGTTCATGGATAACGGCTGATTATTTTGTGATCGCTTTAACGACAGTAGACAGCACTGGGTTTTGGAAGCATTTAATTCCACTCTTTTCTCATTTCCCCAATCGATTATGCTGTCAAGGTCAGAATTTGATGTGCTTAACATACGCTGCCGTTCCGAGTCTATGGCCGAAGTGGAGGAACGTGAGCCAAGGAACGAATATGAAAATCTAAGGGTACTGTCATCAGCAAAGGAATGAATAGGATTAGAAGTAGCAGACAAGAGATCATTTATAAAAATGAGAAAGAGTGTCGGAGACAAAACAGAGCCCTTGGGAACACCAGCATTAATATAGTGGATATCAGACTTGAATCCATCCAAAACGACTTGTATTGAACGATTCGAAAGGTAATTTCTAATCCATTGAAGAAGAGACTCATCGACGCCAAAAACATGCATTTTCGACAAGAGAGCCTGATGCCAGACCCTGTCAAATGCCTTTGAAATATCAAACGCAATAATCTTGCTTTCTCCTACATTGTGCAAAGATTGGTTCCACTTTTCAGTGAGATATGCCATCAGATCACCAGTATAACGGTTGCTTCGGAGGCCGTACTGCTGGTCACTAAAAAGCTTCCGGGACTCAAGATATTTCATAAGCTGACGGTTTATCAGCGTTTCAATGACCATGGAGAGAAGGGACGTTAGTGCTTTGGGTCCGTACGAGGTGGGTGACGAAGATTCGCGCTTTTTAGGGACGGGCTGGACAAATGCAGTTTTCCACTTACTCGAAAAGAGCCCTGAAGAGTAGGACAGATGGAAAAGCTTACGCAGTGGTTTTGCCAGCGTAGAAGAACACCTCTTCAGAAGAACAGGGTGTACACCATCCGGGCCAGCGGATTCGTGTATGTTTACATCTTTAAGTACTCTTGCTACTGTACGAGTGCGAAAGTGCCTTTTCTTTCTCAAGTTTTTTTTTTTTTTTCAATGAATAAAATTCCGTGCACACCCCAAAATACGGATGCCATAACCTTGCCAACCGACCTTTGTGTTTTTGGACGCTTTTGGCGTGGTCCACCGGCTGCTGTCCACGTCGCTCACTGCCGACTTGACTCTGGAGTGTAGTGGACGAGCCATGTTCCATCCATTGGGACATACCGACGCAAAAACTCCTGTTTATTCTGGTGAAACAGTTCTTAACAGCTCAGAATCTTCGATACGTTGTTTTGTCCAATGCGGCACCCATTTCGAAAACAGCTTCCAAAACAGCTTTTTCCCATGGATAAATGTTCATGCAAATTGGTGCACACACTGCCTTCTGATATCATTAAGGTGTCAGCTATCTCACGCAATTTCACTTTGCGGTTTTCCAAAGCGATTTTGTGTACTTTTCTGATGTTTTCAGGTGTAACCACCTCAATTGGCCTTCCAGAGTGATTAGCATCGTTGGAGCCTATCCGGCCACGTTTAAAGTCAGAACACCACCGACAAATAGTTGTTTTTCATGGAGCAGCGCCCCTGTAACACTTTTCAAGACATTGACGAACTTGCACGGTAGTTTTCTCATAAAAAAACAGTGTTTAATCAACACACGAAATTCTACTTTACCATTGTGTTGAAAATCGCAATGGTATCGTCACTTGAAGCACTGGAACTTGTAACATTCAGAGACTGAATTCCTCGCCCCATGTAGTGAGGCGTTGCAATCAATGGTCATCTAGGAGCTTAATGGCGCCGTTATAGATCGACTCTTTTTAAATATCCAAATGAAAACTACACGCGAGTTACGTATAACGTAGCTCACCAAATTGTCAAATTGCACGATGGCACTTTTGCATTAGCAGAATGCCGAAAAGCATAAACTCATACTGATGACAAAATCGAACGAGAAATGCTTGGCTCAGCAATTCTGTAATATAAAACCAACCAAATTTCAAAAATTGGTTGGATTATTTGTGTGCAGCCAAGCTATAGATAGCAGCACTTGTTGTACTTTAATGAAGAATAAAAAGCATTTCTTAAGAGTCTGCAGCCTAGTTCAAGACAGCGGCACTCAATAAAAGAGTTATAATTTTTTTATTTCTCGTTAAATTTCCAACAGATAATTTAAGTCGCGAAAGCTTGGAAACCCTCTTATAACCCACTTGCTAGGGAGCCCATTAATACGTCACAAACCAAATTAGCACCTGTTTTGCTGACCACAGTCGTAATCAAATTGCGATCTGCCAATACTTCATATCGATACCGTTCAATATATCCTCGGTACCGATATGAAAGAAAATGCGAATTTAATTTAAATTGTTTTTATTTATCAATATAATACTCCCTAACATCAACGCATTTGTTTCATCTTGAAAAAAGCTTTTCTAAACCCTCAAACCCTCCTTTTTCTCTGCAAAATAATTATTTATTGCCGTATTGAGTTCTACATCATCCGAAAATCATTTTCCACGAAGACATTTTTTTAAATCCGAAAACAGGAAATAATCACTAGGGGCAAGGAATGGGCAATAGGGTGGGTGTTCGATTTCGTTGAAACCACAATCTCGCGCAGCAGCCTTTGAAACTCGAGTCGTGTGAACAGGAGCGTTGACATGAAGAAGCAACACACCCGCTGCGAGTTTACTCCGCCTTTTCTTTTTAATTTCCTCCCGCAAATTAGAGAAATTCTAAGCATAGCATGTGGCCTTGGTGGTTTCACCTTTTTTTGTACTCAATGAGCAAGATTTCCTTTGAGTCCCAAAAAACTGTGGCCACGAGCTTCCCGGCAGACGGAGTGACTTTAAACTTCTTGGGGTCTGTTCCCTTTTTATGCCACTGAATGGGGTCTGTTCCTTTTTTCTGCCACTGCATGGACTCTTGTTTGCTTTCAGTGTCATAGTGGTGAACCTGTACTTCGTCCCCAATAACAATTCGATCCATAACACCGTCCGCGTTCTCACTACACATCTTCAAAAGCTCTCTACAGCATGCGATTCTCACGTTTTTCTGAGGTGCTGTGAGCGTTCGTGGCGCCCACCTTGCACTGACCTTTGAAAGGTTAAGATGGTCATGAAGAATGGTGTGAATAGTACCACTTGAAAGCTTGGTGATCTCTGCTATCATTTTCAACTTTATTCATCCTCAAAAACAAGTTTTTCGACTTCTTTGATGCTTTATCACGGGACGCCGGAGCAGGGGTTGTCTTCAATGCTCTCTCTGCCTCTCTTGAACTCACTTGTCCACTTTTGCACAGTTGACAATGAAGGTGCCGTACCCTGGTAGACATTAACCATATCTTCATGAATAGTTTTTTTACTTTTTCCTTGCTCAGTGCAAAATTTAATTACAGCGCGATGCTCAATTTTCACCATTATCGGCTCACTTGCCATTCTGATTCTGTTTTACTCCACGAATTATCTTATTTTACACGAATGCACTATAGTTTTACTTGATAAATAAGTCAATTTATATATATAACCACATCTTCACCCCGATACCGAGAATATATTGAAGGCCCCTTGTATATATACAGCCACAGCTTCACCCCGATACCGAGAATATATTGAACGTCCCTCGTAAAGCCTTTCGATCTCCAACACAAAGGGTCCCAAGCGTAATCTATATCTTCGATGACACCAACTGACCGTCCTTGTAACTAAAGTAAAAAGGTTTAGCTGCTATCCCTGTGTGATCACTCAGAGAGCCCGACTTTCAAACTGACTGCAATAATAATAATATGAATTGTATGGTACGACAGTCCACAGGGGACCAGGGTCTAGCTTCCTCATCAACTGCTCGCGTTGTGCGCGGTACTGTTCTCTCACGAGTGGAAGGGACGTACAGTTCTATGCCGATTCCGAACGGCGAAGTTTGAGAAGCTTTTTCTTAGACACGTATTACTCTTTGAGTGTTGTCAGCAGCTCCAAAGAGGTGGTGCCGTGAAAAAATTTAAGGTTTGGAGCCGGGAATCGAATCTTTCTTTCGTATTATCGGCAATTAGGGTACCTGATGCCCTCACTAGGCATTGACACAACACCGTTCGACAGTTCACTTCAAGCAAGAGAGTGAGCCAGAAAGAATCGTTATTTTATGTTGGAACACACTAAAGCGGTTGAGAAGTCTACGGGGTAAACTGAGATTGAGGTCTTCAAGATCAATGCAATGTTGCACACGTTCATTTATTTCCAATCCCTAAGTGGGGTGATATTTGGGGTCTGGTAACTGATACTTTTTGAAGGAATAGTTCCGCAGTAATTGTTAGGGGTTGGCACCACTGATCGTAAGCTGGACCTGGACCTCAACCAACATTTGTCTCTTTCACATGCTCTCTCACTTTTGCACGGATCAAGTTGACTGAGGTCCTCTTCTATTTGACGAGATCCTCCTCTAAAGCTTTGTCACACTCTATCGGATTTTAAGTTGGAGCTATGGTTTTTAACGTTCTACATAGTCTAGCGGTTACTGAATCTGCAGAGGCTTGAGTTGACGAATGCTGCAGTAGAGCCTAGAGATGTCGTTTTCGGCCCTTCTTCTAGAAATATCATTTGATATAGGCTCGTAACCAGCAGCTGAATGAAGTTCTGCAAGGTCCTCTCTTTGGAGTTACCTTGTAAGTTTCGCTGGAATTGTCAAAGTCGTCACAAGCCTGTAACGTTACTGTAGAGACGAAAATGTATCTTTTAAAAACGCTGTTTTTTCCCCAAAATCATTATTCATTTTGAGCTTTCGACGACGTGACTATAAAGTTGATTAGTTGGGCATCCCTCTCTGCTGGCGTGACATAGGGGGAGGAGAGACACTCACATGCCAAGGTTCAAGGTTCTATTCCCGAATAATTAGAAATATTTGTGCGAACTCCTACAATGTCTAATTAATTGAGTCTTGCCCACTCGACCACTGCAATCGCATTCTCATCTGTGGACACAACACGGGGACGTGCACCTTATTTTAGAAATAAGTCAGTGTCCAAAGTTTAAACAACATGCACACGATAATAACACACAGACTGGATGTGGGAAAAAATGTCCTTTTGATAAGTTCCCCCTTTATTTTCGTTGAATAGATCGGCTTTCAATGAAATTCGTTGTTCCTCGAACAATGTTGTAAAAACATTCCGATTTCCCTTTAAATGGAATTCCTTCTTTTATAAAAAAAACCATAAGCCCTCAAAGGTACACACACGAATAAAAAAAACTCCTCTGTCACTGAAAGCACAGATTCCATAGAACAAATTAACCCCAGCCCATGCACACCTTTCAATTCTGTCACCGCCGGCCATGTCCATCATTTCTGCCATAAATCAATGCTTTTTGTTTTGTGTGTGCACTTGCTTCGTTATCAGCGTTGATCTCATGCCCAAATTACCGTCATATTCAGGGCAACACGAAATTCACCTCGAAAAAGTCAACAACCACGCGCCATACTTGTCGCCTGTCAACATCTGTGTGCAAGTATACCCATAAACACGGCCAGTGAAAGTCATACGTTAACAACACGATTCACCGTTGTTTCAGCTATCCCTTTTTTTGTTGTTGTTCTTCCGTTTTTTGATGATGTTTTTAAATCAATTTACAAACTTTTGAAGGCAATCAAAACAAAAACATTAAATCACAAGTTGCTAGGCGAAGTGAATTGTTTCACTTCAATGTCTTTCCATCATCGTCGGTGGTGGTGGGGGTGGCTTAGGGATTAATCCATCTGATGGATTGGAAGCAACTGTGCGCGGGGCACACGTGCTATCGACATGGGGAGAGCTCAGCACGTAATTATCGTCTTTTGTTGATTTAATTTCGATTTTTCATTCGCAGCGAAGTTGTCCAACAGAGAAGTGAGGAGTTATTTGAAAAATTGATTGCTCTGGGATGGCAGTGAAAATTTGAAATTGTAAATTGGTGGATGAAAACGCTTTCCTCTGTGCTGCGAAGTTCAAATTTTGAGATGTGACATTTCCTTTTTGAAGGATTTTCGAGTGTTCTTAAAAAACTTTTAATTTTTATAAAGAGATCACAAAGTTGTCGAGTGTAGGGGACCCGAATGCTCTAAAGGGAGTGATTTAAAGAGCGTCACGTCCACGAACAATTGAAAAGAAGTTAGCCATTGGACTGGTCCCAAATTATTCTAGTAAGGAGACACTGTACGATGTCTGTTCAAAATATAAAGTGAAGGTAAAATTTTGCAGGCTACGAACATTCGATTATCGATTTTTTTGTGTTGGTTTGTTGGCACATTCGTCTCTCTATAAGTTATTTTCGAACACGCTGCAAAATAACGCCGCACACTCGCATTTGGGTCACCCGAATAGCTGAGTTAGTGTCTGGAACGTCGAAGCGGCGATCACTTTGGTGACAAGTGCAATTAAGAGGAATAAATAGAGTTAGGAAATCGATTGTAAGTTAGTTCTAGATTTAAGTCAATAAAGTAAAGGCGCAAGCCTTAAAATATTTATTTTTAATAAATTTAAACTTTCTTTTCGTTAACTTATAGCATGTTTATTTACATAGAGGCAGTTAGGCACGTATTGCGTTTCGATTTTATAAAAATAATAATATATGTTGGCGCGACATTCCACTGGGGGGCCAGGGTCTAGCTTGCTCATCCACTACTCGTGTGGTGCGCGCTACTGTTCTCTCACGAGTACGAGGGACCTACAGTTTTTTGCCGACTCCGAACGGCGAAGTTTGAGAAGCTTTCTTAGACAGTTATCACTCTCTGAGTGTTGTCAGTTCGAAACAGGTGGTGTCGTGAAAAATTCGAGGTGTTCAGCCTTGAATAGAACCTAAACCCTTCAGCGTGTGAGCGTCCCACTCTACCCACTACGCCTCGGCGATGTTATAACCATACACCAAATATTCGTCACCAGTTATGAC
The DNA here is from genome assembly GCA_955652365.1 of Eristalinus aeneus. NCBI lineage: Eukaryota > Metazoa > Arthropoda > Insecta > Diptera > Syrphidae > Eristalinus > Eristalinus aeneus. The sequence continues at coordinate 5,680,127 of OY019133.1, forward strand.
CTTTTAAGCAAATCCAGAAAGCCGTTGACGATCTAGAAATACACGCAAATGCAGGGCATTCGCATACTTTTGCTCGCATCAATACTATTAAACTGCCGCTCTAAAGAGTGTTTTCTTAGGTCTATAGAACTTTAAGTTGGCAAAACATTTTTAACTGACTTCCATTTTGTAAACTGTCAAGTGATTCATTTTTAATTTCGTTGGCATTTCAGTATAAAAAACACAAACACCTTAACAATGTTTCCAGATTTTGTAAATTTGTTTTAAAAATCACGCTTCTTTTCCAAATTTGCCGCACATATCGTCCACTATACGGGCAACACAGCCGTTAATCAGAGCTATGAATTCAATTGACTGTGGCACGTTTTCGCAATACGCTTCATTGAAATGATTAAATCCAGAAAGACGACGTACAGTGCGTACGAAAGAAGAATATCATAGCGTAGAGTAACACGCGAGTCATCAGAGCAGTGGGATATGAATACATTCACTTGACGAAATATTTCGCGAAAAGGTTTTAAATTGGATGCTCACAAACTTCTGCAAGAATTGAAGCCCTAAGATCATTAAGCAAGGCATAGGGTCGATAAATGGGCCCAAAATAAGATTGCCCTTGACGCCAATTTTTAAGAGCAATTGTTTTTTAAGTGATGAAGCCCACTCTCGGTTAAACGTCAATAAAAAAAACCTGTCGTAATTGGAGTCACACTCAAATGGTCAAACAAAGTTACTGGAGCGGACGGACTGCCCGCAGAACTACTTAAAGAAGCTGGAGGTGAGCTGGTTGACCGCATCCACCAGCGCATCTGTAAAATATGGTCGGAGAAGCCATATCAGCTGAATGGATTCTCATAGTCGTTTGTACAGATGGATCAGCCTCCTCAACATCGTCCAAAAGTTTCTCTGTGCTCTATTTTGTAAGCGTCTGAAGCCGTTTGTCAACAACCTAACAAGTTTGCTCTTATGCCAGGGTCAGATTTTAACAGCAGATCCTGGAAAAAACCGAAGAAGTACAGACCGACTCTCACCACCCATTCATCGATTTTAAGGCCGCAGATGAGAGTGTGTATAGAGACGAATTATGCGGTCCCGTGTCTAGTTTCGGCATTCCTACCAAACTGTGTAGAATGACGATGGAGAACTCTTACTGATCCGCCAAGGTCGGTAGCGAACTCATCCAGACCTTCAATGTTTTAAAAGGTTTTAGACAAGTAGACGCGGTGTCATGTGAGTTCTTTATCATAATTCTTGACAATTGGAACGTCACTCGAACAAAAACGTTCAAATGAAAAAACGCACTTAATATTTTTTTTTTTTATTCTGTTCTTTTATTCTGTTCTTTTTATTCTGTGTCTTGTTTGCCGGTTCGGAGAAAACTGTCCCCTGGCTACTACCATACAATGTGTAGATCTTGTTGCATTGTCTCCGCGCCTGCTACAAAAGAATAAACTTAACAACTGCAGGGTCATCACAAAAAGATCGTGCGTAACTCACAAAACAGCACCAGAAGCACGATCTTCTAAAAGTTAGCTCAACTGCTAGTATAAGCCGACGAAATGGACGTTATTGGATGGAGAGAACAAGCCGTCAATTTTGTTTGCTGGCATTGAAGCGGAAGCGGTTAAAATGGGCCCGGCGGTAAATGAGAACAAAACGAAGTACATGCTGTCATCAAGAAAGGACACTCAACATCGACGTCTTGGACAGAGCTTCACACTAGGCAGCAGAAACTTCGAGGTAGTCAAGGACTTCGTCTACCTCGGCTCCGCGGTAAATAGGGACAACAACATCAGTACCGAAATCAAACGCAGAATCATTCTTGCCAATCGCTGTTTCTTTGGGCACAAGCGGTAATTGTATTAAGCTTGCCTAATATAACAGCTTGATCATCCCAGTCCTACTCTATGGCGCGGAAACCTTCGTCATCCTAGGCTCCGCGGTAAATAGGGACAACAACATCAGTACCGAAATCGAGCACTGTTTCTTTGGGCTCAAGCGGCAATTCAGAAATAAAGGCCTCTCTCGAAGGACTAAGCTTGCTTTATATAACAGCTTAATCATCCCAGTCCGACTTCATGGCGCTGAAGCCTGGACGTTACTAAAAGCGGATGAGTAAGCCCTTAAACTCTTCGAAAAAAAAGCTCAGCAATCAATTTTTGTCCTGTTTCCGTTGGTCGCATACAACGCTTAAGTTCGCTAAGCCATGTAGAGCTATGGATACTACCGCTTCGGCCCGAAAAGTCTTTGAATCTGAGCCATTAGGACAACGCAACAGAGGACGGCCTAGGCTAAGATGGTGCACACAAGTGGAGAAGGACCTCAACCAACTTGGAGTGCGCAACAGGAGTCAGATGGCGAAAGATATCGTTCTAGCTGGAAAGGCATGTTGGTTGAGACTCAGGTTTTCTCCGGACTATAGCACCACAACAAGAGCAAGAAGATAATCCAATTAACTGCGCCTTAAGACAGCGTTACATCTGCAGAATTTGAATGTTTGATTTGCTTAATGGGTTGGTGGAATAATTGTTCCGCACTTCTTTGAAAATCATGCTGGTTTGAAAGTTACAGTCAAAGTAGACCACTGTATACCCATGTTTTTTGCTCTTTTGTTTCTTTAATGGAACAATCATGATGTGAAGGTGCTTTGGTTTCAACAAGAATGTAAAACATGTTACACAGCTTGTGTCACAACCTATTTACTGATGGAAGCGTTAAGTTATCACAGTCATTTAGGCTATTAAACTCAAAACTGGCTTCCAAGATCGTGTGATTGAATGTTGCTTGACTATTTTCTGATGGGTTATGTGAAGTTTCTTCTCTACTTGGATAAGCCCGTAGCGATGGACCTATTAAAAGACAGCGATCACCTTGATTTTGGTGGTATACAGTCATAAATGGTGGGAAAATTTGATCTCAAGATTAGACTTCATCCGTCCGTTAGCCCAGGTGTAGCGGTTGTACGCCAGAAATTATGCGTAAACCAATAATGCCAGAAGATTGTCTTTTGAATAAAGTAAAAATTATGTCGGTGTAGAAAAACTCATCGTTATTTTATTCCATTTCAAAGTTGCATACCTCTAAAAAAACTAACTTCACGTTGTTGACTAATGGGGTAAAACGCTTCACACAAATCGATTACATTCAAAAAGCACAAATGCTCTGCTGTAAACGCTACGATGGTGTTGTCATTTGATTGTAGAGGGATCAATAAAAAAAGTTGTCTACTTTCCCCTTCAGATGGAGCAGGTCAGCGGTGGCAAAGAGGATGATCATGCTACCCACTGAAACGACCTCCGCCTTCTGTTGCTCTAGGACTGGAAGGAGGTGATAGATTTGAAAAACCCAACGATTCATTTCGGAAACTGTGAGATTGGCGGTCGATTTATTATTATTATTTCATTATTTGCGAAAAAAGTCTCAAAACTTCGATCAACTTTCGCCAGCTATGCTGAATCCCTCGGTCATCCGCATAATTCTTTAAAGTCGTTCATGCTGCACTGCATCAAGTCAAGCATAAGCGATTCTGTGGATCGAAAATGCCTCGTCAAGAAATATGCGTTGAAGAGCATGCGTACTGCTCAAGAGTTGCTGCGCGGCGATATCACGGCAGTGACAGTTGTTGGAGCATTTTAAGAATAACTCGATTTGAAACCGCACAATTCACGCTCAGTTCTTAAGTCGTTAATCGAAAGCAAAATAATACAAGTGCAGGCAGATTGACAGTTCGAAGAACGCTTCGAAAGAGCATGTTCGTGTCATGTCTTTGGCCCACCATTCAACCATTGGACACACTCATCGGCATCCATCAGAAAATTGCCTTCGTCGAGTTCGCAGCATCCCTTCGGCCAGTTCACGACACATGTACTGACATCCATCCGAGTCGCCATCAACCGGGTCCGTTGTCCCAGCCACCGTCAACAGCAAGGCAAATCGCGATCCTGCACTTGACACACATTTAATTCGAACACAATCGTCAGCCATTTACATAATTAAATGTCGTCGTCGTCGTCGTCGTCGTCACTGTCGTCGACATCGTTGTCAGCGTCCCCCTCCAAAGGACAATTTGTCGGTTTCATTATTTTATTATTTTTTTCATTTATCCCGCTGAGTGAAGGCGAATGAGAGAAAAAAAAGAACGAAATTCACGTTAGCCTCGATTAACAGAACGCAGACAATAGACCGAGTCACCCGCCCCCTGCACTCCCCTGCATACAGCTCAGCCGCACAATTACAATGAATACCATATTTCTCACGGCATAACTGCGCCATTCAAGGACAATCGTAGATGAGGGTCGCGCGTTTTTCTCCCTACGTGCGCTAAAGAATTCCGAATCGCGTATACATTCCTGAGCGCCCGTCCCACAGCTGTGACATCAACAGGTACACACGGCGGCTGTGACGACAGTGGCGTTCGAGAGCCTTGCGCCTGAGGCCGTCATTACGCCATTACCGTGCACAACTGGAAATTCACCTGTCTCCAGCAGAAATGTGTCGTCCTCCTGACAATCCGACGACGATGACACGTCTACTTTGGATCTGACATACTTTTCTAATGTTTTTCACTAAACCCCCAGCCAGCGCTCACTGACGCGAACGCGGCAGAAAATTCGTTTCGAAGAAATGAAATCTGTCTTTATCCAGTCGAACTGAAAAAAGAAAAAGAATGCGGAAGGGGTCGAGGGGGTGATGGGAATGTACAAAAATGTTATGAATTCCTTTTGATGGAATATTTGCTAACAAAGTATTCCAGGGAGCGGAAAACCTTGCCCGCCACTGCCGCCGCTGCTGCGCGCCAGTTCCCTTCCTTTCTTCACTTTGTTCGACGACCCCGTTTTCGAAGCTAATCCACCCGTCCTCCTTTAGTCACACGACTGGGCTTGGCTCGGGGTGGGAATGAAAGTTTTTCCTTTCGAAGTCTATTCAGGTCATTCACATATTTTGTCCTTTTTCGCCGGAGCCAACCTCTCCTCGTCCTCGTTGAGGCTTTTTCTTCTGATGGGTTGCGGTTTTGTGGGGGTTGCGGTGCCTCTTCGGCGCGTTATGATAGTAAATACCGTGCTGGATGAGATGAAAAATCACTCAAAGGACGGCAGCGCCAGCTGGGGTTCACACGAATCGAGTCAGGCAGAGTGTGATGTGACCGAGTATGGCGGCGATCAATTAACGCACGCGACAGTCTCTAGAGGGAAATTTATCAACCGGCCACCTCGCCACACGCTGACCACCTCCATCGTGGCCAAACGCCGGTTTCAGCGATGCGGGCTCTGTCTGGTAATGCGAGGTGTAGAGCATAATTTTTTGCCAATTTTCGGTTGGAGTTAGGTAAGTATTCATAATTAATTGCCTAGTGACACCTTGTGTGGGTATTCGCTTATGTCGGCCTGCACAAACTTCCCCTACGAAGATGTCCTTGTTTCCATTGAGGGATATTGACTTTGTTTTGTTTTCTAGTCACATAGACGTTAGGTTTTTTGTGTGTGCTCCGATCCTCGGAAGGGATACGAACGAAGAGCATCCCCTGTTGGAGGAAGAAACAATGAACAAGTATACGCCCCAGTGTTGATGAACGACTGTGATAATTAATCGGAGGTAATTTGTTAACATTGCGGTGATGGGGTTGATGTTGACACTGTAGTCGATCACGGGCAGAGGTCGGCGCGACGGGAGAGGGTTGTACTCAAGCGGTTTTGACTTCATTACGCCACATACTTTGGGACAAAATTGACAATTCTTTATGAGAAGACGACGTAACAAGTCGTTGGGACGACGAAGCAACCGAGACATTAGGGGTGATTGTCGTTTGTGTGGATGTCCTTGAAAAATGTTGCTTTTCTGTTAGTGAAGTCCTGAGTGGTTTGTTTAGGGAACACAAGTCTTGACGTGCTTTGGGGTCACTTTCTTGTAAATGGGGTGGCTTTGAAGAGAAACAAATTGGTTTATTTGTACAATGGGAGGAACTGAATTAATTTACTCGAAGAATGCGACTTTAATTAGCAAGTTGTCTGCTCCTGCACATGGCGTGGAATTTAATTTCAAGTGATTTAAGTCGAACTTTCCGTGAAAACCAGCAGAGTTGCTTGCATTTTGTGTGCTGGTCTTAGAAAGAGAACTGCCACATGTATGAACTTCGATTGCTGAAGTTGCTTTTTATTGCGTTTAGATTTCGAGAGTTTTGGCAGCAGCAGTGAAATATGCGATAAAGTTCGTCCGAATCTCCTGCGAGGGAATGTGCACCAGGCCGGGGCTCCCAGTTGAATCATTCATCTGTTTGAACTTTCTCAATTAATTACTCCCGGTAATGGTGGAGCGAGTGAGTCCCACACGTAAGAAGTCTATTGAATTAAACAAAGTTGGAAGATTTATCTTAAAATGGATAATCGTTCAAATCTACGCTTAACGATCGAATATGAGCTCTTCTGGGAGGAAGAGGGACACATAGTGACGGAATCCTTTATCTTAAAATTGCAGGAATTCATCTCAGTTCAATTGTGAAATTTACATGAGTTCGTCTTATCCACTTCAAATGGATTTCAAATTTTTTCTAGTCTTCATCAGCATTCAATTTCCCACAATTCGTTGAAAGCACTGGCATCTAAAGTGGAACTAATGTGAATGGACTCGTCTCCGTGAAATTTATCCTGTGCTTCTCGAGATCATTCCTAAGTCATGCTATCGGTAAAACTTTGGCATGATCACAACAGTTCACTTGTCTAAAGGACCCTGCTTCTTCGTGTTCCTTCAAACTCACTGCAGACCATTAGGAAGTCTGCAGTGAGTTTGAAGGACAAAGAGTTTTTTTTGGCGGCTCCGAACGGAAGAAACTTTTTTATAGGCAAGTGGTGTGCTTCGAGTGTTATGGTTAACTCGAGAAAAAACGAGTTCTTTTAGTAATCAGCCTTGAGATCATCGGCGCTTGAATGTCGAACCTTCACACTACACTGCGATTTCTGCATTTTCCGGACGAAGTTTGATCCAGAATGGGGTACAGACTTCCTAGAATCTTCCTACTTCCTAGCTAGGGCGTGGTCCTTCTGCGGACTGTCGCGCCATTCCTTTGTTATTATAATTATTTGGAAAAGACAGAAGATGACGATCTCCTTTAAAAGGGTCGAACCTTCACACTGCACGATTTCTGCATTTTACGGACGAAGTTTGATCCAGAATGGGGTACAGACTTCCTAGAATCGGTTTCCTCTCTTAAATAGAGGTTGTCTTATCCATAGTTTTTCCTCCAAGAGAGATTCAACTTACTGAATTGCATATCTTACTTGTAAACCAATTGTATTTTCAGTAGTAAGGTTTCTATAAAATCGTATCTCTGCGCAAGCTAGACGAAACTTTGTAAAAATATTGTTACACTATGCAGAATTGGTTTCCTTTTGCACGCTAAAAGTAGAACTAGAGAAGGCACAGCGTCCTGGAAAAGTAGGGATTTTGCTTGTCGTCCGCATATAGAATCTACCTCTGTGTTCAGATATTTTTTATCAGATTTCGTCAAGGAATGTATTTGCATAAGAGGAAATACTAGCAAAAATCATCGAGTTCGAAAGACGTTATCCACACATTCACCCAGTAGGAAATTAAGCCCGCTTGATTGGTAAGCCGCAGCTACATATACTAAGACGAAGATTTACATAGACGAGATCAAAGTTCTTTGATAGATGGCAGCCGTAACGAATCTACACGATAGAGATATCCTACTACAGCAGGTAAAGAATTCCAAATGTTGATGTGGACCTCCTACGACAGACGGGAGGAGCAATATTCAGCTTTCCCGTTGGCTACAAAACTGGACAGCCGTTAATCAGGAATCCCTTACTCTCATATTCAAGCCAGCGTTTTTCAGTTGAATGAGCAATCAGTTGAATTCAAGCTTTCAGGACAACACAATTTCGTGCCGTTCCTCGAAGTTTATAACATTTTGCGAAACATAACCTTCAACAATCGGATTTTTTGGTCCTGAACCATAAATGAATGGACATGGATTGACTAAACTATATGAAGTCATACGTTTTTATTGCGAAGGAGTTTTTGTGTTTCTGTGCCATTAGGAAAAGCGGTAGTCGACCACGGGCAAGTGTGGTCGCCGTGGCGTAGTAGGTTGAGTGCGACACTCACACGCCGAAGGTTCATGTTTGATTCCCGGGTGAAAACCTCAAGTTTTTCACGGTACAACCTCTCTCGAGCTGCTGACAACACTTAAAGAGTGATAACTGCCTAAGAGAAAACTTCTCAAACTTGACTGTTCAGAGTCGGCAAGAAACCGTAGGCCCCTTCCACTCGTGAGACAGTAGCGCGGACAGCAAGCTAGGGCGTGGTCCTTCTGCGGACTGTCGCGCCATTCCTTTGTTATTATAATTATTTAGAAAAGACAGAAGATGACGATCTCCTTTAAAAGGGTCTTCACAAATGAAATAGGACCGTTTTTTGATGTGTCCAACCCAAGGCCCAAACTGAATAAAGAATACATGCTTAGCTCAATAGAAGTAGTGTACTTAATTTAATAATAATAATTGTTGGCGCTACAGTCCACAGGGGGACCAGGGCCTAGCTTGCTCATGAACTACTCTTGATGTGTACACTACTGTTCTCTCACCAGTAGAAGGGACCTATAGTTTGTTACCGACTTCGAACATCGAAGTTTGAGAAGTCTTTTTCTTAGACTGCTATCACTTGGCCTACAAGATTTTGAGATATAACGCTGCTTGACTTTTTTATAGGCAAATATTCTGTCACTAGTCGCTAGAAGGACAACAATTGCTGCATTGTTGTCAATATACGGCCACAATTGTTGGAAAAATTCATTTTTAACTGGTGTTCCAGATTGAAGCACACCGAACGACCGTGGTGGTCATATAATATCATTTGCCAATAGATTATGTATCATATATAGTAAAATGTGTATCAATTTAAAGGCATTTATCTTTGCTTTATTATATTTTAAAGGTCTATAACTCTAAAACTGGCATCCTCTAGCAAATCACAATCTGTCATAATCACATACTTTTATGTTGAAAAGCTTATAAATGTCTACTTTGACATGTTTTTCGTACGAAAAGTGTTTAACAATTTTTGCAGTATAAATTGACCATAAAACACAACATTGTGTTTATTTTTCGCAGATAATTGCGAATAAGTGACACGCTTCATATGCTTACTTCGTTTTAATTTGGCTTTTGAAATTGACTTTACCACGCACGCGACTCATAAGGTCACTCCACAGTCAACGGGGACTCAATGTAAAAAAAATAATTACTAAGCTAACTGCTTTGACCAATGCACAAAAATGCCCAGTGGAACTGAATACACCCATCCATTACTTTGGCACAATTTTTTTAAATTTTTATCTCACCGGTAGGGGAATTGAAATGATATTGCGTGTGGGTAGCAAAAGACAGAAACATTTGAAAAATTAAAAACATTTAGAAAATTGATGTAATTGTCGGTAAGCACAAGTTTTTGAACTTGGTTAAGGCAAATTCCTTGTTAAATATTTTTATAGAGTGTTTGAAAAAATGGCGAATGTGATATATACGAGGTCTGCCTGTGTTTTGGCTAGGCCATGTAGAGCTCTGGCCCGAAAAGAAGTCGAATCTGATCCATTTGGACAACGCAACAGAAGATGGCCTACGCTAAGGTGGCGCACACAAGTGGAGAAGGACTTAAACAAACTTGGAGTGCGCAACTGGTGGCAGTTGGCGAATGGTCTTACTGGCTGGAGAGATATGTTGGTTGAGGCCCAGGTCCACCCCGGACTGTAGCGCCACAAGAAGAAGAAGAAGTTTGTGTTTTTTTTTATTTTTATGTTGGTACTCTCGAACATGCAGCATATTTATTTTGTTTTTGAGAAGTATAAAAGTTAGACATAACTTGCAAAATCGATGATTTCCAGTTGTCCAAAAAAAGGATCGAAGAATTTGCATTCAACTGTGTGAAAAATGAAGACAGTGTTCAAAAACACTTGAAATGTTGGCAGTAGCGTAAAGTGAGGGTACTCTGAGTCAAACGAATGCTTACCAGCGGAACAAAGTTTTCAAGGAAGGTCGAGAAACTATGAATAAGGATGCTCGCCCTTGGTGCCCCAGCACATCAACAACGGATAAAAATGTTGAGAAAGCGAAGAGGATTGTTGTGGAGAATCAAGTCACTATTGGATAAGTTGTTGAAGATGTCGGCAAATCAGTTGACTCATACTATTTAATTTTCTTGGAAATTTTGTGCAGGAAGCCCAAAATTTGAATGCTGTTCAAAAAAATTGTCACATGCACATTGCTCAGTCGTATTGTCAGCGGCGATATAGATATGCTAATAGGGTCATAACTGGTGACGAACCATGGTCGTATGCTTATGACATCGAAACCACACTTTAATCGTCCCAATGGAAGTGCCCAGGCCAAAAAAAACACTCAAAATTCGGTGCTTTTTTCGATTTCCATGGCGTGGCATCAGGAGTTCCTACCATTTGGTCATAAGCCCAGTTAGGCGCCGTTTGCTGGAAGCAATACGAACAAAACGTCCGGTTTTTGCATCACGATAATGCACTTGCTCACTCGTCATTGCCTCTTCGCAGAAAAGAGTTGGCAGAAAAAAACACCTCAATCATGCCTCAGCCAACATTAGACCTGGACATCTCTGATTGTTCTTAGACTGAGCATTAAGAAAACCATTCAAAAAGTCAAGGGACACAGCACAAGGATGAGGGATTTAAATACAAGTCATCTTTTGAGACAATGCGTAGTTTATAAACGAACAAAAAATTGGCAAAAAACACAATGAAAGAGACAAAATAACGCAGTGCTCTATGCAAGTAATAAGGCGTCTAGCCATATTTGCCTTTCTCGTTCCTTCATCACACCCCGCAGACTAGCATTCAAGGAATCACAAGACTTCAGCATTTCCAATTGAAATTTGAGAATGTCTTCTAAACTAAGGTTTGTAACATCTAATTGGCCTTCATTCCAGAAGCAGACCACCGGAAATACGTACGTCCGAACGAGAGTGCAAAAATTGACTTCACTTGACCAACAAAGCAATCCTGGAACAAAACTTTCAAAACATTCGTCACATTTGCAAAAAGTCGAAACCTAAAAAATGGTATCACTGGAGCGTCAGAGTTTTTTAAGAAAGTTTGAAAGTCAAAATTGCAAAAGTGAATTATACAACTCTTCTCAACCCTTTGCACTGCCACCGCTATTTCCAAAACAAAACAGACAAATTTGTTAGGACAAAACTGTCCTTTTTGACCATTCCCGGAAACGAGAAAAGACACCGACAAAGTTTTCCCAGCCAACAAAAGCCGTAGCATCGCACTCAACGATGGAACAAGCGAAAAGAATCCATAACGAGCCGAATAATTGAAACATCTACAACTACGGACAGGCTTCCTCGGCGCGGACGTGCCCCGAATGCTGAATGCACAATAAATTCCGCATAACAAATGTGACAACTCTGTCACTCTCCACGCGAACCCCACCCACGAGCGCCCATTTACACATCCCCGCTCGATGAACCGTTCACAGAATCGAGCGCCTTGGCAAACGAAATGTCTAATCAAAGAGAGAATCACCCCACGGCCAGGAGTGTGTGCTGCGCTGACCAAATCCGCCGCTTCTCGCTTGCCACAGTTTCTCTCGTGCTGCCCGCCGGCAAACACAATAAAATCACTTCCACAATATATCAGCCAGCCTATTAGGCAGGCCGTCGTTTCACGAGGAATAAATTTCATGTGACCACCCCCCGGCAGAGTGCGGGTAAACAGGCGAGCAGGCATTCTCAGAAAGCCGAGGGAAAATGAAAAATTCGTTATTATTACGACTCCTCATCGGGGAGTAATAAACTGAAGGTTTGCGTCGTTTCGTGAAAAGTATTTGCACATCCATCCGCAACGGTATGAGAAAATCTGTGAAAAAACGGCCACAGCAGCAGCCTTCACAGTTTTCACAGCTCTCACAGGCTCGACTGCTGCATGCCAGCTGTTGAGTTAAGGATCTGTTTCAATTCTCCTTACGGTCATTGAATCCGAGGGAAATTCCCTTCGCCACTCGGATACAATTCAGGACTCGCAAGCGAACAGACTCACGCACTCTCGCAAATGACAAAAATTACCCTAAAGGGATGCCGAAGCACTGCCAGCGCCGGGATCAAACAAGAATAACAAACCGAAGGCCGAGCCGGCCCGACACAAACAAGAAAACAACTCCGGTTTTTTGCGTTGCGGGCCCGGAAAGCCGACGCTCGGTCAATAGGATAACATAAAAATACTGAAATAATTTCGTTCGAAAACTCCGCCCCAGGGAGGGGGCGGGACAGCTCGACCAGGAGTAGACGAGTCCCTTTTTTCGGCTCATTCGTTCGACCGTTCTTATCCCGGCGTCTAAACTTTCACCTTTCTAATGAGTGAACGAGCGGCACTCAACTGAGACGACTGGCCGGCGACGGGAGTTGAAGAGAGGGATAATGTTCATAACGTCATAATCAGCAAAAACACAAGAGGAGCCTGGACGAAATTATATTCCCAGCGATGATGATGCGGTTTCTGGCGGTGGCTAGTGGTAGGTCGGAGATGAGGTTGCAAGTGGGAGGAGATGGTGTGGCACGGCACCACTCGGTCGGCCGGTGGCTGCGATGGCCTGTGATGGTGGCAGTCGTGGGCGCCTGGTGGTTCTGTCAGTTATGTAGTTCATTGGGTCGTCTAACCGCCTGTTATTTGTCCTAGATCCTTTTGTGGAAACGAGTTTTTGGCCGCTCCGCACCCCGTCCCGTTTAGGGGCCGAGTGAGTGCGGGGACCGAGCATTGCGGTGCAGGGGCCGAGTATTGCGGTGCGGCGTGGGCATAAACTTGTGCTGATGATGTCCCAAAGTGTGTGCAAAGGTCAATATGACGCGTCGAGATGGGAATTGAATTTCCTCGGCCTTACCTAGGGTTATGAAAATGGTTACTGCATGTGCGTGGCCCGGCAACAGGGCATTGGAATTTAATGGCCAGCCTGTGCTGTGACTGGGCAAAAATTGATTTCATCTGCTGCTGGAGAAGGTGCTTCTCGCACGGGAATTAAACCATTCCCGTCGTCGTGCGTTGTCTGGGTGCTTCGCATATTTACGATCCTGGAGCTTAGGTTAAGTGCGACAAGGGGTTGATTACATTTTTGAAACTCATAATATCTGAGTACTTTCCAGAGGGATGGAAGCTTTACGGCGGTACGTCGTTGAAACTACGAACAAATGCCGGCGAAATCTTTAAGGATTCTAGCTAAAGTCTCATCTCAACTTTTAGTGAGCTTAAGATGTTTATAGTCTTCACGGGGAGTCGTAGTTTTTATGTGCGCAGGCGATGTACCTACGGCGACCTTTGGATGGGAAACAAAATGACGGACGGCATACGTAAATCCTTGTTTAGATCAGTGAAGATAAGGGCGTACAAGCTTTGATAGCCGTGGGTTAAGTGTCGATTATTGCCCATGGAACGGGAGTCAACGACCGCGAATGGGAGCTATTAGGTGATTTCATTTTGCGATAAGTTTTCCCCCGGGCAACTAAAATAACTCTGAGATTACTGCTGCGAAATGAGCGCTTAAAGGAGGTGTCATTAGTTTCCGGTTGGCTGCCACAGCCTTGTGTGCAGTTATAGGCCTTTATGTTGCTATGGTAGGAATGCGTTTAAGGCCAATATATTGGCGACTTCACGAAGGAAATAAAGCAGTCTGTCAGAATCAGTTTTTCTCGAATGTTTGAATTACTGTAGGCTTTCTCTTTCAATCTGTTTTTAGAGAAGGGAAAAGGATAGTTTAGAGAAGGGAAAAAGAAAGTTTCACTTTCACCGCTAGATGGCGCCATTATCGAAAGAAAATTTAAATCATTTAAATGAAGATTCTTTCGTTGATATTGAGGGAGGAAGTTTTTCATCTTTTGAGCCTAAAGTTACACATTTAATTCCAGAATTTAAGTAACGACAACGACAAACTCGCTACTCGGTATTAAACTCTTGACTCTCATTACTCGGAAGAGGACAATAAAATGAGTTCGCGAAGTATGGTGCCACCATTCAAATGTGCTCATCCATGACAGTGCCAGTAGCATATTTTTCCCATTCATAGGTTGTTCTGTCACAAATAGCTCTTACGGAAAGTCCGTATCATACCTACGCACCACGAAATGAGTTAGTTCATGCCTGAAAGACGTTAGGAAATATGAAACACTTATTGTAGGCTCTTTTTAACAAAAAATAAGAACCGGCATGACGATGTTAGAATCAATCTGGAAGTACAAATTTTGCACCAAATATTGTGGTCATAAGTTTGTGCTCTGATTTACCCACATTCACCGGTCTGTACCTGCCTTTCTAGCGAACATCTTGCACAGTGTGGGGGTGAGGGACACTGAAGAAAGTAGTTTTAAACTTTTCCTAGCAAACTGTGTAAAGTTCACATGACAAAAATGATTTGAAACTTATTTGCGTAAATGTTTATGCTTGTCCAAAAGCATAAATTCGTCTTACAAGACCGAATTCAAGTCTTGTAAGACGAAAAAAATGTAATCCGTGACGTCGTTTACTAAAAAGATTGTATGCTCTATGTATCTATCTCTCATTTTCTTCTGAATTACTTTTTATCTACTGTTTATGTATAAGTGAAATCTCTTTTTATAATAAGAGCCTTGTTGCCTGCGATACAATTATATCGAAGTTCAGTTTTAAAATAAACTCTGTAACAAATATCGTTAAATAACAACCTGAATCGAGTTTCGAATGACTCGAAGTTTGCTGATTCAACTGATTGTGGAAACCACCAGCTCGGTTACGTCAGCTTGTCTCATCCGAACTACACCTCAATTGGTAATCCCCCTTCTTGAATGTGGGTTTGCTGAAAGCAAATTACAAATTACAAATTACAAATTTTGTAATTTTCCTAATTGCTCTTGACCAAGTTGAACGTATTTTTACCACAAATCGGTCTTTACCAAAGTTGATCAAAAAAGAAATTAGACGGTTACTTCTTTCTCGTAGAAACCACAAATTACAGAAAATAAGAACTAAATCAACGAGTTTATTGATATTTCTAATAGTTTGTATTATGAACTCTTAAGTCGCAACAAAAACAAAAAACATATTATTTTATCACTAAACATTTTTAGCACAATTTAGAAAAAAATCCTTTAAAATTCACATCAAAACAGAAAACCGACACTTAGTTCTTCTTCTTCTTCTTGTGGCGCTACGGGGTGGACCTGGGCCTCAAGCAACATGTTTCTCCACGCAGCACGATCTTTTGCCAGCTGTCTCCAGTTGCGCACTCCAAGTGGGTTGAGGTCCTTCTCCACTTGTGTGCGCTACTTTAGTCTAGGTCGTCCTCTGTTGCGTTGTCCTAATGGTTCGGATTCGATGACTTTTCGGGCCGGAGCAGTGGGATCCATACGGTCTACATGGACTTGCCATCTTAAGCGTTGTATCTGTAGACGCTTGAACAGGCGCATGTCGCTGTACAGCCCATAGAGTTCGTCGCTAAACCTTCTCCTCCAGATGGCATCAACGCAAACAGGACCAAAAATCGCACGCAAAACTTTTCTCTCGAAAAGAGTAAGGGCTTCCTCGTACGCTTTTGCTAACGTCCAAGTTTCCGCGCTATGAGGTAGGATTGGGATGATCAAGCTGTTATATAAAGCGAGCTTAGTTCTTCGAGAGAGGGCTTTATTACTCAATTGCCTCTTGAGCCCAAAGAAACAGCGATTGACAAGAATGATTCTGCGTTTGATTTCGGTACGGATGTTGTTGTCCCTGTTTACCGCGGAGCCGAGGTCGACGAAGTCCTTGACTACCTCGACGTTTCTGCTGCCTGATGTGACGCTTCGTCCGAGACGTCGATGTTGTGTGTCCTTCCTTGATGACAGCATGTACTTAGTTTTGCCCTCATTTAGCGCCAGACCCATTTTAGCCGCTTCGGTTTCAATGCCAGCAAACGCCTCATTGACAGCTCGCTGTGTTCTTCACATCACGTCAATGTCATCAGCGAAAGCTAACAATTGAACTGACTTCTGAAAGATCGTGCCTGTGGTGTTGACTTGTGAGTTACGTACGATCTTCTCGAGGATAATGTTAAAGAAGTCACATGACAGTGCGTCGCCTTGTCTAAAACCTTTTTTGACATTGAATGTCTCGGTGAGTTCGGTACCGACCTTGACGGAGCAGCGAGAGTTCTCCATCGTCATCCTACACAATCTGACGAGTTTGGTAGGAATGCCAAAACTAGACATGGCACTGTATAGCTCGTCTCTATGCACACTGTCATATGCAGCCTTGAAATCGACGAATAGGTGGTGAGTGTCAATTTGCATTTCTTGGGTCTTTGCCTGCCAGATCCTGGGAACGGACTTTGTGTTAGTTTATGTTGTTTTGTGTTATTTGGTCGAGTACGGAAATACACCTAATGTGTGTTTTAACGACTTTATGTCAGACGAAACAATAGTAGTTGGAAAATTGCAATTTTTGCTAAAGAAAAAGTTTATTATATGTTTGTACCTACGAATAGTCGAAAGATTAATAAAGTTGCCTAAATATATGATACATTTTGCCTAGGTTCTAAATAATATTTTTTTTCCTGGCGTATTCAGTTAGCTATAGCTAGGATCCGAAGCCTCCAACCCAAGTTTCAATACAGATTCCCCTTTAGTAATGCTTAATGCTGTTCTTGGTTGCTTGTTGTAGTTTGTTTATTTCTGACTTAGTCAAATCGACACTTCTTCGCAAAAGACTTTTCCTATTTTTAAAGCCTTGGCAAGAAAGTACAAATTTCCATCAACAACAACTAATTTTGTGTTATTTGTGCTATATTCCCAGAGTCTGCTACTTGCAAAAGTTTAATAACATCAGCTAACGTCGTTCGTCTTGAAAAAAATGTTTTCCTGATTGATTCGCTAAGACTTGTCTGGGTTCCGGGTCATCACGAGATCCTGGTAAACGAAACTGCCGATGAACTAGCTATGCTAGGTTCAGCAGAGACATTCGTAGGGCCCGAGCCTTTCTTCGGATCACCCGGTCAGGGCCTCCGTCGATGGTTGAATCTCTCTACAGCTCAACCAGAGATGGCGGATGCAGGGTGACCAAGAATATGCTCCCAAACGTCAGAAATAGATCCACGTCTTTTCTGCTATCTCTAGACAGAAATGAGTGCAGACGCCTTGTCGGCGTACTAACGGGATACATTACATTCTCTATGCACCTGAGTCGGCTTGGGCTTAGTGATGCCACACTCTGCGACGCCTGTGGAGAAGGTGAAGACACTTCAGAGCACCT
Source organism: Eristalinus aeneus (assembly GCA_955652365.1). Taxonomy (NCBI): domain Eukaryota; kingdom Metazoa; phylum Arthropoda; class Insecta; order Diptera; family Syrphidae; genus Eristalinus; species Eristalinus aeneus. Next base: position 5,697,411 of record OY019133.1, read on the forward strand.
TCTCTGTATGTGTCCTGCTTTCGCTCGTATCAGGTGGCGGTTATTTGGCGCTGATGTGGTGTGAACTGAAAGCCTAAGTTCTATATCACAGAAGCGCATCTTTTCTTCGGAAAACCAACAAAGTACATTAAATGAAGGTTATTGCCTGCTAGTACAATGGACCAGTATTTGAGTCTGAGTGCTCCAGTGTAGTTCATACCAACCTCCAAAAAAAAAAGAAAACAAAAAAAAAAAAACAAAACTTTACTTAAATTTGCGATTACTTTCGGGCAACGTGCCTATTGCCTAGTCATCGTCTTTGAACAAGTATACTCATTTCTGCCCGACTTTTTCGAGGTTTCAAAACATTTGGTGAAGATTGTTGACCACATATATAATGAGGCAAATGTTGTAGAAATTTAATTATGTTCGCTGATCCACCCTGTCAAAGAATTGATCACTCTTGGGTCTAATGTGGCTCCATTGATTTCATTTAAAATACTTCGGGACAAAAAAGTTGTCTCTCTTCACACGTTGTCACATACCTGTCCTATTTTGAAGTCCTTTCTTAAGCTTCCTGCATCTCATGTCCGATAACTTCTCAACAACGATTTGTTTTAAAATGTCTAGATGATCTGTTTCAGGGAATTGTCGCGTCTAACTATTAGCCGAAATCAGGAAAAAGTAATGACTTTGAATTTAAACCGCGCGCATAAACTAAACGCTCACTTTTGTCAAACTATGCAACAAACACTTGAATTTGCACGCAGAAGAAAACCAATCGGGAAGCGCGTCGGTTAGTAAATGATTGACAACTGCGCTTCTCTGAAATTATCCGTTCTCTTTTTATACGCACAGTACACCCACTTCGAATTGGGATTCAATAATTTAAAAACGCTTATCACTGTGGATTGCCATTTCCGATGCGTGGATGTTGATCTTGCAAAGCGATCGAGTGACACTGGCGGCACGTATGAAAAAGGTTGCTGCTGCCAGAGTTGACCCACTTACTGAAGCAATTAGCCGAGAACGTGGTGGATCGTTTATTATGAAGACAGAGCAATATCGATAGTCAGTCCTAATTCGCATCATAATGTGTGAGCTAGTGTATCTTTGAGTAGATCAAGGCATATCCAATCAAATTCCTTCAACGATATGCACTCTTCGTCATCTACTTTTCAGACTTTAAATATAAGCAAGCTTTTGAAAGCAATGCAATGTCATAACGCTTTACTGGAAATGTAAGATGCTTACAGAAAGGCAAATATGGTATGAGAAAGGAAGACAATCAATTTCATTGTTATTAAGAAGAAGGGATGAGTAAAATTCATTTCATTGTTTTTGTTTTGTTGTCAAATAGTGTTAAATATTTCTGTAAAGGGGCGCTAGGTGGAGTAAAAAACAGATGGCTTAGTAAATCCTGGGACAATATAATAATTGTTGGAGCGATAGTCCACAGGACGACCAGGGCCTAGCTTGCTCATCAACTACTCGTGTTGTGCGCGCTACTGTTCTCTCACGAGTAGAAGGGACCTACAGTTTTTGCCAACTCCGAACGGTGAAGTTTAAGAAGCTTGCTTAGAAAGTTAGTACTCTTTGAGTGTTGACAGCAGCTCTGCAGACACTACCTTTTGTGGTAACTGTGGAAAATATAGGAAAGTGAGAGCGTATCAGACCCTTGGAATACTAGCTTCAAATGTACAATTGACAAGAAGTGTTGTTTTTCTAATTCTCGCGGATGGCGCAAGAAATGGGTAGGTCTTTAAGATCTCCACAAGCATAATCTTTTCAAGGCAATTTACATCATGCTACATATATGAAACACATCGACTAAATATAATTACAGGGTTTTCGAAATGGGACGCATTAACTTCCTTTCGAAAGGAACAGTAACAGACGACGTATATTTTAATTTTAGTAGAGTGCGACGCTTACACGCCGAAAGGTGTACGTTCGATCCCCGCCTGAACACCTCGAATTTTCTACGCCACCACCTCTTTCGAGCTGCTGACAACACTCAAAGATTAATAATTGTCTAAGAAAGCTTCTCAAACTTTGGGGTTCGGAGTCAGCAAAAAAACTGTAGGTCCCTTCTGCTCGTGGGAGAACAGTAGTGCGCACAACACGAGTAGTTGATGCGCAAGCTAGGCACTGGTCCCCTTGTGAATTGTCGCGCCAAAAGTTATTATTATTATTAACACTTGATTTTAATCGAAAAATCGTCATAAGGCAGCACAAGCTTGAATAACGTGTTCAAGTCATTCAAATTCATTGACATACATTGCGTTCAGTTCAGACAGACGTCATCACTTGTCTGCCAAGTCAACAATTCAACGTCTACTAACAAAAAGTGAATTAAATCCAGATTTTCGCTTTAAAACATTCCAATGCCAAACAATTTGACCGCCGCTACCGCTGTCGTAACCAAACCAATTGCTCACGGGTCGGTCTCGAAATATGGATACCTCCGTGTTATTGTTGAGGCAAATTTTGAGAAAAATACATCTCTTACAGGGTCAACTCTGACATAAGAACTAAGGACCATTTTAAGCGTCAACAATTCGTAAGTTGCGTTGAAGAAGATTAAAATGGTGAACATTTTGCGGTTAAGCTTTTCTTTGTGGCGGAATGGTTTTGTGAAAAAGGCAAAAAGGCAGCATACACTCCTATAGCAAGCTGGTGTGGTGCACATACTTCTCTAATAAAAATACGAGGGTTGCCTTTTATGTTTGGGGATTAGAGAACAAAAACAAATATTAATCATCGAAAATAGCTTTATTGTGTTCTAAAATATTCCCCATTAAGATCTATACACTTTTGCATGCGTTTGAACCAATTGTCGAATCACTTTTGCCACTCTGTTTGAGGTATCTCCAAAACATGCATTCTGAACGCATAAACCACTTCTTCAGGTGTCGAAAAACGTTGACCTCTCATTTTATTTGTTACGTACGGGAATAAAAAGGAGTCATTCGGTGCCAAGTTAGGACTATACGGCAGATGACCCATCAAATCGATGTTTTGAGTGATCAGAAATGCAGTTGTGTGAGATGTATGACGTGTGAGAGCTCGCATTGTCGTGGTGAAGAGCGATCCGTCTTCGTCGGTTGGTTTTCCTGATTTCTTGGCAGACAACTGGCAAACAAGTGGATGTGTACCACTCAGAATTGACTGATCTGCGTTGTTCTAGTGGAACTGTTGCTACATGTCCAGTTTTTCCGAAGAAACAGGCGACCATTTGCTTGGAAGTGCTTCGTGCGCGAGCAACTTTTGTTGGATTTGGCTTAATTTGAAACACCCTTACAGTCGACGGCTGTTTACTTTCGGGTGCATAGACGTAAATCCACGATTCGTTACCTGTCACGATGTCATAGACGTGTTTCGAAGCACCACGATCTTATTTTTGGAACATATTTTTCCACCAATCGACACGAGCCTTTTTGACGGTTGACAAATTGTGTGCGACCCAACGCTGACGGTCAAATGTTCATGCCATATTGAATGTATGCTGGTCCCACTCATGCCTAAAGTTGTCTCAATCTCACGATATGATGACATGACGACCTTGCAATATCCGTTGGCGCATAGCATCAATGGTTTCCAGAACAACAACTGATTTTTTACGACCTTCACGAAATTCGTCTTGGAGTGAACTACGACCTCGGTTGAATTCACCATACCATCGATAAACACTGGTCCTTGGTGGAGCTTCATCGCCAAAAATTGAACTAAGTTCATCGATGCACTGTTATTGAGTTAATCCACGTCGAAAGTTATAAAAAATAATCGCACGAACATTTTCACGATTAAATGCCATATTTTGGGCGAGATGAATCTTTTAAGTTACACAAATAGCGCTTGTATGTCAAAACGTTCTGAGTACGTGTAACCTCAAAAATGTCAAACTTTACGATAGAGCTGGCAGTTGCCCAATCCCGAAATATAAAAGGCAACCCTCTTAAATTTCAAGTTAATGTTGAGACGTTGAGACATTTATAAGAAACAAACTGTGTGGTTGTTCGTTGGTCCTTCTTCTTCTTCTTCTTCTTTGTGCGGTGCCTTAGGGTGGGCCTGTGCCTAAACTAAACGTCCCCTCCTGCCTGTACGATCTCTTCCAGCTGCGTCCAATTGCGCACTTTAAGTAAGTTCAGTTCCTTTTCGATTGTGAGCAACACGACTTTTCGGCCTGAAGAAGTGGTGTGCAAACGCTCTGCATGGCCTAGTCATCTTAAGCGCGGTTTCCAAATACGCTTGGACAAGCGCATGCCGCCGTTCACCCTGTAAAGTTCATTACATTTTCTTCTCCAAATGCCAACAACGCAAAAAGCCAAAATCGATCACAGAATTTATCTCGAAGAAAGACTAAGGGCTTCCCTATCCGCACTTAAAAAACATATTGGTCAGAACGTAACAGTCAGCTATAGAACTAAGATCAATGACTTTGGCGTTGATATGTGATAGCAGCACGGCGCGTCAATGTCAATAAGCACATTTGATTAATAATACCAATGATTGAGTGGAGCTACAGTCCACAGGGGGACCAGGGCCTAGCTTGCTCATGAACTACTCTTGTTGTGCGCGCTACTGTTCTCTCACGAGTAGAATAGATCTATAGTTTGTTACCGACTTCGAACCTACAGTATTTTCCAGCTCCGCTTTGAGAATCGGAAGAAGACAATTATTACTGTTTGAATGTTGTCGGCAGCTCGAAAGAGGTGGTGCCGTGAAAATTGGTGGTGCCGTGAAAATTGGTGGTGTCGGGAATTGAACCTGGACCTTCGGCGTGTGAGTGACGCACTCCACGCACTACGCCACCAGGTGCTTCTTAACACAATAACTTCCTTAAAAGTAAATGTTTCCTGTGGAAAACATGCGAGGTGTCATTGAACCTATTATTTTGGTAGATGCTATTCGCCACTCAGTTTTGAATGAAAAATGCCATCGCAAAATGACAAGTTTTTGGCCCGAATTGCCAATAAGTGTTTTAATAGGCTGGTGTCACAAGCCACTCAACATCTGTTGCAATCCACTTACTAAGTTTGGCGAAGGCATTACTGTAAGCAATGCGCCAGTCAAATGGCGGACCGGTTCATGGGTCAGACTGCCTTTAGCCTTTGAGTAATTCACTAGCTCTTATTTGTGTATTTGGGTTGGGAAGAGAAATATCTCACAATAAATGTTAAAGTTAACCAAAGTAATGTAACTTTGCATTGAAATAAAAATATATAAAACAATTTGAGAATTGTGTCCAATTAACTTCTTCAAACAAATGTACTAAACAATGCACAAAGTAACCATTTTTGTTTTATTTCTTTGCAGGTAAGATTCTTGCGGCATTCCTCAAAGAATGGTTTAATATGTCCACACTTGTCAGTAATTTCATTCATTCATTCTATCTAGAGAGATTCCACAGGTGTGAGTATGTTGTTTTCAAATAATCTTCAACAGTTACTTTAATAACTCAATAAACTAACATCTCGCGGAGCGATAATAAAGGCCAAAATCTGAGTGAAAGACTTATTTTGCAGCTGCCCTTATCATTGTTTGACAGTTGAACTATTATTATTGTTTGCTAGTAGAAAGTATAAGGTTAATAAAAATGGAGCGCTACTCTAATGAAGAACGCATTCTCATTGTCAAGGAAGTTCGTTAATTGGGTATTGGAGAGAGAACATGAAAATCATCTTTAGTGACGAGGCCCATTTTCATCTTGATGGCTTCGCCAATAGGCAGAATTGTCGCATTTGGGGCGAGGAAAATCCTCGAGTAATTCACGAGAAGGAAATGCATCCTCAACTTGTCACTGTGTGGTGTTGATTTTGGGACGGAGGAATCTTTGGATCTTTTTCTTATGAAAATGATTCAGGTCAAACGCAAACAGTCAATGGTGTTCGGTATCGTGAAATGATAATCAATTTGTTCGTGCCTAGAGTTGAAGAAATGAATGTGGAGGGGATGTGGTTTCAACAAGACGGCGCCACATCTTATACAGCCAGAGAAACAATTCAATTGCTGCATCAGTCATTTCCCCGTCGTGCTATTCCACGTTTTGGAGACCAAAATTTGCCGCCTAGATCGTGCGATTTAACACCATTGGACTTTTTTCTTTGAGGATTTTTAAAGTCGGTGGTTTATGCGAATAAGCCGAGAACGACTCAAGCCTTAAAGGAGGAAATTGAACACTGCATTAATGAGATACCGTAGCATTAATGCGAAACGGTCATTGAAAATTTCATTTAAAGATTACAAATGTGCCAGCAAAGCCGCGACGACCATTTGTCCGATGTGTTATTCCACACATAATCCCATTCTGTCTACTTTACGATATAATAAAGAATTCACGATTTTTTTTTTCAATATCTGCGTTTTATTTAAAATTTAGATCTTGCGTTCTTGTTGGGACACCATTTATAAAATGGAGAGTTTTCACGATTGATTTTTGGAATGGGAGAAGAGGCGACCACTTTTGTGTTAACTTTTAGTCAATAGAAATTGACATTCATTTCGGGAAGCCCCAAATGACTAACATTCTAGCCGATCTTTTCCGTTTTCGTTGTCTTCTACACGGCGAACAGATTTGAAGAACATTAACTTCATGTTGTTACATCAAACCGTCCACATGTGTGATGCGCTTATGATTATATAAATTAAAAATCCCTTTGCAGAGTTTTCTTTAAATACAAGTCTGCTTATTGTTCGAATGCTCACAATCGACTAACGAAAAACCTAACAGATTACTCTTCTTACTCGTATTCTGTAATGCGGCATGGTAAAGAATGTGGGAAAGAAGGTTTTGTTCTTGAGGTGTCATATCGCAGTCGCGGACATTGCGGAATCCATAATGCAGACGACATTTGATGCAATTGAACTTATGGTATTGTTTGCGTAGATGGCGGAGCTGCAAGGTGGAGATGCGTGCAAACATACTCAAGATATTTGTTAACGTGTCGTTGACTTATACTCGTACTTAACAAAAAACAAATCAAAATGAAATAAATGTCCAAACGCATTAGCGATACCATATGTTTAGCATAACCTTTTGTTTTCTTCTTGGGGTTATCGAGGTATATCCACTTTTCGTCTTCAGTAACGATTCCTTTGATGTCTCGCAAAAAGCAGTTCCGAGTTGAAAAGTTACCTTGATTTTGAATAAATTCAAAATTCTCTAAGCAAACGGAAATTGCATGCTGAGTCATTCTCAACGATCTGAGTTCATTTTACGTTTGACAATTCTGGAAGAATTGACTTCATGGGAAATGAAGACAAAAGAAAATTAATTTGAGAATTAGAGTAGAGGAAATCGACAAAATAAGCACAATTTTTAAACTGAGAGGGGCACTCATTCAGTTAAAGTTTATCCCCCACAGACCAGATTTACCAATTCTTTGTAACCCGTGTAACATGAGGGAGAGAGAAGACGTCTTACATTTTATTGGTGTTTGTCCGATTCTAAAAGAATTTCGACTAACAATTTTCGAAAAACATGTTTAAGACGAATATGAAGTAACGTGCATTTAAAATGGACAAAAAGGATGAACGGTCTTATACGATTATTCAGTAACAGCACTTTGTTATAGAAAACGTAGCATAGATGGAGATTTTTAATGTAAAACTTAAGTATGTATTTTGTCAACCTGGTAGACGGCCATAGGCCAAACCATAAATGACTTAGGTTAATATTTGTATTGTAAAACATTTATTGAAAATAAAAGTCAAACTATCTAACTGACTAACTAACTAGAGGAAAGGGTTTTGCTCTCTTATACACCCGAGTATGGGTCAAAAATAAAAACCACACGAGAAGACAGTTATGCATGTCACGAGGAATTTGTTGAAAGCAAGTCATCGCATTGACAATCGGTGGCTGTTTGTGCTCCCCTTTCAAGTCGGACGCATATAATGGATTCCTTATCGCCTTATGGACTAAAGTTTGTGGCGATATTTACTGCTATTCAAGAAGGCGATTGTGTGAACCGCATGACAAAAAACAAAGGACATTAAAGAGGCGAGCGGATTAAGTTTATTTACATGCGCTTAGAACAATGCTAAGCCCTTGTACAAAGATTAAGTTTATAGGCGCAGTTATCAGAGTTACTCGAAGTTTCCGTAAAAGTTTACGTCAAGTAGGTTCCTCCTTCTCAAAGGGAGTGCATAGAGCTTAGCGTACTTCAGTCCTGTGGTAAAAAAAAACTTTGCGCAATTTTTCGCACAACTTTCGAACGGGACGGATCTAGCCTCGACTTCCCTTTCTTTTGTTGTTCTGTTTGAGTATTTAAATCCATCATAATGTCGGCGAGTTTTATGTCTCTTAGTGGCTTGGAATCTCCTCTTGAACACCTCACGCACGACCTTTTCTTCCTACCGTGTCCAGAGTGATGGGGTTGTCCTTTTTTGCTCTACAATCCTTACTCTTAAGTTGGCTGGCTCGAGAGTTAAAGTTTTGAAAAATTATATCTGGCGCACTATTCCTACGTGCACGAGCACTGCGTATGCTCGGACCATATATCGCTTCATTGTAAATCAAATGCCATCAAGGTTCGACCTCGTTTCAAAGAAATTTAAATCAGTTTAAAAAAACAAATTAAATCAGTTTAACTCCGGATTGGAAGAGTATTCATGGAATGCTTATAGCTGGATATATGCTCAAAAGAAGCCCATCCTCTGTGTTTCAAAGAATTCCCCGTTTCCTCAACGCTTCTCTTCAAAAACAAATTTAATTGAGGAAGTTCTAAATTTCATCGAGTATACTCAACAGTTTAAACTCTCAGCCCGATAGTTGTCACGTCAGCACCTTCTCTCCACCCATTCCATGTGAAACATTTAAAGGCTAAAAATAGCATCCAAAGAGATTTTCGCATTAATCCCGAGTTTTCATTAAACTTGCCCTCAAATCTCAGACTCTGTCTGTTGTTTCAAATCACCGCGGGGCTCAAAACCTCCGCCTCCCCAGACAGAGCCTCGCTCTCGACATCAAACGTGGAACTTTTTCAGCTTCTCATCAGCCATCACCAGCGATCACTGGTGTCAGCCACACAAACACGACACTTTCCTGCAAAACTTTATAAAGCCATTCACTTGACTTAACCCCGTAAGCAGGGTGTCTGCAGAACACTGGATACTTTCAGTTTCCGTATCCACATCGCACATCGTTATTATGCCGCCCAAGGCAGCCGCCCACACACAATACACGATAATTAGCAATCTACTTTCGTCGGCGTCTTCCCGATTCGGGTGCGAATTATTTAGAGACTTCCATTTGAATATTTTATGCGTCGGAAGAAGGCACACAGAAAGGAGCAGCAGCACCGGCGTAAGAATCATGTGAAATAATTAACCTTACGGAGGCACAAATGAAATGAGACTTCTCCCCCTCCCACACAAACGCTCTCCAGTTGTGTCCTTAAATATTTAGTCACAATCTGAAGCACACTCCGACAGCCTTAGAGGTCGTCACATCGAGCACACCACCCATCACAGTATCACCCGTCGCCCATCAGCCATCAGCCATAAAACATCAACGACAAGGATAAACTTATCTCTTGAAAGGATCTAAATAATCTTTAATAAAACACTATAGACTGGTCTCTTGAAAGCGGCGGCAGTGATGGCGAAGGGGCAGCTGCTCTGTGTGCGGCTGACCCATTATTTATCGCACTGTCTGCCCCCAGCGCTCGCTGCCATCGGAGCGACGTTCTGCTCCCAATATTCCATGCTCCACATGCTCCACCGGCACTCCTGGCGAGATAAAACGTTTGAGGAGGGCAGCGAACAGTCGGGTGAGACGGGGTCGGCAGCAGCGAAGCCCGAGTAAAAAGGACGCAGTGACCATGCGATGCGGTCGACGTTAAGAAGCCACAGGCTGCTGCTGCTGCCTGCATTGGGGCAGCGCCAAATGCCCTCTCCGGGCCAGCTGGGGAGACTGACAACCGTGTCTGTGTGTGTGTTGCAATAGCCTCGCCGATATTGCCGTCCTGGGGCTTCTTTAAGTCACTACGGGTCTTCCGGCTTGTGTGTGTCTGCTTGACCTGATCCAACCCCTCTCGAACGCCAATCGATTAGGTTGGCCTACTCACACATTCGTGTGCATGCGGCAACCGCAAGCTACTCAAACATTCTGTCGGTTGGCCAGGATAGCCTGGCCCAGCCGCAGAACTGATGTCTGTTTACGGTCAGTGTGGGCTTGTCACATCCACACGCCAGAGTCCAGGTGCATGGGGATGCATCTGCGGCGTATCCTGAAAATCGATTCGAATCACATAATTTCCGCTAAATTGTTATATTGTTCCCCCGTCGTGAAGTGTGTCGGTGACAGGTCAGCGGGGAGCGTGCGCCGCAGAGTCACTGAATACTCGACCCAATGCCCTATCAGAAAACCATCAATCATAGCTTAATTGGGTTTTTATTTGGCAAGTTTCGTTAATTAAGGAGAACAGCTACTTAACTTGCCGCATCACTCAAAGGATAAATGGATTGTAAGGGTGTAAATAAGCAAGGGGATTATCTTTGCTTTTACTTTGGATTCGTTTGTTTGACGGCGACAACGACAAGGCTGATGATGATGATGACGACGACGACGACGACGCTGAGGTGAAGGACGTCGTGGCATAATTGGGGAGCAGCCAAAATTCGCAACGGACTCACGGAGCGTGCGAAGGGAGTGGGCGGCGGTGGCTTTTAGTGGGAGTGACTTCACAGAATTTGGGGTGAACTTGATAAGGGTTCATCCGAGTACTATTTGGAGTGTTTGTCAAGATTGAACAAGATAGAGTTTCCATGACAGGAGCAGAAACCGGAGAAGTTCAAGGAACCTTATACGTTCACTTTAAACCTTGTAACAGTTGAACGACAAGTCGAAGTCGGTCGTAAGAGAGTGGTATGAGTTACGCACCATCCTCTCAAGAATGATGCTAAAGAAGTAAAATGACAGCGTGTCGACTTGTCTAAAACCTTTTTTGACACTGAAGGTCAAGGTGAGGTCGTTAGCGACCTTGACGGAGTAGCGAGACTTCTCTATCGTCATCCTAGACAATCTTGGTAGGAATGCTAGCACTAGACATGGCACTAGTCACACTGTCTTACGCGAAATAAAATCGACGAAAATGTGGTGAGTTTCGATCTGTACTTCGTGGTTCTTCTCCAAGATCTGCCTTTAAGTGAAGATCTGGTCTATCGTGGACTTCCCTGCCATAAAAACCAAATCGATAGGGACCTATCAGGTTGTGGACAAGCGGTTTCAAATTTTCATACAATACGATACAGAGGATTTTGTAGGCGACGTTGAGGAAGCTGATCCTTTCATAAGCATTGACCTGTACACAGAAGGTAACGTGGTTGATCGTGCTCAACACGATGTTGGCAAGCTGCCAACATTACTCGCATCTTCACAAGTGCACAGGCCAAGTTGACATACAGCCTCTTCGCAGAGCCCCATGGAACGTCATCACAACACCCGTTGTTTGGTGAGCTAATGTATGCAGCGAACTCTGCACGAGGTTTAATAGTGTGTCTTGCCTACTAGACTGTGGATATGAGGTTCCTTATCACGTAAAAACAAATATGTAGTTCAGAAACCCCGAAATGCCTCGGATAAAGACGGCTTAACTCTGACATTAATATTAATTGACTAGGACCCACGACAGTCCACATAGGGACCAGGGCCTAGTTGGCTCATCAGCTACTCGTGTTGTGCGCACTACTGTTCTCTCACTAGTGGAGCATTGAAGTGGAAGCGGCTAAAATTGGTCTGGCGGTAAATGAGGCAAGACTAAGTACATGCTGCCATCAAGGAAGGACACAAGGAAGGACACACAACATCGACGTCTCGAACAGAGCGTCACACTAGGCAGCAGAAACTTTGAGGTAGCCAAGGAATTCGTATGAGTTCATCGGACAACAACATCAGTACCGGAATCAAACGCAGAATCATTCTTGCTAATCGCTGTCTCTTTGGGCACAAGCGGCAATTGTATTCAACTTGCCTTATATAACAGCTTGATCATCCCAGTCCTACTCTATGGCGCGAAAACCTTCGTCTACCTCGGCTCCGCGGTAAATAGGGACAACAACATCAGTACCGAAATCAAGCACTGTTTCTTTGGGCTCAAGTGGCAATTCAGCAATAAAGGCCTCTCTCGAAGGACTTACCTTGGTTTATATAACAGCTAATCATCCCAATCTTACTTCACGGTGCGGAAGCCTGGGCGTTACTAAAATAAGGATGAGTAAGTCCTTAAACTCGTCTAGGGAAAAATTTTTGCAATAAATTTTTGATCCTGTTTGCGTTGAAGATTCTACAAGAAGCAGAGGAGATTCAACGAAGGGCTACAGAGCGACATAAGCATGGTCAAGCGTCTTCGGACACAACGCTTAAGACGGCTAGGCCATGTAGAGCGTATGGACGCCACTGCTTCGGCCCGAAAAGGTTTCTTTTATGAGCCATTGCGACATCGTAACAGAGGACGGCCTTAGCTAAGGTTATGCACACAAATAGAGAAGGACCTCTCCCAACTTAAAGTGTGCAACTGGAGGCAACTGAAGAGAGATCACACTAGCTGGAGAGGCATGTTGGTTGAGGCCCAGGTCCACCTCGGGCTGTAGCGCCAAAAGAGAAAAAAAAAAGTTAGTTAGGGTTCACCATCTTCATTTGATTGTTGTCGTTGTTTATTGTACAAACAACCGTTGTAAAAAGAATGCAACAGAAATATCATGTTCATTTACCATGAGAAGCGTTTTTAAAGTAATTATGTCCGATTTGGCCACAAAATGTTCGAAGTCATCAATCCTTGTCTGTAACATCTACGACTAAGTTAAGGCTTGTGTGAATTGACTGTATATGAGAAGTATTTATTTATTTATTTAATGGCGTGAGAGCATGGGCGATCATCACTTCGTCCAATTGAATCTAAATATAATTTGTTATCAACAACTAATCGCATTCCTCAGGCAGTTGCTTACAGCTGCGATGTGACGACTTGCAAGGTCAGAAAAGTGACGTTTCTACACCACAGGGGAATTAAAAAACGAACGTCCCCGAAGTGACTTTCCTCCATTGGCATTCCTTAGACGCATTCTTACAGAACCATCCATTTCAAATCAACACACATTCAATAATACTGTCAATCATATGGCGAAAAAATAAAAAGAAAATGCTCGCCCAACGTGGGGCTCGAACCCACGACCCTGAGATTAAGAGTCTCATGCTCTACCGACTGAGTTAGCCGGGCTGATGGCACTCTCTTGCATTGTCAGGAGCTCCACGAAGGCGCGTCCGTGTCTTTCTATTTTTAGAATTTTTCGTCGCGCGATCAGCAATTTTCAAACTCAATTAACGAGCCACGCGTTCTTACGAAACGCAACCCCCGCACAATCCGTTTGACTTGGCAATCCCGAGGAACAATGAATGAAACAACATTTGAAATCCTCCCCACGTTCAGCTCCATTAATTCCACTCACCATGAAATGGGGTATAAATATCTGCTCCTGCAAATAAAACAAATCGTTGACTCCTTGCGAGAGATTTCACTCAATTGGCACTTTTGAAGCGACAGGCCACTCCCTGCCGCCACCTCCAAAATTAATCAGCCCTCCTGGCAGTGTCAGGAATCAATCCGCACAAAGTGCGAGCAGACTCAGCACATCACAATCACATAAACGAGGACGTTGATACCGTAGCAGCGAGTGACTTACAACAAGGACAAGGACTCCCGCTCTCCGTTCACCCCCCCGTCACAATCACAAATGCACGGAACTTTTGTTTCGTTTTAATTTTATTTGAATCTGTGCTCATTGTTGTTTCCGGCGCTCGCTGCTGGAGCCGGTGGGTGTGTGTATCTCATCGAATCAGATGGAGATTTAATTAAAACAACATCACAGCACGCCCTCGCACCCGTCCGCGCTCCGCCCACATGCAGAAGAGTTGTGTGGGACAAGCCAGAGGGGAATTATTGCGTAACACCTCACAATAGGATTGCCCTGCTCGCCACGTGGACAGCATCCGAGTACTGCGGCGTCAGCGGCGGCAGACTCCGGGATCTCAGTCCTCTGCCGCTCAGTCGGCGAAACACAAAAATCGATTCCGTGCCTTTGCGGCTTCTTTGCGTGCTTTGAGGCTTTGTGGATCGTAAAAAGTGCAATTTAACCGAAATTTATGCCGGGCTTCGTTTTATTACAGCTCGCACTTAAGTCCCAAGGAGATGAGGCTTAAAACACACACACCCCAGGCCCCCGTCGCCGCTGCCTTAGACCGCGAGACTTAAAATTAAAATATTATCCCCCCCTGCAGAGGGTAACTTCTGGATCTTACGGCTTTATCATGGTCTGATGGCAACCTGCCCGACTGGAAAGAACACCCGCCGTCCAACAAACACAGGGTGCTCCAACAATTAAATTTTGGCTCATTTATAGCCGACTGCATGCAATCGGCGCGAGAAAAAAATTACAATGCGCCCAACGTGGGGCTCGAACCCACGACCCTGAGATTAAGAGTCTCATGCTCTACCGACTGAGCTAGCCGGGCAGATAACGGAACGTATCCGTCACATCGATGCCAATCTCTCAATGCTGTGCAAGGCTGTCCCGCGGTCAGTGCGCGGAGTGCTGTCCGTGGCGCGTGGATGGCCCATAAATGTGTCGCCAATAAAGTCTTGGACGGCTTTAATAACGAATGAAGTATTCATCTCCGCGAAATGACCTTCGAAGGCAGTGGCGGCGGGCGGGTGGCTGCTGGATTCATACTTTTTATGCGAGCTGCAGGATTATAATCGGGATCCATCACAGAGAGGGCCGCGACGGTGGCAGAATGCTGGCAAAGTGGCAGCATCATCACAAACAAAATGGAATGCGATACGACTTCGATGGCGGCAATATTATCCTAAGGCAGGGGATAACTGTAAACAGGTCCTTATTTTCATCTGAAGGATGAATAACCGTTTTATGAGACATCTAAGCAGATGGCGAGTAATGGGTTCCATAAAACCTCATCATAGAGCCTGTCCGTCTGACAGACCGTGTCCTGTGTCCCGATAAATTTGTTTTGTGAAACCAACTGAATGAGGTGGAAGGAGGCACGCGCCCACCCGGGCTGCCTGAGAAAATTCCCCGGGGTGTCTTGTCGACTGCCAGTGGTGGTGACGTGTCAGACCGAGGATTGACATTTACAAAGCTTCGGGCCCCAGCAGCGAAACAAAGAAGATATGGGCACTTAATTTTGACGATTCGCCGGGGCAGGACCGATTAAACTGCTGCAAAGTGCGATACCAACACGCCAGGTATACAGCAGATTCACCCGGCGGGGGTGTTGATTTTGAATTTTGTCGTTTGCTGTTTGTTTCGCAATGATTTTGGGTTTTGTGCGTTTTATGGAGTGAGGTGGATTTATGATGCATTGACCGTTTTGTGAGGGAGGGGCGGCAAGCGACGATTGAGTAACTTTTAGGAGCTGTTACTGTCAATGGAAGATGTCTTAATTTTGTTTTACGTCTTTGAAACAAAGATTGAGTACTCACAAGAGAAGATTGACTTGTCTGTGAGCACACGTTGCTGAATAAAAGGAAAGAAATGTCATCTTCTACCAAAATTAGCTGTCTCAACAGGAAAGATATTTGTTTCGTTTATTTAAGCCCCCACTACCGGTGGCCTGATTAAACCTATGGGGTTAACTCTAGGTGTAGTGAAGCTCATTTTCCTTTTTTCCTAAGTGCTACAGTCTATTGTTACTCTGACGGCAAAACTTTTTGGTGAGACGTCTAGTTGCATGCCGCAAGTCAATTGAATCTCCAAAAAGAACTCTGCTTGAAAATACCAAAGCTAGCTTCTGTAGACCGTTTCCTATAGCGATTCTCTTATTTTATAACTGACTTTTTTGGCATTTCTAAGTGTTCAAGATTATGAGCCCACATGGATTGAAGGTACAGAGAAAGAGAAGTTGTTGTGGGATGAGCTTCAAATATGTTCCACGAAGCCTTTAAAACAAATCAAGGGCTTTTCTATTCTGTCTGTTTTTTTTTTAAAGCAATAGACAGACAAATGAAACACAGATGAACTGATGCATAGAAAATTCCCCGCAAGGAGTGCACTTCACCCGGTGAACGTGCTCCGAAGACTAGAGTGCACTTCACCCGGTGAACGTGCTCCGAAGACTGTTTCATGATGGCCCTATTATGCTGTATAAACTGCATGTGATCTACATTAGCAAAATATGGTAACATTGCTTTGCAATTTTCTCTCTCTTTCACATAGAACTGAAGAGCGCTCCCTTTGAAAAAGAATGTCCCTTGCCGTTCCAACCTACCGGCTCACACCGTCGTCGTACCCATTACATAGTTTTTCTAGTCATTTAAAGAGCTGCTCCTCATTCACCATATTCCCAACATTAAGCTTCGCGCGATTTTTGAGTGTTTCACAACTTGAAAAAAGTACTCGTAAGGCACCTCAGAGGAGCTCGATGTATGACTGACGGAATGAGCAGGAATGATGTCCGAAAATGTTACCAAAGTGGTAAAACAGCTGAAGTTCTGGCAGGTTTCGATCTGAATTTTATACAGCGGTGGGTACTAAGCTCGGACTGAAATCGAAATACAGCGGCGGGTACAAAGTTCGGACCAAAATCTGTCAGAACTAAAATGGCTAACTGAAAACAATATTGCAATCTATGCTGTGAATTCGGAAAGATCATTTTTGCCGCCTCCTGAACGACGATGACGGCCCGAATACCGCTGTTAGAAAGAATGTTCCTCTTGGATGGATGATGAACCGACTCGGAAGAGATCTAGACAGCAATATTGATACTGCGATTGAACAAAGCTGCTGGAGTGGGCGGACTGCAAGCAGAACAAATTAAATTTGGTTGCACATATGCACCAGAAATGGTCAGAAGAAAGTATACTTCCTGTGTGGAGTCTCTGTTTCGTTTACAGGGTCCACAAAAAAGGATATCATTGGGATGCATTAACTACCGAGGGCTCAGCCTCCTTAACATCGCCTACAAAATCCTCTCTGCCTTATTGTCTGTTCGCCTACAAACAACCTGCTTAAAGGGCAGTGAGGTCCACAATAGACTAAATCTTCACTTTACAGCAGATCCTAGAAAAGACCGAAGAGTTAAAAGTCGGCACCCATCACCTATTCGCCGATTCTAAGGCCGCATATGACAATGTGCATAGGGACGAGCTATACAGTGCCATGTATGGTTTTGACATTCCTAACGAAAAGGATGACTATGGGGAACTCTCGCTGCTCATTCAACAATGGAAAGGAACTCCCTGAAATCTTCTTCTTCTTCTTCTTCTTCTTCTTCTTCTTCTTGTGGCGCTACAGTCCGGGGTGGACCTGTGCCTCAACCAACATGCCTCTCCAGCCAGCACGATCTTTCGCTAGCTGTCTCCAGTTGGGCACTCCAAGTTGGTTGAGGTCCTTCTCCACTTGTGTGTGCCACTTTAGTCTAGGTCGTCCTCTGTTGCGTTGTCCCAATTGCATGGATTCAAAGACTTTTCGGGCCAGAGCAGTGCTGTCCTTACGCTCTACATGGCCTAGCCATCTTAAGCATTGTATCCGTAGACGCTTGACCAGGAGCATGTCGCTGTACAGCCCATAGAGTTCGTCATTAAATCTTCTCCTCCAGATGTGTGATGAAAATCGCACGCAGAACTTTTCTCTCGAAGAGACTAAGAGCTTCCTCATCCGCCTTTGCTAACGTCCAAGATTCCGCGCCACAAAGTAGGACGGGGATGATCAAGCTGTTATATAAAGCGACCTTCGTCTTTCGAGATAGGGCTTTATTACTTTACCTATCTTCTACGTCAACGAAAGTTTTAGACAAGGCGTCGCACTATCATGTGAACGCACTGTCATGTGACTTCTTTAAATCACTTCCTTGAAGTCACAAGTCAACACCAGAGATACGATCTTTTAAAAGTCAGCTCAACTGCTAGCATAGGCCGATGACATTGACGTTATTGGACGAACATAGCAAGCCGTCAATGAGGCGTTTTCTGGCATTAAAGCGAAAGCGACTAAAATGGGACCGGTGGTAAATGAGGGCAAAACGAACTATATGCTGTCTCCAAGGATAGATATACAACACCGAACTCAGACAGAGAGTCACAATAGGCAGCAGAAACTTCTAGGTAATAGAGGACTTCGTCTACGTTGACTCCGCGTTAAATAAGGACACCAACATCTGCACCGAATTTAAACGTAGAATCACTCTTGCCAATTACAAAGCAAATTAAGTATTGGAGCCCTCTTTGGAAGGGCAAAACTGGCGTTGATCATCCCAGTCCTGTTCTACAATGCGGACTGTTGGAAGTTACTGAATCCGAATGAGGATGCCCTTATACTTTTCAGGAGAAAGCTCTGCCTTGTTTGCCTTGACGGCACTCAACGACGAACTTTGTTGGCTCTACGGCGGCATGCGCCTGGTCAAGCGCCATCCAACACAAAGCTGCTGATGAAGAGGCCATGTATACACCACAGCTCCGGCCTGAAAAGCCTTCGAATTCGAGCCATTGGAACAACGTAATAAAGGACGGCCTAAGCTGAGATGGTGTACACGAGTAGAGAAGGACCTCAACCACCTCGAAGTACGCAGTTGGTGGCATTTCAGTTGAGTTCAAGCTGAAATGTAGCTCCGCTCAAAGCGAAGAAGAACAAGAACAAGAAGAATAAAAAGCTGAGCATAAGTTGTTGTTTGGATTGAAATTTAATTGAACTTCTACTGTGCACAACTCGACCATTTTAAAGAATCTAAGGGAATAAGTGACAAAAGTTCACTATCCGAAATTTAAGAAATGGCTTTGATAGCTCAGAAGAAATTTAAGAGCCTTGGTTGGAAAGTTTTGGGTCATCCCTCGTATGTCCCGACTTTGCGCTTTCTGCTCACCTTTCTTTGCGGTTTCTGCACAACTTTGGCGTTTGCTTCTAACTCCTAGCATCATGTAGGAAACGGTATGGTGACTTACTCCCTTCCACACAAAATCAGTGTCAGTGCGGCTCACACATGCTGAGACTGTCCTGCAATTGTCGTCGAATCCGATTGCCATGCACTTTAAATACAGTCTCACACAGTCACTATATTCCATCAAAGACGCTTCCTTCCGATGCCTTTAACGTTCCGCTTTTCCAATCAGTCCTAGAGTGAACAGAAAAGGAAAAGAATTAGAAAGCTATTACTTGCAGGTCGACAAGTTAATGGGTTGTTGGCCGGAAGGGAAGACCTCCAACGAGCATTACTCCCAAGCACAACTAATTGCAACAATCAGCAGCCAGCGGCAATTTATGGAGGAAGCTCTGTCACCGTCCCTGTCAGTGGTCCCAGTCCCACATTTTCTTCCTTCGAGGAGACTCCAGCGCTCCCTAGACAAGTGGCTTTGTTGTGCGATGTCTCCACGAGGGTCACGAGTGGCATCAGCAAACAAACAAGTAAACATTATAAAGTCATTCGGTCAATAATGGCGCTTGAGATCATCGCAAGGATATCGCGTAAGTGTGACGGGCATTAAATTGCCGTCGACGACGATGGAGGGCATGTCACACGCACACATCCAGCTGGATTGAATGAATGATGAGAACGCGTGCTTGTACATACAAAATTCGTCTCGTATCTTGCACATGTATCGCATCCTTGGGCGGGCGGTCGACGCTAAAGTGAAACCCCTTCGAAATCGAAATCGCATAAAAACGTGGTGCATGTGAAGCAGAAAAAGGGAGCAGCTTAGCGGACCCTTATGCCTGTGCGCACTGCAGCGGAAAGAGCACGAGTGTGTGTCCTGTGTAAGACAGGATGTGCTGCCACGTAGGAGCTAAAGTTGCAGCAATTCTTTGTGCACCCCCCCTCCCATGGCTGTCATTCGACTATCGAACTCGTCGTTCGCTCACTCTAAAACGGTTCCTTTGTGCGACCGAACTCCTGTGCTGCATTTTTATCGCACGATGGGTATGTGTGCGGTTGGGGCGGGGGACGATGATGGGTTTGGGGGAAAGAAGGGCGGTTATACTGCTTCCCGCTGTGCGGCGAAATGGAATGCTGTTTGATGTGTGTCTGTACGTGCGTCCTCTGCACACATACGCTCACTGCGCTTCAGTTGAGAGTGCAAACCGAAGGAAAGAAAACTCTTGAGATTTATGACGAGGACGACACCCGACAAGGAAGATGACGCTTGTGGTCGTCGCCATCATCAACACTCCCCTCTCTGCGTCTTTGCTTTTCAAATTGGAATTCAAGGACTCTGGCTTTGGCCATTGTTTTGCCGTATCCTGGGTGGCGCGCATCTCTGAAAATATGCTCCGCCACGACCACCAATCCGCCGCCCGTCAAACGCTAACCGAAGTTGGATGCCTGTGAGTGTCAAGCGAAGCAGGGAACTCAACAAAATTGAAAAAGAAACAATCCCTCCACTGAACAGGGAAGCGCACGATGGGTAGCTGCTGCTGTTGCTGCTCCTGGTGGCGATGTCGAAGTGTGGCATGGAGTAAAGTGAAGTGGAGTGTTAGTGGTTGCTCGCAGTGGGTCGTCGTCAAACGAATGCGCGTTTATCTGTCTCGCTGGCGTTCTGGATTCCATTGTTTCCCTTGGCGTTGTGTCTTTCCTCCGTCATCGCAGCAGAGTGACACGCTTTGGAGAGAAAAGTTGTGTAAATTGAACAATGAAGATTACTGCGAATTCCATTGTCGAGCGCTGCCTTATCCGCAGTCACACATTGAATTCAGAACCCAGCGACGCACGGCCACACGCCCAAAACGAGGACATTCTCACAAGGATTTTCATTTTCTCTGCTGCTGCTGCCACCGTCGTCGTCGTCGCCACCGACACGGTGTGCTGGCTTCTTACTTGGAATCCAGGTGTAAATTCAATGGCAGCAGCGCTGCTACGCTAGAAGACACATTTACGCTTCTTTGTTTATTTTTTGCCTCAAGTTTGTTCTTTTGTTTTATTTTTCTTGTCCTCGGGGTGGCAGCAGCAGCAACAACAACATCAGCAGCGCAGAAACCAACAGAAAACAATTGCTGCCTCATTCTTCTTTTACCGAAGTCTGTGTGGGGCTGCGGGGGGAGGGAAACGAATTAAATGAGCAAGTTGCTAATGATTTTGAAGTGGGCGACGAGGTAATGGTTTTTTGCAGAGACGGAAAAGGTTGATTATGTATTATCCTGGTGGTTCTTGAGAAGAATGGCCCTCTCGCTTCTCTCTTGCACTCCCGCCCTGGACACGACAATTGAGAACACCTGACAAGTTGAGCGGTGGAGATTTTTGAATGTCATTCGGCTATATTGGGACTGTCACTTAAGTGAAAAGTTTTGAAATGTCATTATGACAGGTGTCTTGAACGGGCCACGATGCGAGATTATGGCGAGATGCTTTATGATGAAAATGTGTTTTTAAAGGTTTTCCAAGTGGGATTCTCGTCTGCTGGAGAAGCGATGGGCTTTAGTTAATGGTGATATGGTTTTGCACGGTCGTAACTAAAATTTGGCGAATAATTACTTTGATAATGGGCGGCAAGTCGGGTGAGTTTAAGGGACACACTTGATGCCCGAGGTCTCCACATACATCACTTATTAGACAAAAAGGTTCGGAAATTAAAGCAGTCCGTGGGGCTGTTGTTGAGGTCTGGACCTGCTCACTTTTTATTGACCTGAGGAACTGTAAGCGGAAGAGTTTATACCCTTTCTATTGTAACAACACATCGCAACGGGAATTCGAAAAGACTCCAATATGGAGCTTCGGTATTGACTCAAGCTACCACATAGGATAGTCTGAAAACAACCAAGTGCTATTTTCAATTTGATGGCAACTCCGTTTGGCAATCTTTCCTGCAGTTCTCGTGTGTCAAAAGAAAGAACACAATAAGTAAGTCGCTTGACATTTCATATTGACATTTTGTCACAGAAGTTGTTCGAATGATGGATTTTTCATTAATCCCTTTAAGGCGACTTCCTCGATACGTGCATTAATGTCGATGTACCAGTTGGATGAAGCCATTGACCTCTAGATTAGACTACGTCGGAACCAACCGTGGTGGTCGGACGCTAGAAGTCATATCTAAGTTATAATGCCATTTCGAATTAGGTAAGCTAATTTAAATGCACCCAATTTTAAAGTTCTATCGCTTAAAAAAAAAATAAAACGCCCTTTAACTCATAAATTTAAACATCTATTTCATAAGGAGATTAAAAAAGTGAAAACTCCGTCGAGTATAACCTCACCCGCTAATGATTGGACTTTCAATACGTGCACAAATGCCGTTTCTTAGTACCAAATTGCCTTCTGCAATCGAAACTGATTTCAAATCGACATCAGTCCACAAAAAACCACCTTTAAATGCAAAACGGTAATCATTTGGCCCTATTTGAGCTCTAAACCGACTATTTCTTTTGGCAGACAGTACAAAGATGAGGTTAATAACAAAACAAATTCCGTCTTTAACGTCCTACATAAAAGCTGAAGGGGTCAAAAACAGAAAAACGTCAAATTATCCCTCTATTGTTATTGCAAACCCTAATAAACAGACGCTCACTCCAAGATATTAGTAACCCATAAACCATTAAATAGATCATTTAATAGATCATATAATAGACCATTCAATAGACCATTTAATTTCAATCTCATATTGATGTAAGAAACCTCTGAAATTCGACATGAATAATAATATTGATTGGGTGACGCAACAGTCCACAGGGGGGCCAGGGCCTAGCTTGCTAATAAACTACTCGTGTTGTGCGCGCTACTGTTCTCTCATGAGTAGAATAGATCTACAATTTGTTACCGACTTCGAACGGCGAAGTTTGAGAAGCTTTTCCTTAGACGGTATACCTGGTATATACCTAGTATATACCATACTCCCAGTGTGTTGTCAGCAGCTCGAAAGAGGTGGTGCCGTAAGTAATTCGGGGTGTTCAGCTGGGAATCGTACCTCGGCTTCGGCGTGTGTGTGACGCACTCTACTCACTATGCTACGGCAGCTACCGTATTTAATACGAGGGTTGACTTTTATATATCAGGATTAGAGAACAAAAACAAATGTTCATCATCGAAAATAGCTTTATTAATTTTCAAAATATTCCCCATTGAGATCTATACACTTTTGCATGCGTTTGAACCAATTGTCGAAACACTTTTGCCACTCTAATTAAGGTATCTCCAAAACATGTATTCTGAACGCATCAACCGCTTCTTCAGGTGTTGAAAAAGGTTGACCTCTCATTTTATTTTTTACGTTCGGGAATAAAAAGAAAAAATTCGGTGCCAAGCTAGGACTATACGGCGGATGACTCATCAAATCGATGTTTTGAGTGCTCAAAAATGCAGTTGTTTGAGCCGATGTGTGAGAGCTCGCATTGTCTAGGTGAAGAGTAAACCGTCTTCGGCGGTTGGTTTTTCTGATTTCTTGGAAGACAACTGGCAAACAAATGGTTGTCTAACACTCAGAATTGACTGTTCTGCGTTGATCTAGCGGTACGGTTGCGACATGTCCAGTTTTTCCGAAGAAACAGGCGACCATTTGCTTGAAAGTACCATGTGCGCGAGCTTAATTTGTAACACCCATACAGTCGACTGCTGTTTACTTTCGGACACATACGCGTAAATCCACCATTAGTCACCTGTCACGATGTTATAGACGTGTTTCGAAGCACCGCGATCGTATAATCGACACGATCCTTTTTAGAGCGATTGACAAATTGTGTGGGATCCAACGCGAACAAATTTTTTTGACGGTCAAATGTTCATGCAATATTGAATGTATGCTGGTTCTACTAATGCCTAAGGATTTCTCACTCTCACGATGGGTCACATGACGATCTTGCAATATTAGTTGGCGCACAGCATCAATGGTTTCCGGAACAACAACTGATTTTGGCCGACCTTCACGAAATTACGTCTTGGAGTGAACTACGACCTCGGTTGAATTCACCATACCGTCGATAGACACTGGCCCTTGATGGAGCTTTATCGCCAAAAATTTAATTAAGTTCAGCGATGCACTGTTGTGGAATTAATCCATGTCGAAATTTGTAAAAAAAAATTGCACGAACATTTCCACAATTCAATTTAATTTTTTGGGCGAGATAACTGTTACTGTAATCAACACAACTAGCGCTCGTATGTCAAAACGTTCTGAGTACGTGTAGCGTCAAAAATGTCAAACTTTACGATAGAGCTGGCAGTTGCCCGATTGCAACATTAGGGTTGCCCAATCCCGAAATATAAAAGGTAACTTTCGTATCATGGTCCAAGGTAGTTTCACAGCCAACAGCAAGCTTCTTTCTTCCATTTGAAGTGGAAAAGAATTTGAAACAAACCAGAGTTGTACAAGTAACGTGGTTGTCAAAAATCACATGGATATTCAACCTGACCCCAAACTGCTTGCATTAACAAAACCCGACCTTACATAAACCCAGAAAACAATCGAAATCTATAATTAATTAATACTTTGTTGAAATTCAAAATTCGTAATAGTCCTTGGACATACCCTGCCTGCTTAATAAATGCAACAAAACTGAATAGAGACCTGTTGGCAATCACTCCTCACCTTCCCGTGTTTTTAAAGGATTGTTACTCACTTTGCAAATACCGGCAGTCCACCTTACAGTGCATTAAGTTATGCTCCGATATCGTCGATTCACGGCACATCCACAGTCAGCCAAAGTCGCAAGTAGGTCTTGCTACCACTTTTTACCCTCGCACAACAAGTAGTTTCCGAGCATGTCCGGAATGCCAAAATCACAATCGCTTCAAGCCAACCACCCTCTTCTCACAGATGGCCGTCGTGCCGTTTGGTATGTCGATCTGATAGCACGCGCCTGCACCCTCTGCAGTCTGGCTCCGTTGTTTACCTTCCTGCGGCTAATGTCGGCGCACATATTTCATCGTGCCGATCCTTGACATACTTATTGGACTCGGTTTCATATGCTTTGAATTATTTTGCAATATTTCATTCTCGGCACACCGTCGTCCTCGTCCTCTGCCGCCCCCTGCTCTGAACTTTCATCCGACTTTGCCAACAAATTGCAAACAAAAAAGTTTGCACTTTTGAAGCACGCTGCAAAAAATGGACAAGTTCATGGAGGTTAGACTTCGGAAAGAATTATAACCGAAGGAGACCATTCCGACGGGTGCCTGTGGGACTCGAACGCGGAGTTGGCCTGGTGGAGAATCCGCCTAAGGCAGCTAGGACGTGCACTCGGAGTTCTTTCACAGACGCATGAAGCAGCTTGTGAGTACGAACGAGTCCTGCGGATGAAGATATTTTCGCTGCAGGGGCCTTGGGGTTGTCACTAATGAAACCCATGTGCGTTCGTCTCTGAGGTTCTGAAAATCCCGGCCGCACCAGCAGCATGTGTAGTGCACAGGATATCATCCTCCTCGAGCGGCAGAAGTGACATTCAGACGCCTATCCCCCTGCGAGGAGATTATGAGTGGAACAGAATCGCTGAGGCGAAGGGGTCGACTCGGGTCAAGGTTAATCGAGTTGATGGGTTTCGTTAATAGTGGATGACTTTCAAAATGAAACTCAGGACGCTTGTGTGCGCTCAGAGTCGAACTCCTTTGGCGCGGCAAAAGTGAAACGAAAGCCGTACAAATATTGACTTAAGCTCTGCTCTCATAATGCGCTGATGGACGGCAAAGGAAGCCGAAGGAGAAATTGCGCTTTTACGATTCGTCTTTAAATTTACAACCCATCCGAACTTTGAGCAATCAAATGCGACGACGCGCGCCCGTCTCTTGCGAGCAATCAAGTGTGTAAGTACGGAAACGTGACCCTCAACCCAAAAGGAGTTTTTGTTTCCTTGTTAACTCACCAAAAATCTACTCATCGCCGATCTCGCTCTGCCGGGAGGCTCATAAATCGTACACCGTTTATCTATTTTTATTTGAGCACTTTGTTCGATCCTTAATCGGTTTATTGTGGCCCATTAAATGCTGTCTTACATACCCAGCCGATGGCGGTGGCCGTAATAAAATTAACGACCTCGTCATCAACCGCCCAGAGCTTAATCAGTTTTATGAAATCCATTCTGCCATTCCCACGGCACCCGTGAACGCGTCACACAATTATAATGCCGCAGCGATTGTCAGGAAATTATGCTGCCTCACGGATACGAATACCTCCGCATGCGGATGGCTCGTGTGACATCTGTGATTTAAGAATCCGCCTGTCGGTGGTGTTGGCTCTCCGAAATGTGGCCGCACACACGCTAGGGCGCTGGGGGTGGGTCCCAGATCAGATGACAGCGCCTCTGTTGGCGTTGAAGGCCGGTCAAACGGATAACGTTCTTGCAAATTTGTTTTCCTTTTGTTGCAGAATCGATTTGACTGGAATCCCATAACTCGTCGGTTGTCAGCAGCGCGTGCTGCATTCTGCATTATCCTGCCTGCAGATATCATGAAATCTCCTTCAGACACTCTGCCATGATGCATTGGTTTGTTTAAAGAGAATTAAGCGCGAAGCTTTTCTGACAGTCTCTGCGATATTTACTGCTTCATAACTCATGTCAGCTCGGTAAATGTGCGAAAAAATTATGTGCACTCCATTAACGGCCAACATGCCGTTGGCAGGCACACTTACCAGCGGGAGTTGCCGCCGTATTGGGTCTGTGTGGGCCGAGAGCTTCGGCAGAGAAGCATCTCAAGCGTGGTTCTTGGGGCGCCCGAGGCGGATGTCTAATCAATAACCGGCTTCCAGGCGATGCATCAACGAGCATCGGGTGCAGTAATTTAGTTAAATGTTTGGCGTTCGAATGGGTGGAGCGAGGATTAGATCTTGTCATTTTCCGCTTAATTACTGGGCGGTGGATTGTGTAAAATTGTGAGGTACGAGCCTTGGTGCTTATCGTTGCCGAGGTGGGATGTCCTTCATGGAAAAGGGCAGGATAAGGGGAAGTTGATGGTTAATTGGATCTTCGGGAAAATAATTGACATGGGCATACCAACCTTCCAATGGAGTTCGGCAAAAAATACGTTTGCTTTACAAGAGTCCTCTTAATGTGAAGATCTGTATTTATCTAAAGTTTGACGATGAGTTTGAATATGAGACTGCGCAATAGTCACTTAAGTCCGAAGTCTGATATGTACATCAACCAGGGAAAAACTGAAATTTGTAATTTTTTCCTCAATTCCGCCATTAATATAACTAAGCGATGCTCTAACATCATTTCTTTCTGATAGCCTGCTAAGTGGGCCTTCAAAGTAGCAGTACCCTATTATCTTCTTCTTCTTCTTCTTCTTGAAGCGCTACAGTCCGGGGTGGACCTGGGCCTCATCCAACATGCTTATCCAGCTAGCACGATCTTTCACCACCTGCCTCCAGTTGCGCACTACAAGTTGGTTGAGGTCATTCTTCTCTTGTGTGCGCCACCTTAGTCCAGGTCGTCCGCAGTTACGTTGTCCCAATGGTTCGGATTCAAAGATTTTTCGGGCCGGAGCAGTGATGAATACCACCCTCTACATGGCCTTGAAATCTTAAGCGTTGTATCCGTAGACGATTGACGAGGCGCATGTTGCTGTACAGCTTATAGAGTTCGTCGTTAAATCTTCTCCTCCAGATCAAGGCAAACAGGAACACAAATCGCACGCAAAACTTTTCTCTTGAAAAGACTAAGGGCTTCCTCATCCGCTTTTGCTAACGTCCAAGTTTCCGCGCCATAAAGTAGAACTGGGATGATCAAGCTGTTACATAAAGCGAGCTTATTCCTTCAAGAGAGGGCTTTATTACTCAACTGCCTCTTGAGCCCACAGAAACAGGGATTGGCAAGAGTGATTTTGAGTTTGATTTCGATACTGATGTTGTTGACCCTGTTTACCGCGGAGTGGAGGTAGTCCTTGACTACCTCGAAGTTTCTGCTGCCTAGTTTGGTGCTCTGTCCGAGACGTCGATGCTGTGTGTCCTTCCTTAATGACAGTATGTACTTAGTCTTGAATTCATTTACCGTCAGACCCATTTAAGCTGCTTCCGCTTCAATGCCAGCAAACGCCTCATTGACGGCTCGCTGTGCTCGTCGAATCACGTCAATGTAATAAGTGTAAGATAGCAATTGAACTGTCTTCTGAAAGCTCGTGCCTCGGGTGTTGACTTGTGACTTACGCACGATCTTCTCGAGAATGATATTAAAGAAGTCACATGACAACGCGACGCCTTGTCTAAAAACTTTTTTTGACATTGAAGGTCTCGGTGAGTCAAGGTCAAGGTTCGTTACCGACCTTGACGGAGCAGCGAAAGTTGTCCATCGTCATCCTACACAATCTGACGAGTTTGGTTGGAATGCCAAAACTAGACATGGCACTGTATAGCTTGTCTCTATGCACACTGTCATATGAGGCCTAAAAATCCACGAATAGGTGGTGAGTGTCGATTTGCACTTCTTAAGTCTTTTCCAGTAGATCTGGTCTATTGTGGACTTCCCTGGTCTGAAACCACACTGATATGGACCATCAGGTCATGGACAAACAGTTTCAAACGCTCACAAAGTACAGCAGAGAGGATCTTGTATGCGATGTTAGGGAGACTGATTCCTCGATAATTGGTGCAGTCAAATGGGTCTCCGTACTTGTGGACCGGGCAAACGACGCTGAGATTCCACTCATCGGGCATTCTTTCCTCCGCCCATATCTTACAGAAGAGCTGGAGCATGCGCCTAACCAATTCATTTCTTGGGCTGGCGATGCGCCCGACCAACTCATCTCGTGAGCTGGTGCATGCGCCAAACCAACTCACCTCCAGCTGCTTTGAATAGTTTTTCGGGTAGTCCGTCCGCTCCAGTAGCTTTGTTCGACTTCAGCTTGGATATTGCTATCTTCACCTCGTCTAAGTCGGAGGGACGGAATTCTTGTCTACCATCGTCCAAATCGAGTGAAACATTTTGCCTAACACCGGGATTTGGGCTGTCATTGACGTTAAGGAGTCTACAGAAATGATCCTTCCAGATTCACAGCACAGACTGCGACTCTAGCACGAGTTGTCCATTTTGATCCCGGCTGGCTTCGGTCCTCCGCTTAGCTGTTTCACCTTTCGGTAAAATTTTCGGACTTCATTCCTGCCATAATACCCTTTCATTTTCTCGACCGCGCGCTTCTCATGCTCCTTTGTTTTCCTTCTGAGAAGCCGGTGCTCTTCCCTTCTCCTCTGTTCGTAGAGCTCACGAACAGCCCTCGTTGTTCGATGCAGAGTCGTCTTATAGGCGTCTTGTTTGGCTGCATGTGCTTGCCTGCACTCGTCGTCGAATGACTTTGACTTTGACTCATGCATGAATGTTTTAT
The DNA here is from genome assembly GCA_955652365.1 of Eristalinus aeneus. Taxonomy (NCBI): domain Eukaryota; kingdom Metazoa; phylum Arthropoda; class Insecta; order Diptera; family Syrphidae; genus Eristalinus; species Eristalinus aeneus. The sequence goes on from OY019133.1 coordinate 5,726,638, forward strand.
CTGGCGACATGTGTGAAAATATAAGGTTGACAAATATCTCCCTTCCGCATTTTGGTCTTTTGAATTTTACGGCTATGGACAAAGCGCTACAGAGCTCGTATCTGGCAATGCCATACAGCATTTGAAAGGTCTTGACATAACCTACAAAACGACACTATGCACGATTAGTTTGGATATTGCGTTCAAAAACAACAACAACACCAGGCCCCACATATCGTTGATGACTCTTCAGAAGCTACGGGACCTCGGATACGACGTTTTATCGCATCCACCTTACAGCCCGGACATAGCGCCAAGTGATTACCCCTAGTTTCTGTCCATGGCGAACGTCCTTGGTGGTGTGAAGTTGAACTCAAAAGAGGCTTGTGAAAAGTGGATGTCCGAGTTCTTCGCAAATAAGGAGGAGGGCTTCTGAGGAGGGGGTACTATGAAGTTGCCGTCTAGATGGAAACAGCTTATCGAACAAAACGGCGCGTATTTGAACTAAATCCGATGACTGTCACACTTTTTAGGAAGCATTAAGTGAAGAGCAAAAAAGCATTATGATATTGCGTGGATTTTTCCCAAATATTTTTGTTTTTTTTTTTTCAAAATGTTTGCGCAAGGCTCCGCCAGATAAAGCAACGTGTGGTTTTTGCTGCCGCCAGGAGATGCTTAATCCAGAAAACTGCGCCGTCTTCACCGTGTTAAGTCTGTTCACTTCAAATTCAATTCATTTCGGCAGTTTTTTGGTCGTCGTAAATTCTTTCGCCAAGGATTGACTGACTGACTAACTATCGTGTGGTCGTCATATGAGAACCTCAACAGCGCGTGTCGTGACTAAAATGCAGTGAAGCTTGAAGTTGCTCTTAAGGTACACATACAGAAAGGTTTGATTGTCACTGCCAACTCTTAAGGATTTTCTCAGTATCATTTGTTCAGGATTCACATTCTGAACTCCTCTCACACATGGTTCGTATCGATAAACCAGTTTTGTCAAATTATTGCTCTAGGGATGTTCTTTCGATCTTGCAGCAGTGAATATTGCATCGTCAAAGTGGACAATCGTATCGTGGGAGTGTGACACAGAACTGCTGCTACGGAGGCACAAACAGTATTTTTCTTTCGATCGAATAACTGCCTCGAAGATTAAATGACAACAAAAATCGAAAACTTCCCACTACAAGGCGCGTTTTTTAAATCTCAACGATTGAGTGCCCTAAGCTTTCTTACTTGATCTCATTCTACCTTTTTATACCAACGACGGTCTGCGAAGGCAATTCCTCTCAGTTTTATAGGTTTCCTTAACCAGAATTTATGTAACTGCACACCAAACAAATTTCATCGGCCCAATCGCCAGCCTCCAGTGTGTTTTAATGAAACCGCACTTAAAAGGCATTTCCACTCCTCCCTCGATGCTGGATCCCAAAATTTGTGCCAAATCGATGCTGAGTCCAACTCAAAATCAAAACCTTAGTGAAGTGTTCCGAGAAATCACAAACAAAGTCAAATTTATGAATCAGACTAGGCTGCCCACAGTCAAGCAAATCGCACGCTTCCACCGATTTAACTCCAATCGAATAAGTCCTACGGCTTCTCAAACAGCCTCATCTCGGCAAAGCGCAGTTTCAGCACAGAAATTCCATTTCATCCACTTAGAGATATGTGCGCTCATTCGTTAATAGGCTTACGGCAGTACTCAAAAGCCACGGGGACACACACGCGTCTAATGGCAACCCAAGCATTCATAGCTGCCGCATTCCGCTTCGAAATTCAACACGTGTCCCCTATTTACAGTCAAAATCCGGAATGTGTATTAAAAGTGATGCCCGGTAATCTCATGAAGCAGCAGGACGTCATTATCGTCGCTGTGACAAACGAAGATAAAGAGGTCACGCCGCAGCCCAGTACTTCCCACCTAATTGATCCTTCGTCAGTCCGAAATTATTTATAGAGAATCTTCTTCCAATAATACAGCCAGACGCGCTGCTGGCCGCTGCAGCACCCGTGTCCTATTTGTTATTCCGAGTCACACACACTCTTTTCATCGGCCGGACATTGAATCAAAGCGGTCCCACAATTCAATTACTTTAGCTCACCGCAACAAGGACATTTCAGGCAGGTCTCACCTCGTCCTCGGGCCGATGATGTCACTGCGTCGGACGGTGTCTCCGGCACAGCATGACCTTTGCAGGCCTTGCCACGCTGGATGCTGCTGAATGCTGAATGTACGAAGATCCTGGTTGAGCACACATTTATTTTTCCTCCTCCTGAAACACCACCGAACCAATCTAAATCAAATTATCATTTCCTTGCGTTTCCTTTCCCTCTATCAGACGCGTCGTCGGCGACGCACGGGCGGCAGGGCAGGCACAAACACACATAAAATATGTATCTCTCCATTATAACGTTGTGTGCAAATAAAAAAGATTGTTTTAGCAATGGAGCAAGTTTGGGGGAGAGGGAAAAGAATAAAATCCAATTCCAGGATGCTTTTCTCTCGTCGGCCCTGCCCCCACCAGGCTTCTGGCACATTCGGTGGCCCACAAAATTCGCTTCGCACACGATAGATGAACTGGGGTGTCATGTTCCAGCGCTTCCCTGGTCGTTCTCCCCATCGTCCTCATCGTCTTCCTGCTCGCCACGGTACGTCAGTTATTCATTTCACACCAAACGTCCCATTTTGGGAATCGCATTCGAACTCAATGAGTAGAAAAAGATGGGCGAGCCAAGCACACGGGATGATTACGCCGGCGACGAGGACGTCGACGATGGTGATGATGATGATGATGGGAATGATAATGAAGCCGTCCAAGGAGGCGCACCACCCGGCCGGGGGATGATTTTGAAAAGGAGACCAACTTTGATTACCCTGTCCGTCCGCTTTCAGTTGATTTAATGCACTAGTGGAAAAGTGTAATTAATTTAAGGATAATAAATCCCGAGCAGCAAGGACTTACGGACTGTGCGACACAAATGGGGTATTTCTTCGAGCAAATAAATCAGTTAAGAAAATTGGAACAGGAAGTCGTCCAATCCCGGGTCGTTGATGACTGGTGTTGGGCGGTCGGATGGCGGTGCCAGTGTATCAAGTTGTCACACAAAAACCCTTCGCTCGAAATTGTATCGCCTTGACGCGCTTTATCGCTTCCAGCCGATCTGGATGTGGGGTGTATTAAGTTGCGTGTAAAACGATGACTCCCGTGGGGGTGGAGTCTCATGTGGTGGGCGGAAGTCCTTCATTTTTTGTGTCGCTAGACAATTTTGATTCGACCAATATTTCTGACGGCAGATAAATCTTTGAGGATGACGCCCCGAGGAAAAAGCAGATAATATGCGAGTTCTCAAGAGTTTGCAAAGTATTATGAGTGTCTGATGTAGGCTGCGGCGAATTTAGTCATGTTGAGCAGTTCACTGGTTTATGTACATCCATTTACTAAGAAGAGTGGACACAGCGTTTTGTTGAATTTTAACTGGGAAACGGGTATGTCTGAAGAGGCTTGGTAGAAAGCAAATATTTCTGAATAGTTTTGAGGGCGCTTGAAGGTAGACGTTGAGTTGTAATTGAACGCTTTCAGTTTTGTGTACTGTTGCTATGCGTCGCCGTTTACTGTGGGAAACAAATCTTACCTTCAGACGTGCGGAAAACCGGACATTATGGCCTTTTTAGGGATAATTCGAAACTTCGAATAAGTCTAATCTCTCAAAAATCAATCGTCAATCTGAAACCCGTTGTTTAAAAAATAGAAATGTCCGTGAAATATAGAAACAGAGTCTAGAGCGAATTACAACAAAAAGAATGAATTTAGAAGCCGAAGGGCAGAAACAAAATCAACCTAGGTTAGTTAAGAGTACTTGTTAGAAGTCAGTAAGCTAGAATTAGGATCAAGTGATTAGATATGTAAGCTAGTTTCAGTATTTTTATCTAGTATTAAAAAACCATTATAAATGAATAAAAAAATGCATACAAACAAAAATCAGAGTCTAGAGCGGTGGTTTTAAAAATGGCAGGGACTTACGCCCTTAACACAAACCCTAACTTTGTATGAAATGTTCGCTTCAGAGTTATTGAACGGCTACTGTTTGTCTACGTATCTTCAAAATTTGCAAGCCGCATTCCACAAGCGTTTGCAATACTCTTACTCCCGCCACATGCACTCGCAGATTCACACGCTTCCTCAATACGGGGAAGTGGAAGTCAAAGCACCTGCACAACATAAGCTTCATGCGCGCAACTCATGCTCTCAGAACCAGCAGACGCTTGGATTAGCATTATTTGCAGTATCATTCAACAGCAACGATCCGGACGCAAGCTGCTGAATTAACAATCTGTCGCGCTGATGGTGACTCTATGAATATTTGTAAAGTAGATTTAAATTAACTTCTGATTGGCACAATAATGTGGGCAGTTGTTCCAGAAGAAATTTTTTTTTTATTTCGCTGCCCGCAAACTTATCTTATTGAGTGTTCAATACTCCTAGCAAGAGATGGTAACATGAAATGAGCCAAGAATGTTTAGTCGAAAACTAAATTGACATGCGAGTCGACTCACGGAGTGTGTTAAGTCGATAAAAACTTTGGAAAGCGGCCACAACTCTTTATTATTTTTCTTCAATGTGTGACGGTTCAGTCCAGGGTGGACCTGAGCCTCAACCAACATGCCTCCCCAGCCAGCACAATCTCTCGCCAGCTGCCACCAATTACGCACCTCAACTTGTTAAAGGTTCATCTCCACTTGTATGCACAATTTAGATTTGGTCGTTGCATTATACCAATGGATTGGATCAGAAAATTTATTAGGGCGGAGCAGTGATGTCCTATACCAATACAATGGCCAATACTTTGGAGAAAATGTTTTTACTTTACCATTGATAATTATTTTCAAAAAATACCGGAACACCTGGTATGCTCTACATGGTCGAGCAATCTTAAGGCAGACGCTAGAGACTAAGCATAAAGTTCGTTCTTGCATCTTCTTCTTCCGTAAACTCAAACAGGACCAACAATGGTCCGCAGAACTTTTTTCTCAAAGAGACTTAGGGCTTTCTCAAGGTTTCCGCGTAGGACTAGGAGGAACAAAGCCAACTCAGTCTTTTGAAAGAGGGCTATGTTCCTGAATTGTATTTTGAGGTCAAAGGAACAGTGACTATGAAGAGTAGTTCTCCTCAAAATTTTTTCTGTCTAATATGACGCTCAGTCAAATGTTGGTTTTAATAATAATAATAATAATTGTTGTTTGTTTGAAAAGCTTTCTTAGACAGTTTTTACTCTTTGAGTGTTGTCAGCAGCTCTAAAGAGGTGGTGCCGTGAAAAATTCGAGGTGTTCAGCCGGGAATCGACCCTAGATCCTTCGGCGTGTGAGCGTCGCACTCTACCCACTACGCCACGGCGGCCACTTTAATGAGTGTGTTAAACAATATAAGCCGATGGAAAATCAATTGGAACGAAGCTTTAAGAACTTTTAAAATATAAATCCTTCTGTAAATCTACAAAGCTAATCAATTTTCCAGGTTTTCCAGTACAATGTGGGGAACATCCTCAAGTTTCTGATATTTGTGTGTCCTTCCTTGGAGACCACATGTACTTTAATTTGCCCTAGTCAATCACCAGACTCAATTTAGACGCTTCTGCTTTAATGCCAACAAACGTCTGATCGACGGCTCGCTGTGTTCGTCCAATAACGTCATCATCAGCGTAAACTAGCAATTGAACTGAGTTTTGGAAGATCGTGTATCTGGTGTTGACTTGTGAGTTACGCACGACCTTCACGTCAATGTCATCAGCGTAAGCTGACTTTTGGAAGATCGTAAGATATGGTCGGAAGAAGAGATCGTGCCTCTGTTGTTGGTGTTGACTTGTGAGTTACGCACGATCTTCTCGAGGATGATGTTAAACAGTGCGTTGCCTTGTCTAAAACCTTTTTTGACATTAAAGGTCTCGGTGAGTTCGTTACCGAACTTGACGGAGCACCGAGAGTTCTACTTCGTCATTTTACATAATCTGACGAGATCGGTAGGAAAACCAAATATGGCGTTTCACTGTATAGCTCGTCTCTAAGCGCACTATCATATAAAAATAATGATAATTGTTGGCGCTACAGTCCAAAGGAGGAACAGGGTCTAGCTTGCTCATCAACTACTTGCGCGCGCTACTGTTCTCTCACGAGTAGAAGGGACTTACAGTTTTTTGCCGACTCCGAACGGCGAAGTCTGAGAAGCTTTCTTAGACAGTTATTACTCTTTCAGTGTTGTCAGCAGCTCGAAAGAGGTGGTGCCGCGAGAAATTCGAAAAATTGGTGTTGAGCTGGAAGTCGAACCTAGACCCTTCCGCATGTGAGCGTCGCACTCTACAAACTACGCCATGGCGACCACACTATTTCTTAATTATAATAATTAAATAGCGCGGCAGTTCACAAATGGTTCAGGCCTAGCTTGCGCGACAGACCACAAGAGGATCAGGGTCTAGCTTACTCATCAGCTGCTCGTGTTGTGCGCATTATTGTTCTATCACGAGTGGAAGTGACCTACAGTTTGTTGTTGATTGCGAACGGCGAAGTTTGAGAACTTCGGCGTGTGAGCATCGCACTCTACCCACTACGCCACGGCGGGAACATATTCTTCGTTTTGCCCTCATTTATCACCAGACTATGCAAACGTCTCATTGAGGACTTGCTGTAGTCATCCAATCACGTCAATGTTGGCCGCATAAGGAAGCAGTTGAGCTAACTCTTAGAAGATTATTATTTCTGCGCATTTTTATTTTCCTTAATTCGTTCTTTTGCATGCTAGACAAAAATACTTAAATTAGCTTACAAGTATAACCAAATGATCTTAACTCTAATTTGCTGACTCTTCATGAGTACTCTAAGCTAATATACATTTTTTGCCTAATGCCTTTCTTCTTCTTCTTGTGGCGCTACAGTCCGGGGTGGACCTGGGCCTTAACCAACATGCCTCTCCAGCCAGCACGATCTTTCGCCAGCTGTCTCCAGTTGCGCACTCCAAGTTGGTTGAGGTCCTTCTCCACTTGTGTGCGCCACTTCAGTCTAGGCCGTCCTCTGTTGCGTTGTCCCAATGGCTCGGATTCAAAGACTTTTCGGGCCGGAGCAGTGGTGTCCATGCGCTCTACATGGCCTAGCCATCTTAAGCGTTGTATCCGTAGACGCTTAACCAGGCGCATGTCGCTGTACAGCCTATAGAGTTCGTCATTAAATCTTCTCCTCCAGATGCCATCAACGCAAACAGGACCAAAAATCGCACGCAAAACTTTTCTCTCAAAAAGACTAAGGGCTTCCTCATCCGCCTTTGCTAACGTCCAAGATTCTGCGCCATATAGTAGGACGGGGATGATCAAGCTGTTATATAAAGCCAACTTAGTCCTTCGAGAGAGGGCTTTATTACTCAATTGCCTCTTGAGCCCAAAGAAACAGCGGTTGGCAAGAGTGATTCTGCGTTTGATTTCGGTACTGATGTTGTTGTCCCTGTTTACCGCGGAGCCGAGGTAGACGAAGTCCTTAACTACCTCGAAGTTTCTGCTGCCTAGTGTGACGCTCCGTCCGAGACGTCGATGTTGTGTGTCCTTCCTTGATGACAGCATGTACTTCGTTTTGCCCTCATTTACCGCAAGACCCATTTTGGCCGCTTCCGCTTCAATGCCAGCAAATGCCTCATTGACGGCTCGCTGTGTTCGTCCAATCACGTCAATGTCATCAGCGTAAGCTAACAATTGAACTGACTTCTGGAAGATCGTGCCTCTGGTGTTGACTTGTGAGTTACGCACGATCTTCTCGAGGATGATGTTAAAGAAGTCACATGACAGTGCGTCGCCTTGTCTAAAACCTTTTTTGACATTGAAGGTCTCGGTGAGTTCGGTACCGACCTTGACGGAGCAGCGAGAGTTCTCCATCGTCATCCTACACAATCTGACGAGTTTGGTAGGAATGCCAAAACTAGACATGGCACTGTATAGCTCGTCTCTATGCACACTGTCATATGCAGCCTTCAAATCGACGAATAGGTGGTGGGTGTCAATTTGCATTTCTTGGGTCTTTTCCAGGATCTGCCGTAATGTAAAGATCTGGTCTATTGTGGACTTCCCTGGTCTGAAACCACATTGATAGGGACCTATAAGGTCATGGACAAATGGTTTCAGACGCTCACACAATACGGCAGAGAGGATCTTGTATGCGATGTTCAGGAGACTAATCCCTCTGTAGTTGGCGCAGTCAAAGGGGTCTCCTTTTTTGTGGACCGGGCAAACGACGCTGAGATTCCACTCATCGGGCATGCTTTCCTCCGACCATATCTTACAGATGAGCTGGTGCATGCGCCCAACCAGGTCATCTCCAGCTGCTTTAAATAGTTCTGCGGACAGTCCGTCCGCTCCAGCAGCTTTGTTCGACTTTAGCTTGGATATTGCTATCTTCACCTCGTCTAAGTCGGGGGGACGGAATGCTTGTCTATCATCGTCCAAATTGAGTGGAACATTCTGCCTAACAGCGGGATTTGGGTCGTCATCGCCGTTTAGGAGTCTGCAGAAATGATCCTTCCAGATTCTCAGCACAGACTGCGACTCTACTACTAGTTGTCCATTTTGGTCCCGGCAGGCATTGGTCCGAACCTTGTATCCTCCGGATAGCTGTTTTACCTTTCGGTAAAACTTTCGGACTTCATTCCTGCCAAAGCACCTTTCCATTTCCTCGACCGCGCGCTTCTCATGCTCCTTCTTTTTCCTTCTGAGAAGCCGGTGCTCTTCCCTTCTTCTCTGTTCGTAGAGTTCACGAACAGCTCGCGTTGTTCGATGCAGCGTCGCCTTATAGGCGTCTTGTTTAGCTGCGTGCGCTTGCCTGCACTCGTCGTCAAACCATGGGTTCCTTCTGGGTGGTGACGTGAAACCCAGCACATCAGTGGCAGCTTCTTTGATGGCTTCTTGACAACGTTTCCATTCTTCTTCTATGCTTAGTGCAGGAAGCGTCGAACTCTGGGCGAGTTTCCGGGAGACTCGGTCGGCAAAGTTCCCAGCAATCAGCTGCGATTGTAGCTTTTCGACGTCAAACCGTTTTGGCCTTTCTCGACTCCGTTGCTCTCTCGATATCCGGGTTCTTACCTTGGCTACAACAAGGTGATGATCCGAGTCGATGTTTGCACCTCGGAAGGTTCGGACATCGAGAATACTGGAGGAGTGTCTGACGTCGATCGCAACGTGATCAATCTGGTTGACGGTTGATTGATCAGGAGATCGCCAGGTTCCTTTGTGAATGTTCAGGTGTGGGAACCGCGTGCTAGCCACAGAGAGGTTTCGCCCCGAGGCGAAGTCCAACAGCCTGAGTCCGTTTCCGGATGTGTTGTCGTGCAGGCTGTGTTTACCGATGACTCCAGCAAAGATGTCCTCCTTTCCCAGCTGAGCGTTGAAATCTCCTAGAACGATCTTGGTGTCATAGCTGGGGCATCGATCGTATGTTCTTTCTAGGAGATCATAGAAGTCATCCTTGATGTTGTCATCCTTCTCCTCTGTCGGGGCGTGAGCGCATATTAGGCTGATGTTCCCGAATTTAGCCTTGATGCGGATTGTCATGAGGCGCTCGCTGACTGGGTCGTAGCTCAAGACTTTTTGCCTAAGTCTGCCTCGAACAACAAATCCGCATCCGAATAAGCGCTGCCTTCTCTCTCTATAGCAATTGCTGTAGTAGATATCGCAGTTCTTCATCGCTTTTATGCCAGGCCCATCCCATCGCACTTCCTGGATGGCGGTTATGTCAGCTTTGTAGCTGTCAAGGGCCTCCGCAAGTTGTTCGGCTGCACGTGGCCTATTAAGGGACCTCACATTCCACGTGCAAAACCGAAAATCGTTGTCCTTTAAACGTTTGCTGGGGTCGTCAACAGTTAATCCGTCCTTATCCGAGGCATATCGGTATTTCTGAACTATTTTTCTTTTTTACGTGGTAAGGAAGTTACCCTCACGCACAACCCACAGACTGGTAGGCCAGGCCCATTATTTAAATCCTCGGGCAGAGGGGGTCGCTGCATACATTAGTTCACCATACAACGGGTGTTGTGATTGCTATCCAGGGGGCGCCACTTGGAGGCTGTATGTCAACTTGACCTGTGCACTAACGAGGATTGCCTTGGCAGCTCGCCATGTTGAGCGCAATCAACGACGTTACCTCGCGTGCATAGGCCCATGCCCACCCTAATGCCTTTCGGCTTCTTATATTTTTGAAAGTTTAGCATTTAAACCTATATACATTTTTCATTTCATCCAAGAAAATTTAAAAAATAAACTTGAATGACTTTTAGAAAATCGTGCCTCTGGTGTTGACATGTGAGTTCAAGAAGTCACATGACAGTGCGTCGCCTTGTCTAAAACCTTTTCTGATATTGAAGGTCTCGGTGAGTTCGTTACCTTGATGGTGCAGCTAGAGTTGTCCCTCGTGACCCTACAGAATATGAATCGATTGGTAGGAATGCCAAGACTAGAAGTGGTAATGCATAGCTCCTCCCTACGCACAGTGTCATGTGCTGCCTTCAAATCGACGAATGTGTGGTGAGTTTCGAGCTGCACCTCTTCGGTCTTTTCCGTGATCTGCTGTGAAAATTTGATTTATTGCGGACTTCTCTGCCCTAAAATCAAACTTGTAAGGTTCTTGACAAACAGTTTCAGACGCCCACAAAATGTAGCAGAAAGACGATGTTGAGGGGGCTGATCTCTCGGTAGTTGGCCCAGTTAAAGAGATCCTCTTTATCGTGCACTGGACAAGCGAGATTCACTCAGCGACCATATCTTTCTTCAGCTGGTGCAACCGCCCAACCACGGCCATACTTCCTTTTCGTAAATCTTGTTGTTCGAAGGCACTCCAGGTGATAAAACTGGTTTGCATGAATCACATAATTTTCAAAAATCACATACGAAACAATATTTATAGGGTTAAACGAAACACTGATGGAGAAAAGACCAGATCTTCGTCTAACGTACTCAGAAATTGAAGGAGCCTGACTGGTAGTGACAGCTTGGCCAGAGGCTATATTTTGGTCCCACGGGAGTTCAGGAGCCCCCTTTTCGGAACTTCGGTTTCAGCCTGAACAAGCGGTAGGCCCCCTTTTAGGAATATCGTGGTGGCTGTGGTTTACCACCTAACATCGCGGGTAGAGTCGATGAAAGTGTACTTTGCCAACTTGTCTTGTTTTTGTTCACTCTGGACTAGGTGAGGCCGTATCGGGGCTATCCCGGCTCAGTGTGGAGTTGCATTCTTAACCGGACGCTGCGACCCAGAAAGCGACGGAGGTTTTAAGAGGGACTCGCATCAAACCAAGATGGGGTGATTGTCCCTCAAGCATGATCTCAATTTACAACTTGGTTAACTAAGCCGTCAAGTCTTACGTTATCTACGGCTCTTGGGAAATGCAACCCCGTGATATAAGCCATAAAGGCAGGCGGGTTAAACCAAATCCCGCAAAAAGTAGCAGAAAGACGATGGCACTGTTTTGAAGTAACTTGATATCCGAATTGATGATGACGGTTTTTGTGAATTCAATTGTTCAGGCACTAATTGAAGAGCCTCCGGCTGCCAGGTTGGTGTTTTTTTTAGCGTGGGCCCTCCCACACTGGGTCTTGGGGGTAATTAGAAATCCCGAACAAATCACACACATCAACCCCTTAATTGATTAATTCCCTTCTCTAGCCCCCGTCTTCGTTCATGGGGCCGCTGGCTTAGGGCTCTTTTGAGAAAATTCTACCAGTTGAGGGTTCCAAATTTAATTTGCCAGGCATACCTTGGCTCCTGCTCCTGCTCCTCGAAAAGGGTTCAATTTAATTTTTCAGGTCGATGTTCTCCCCACTCTTAAACTTAGTACTGCTCACTTTCAGCACCCAACTTCGTCTGATTGTACACTACTCTAGGGTTAAGACATCTAGAGACGGTGTCTGTCAATTTCATTCAGCCAGTCAGCCGAGCAGTTTTGAAATCGTTGACTTATCCAGGCACACACGCCTTGACACCAAATACATCGGCTGTATTCCTACTTTTCTTTTTCTTATGCTTAAGAGCGAGATCTTTGGGGTATTTTAAGAAAGAACAGATTCTCTAATCCGCAAGCGTGAGCACTTCGCCGATGCACACAATTTAAAACCTTTATACTTATGTAGGTGATTAGCCTGCTCTTAACTCATGCATGTACTGTACGCCTAAAATAAATTAGTCGCCGCTAATTCGGTTCTTGAACTCTGCCCATGAAATTCTTCAGCCCACTACACAATATTTAAAAATATACTTTGCAGTACCCAAAAGAAATATACAACGCACAGAGTGAAGTCTGTATTTTTATTTCTGATAGCCAGCAACACTTATTACCTGTGAACGTCTATCGAAGACAGAACTCACGCTTGCGGAATTTAACCACAGTAGTCAGAAGTCTCCTTTGTCCTTTACTTCACCACAAACTCGGTGCTCATCCTGGGCCGCAAGCCAATTGACTCTTAAGCTTCGTTCTTCTTCTCTTGTATTTTTGAGCATTCTTTCAATGAGCCGTATTCTAAGACTATTTTGGCAAGAGCCGTGTTAACTATCCACTGAACGTAATCTATGCGCAGTTTCCACAACAGTGCAGTCAACAGATTTTGTCGTTCCTGCTAATGCCATCATCTTTCAAAGGATGGCATCCTTTTATCCCTTTTCATTAGCTTCATTCAAAGCGTAACTATGTACGCTCCTACGCACCAGGTTCCAATTTACACTAAAAAAAAACCTCAACCTTCCAATAAAAACGGACTAAGCAAAAACTCATATCTCACATCAGGAGTAGTTTACCAGTACTTGCAAAAAGTTGTGTCCACTAACAACTGTCCAATAGCCCGACTGCATCTGCAGCAAAGTGCACCTAAACGGAACACAAACTTTCCCACCCGTGCCGCTGACTAGTTTTCAATTCAACTTGCGGACTGCTCGGTTGCCTTTTTAAAAGTTTCCTTTTGATACAAAAAGCCCCCAGCGCAGTGACCAAGAATTGTCCGCCGCTGCAAGAGATCAATACCCTCGCCCACACAATCGTTCAAAGCAGACTTTAAAAAGCAACAGAGTTCGCAGCTGGACTCAAAGCAATTCCATCGTTCGCAGTGGGGAAACTTTTCGCCAAACTTTTCCCAACTAACGAATCCACAAACAAACCGGGGCCCATCAACGAACCTTATCCTTATCCATGCAAATCCTCTAACTTCGCCATTGAATTGCCTTTAAATTGAATTAACACGCTCAATTTGAGACTCCCCCAACTGAGGCGAAGGACACACACGCCAGCAGTCGCTCAAATGAAAGTCCTAATAAACAATTATGGAAAGCTCCTTGTAATCCTATTACGATTACAAAACACTTGTTCAGGCACTAATTGAAGAGCCTCCGGCTGCCAGGTTGGTGTTTTTTTTAGCGTGGGCCCTCCCACACTGGGTCTTGGGGGTAATTAGAAATCCCGAACAAATCACACACATCAACCCCTTAATTGATTAATTCCCTTCTCTAGCCCCCGTCTCCGTTCATGGGGCCGCTGGCTTAGGGCTCTGTTGAGAAAATTCTATCAGTGGAGGGTTCCAAATTTAATTTGCCAGGCATACCTTGGCTCCTGCTCCTGCTCCTCGAAAAGGGTTCAATTTAATTTTTCAGGTCTCTACACATGTGAAATTGGAATGAAACATCGGTGCCCAACATTCGTGTGTGGTCGTGTTCGAGGAGTGCTCGCATTAATTGAGTTTAATTTTTGACCGAAAATGCGAAGACTTTCGATCTGCAGACACAATGGGAGCACCTCGCCCATAAAAGTTTACGAACCGAAACACAGCTTCTGTGGAAGGAAATAGAAATTCCAGGACAGAGAGAAACTTTCCCAGTGCCCGACGATGCAACGGAAGTTTGGTTTGTTTTTATTTGCAGAGGACGAAGAGCAACTGATGCGAGAATTATTGCTGCGGACGACACGTCCCCGAAGCCGGGAAACATGCGTCCTTTATCATCTGTGCTACCAGATAATTCACGGGCTATGCAAGTGGATAGTGTTTACTGCTGTGCTAATGTGGGACGTGAAAAGTTTGCGATTCCAGTGTCTGGGGCTAATTAGGAATGCTAATCTATGGCAGAGTGTCCTCTGTTGCTTGCGGGGTCCTGGTGATGCGAAGTTTTTATTTCCTCTATTGGTGAGGTGGTTTTTTGGCGTTTTTGATTTCTTGTTTCGCTCTTTCGGGAGGATAGGTTTGGAAGTGGAGTTTTTTTTATAATTGGCGCGTACTTAAAGGCTTGTTTACACCCTTAAGTGACCGGAATTAAGTCACAGTACGGGCTGAAGGTATAGAGGAAGAGAGGGAAAGGAGGTACCGATGCACATTGGTTTTAAATGCCTGTGCATTGCAATGGGGGGGGAAGTTGGGTTGGTAAGAGCATTCCATGTTCGTGTGGTGCGGTTGAAGAACGAGTCTCTAAACTTAACTGTTCGTCCGAAGGTGGGCTTAAAGGGGGTACTGATGAGCATTCCTAGCGAGGCGGGTATTGCTTGAGAGGGAGGAATGCAGCTGGCTAACTCATTAAAGTATTTTTTGTTGAAATAGCGATAAAATAGTGATAGAGACGCAACATATCGCCTATGTTCTAGCGAGTCGATTGATTTAACCTACCAATAAGTCTTATCGCTCGCTGTTGCATTGGAGAGAGGTCTTAGGAGCACCAGACCTTCTGCAGTTTCAGACATTCTAAAGGAGCAGGCTCCGCGCAAAACTCAATACAATACCACAGAGAGATGGACAAATTGTATGAATTTTGATTTTGAGAATCACTTGGCATGCACCCATGAACGTCCTGCTTTGTCAAGTCACGAAATCTTTTGAAGTCCATAGACCCCTTGGCCAATCCGTAGGCTGAAGTTTAAAAGTGAGTCTGCGAAAGTGAACAGGAATAAGTTTATTTTAACGCTAGAGACTTCAACGACTTCTCCAGGAGTTCTCAGGTCCTTTTTTGTAACTTAAACGCTTTTTTTACAAGAAAAGCCAAGAGCCTTGCAACAGGCTTCGAGAAAGTCACTAAGGCACTTCAAATTGTGTACTTTAGTAACCTGACCCACATGGAATCGTGGATGTGCTTAAGTTGCAATCCCAACACCTACTTAGCGGTCAAGGCTAGGAGGGAGTAGTTGAGAACGTAGCAACCCCAACTCCAATCGATGAAATAGTTCTCCCGCCCAGTCTCGAAGAAGTCAACGCAGCCATTCAAAAGCTGATTAACAACAAAGGCGCAGGTTCTGATATCTTATTTGTTCTGGTTGGGAATATGCACCGGATCATCTTTAGTATTTGGGAGTACAAAAGCATGCCGGACGATTGGAGTACTACCTCCATATGACCCATTCACAAAATAGGCGATCCTACCTCAGGTAAGAACTATCGAGGCATGTATGTCCCTGTTAAGTGTAGCCTTCAAGTTCCTGTCCAGCATGCTGTGTGAACGTCTAAAGCCGTTTTGTACCGCATTATTCGGCATGTACCAGTTCGGCTTCAGGCCCGGTAAACCAACTATACACCAAATTTTCACACTCAGGCGAATTCTGGAAAAGACCAGCGAGTTTCAAATCGATACACAGTGCGCATTTATTGATTTTACAGCCGCATACAACATTATTCATTGCAAATAACTTTTTGGAGCGATGACTTAATTCAGGGTCTCAGGAAAACTGATCCGGTCAAGTCGCACAACAATACAAACGCAATGCACCGTGCCGTTTGACTCGAGAACCTCAGAACCATTCCAAACCTGCTCCGGATTTCTTCATAATTGTGCTGGAGAGCATAGTGCGGAGAGCAGTTGAAAAGCTTCGGTCTTCGGCACTTTCTTGTAAGAATCAATTCGATTGCTTACATCGATATTATCACCCGTTCCCAGCAGGCCGTTGTGTTGCATTCACGGTTTTTTAAGATCAGGCGAAGTGAGCTTGTCTAAGAGTGAATGAGAAAAAAACAAAATATAAGAAGAGGAAGAAGAAGAAGAGGAAGAAGAAAACGAAGGAGGAGAAGAAGGAGAAGAAGGAAAAGATAGACAAGAAGGAGAACAAAATATAAGAAGAGGAAGAAGAAGAAGAGGAAGAAGAAAACGAAGGAGGAGAAGAAGGAGAAGAAGGAAAAGATAGACAAGAAGGAGAAGAAGGAGAAGAAGAAGTAAAAGGAGAAGAAGGAGAAGAAGAAGAAGAAGAAGAAGAAGGAGAAGAAGAAAAAGAAGAAGGAGTTGGAGAAGAAGGATAAGAAGGAAAAGAGAGAGGAGAAGAACTAAAAGGAGAAGAAGGAGAAGAAGAACGAGAAGGAGGAGAAGAAGGAGAAGAAGTAGGAGAAGAAGAAGATTAAGAAGAAGAAGAAGAAGAAGAAGAAGAAGAATGAGAAGAAGGAGCAGAAGAAGAAGAGGATCGACAAAGAATCGAGCCGTCGAACAACACCTCAATCGGAATGTGACAATGCAATGCCACAAATTTGTAGCTGCTAAAAGGAGTTTGTCTATTTAGGGGCTAACGTAAACTGCGTCGAATATTTAGTGTCGTCTGCGAGGTAGGCAAATGAAGGAGAAGGCACAACCGCGAACTCTATGTGCTGTACGTGGATCTTAAGGGTGATTTTTCTAGCTATTATATTTTGGCAACACTGGTTTAAGCAGCTGACGCACGTTTCGTGTTTTGTTTCCCTGTCAGTTTCAGTTTGGTCTATAATTTAACCATGAATCATCTTAAAAACGAACAGTGCTTGCAAATTATTGAATTTTATTATCAAAATGCGTGCTTAATAGAGCTTTCTTAACAGAAAGTTAATCGCGCGCTTCTTCCATTTTATGGTATAAAATGGACGGAGCTCATTTTTGGCTTAATGGGTACGTAAGTAAACAGAATTGTCAATTTTAAAGTGAATAGCAACCAGGAGCATTGCAAGGGCTACCGATGTATCCAGAAAAAGTCACAATTTGGTGCGGCCTATGGGCTGGTGGCATCAATGGACCGTACTTCTTCAAAGATGATGCGAATCGAAACGTAACTCTGAATGGTGAGCGCTACAGTGAGATGAAATTCAAATTTTTTTTCCCCAAAATGCAAGAACTTGCATGACATGTGTTTTCAAGAAGACGGTGCCACATCCCACACAGCACTCGCAACAATGGACCTATCGAGAGGCCACTTCAGTGAAAAGCCAAGAAGACGGTGCCACATGCCACACAGCACTCGCAACAATGGACCTATTTAAAGGCGACTTCAGTAAAAATTTTATTTCACGTTCGGGACCGGTCAATTGGCCGTCTAGATCGTGCGATTTAACGCCTTTAGACTATTTTTTGTGGGGATATGTGAAAGCTCATGTCGATAAAGGCAATCCCCCTTCAGTTGACGCATTGGAAGACAACATTGAAGCATTTATGTGTGAAATACCGCCCGAAATGTTGGAAAGAGTATGCCAAAATTGTTCTAAGCGGATTGGCCATTTGAATTGCAGTCAAGGTCTACATTTGCATGAAATAACCTTCAAACATTAAATTATATGAATCGTACTATCGATTCAATTAAAGATTTCATGCATTTTTCTGTATTTTATGTCATTTTATATTATGAAAAACTTTCCTATAGCTTTTAAAAAATTGTCCTTTAGTTCGAAAGTCAAAAATCCGTCGACTACAGTGGCTCGGCCGGAAATAGACAACAACACTCCAGCTAAGAGGGTCTTCGCACCCCAGCCTCCGGGTTCGAGAAGAAGAGGAATATTGGTCTCTATTCCGGAGGTTCGGCCTTCCTCTCTCTGAGACGCTAGTGTGCTTGGTTCTGAAAACTGGAAATAGCGTGCCCGGGACTGTTAAAAATGGAAGGTAGCTACAACTTAGGCTCAGACCCTTTATGTGTCACAGGCCTGATAAGTAGTAGCAGTATTAACGCTTTTCATCATCTCGTCAAGTTGATGTCATCATCAACAATGTGGACAAAGCTGTGTGAATCCAAGTTAGAAAGCAGTATGTAGGGATCATATTCTAAGCAGATTTTGGTGTGTCTGGGGTTCGCACAAAATACATCTTTCGTCACTCGCTTCGAGGACGAAATGTAAAAGAAAACATCGCTGACCTCGTTGAATGCAAGTTGTCACCATCAATCTCTCATCCAGACTTGACATAATGTCGCCCCATTCAGCAAAGACAGATCTGTCTATCCGTGAACTCATCTCATTCACCAATTCAATCATCAAATATATCAGAAAAATATCAAAACAAACCCTCCCCGCCCTCCGACAGTTTACTTACAGCGTTGATAAAACATTTGCTTTGATTTCTTTGCTCTTCGCCACCTCCCCGGCCCACGTCAATCGCCGCACGATTTATTGCCGGCAAAAATATTTAATATCCCAGAGTCAACAAATCAACTCCAAGGACAAATCCCAGTGGTTACACACCCCGTGGCAACCGCAGTAAATGAAAAGAAGTCGGATCGAATCAAACCCGACGAAAAAAAAAAACGAAAAAAGAAGCGAGTGCCTGCTGCCTCCCTATCCCCACTTAGAATATCTCGATTCCTAGCATCGCCCCATCGGCAATTTGATAAAGTAGCAGCAATTACTCTTCCTCTGTCGCAAGCCAGAGACAACAACTCGGGCCAATTCAGTGTGCTCAGTGGAAAAACGAAACCGGTGATGTGGCCCCAGAAGCTGCCGTTGATCAAAAAAAAAAAATTCAAAAACGAATTGTAGGAAATTTGCATGAGAATCGATAATCCTTTTATTTTGCGTTGCAGCTCCTCCCAGCGCCACCGCCACCGCCACCGCAACCACCGACACGGGGGGCCAAGCGATCATCGCCGGCCATTCAGAGAATCCTTCATTATCCTTGGCTGAAAGGATTTATCATTTTGTAATGACTCTTAAACCCTTAAGCACCCTCTCACCCGCGCTTTGCAGACCCTCGCTGATGTAAAAAGGACAACCATTCAATTTGCTCGCACAAAACACTGAGAATCGGTGCCGTGGCAAATTGTCCAATGACTCTGACTCGTGAATTGAACTGAAGTTGAAATGGCCAGCCCGGGATGCAATGACACAGCACCAGCACCGGCACCATGGCGAAGAATGAGAATGAGAAAGACAGGAGAAACAAAACGAGAGGAGCAAAAAATATAAACGACCATCCCTTGGCAATTTATTTGCCTCGCCCTAAATGAATGCTTGAATCCTTTTCTGCAAATATTGAAGTGAAAGAAATACAAAACGAGAAGAGCAGCCATCCTCTTGAAACGGCGAACAGGAGCGGGGGCGACAGTTTGGGGAATTTAATTTTTGAAGGACGACAAGAGGATTCACGGAAAGTCACTTCGAATGGGGCGCAGGAGAGCTGCCGGACTTCATGACGGGGCGGGGATGGGTAATTTTATGATTGCACTTCAGGCGAAAGATTCCAAAGCACATCCACTATGTGTGTCCTTTTGTGTTGATTGTATTGTTTTCCATTTCGGCACTTAAACGGAGGACCTCGCATGCGGAGTGGTTCGGCACTTTGTTGGGTTTGGATTCGGTTGGATGGCTCCTTATGCTCTGTCTTGTGGACCGCGCAATCATCTTTAAGCGTCATTGTTCCATCTTCACATTCATTCTTTTTTGCAATAGATGCCCAGGAGATGTGTGCACGCATAGATAACACATTGATTAAGTTTGGCCTTTTTGGCCGGCATTAGACGTTCAGTTTGGGTCTATAAGCCTAGAATTTAAAAACACAAGGGTGGATGGAGGGGTCTTTCTTTGAAAATATCAAGGGCGAAATCGTTGTTTAACCTTTGGACATTCTTCTTGATCGTAACTTACAATTCCACAACGACAGGTAGTGCACTGCGATGGATTCCCACAAGTGCCCGGTTCTTCAGTATTCTTCCGTGCAGAACCAAAGTATGCTGGAAAGTTGGCAACAAAGATATGAAAGGGGGGTTGCCACCGGAAACACAAGTGGGCCTAAGGATGGGACAGGCCACATTTAATACCGCTTCCAAATGAGTCACTGGTTTTTAATAACGGCTTATTTTTACAAAGCCAAAGACATTGTATGAATGGAATTCGGCCATCACGATCGCGTTTACGCGGTCGATTCGTTGGAGCTATTTTGCAACTATTTGGCCGAAAGAATCATAGTTTCCCACTGAATGTTGGCTCCAAGTCCATGCATCGTTTTCAGTTTATTGGTGTAATCAAA
This sequence comes from Eristalinus aeneus, assembly GCA_955652365.1. Classification (NCBI taxonomy): domain Eukaryota; kingdom Metazoa; phylum Arthropoda; class Insecta; order Diptera; family Syrphidae; genus Eristalinus; species Eristalinus aeneus. The sequence continues at coordinate 5,746,829 of OY019133.1, forward strand.
TAATTTATTTTAGCCCCGCAGAAAATATTCAAGCTCCGTTTAATCACGCGAAGAAGAGGGTCAACCAACACATAAGCAGGTTGCCTTTTATATTTCGGGATTGGGCAACCCTTGTGTTATAATCCGGCAACTGCCAGCTCTATCTTAAAGTTTGACATTTTTGAAGTTACACTCAGAACGACATACGAGTGCTATTTGTGTATTACAGTAACTTAAAAGATTTAGCTCGCCGAAAAAAAATGAAATTAAATCGTGAAAATTTTCGTGCGATTATTTTTACAACTTTTGACGTGAATTAACTCAACAACAGGGCATCGATGAACTTAATTAAATTTTTGGCGATGAAGCTCCATCAAAGGCCAGTGTTTATCGATGGTATGGTGAACTCAACCGAGGCCGTAGCTCACTCCAAAACGAATTTCGTGAAGGTCGTCCAAAATCAGTTGTTGTTCCGGAAACCATTGATGCTGTGCGCCAACTGATATTGCAAGATCGTCATGTGACCTATCGTTAAATTGAGACAACCTTAGGCATTAGTGGGACCAGCATTTATTTAATATCGCATGAACATTTGACCGTGTTGTGTGTGTGTTGACTCGTGAGTTACGCACGATCTCGATAGAGGATGATGTTAGACAAGTCACATGACAGTGCTTCGCCATGGCTATATATTGAAGATCTCGGTGAGTTTGTTACCGACCTTGACGGAGCAGCGAGAGTTCTCCCTCGTCTTTCTACACAATGTGATGAGTTTGGTAAGAATGCCAAAACTTGACTTGGGACTGTGTAGCTCGTCTCTACGCACACTGTCATATGAGGCCTTAAAATCGACGAATAGGTTCTTGAGTCTTTTCCAGGATCTGCCGTAATGTGAAGATCTGGTCTTTTGTGGACATCCCTGGTCTGAAACTAAACTGATGGGTCCCTAACCCATCAGGTTATAGACAAACGGCTTCAGACGATCACATAATACGGCACAGAGGATCTTGTATGAGAAGTTATGTAGTCTGATATCTCGATTAATGGCGAAGTCAAAGGGACCTCCCTTCTTGTGGACCGGGCAAACTACGCTGAGACTTCACCTATCGGGCATGCTTTCCTCCGACCTATCTTACAGATGAGCTGAAGCAAGCGCCCAACCAACTCATCTCATGAGCTGGTGCATGCGCCCAATCAACTCATCTCATGAGCTGGTGAATGCGCCCAACTAATTCATCTCGTGAGCCGGTGCATGCGCCCAACCAACTCATCTCCAGCTGCTTTAAATAGTTCTTCGGGTAGTCCATCCGCTCCAGCAGCTTTGTTCGACTTCAGCTTGGATATTGCTATCTTTACCTCGTCTAAGTCTGGGGGACGGAATTCTTGTCTATCATTGTCCAAATCGAGTGACACATTCTGCCTAACAGCGGGATTTAGGCCGTTATCGCCGTTAAGAGGTCAACAGAAAAGATCCTTCCAGATTCACAGCACAGACTCCGACTCTAGCAGTTCATTTTGACACTGGCAGGCTTCAGTATTCCGCTAAGCTGTTTTACCTTTCGGTAAAACTTTCGGACTACATTTCTGCCATAACACCTTTTCGTTTTCTCAACCGCGCGCTTCTCATGCTTATTTTTTTCCTTCTGAGAAGCCGGTGCTCTTCCCTTCTTCTCTGTTCGTAGAGCTCACAAACAGCCCTCGTTGTTCGATGTAGCGTCGCCTTATAGGCGTCTTGTTTGGCTGCATGCGCTTGCCTGCACTCTTCGTCAAACCGTGGGTTCCTTCTGAGTGGTGGCTTGAAACCCAGAACATCAGTGGCGGCTTCTTTGATGGCTTCGTGACAACGTTTCCAGTCCTCTTCTTTAGTTAGCGTTGAACTCTGAGTGGGTTTCAGGGAGACTCGGTCGGAAATGTTCCTTAGGACCTTTTGCGATTGTAGGGATGTGAAAGGACGCATATCGAAAAATTGGTGCTAGTACGATGAATTTGATCCATTGTGGTAACCATTAATTGTGAGTAGCGAACTGAGATGTCTTTGCATTTTCTTGAACCAATGTCTGTATGTTTGGGTGTGGACAAGGCTGTTCTTCAACTCAATTGGTGAATCTTACAACAGTCTAATGACCTTATGTCTTGAATCAACTTAATCAAGTTCTGGTATAGGTCGAAAACTTTTTACAAATCCGCCACCTGAATGATCTAGGGAAGAACGTCGTGTGAGTATTGATTGACTTACGTCCTCTTGTACCGAAACGATAGCAGCGCCAATACCACCTTCATTGCGCACAATTTTAGCGTTTCGCATTCACATTAGTGCATTGAAATTCAGACCTTCATCCTACACAGAAAGACAGCAGTGTTACCTGTTAGTCGGACTATTCAAAAGCGGTGACTAGCATTCGAAGAAGTCACTCTCACAAGCGATTTCGCACTCTCAACTTTCAAGAATCGGATGAAATCAATAGGACGAAGAAGAGCTACATCGTCTTCTTAAACGTGGACATTGTGAATGGAAATTCCGTAAGAACCTGTACCAACCAGGGTTACAGAATCAGTCCCAGAATTACAATTGCAACAAAAGTGGCGCTTTTACATCAATTCGGCGCAACGCTGTGTTTGAGAAAACTCAGAGGTGTGAATTGAGATGTGGACAGCGAGGACATCCGACTGTCTAAGTATCAAAACTGAAAGAGAGACAATCCTGTGAAAGTCGAAATAAAACACAATCCCCTCAAGCATTTTCTAATATTCAGTCTTATATTTGAAACATGCTCTGTTGATTATCACAAGACTAACGAAGCTCACTGCGACGCACATTCTCGTGAAGAACTTCAAGTTCAGCGTGTAGAGCTTCATCGGTTTGATTGGCTGATCGTCTCGCAACGCCCACAGCACGATGACATCGATCTTCTCCGCCGCCGAAAACAAATGAAAACCAAAAATGAAAGCAGACCAAAATCCAAGGCACTCCTCTGTACTCACGTTTTTATCGTAGGAGTGACACAAGTTCAAGTTCTCCACGTTGATGATGTTGAGTGGACGCTTGGTCTCCGCCAGCAACTTATCAGCAATCCATCCGAACTGCAGGAACTGTAAGACCGGGCAGAATACGACAAGATCATAAACCGACATAATCTGCACGGTCTGCATTAAACTGATCAGCACAATCACGACAAGGGCAAAATTACACAACAGGAGAAAATCGCAGAAATCGCACGCTTGTTCGGTCACTTTCTGAATCGTGTTGTAGGACTGCGTCAGCAGTCGAATCTCCCTTCCGATCTTCTTCAGCGTTGAGTACTTACTCTCGGCAGGGAGGTACTTGACGTGATCGTACCGCAGGCAAATGCTCAGCAGTTCTTCGGCGGTCCGTTCGTAGAGGGCCTGCGAGGTCAGAAACGCGAAGTATGTCATCGAGCAAAGCACATCGGGCAGCAGTTTTACATTTAGAAAGATGAGCCTCGTATAGCCATAACCCTCTTGTACCATGAATAGAAGGTAAGCGTTATGCACGAGCGTCAGTGCGATGTTCACTGTGCCGTTAAGGAGATGCTTTAACTTGTACACGTTTCTGAGCCGCGAGTCGTGGCCGGCAATGAAAACGTCGATGTAGAGGTTTGCAGTGTTGCTGAGACTGAACGGATCGACGAAGCACCTCGAAATACAGAGCAACGAAGAAAGAAAAAGCCCAAAGAAGAGCTCATGAGCCAAAAGGCAAAGACAGAAGAGCAGTATGCTATGTATCAGCGTGACGAAGATATATATTCTGTATTGACCGTTGATCAGTATTGGCTTTACGAGCTGCTTATTTGGGTGCCATGCCACGCCCGGGTAGCCCAGCAAGTGCAGCAGGAAGTTCAGGCTGGCCAGCTGGAGCAGGAAAATTTTGTTAATGAGATTCGTACGAATTCTCAAATCGAACAGCTGCATGGCGCGTTTGACGTTGGAGGAAAACTTCTTGTGAGGAGATCCTTGTGCGTCGAAATTGGAAATGCGACTGACGATTTGGGCGACTCAATGGCATGGATTTAATCATCGAAATTGCACACTTTGCCTGATTACATTTGTTGAACACGCATAACAGAGAGAGTGCTCGTTTGTAAGCCGTTGCGTAGGAAAACTTTGTTGTGGCATTTATTGACTTTTGCCCAAAATTCATTGTCCTCAATCGAAGCAAATATTGCGTCGCTTGGAATACATTAATTGCATCTATTGGTGTACTCCAGGCGACGCAGTATATGCTTCGATTGAGGGCAATGAATTTTGAGCTTCAGAGAGCGTGCAGAGCATTTGAAGTCCATTTTATTCACAAAATTGAGCTTGAGTTCATGAGGTTCTTCCAAAAGCCTGTTCAACTCCTAGCGTTTGCGGGCAACATTGACTTCATTGGACGAACACACCGACCTGACAATGAGACTTTTGCCTGGTTCAGTGGTAAATGAGGGTAAAACCAAGAATATGCTATCATTCAGAAAGGATCAACGTTTAGGACGGAGCGTCACATTAGGGAGCAAAACCTTCGAAGTAGTCAGAGACCTCATCTACTTCGGCAGTAAACGGGGACAACAACAACGATGCCAAAATCAATTGCATAAGCTCTCTTCCCAATCGCTGTTTCTTTGGACTCTCTTGAAAAAAGAGATCTCACGCACACCTTTCCTTGTTCGATGCAGCGTTCGCTTATAGGCGTCTTGCTTGACTGTATGTGTTTGCCTGGACTCAGCTTCAAACCATTAGTGATGACGGGAAACCCAACACATCACTGGCAGCTTCTTGGATGACTCCTTGACAACGTTTACAAAAACAAGTAGTCCATATCAACGAAAATAGCTTTATTGATTTTCAAAATAGTCCCCATTAAGACCTGTACACTTTTGCATGTGTTTAAACCAATTGTCGAAGCAGTTTTGCCACTCTGATTGAGGTATCGCCAAAACATGCATTCTGAACGCATCAACCGCTTCTTCAGGTGTCGAAAAACGTTGACCTCTCATTTTATTTTTTACGTACGGGAATAAGCAGAAGTCATTCGGTGTCAAGTCGGGACTATACGGCGGATGATTCGTCAAATCGATGTTTTGAGTGCTCAAAAATGCAGTTGCTTGAGCCGATGTGTGAGAGCTCGCATTGTCGTGGTGAAGAGTGATCCGTCTTCGGCGGTTGGTTTTCCTAATTTCGTGGAAGACAACTGGCAAACAAATGGTTGTGTACCACTCAGAATTAACTGTTCTGCGTTGTTCTATTGGAACGGTTGCGACATGTCCAGTTTTCCCGAAAAACTGGCGACCATTTACTTGGAAGTGCTTCGTGCGCGAGCAACTTTTGTTGGATTTGGCTCAATTTGAAACACCCATACAGTCGACTGCTGTTTACTTTCGGGCTCATACGCGTAAATCCACGATTCATCACCTATCACGATGTCATAGACGTGTTTCGAAGCAACGCGATCGTATTTTTGGAGCATTTCTTTCGACCAATCGACGCGAGTCTTTTTTTGAGCGATTGACAAATTGTGTGGGATCCAACGCGAACAAACTTGTTTGACGGTCAAATGTTCATGCAATATTGAATGTATGCTGGTCCCACTAATGCCTAAGGTTGTCTCAATCTCACGATAGGTCACATGACGATCTTGCAATATCAGTTGGCGCACAGCATCAATGGTTTCCGGAACAACAACTGATTTTGGACGACCTTCACGAAATTCGTCTTGGAGTGAACTACGACCTCGGTTGAATTCACCATACCATCGATAAACACTGGTCCTTGATGAAGCTTCATCGCCAAAAATTGAATTAAGTTCATCGATGCACTGTTGCCGTAAAAAATAATCGCACGAAAATTTTCATGATTTACTTCCATTTTTTGGGCGAGATGAATCTTTTGAGTTACTGTAATCAACACAAATAGCGCTCGTATGTCAAAATGTTCTGAGTACGAATATCCTGAAAACTGTCAAACTTTACGACAAAGCTGGCAGTTCCCAAATTGCAACACTAGGGTTGCCCAATTCAGAAATATAAAATGCAGTCTTCGCATAGTAAGTGCAGGCAGCGTTGAAATCTTAGCATGTTTCAGGAAAACTCGCTCGGCAAAGTTCCCAACGATCAGTTGCGATTGTAGCTTTCCAACGTCAAAGCGAATTGGCCTGTCTCGACTGTGTTGCTCTCTCGATATCCAGGTTCTTACCTTGGCTGCAAAATGGAAGTTAACACTTCGATGCAATCCTCAAATACACTGGATAAACAATACAATCTGAAATTCATAAACATTATGGTCTGTGACCCAAGCGATCCCAAAATCCGTGAAACCACTTGAATATTGGAATGATTTTGAAACATGTGCATCGGTTCACATTTCAACCCCCATCCACCACATATCAGATTATGAACACCGAGGTGACTTACTCCGATCAGTATCCTACAAAAAGTAATCGGGATCCAGACATCGAACGGTCCAGTCATCGATATCCAGACGTCGAACGGTCCAGTTGTGTTTGGCATTTCCTGTTTTTTAATATATAAATTATACCGTCTTTTAAATAAAGTTTTTTTTTTTAATTTTACAAGTATCCATAATAAATTAATTTGGGAACTATCCGAAGCGATGTTGACACCTCGGAAGGCTCGGACATTGAGAGTATTGGGGAGTGACCAACGTCAATCGCAACGTGATCAATCTGGTTGACTGTAAATTGATACCTGTCGAATAGGTTCAGGTTGGAGAACTGCGTACTAGTCACAGTGATGTTCCGCCACTAGGTGAAGTTCTCTTTCTAATGTTTCCGAATTTGATGCTGATTGTCATGAGGTGTTCGCTGACGGGGTCGTAGCTTGTTGACTCATGGCAACAGGAAATGTATCACTTAAGAGCAGTGCTTTGCATCATTAAAGTGTCGTTTAGTAACAGCCATTTATTCCCTGATGTACAGAAGAGACCAAGGACTAGCCTAAACAGATCAAAATTCACACAGTAAACATGCTGCGCGGAAGACAAAGACTGTCCTATTCCTTTCAAAGAAGGTGGTATCTATAAGTCGCGATCTAAGGGTTTTTTTTTTCATAAAGTCCGTTTCAACTTTTTCCTTAAATGAAACAAAACAAAATTCATGCTTAAGTTGACTACCAGAAGAACGGTGAAACGATAGGCACACTGTCCTCAGTCTTCTAACTCCCTTTGATGTACTCAACTTAGTTTACACTCATGTTTCATTGTTGCATTGCATTAAAATCACCTGTCATATGGGTGACCCCGTGAACACAATTTAGGCTTTAGCTATTCAAATGACATACATTCCGCAGGTTCCCGTACAAAGCATGCTGTCAAGTGCTCCAAAGAGGAATGTTCAAAAATACGTTGAATGCCTGTTTTGAAGCATGCAATAAACAAATTCCCACAGAGACGCAAAACCTCTTGTATAATTTGTTTATTTCACGCACAGAAGATCTCACGATAAGTGCATGTTCACATACGCTCACCCACTTTGGTTGCCACATAACCATTTATTCGACTGCAGTTTCGAGTGCTTTGGTCGCTTCAAACTCCATCAACAATAGCGGGAAATCCAATTTCAAACCGAAACTATTTTTTTTTTAAATCCGAATCAGAACAAGTTGATGAAGTGAATTTTTGGGAGTCCAGTGGTTTGCGGCTTTTTTTCGACCGCACTTAGGCGGATGAATACAGAACTGTCAAAAAAATGTCTCCCCAGGATGCAGTCCAACCAAGCGCAGGCTCATCAACGTCACCATTAAATTGCAGACAGCCTGTTGGCGTACTGAGGGGACATTTCACATTCGTTGAGCACTTGAGTGTGCTTGGGCTTAGTAATGAAACTTTTTGTGGAACCTGCAGAGAAGGCGAAAGCACTTCTTTTGACAATGTCCCTGCTTTTGTCGGATTAGGTGCAGGCTATTCAGTGCGAATGTGGTTGGAGCTATGATTTAAACCTGGTACCAGGGATCAGTTTTCGGGTTTGAACAATAAACAATTGTTGGCGCGACAGTCCACACGGGGACCAGGGCCTAGTTTGCTTACCAACTACTTGTGTTGTGCGCGCTACTGTTCTCTCACGAGTAGAAGGGACCTATAGTTTTTTGCCGACTCTTAACGGCGAAATTTTAGAAGCCTTTTCTTAGACAGTTATTACTCTTTGAGTGTTGTCAGCAGCTCGAAAGAGGTAGTGCCCTGAAAAATTCGAGGTGTTCAGCCTAGATCCGAACCTAGACTCTTCGGCGTGTGAGCGTAGCACTCCACCCACAACGCCACGGCGGCGGGTTTGAACGCTCCAAAAAAAAGCAAACACAAAAAAAACATCCCAAATAATTAAATATTTGTTTTACTGGGGAAATATGCATTATTCTTATCCTGTGAATACAAAACGAATCACTGAAAGACTCTGGCAAAGCCTTCGCGGAGGACATCGTGTTCCTCCAAATGACCGTGATTGGTTGGTCTATAGTAAGAATTAATGCCAGAATTTTGTCCAGAGTTAAATGGAATTTCTTCTCCGTCTAATTAGTTGAAGCGAGATTTGTGTCCTCTCTTATCCTTGAGACCAGCTTGAATATTAGTGTTAAACATAACAGCACTATTGTCCATTAGGGACGACGGTCTATAGTAGCCTCTGCACCAACCACTAGCGTTGGTTTTGTCTTCGAAGGAGGTGGTGCTGTGAAAAAAATGCGAAGTATTAAGTTCTGGAATCGATGATTGGTTGGGTAAGGACTTCACGATGAGAATTTTTACTGGCGTTAAATAATACTTTCGTCAGGACAATGTGCCGGGTGGTCGTTGCAATTTTTTAGTGACTTTAAATTATTTGAATTTTTTAAAGCAATTGTTTTTTTTTATAAATAATATTTCTTCTTCTTCTTCTTGTGGGTCTACAATCCGGGGTGAATGTGTGGCCTCAACCACCATGCACCTCCAGCCAACACGATCTTTCGCCAGCTGCCTCCAGTTGCGCATTCCAAGTTGGTTGAGGTCCCTCCCAACTTGTGTGCGCCACCTAAGCCTAGGTCGTTCTCTGTTGAGTTGTCCCAAGGGCTCCGATACGAAGACTCCGGAGCAGTAGTGTCCATACGCTCTACATGGCCTAGCCATCTTAAGGGTTGTATCCGAGGACGCCTGACCAGGCGCATGTCGCTGTACAACCCAAAAAGTTCGTCGTTAAATCTTCTCCTCCAGATGCCATCAATACAAACAGGACTACACACTAAAATTTTCTCTCGAAATGACTTAGGCCTTCCTCATCCGTCTTTGGTAACTTTCAGTTTTCCGCGCCATAGAGTAGGACTGATAATCAGGCTCTCATATAAAATGAGCTTAGTCCATCCAGACAGGTATTTATTACTCAATTGCCTCTAGAGGCGTCAATTGCCTCTATGACGTTGATGTTCTGTTTCCTTTCTTGATGACGGCATGTATTTTGTTTTGCAATCATTTAAAGGGCGAATTTTAAAAGCTACAGAAAGATTTTGTGACCTATCAAGGGCTGTCAAGGGATGCGCTCGATGGTTCGTTTGGGGAGCGGTGGTGGGAGGGACGGGTTGTTGGTCAGTCAGGACTGAACAAATTAATACACAAACGAGCGCAAGCTCCGATTCCGGCAGGATGAAGTTGGGCAGCAGGCTGAAGTTGGGCTGCAGGCTGGAGTTGTGTAGCAGGCTGGAGTTGGGTTGCAGCTTGGAGTTGGGCAGGAGGCTGAAGTTGGGCAGCAAGTTGGAGTTGGGCAGCAGGCTGGAGTTGGGTAGCAGGCTGGAGTTGAGCAGCAGGCTGAAGTTGGGCAGCATCCTAGAGTTGGGCAGCAGGCTGGAGTTGAGTAGCAGGCTGAAGTTGGGCAGCACGTTGGAGTTGGGCAGCAGGCTGGAGTTGGGTAGCAGGCTGGAGTTGAGCAGCTGGCTGGAGTTGGGCAGCAGGCTGAAGTTGGACAGCAAGTTGGAGTTGGGCAGCAGGCTGCAGTTGAGTAGAAGCTTGGAGTTGAGCAGCAGGCTGCAGTTATGCAGCATCCTGGAGTTGGGTAGAATCTTGGAGTTGGGCAGCATCCTGGAGTTGGGCAGCAGGCTGAAGTTGGGCAGCAAGTTGGAGTTGAGCAGCAGGCTGGAGTTGAGTAGCAGGCTGGAGTTGAGCAGCAGGCTGCAGTTGGGCAGCATCCTTGAGTTGGCCAGCAGGCCGAAGTTGGGTAGCAGATTGGAGTTTGGCAGCAGGTTGAAAATGAGAGTTGATGGCTTGTTGGATGAGCGCGGCGGGGCAGAAAAGAAAGGTTAAAAAAAATTATGAAATTCAGAAAAATGCATGAAATCTTAAATTGAATCGATATTACGGTTCATATAATTTAATGTTTGAAGATTATTTCATGCAAATGATGAGCTTGACTGTGCCTCAATTGGTTCATCCGCTTAGTCCAATTTTAGCATACTCTTCCCAGCATTTCGGGCGGTATCTCGCACATAAATGCTTCAATGTTGTCTTTCAATACGTCAATTGAAGCGATATTGTCTGTATAGATATGAGCTTTAGCAAAATAATAATAATGATTGTTGGCGCTACAGTCCAAAGGGGGACCAGGGCCTAGCTTGCTCATCAACTGCTCGTATTGTGCGCGCTACTGTTCTCTCACGAGTAGAAGGGACCTAAGTTTTTTGCCGACTCCGACCGGCGAAATTTGAGAAGCCTTTTCTTAGGCAGTTATTACTCCTTGAGTGTTGTCAGCAGCTCGAAGGAGGTGGTGCCGTGAAAAATTCGAAAAGTTGGGAATCGAACCTTGAACCTTCAGCGTGTGAGCGTCGCACTCTACCCACTATGCTCGTGGCTTTAACATAGCCCCACAAAAAAAAGTCTGAAGGCGGTAAGTCGCACGATATAGGCGGCCCATTGACCGGTCCCGAACGTGAAATAAAATTTTCACCGAACTCGCCTCTCAATAAGTCTATTGTTGAGCGTGCTCTGTGGAATGTGGCACCGTCTTGTTGAAACCACATGTAATGCAAGTCAAGTTCTTGCATTTTGGGTAAAAAAATTGAATATCATCTCACTGTAGCGCTCATTATTCAGAGTTACGTTACGATTCGCATCATCTTTGAAGAAGTAAGGTCCATTGCTGCCACCAGCCCATAAAGCGCACCAAAATGTGACTTTTTCTGGATGCATTGGTAGCTCTTGCAATGCTTCCGGCTGATATTCAATTTAAAATCGACAATTCTGTTTACTTACGTTCCCATAGATCCCAAAATGAGCTTCAGCGCCGAACACAATTTTTCGGTAAAAAAGTGGATCTTCGGCCAACTTTCCAACAGCGCAGTTACCAAAGATTTTACGTTACGGTAGGTCGTTTGGCTTCAATTCTTGCACGTGCTGTATTTTGAAAGGCATCACACCTAAATCCTTCCGCGAAATTTTCCACGTTGTTGAGTAACAGAGGACCAATTGCTGCGAACGTCGACGAATCGATAATTGATGGTCATCATTGACACTGGCCGATACAGCTGCGATATTTTCTTCAGTTCGCACACTACGTAAGTGTGTTGCTGCTTTAATGTCCAACAATGTAAATTTGGTGCGAAATTCAGTCACAATAGCCCGAAAAGTCGCTTTAGTGGGTCGATTAAACTGACCATAAAAGGGAAGAAGCGCGCGATGAACTTTCCTAACAAAGCACGCACTTTGAGAATAAAATTCTATAATTTGCATTTTTCGTTTGTAAGACGGTTTGATTCGGTTAAATTGATTTGGTTAAATTATAGACGAAACTGAAGATGTTTGACAGTGAAACAAAACACGAAACGTGCGTCAGCTGTTTACACCAGTGTTGCCAAAAGGATAATAGCTAAAAAATCACCCTTTAAAATTTACACATAAATTCACATATTAACCAATAAAAGCGATATATTTAAAAAAAATCAGTAGCATTCCAACGCATGCTCCAATGGAATAATACAAGTCACTCCATCTCTTAGCAAACCGCACGAATTAAATTTCATACCCAATAGTGTAGAGGATTGTGATCAGTTGGTACTGAAACTTAAATCTTAAATTAAATTAAACTTAACTTAAATTAAACTTAAATGAAACTTTTCGACGAATCCGAAAAAAACTGGCGCTTTCAAAGCTATAACACCGGCTGGTAGATGGCTAGAGTGTGCCTCCGTTTCAATAAACATTTGTGGGTTTATCCTTTTTAGTGTCAGTATGTTTTTGAAAAAAAAAAAAAAAAATTTTTTTTATTCAAAAGTTAGTCCAATAAAGACTTGTAAGCCTCAGCTTCTGTTGTCTATCAGCGAAATTATAGCCACGAATTTTTTACAGATTTCCAGAAAACTTAAACAAATACTAATCAGGTGATGGGTGCATCAAACGTAAAAATGGAGCACCGTCAATTGTTTTTGGTTAACCAGAGCTGGGAGTCGCCCAGCATGAAATTGAAGAAAGCCAAATCCTTTCTGTTGGTTGAGTCCGATTGACCCGGCTTTATTTGCTTCTTAAATCGGTTGACTGTTGCAAAGCTGCTTTTTAAATTAAAAGGTCTGCTACACAACAGAAGACAAGACGAATTGAAGCAAATACTCAACACAACTATGTTTAAGTCATTTGTGTTCGTTCACTTGTCATTTGGTCAGCTACGATTTCTTGCATTTGTAATGAAGCACTCCACGCGTCGGGAGTATGCTTACTGCTTATACACCGAACTGTCGAACGGTCAATGCTTTGCACTGCTTCTACCGCTTGTTAGTCTCGTTCTTTCAGTGACAACATAAGCTTCTGCAGTAACAAACTGACATTCCCGTCTTTAACCAGTGAAACTAATCGCATGCAGGGCGCCCAAAACTGTGCCCACAAGTGCACAGTTTTGGGCGCCCTGCATTCCTTCGAGCCTTAATGAATCATGGGAATAGCCTACGGTCCCTTATGCCGAAACTGCTTTCCGCAACAGAAATCGAAACAGATCAAATCTATCAGCAGATGAAAAATAAAATGCCTCCACTTCCACTTCTCACGTAATATCCCCAGCAAACGGCCCATTCCTCCAGCAACCGCTCACGATCCGAAATAACACCGACGACAGGCAATGTGCTACAATTCTGTTAATCAAAAGCACCCTCCCGTGGATGACGGGGCCATTCAGGATGTTGAATAGAGAATTGATTCATTCCGGCGGCAGACTTCACCTGACCTCCCCCCGACACACATAGCACACACACCATCGACGACTTTGCTTCGTGATCAGAATCAAAAGTCGAAGTTTCGCGCTTCTGAATTTTGAAAATTAACGAAGAAGTTTATGCACACTCTGCTCCGACATGAAAGATGAAAGCTTTGAATAATGTTGAAAACAAATGCCACTCACTGCCGCAAACCTGCAGCCAACCTTCGCCACGGGTTCACATGTCAAAACCTCGACCGTCGACGCAGCACGGAACAGGCGAACGTAACGAACACTAAGAAGGACATGCCAAAAACGTGTTAATTTAACGAAACGGCGTGCTATGCGCTCTCCCCATCACCGCCGTACGCCTTGAGAATTCACAAACGCGCCCCGCTAATATTGACATCCCACACCTAGCTAGGACCCGACACCCGGCCACACATGGCTGGTGTGGGAAATAGCAGCGCACGTCCTGGGCTCGCCTATTGTTCAACGCGTTCTTATTGCGCGACACACACAGCCGTTTGCGTGGTAATAAGATCCCAGGGAATTGCAAATCTTCTCTACACGGTCGTACGCGCCCAACGCGACAACCTGCCATAACCTAATTTTCTCACGCGTCCTTGGACCTTCGGCTTGTGTTTCTGCGCACTTCGTATCACTTCATATCGCCAAAAGGAAAATATTTAACGCGACGACAAGGTGGTGGTAGGTGGGGCTGGCCAGGGATTGAGTTAATTGTGGAGAGTGCGTCCGGCGGGCCGGAGGGGTGTTAAGAAACTCCCTTAATGCGACTGGGTTCTCCGCAGTTTGGAAAGAATGAAAAGCCAATTAGTGCACTCGCAGGAAACGACACAAATTAGGAACTCGTCGCTGCAACCTTTGAGTGAATAGACAAACAGATGAAACTATCCAGGCAGACACTGCAAACTTTTCTCGCCTCTCAACCTCCCCGTCAAGTCGGCGACTCCCACGCAGCAAACTTTCCAAACCTCGGTGTGATACAGATCCGGATTCAACCAAGGAACACTCCCTCACAAATGCAGTTCCTTTGGAGGATCGGCGAAAGTTTGCGTTGTCCCCTCGCTGGTTTTGTTTCTGCGGAAATTCGCATGAATATTATTTATCCTCTAACGACTTGATTCAGAGATGACTTCTCCTATTGGGTCATAAAAAGTAAACTTTTCAAAGCAATTATGCACTTCTGCAAAGTGAAGTGAACCGATGCGAGGCGCGGAGTTGACGTTGACGCGCGAATGCTCCGTTTTGAGATGACCTTTCTGGAGAAGGAAAGTGCCTTCGGGGATGACTTTGACGTCAGCATTTCTGAACGAAGCACAGAGACGATTTTAAGGTTCTATTTTTGTAGTCGTGGCACTCGCGACCTTTCAGGATTCGTTAGCAGTTTTATTTGTGTTTGCTCTTGTTGATTTAAGGGGCAATAAATTGATTTCTCATGTTGTTTTCCTCATTGGGGCTGATTGGTAATTTTTAGAACTTTTGTTGAACTTTTTCTGTGTTGCTGACTGGAATTGCGTTTAGGCATTCTCATAAATTTCACAACTTCTGAAGCAATCAGCAGTAAAAATGATGACTGTGGTAACGTCTTCCAGTGCACTGGAGGCTTCCCTTGAATAGGACTTTGCAGATGTTACTCTTTTTGTGACGACTCGAAATTTAATCAAAGGAATTGCAAATTCAGGTAGGCAACGGTTGTCGCATAAAAGCGGATTGATTCTGTTTCAAACTCATTTTGTCAATCCAATTCAAATCAGCTTAAAACATCTAAAAGACTGCTAATCTGCACTAAGCTGAAGGGGGTTCAATTAAATCAGGCTGCAACTGCCTGAGGAGGCACATGTCGTCTTCTGTTTGTGCTCCTCGCGGCAACGAAATCCTCATCGCAAAACGACCGATCAACAAATAAGAAGAAAAAGAAATGGGAACTCATTCCACCCACGAAAAGGACGATACTGCTCTATGTGGCTTCTTCAACTAAACCCCCTGGTCCCAGTTGGTTGCGGCAAATACGCACAGTTCCCGAGTGCCTTCCGACTCGTATGTGGCCGCCGTGGCGTAGTAGGTAGAGTGCGACGCTCACACGCCGAAGGGTCTAGGTTCGATTCCCAGCTCAACACCAATTTTTCTAATATTTCACGGCACCACCTCTTTCGAGCTGCTGACAACACTCAAAGAGTATTAACTGTCTAAGAAAGCTTCTCAAATTTCGCCGTTCGGAGTCGGCAAAAAACTGTAGGTCCCTTCTACTCGTGAGAGAACAGTAGCGCGCACAACACGAGTAGTTGATGAGCAAGCTAGGCCCTGGTCCCCCTCTGGACTGTAGCGCCAACAATTATTATTATTATTATTCATTCTCATAAATTTCACAACTTCTGAAGCAATCAGCAGTAAAAATGATGACTGTGGTAACGTCTTCCAGTGCACTGGAGGCTTCCCTTGAATAGGCCTTTGCTGATGTTACTCTTTTTGTGACGACTCGAAATTTAATCAAAGGAATTGCAAATTCAGGTAGGCAACGGTTGTCGCGTAAAAGGGGATTGCTTCTGTTTCAAACTCATTTTGTCAATCCAATTCAAATCAGCTTAAAACATCTAAAAGACTGACAATCTGCACTAAGCTGAAGGGGGCTCAATTAAATCAGGCTGCAACTGCCTGAGGAGGCACATGTCGTCTTCTGTTTGTGCTCCTCGCGGCAACGAAATCCTCATCGCAAAACGACCGATCAACGAATAAGAAGAAAAAGAAATGGGAACTCATTCCACCCACGAAAAGGACGATATTGCTCTATGTGGCTTCTTCAACTAAACCCCCTGGTCCCAGTTAGTTGCGGCAAATACGCACAGTACCCGAGTGCCCTCCGACTCGTAATCTGTGTTTTTTTTTTTTTTTTGTATCCATCATGGAGCCACACAAAACACTACGTTCTCTAAGTGTTGTCTTTCAATTTCGCTTTACACAGCAGATATTTGCTGCGCGACTAAGGATCATCTACCGACTTTTCATCACACAGATTACATCAAATAAACAATAAAAATCAAGAAACAAAGTATACACTGTCTTCTTAAACTCTGATCGTGGCAATGTTAAATCAATTTTGTTGCATAGGTCATTAAAGGTTTTAATGCACCTAGTAATGGGTTCATTTCCCACTTTCCAATGAAGCCAAATATCTAGATGTTATCCTGGATAGTAAACTTTTCTGGAAAAGACACATTGAGACAAAAACCTCCAAGGCGCTGTCAGCCTTCTGGCAATGCAAGGGAGTTTTCGGCAAAACCTGGGGTCTATCTTCCAAAAGATCCGTTTGGATTTATACGGCAATGATAAGACCACTTCTCTCTTATGCATCAGTCGTTTGGTGGAACAAGCTTTCGAGTAAATACGTGACGGCCGCTTTCACCAAGTTTCAAAGTGTCTCGGCTGCAAAGGGGCTTTCCCCAGCACGCCTGGCTCTGCGCTTGATGCTCTGATTAATCTCCCCCTTGATCTCCACATCATGGGATGTACACTCAAGGCCATCTCTCGATTAAAAAGGAATGGCCTTTGGTTCCACTCGCACTGGAGCTTTGTTGACCTCGCACACCGCATCTATGATACTACTCTCATGGACGTGCCGTCTGATGCGAGGCCGCCAATAATACAATTGCGACGCTTATGCAAAGTCGACTTTCCCCGTGCCCTGGACTGGCTGTGGCCAGAAACTGAACCGAGAAAGGAATGTAGTCGGATTTTCACGGACGGCTCCAAGACAACGGAGGGTTCTGGAGCTGGGGCCTTCGTGGAAAACGACAACATTAGACTACACACCTCCTTAGGTAATTTCGCGTCGGTCTTTCTGGCGGAGGCCTTCGCGATCCTAATGGCCACCAACTTCATTGTGAAGAATAGGTGGAAGGGAAGAAGCATCTGCGTCTGCAGCGACAGTCAAGCTGTGCTCAAGGCCTTACTCAACCCTTTAACCACTTCCAAGATAGTTCAAGAATGCAAGTCTTAATTTGGTTGGCAGGCTGAATTCGCTGACTTGTCTGGGTCCCGGGTCATCACGGGATACTGGGAAACGAAACTGTCGGTGAACTAGCTGGGCTATGTTCAGCGGAGGCATTCGTAGGACCCGAACCGACCTTGGGATTACCCGCGTCCCTGGTCAGGGCCTCCGTCGATGGCTGGGTCTCTCTACAGCACAACCAGAGATGGCGTGACTCTCCAGGATGCAGGGTGACCAAGAGTATGCTCCCAAACGTCAGCAAGAAATCCGCTTTTTTCTGCTATCCCTAGACAGAAACGAGTACAGAAGACTTGTTGGCGTATTTACGGGACACTTTACCTTCGCTATGCACCTGAGTCGGTTTGGGCTTAGTGATGTCACACTCTGCGACGCCTGGAGAAGGAGAAGGTGAAGACAATTCAGAGCACTTTCTCTGTCAGTGTCCTGCCTTCGCTCGTGTCAGGTGGCGGTTATTTGGCGCTGATGTGGTGGGAACTGAAAGCCTAAGTTCTATATCATAGAAGCTTAAGTTCTATATCTTGCGCAGAAGTGCAAGAAATTAAATTAAATAAAGGTTACTGCCTGGTAGTACAATGGACCAGTATTTGAGCCTGAGCACTCCAGTGTAGTTTATCCCAACCTCCAACAAAAAAAAAAAAAGGGTTCATTGCAACCGTAATTGTTTCTATGCCTTTTATCAAACAGTGACTTTCTCAACCGAAGAGATTTTTGTGGAGCATATATATTCAGATAATATATGCTCCACAAAGCATGTATATTCTGAAGCTTTGGCGAATTAATATGGTAATTTATAACATCGCGAATAAACATGGCTGAAGTTCCCTTACGCCTGAAACCTCACCTTTGAGAGCCAATTGTTTTACATTTTTCCTCAAAGCTAGGTTGTTCTTCGTAGGAATATATTTTACGGAATGCATATCTCGTGAAATTTTTTTGAACTCTTTCGAGTCTGAGTTCATGTGTCTCATATGGTGAATCCCAAATGATGGATGAATATTCCAAGTAAAGTCTAACTAAAGAGCAAAAGATAGACTCTAAACTAGATATGTCCCGGAAATCCTTGCTATTTCTTTTAAGAAATCCTAACATAGCGTTAGACTTCGCGATAGTGTAATTATATTGAAGTGTAAAATGCAAAATGCAAGACTACCCTGAGGTTTTTAATTTCTTCAAGTCGATTTAGTATGTGGTTATCTATGAAGTAATCATGTGCTATTGGACATGCTGTTCTAAATGCAGTGGAAATTGTACACTTAGGAATATGAAGATCTAGCGCATTATGTTCACACCACTTCGCTAAATTATGTATATTATATATACTAACCGATAAAAATAATTTGAAGTCGTCGGCGAATGTTAGCATTTTGCAGAAATTAAATACGGTATACCGGTATTTATTTTTTTAAAAATAAGACACTAATTATTAATGGGAAAATAAAAACATTTTACTCAAAGTATTGTTTTCTTCACATTTTGACCACCTCTCCGGCAATTTGTGAATACCACGCCAATAAAATGTTTCGTCTTTTAAAGCAAACCAATCAGACACCCAATTTTCGACCTCCTCGTAGCAATCAAAGTGCTGCTCAGCCAATGCGTGTCCAATCTATGAAAACAAATGGTAGTCGGAAAGAGCCAAGTCTGGTGAACACGGCGGGTGGGGTAGCTGCTCCCAGCCAAGTGTTTTGATTGAATCTTGAACCTGTTTTCCTTTGTGTGCAGGTGCATTGTCATGGAGCAAAATTACCTTGCCGTGTCTTCTGGCCCATTGTGGTCGTTCCTCGATCAATGCATTATTCAAATTGATCATTTGTTGTGAGTAGCGATCAGTATTAACGGTTTCACCAGGTTTTAGGAGCTCGTGGTACAGCACACCTTTCTGGTCCCACCAAACACACAGCATTGTCTTCTTGCCGAATCGATCTGATTTTGCAGTCGATGTTGATGGTTGTCAAAGATTAACCCATGATTTGTTCCGGTTGGGATTTTTAAAGTAAATCCATTTTTCATCGCCAATAACAATCCGATACAAAACCGATTTGCTTTCGTGTCTTTGAAGCAAAATTTCACAAGTGTTTTTTTGGTTTTCCATCTGTCTTTCAATTCATGTGGCACCCATTTTCCACACTTTTAGATCTTTCCCATAGCATTTAAACAGTCAGAAATTGTTTGTTGTGCAACATTTAACTTTGCTGCCATTTGCTCTTGACTCAAAGTGTCATCTCCATCCAATATCGTTTCGATTCCGCGTCTTCAAACTTTTTTGGTGGTCTTCCACGTTCTTCATTTCTCACATCGAAATCATTATTTCTGAACCGTTGAAACCATCTTTTGCATGTTGCTTCTGATAGAGCATGATCACCATATGCCTCGACAAGCATTCGATGCGACTCTGCAGCACTTTTCTTCAAATGAAAACAAAAAACTAATGCTTTCCGCAAATCATCACTTTCTGGTACGAAATTCGACATATATAACACGATGAAAAAATATAATGTTGTCTGTTCAATGACTTGATGTTTACTAAATATTTTTCACAGATGTCATAGCCAACAAACAAAAAAAAAATAAGGGCTCATTCACAACAAATGTTCTCTATCGAAACATTTGTATCTTAACGCTCACTTCATACTGGTACGAGTATATCCGACCGATATTTAATGTAGTCGGATATACTATTAATCGATAAAAATAATTTGAAGTCGTCGGCGAATGTTAGAATTTCGCAGAATTTAAATATTCATGAACATAGTTTATTAATAAAAGAAATAGTATAGGATCCAAATGACTACTTGTGGCACACCAGATGTTACATTTATAATACGTGATGTAAAACTATCAATTTTTACCAATTGCTTTCCCCATATTAAGTAATTGGAAAACCACTCAAGCATTGCTGAGTGAATTCCCAACGACTTAAGCTTGTTCAAAAGTATCGTATGATGTACCTTAGGTGTAAGTTACTATCGTTGTAAAGTACATCAACTTGCAATCGATTTTCTAAATTTGCAAATACATAATTTGAAAATAATGATAAATTAGTAGAACATGATCTTCCCCTCATGAAGCCATGCCGCCTATTCGAAATGCTTTTTTTTTATATAATATTCTAATTTTTCTTTTACAATGCTTTCAAACAATTTGGGAATAGATGAAAGCTTTGATATAGGCCCATAATTTTCTAATTTTTGCCTTAAACCGTTTTTATAAATTGGTATTAAAAAGGAATACTTCCATTCACTTAAGAATTCACCATTTAAAAGCGATTGATTAAATATAATTTTCAGTGGTCCATAAAATGAGCTCACACAGTTTTTAATATAACAACCGGGAAACCCACCGGGGCCAGGGCTGTTATTTAGTTAAAGATTTTGTAACCCATAAATTATATTATTATTAGTTAGTTCCAACATACCTATGTCTAGAACTTCCGGTTTATCGTTGTCTGGACGTGGGAACCATTATAAACGGACTCAAAAAAGTCAGAAAATAGATCGCAAGTTCCAATCAAATCATTCGAAACCACGTTTCCAAATTCCATTGCCTTAGGCAGGCCTAAGGAATTTCTTTTAGAATTAACGTACTTTCAAAATGATGAGCTATCACTCTTCACCGAAGATTCCACAGACAAGATATATTGCTAATATAAATATTTATTCAAGAACTCATTCCCTTTCCTCAGTCTCAAAAACTTTTCACGATTAAAAGTCGTTTTGTTCGAAACAAAGTTTGAATATGCGTTTCTTTTAACATTTCTTAAATTTATCAAACTTTTATTTGCTCATGGATTTTTAAACCTTTTTAAAATTTAAACCTGTTTTAGAGACAAATAATTCTAAGCCAAAATTAATTTTACAGAATTACAGAATTACAAAATTAAATTTACATATAAAACGAGTAATTGCAATAATAAATAAAAAAATATATATAAAAATCCTAACCGATACCACAAAACCCTGCCTCCAAGAAACACCAATCCAAGGCCCATTCCAAAGACACACAACAGCAATTCACTCACCGTTTTCCACCGCCCCACCACCTTTGACTTTCATCCATTTGTGGCACTTGTTCACTGTCACTCAGCAAACATCGACAGCATGTTGTTATGTCGGCTCATCATTAAAACTCATCAGCAGAACACCAGGACACCCCAAACTCGCCCGCTAACGAAAAAGGCACTCAAGCCTGATGATGATGCACCCCGCCCAGCGATATGTCTGCACTCCACCGAAAAGAATGTTTTGACGCCCCCCTCGCATCCACACGTACCTATAATTGAACGTCAGACCGGCACTGGCACGGATACAAACTGCAAAAACAATACACCAGCCCTGGCAGAGTCAACACAACAATTCCACATGCCACCGCACATTATTCATGCGTCTCCAGTGGCACAATGTAAATAAAACCTTTTTTTTCTGCACCCCAGCATGGGGGATGGGTAAGCAGGCACACACATTCGTTCGGCTCAATTTGTCAAGCCAAACAGGACACGGCAAAGCGCTGGGATAAACAATGCTCTCACCAACACAATGTTTAATGTAAATGCCTTCTGCTCCTTCGAAGGAGCGGGCCGAAAGATTTTTGAAAGAATTTGTTTGAAGCTTCAATCAAAAATGGTCGACACAGGCATATCCGGCCGCTTACACGAGTCCATAGAAAGTTCCAACTGTCATCAGTGTGTTTTGTGCCGACACAAAGCCACGGCACGGGCTCGTCCATCATCTTTCGCCGCAGCCGCCACCGCCACCGTCACTGCCACCCGCATATCCTTCTCAATTATTCATCAGTCTTTGATTGAAATGCGAAACGAGCATCCGTATGCGGCCAGGTGCGGCTGGGGTGAGGAGGAATATGCGCACATCCTTCTGATGCGCTAGTGCCGATTGATTTTGAAGGATTCGATCTTAATTTGAAGCATTTGGGGTACGTCGTTGCCGTTGTCGTAACCGCACACTCTTTCAGGAAGGTGATTGATGTTCTCTGGCTGCCATCTCAGTTATCCTGCCTTTCCTGGATAAGAATAGGGACTCATCTATGCATATCATTCCATTGTCGTCCTTAATATGCAGCTGAGTGCAAACATTAGGCGTTGCTTCCGCATATGAGGCCAGGGCCCAGGCTGTGGCACAAACTTTCCGTGCACACATCAGGCGAAAGGATTCGGCGAAGCGTATTCAATTTGTTGCTTTATTTCCATCCGCACTGAGAAAAGCCAAATGCATCTGTCCCTCGAAGTGGAAACTGGTTTGAAAGTCAAGACGAAGTTGCAGCTCTTCCGTGGTGATGGAGGAGTGGGGGAGCAAACTCCTTGAAGCAGATGAACTCTCGAAATAGTTGATTGCGGAATTTGAATTCGGTGTGACGTCGGCGGCGTCGACGGACGCGCACATTGAATTAATTGCGCAAATTCTCCAATCCACACACACAAAAGGACGAGTGCACTGGGTGCCGCAGACGTGATTTGAGCGAGACCAAACGACAGCAGCGTACGCTTCAATCGCTTAATGGAAAGTTTGCGTACGTGGTGGGGTAATCACATCTCCCTCCATGTGCCAGTGTCCCTAAGTGCACAGATAAATTTAACATTCTTCTGTTTTTATATGACAAACGATTTTAATTCTAGTGGGCGTTGACAGGCATAGCATGGTGTGCCTCAGATGAGCACCTGAAGTGGATAGACTCCCTCCCAAGCATGCTGCGCCATCATGGGAGTCTATAAATTTCAAAATTCCGTACCGAAACGTATGGCAAAGGACTCCTGGTTGGTGGTATTGTGTCTCATGAAAGTTTCAGTGGCTTTTGAAAATTCGATCCGGAGTTGGAGTTTGAAATTTTAATTGAATCAAAATTGAGCCAAGCTCCTCTGGCAGACTGCTGTTGGCATTCCAGGGCAGAGCATCGTGCAGAGGAGATATTCCAATTTGAGTGAAAAAGGAGAGAGCGACACAATGACGGTTTCTGCACGGATGTTAAGAGTGCTTCATTTTGAGGTTGCGATCTGAATGTGCAATTTAATGTACTAAGATAAATGCTGACATTTTTCTTTCGGGACATTCAGAAGACAGTAAAATTTAATAAAGAGAATATTGACATCGGGTGCGACTGGATGGCGACTGTCTGCGGTTCTGAAGAAATTCAGGAATTCGCAAGAAACCTTAATGAAACCAGATTAAAATGCTTGTGGTGAAAGAACTGCGTTCTGGGTGTGTAAGGGCATTTGACCGTACTTGAATTTATGTGGTTTTCGTCTGATGAAACCTGGTTTGTGTGGTGACGTCAGAAAAGGCGGGCGCTATGTTGTTCTTCTTCCTCAGATACACAGTGATGGACGAAACAATAAGAGCAGTACGGAAAACGTCGAACTCTTATCCTGTTCTCACTGAAATAACATTTAATACGACGTCTTTGTTAAAAGCGGAACTTCCTTCCCGACAAAAAAAAAAATCACAACGAAACAACAACATGTGACGAAAATTTGTCTCTAAATGTGAAGGCACTGGCTCAACGTTCCGACAAAATTATAAGACCAGCTTAATTTTTTTTTCCGTTGTGTATAATTGTGTCTTATAGTATTCACTGTAAGTGCAGAAATGACGATATCTGTGTATAGATAGCATCGACTTATTCATGAAAGCAAGAAAAATGGGTCGCGGCGTGCACTCCCCTGCAACCGAAAGGGACTGTATCCGAAGACTTACACAGGAGTGAAAGTCACAGGTGTACATACTAGTAGGAAGATCAAAGACATTTGTTTTTAATGCGCTACAGGCTCAAAAATCTTACATGCGTCCCTGAAGAACATCTCATCAAAAGATGTGTTTAAGGATCAGAATGCCTATATTCTTGCCAAACTTCAAAAGTTTCGATAACATACAAAATACAGTGATGCCAATACAACATCTCCCTCTAAACATTAGAGTTAATATTTACTTCAAAATTTCTTTCAATGGACATTCAATAAAAACATTGCTTTAATCCAAAAATTATGTTTTTCTTACTCTAAACAATAAAATACAAATTAGAATTCATTTTACTTTAATAATTTTTTGAAAATCAAGTTTATAAAGAAATTAACTTTTATGACCGAAATATTCGCTTCCCCGATCTTGTCATAAGGGCATCGTTTGAATTTCGTCTGGGTTTTATCTTTTCCTCCCCCTCTGTAGGTTGCTGTGGACCAGTTCCTCTCTTTTGAGCTTTGTCGGTTGCTGCTTTGAAATGTGGTATTTCCCCATTCGTCCTTGTATCCTTTTCAACACTATGATTAAGTTCATCTAAAGGATTATCGATATTAGAATAAGTGTTTTGATTTAAATAAGGCATTTTTATAAGATGGAATCGGTTTCGTTTAACAATACGTCTATTCGTTTCAATAAGATATGATCTATGTTGTCTTACCGAGATAATTTTTCCAATACTTCGAAGATCAGTTATCCAAACTAGATCTCTCCTCTCCAACATACACAGCTACTTTACTCCATGTCTCCTGTCATAATTATCTTTATACTGTTTCCTGTAGAAAACTTCTTTAGTCCTGATATTTTCCATGTCCGGTTTTGTACAACAGTTTACATCAGGTATCATTTCTCGAAGTCTCCTTCCAAGAAGAAGTACAGCGGGACTCAGTCCATTTTCCAGTGCTGTATTCCTGTGTACTAGCAAAGCTTAATGGAAATCACTTTCGTTCTTTTTTAGTAGGTTTTTGACTATTTTTACTCCGGATTTCGCTGCACCGTTTGCTTGATGGTATTGAGAACTACTCGTTATTATCTTTTTTTTGTTTTTTGTTTTTTTTTTTTGGAGGTTGGGATCAACTACACTAGAGACTCAAATACTGGTCCATTGTACTAGCAGGCAGTAAACTTCATTTAATTTAATTTCTTGCGCTTCTGCGCATTGGTACCGATGTTGTTGTCCCTATTTACCGCACCGAGATAGACGAAGTCCTTGACTGCCTCGGATTTCTGATACTTCATGTGACGCAGTGTCTGAGACATCGATGTCGTGTGTCCGGCTCTGATGACAGATTTTATTTTATTTATTTATTTATTATAATATTAATGTACAATTAAAATTGTAATCAATATGAACTATAGGGGCCAAATAGTTGCGATGACTTACGGCCCTCGAAAAACTTACGTCTATATTGTAATGCTAAATTTTCCTAGGATACTTTTTAAAGTATTAATATTTGATTCGTTTGGCTTCTTGAGGAGATATAGTATGTCTACGTTGTGGTTGAGGTTGTTTTGCGGGGTTGCAGGTTGCGTTGATAAAAAGCATTGACTTAGGAGGTGGGTGATGGTTACTGGTCTACGGCAGGTGAGGCAGTTTGGAGGAGACTCCCTTTTGAGCAGGTGCTGGTGAGTGAATGCGGTGTGTCCAAGACGGAGCCGGATATACATCCTTATATCCGATTTAGGTATATCGGTTGGGAATTTCGGCTGAGTTTTATTGGGGTTAATTATTTGG
This sequence comes from Eristalinus aeneus, assembly GCA_955652365.1. Taxonomy (NCBI): domain Eukaryota; kingdom Metazoa; phylum Arthropoda; class Insecta; order Diptera; family Syrphidae; genus Eristalinus; species Eristalinus aeneus. The sequence goes on from OY019133.1 coordinate 5,772,454, forward strand.
TAGTGATGTTTATAATTCTCCCACTCGCGTAATATTTGTTGTTGGCACTTTTGATTTATGTATCTCTTTAAATCGCATTGAGAGAAGGTGTCATAGGAAAGGATGGGTGCCTTAAGTGCGGCATTCGCAGCAGCATCTGCATATTCATTGCCCACAATTCCAACATGGCCTGGTGTCCATAGCAGTTTTAACTTCGTTTGTGATTTAATGAGGATATCACGGATTTTGGATGGGGTTATAGAGTCGTTTTGTGGATTTGCTACGGCTTTTATAACAGACAGGCTGTCGGAGCAAATAATCCACTTACCTCTTGTTTGGGAATATTTTTTAGCGGCGTGGAGTATAGCTTCTGCTTCTGCGGTGTATATGGAGGCGATGTTCGGTAGGATGCCTTGCGAAATGATCGAGCCTTCTTGATTAACAACTGCATAGGCTGTGTTGTCGTCTGTTTTGGAGCCGTCTGTGTATATAAAGCTCCAACCCGAACGTTTAAACTTTTCGTGGATCGCATTGAATCGAGCTGTGTATACAGTATTGCTAGTTGTATCTTTACGTAGATTGTGCAGGTCCAGAAGTACAGAGTCCTTGTGGAGTAACCATGGTGGATATGTGGGCGTAAACTTGGTGGCTCTCTTGCGAGGTAGGTCTATTTGTTGCCCCCAATGTAGGATGCGGTGGATTGCGGAGGGGATCCTTCGATTATGTCTGTGGGTAATGGCCTTAGCTGTATCTTGGTCAATTATCGATCCCGTTTGGAAGTGGAGTTTTGCATTGAGTCGTGCAGTGGATACAAAATATCTTTCTTCTATAGAAGGAAGTCCGGCTTCAGCGAGAATGTTTCTGACTGGAGTAGTTGGAAATGCTCCAATGCTGGCTCTGGCTGCTTGGTGGTAAGTAGGTGCAACTATGTTTCTTGTAGACTTAGGACAGGAGCCGTATATAGCCAAACCGTAATCTAATTTACTAAGAACTAACATCCTTGAAATATTGCAAAGTGAATTTACATGTATATTACTTTTCTTTGAGGCTAGATATTTAATTATATTGAGTCTTGCAGCTAAAGATTGCTTAAGATTAATACAGTGGGGTTTCCAATTATACCTATTATTAATTAGCAAACCTAGGACGTTAAGGTTAGACACTGTTTCAATCTTAATGTTGTTGAAAACTAATTCTACACTATTACATTTTACTTTCCTACATATGTGAATTAATTTACATTTTTCTAAAGATAATTTAGATCCAGAAGTGTTTGACCATTCACAAATTTCTTTCAGTAATTCCAAGAGTAAATTTTTGGTTTTATTTAAGTCATTGTATTTACATATTATGTAGGCGTCATCGGCATAGATACAATGATCTAAATCTTTATAATTTGTTATGATTTCGCTGAGTTGGTTAAAAGCTATTGAAAAACAAATTACCGATAAAGGAGACCCTTGCGGGATTCCATTACTCAGCGGCATTAATTTAGAGAACATACTGCGGATTTTAACGAAGCATTTTCTGTTAGTTAAAAAGGACTTAAAGTATCCGAACATTTTTGGACCGATGTCCCAATCCCTAAGCTTATTGAGTATAAGGTGGATGCCTACCCGATCGAAGGCTTTCTCAAAATCTAAAGCTAGTATAGTGATGTGGTTGCGGGCGGAGAGCGCTTTGGTAATAGCGAAGTCCAAATGAAGGAGTGCATCAATGCATCCTCTTTTAGGTTTGAAACCGACTTGGTTAGGTGTTAGTAACTTTTTGTGTTCTGCAAACCACATGAACCTATTGGCAATTAATTTTTCTAGTACTTTTGATAAACAGGGAAGTAGTGAAATTGGGCGATAGCTGTTTACGCTAGAGGGGTCTTTCTTAGCTTTGTGTATAGGTATTATGGTAGCTATCTTCCAGCTTTGTGGGATAGTGCCTTTGCTGAAGATGTTGTTATAAAGCGCCAGGAGTCTTGTTTTGGATGATTGAGGAAGGCTTTTAATCATAGGGTAAGAAATTCTATCCCTTCCAGGTGTTTTTCCTACTAATTTAGACAGACACATCTCTAATTCAAGCGGGGTAAAGTCTGATTCTATACGAAGTGTGGCAGACTTCCTAGCTTCTTGTGGGACTATGTTAAGACTTTCCAGTTTCAGCCTGTTAAAAGGTGGGGAGAAGTTGGAGTTATCGGAATTGGTAGACAACGTTTCGGCAAAGAAGTTACAAATATCATTGAGGTTGGTTACAGGACCTTTTGGTGTGTTGATTGAAGCAATGGATTTATGTGTTGGATTGCCTGTCAGAGTCTTGATTTTTTGCCAAACTAAGCTTGGTGTTGAGCTTGGATTAATGTTGCCTGTGAATTCTTGGAAGCTCTTTAATTTGCTGATTTTTAGCAATCTTCTAAAAACAGCATTAGCTTTTTTATAGGCTAGTAAATTGACTTGAGTAGGATATTTCCTGAATACCCTCCAAGTTTTTAATTTTACAGTTCTAAGTCGAGCCAAATCAGGGTTCCACCAGGGCACAGATCGTTTGTGAGGTATAGGCGAAGTTTGAGGTATGGCCACATTAGCTGCACTACGAATGGCTTTGAGTATAATAGCAGCTTCTCTATTTACACATTGGATGGGAAATGGTGTCTTAGAAAGATTAGCCTCCAGAATGTTTTGGAAAAGTTTCCAATTAGCTAGCTCAGTTTTAAATCTAGGTATGTGATTATTAACATCCCGTATGTTGGATAAGCACAGTGAGATGGAAATGGGAAAGTGGTCGCTGTTGTGCAAGTCCTCAGCAATACTCCAAGTTATTTTTGGGAGCAGAATTGGTGAGCAGCAAGAAACGTCTACGTGAGTAAGCGTGCTATGAGTAGAGAAGTGAGTAGGGGAACCATCGTTTAGAATGGCTAAGTCAGACTTGACGATGAAGTTTTCGATAATCAAACCCCTTGAGTTGTTCTTAGGTGAGCCCCAAAGCACACTCCAGGCGTTGAAATCGCCCGTGAGAATATATGGAGGTTGCACTTGCCGAATAATGTTATCCAAATCTGTGGAAGCGAAAGTTTGTCCAGGTGGGATGTATATACAGAGAATCGTAACTTTGAGACCCATATTAACTTGTACTGCAGTGGATAAGATGTTTGACACAATTGGCTTGTGAGTGTGCGGAATATGATCTTTTATCAGTATACCGATACCGTGCACTGAGTTTAGGTTGCCAGGTGAGTTAGAAAAGTAGCCAATGTATGATTTTGGTAACTTTGGGACTTTATTATATGAAAGATGAGTTTCTTGTAAAGAGATGATATCATATTTGCGATCTTTCATTATAAGATTAAGATCGTCATAATTGTTCATGTAGCCGTTAAGGTTCCATTGCAAAATGTTAAAAGATTGGAATGTATTCTGTTGACGGGTATGTTGGTGTATATCTGTTAGTCGATGATTGATCCCGCGGGAGGGAGTGGGTTGCCGACCACATGCAGTGGATGGCGACCCGTCCCCTACCGCGATTGCAACCATCGACGGTGGGGTAGCAGAGGTTATGTTTTTATATGTGTTCATTTTTGTTAAGAGAGTTGATTAAGCTGTCGCTTGAGTAGTTTGTGGGATTATTAAGAGAGTGTGTTTTTGGAAGAGAAGAGTTAATGTGTGTTGTAGGTTGGTTCGGAGTTGGTAAGGTGGGATCACTATTAAGAGAGTTTGTTTTGGTTAATCGTGAGAGAGTTTTCTGTTTGTAAGAGGAGAGTGTTGGTTGATCAGTTGAAATGCTTGGGTTGTGTGATGCAACTGCAGTGAGTGGCAGAGGTGAAGAAGGCTTAGGAGATCGGTTGATCACGTGAGTGAGCGGTGCTGTTTGTGATGCAGAGGTGTTAGACTGAGGGGTGGGTTCTGTGGAAGAGGAATTTTGAGTTTGGGGAGTGTTGTTAATTAGCGTTTTTTTGATGCGCTCAGAAAGAGAAAATGTATTGGAGGAGTGTTGTTTGTTAAGATCACTGTATGTGCGTCTAGCTACACTCATGCTACATTTGTCTCTGATTTTTATTGCTAAAATCTCTTTGTTTTGTAAGAATTTAGGACAGTCTTTAGAAGCAGAAGAATGAGCATCAAAACAGTTAGCGCACATCAACCTTGTGCAGGGCTCGGGGTCATGAGGAGGTAGATTGCAGTTGACGCAGACTTTGCTTCTGGTGCACCTTTTCAATGTATGGCCCAGGAGTTGACAGTTTCGGCATCTCATAGGAGGGGGGATATATTCTCTTACCTTCGCTTTGTACCAACCAATTTCAACGGTTTGAGGCAGGTGATAGAGATCGAAAGTGAATACCATAAGGCCCGTAGGTTCGGTTTTATCATTGATTTTTTTTGAGAATTTGTACACTTCGGAAACGCCTTGCGATCTCATTTCTGAAATAATTTCCGATTCTTGCACATTTTTTAGCCAAGGTGCGTACACTACACCCTTGGAGGAGTTCAGTTGCTTATGGAGGCTAGCAGTGACTGGTATCTGGCCAGCTAAGACACTTGTTTTTAGGAACTTATCAGCAATAATTTGGCTCTTCGCTAAGAGAAGAATACTGCCGTCTTTCAATATGGAGATGTTATCGTACTCCGTGCTGATGGCGTCAATAGATTTTCTTAAGACAAAAATACTTACGGACGAAATAGGTTTGTCCTCGGATTTGGCTGTTATTAAGACAAATTTGGGGTTTTTAGTATTACGGATGGTAGGTAACTCCGGGAACTCAAACGGAGATGTATTCCGTTTATTTTTCTTAGCTTTGGGTTGTTCAGTAGACATATCTGATAATATGTCAAACTGATTACCGGATTTATTACGCGGCCCCGGTGGGCCCATAATGAGTCTAATCAGCAAACAAGTGAGAAAATATTAATCACTTTATGAAGAGAAGAATGAGAAGTAATTTAATTTGATAATAACCGACAAGAGTTTAGGCGGGAAGATGTTACAAAAGAGAAAGGCGTCGAACGGCAGTAGAAGTGAACGAGATGTTTACGCTACGAGAGCCAGACGATGACTGTCTGATGACAGAATACTTCGTTTAGATTCATTTACCGCCGATACCAATTGTATACCAAAACCATCGATGTTGTGTGTCCGTCTCTGATGACAGAATACTTCGTTTGGCTTCATTTACCGCCGAAACCAATTGTAGGCCCTTCCAATGTCAGCAAACGCCTTATTGCCTGCTCGCTGTGTTCTTCCAACCACGTCAATGTCGTCGGCGTATGCAGAAGATCTTGACTCAGTTTGTTGACTTGTGAGTTACGCACGATCTCTTTCAGAACGATGTTAAAGAAGGCACATGACAGCGCGTCGCATTGTGTAAAACTTTCGTTCTTGTTGAAGGCCTCAATGAGCTAGACACCGACGAAAACAGAAAAGCTAGAGTTCTCCATCGTCATTCTACACAATCTGACAAGTTTGGTATAAATGCCAAAACTTTAGGTGTCACCACAAAGCTGCTCCCTAAGCACACTGTCATGTGTGGCCTTAAAATCGGCAAATTGTTCCTGAGTGTCGAACTGTACCTCTTGGGTCTTTTCCAGGAGCTGTTGAAAAATGAATGCCTGGTCTATTGCAGACTTCCGCGCCCTGAAAGAAGACTTTTAAATTTGTTGCCTTACACCTTCAGATGCCCACACAATATGGCAGAGAGGATCTTGTACGCGATGTTGGGGAAGTTGTTTTCTCGACAGGTGACACAGTCAAAGGGGTTTTCTTTCCTGTGCACCGGACAAACGACACTGAGATATCACTCATCGGCCATGCTTTCCTTCGACCATATCGTACAGATGCTGGTGCGTGCATACAAATAATTCGTCTCCATCGATATTGATCAGTTTTGCGGACAATCTATCAGCTGCTGGCCTTATTCGATTTCAGTTTCGATATTGCTACCTTGACACTGTCTTAATCGCTGGACGGAAAAATTTTCTATCATCATCTCCATAGAGTGAAAAATTCTCTCTAACAGCGGGGTTTGAGCTATAAGTGCTGTTTATGATTCTGCAGAGATTTTCTTTCCGGATAGTCTTTACAGATTATCGGGACGGTTTCCTCAAAAATTAATTAATTGTATGGGGTGACAGTCCACAGGGAGACCAAGGCCAAACTCGCTCATCAACTACTTGTGTGTGCGCGCTACTGTTCTCTCACGAGAAGAAAGAACCTACATTTTTTTACCCGTCTCCGAACGGAGAAGTTCGAGCAGCATTTCCTTAGACAGTTATTACTCTTTGAGTGTTGTCAGTAGCTCGAGAGAGATGGTGCCGTAAAAAACTGAGGGGTGTTAAGCCGGAAATTGAACATGGGACCTTCCGTGTGTGAGTATCGAACCCTGCTTACTACGCCACGGTGGCCACCTTCCTCATAAATAGAAAAAAATATATTTGACAGTGAACCAAAAAAAAAAAAAAACTGGGACACTTATTACCTTCAAATTCAGCTTGAAATATCTCAGCCATTTTTTAATATATTAAAACGAAATAAATTGCATATGAAACTGCAGTTTAATACTGTTTCAGTAATCCAAACACATTTATTGCTAATTTTTTAATTTAAGCAACTAAAGGTTTAATTAAAAAATAGTGCAAAATCACCGGCAAAAAAAACTGGGACAGTTACAAAAAAATTAAAATAATTACTTTTTGTAATATTTTGTGTGTTGTCCTCTTGCTTGTGTAACTTCCTGCAATAATCTGTTCATCGATCTTTCGTTACAGCCGATGGAATTTTTTGCCATTCTTCATACAATGCTGTCTTTAACTCGTCTCCGGTAAAAGGGGTCCTTTTCTGAACTTCCTTTTCTGAAACAGCACAAAGGTGCTCTGTGGGATGCCGCTACACCTTATTTATGTTCCAAATGCACCAATCTTTTGTTATACTGGCTTTGTGCTTTGGATCATTATCATGCAACAGTATTACACCTGGCGGTAGTCCCAATTTTTCTTTGGTTTCGGGGATACAACGTTTTAGGACATCAACGTATCCAAACTTTGTTAAATTTCCTTCAATTACATGAGGAGAACCAACTCCGTTTGTTGCCATTGAACCCCAAACCATTATGTTCCCACCAGCATGCTTAACTGTAGAAGTGACATTTTCGGGATCCAAAGCGGTTCCGTTCCTCTTTCACACAAAGCGTCGGCCATCAATTCCGGAAATGTTAAATTTTGATTCGTCACAAAAAATTACTTGATTCCAGAACTCATCCCTCTTCTGCGCGTACTTCTTGGCATACTCCAGTCGCTCTCTTATGTTTCTTTCTTATAAGGCTGGCTTTTTGCGAGGTGTGCGGGCTTTTAGATAATTTTTATGTAAAAAATTGCGCAATGTTTGCGGATCAACTACCGCAATTTTTTCTTTCTTCACAGTTTTGACAATTTCCACAGCTGATTCCTTCAGACTTCTATTTACCGCCCTTCATATTCTTCGTTTATTTTGATCCGTAGAAATTTTGGAATGCCTTCCACTTCCCGAAACGCGATGAAGAAAACCGTTATCTTTAAAAGACTTTACAATATTGAAGACTGTTGATTTAGGTTTGTTAACTAATAATTGTAATCATAATAATTGTTGGCGGTACAGTCCAAAGGGAGACCAGGGCCTAGCTTGCTCATCAACTACTCTTGTTGTGCGCGTTACTGTTCTCTCACGAGTAGAAGGGACCTATAGTTTTTTTCTGACTCCGAACGGCGAGATTTGAGAAGCTTTCTTAGACAGTTATTACTCTTTGAGTGTTGTCAGCAGCTCGAAAGAGGTGGTGCCGTGAAAAATTAGAAAAATTGGTGTTGAGCTCGGAGTCGAACCTAGACCCTTCGGCGTGTGAGCGTCGCACTCTACCCACTACGCCACGGCGACCACTAGGTTTGTTAACTACTGAAGAAATTTCGCGAATACTATAATTTTGTTCATAATAATTAATTATTAAAACGGGACGTCTGTTTATTTTCTATTTTTTTAACAAAAAATTTGAATTACGTAAATATGCAATTGTAAACAACTTGACAGAGTAGCTGAGGTAATCCTTGATTAAAGATAAGGATATAAAAGCAACGGTACATTATTTCTGATCTTGGAAAACAAATGTCCCAGTTTTTTTTTTTTGATCGATGAACTTGCACTATTTTTGATTTAAACCTTTAGTTGTTAAATTTAAAAAATTAACAATAAATGTGTTTGGATTACTGAAACCGTATTAAGCTGCAGTTTCATATGCAATTTATTTCGTTTTAAGTAATGGTGTCCTAACAAGAACGCAAGATTTAAGTTTGGCGCCATTCAAATTGTCATTGTTTGACATTCGAGCAATTATAATTGTTGGACGCAAGAATACATGAAAAAATGGCTGAGATATTTCAAGGTACATTTGAAGGTAATAAGTATCCCAGTTTTTTTTGGTGCGCTATATGTGGCCTTCGTGGCGTAGTGGGTAGAGTGCGACGCTCACACGCCGAAGGGTCTAGGGTCGATTCCCGGCTGAAAACCTCGAATTTTTCACGGCACCACCTCTTTCAAGCTGCTGACAACACTTCTAGAGTAAGAATTGTCTAAGAAAGCTTCTCAAACTTCGCCGTTCGGAGTCGGCAAAAAACTGTAGGTCCCTTCTACTCGTGAGAAAACAGTACAGTACAGAACACACAGTACAGTGCGTACAACATGAGTAACTAATGAGCGAGCTAAGCCCTGGTCATCCTGTGGACTGTCGCGCCAACAATTATTATTATTGTATATAGCGGCATATCGCCAACAAGAATCTATAAAAAGGAAGAAAAATTGTCTCGAAAAATGGGGGGGGGGTTACCTTATGGTAAAGTGTTGCAAATTTGTGGGGCTGGCTCTTAGCTCAGATCAATGTATAGCAACCAACAGCTCAAGTATTCGGAGAACCAACATGTCTCCAAACACATAGATGAGACAAACTGTGGCATTTAAAACTTTTTCACCTGATCTGGGATAAAACCAAAATTGAAAGCAATCAAAAGCAGACCAACTTCTTATGAAGTGAAGGATGCAAAACTCTCTTGATTAAAACTCCTTCTCTTCAGTCAACAGTAGTCAAATGGTTCGCCTTCTTAATTGAGAAGAGGAATACTAGAGCTGGACACAACCCCAAAAGGCCAAAAACCCGCGTGTCTAGTTATGAAAAGGTAAATCCGCTCGTTCCGAGAACTATCAACAGCACCGAACTCAAACATTTATCATCCTTGAATATTTCATTTTGGTAAAAGCAATCTTCCAGCCTGCACCCAGCCTTTCATTAGAATTTGTGCCCCACTTAGTGGGGGGGTGAGTGCAGCTGCCGTAGACCTCTAAGCCACACTCCATCATACTTTTTGCAGCTATCCTTGGTCCCGTCTCCAGACAGGCCGAACTGCTCATACTAATTTCAGTCTACTCCAGAAGTTGCATGTAAGCGGTGCCTCCAGATTGAAGTCCCCCTCCCCCAGTCTGTGAGTGAGTAACACTAAGAACATAACAAATTGCATCAGAGATACGTACAGCTACTTACGGCGCTCCTCCGGGTGAGCTAATCCCCGAGAGCTTATTTCCTCGATACTGCTGCTCCTTGGAAAGAGGTTTCAGCACTCCCGGCAACAGAGTGCAGTGAGGGAATCCCTGATCCACAATTTACCATTCCATCGCTGCACAAAATCCACCCAATAATTCATCTTCTACAACAATACTGCCGCCGACTCCTGCTGATGGTGCAAGTGACTGCTGCCTGGTGGTTGCTTGCTGGTGGCTGGGTTCTCCTTCGACTCCTTATTCTTTCTCCGGAGCCACGGCATGCAATCCAACGGATATCTGTTCGAACACAAGAAAATCGCGTTTTGTGATTTATCCACTGCGCCATCGTCGTCATGCGGGCCAGCAGGGCGGGCAAGGGCAAACGAGGATATCGTATACGTGCATGCGCCTTAAAATAGGATGCACTCCGAGATTGAATTGCCAATGTCTGACCGGTTCACTGCACACGCTAATCAAAAGGTCAACGAGTACACAGGGAAATGCGGCGGCAGCGAAGGAAAAAACACGCAAAACGGATCCTTCTCCGCTATAATTACCCTATTTTCCTCTCAAATTTATTTTTTTTTTTTTTTTTGTTCATTTCACTTTTTATGAACGGAGGTTTTTCTGTGTTCTTTTCTCTCGCAGCGAGGAGAATGTGTGGAAACTGTGCGAACAAGTAAAAAAGACTCGGCCCGAGGAACTCTCCAAATGCTACGCTGTGTTCGTTTCAAATGAAGGACGAACGGTGCCACTGTGGCGGCAGAAGGCCGGACGCGGAGATGACCAAGTCGTTATATGGGTGAGTTTTTTTTCGATTTGTTTCTTTTTTTTTTTGCTTGCATTCATAAATCTATTCAAATTCCAATGTTCAGTGAGTCTAATGCTGGCGCTCTGATCGATGGTTGTTGGGTTGAACGGCAGATGCCCCAGATGGCGGGGGTGAGTGAATGTTTTTCGTTGACCTCTGTTGCAACTCACTGCAGGATACCTCTGCACGAAATCGGTTTCTGTTTGTCCAGCTTAATTGGTTTACTTGCATTTCATTCGCTTAATTGAAACAGTTTTTGATTTGAAATCAATGTTTAAAGTGCCCTCGGGGGATAATTAATTAAAAAATGTAGAAGGCATGTGCACTGAAAAATTGTCTGAAATTGGAGTGGCCGGATGTGTATATCGGTATTTGTGGGAATGGATTGAAATGAATTCAAGGATTTTCTGAGAGAGGGGTAAGTTGTGGGGGCTACATTTCACCGGACTTCGGTGGGAATAGAGAAATATTGGTCCGTTTTCAAAAGATGGCGCCACCTGCACATTGCGGCCGATCTTGGAAGCGACTAGCTACTTCACTGGAAAGCTGTGCCATTGGGAAGCAATAATCAGTGAGCATTAGCATCTTTATTAGAGAGATTGTTGTTTCTTTTCATGTCTTCGAAAATATTCTTATCAGTCTTAAATAAATAGCATTTGTTGGAAGTCTTGATTTTCATTTTTTATTAGAAGAAAAGTGCAACTGAAGCACATCGAGTGCTTGGAGAAGTATATCATGTGTCTGCTCAAATCGATAAATCAAGCCGTGAGTGGTTTTGAGTCTTAAAAGTGGTAAGCTTGGCGTCGAAGGCAAACAGCTCCGTGGTCAGGCCAAAAAAATTTTAAAATGAGGAATTGGGGCTGAGTCAAGAACTGTGTCAAAAGCAAAGTAAACTCGCAGTATCGCTGGGAGAAACTCAGCAAAATATTTCCGTTCAAAATTTTGATCTATTCAAAAATATGGAAATTGGGTGCTTCCTTTTCTTCTTCTTCTTGTGGCGCTACAGCCCGGGGTGGACCTGGGCCTCAACGAGCATGCCTCTCCAGTCAGCACGATCTTTCGCCAGCTGTCTCCAGCTGTGCACTCCAAGTTGGTTGAGGTCCTTCTCCTCTTGTGTTTTCCACTTTAGTCTAGGTCGTCCTCTGTTGCGTTGCCCCAATGGTTCGGATTCAAAAACTTTTTCGGCCGGAGCAGTGATGTCCATACGCTCTACATAGCCTAGCCTTCTTAAGGGTTATACCCGAGGACGCGTGACTTGGCGCATGCCGCTGTACAGCCCAAATATTTCGTGGTTAAATCTGCTCCTTCAGATGCCATCAAAGCAAACAGGACCAAAAATCGCAGGCAAAACTTTTCTCTCGAAAAGACTAAGGGCTTCTCAAGCGCTTTTGCTAACGTCTAAGTTTAAATAAAAGTTGGACGGCGATGATCAAGCTGTTATATAAAGCGATCTTAGTCCTTCGAAAGAGGGCTTTATTACTCAATTGCCTCTTGAGCCCAAAGAAACAGCGAATGGCAAGAGTGATTCTGCGTGTGATTGGGTACAGTGCAAGATAAATTCAAGATATAACTTCGGATCTGCTTCTTGAAAGACATCAAAAGAAGGGTTTGTTGCAACGCATCGTAAATAAACTACTATATACTACTTTACAAAGCCTGGTGGACTCCTTCCATCATAGTTTTCATCGACTACAAGAAAAAACATCCATGGTTCAAAGGATATGCGTTGCATATACCGCAACCAGGCGGGTTCAGTGTAATACAGCTGCTAAAATCGCTAGAACCCTTTTGTGGGAAACGTTATAGAGTGAAACTAATGCGTTTAAGCAGTGGGATTCATGAAAAACAGCCAAACACAAGCGAGAGGCATAACGAGGTATTTCTGCAGCATCAAGCGGTTGTAATAATAATAATTAAATGGCGCGACCGTGCACAAGGGGACCAGGGCCTAACTTGGTCATCAAGTACTCATGCTGTGCCTGCTACTGTTCTCTCACGAGTAGAAGGGACCTACAGTTTTTGCCGACTCTGAACGGCGTAGTTTGAGAAGCTTTTCCTTCTACAGTTATTACTCTTTGAGCGTTCTTAGCATCTTGAAAGGGATGGTGCCGTGAAAAATCCGAGGTGGAGATATGAACCTGGATCTTCAGCGTGTGAGCGTCGTACTCTACCCACTAGGCCACAATAGCCACCACATCAAGTGGTTGTAGCGGTCAAAAACTCTCTGAAAACGCTGAAAGGGAGGCATTTGATAAAGCACTTCAAAGTACGACATCAAATCTTTTGCAAGAAATGACTCATAGGAGAGAATGATTTCCATTGGGAAGCAATAATCAGTGAGCATTAGCATCTTTATTAGAGAGATTATTTTTTCTTTTCATTTCTTCGAAAATTTCCTTATTAGTCTTAAATAAAAAGCATTTGCAGGAAGTTTTGATTTTCATTTTTTATTAGAAGAAAAGTGAAACTGAAGCACATCGAGTGCTTGGAGAAGTATATCATGTGTCTGCTCAAATCGATAAATCAAGCCGTGAGTGGTTTTGAGTCTTAAAAGTGGTAAGCTTGGCGTCGAAGGCAAACAGCTCCGTGGTCAGGCCAAAAAATTTTAAAATGAGGAATTGCAGCTGGATCAAGAACTGTGTCAAAAGCAAAGTAAACTCGCAGTATCGCTGGGAGAAACTCAGCAAAATATTTCCGTTCAAAATGTTGATCTATTCAAAAATATGGAAATTGGGTGCTTCTTTTTCTTCTTCTTCTTGTGGCTCTACAGCCCGGGGTGGACCTGGGCCTCAACCAGCATGCCTCTCCAGTCAGCACGATCTTTCGGCAGCTGTCTCCAGTTGCGCAATCCTAGTTGGTTAAGGTCCTTCTCCACTTGTGTGCGCCATTTTAGTCTAGGTCGTCCTCTGTTGCATTGTCCCAATGGTACAGATTCAAAGACTTTTCGGGCCGGAACAGTGGTGTTCGTACGCTCTACATCGCCTAGCCATCTTGTGGGTTGTATCCGAGGACTCCTGACCAGGGGCATGTCGCTGTACAGCCCAAAGAGTTCGTCGCTAAATCTGCTCCTTCAAGTGCCATCAAAGCAAAGAGGACCAAAAATCGCAAGCAAAACTTTTCTCTCGAAAAGACTAAGGGGTTCCTCATCCGCCTTTGCTAACGTCCAAGTTTCCGCGCCATATAGTTGGACGGGGATGATCAAGCTGTTATATAAAGCGATCTTAGTCCTTCGAGAGAGGGCTTTATTACTCAATTGCCTCTTGAGCCCAAAGAAACGGCGAATGGCAGGAGTGATTCTGCGTGTGATTGGGTGCTGTGCAAGTTAAATTCAAGATATAACTTCGGAACTGCTTCTTGAAAGACATCAAAAGAAGGGTTTGTTGCAACGCATCGTAAATAAACTACTATATACTACTTTACAAAGCCTGGTGGACTCCTTCCATCATAGTTTTCATCGACTACAAGAACATCCATGGTTCAAAGGATATGTGTTGCATATACCGCAACCAGGCGGGTTCAGTGTAATATGAGCTGCTAAAATCGCTAGAACCCTTTTGTGGGAAACGTTATAGAGTGAAACTAATGCGTTTAAGCAGTGGGGTTCATGAAAAACAGCCAAACACAAGCGAGAGGCATAACGAGGTAATTTTGCAGCATCAAGCGGTTGTAATAATAATAATTAAATGGCGCGACCGTCCACAAGGGGACCAGGGCCTAACTTGGTCATCAAGTACTCATGCTGTGCCTGCTACTGTTCTCTCACGAGTAGAAGGGACCTACAGTTTTTGCCGACTCTGAACGGCGTAGTTTGAGAAGCTTTTCCTTCTACAGTTATTACTCTTTGAGCGTTCTTAGCATCTTGAAAGGGATGGTGCCGTGAAAAATCCGAGGTGGAGATATGAACCTGGATCTTCAGCGTGTGAGCGTCGTACTCTACCCACTAGGCCACAATAGCCACCACATCAAGTGGTTGTAGCGGTCAAAAACTCTCTGAAAACGCTGAAAGGGAGGCATTTGATAAAGCACTTCAAAGTACGACATCAAATCTTTTGCAAGAAATGACTCATAGGAGAGAATGATTTCCAGGGAGCTTGTGTTTGAAATAAAGCATCATTAATTTGCTAAAAAGCAAACATTTGGTTCCGGCTTTGCAAAATGCAGCTCTTCTGTGTTTTCTCTTTACCATTTATTCGTATGGTCCTGGCGTTTTTTGGTTTTTTTTTTTCAAAACTTGGAGTATATCATGGTTCTTTGCATACCCTATGTCGGTGCCAAGTGGAATGATCTTGATGAGCAACTATCGTGGTCTGAAAGTGACGACTAGGAACCTCCTCATGTAGCAAAGCCATAATTGTCTGTCTTCGTGGCTTTTTTCACAGCTTGTTTAGATTCGTATCTCGTTCGAGTTCAATGATCAAAGCCTGGATGCAAGGTCATTCGATTAGAGGTTTCTATACCTTATATGCAACAAATTTGCTTGTTTACCAGGTATGCCGGTATGAAACGTTTTTCGAAAATAGTACACTTATTATTAATGGGAAAGTAAAAACATTTTATTCAAAGTATTGACTATTGTTTTCTACTCATTTTGACCAGCTTTCTGGTAATTTGTGATAACCACGCCAATAAAATTGTTCGTCTTTTAAAGTAAACCAATCAGACACCTAATTTTCGACCTCCTCGTAGGAATCAAAGTGCTGCTCAGCCAATGCGTGTCCCATCGATGAAAACAAATGGTAGTCGGAAGCCAAGTCTGGTGAATACGGCAGGTGGAGTAGCTGCTTCCATCCAAGTGTTTTGATTGTTCCCTTAACCGGTTTTGCTTTGTGTGCAGGTGCATTGTCTTGGAGCCAAATTACCTTGTCGTGTCTTCTGGCCCATTCTGGTCGTTTCTCAATCAATGCATGGTTCAAATTGATCATTTGTTGTCGGTAACGATGAGTATTAATGGTTTCACCAGGTTTTAGGAGCTCGTGGTACAGCACACCTTTCTGTTCCCACCAAACACACAGCATTGTCTTCTTGCCGAATCGATCTGATTTTGCAGTCGATGTTGATGGTTGTCCTAGATTAACCCATGATTTTTTCAGATTAGGGTTCTTAAAATAAATCCATTTTTCATCGCCAGTAACAATCCGATGCAAAACCAATTTTCTTTCGTATCTTTGAAGCAAAATTTCGGTTTTCCATCTGTCTTTCATTCAATTCATGTGGCACCCATATTCCACACTTTTGGATCTTTCCCATAGCTTTTAAACGGTCAGAAATTGTTTTTTGTGCAACATTTAACAATGCTGCAATTTGCTTTTAACTCAAAGTGTCATTTCCATCCAATATCGTTTGCAATTCGGCGTCTTCAAACTTTTTTGGCGGTCTTCCACGTTCTTCATTTCTCACATCAAAATCAATATTTCTGAACCCTTGAAACCATCTTTTGGATGTTGCTTCTGATAGAGCATGATCACCATATGCCTCGACAAGCATTCGATGCGACTCTGCAGCACTTTTCTTCAAATGAAAACAAAAAATTAATGCTTTCCGCAAATCATCACTTTCTGGTACGAAATTCGACATTTTTAACACCACGAAAACTTATGATGTTGTCTGTTCAATTACTTGATGTATACTAAATATTTTTCACAGATGTCATAGCCAACACAAAAAAAAAATAAGAGCTCGTTCACAACAAATGTTCCCTATGGAGACATTTGTATCTTGATGCTCACTTCATACCGGTATACCTGTATAGCTTTCGTGCTGAAAATGTGTCTCATTGCTACGTCTTCACTCTGTGAACCATCAGTAGTTCAGTTGAATTTTCTAAGGCAATGCCAATCCAAACGCATTAAAAAGAATGAACACCTTAAAATCGATGGATTCAAGTTATGAGCGACATCTAACACTTACAGGGGGACCAGGGCCCAGCTTGCTCATCAACTACTCGACTTACAGTTTTTTGCCGCCTCCGAACGGCTAAGTTTGAGAAGCTTTCTTAGACAGTTAATACTATTTTAGTGTTGTTCGAAGAAGGTGGTGCCGTGAAAAATTCGAGGTGTTCAGCTGGGAATCGAATCTAGAGCCTTCGGCGTGTAAGCGTTGCACTCTACCCACTACGCCACGACGGCCACAGAGAAGTACTCATACTGGAAATTTATCTGAGACTTACATGAAAACTTGGACAACGATTAGAATGCAATAACTTGTAATAGAAGTCGAGTTAAGTAATTGTTTTCCAAGAGAGTTGGTGCTTCATCAGTGAGTCTCACACTCAGACATAAAAAACATTAGGAAATCATTTCCTGTGGTCAAAAACTTATTTTGTTAAAAAAAGTTTCCGTTTTTGGTATTTACCGTAGGACCTCTGGTGTTCCATAGGGCTGTGTTTTGTCTCCTACACCCTTCCTCATTTCAAAATGATTTCTTATCAGCCACTTCTAATCCATTCCACTCCTTTGCAGAAAACAGTTCCCTCAGCTTTTCATATTCCTTCATTGGCTGTCGCCTCTTCTCTTTTGTCATAGACTTGGAACGGCAGCGCATAATAATCTCATTAAATTTCGTTTTTAACAGCACGTTTGAAGTAAAATGAATAGAATGAAATTTAATGCACCCAAATTGTTGTCTACTGTCACTTAAGCGATACCAAATTAACCAGCCATTATCCACCAATGGCTCTTGCGTTGTTGAAATTGAACGAGTTTCCAGCCTCGATATGCGTATCAAACCAACAATAAATTGAAACGATCACATACTTGTGGTTGCCAAAGATTCAACGAAATGCTCAAGTGCATCAGCACCAGCACACGAATATAAAATGCTCTTTTAGCTCAAAACTTCACCCTCATTTCACTCCACAAGCATTTAAAACCAATGTATACTGGTACCTTCTTTCCCTCTCTCCCTCTAAATCTTCAGCTGATGCTGTGACTTAGTCTATGTCACTTAAGGGTACCAGAAATCATTTAGCGGGTCCCAACTATAATAAAAACAATATCTCACCTAAGAAATGTTATTTTGTTAACGGTGAGTGAACGTGACTCTCCGACTACAAATAACAAATAAGACATCACTCAATAAGTCCCTGGACTGCAAACATTACTAAATAAGTCCCTGAATAGACTTCTAAAGAGCGCTCCTAACAAAAAATCCATATTATTTTTAGCAAGTACAAACATTTAAATGATACTTGTCAAATTTTCATGATGAGTGACGCTACTTTTGCGACTTTAAAAAACAATGGAAAAAACAGGATTCCGTGTGTTGACTTAACACTGCTTTTAGAATAATAATTGTTGGCGCTTCAGTCCAAAGGGGGACCAGGGCCTAGCTTGCTCATCAACTACTCGTGTTGTGCGCGCTACTGTTCTCTCACGAGTAAAAGGGACCCACAGTTTTTTGCCGACTCCGAACGGCGAAATTCGAGAAGCTTTCTGAGACAGTTATTCTCTTTGAGTGTTGTCAGCAGCTCGAAAGAGGTGGTGCCGTGAAAAAATTCGAAAAATTGGTGTTGAGCTGGGTATCGAACCTACAACCTTCAGCGTGTGTGCGTCGCACTCTACCCACTACGCCACGGCGGCCATTTTTAGCAAGTACAAACATTTAAATGATACTTGTAAAATTCATGACAATTGGCGCTACTTTTGCGATTTTAAAAAACAATGGAAAAAACAGAATTCCGTGTGTTGACTTAGCACTGCTCTTAGATGACAAAAAATACCGTGAAAGCTCAGCAATGGGTAGAAAAGTGTTACAGAGACATTGCTCTATCAAAAACATATATTTTTCGGTGGTATGCTGACCTTAAATGTAACCGTACAGACAGCAACGATGCTGAAAGCTCTGGAAGTCCAATTGAGGTGGTTACAACTGAAAATGTTAGAAAAAAGTACACAAAAACGTTTTGGAAAACCGCAAAGTAAAATTGCGTGAGATATCTATTTTGCATGAACATTTGTCCATGAGAAAGCTGTTTTCGAAATGGGTGCCGCATTTTCTAACAATTAATCAAAAACAACAACGTGTCCATGATTCTGGGAGCTGTATGGAGTTCTTTTGCCAAAATAAACAGAACTTTTTGCATCGGTATGTCACAATGGATGAAACATGGGTCAACCACTACACTCCAGAGTCAAGTCGGCAGTCAGCGGAATGGATAGCAGTCGGTGAACCATGCCCAAAGAGTCCAAACACACAAAGGTCCGCTGGCAAGGTTATGGCATCCGTCTTTTGGGATGCATGCGGAATATTATTCATCGGCTATCTTAAGAGAGGCAAAAGGATCAACAGCGAATACTCCATAACATTATTGGTATTGGTGCATTTGAAATTGCAAATATGAAGAAGAAAAAAGTTCACTTCCAGCTAGACAATGCACCGTGTTACAAGTCGTTGGATACCATGGTTAACTTGCATGAATTGGACTTCGAATTGTTTCCGCACCCTCCGCATTGTTCAGATCTGGCTTCCAGCGACCTCTACCTCTTTTCAGAATCAGAGGAGGAGCTCGCCGAAGCTGAAGCCTATTTTGAGGGCAAAGATAAATCGTTCTATAAAGAAAGATATCGAAATGTTAGAGCCGCGTTGGACTGATTGTAACCCCCTTGACGGAAACTTTGTTGCTGAATAAAGTCGACTTTTGTCTAAAAAGTGTTTTTTTATTGACTAATCCCGGGACTCATTTAGTGATGTGTTACATGCTTTGTTCCACGAGCATTTCAACGCCTTAAGCTTCAACTAAACCCAAGAATTTCAACCCATAGTTTGATACATCGCCGATTTCTTTCAGCCGACTCACCTTATGGTACAAGCAACTCTAAAGAAATTATTAACGAGAAAGCAAGTCACAAACTTTGGTGAATTTCCTTTTTCCTTGAAAGCAACTTCAAGTTTATAGACGCTGGTATGCATAACTTTGCAGAGGAAATGTTTCGTTGTGCTTTCCAACCTGCAAACACTGCCAATGACTTCCGACCTGTAATCCTCCTCCAATTTGAGCAAAAACTGAACTCATCTTCGATGTGGTTCATAACCCAACCGCAAATTGTTCCCCAGCATTCCCCGCAGGCTTGGAAATTTAGAGTGAAAAAAGAGACTAACTTTTCTTGTTTATCTTCTGCCCGGCTGGCTTGTTGCATTCCAACACCACAAGAGATACGGTCCTGTGACACACAGAACGTACACCTCCCACCCCCATTCAGATTGGGAGGCAAATAATTAATTAATTTTCCCTCGAGCTGACACAAGATGCAGAAAATCCGATGATAGGACATGTAAACCCTTAAATTCAACATACCCATGGCCGGCGGCCGCTTCGGCTGAACACCGGCTGCAGAAAAGTTCATCAAGCTGCCGAGTTGCCGGTCTGGCACCAAATATTGACCGAACTAATTTGACTTTAATAACTTAAAAGCCGCAAAGGCGCCCACCAAAGTCACTCGTGTAACACTTCCAGAGCGGCTTCGCCCACTCCGAGCATCCGTGAAATTGCCAATCAAAAGTTTTCGCAACCTTCCCACCTTTCACACGCCCGACACGTTGTGTAACGAATGCATCGACAATGACACGACACGACACTGCCCCCGCCTCTGTCACCCGGCTGCAGCCACCTCCTGATCCAGTTAATTGATAAAGACCACCATGCGGGTGGGCGGGTGTGTGCTTTTCGGTGACACTTACTTCATTCTCACGCTTGGTTTTTATCGCAGACAACTTCCGAAAAGTTTTGCAATTTATTGGCAGACCGCCTCATCACCCCTCCCGCCGGAACCTCTAGGGAATCCGGAAATCACGGTGAATGCACTGAGAATCATCTGTCAGGACGGATGCATGTGGAAGCGTGAAGCGCGCACTGCGGAAGGCGGAAGGGAGTGTGTGGTGCATCAATCAAGGCGTGCATCCGAAATTTGTGTTTTTTTGTGGGAACGGAGATTTATGCGGGTATCACTGCAGTGCACTGCTCCACAGATGAAACCCACTGACGTTTGCCATCATAAATTGAACGCTACGCCACAGGGGAGCCATAAAAATCCGAAGCACTCTTGTGTATGCATTCGGCTTGCGACGAAAGGATGATGATAACGTCCGCCTCGTGCTGGCATTCGTCCATTATCCTTCCAAAAACAGTTATGGGTTTGGAACTTTTCTGTTTCGCAGAACTAAAACCCTCCCCAAATTGTTTGCGATAAACTTTTCCCTGGAATAGCGTTCGTTTCGAGGGAGATCCGGCCGTTGATACAAGCCCGAAACAAAGGGAATCAAATTTGATGTTAGAGGGGGTGTATGAACGTCGGGGATGATGTGTGTGAACTCCCCATTTAAATGTGTACCGTAGATCAAAAATTTATAAGAGTCAATTTGCCGTCGACACAGAGAGGGGTTCGGGGGAGAGTTGTTGTGCTTCCTGGGGAAAAATTGCTGCCGAAGAGCTAAGCGCGCAAATTTCTTGAGGAACGAACTGAATTTTAAGCGGGTGTCGAGGACGGAACTGGAGCAGGGGTGAAATGTATGCAAATGGTGTGTGAAAGAGTTGGTGGAGTGACAGATGCCTTTAAGGTTCCAACATCAAAAAGATGATATTGTTGCCTTCTTACAAGGAGCTGTGTCTTGTTCTGCTTATCGCGGAGATTAGGGGGAGCATATGTTAACGAGTTGGAACTTTAATGAGTGACAGAGCCGCAGTGCAGATGTAGGACAGGAAACGTTTTCTGAAAAATTGTGTGCCTTCTGTAAAAAGCACACGCGTATCGGAAGAGTGACTAAGAAAAGGTTTTGCAGGTACAATAGTAGTTCACTCGGATTGAAAGGTGAATTATTTGTACGAACGTTGACTATTTTAAGCAAAAATGATTTATTGTGGGAAATCGGAAAATACTAGTAGAAGTAACTCTGGACACTGGAAAGAAATTGACATAGACCACTGACATCGTCTAATGCCCTGCCCACGCAATGAGCAGCAAGCGGAAAAGCGCCAAGTTGCAAAATGGCAAGCGGCAAAGCGGCAAAAGAAAAATTGCTAACCGGCAAGCGCAAAGCGGCAACCGGCAAAGTAGTAAGCGCAAAGCGGTAAATGTTAACGTGGCAAGCGGCAAAGCGGCAAAAGAAAAGCGACAAACGGCAAAGCGGCAATAGGTAAAGCGGCGAACGGCCAAGCGGCTACCGGTAAAACGGCAAACGGTAAAGCGACAAATGGCAAAGTGGCAAAACGGCAAGCGACAAAACGGCAAGTAACAAAATGGCAATCGGGAAGCGGCAAACGGCAAAACGGTAAACCGCAAAGCAGCTAGCAGCAAACGAAGAAGCGGCAAACTGGCAAGCAGAAAGCGCAAAGCGGTAAATGTTAAAGTGGCAAGCGGCAACGCGGTAAAGCGGCAAACGGCAAAGCGGCTACCGATAAAACGGCAAGCGGCAACGCGGCAAAAGAAAAGGGACAACCGGCAAATGGCAACCGGTAAAGCGGCAAATGGCAAAGGGGCGAAACGGCAAGCGACAAAACGGCAAGTAACAAAATGGTAATAGGCAAACGGCAAAACTGCAAGTCGCGTAGCGGCAAGCAGCAAACGAAGAAGCGGCAAACTGGCAAGCGCTAAGCGGCAAGCGCAAAGCAGTAAATGTTAAAGTGGCAAGCGGCAACGCGGCAAAAGAAAAGCGACAACCGGCAAATGGCAAGCGGTAAAGCGGCAAATGTCAAAGTAGCAAACGGCAAGCTGCAAAAGGGCAAAGTGGCAAACGGTAAAGCGGCATCCGGCAAAGTATAAACGGCAAGCACCAATGCGGCCGACCGGCTGAGCGACCTCTTCTTTCCTATGCATCAATCGTTTGGTAGAGGATGCTTTCGCGAAAGTACGTGGCTGCCGCGTTCACCAAGTTTCAAAGAATAGTCAGTCTTGGCTGCTCACGGGCTTTCTATCCTGGCTCTGCTCTTGGTGAAGGGGAATGAAGCCCTTGACATATACATCATGGGACGCACAGTCAAGCTATCTCCTGACGAAAAAAGAATGTTGGTTCAATTCTCCTATACATGGACATGCCGCCAGTTGCTGGGACAGCAACCATCCAGTTGCGTTGTTCATACAAAGCCAACTTTCCTCGTGTCCAGGACTGGGTTTAGCCAGAAATAATGCCAGGATATTCGAATATTCACGGACGCCTCCAAGACGGTGATATGAGCTGGAGCTGAAACTTTCGTGGCAAAAAAGAACATTAAACTTAACAGCTTTTTAGATAGTTTCGCGTTGGCCTTCCAGGCGGAAACGTATGCAATCCTATTGGCTATGAACTACATTTTCAAGAACAGATGGAAGGGGCGAAGTGTCTGCGTCTTTGGCGACAGTCCAGCTGCGCTTAAGACCTTACTCAACCCTGTAACCCGGTCGGCACATTAAATTCGGAACACCACGGGATCATGGGGAATGAGATTGCCAACAAACTTGATAAGTAAGGAGGCTAAATTAGGGCTTCTGTTGACGGTTGTCTCCCGACAGCACAGCGAGAGATGGCATGACTCAGGCTGACCAAGTCACAAACGCATTTCTGTTATATCTTAATAGGAAAGACTGCAGACTGCAAACGGGATTCTCCAGATTCGCTAAGCACTTAAGTGTGCTTCGGTTTAGTGAAGGTACTCTATGCGACGCCTTTAGAGAAGGTGAAGACACTGCAAAGCAATTTCTCTGTCAATGTCCCACCAGCGCCTATTTGGCACTGATGTGGCAGAATCTGGAAACCTAGGCTTTTTATTAAAGCAGCGCTGGCTTATTTAACTATGGAAAGCCAAGAAATTACAGGATAGGGCTTAAGCCTTGCCACTTAGCACTGCCACTGAAATAAAAGGAGATATTTGAATGATCAGCGGCACCGCTCTACCGCCCCGAAATAACGCATGCCGTTCAAGTGCCGCGTAGCCATATAACTTCTTATGTTTTAATTTTGTTTTTTACGCTTGTCGCTTGCTAAATGCTGCTTACCACTTTCCGCTTTCCACTTGCCGCTTCTCTTCTCCTTCTTCTCTTCTCTTATGTTCAAGAAGATGAGGTGAAAAAGCATTCTACCAGCAAGGCATGGACAAGCGCTAGCTTGAACAAGTGGTGGCTGGGGCTAGAATAAGAAAGGAAGGACAAGGAACTTTTACTAGTGAAGGTGTGGTGTGAGGATGTGAAGGTGTTTAAAGATAAATTCAAAATCACAGCAAAACTGGCGCCAATCTGTCAGCGTACAATACATTCACGGTCCTCAAAATAATTAGTCTGACCCCGAGTGATCCAAATCGTTAGGACGAGCAGAAAATTGTAGATATTCAAGCAGCAGTTTCATCTCAAACATGAGAAGGATCCCTCCTGCGATGGAGCGATCGCAAGGAGGACTACTGCTCAAATTAAAGGGCTAAGGCTTAAAAGTGACAACGCCACAGGTTCGAGTCTTCACTGTTTTATGGAATTATAAGATTGCCAAATATCTCCCTTCCGCTTTTATGCTCTTCATTCAATTCTTCATACAAAGTGTTACAGTGATCGGATTTAGTTCAAATATGCACCGTTTTGTTCGATAATCTGTTTCCATCTAGACGACAACTTCATAATACCCCCTCATAGAAGCCACCCGCCTTATGTGCAAAGAACTCGGACAGCCACTTTTCACAAGCCACTTTTGAGTTCAACTTCACACCACCAAGGGCGTTTGCCATGGACAGGAACGGGTGGTAATCACTTGGCGCTATGTCCGGGCTATATGGTGGATGTGATAAAACCTCCCATCCGAGCTCCCATAGCTTCTGACGAGTCATCAACGAAGTTTGTGGTCTGGCGTTGTCCTGGTGGAACACTACACCCTTCTTGTTGGCCAATTCTGGACGCTTCTGGTCGATTGCCTGCTTCAAGCGGTCCAGTTGTTCGCAGTAGATGGTAGAATAAGGCGTCTGGTTGTATGGGAGCACGCATAGTGGATGATTCCCTTCCAATCCCACCAAACACACAGCAAAACCTTCCTGGCCGTCAATCCCGACCTTGCCACTGTCTGGGACGATTCATCGGCCTTCAACCAAGACCGTTTTTGCTTGACGTTGTCGTTTGTGATCCATTTTTCGCCTCTAGTCATCATCCGCTTCAAAAATGTTTCGAGTTCGTTCCGTTACAGCAGCGTATCGCTGAGTTAATGAATTTTGTAGAACGCGAACATGCTTGAGCCTAGAATACCAGCTTCACATCCACAAAACAGGCCCTTCTACTCCATATGAAAATGACAGATTTAAATCTACGCCAAGGTCACCTCTTCAAGATTTTGTCCAGAATGCTCCCCGGTCATATTCCGTTTTACATTGTAGCTGGACCGGCAAACCATCCAAATGTTCGAATTTTAGAGGAAGAATATCCGACTCCAGATTAAAATAAAGTCTTGGATCGTACGAAGGGCTCTCTTTAAGTAGGATAATTGGGGAAGAAGACACAATCTCGAATTCTATAGGTTGTGCATGTAGCACATTGTGTGAATCATAATGGTCCACCTAAGGAGGTCTTCGAAATTGGACGCCTGGGTCGAGACGAAGATTAAAATTTAACCCTCTCCAGTACCATTAGGGAAAGCTATGTAAGAAGCTCCATTATCGTGGTTCAAGAAGAACTCTGTCGTGGCGTAGTGGGTAAAGTGCAACACTAACACGCCGAAGGTCTGTTTTCGATTTCCAGCTGAACACCTCGATTTGTTCACGGCACCACCTCTTTCGAGCTGCTGACAACACGCAGAGTTATAACTGTCTAAGAAAAAGCTTATCAAACTTCGCCGCTCGGAGTTGGCAAAAAACTGTAGATCCCTTTTACTCGTGAGGAACAGTAGCGCGCTCAACACGAGTAGTTGATGAGCAAGTTAGACCCTGGTCCCCTGTGGACTGTCGCTCCATCCTATTATTATAATTAAGAAGAACTCTCATTCTCCCTACTTTTTCTATGCACAGCGTTACGCGGAAGACGCAAAAGACGCTAAACAGCCAAATTGTATTCATTCCACACAGTTTGACTTGTTTGAAAAATTCTCAATTTACCGCACTGCAATCCTCGAAAACTTTCAATATACTCTTAGTTTCTTAGTTCCTAAAATGTAAATGTAAATGTAGATTCCTAAAAGGTAAAATTTACCATACTGGTTCTTTAGACACCCGATTGGACGACTGCTTCCTGGTCGTTAGCCTAAACTCTGGTTACAAATCCAGTGACGTCTATGATACGTAGCACCTTTTTTCACATCAGTTTGTCTCTAATTTTACTGGAACCACAAGATCGAACTTTAATTTCTTGTCGCAGAACTTCGTAGGAGTCACTGAAACTACCAAATAACCTTACTTTGCCTTCAGCACATCTGTCAAAGACGACAGAAAGCAGAACAAACGAAAACAATAAACGCAGAACTAAAACAAAATCCTTCCTCCACTCCCTCCATGGACATAGCCCGAAGTAATTTATGCGACATCCAACAGCCGGACTGTGACATTCGAAAGCGTCAGCCACCCCATCACATCAATAAGTGCTCAGAATGTCATAGAAACATACTTTCTTTCCACTTAATGATTCATCAGTCTGTCGACTCGAATAACATTCCGGCACAAAGGCCCTCGTGCCGTGGACCAAACTCTTGTACGTTTCCCTTGTGAGCCGAGTTTGCGACAAAGGACTTCAGCACAAAGGAACACTGAAGCAGCATAGAAAAGAAAGAAAAACTGTAAAACCATGCTTTTCACATTAAAGTTAAGTAAATATAATTTTTTATTGAATGTCCCACATAGCGAGGAGCATATTCATCAAACTAAATGACCTAGAACGCATTAAAAGCCGCACATAAATATTATCTTTCAGTTTTATGGCATCCACTTGAATTAGAGAATTAGGCAAAACAAAATCATAAAATCCACTTGAGACGATGCCCGTCCTCCGAATGGCATCGAGTCGTTCGATTTAATGTCAAGATACCATAACTCATGAGTGCTGGGCGGACGGATATCCTGCGTAACACTTGTAGACAATCTGCTTAAGGGAGGTGCCTGCTCGAGGGAAACAAAGGAAAGGTGCGCACTGCATACAGTGGGGGCGCGTCCATCGGAATTATCGGGTATCAATTGGGGGAAATCGCTGTATTTCCGGTAGGTGATTGTTGAAAATCGGGATGGCTTCGGGATTAGGATTTGAAAAGCGTTACGAAGCCAAATTAAGATCGTTCCGATGATTTCAGTTCTGCTGTAATTCTTCTTCCATGGAAATGGAGATGAAAACCATCGATGCTGGTATCAGTTTGTGGACTTTCTTCTTCGCCAGCATCGACTAGATTTTGCACAGCTGCGGGGTGTGGTGTACTTATTTCAAATGCCACGACCATTGTCAGATGTGTAACATGAGGTGTTAGGAAGTGGGCTTTGAAAATGATAAGCTTCCACCACTTCGGTTCCATGAAGAGGGATTCCACGGAAAGCTGGAAGAGTTACTGAATGAAGGATTTGAGGAGGATATAAGACTCACTGAACGCAAGCACAAGGAAATCTCTCTTCGAATCGACATTCTTTTGTAGACTCCTGTACATGACTAGTGGACAACGAATGTTGGTCCTGCGCATGAAATATGAAACCCCTTAATAGATGTGAGTTGGAAATTTTGGGGTGTATCAAAAACGGGTTTTCTTCCCGTTGTTTTGTTTTTTGAATTTTACAACATCCCCAGATTAAATTCCTTGAAAGTCCTTTCCGCGATTTATTCATCATTTTGAATATTGTGAGCCTTTCTAGTGCATGGCTAGATCAGTGTGTTGTTTAGTGATTTTTTTCCGATAAGTCAGTTTTAAGGAAATTTTCTAGCGCTTAAATTTAATGAAACAAAATTTGAATTCAAAAAACCGGCTGTTTAGTGACATCTTCTGCATGGCCATGCCGCCATAAGGGTACTTATTGCACGCTTTGTGCCCTGTGAGTTCACTACACTGAATTCCCTGATTAAGAGCTTTTGTTACCCTGTCTTGAATTGCAGTTTTATTTCATGAAGTTGGTGAGGTCTGTAATACCCTCTTGGTTCCAATATGGCGTCGAACAATTAACTTTCATCGTACACTCACATTAGATATCTCAATCAGGAGGTCGTTTTAAAAGGAAATGATGCTTGTTCTGAACCATTTTGATCTTAATTGTGATCAGATCATTTAGTTAAAAATTTGGGAAAACTAACACTTCATCTTTGCTGTGATTCAAAACAAATCACAGAGTATTACTTAAGTTTAATGAAAATTTAAGTTATTGACTTTCTGGGTCAAATACAAAGAATGCAACTTTAAAGAGGTTTTTGGGGACATGTACGTCAATTGTCGATCGAAAAAAATCGATGATTCTCTAAAGACGAATCGAATTGAAAGTAACTGAATAAGTAAATTTGAGGATGGGTCGCATTCGATGGGAACGATGCAGAAACGGGTTTATTGATTTTACAGTACTAGGTATACATATAAAGTGAGCGTCAAGAAACAAATGTCTCGACAGGGAACATTTGTTGTGAACGGGCCCTTATTTTTTTTTTCTTTTTTGTTTGTTTGCTATGACATCTGTGAAAAATTGGCCGTCGTGGCGTAGTGGGTAGAATGCAACGCTCTCACACGCCGAAGGGTCTCGGTTCGATTCCCATCTCAACCAATTTTACGAATATTCCACGGCACCATCTCTTTCGAGCTGCTGACGACACTCAAAGAGTAATAACTGTCAAAGAAAGCTTCTCAAATTTCGCCGTTCGGAGTAGGCAAAAAACTGTAGGTCCCTTCTACTCGTGAGAGAACAGTAGCGCGCACAACAGGAGTAGTTGATGAGCAAGCTAGGCCCTGGTCCCCCTCTTGACTGTAGCGCCAATAATTATTATTACATCAAGTCATTGAACAGACAACATCATATTTTTCATCGTGTTAAATATGTCGAATTTCGTACCAGAAAGTGATGATTTGCGGAAAGCATTAGTTTTTTGTTTTCATTTGAAGAAAAGTGCTGCAGAGTCGCATCGAATGCTTGTCGAGGCATATGGTGATCATGCTCTATCAGAAGCAACATGCAAAAGATGGTTTCAACGGTTCAGAAATAATAATTTTGTTGTGAGAAATGAAGAACATGGAAGACCATCAAAAAAGTTTGAAGACGCCGAATTGCAAACGATATTGGATGGAGATGACACTTTGAGTCAAAAGCAAATGGCAGCAATGTTAAATGTTGCACAACAAACAATTTCTGGTCGTTGAAAAGCTGTGGAAAAGATCCAAAAATGTGGAAAGTGGGGGCCACATGAATTGAATGAAAGACAGATGGAAAACCGAAAAAAACAATTGTGAAATTTTGCTTCAAGGACACGAAAGAAAATCGGTTTTGCATCAGATTGTTACTGGCGATGAAAAATGGATTTATTTTAAGAACCCTAAACGGGAAAAAGCATGTGTTAATCTGGGACAACCATCAACATCGACTGCAAAACCAGATCGATTCGGCAAAAAGACAATGCTGTGTCTTTGGTGGGACCAGAAAGGTGTGCTGTATCACGAGCTCCTAAAACCTTGTGAAACCGTTAATACTGATCGCTACCGACAACAAATGATCAATTTGAACCATGCATTGATCGAGAAACGACCAGAATGGGCCAGAAGACACGGCAAGGTAATTTTGCTCCATGACAATGCACCTGCACACAAAGCAAAACCGGTTCAGGATACAATCAAAACACTTGGCTGGGAGCAGCTACCCCACCCGCCGTATTCACCAGACTTGGCCTCTTCCGACTACCATTTGTTTTCATCGATGGGACGCGCATTGGGTGAGCAGCACTTTGATTCCTACGAGGAGGTCAAAAATTGGGTATCTGATTGGTATGCTTTAAACGACGAACAATTTTATTGGCGTGGTATTCACAAATTGCCAGAAAGGTGGTCAAAATGAGTAGAAAACAATGACCAATACTTTGAATAAAATGTTTTTACTTTCCCATTAATAATTAGTGTCTTATTAAAAAAAAAACTGATCTTTTTATACCCGTACGTAAAAAATAATATAAGAGGTCAGCGTTTTTCGACACCTGAAGAAGCGGTTGATGCGTTCAGAATGCATGTTTTGGCGATACCTCAATCAGAGTGACAAAACTGCTTCGACGATTGATTCAAATGCGTGCAAAAGTTTATAGATCTTAATTGGGAATATTTTGAAAAACAATAAAGCTATTTCCGATGATTAATATTCGTTTTTGTTCTCTAATCCCGAAATATAAAAGGCAACCCTCGTATACTGACATTCTAAAGTAACCAATCAGTGAGGCCTTCCTGTCCTGCTAATGTCCATTTCAAACAAGGTTTAATTACATTTGCTTCTTTGTTTTCGGTGAAATTTTCGACTGTTTACTCAAAATCTTCCTTATAACCACCATAGCGTAATGGCCGTCCTACATTGGCTCGCAAAAACGATCAATTGCTGAAGAGGCTGGGCATTGTAGCTGAGATTTGTGGTGAAATGAGCGAGGAGTAATGACATTGCTTGTTTCAAAAATTATGTGCCAAAAGTGTCTTGGATGTGGTGGTCGCCTTGGCGTAGTGGGTAGAGTGCGACGCTCACACGCCGAAGGGTCTAGGTTCGATTCCAGACTGAACACTGGCATTTTTCAATTTTTCACGGCACTACCTCCTTCGAGCTGCTGACAACACTCAAAGAGTAGTATTTGTCTAAGAAAGCTTCTCAAAACTTTTCCGTTCGGAGTCGGCAAAAAACTGTAGGTCTTTTCTACTCGTGAGAGAACAGTAGCGCGCACAACACGAGTAGTTGATGAGCAAGCTAGGCCCTTGTTCCTCTGTGGACTGTATCGCCAACAATTATTATTATTATTCGAATGTTACTTCAAAGAGTTGGAAGAAGTAGTTGTTTTCGAAGGACGACACAAAATACGGACCGAACTAATTGTTACTACCAACAAATCGTGGGAAATCTATTCCCATGTGATAGATGAAGAATCAATTCTTATCGCATAAGCTCTAGATTGCTTGTCGAGCTTTCTTAAGGGTGTCCCAACAAGGACGCAAGATTTAAATTTCAAATAAAACGTGGATATTTGAAAAACAATTGTGAATTCTTCATTATATCGTAAAGTAGACAGGGTGGGGTTACGTGTGATAAGTAACACATCGGTCAGATGGTTGCCGCGGCTTTGCTGGCACATACGCGATCTTTTAATGAAATTTTCAATGACCATTTTGCATAAATGCTGCGGTATTTTATTAATGTAGGCTCTAATTTCCTCTTTTAAGGCTTGAGTCGTCGTCGGCTTATTTGCATAAACCATCGACTTAAAAAAAACCCAAAGAAAAAAGTCCAATGATGTTAAATCGCACGATCTATGTGATGAAAATCGGCCTCGTCATTAAAGATGATTCTATCGGCAAATACAGCATTTTCATGTTGTGTCTCCAATACCCAATTAACGAACTCCCTTCGCTGGGATTGGTCAGCTGGCTTCAGTTCCAATTCAATTGAACTTTGTATGCTTGAAGATGCAAATCTTTAGTCAAAATTCGCTGCATAGTGGATTTGGAAACCCCAATTTGCTGAGCTCGGTGTCGAATTGAGGTGGATGGAGTTTGAGCGACATCATCACGTACTGCTGCGATATTTTCGGTCGATCAACCTGGTCGAAGGCGCGTTGTTGTCTTTACATCAGTAACAGACCCAGTTTTAGCAAATTTTTCCATTAATCGCTTTATAGTTGACTCTTTTCCACAAGAAAGGAGACCCCTTCGACTGCGCCAACTACCGAGGGATCAGTCTTCTTAACATCGCATATAAGATTTTCTCTGCCGTACTGTGCCTGAAACCGTTCGTCAACAACCTGATGGGTCCTTATCAGTGTGGTTTCAGGCCAGGGAAGTCCACAATCGACCAGATCTTCACACTGCGGCAGATCCTGGAGAAGTCCCAAGAAGTATAAATCGACATCCACCATCTATTTGTCGATTTCAAGGCCGCGTTTGACAGCGTGCATAGAGACGAGCTATACAGTGCCATGTCTAGTTTTGGCATCCCTACCAAACTCGTCAGATTGTGTAGGATGACGATGGAGAACTCTCGCTGCTCCGTCAAGGTCGGTAGCGAACTCACCGAGACCTTCGATGTCAAAAAGGGATTTAGACAAGGCGACGCGCTGTCATGCGACTTCTTTAACATCATCCTTGAGGGGATCGTGCGGAACTCACACGTCAACACCAGAGGCACGATCTTCCACAAGTCCGTTCAGTCTTATGGGGATGACATTGACGTGATCGGGCGAACACAGCGAGCCGTCAATGAGGCGTTTGCTAGCATTGAAGCGGAAGCGGCTAAAGTGGAACTGGTGGTAAACGAGGGCAAAACGAAGTATATGCTGTCATCGAAGAAGGACGCATGACATCGACGTCTCGGACAGAGCGTCATTATGGGCAGCAGACACTTCGAGGTAGTGAAGTACTTCGTCTACCTCGACTCCGCGATGAATAGGGACAACATCAGTACCGAAATCAAGCGCAGAATCACTCTTGCCAATCGCTGTTTCTTTGGGCTCAAGAGGCAATTGAGTAATAAAGCTCTCTTCCGAACGACCAAAGTGACTTTGTACAACGCCTTAATCATCCCAGTCCTGCTTTACGGCGCAGAAACCTGGACGCTACTAAAAGCGGATGAGGAAGCCATTGGTCTCTTCGAGAGAAAAGTTCTGCGTGCGATTTTTGGTCCTGTTTGCGTTGATGGCATCTGGAGGAGAAGATTCAACCACGAGCTGTATGGGCAGTACGGCGGTATGAGCCTAGTCAAGCGTCTACGGATACAACGCTTAAGGTGGCTAGGCCATGTAGAGCGCATGGACAGCATTGGTCCGGCCCGATGAGTTTTCGAATCCGAACCACAGGGACAACGCAACAGAGGACGTTCTAGACTGAGATGGCGCACACAAGTTGAAAAGAACCTCAACCAACTTGGAGTGCGCAATTGGAGACAGCTGGCAAGAGATCGTGCTAGCTGGAGAGGCATGTTGGTTGAGGCCCAGGTCCACCCCGGACTGTAGCGCCATCCGAAGAAGAAGAAGTTGACTCTTTTGGAGCATTATTGAAACCCCAAATTGATCGCAATTTGCGAAATAAAGCCGCAAAACTTTCACCATTTTGGTAAATCAATTTCACAATGACAATTTGTCGCGTGTAGCGCTCCATTTTGATTAACCTTATGCCTTCCACTAACAAACAATAATAATTGTTCAAATGTCAAACAATGACATTACGAATGGCGCCAAATTTAAATCTTGTGTTCTTGTTTACCCTTTACATTAGACTAATGTTTGTCTGGTTATCTGCATATCCGATGACACTAGAGTCATTCATTCACTAGAACTGACTAATGAAGCGGTTACAACATGCCTTCTTTGGAGACAAACTCTACTAGTGTTGATCACTGTTTCTGATGTTTCTCACTTTACAGACTACAGTACACTACTTACAACCGATCCTCGTACTGAGGCCTTTAATCATTACTGAACAGTAACAACATGCTCTACAGTCCTTATCAAAGCTGAAAACCGAATCTCGACCAGGCTCCAAAACGGAAAAAATTCAATAAAACAAAAAAAAGATTTGCTGTTCAAAAGTAAACAATCTTATATGCATGTGTTCGGTGGACAGCTTTTTTTTAAGTCCTCCGTTTCAAAAATGTCTGTTGGAATTCTCTTCATATTTAAATAATAGAAAACAACAGCAGATCAGGTTCGTATACTTGGAATAGTAAATGGAGAATGAATCGAAATAAACAAAATACAAAAAATCGAAATAAACAAAAACAAAAGAAACAGAAGTCGTTCAGTTTACTTCGAAAAGCAAAATTTTGTTGCCCGACTCAAGTCCAGAAAACCAATGAACCAATTATAGTTTTGCTTTGCACGCGAACTTCACACTGTTGTAGTCATTTGTTCTGACGATTATGATGAAATTCCTGTGAATCCAACAATGCACTTCAGACTTTACCTATGAAATTTAAACCCACATATAAGCAAGCAGCAACTGGTTGAAGCCATGAAACGAATTTTATGAAACTTATTTACCAACTAAATTCCGTCGACATCACACCGGGGATAACCTATATTTCCTGTCAGAAAACCATGTTCGAAACTGTCCCGAAATGGGCGCCGTTTCGCTTGAAGTTTGAAATAGCCCAACAAGTTTCACAACACGGGAGAGCGTGGCAAAGAAAAAGGCCACCGCTTCAACCCCGCTATCCATTAGCTCTGAACAGAACTCATAAAGCACATCGTTAGGAGTGGAAAGTCTGAAAAATATTTACCAGCATTCATCTCACAAAATTCCTTCTTCATCCCGAATTGCTGCCACTCACTCCTTCCCCACCCCCACGCTACACTTACCCCGTCACAACCTCACATAATTTCTCATCTAAACCATGGAAGGAACCGCCTGCTCCCTGGGTAGACGATGTAGTTTATGACACAAACTCAAATTATGAAGCGAAGTTGTTGGGAAACTTTTCCCACCTGGAATTAGGTGGGAGGCCCGCCCACGGACCCACGGGCGTTCTGAGGTAGCGCCACCCCCAGTCGGCAAATCGATTTTCTATCGTCGTCACCGATTTAAGACTAAAACCTGCTTAAGGGCATAATTGAACCGGTTAAGAGCCTTGACAACCCCTGTCGATACTTTTAATTGAGTTAAAAGAAAAGCGCCGCCCGAGTCCGCCCGACATTTTGCCTTCGCCGTCCTATAAACCTAGATAGCCGCAGGAGCCGTTTCTCTTTGAACAACAAACTCGACTTTATCCATCAACACAACACGGTTATCCCATTTGTATTCGACGACTTTGGGTGGGAGGGATGCGAAGTGGTAATGGCGAAGGCAGCAGCAGTAAAAGCGAATTCTCTTCTCGGGCAGACAGTTAAAAAGCAAAAAAAAAAACGAAATCCGTTTAAGGAAACGATGCCTCTGAGACAAATGGATGATGCCGAAGCACGACCGCATCTTGAAGTCCTCCTCTCTTTGTAGTCGCACTTCAAAGGCGCGTGGGAGCGGTTAAGGCGCGGAGACGGCGTCGGGCCGGTGCCAAAGCAAATGCAAAAGAAACGATAGGAATTTGTTATTTTCCTGAATGGCTTTTTGTGAAGTGGTTATCCTTGTTTGAGTGTCTCTCTCGAATCCCAAGTCAAATTAAACATTATTTTTGTAGCTGCGGTTTTAGGGCACCTCTGGGACCACATCGCAAGCATCGCAGGCATCGCAGCGACCGTTTCATTCGAATCACGGCGACAGCACGCAGTGCCGCTGATGGGGAGTGATTAAATGAAGGTCAGGCCCGACAGGCCCTTGCCTCTGTCGAGTTCTCATCATCGTCTCATTAACGTGGCTACAAGCACTTTGATCGCTTTCCACTGTCATCGCTGTCGAGCGCGCCGTAATGAGTTCACGAAACTTTTCCCACGACGCCGCCGCCGGAAGCATTATGCCACCGTAACTACGCTCACATTAGCCGCATAATCCAGGCGCGGGCAAAAAGTTTCCCATCCTTGAATTCAAACTACCTCGACTGCGCGGTGACTCTGAAGGAACCTTTCATGAGGTCCTCCGATGCTGAGTGGATTTCGATGGAAAGGGGCTTCTCGAGAGTGAAGCCTTCCCGAGAGTGGTAGCTCGCCTTGGACGGGGCTCATCTCCTCCTCGTTCGGATTGGAGGTTCTATGAGAGGCAAACTTTTACAATATCAGCCCAATGAGGTTTGGGGGAGTGGGGCTACGCACGATTGCCTCCCGAAACACCGGAGAACTTGTTCGGAAATGTTTCATGCCGACCTTGTCGTTGTCCTGTGGGACACCAACAGGGTTAGGGTAAGGCTGACTTTTGAGACCGTTTCTCTTCGCCCCGTGCCATCGTGTTCGCAAGAAACCCTCCCGCCCGGGGGCGGCAGAGACATGTGTGCGGAACATCACTCGGCCTTGCGAACACACCCGCCAAGTTAAGAAGAATTCGTTTCCAATAAAACCTGTTGAATTATTTAGTTCCACTGCCGAGGACTTTCGGGTCTCCGCAACCTTTTAATTTGAAAAATGATTCGAGAGAGCACAACACTGCTCGGGGGCAGGCATGAGATGGCTGTTTGCGTGCTTGCGTGTTTTTCTCGAAAAGGTTTCTCAGCATCGGCCCCAGTGCGACCTCAGTCCGGA
The DNA here is from genome assembly GCA_955652365.1 of Eristalinus aeneus. Taxonomy (NCBI): domain Eukaryota; kingdom Metazoa; phylum Arthropoda; class Insecta; order Diptera; family Syrphidae; genus Eristalinus; species Eristalinus aeneus. The sequence continues at coordinate 5,807,983 of OY019133.1, forward strand.
TCTGGCTGTCATAGGGGTGGGAAGAGAGGGATGATGATGACCCATTTTCGATGTCACTGAGTTGCGAAAGGTTAATTCGATTGAATTTCGATTAAGAGAAGATAAATGAAATGCAAGTGATTCCTGGATTTGATGATGTGGATGAGTTGCATTAATTTTGATGAGAGAGAGGGCTGGGGTGTGGAATGTGAATGGAATTTTAAAATGAGCGGCTCGGACGTGCTTGTAATTTTCTGAAATCAATTCTTTCGCTACTTGAGCGGTTTCAAAAGATTTAATGATGTTTTCTGATTGACCGTGGCAACTGGTGCGCATGGTCGGATGTTTAATTTATAAACGGGCATGTGTCCAAATATTGGCGGGGTCTTGCCGGGAGGCATTGGCATTGCCATCCACTTCACTTTACGAAACAGAGTGGGATGAGAGGATTGAAGTTGACGACCATGAATATTTAAGTTTCCTTATAAAAATTATGCCCGAGACAGTTTGCAGAAAATCCATCGAAGGAGTCCCCTTGGAAATTTGTGTTGATTCGGTTTGACAAGGGCTGTCTAAAGCTCCCTGCAAATAGAAACGTTACCAAGCGTGCACTGTAAAAGCAGAATCTGAACAAAACAGACAAACCACCCGAAGATAAGAAAAGTTGGGAAGGGTAGCACGACGAAATTACAAGTAGAGATGGGATGACTCTCCAGGACGCAGGCTAACGAACTGCCCACGTACATGCTCGCGACCGTCAAAATGAATTCCGCGGTTTTTCTGTTATCTCCAGATAGAAAGAACTGCAGACGAGTTGCTTATGTACAAACGAAACACTTCACGTCAGCTAAGTACTTAAGCGTGCTTAGGCTTATTGAAGGTACACTATGCGACGCCTGGGGAGAAGTTGAAGACACTTGAGAGCACTTTCTTTGTCACTGTCCCGCCTTTGCTTGTATCAGGTGGCGGCTGTTTGGTGGAAGCTGAAACCTAGTCTCTCTATCACAGAAGCGCTTGCTAGTTTTTATTCAGAGGTGTAGGTTACTGCATGGTAGAACAATAGATCAGTTTTTGTGTCTGAACGCTCCTGTGTCTCCCAACCTCCAACAAAAATAAAAGTCTAAATCTTCTCGAAGTTGGTTTTTTGCATCAAATTGTGGATATTTTACATCGTTTTAAGATCTATACGAATATGGACCCTATCATGGCAAAGGCCAAGCTGGCGAACATTTTTCTGGCAACACATACAGATAGCCACCACTGTTGGCTAATTTGTTTAAACGTATCTAGCGAAGGCATGGTGTTACTACAGGAAAGAATGTAAGAAACGAAAAATCTAAACACATTTCCCAGCCCAAATCTAAGTTAGTTGATGTTTTCAAAAACTAAAAAAAATGAGGGGAAATCAAGTAGATGCCCTCGATTTCTTCTTCTTGCTCTCGTTCTTGTTCTTGTTCTTGTTCTTGTTTTTGTTCTTCTTCTTGTTTTTGTTCTTCTTCTTGTTTTTGTTCTTCTTCTTGTTTTTGTTCTTCTTCTTCTGCTTCTTCTTCTTCTTCTTCTTCTTCTTCTTCTTCTTCTTCTTCTTCTTCTTCTTCTTCTTCTTCTTCTTCTTCTTCTTCTTCTTCTTCTTCTTTTCTTCTTCTTCTTCTTCTTCTTTTGGTGCTAATGTTCGGGATGGACATGGACCTCAAACAATATGCCTCATCAGCCAGCACGATCTCTCGCCAGCTGCCTCCAATTGCGCACTCCAAGTTGGTTAAGGTTCTTCTCCAACTTGTGTGCGCCAACTTAGTCTAGGTTGTCCTCTGTTGCGTTGCTCAGATTAGTAGATTTTTCAAGCTGGTCCATACTCCTTACTTGGCCTAGGCATCTTAAGTGTTGCATCCGGAGACGCTTGACCAGGCGCATGTAGCTATACAGCCTGTACGAAGATTGCCTTTTACATATAGGGATTGGGCAACCCTAGTATTGCAATCTGGCAACTGCCAGCTCTATCGTAAAGTTTGACATTTTTGAAGTTACACGTACTCAGAACGTTTTGACAAACGAGCGCTATTTATGTTGTTTACAGTAACTTAAAAGATTCATTTTGCCCAAAAATTGGAATTGAATTGTGAAAATTTTCGTGCGATTATATTTTATATCCTTCGACGTGGATTAACTCAACAACAGTGCATCGATGAACTTAATTCAATTTTTGGCGATGAAGCTTCATCAAGAGCCACTGTCTATCGACTGTATTGTGAATTCAGTCGACGTCGTAGTTCACTCCAAGACGAATTTCGTGAAGGTCGTCCAAAAGCAGATGTTGTTCCGGAAACCATTGATGCTGTGCGCCAACTGATATTGCAGGATAGTCATGTGACCTTTAGTGAGATTCAGACAACCTGAGACATTAGTGGGACCAGCATACATTCAACATTGCATGAACATTTGATCTACAAAAAAATTTGTTCGCGTTGGATCCCACACAATTTGTCAATCGATCAAAAAAAGGCTCGTGTCGATTGGTCGAAAGAAATGCTCCGAAAATACGATCGCGGTGCTTTGAAACACGTCTATGACATCTTGATAGGTGATAAATCATGGATTTACGCGTATGAGCCCGAAAGTAAACAGCAGTCGACTGTATGGGTGTTTCAAATTGAGCCAAATCCAACAAAAGTTGCTCGCGCACGAAGCACTTCCAAGCAAATGGTCACCTGTTTTTCGGAAAAACTGGATATGTCGCAATCAAACATCGATTTGATGAGTCATCTGTCGTATAGTTTCGTATAGTCCCGACTTGGCACCGAATGACTTCTTTTTATTCCCGTTCGTAAAAAATAGAATGAGAGGTCAACGTTTTTCGACACCTGAAGAAGCAGTTGATGCGGTCAGAATGCATGTCTTGGAGATACCTCAATCAGAGTGGCAAAAGTGCATCGACAATTGGCTTAAACGCATGCAAAAGTGTTTAGATCTTAATGGGGACTATTTCCAAAAACAATAAAGCTATTTTCGATGATTATGTTCTCTAATCCCGAAATATAAAAGGCAACCCTCGCAGAGTTCGTCGTTAAATCTTCTCATCTAGATGCCATCAACGCAAACAGGACCAAAAATGGCACGCGAAACTTCCTCATCTGCCTACGAAAATGTCCAAGCCTGCGCGCCATAAAGTAGGACTGGGATGGTCAAGCTGTCATATAAAGCGAACTTAGTACTTCTAGAGAGGGCTTTTTACTTAATTGTCTCATGGGTCCCAAGAATCAGCTTTTAGCAAAAGCGATTTTGCATTTGATTTCGGTTTGGTTGCGTTTGATTTCGCTAGTGATGTTTTTGCCACTATTTACCGCGATGCCGAGGAAGCCGGAGTCCTTGAATTCTTGAAAAGTTTCTGCTGCCTAGTGTGACTCTCTGCCCGAGACGTCGATGTTGTGTGTCCTTCCTTGATGACAGCATGTACTTTGTCTTGCCCTTATTTACCGCCAAACTCATTTAAGCCGCTTCCGCTTCAATGCCAGAAAACGCCTCATTGACGGCTCGCTGTGTTCGTCCAATCACATCAATGTCGTCAGCGTAAGCTAGCAATTGAACAGACTTCTGGAAGATCGTGCCTCTGGTGTTAACTTGTGAGTTTCGCACGATCTTCTCGAGGATGATGTTGAAGAAGTCACATGACAGTGCGTCGCCTTGTCTAAAACCTTTTTTAACATTGAAGGTCTCATTGAGTTCTTTACCGATCTTGACGGAGCAGCGAGAGTCCTCCATCGTCATCCTAAACAATCTGAGTTTAATATGAATGCCAAAATTAGACATAGCACTGTATAGCTCGTCTCTATGCACACTGTCATATACGGCCTTGAACGCATAAGTGGTGAGTGTCGATTTGCACTTCCTGAATCTTTTCCAGAATCTGTCCTTGAGTGAAAATCTGATTTGTCGTGGACTTCTCTGGCCTGAAACCACACTGATAGGTACCTATCAGGTTATGGACAAACGGTTTCAGATGTTCACACAATACGGCAGAGAGGATCTGGTATGCGATGCTGAGGAGACTTGTCCTTCGGTGATTGGCGTATTTAAAGGGGACCGGGCCAACAACGCTGAGATTCCAGTCATCGGCCATGCTTTCCTCCGACTATATCTTTCAGATGAGCTGGTGAATACGCCCGCCCAACACGTCTTCAGCTACAGTTGTGCGGACAGTTCTTCCGCTCCCTTCGATATTGCTGATTATCTTATGAGCACCTCCATGGCTTCTTGCAACGCTGCTAGTATCACGGTTTTGAGCTATGGTTCAAGGCAAAAATGATTTTTTCACGTTGAGATGCTGGAGGGCTCAAACGATTGATATTTGGGATTTTCCAAATAAATACAATACAATAGCTGACTCGCGAATTATCAGTCATCTGTCAAAATTGGAGTTCACTGTCATGACTGTCTTGGACAATTTAGATATAGTACCAGTCTGAAGTTGGCTTCAATCCGACTCTGTCAGGATGTATGGACACTCTCGTACAAAACAGGGTCTTTTGACTTTTGCCAACTGTAGCTTTGGCAGGGATCCTCCGCGGATAACTCAGCTCATCAATACTCTCCCATTTCGCTTAATGTTATCTTCAGTTTCAGCTTTTTTGGTTTCGAAACATATCCTACCACATCCCTTGACTCCTTTCAACTTTTAAATTAAAACACAATTCAATAAGTCCCGACATATAGGGGGCGCCACTAACAAAAAAACATTTATAGTGGACTATGGAAGTGATGTTCACTTAAAGGCTATCTTCAATTATCGCTATATTGCTTGAAAACAAGTTCGCAGAGTTCCTCACTTAAACTGATCGCCATTAATCGAGTCTCTTAAATCTTCCTTTGCAAACTTAAAAACTTCCCTCCATCGTAAAAAAAATTATATCCCACACTCAGGCAACCACCTGTCCGTATCTCTGCGCATCAGCCGGAGGTCTACCAACCTCTCGAGTGGTTCTTCGATGAGAAAACCACCAGAGGATTTACGGCGCTGAACAACTCGAACATCGTCTGCTTCCGCTAATACTTTCCGCCGAAGCTATTGAGTCAAATCCGCTGCTTACCTCGAAAGTTTCTCGCATTGCTTTAGTCACGCAAAGCACTTGGCTAATATTTATCAGCTGTAGCGCCTGAACGGGGTGGCTCTGGCAGTAGGCCGCAACGCAAAAAGCAACAACTGGTCGTGACCATGCCAATTACTTTGCGTGCTGGCCCGCCACCATCACCAGTGTCCGCCCCCAAACAGTGGTGGTTGTTTCGCTTTTATTGCTGCTGGAACTGTACGCCTGTTATTTCCGACAAATAAATTGACTTATACCATACGATGGCGTACGACGGGATAGGACGGGATATGCCGGCTCCTGCCTGCGGCGACGACGGCAATGGTGATGGCCATCGCGGCTGCGGTATGTGAGCTCATATGAAAGGCAATAACATCCAAACTGCTGCCGCCCAGTTTCCGGCACTCTCGCACCGAGCATAACTCCGGCTCCAACTGTGGCTGTGAGTCATTGGTCGGACACAAACTGTTCCAAACCATCGCTCGCCCATCGTGCGTCCACTCCATTACGCTTTCATGTCGCAGCATAGTTTTGGACACAGAACATGGAAATGTGTTTTGGGCAGTGCCCACCAAGTGTCGTACATTTATTCATGCGGCAGTTGTCCTTCGCGCAACATAAACTCGCCCCTACACCCCCTGGGACGACCTTCCTTTCCCCATCAATCGGCCATCACACAAAAGACGTCCGCTGTGGACAAAGAGGCGAACCCGATGGCAGCCCCTCTTCTGCGGAAGCTTGTTGACATTCCCATTCACAAGTCATTCACAAAATTAATCGATTAGCGGCTTCACGCTACGAAAACCAATAAACTACCCCCACGACGACGACAATGACGACGTCGGGCAGCTCTCGCTCGTCCCTGGTGAGTCCCAGACAATAGGTTATGAATATTTACTTCACCTGCTCCTTGATTCATCGCCGCCCATCACAACAAGTGTGTCTACACGGAAAGTTCCGTTCTATTGATTCACCAGGGGAGCGGTGCGGGGGTTTCTATGGTGTGCCACAGGTGCTGCCTTCTGAATGAATGGGAATGAGGGGGCTTTTAGCGACGCCGAGGCAACCAATTTCAGCGACAATCTGTTGAAGGAATTTCGTCAAGGCTTGACGGCTGCTACTGCTGCTCGTCGTCCGCTCTCAAGTGGCGAAAATTCATATTTCCACGCTGCTGCCGTGATGTAGGTCACATCTCTTGATGAGGCACTGACCTCTCACTCCTGCGTTTCCTCATCCAACAAGAGGACGGAGTGAAGGCTGGCCCGTCGCGTGTACAGAGCGCCACTTCAGCGCTGTGCTGGGAATGTGCTTCTAGACAAAAGTTTGCTCATATCACGCGCGCATTAAACGCGCGCTGAGACTGTAAATGAATGCGGTTCGCTTGCGGAAGGTTCTTCAATGCCAGTCTCGAGGATGCTGAATGAGAAAACTGGCAGAAAATGAAATGAATTTGCCGTCAATGTGGGAGAGTAAAAAAAAAAAACAAAAAAGTCGCGGGCAGAATGGAGAAACGCGAATGGGGAAGAACGGAGGACCGAGTGAAGCAATCACAGGATGGGAGCGGTCTGCTCCGCCGAAGCTATTGACTTTAAAAGCCTCTGCGAGAGGAGGCTAGCTTTAAGTTGCACAGCAGGCATTGAGTGCGTATTTGCTCTGCTCGTTAGCTGGAGTGTGAACAACGGACGCACGGTCGCGTGTGGCTGCGGGTGGGGGCGTCCTGTTTGAATCGAATATTCCGAGAAACAACCACAAACGTGCTGATAGCTCAGCTGTGTGTGTCCTGGAGGCACCATGATGAGATTTTAATGTCGTTACGAAGGCGTGCAGTCCTGGCAGGCGGCGTTTAGTCAAATTGACCCGCCATTGGGAGTGTTTTCTGATGGACGGATGTCATTAGTCATGATGGAATCTATGTTGTCTCTGTTTGCGGAGTCATCTGATTCCGGATATGAGGAGAGTCCAGTGGCAGGTGCCCTCTGAAATGCTTAGTTTCCTGAGGGCCTTAAATTTTTGGGAGTTTATTTCCTCTTACTTCCGTTTAAATGCATTGTAGGCCGTTCGTTCAATTGTATGCGTCCTCTGTCTTCATACTTGCATTGGTGTTAATATCCTTTTTCAAGGAGTGTCCTTTCCAGCCGCAATTTGAAATACAAATGAATCTTTGCACTGAAAGCTGAAAGAAGGACTCAGCTTACACGTCCTTGTTTGTTTTCCTTCCGAAGGTGCCTCCAACGCTCATGATAAACTACCCCACTCCCTTTCTCCCACAAGGATGATTTCAAGGGTACCTAGATCAAAGTCTGATTATCCGTAGCAGTTAACGAATTCATTTGCCGCTCATATGGCGTTAATTTAAGCCGCACTCGTTACACACTTAACCGCAAGTTCATGCCGCCGAACAAGGACGATTCAACTGTAATCGTATTACCTTAAACGCTTTTCAATTATCCTTCCCACTCCCTGAGTTAGCGGATCATCAAAATTCTGCCGCAGGTGGCGCCGTTGCGACATCGCGCAAACAGCGGCACGACGATGGATGAGCATGGAGGGCGGGTTGGAACATTTTCAATTTATTCATTGGAATCCTGACTCCTTTGATATGATGCGCGACACGGTTGCCGCAAAAATTATCCAACCAAGCACAAGCCTGTTGATCCGCTAAAAATAACGATGCTTACACACCCCAGCCAGCTTGTGCCTCTTATTCTTTCCCATCCAGTCGAGCGTTCTGCCGCAAACAAGATTCTTGCAAACGGAGCGTCTTCGAAGAGGCGCTGCTCGCGTCGCACCTCGGCTGTGGAATAATTTCTGCTCTAGATGTGCACCGAAGTGTACCGTGTGACAGCCCCTCGAACGCTCATCCATCAATTCAATTATCCAAGCCCCGACCCAATGATTGAAATGTTAAAAATGTAAAATAACTCGTCCTGTGTCGTGTCCTCTGCCCGAATGCATTGACTGGGGTCCACCGACCGACAAACTCAGCGATGATTATCATTTTCTTGAACGCACCATTCACTGTTCGTTCTTCCGCACCGCACCGCGCCTTACTCCATGCGGGGACAGGACTCGGAAGTGCTTAATAAATTCTTCATATTATTGCAGGTCTCAGAGAGTTTTGCTCTGATCGATGGCAAGTGGTGGTAGTCGCTGACCCTCGTCCCTTGCGTCGCTCTCCTCCTCACTCTTTCAGCATTTTTTGTGTGTTTATTGTGAATTACAGTTGCGGGTGTGCAGTCTTGCATGGCAAAGGGGGCGCCATTGGGGACACTCTCACCATGTCCGGCCATAGAACGTGGAAGCTAGTGGTCGCTGGAGGATGAATTGGATTTTATGCTACAGGCAGTGAATTAAAAACATCGTGCGAGTGCGGTTCATGGTCTCCTTCTCATCCATTACGCCAGCGAATCATTTAGACACGTCGTTGTGGTGGAACTCCAAGTTTTTCTTTTCCTTCCACCCTCCCCAGATTTGTTGTGCCTGTCCGCCTGTGGGTCGTAGCTCTTGAATGCAGTGGCCACGGGTGCATGGACCTGAATGGTTATTGCATTTGTACGTGGGGAGTGATTGGAAATTGAAGGAAAATCGTTGCCGATGTTGCAATGGACGATGGGAAAAGGCGATGCACATTGAAGCTGAGAATGTCTCGGTTACACCCGGTGTTCGGGGAATTTCAAGGGGAAACTGAAGGCAGGAGTAATTAATAATGCTCAAGTAAATACTGAAGCGGATAGAATGTCAGACCAGCAGTTAAGGGCTTTTTACGAGAAGGACTTTGCGGCATCTGCACTTTGATGGGCACGATGAAGGAATGCTCTCAAGGAGTTGACGTTCTCAGTCTGTTGATTGCGGACAAAGAATGCGGTGAAAACTGAGGATTCTATGGATTATGTAATCTCAAAGGGAACTACAAGGAATTTGAGTTTTTTGAACGAGTGTAGTTTGGCTTTGGATTTGGGTTTGGTTATCAAAAGAGAAGTTGGTTGCCTGGTTAATTGTTTGTTTGATCTTATCTTCAGCAAGATAATTCTTATTTTGGTGCTTTCGACTTTTCCTTGCGTGAGTCCTTATCTAAGTCTTGATAGTTGTATAAAAAAGACATAAGTGAACGCGTTTTTTCGCGCAACGTGCACGCAGAATATGATTAACTGTCATTCATACTATTCACCCATCAGGTAAGTTCTATCCTACACGTATAGAGGTTAACACAAAATGCAGAACTCTCTTACATTTTGCACAATGTAGAAGAAAAGTGGCCACTAGGCCACTGCTCCTGTCCTAAAAGTCTTCGAATCTGAACCTTTGAGATAACGTAACAAAGGACGGCCTAGGCTTAGGTACTGCACACAAGTGGAGAAGGGCCTCAACCCACTTGGAGTGCGTACCTAAATGCAGCTAACAAAAGATTGTCCTGGCTGGAGTACCACCACAAGAAGAAGTAGAAGGAGAAACCAAAATCGAAACAGAGTGGTTAGAAAAAGATCTTTCTTTAGTCGTCCGTGGTTTAACAAACGACTAAAAAATCTAGAAAATGTTAAAAATAAAGCGTTTAAGCATTCAATAAAGTCGGGGAGCATAGAGGACCGAAATCGTTTTCTTCAGCTCCGAAGAGAGTTTGATTTTTTAAACAAATTTTTATACCATCAACATATTAATACGGTTGACAGTAATATTAAAAAAAATAGTATCCATCGGCAATGGAACTCGAAGGTGTGAAGTATTTTGATACACAAACTTCTTGTGATCTTTTTGCAAAATTCTTTCAATCTAGCTATAATGCGGAATTTATATCAGATGTTCATTTGTTATATCCAGATATTGTAACTTAACATCACTCTCAGATGAGGGCATCTATAATGGTTTAATCAGCTTAGATTCAACCAAAAATGCAGGCTTGGACCAAATCCCCCCATTATTGTTAAAGAATTGTGCATCGTCACTTTGCTCTCCGTTAAAAGCTTTATTTAACAAATCCCTATCAACTGGGGTATTCTTAGATGAGTGGAAACTCTCCTTTATAACTCCAATTCTTAAAAGCGGATATAAACACCTTATTAAAAATTACAGACCGATATCGAAGCTGTCCGTAATACCGAAACTTTTTGAAAAATTATTATTTGTTATTAAAAACTCCATTACATCGAAACAACACAGTTTTATAAGCGGTCGTTCAACCACAACAAATTTGTGTATATTTTCGAATGCAAGTCGATGTTATATATACTGACTTCGTAAAAGCGTTTGACAGAGTCCATAATGGACTATTATTACAAAAACTCCAAAAACTAGGTTTTAACCCTAGCTTTTTAACATGGGTGAGTTCCTATTTATCAAATCAGAAACAAGTTGTCCAAATAAATGGTTTCAGATCTAATTATATATACGTAATATCTGGTCTTCCTCGGGGGAGTCATTTAGGCCCACTTTTGTTTGTTCTGTTCGTGAATGATATTCCAAAACTTCTTAAATTTGCGGAAATTCTAATGTATGCAGACGATATTAAATTATTTCGACAAATTTCATGTGTCTCTGATTGTTTAAAATTACAAATTGATCTTGACTTATTTGGTAATTGGTGTAAATATATCACCTTGAACTTAATATAGCGAAGTGCACGACGTTTAGCGTATATAGAAAGTTGTCGCCGGTGACTTTTAACTATAGAATTGGAGACGAATTACTAGTGCAAGTCAAAGAAGTGAAGGATCTCGGTATCTACTTTGATACAAGATTTACTTTTTCGGCACACTATGACTTTATTATATGTAAAGCAAACTCTATGTTAGGTTTCCTTAAAAGAACATCAAGTGTCTTTAAGGATCCCTATACGCTTAAGTCAATTTTCTCATCAGTGGTACCCCCTTTATTAGAGTATTCATGTGTAATTTGGACACCATATTATGAGAATAGCGTAATTAGAATTGAAAGAATTCAAAAAAGATTCACTCGTTTTGCTCTGAGAAATCTGAGGTGGTCTGGCGGTTTACCTGAATATGCAGCAAGATGTGCTCTTTTGGGCTTAAAAAGTCGTGAAAGTAGAAGACAAGTTCAAAGTGTTTTACATATCAAAGACATTTTAAGTTGCAATATAAAATTTGAAGAGCTACTCGCCTTAATTTCTTTGTACGTCCCAGACGTGAGTTTAAGACATAGAGATGACGTTTTCTATCATCCCATTCACCGTACGAATTATGGTCAGAATAATCCAATAAGTTATTTAATTCTGTTTCTTCTGAAGTTGACATTTCAATGAGCAGAGACTCTTTTAAAAATATTATCAAAAATATTTTTCACAATCGATCCATTTCAATTCATAAATTGATGCAGATTCATTTAATGCAAATAGAATTATTTTATATACTATCTATTTATACATAAAATTACAGAGTAAGTTTTTTCTCTTTGTTGTTAAGAAACAAAATATTGTAATCAGCAGATTGTAAATCCATTGATGATGAATAAACATAAATATATAGAATATATATATAGAGAGTTGCATAGGGCTCTTGCGTCAAAAATGTGTGCTTTAGGAGTCGCTGAATCTCTTCTTCAATGGATTTGAAACTGGCTTTCGAATCGTTCAATACAAGTTGTATTGGATGGGTTCAGGACTGATTTTCGCAATACTAATACCGGTGTTTCCCAGGGCTCGCTTGCCTTTCATACTCTTCATGATTTTCAAAAATGATCTGCTGCCTATCACTTCCAATCCAATTCGATCCTCTGCAGATGACAGAACCCTCAGTTTTTCATATTCTTTTCTTGGCTCTCGCCACTTCTTTTCGACCACAAATTCGGAATGCCAGCATCTTAACATCTGCTTATTCAATTTGGACTATCAAGTCCCAAACTAAAATGGCGTAAAAGAAATAGATTGGAATTTAATGCTTCCAAAACCCAGTGTTGTCTACTGTCACCCAATAATAAAAATAGTTGGCGCAACAGTCCACAGGGGGACCAGGGCCTAGCTTGCTCATCAACTACTTGTGTTAGTGCGCGCTACTGTTCTTTCACGAGTAGAAGGGAACTACAGTTTTTTGCCGACTCCGAACGGCGAAGTTTGAGAAGCTTTCTTAGACAGTAAACCACTAGGGTTAGAGGATCGAAAAAAGCGTAGGTGTTGGTTTTCTTCAAAACCAAAATATCGCAGAGCAACTTTAGAAACTTGTGTCAACAGTGTTTTCCTGAATAAGCTGCACACCCATCAAAGTTCCCTCTTGTAAGGAGGGTGATTTGACGTTTATAGATTCGCCCATTTCTCGTGCTCAGTCAACCAAATTCAGGAATGAGTGATATAATCGTTTCACAATATTCAGCACAATGGCGATACTTTCTGTTGACGACGTCGTCCTCTTGAACGAAAGCATGCTCTCGCATTGGAACAGTGTTTGACGAAAATGTGGATTCACCTTTCTCACTTTTTCTTTGTTTTGCATTCATATATATTGAACTGTATATAAATAATGATTAAATCCCGAGATTGCGGGCTAGCCATAAGGTCAACTTTCGGGGTTAACTACGAACTGTGGCGGGGGCTGATTTTGGTGAAGGCACCAGTAAAAGTGACGTTCTCTGGCGGACTGTACCCCAACTCGGGCGGAGATCGCCCTACTGAATCGAAGAAGTTCCTCGTGGCTTCAAGCGACGTCCGCTTCATATTGGAGTCGCCTATCCACTGTTCTGCGTACGACATGGAAGATGATAGGACATCCTTCCGTTTTCTGTATCAGCCCTTTGGAGTATAGATAGAGAAATGCTTCGGGCGGAATAAAGCCGTTTTTCCGCACCTTCTGGTGGTATATAGGGTTTGGGTAGTAAGCTCCAAAGATCAGGCTGTTTGTCTCGTGCAATATGCGAGTCAGCTTAATAATAAAATTATCTATCCTGATTAAATTTGCCTCGTTGTACAAGACCTCGTTGGGATAGAATTTCTTGTAATCAGATTCAGGTGTTCGATAGATCTGGAGGCGGGCCCGGAGGCATTACCTCTCAAACACACTCATCTTTTCCATTTGGGAAGGAATCAGATTGAACCACACTGGGCAACCGTACACCATGATTGGCAGTGTGAGGGCCATGTAGCAGATCACCTTTACTCTGGTATCAAGTCGCCTGCTGTAAAACAACCAACTTGCCGCAGCAATGGCTTTCTTAGATCTTGTCAGAGCTGTATCTGCATGCTTACCACAGTAGAAATACTGGTCCAGCCAAATTCCAAGATATCTTACTACATTTTGTACAGCTAACGGCTGGCCCCGTGGGTCAAATATGCCAAAATTGCGCCAATTTTTCTTCGTGTGCCTTGAGGCCCGCAATAACGGGGTTCTGAAGAGAACAGATTCGCACTTTCGGAAGTTGATTTTCAACTTCCAATCGTCGCAAAATTGCTAAATTTCGTCGAAGGCATGCTGCAACAAGTTAATTGTCCTTTCGATTTTTGGGTCTTATAAGATAATGGGCGTACGCGATTAAATGCGGCATGGAACCAGTAAGATCGCTATTGAATATAGCGAAAAGGATCGATAAACCAACAGCCCCTGTTGCGATTAATTTTTTATGGAAAATACTGTGGTGGGTGTAACGTTGCCATTTTGAACAACAAACTTTCTACCTGTAACCATATCATAGATCATATACAGCAGTGTTTTATTTATCTCGTATGCCTAGTCTGACTAATTCGCTTAATATAACAGCTTGATCATCTCAGTCCTAGTTTATGGCGCGGCAACGTGGACGTTAGTAAAAGCGGATGAGGAAGTCTTTAGTCTTTCCGAGAGAAAAGTTTTGCGTGAGATTTTTGGTCCTGTTTGCGTTGGTGGCATCTGGAGGAGAAGATTTAACGACGAACTCTATTGGCTGTACAACGACATGCGCCTGGTCAAACGTGTACGAATACAACGCTTAATATGGCTAGGCCGTGTAAAGCGTATGGACACCACTGCTCCGGCCCGAAAAGTCTTTGAGTCCGAGCCATGGGGACAACGCGATAGAGGACGACCTAGACTAAGGTGGCGCACACAAGTGGAGAAGGACCTCAATCAACTTGGAGTGCGCATCTGGAGACAGCCTGCGAAAGATCGTGGTGGCTGGAGAGGCATGTTGGTTGAGGCCCAGGTGTACCCGGGACTGTAGCGCCACAAGAAGAAAAAGAGGTCTGACTAACTTGAGGAAGAGGCCTTCTAACCGAATGGTGTCGAACGCCTCTTCCATGTCCTTTAGAGAAGCACCTGTGCATTGTTTTTTTTTCTCATTCCACTGAATGTCGGATACCAATTTGGACGCGGCATATATCATGCCCCGCACTAAAGTCAAATTGGTTGTGCGGTATAATTTGACGTTCCTCGTCCCATTCTTTTCGGGCTCTAATGACAATCTTTTCAAAAACCTTGCTTATGCACGGAAGAAGACTATAGACCAGAGATTTGTCGGGATGGAATTATCTTTGTCCCTTTCCGGAATGGGCTGTACCACAGCTGTTTTATAATGCAGCGGGTAATATGCTTTACTCAGCGCATTGTTGAACATGGATGTATGCACATCGACAGCCTCGGAGGGTAGATGGCGCAGAACAATATTCGGTATCCCAACGATTCCTACTGACTTTTTCTTTCTCAGAGAATTAATGATACCCTGGAGTTCATCCTTCGTAACAAGGCTGGAATTGTTTCCATCATTGGCGACTGCATTATTTGCCGGAAGATCGTCACTGAACCTGGTGAAACTAGGATTCTCGGATCGCCATTGACTTATCACGGTACTTAGCTGGAAGTGGTTAAGCTTGGCTCTGTCTTCCAAGTTTACCTTTCTTACTAGACGTTGAGTTGTTGACATGACAGGCTAGCAATGATGACAGTTGCATTTATGGCAGGCTAATTTGGGTCAGGATCATGAATTACTTGTGAACGTTGGACAAGTGTGTACTGCTCCATTGTGATTTCTCAACCAAACATGATTCCAAACATCAGAAGAAACTGTCGTTTTTTAATGTTTCTATAGAAAGAAAGTTCTAACGAAGAACACTTATCAAACTCGAATGGTCTGAGTGTGAAAACTATATGTGTTTCCATAAGATTAGCTCGGTGCTCCCCTTGCAAGGATTGTCAGAATTTTATCTTGCAGTGGTAAAATTTCAAAATGTTTTAAGTTCCACACAGACAAAACAGAATTTCCTCCACATACATTGCGTCTGTCTTCCATTTGGGTTCTTTAGCTCCTACACTGCATTCCCTCCTGCACTTCAGCAGGATATCTGAAACTTAAAATCCGAACTCCCTAAAACAACGCAAACAACTGTTCAAGAGTGTTACTCGGGAGCACAGCTTAAGTAACTGAATGCAAACTGGAAAACTTTTGTTCAGAAGTTAAAAGACAACATGCATCCAAACAGGAGTGACGCTTCCCCTGCTTGAAACTTTTTCCATCCGATCAAACAAAGGCATCCATTTAACTACTGCTCCCGGAGATGACTACATCGTTATCCATTTTATTTTTAGCACAATTCAGACAGACATTTGCAATGAGTCCCCAAAAAGCAGTGAACGAACACACTCAAGTCCCATTACGCACAGTCCACCGAACAAACATCCGTTAGTGTGCCGAACTCCCACGTACTGCTGTGCATATTTAGGAGCGAAATGGGATCTGCTCCCGCACGAGGCGCGGCTCTGTTTGCATGTTCCTCAGTCGTGCAATTACCAACATGGACTTGCATCAATCCCAATGCGTGCCGCTTTCAAATTAAACAAAGAAACTCGACAAAGAAAAGCAAAAGCATTCTACAATCCGCCATGAATATGCGAAAGACACACCATCTCAAGGCTGTCGACGTCGCCGCGTAACGGCGGGCTGCCACAGCGGAAACCGCATTATAACCGTACTAAAACTAAATTAATTAAACCGAAGTTACGTGGTGAGCGCAACAAAGGCCCTCGTAAAACTATCTCCCACATTTTACGACGGCAGTTACAAGTTAAACGTCAATAATTTCCATCCCCTCCCTACAGCAACCGATCCTGGGCGCAAGACAAGTGGAACAACAGCGACAGAGAAACTACGTCGTCGTGGACCACTTTTATAGAGTGACACTGCCGTTCGCATCCTTTATGAGCTTCATTATGGGCTCTCGGTATTCACCGCTCCAAAGAGGAGGCTGGCAACACACAACCAGCACGATGGGAAGCATAAATCTTATCGCAAGTAATAAATGGCCTACATCCTGTGGCGCAATGCAAAAGTCTGGAAGCATCAGATTTGTCTTTGGTCACCCACCCACAGGCAGCGCCTCCCAGAGACGCACAATAACCAACCATTCATCCAGTCAGTCGGAAAATGAAAATGGTTAAATTTTAAATGCACACATATTCACACTGAAATTGTGTCCTGGTGCAGAGTCATTTCCCCGTGAAATCATCAGCCGCCCCATCCGCATCGTCGTCATTATCATCCCCTTTGTCGTCGCTCTTGCCCGTCCTGTCATTTTCTCTCCACCAGATGCAGCCGGCACACACCATAAGCCACGGCAAATCATTTCCAAGGACACTCCACTCCCCGACAAATTCACAATTCAAATGCACTCCATGTGTTCGCCAGCCGGCAAGGAGGCGGGTTGAAGGCGTAAGGACAACTATTTCGGTTTAAAATTCCAGAGCGCCGCCCCATTGTTTCTGCGTTCGGGCTTCTCCCGGCCGACAAACTGACTGAACACAGCCCGACCGCAACAGGCATTGAAATGCATTTTAGACGAAATAAGTTAAGTAACAGTTAATGGTCGAAGGAAATCCCTCATAAAAGTGTGCACGGAGGCGTGCATGTGTACGGAGGTCGCACTGCACACTTGCTTGAGATCATTCAGTATTCAGGAGCTTCCTGGCGTACTGCTTTGTGCGGCAGCGGTGGACCAAGTTTGTGAGTGCGCTTAAAACAAGCCTTTGTAGCCAGCGGTGCTGAATAGTTGATTGTGCGGCTGGTTGACGCAAATGCACGTTACCGGGGATGGAATGGCGGGTGTGTAGCAGCTGCTGCAGTCGGGGCATTTGTCAAAGGGTTCTGCTTCTTAGAAAATCAGAAATTCCGAATGGAACCCTCCTCGCCTGGATTATGGGCAAAACTGAAATTGCTTTTCTCCCGGCCGGGGCAGGCATGTTCCAAGTTGCTCTGGCTTTCAGAGATTTTGTTGGTTTTGTCCACATGAAGGGTCAAGTCATAGTTGTTTGGGTTTTGAATCCAGATGACATCGAAGATGAAAATTTGTTGTTCCTGTCAGGTGTTGTTTGGGCGATGCCACTGTGCAGTTGCATCAATCGAAATGTTTTGTCACTTTGTTTGCAATGTCTGCGCTATCATGAACCATTTTGGCGTGTTTCTCTTCAGCAAGGGTTGTGGTCCAAGAGGCGAACACATGGGTAAGCCATGGCGTATTGGTAGAGCTCACTGAATTCAGCACCTAAGAAGTGTGTAGGTTTGAGTCTAGGAAAGAAACAGATTTGATTCGTTTCTCGCATCAACCACTTTCACCACTGCCAACATTACACCTCAAACCTCGTCGTTTGGGTTTAGTATTCAACTGCTGGTCTTTTGCACTAGCGACAAAATAATGGCACACACCGCACAAATTGGACCAGGAGAAGTTCGGTTCTAGGACCAAAGTTTGGGTCGAAAATCCCAAAAGATCAAAATCTCGTAAAGACCTAAAACCAAACGGCAGTTTTTCAAAAATTCAAAATGGCCGAAGTTTGTATTTTTCGAATTTAGCACCGACCTTAACTCTCACAGCCATCCAAAGCAAGGTACACAGGCTAAGTGGTAAACATCTGGACTTCCATATCTCGTCCTTATTTGATTAATGTTCTTCCCTCTAAAGGTTTTGTTCCTTATTACCTTCCTCACTCACAGTTACCCATCCCCTGGCAAGTATCTAGCCTGCCTATCTTCGAAATCCCCTAAATGACCAGCACTTTCTTGTCATAAACGTTTCCGGCCTAAATAAGCCCCTCAGGTGTCCTGTGTAAATCCGAAATCCGTTCCTGGCAGTCAACAAGTTCTCCACTCAGCTCAATTGTCCTCATTTCCGCCCCCCAGCAATGGTGTCCCTAAAAAAATAAAACAATTACACAAACCATTTTCGTCGCATGGTAGGCGGAGTTTGTCGTTGGGATTTCTTTCGGCCGCCTCGCGTGGCAAAATCTTCTTGCGCCGACTTAATTGCCTCCCGAATGTCGCCAGACCGCACAACACGCGCCCAGCCCAATTTCGGCGCCGTATCCATTGACACAACCCCAACTGGAGACACAGAAAAAAAAACCAAAACCCAGGACTCTCCTCGTCGTGGCAGCAAATTTATAGCGAACGTACAGTTTCTGCGAAAGTAGAACGAAAGAAAAACAAAGCACTTGCGTGAGCCATTCCATCGTGTCTGGAGGAACATCGAACCCACCCCGCCCGGAGCCAGCCGGAGCCTACGAGGGGTAATTGCAGTGAGTAAAAGGCTTTTCTCATTTGTTAAGGATTCATGGGATCCGCGTGGGCCCCCTGCCGCCGCAACAACAATGTTTGTACTTTAAATACGCAGCGACATGCACACTGATTAGCGGTGAACGAGCCCCACATTTAATGCTTTGATTAATCGGAGTTCCATCTTCAGCTCATTTCCATGGAGCAGTCGACGGACATGGGACGGAGCGGACTTGGTGGTGTGTTGAGAGCCTTCTCGGCGACTGGGCGTGGACCTGAACAAAGCAAACTCGTTATGATTCATAATGGAAGCGCGGTTAACACGCGAATTTCTGTAAGAGCGCGCCGAGCGGTGGGAGGCGGTGTCTCCGTGGGTGCGCCCGTCGGGCTGCACAGAGAGGTCACAGCGGGAATTTGCTAGTTCCTCCAATTTTCTGCACACAGGACGGCGTAGATGCGTTCTAATTATGTTATTTTAGAGTGGAGCGGAGTGTCCTTTGCCATGTTCGACAATGGACTGGACACAAGTCGGTTCCGCTAGCAGTGCTATTAGTTTGACTTCATTTAACATTTGCGTCACGCCCACCATTCCACTTCTAATTGCGTGCATTGCACACAGATGGAGCGGGGCCAGCCCAATGGAACTTGTAATTATCTTAGCAGCGCGACGATGACGCTGCCGTTTGATTGCAAACGACGAGCGGGTACGAACTAATTGCAAATTGTTTCCAGATGATTGGGCATTCGATTGAAAAGAAGCTGTGGCAAGGTGGCTCGATGGCTCGGTGGCTCGATGACTCGGTGACTCGGTGGCTCGGTGGCTAGGTGTAACTTTAATAAGGACAAGTGTTTGCGCCCTCGTTGCTTCCCGTTTCGAATAAGTTAGGTGTGTGTATGGGCAACGTAATTGGATAAGAGTTCGAGACGTTAAGGTGAAGTTGTGGTTAATTAATGCGGCACTGGGGATAATTCAATTACGCGTTGTTCTCTGGAGGAGGAGTTCTCGCCTAGGCAGCTGATTTCCGATTTAAATTGCAAATATCAGAAGAGGGGTGAATCGATGGAACTAAGTGCTTAATGCGGTATTTGACGGAGTTCAGTTCTGAGCATAGAGGGGTGACGGTTAACATTTTATGAGGAAATGTGGACCAGTTTCATTAAAAAGCCTCGATGACCCATAACGTCTGAGCAGTGTTTGATTTTTAAGCACTCATTCAGCAAACTTCCAGCATTTGTCTCCCCTTTAGGTAAGATGTGACGCAGTTCTTGAGATGACTTTCATTATTACCATTTTCCGTGCTCACACATCATATATATCCCCAAAGGAAATCTTTCTCATTTAAGTCAGAAAACCAGCTACACATACAAAATGAACACTTTGCCCAGGCCTTTAAGTAATTCGTCAGCATCGCATTTTGAGCTTGACAAAGTCGTAAGAGCCCAATGTGCCTCCAACCCTTTTATCACTCATCCCAGTCACGTACAATCAATAACTTATCCCCACCCCGTCACACAGTCATACACTCAGCGTCCAAACAAAACAAAATTCAACTCTGACATTCCTGACGTCGCCAAATTTCACTGAAATCTCCCGAACTATTGACAAGCTATTGACACTACTGAACAAATAACCGCTTGGCTAACAAATTACTCAGCTGCATGATGGGAATACGCCTAACCAAGGCGACAAGCGCGGCGCGCTGCTGAACACATCCCTAGAGGGTTCATAAAATATTTGCTAATACTTTCAGCCACTGTCACATTCCGAAGGACCAGTCCTCGCGAGACTATTTTGCTCACTCCTACCGCCGTGCGTGTGCGTCCATCAATAAGCATCAAATCGATAGAAGTCTAACCGAGGCTCCAGTGAGAGAGGAAACAATAACATTAACTCCCGAAATGACACGTATTAAGCTGTCGAACCAGCAGCGCTTTCTTCCGGAAAACCCTTTTACCGGAGCCTAAATAAATAATCTCGCACAAAAGTACTAGGCTGGTTTCGTGCATCCACTGGCAGAAGGGAGTTGCGGGTGTTTTGTCCACCTTTCCGGACGAAAGTGAATTATTGATCCGAAGCAGCTGCTACTTTGTTGTTTAATGATTCGGAACCGGGATTTGATACCCCATCTCGGGCGGCTTTCATCCATCTCCTTGGGGCGGAAGGCTCAGCAA
Organism: Eristalinus aeneus; assembly: GCA_955652365.1. Classification (NCBI taxonomy): domain Eukaryota; kingdom Metazoa; phylum Arthropoda; class Insecta; order Diptera; family Syrphidae; genus Eristalinus; species Eristalinus aeneus. The sequence continues at coordinate 5,828,658 of OY019133.1, forward strand.
ATTGATTCCAATAATGTATTCCTTTAGCAGATGTCATTCCGCACAGAGAACTATTGAACTTCAAGTGTGACTCACAACAACGAGAGCAGTGGATCATTTTTTGAAGATAAATCACACTTGTCTTTGGATCCCAGTCTACTGGGATCTCCCAGTTGACACTTCCTGAACGGGCTGGGTGGTGTGGAGCGAGATGGTGGGCGCGAGGGTGGGCTTATTCCTTTCAACTCGAGCATTCACATGTTGAGAAGGAGCTCTTCAACGAGTGAATGATTGTTTGACTGCTTGTCCCCTTGAACTGTGGTGCCGGTCAGGATTGTGCGCAAATTGTTTATTTTACAAAGTCTGAAATCTAGTCTAGTCTATCTGAGCTTCATGTCATATTTCTTGTTTTTGAATAGTAAACTGAAATTTAACAGAATCTCGAAATTCGAAACTGGACAAATTTGTTTTTTCAAGAAAGGAATGAATAGATAAAAGATTGGCAAGATTTAAATGGTCACACTTTGAAGGACTAAAGGCAAAGACGTGTTACTCAAATTACACGAAAACTGAGAACTAGGTGTATTCCCGGCCTGAAATAAACAACACAAAAGAGTACAAAACAACACAAACCAATACAATGTCCATTTCCGTAAACCAAAAAAAAAAAAACGGGTTTTAGATCAAATGAGCACTCTCGAGAGAGAGTAAAATATTTCTCCACGCTGCTCATTTTAAAGCAAGAAATTTTTGTGGGTAGGCTGTGGGTTTTCTGTCAAATTAATTGGGCTGAGTACAGAGATAAGGGAGCATTGACAAATTATCTCTGTGTATGTGTCTCAAATTTTGTTGTTATGTTTGTTTTTCTGCAGTGAAAATGTGAATTTGACAATTCTTAATGACATACGACGGTTGCCTTTTATATTTCGGGTTTAGAGAGCAAAAACAAATATTAATCATCGAAAATAGCTTTACTGTTTTTCAAAATATTCCCTATTAATATCAATACACTTCTGCATGCGTTTGAACCAATTGTCGATGCACTTTTGCCACTTTGATTGAGGTTTCTCCAAAACATGCATTCTGAACGCATCAACCGCTTCTTCAGCTGTCGAAAAACGTTGACCTCTCATTTTATTTTTTTTAGGAACGGGAGTAAAAAGAAGTCATTCGGTGCCAAGTAAGAACTATACGGCGGATGACTCATCAAATCGATGTTTTGAGTGCGCATAAATGCACTTATGTGAGATGTGTGATGTGTGAGAGCTCGCATTGGCCTGGTAAAGAATGGTTCGTCTTCGGCGGTTGGTTTTCATGATTTCTTCTAAGACAACTGGCAAACAAATAGTTGTGTACCACTGAGATCAGACTATTCTGCCAGTTTCTCAGAAATAACAGGCGAGATTAGCTTGGAAGTGCCTCGTGCGCGAGCAACTTTTGCTGGATTTAGCTCAATTTGAAACACCCTTACAGTCGACTGCTGTTTACTTTCGGGCTCATACGCGTAAATCCACGATTCGTCACCTGTCACTATGTTATAGACGTGTTTCGCACAGCGATCGTATTTTTGGAGCATTTCCAATCGACACGAGCCTTTTCTTTGAGCGATTGACAAATTGCGTGGGATCCTACGCGAACAAATTTTTTTGACGGTCAACTGTTCATGCAATATTGAATGTATGCTGGTCCCACTAATACCAAAGGTTGTCTCAATATCACTATTGGTTACATGAGGATCTTGCAATATCAGTTGGCGCACAGCATCAATGGTTTCAACAACTGATTTTGGACGACCTTCACGAAATTCGTCTTGGAGTGAACTACGACCTCGGTTGAATTCACTATACCATCGATAAACGCTGGTCCTAGATGGAGCTTCATCGCCAAAAATTGATTTAAGTTCATCGATGCACTGTTGTTGAGTAAATTCACGTTAAAATTGCAAAAAATATTTGCACGAAAATTTTCACGATTTAATTCCTTTTTTGGGCGAGATGAAACTTTTAAGTTACTGAAATCAGCACAAATAACACTTGTATATCGAAACGTTCTGAAAATGTATAACCTCAAAAATATCAAACTTAACGATAGGGCTAGCAGTTGCCAGGTTGGAACACTAGGGTTGCCCAATCCCGAAATATAAAAGGCAACCCTCGTACTTTACACATTTGTTTGAAATACGTTCCTGTACTTTGCCTCTTTTTGAGAGAGATTTACCCCCATTCCTTAACGAATGATAGACTTAAGGATTTGGCACAGAAAGCACTGGAACACACCTATTGCGACACGATCACTTTCCGACCAGCTTAGACAAAGCTGTAAGGGCAGCGTTTTAAGCAGCACTGTATGATCCTGATGGCTGGGTGATGTGGGAACAGGGTAGGCACTGATTGGTATCAACCTGGCGATGCCCAGCTGCTGTAACTGTCCTCCACACACCAATTGTGCTTATTCTACCTCCACGTTGGTAGCCATCGGGTACTGGTTGTTGTTCACCCGAACTCAACCTGCCAAACCTATAAGTGCGACCTCCGCCCAAGAGGTATAAAAAAGGGCCTGGTCCTCCAGGTTGGGGGTGTGCGTCGGGGTAACTGCCCGGCCACATTAAAAAATAAACAGTTGCGAATCAACCGAATGCCTCGGATATGGATGGATTCACTGTTGACGACCCACGCAAACGAAAAAAGGATAATGCTCTACGGATATGCACGTGGAATGTGAGGTCCCTAAACAGACCACGTGCAGCCGATGAACTTGCGGAGGCCCTGGACTGCTATAAAGCAGACATTACCGCAATTCAGGAAATGCGGTGGGATGGGCCGGGCAAGAGAAGAGTGAGAAACTGCGACATATACCACGGCGACTGCTACAGGGAGAGAGGGAAACGCTTATTTGGATGCGGTTTTGTTGTTCGAGGCAGACTTAGGCAAAAAGTCTTAAGCTTCCAATACATAAGCGAACGCCTCATAACAATCCGCATCAAGGCTAAATTCGGGAATATAAGCCTCATATGCGCCCACGCCCCGACAGAGGAAAAAGATGACAGCAGTAAAGAGGACTTCTATCATCTCCTAGAAAGGACATATGATCGATCCCCCAGCTACGACACCAAGATAGTTCTAGGAGATTTCAACGCTCAGCTGGGAAGAGAAGAAGTCTTTGCTAAAGTCATCGGAAGACACAGCCTGCACGCCAACACCTCCGGAAACGGACTCAGGTTAGTTGACTTCGCCTCGGGGCGAAATCTCTCTGTGGTTAGCACGCGGTTCCCACACCTCAACATTCATAAAGGTACCTGGCGATCACCTGATCAATCAACCGTCAACCAGATTGATCACGTTGCGATCGACGTCAGACACTCCTCCAATATCCTCGATGTCCGAACCTTCCGAGGTGCAAACATCGACTCGGATCATCACCTTGTTGTAGCCAAGGTAAGAACCCGGATATCGAGAGAGCAACGGAGTCGAGACAAGCCAAGACGGTTTGATGTCGGAAAGCTACAATCGCAACCGATCGCTAGAGCCTTTGCCGATCGATTCTCCCTGAAACTATCTCAAAGTTCGACGCTGCCTGCACAAACAATAGAAGACAAATGGAAACGTTGTCAAGAAGCCATCAAAGAGGCCGCCACTGATGTGCTGGGTTTCACGCCACCACCTAAGAGGAACCCATGGTTTGACGACGAGTGTAGGCAGGCGCATGCAGCCAAACAAGAAGCGTACAAGGCAACGCTGCATCGAACGACGAGAGCTGTTTGTGAGCTCTACAAACAGAGAAGAAGGGAAGAGAACCGGCTTCTCAGAAGAAAAAAGAAAGAGCACGAGAAGCGCGCGGTCGAGGAAATGGAGAGGTGCTATGGCAGGAATGATGTCCGAAATTTTTACCACAAGATAAAACAGTTATCCGGTGGTTATAAGGCTCGGACAGAAGCCTGCCGGGATCAAAATGGACAACTAGTGGTAGAGTCGCAGTCGGTGCTGAGAATCTGGAAGGATCATTTCTGCAGACTCCTAAACGGCGATGACGTCGCAAATTCCGCTGTTAGGCAGAATGTTCCACTCAATTTGGACGACGATGGACAAGAATTCCGTCCCCCCGACTTCGACGAGGTCAAGATAGCAATATCGAGACTGAAATCGAACAAAGCTGCTGGCGCGGACGGACTATCCGCAGAGCTGTTCAAAGCGGCTGGGGATGAGCTGGTTGGGCGCATGCACCAGCTCATCTGTGAGATATGGTCGGAGGAAAGCATGCCCGACGAGTGGAATCTCAGCATCGTTTGTCCGGTCCACAAGAAAGGAGACCCCTTCGACTGCGCCAACTACCGAGGGATCAGTCTTCTTAACATTGCATATAAGATTTTCTCTGCCGTACTGTGTGAGCGCCTGAAACCGTTCGTCAACAACCTGATAGGTCCTTATCAGTGTGGTTTCAGGCCAGGGAAGTCCACAATCGACCAGATCCAAGAAGTACAAATCGACACTTACCATCTATTTGTCGATTTCAAGGCCGCGTATGACAGCGTGCATAGAGACGAGCTATACAGTGCCATGTCTAGTTTTGGCATCCCTACCAAACTCGTCAGATTGTGTAGGATGACGATGGAGAACTCTCGCTGCTCCGTCAAGGTCGGTAGCGAACTCACCCAGACCTTCAATGTCAAAAAAGGATTTAGACAAGGCGACGCGCTGTCATGCGACTTCTTTAACATCATCCTTGAGGGGATCGTGCGGAACTCACACGTCAACACCAGAGGCACGATCTTCCACAAGTCCGTTCAATTGCTAGCTTATGCGGATGACATTGACGTGATCGGCCGAACTCAGCGAGCCGTCAATGAGGCGTTTGCTAGCATTGAAACGGAAGCGGCTAAAGTGGGACTGGTGGTAAACGAGGGCAAAACGAAGTATATGCTGTCATCGAAGAAGGACGCAGAACATCGACGTCTCGGACAGAGCGTCACTATGGGCAGCAGACACTTCGAGGTAGTGAAGGACTTCGTCTATCTCGGCTCCGCGGTGAATAGGGACAACAACATCAGTACCGAAATCAAGCGCAGAATCACTCTTGCCAATCGCTGTTTCTTTGGGCTCAAGAGGCAATTGAGTAATAAAGCCCTCTCCCGAACGACCAAAGTGACTTTGTACAACACCTTGATCATCCCAGTCCTCCTCTACGGCGCAGAAACCTGGACGCTACTAAAAGCGGATGAGGAAGCCATTGGTCTCTTCGAGAGAAAAGTTCTGCGTGCGATTTTTGGTCCTGTTTGCGTTGATGGCATCTGGAGGAGAAGATTCAACCACGAACTGTATGGGCTGTACGGCGGCATGAGCCTAGTCAAGCGTCTACGGATACAACGCTTAAGGTGGCTAGGCCATGTAGAGCGCATGGACAGCACTGCTCCGGCCCGAAGAGTCTTCGAATCCGAACCACAGGGACAACGCAACAGAGGGCGTCCTAGACTGAGATGGCGCACACAAGTGGAAAAGGACCTCAACCATCTTGGAGTGCACAATTGGAGACAGCTGGCAAGAGATCGTACTAGCTGGAGAGGCATGTTGGTTGAGGCCCAGGTCCACCCCGGACTGTAGCGCCATCCGAAGAAGAAGAAGAAGTATGATCCTTTAAAATTTTGTGCCGTCTTTCTAGCCTATTGAGAAGAAGCCAAAGGTGTTCAGTCATACCTACGTAGGCCCAAATTGGAGAGACTAACAAAGTTCTATCGATAGTGGCTAAAAAAATAAAATCCCGAAATTAGAAATTAGAAAACGCCATGAAAATTTGAGGTCCAAGAAACGAAAACCGTTAAATTTGACCACATTTTTGAAACAACTAATTCTTCAGTGTTCCTTAGCAGGCGGCAGCATACTCCCACCCCTCTGATTCTTACGATCAAATTTTGCCCATTTTAACATTTAGGATATTTCGGGTTTTGAACATTTCGTAAAGTTTTCTCAATTTTGACATATTTAGATGTCTCCAAATTAACTGCCACCCAGCCATCATCGTTGTCTAATTGTGAAAGAAGGACTTTGCAAATCTCTCGTTTCATCACAGAAGTCATGGGTCGATCGGAAGTTACTTTTCGAAATTATTTTTAAACCGACAATCTTGAGGAGATCCTGCAAAACTCACAAGTCAACACCAAAGTCAAGTTATTCCTGGAGAACGCTTAGTTGTTAACGTATCCAGATGACACTGAAATAATTGGACAAATTAAGCGAGCAGTCACTTTCTCCCCATTCAAACAATATATGAGTGTTAAACGGATTGTCAGAAAAAAAGGACGCACAACATTGAAGTCTCAGAAGGAAGGGCAGAGTGGGCTGCAGCTGGGACTTTGTTATGCTTGGGTTCACGATAAACAGAAAAAGATTGTCGTTTAAGCCGTGAAAGAATAGGGCAAGGAACGTAAAATTATGCTGGACAACCAATTCGGCTTTAGAGCGTGGCATGATATGGGTACCATACATTCCGAGTCCAAATTGGTATCCGACATTAACTGAAACAATAACAAAAACCAATGCACAGACGCTTGTCGTATAGACATGGAAGAGGCGTTCGACGCCGTTCGGTCAGAAGGCCTCTTCCTCAAGTTAGTCAGACCTCTTCTTCTTCTTGTGGCGCTACAGTCCGGGATGGACCTGGGCCTCAACCAACATGCCTCTCCAGCCAGTTCGATCTTTCGCCAGCTGTCTCCAGTTGCGCACTCCAAGTTGATTGAGGTCCTTCTCCACTTGTGTAAGCCACCTTAGTCTCGGTCGTCCTCTTTTTCGTTGTTCTAATGGCTCGGATTCAAAGACTTTTCGGGCCGGAGCAGTGATGTCCAAACGCTATCCGTACACGTTTGACCAGACGCATGTCGCTGTACAGCCCATAGAGTTCGTCGTTAAATCTTCTCCTACAGATGCCATCAACGCAAACAGGACCAAAATTCGCACGCAGAACTTTTCTCTCGAAGAGGCTTCCTCATCCGTTTTTGCTAACGTCCAAGGTTCCGCGCCATAAACTAGGACTGAGATGATCAAGCTGTTATATAAAGCGAATTAGTCAGACTAGGCATACGAGATAGATAAAACACTGCTGTATATGATCTATGATATGGTTACAGGAAGAAAGTTTGTTGTGAAAAATGGCAACGTTACATCCACCATAGTATTTTCCATAAAAAATGAGCTGCAACAAAGGGCAGTTGGCTCAGCCATCTTTTTCGCTATTTCCACCAGCGATCTTATTGGTTGCGTGCCACATTTAATCGCATACGCCTATGGTCTTATAGCGTACAGATCACACCCGAAAATCGAAAGGATGCCTTCGACGAAATTTAGCAATTTTGCGACGACTGGAAATTGAAAATCAACTTCCGAAAGTGCGAAACTATTCTCTTTAGAACCTCTGTCCAGGGCCTCAAGGGACACGAAGAAAAAATGGCGCAAGTTCGGCATATTTGATCCGCGGGCCAGCCATTAGGTGTACAAAATGTAGGTAGATATCTTGGCATTTGGTTAGACCAGTATTTGTACTGTGGTAAGCATGCAGCTACTGCTCTGACAAAAGTTCAAAAGGCTTTTGCTGCGGCAAGTTGCCTGTTTTATAGCGGCAAACTTCATACCAGAGTAGATGGGATCTGCTACATAGCTCTCATAGGTCTAGTCACGGTTTACGGTGGCCCGGTCTGGTTTAAGTCCTTCCCAGGCCGAAAAGATGATGGTGTTCGAGAGGCAATGTCATCGGCCCTGCCTCCGTTTGTATCGAACACCTGAATCCGATTACAAGAAATTCTATCCCAACGAGGTCTTGTACAACGAGGCAAATTTAATCAGGATAGAACATTTTATTATTCAGCTGACTCGGAGGCATATTGCACGAGAAATGACTTCGACAAACGGTCTGATGACGGACGAGAAGGTACGGAAAAACGGCTTTATTTCGCCCGAAGCATTTCTCTATCTAGACTCCAGAGGGCTGATACAGAAAACGGAAGGATGTCCTATCATCTTCCATGTCGTACGCAGAACAGTGGATAGGCGACTCCAATATGAAGCGGACGTCGCTTGAAGCCACGAGGAACTTCTTCGATTCAGTAGGGCGATCTCCGCCCGAGTTGGGGCACAGTCCGCCAGAGAACTTCACTACTACTGGTGGTTGCATCAAAACCAGCCCCGCCATCGCTCAAAAATGGACAATATTGGATGTATTCCTATTCAGTCTTTGGTTAGGGTTTCCGTCGCCGATTGGGTCCCCCGACAGCAAAACGACAGATGGTTTCATTCTACAGGATGCAGGCTGACCAAGTGTACGCTGCCAAAGGTCGGCAATAATTCCGCGGCTTTTCTGTTGTCTCTAAATAGGAACGATTGCAGACTGCAAACAGTGCACTTCAGCTTCGCTAAGCACTTAAGTGTGCTTGGGCTTAGTGTTGGGTCTTTATGCGACGCTTGCAGAGAAGGTGAAGAGGACTGCCACTGTCAATGTCCCTCCTTTGCTGGGATCAGGTGGTGACTGTTTGACGTTGATGTGGTGGGAGCTGAAATCCTAAACTCTTTATCACAGGAACGCTTGCACGTGTTTCTCCACGGGAGAGTAGTTCACTGCCTGGTAACCAGTCTTCGAGTCTGAGCGCTCGAGTGCAATGTTTCCCGACATGAAACAAAAAGCGAAATGGATGACATCCTCGTTTAGGATAAACACACCAAAAGGGAAGGACCCTGGGTGTGAAGATGCAGGCAGGTTTTTGAAACACTACACTACTTTAATGTTTGGTGTATGTAAATGCACGTTGTTTATCACTCTAGTCCACTCCCGGGTGAAACGATCCTCCAAGGAGAAGCTCTAAATTTGAGTCATCATTTACGGGTAAGGTAAGCGAAATTAGGAGTCATAGATGAACCGAATCCAATACACACTGTACAAACGAATTTGATTTTAGTTGAAGTTCACATTCCTTTTGCATTTATTTCAAAAATTTTTGAATGTTCCTCCGTGCGGCCCCACTGAACACAGTCACATGCAGAGACTTTTTAACAACCATCGGCAGGTGTAGGATTTTGTGAAAATAAGAATAAAATGAAAAACAAAATGTTTCCCTGTCCCTATGAGTATGCCACCCTTCTCAATGTTGTTTTTGTTTTATTGTCTTTTCAGGACTATCACGTATTCTTCATGCACAATCCATCACCGAATCGATGTTTAGTATTCGACTTAGATACGACGTTACCTTTTCCAACATATTTTCACAAATATGTAACCGAAACGTTTCGGTCGGATTTAGCACTTAGGCCAGAGCATCACAGGTGAGTACGAAGTTTGTTTACACGTCCATACGCTGGCGTTATGTCCTTTGAAAGGCACCATCAACGGTGGCAGTGGCAGTGGCGGGTTGGGTGCGGATGATGGAATCCTTCAAAGTGCCAAGATAAGCCTGACATGTCGAAAGTTTATTTCTTTTTCCACTCCTGCCTTCCAACTCCTTGCCAGAGCTTTTGTCAGAGTTTACTGCGAAAGGCTTTGCACAAGTTTTTTTCGTAATCTTTTCCTCATTTCGAGATTATCTCCGGGGCAGGCAGGTGACACGGATTCGATAGACTGGAACGCTCCCGGGGAGAGCACCTTGTTTGCTTGTGTCAGTAAATTATTTAACTTGAAGTACCAGGGACTGCGCATGCAAGTGGGGTCGATGGCGATGGCGTTCTCGTTATCCGTTCCTTTCGATTTTTTGCCTGGCGCCTGGAGAGTTTGCTTATGCAAATTACAATGCACAGGACATGCAAAACATGGCCGAGTGCGCTGGTCGGACACGGCGCGCTAATCAGAAGCAACAGGGATTGCGTGAGTGCATTTCTCGTCCTCGTCCTCGTCGTGGACGATCGCAACAAAAAAATAAGAAGAACAAGATGAATGGCTGAATGTCGTGCCTGCACTATCTGGAGTTCGTGTGCGCCAACTCTGCAGTCGGCCGCTGGGCGGTGCAGTTAGGCTGTTTTAACCTTTTCTGGTATGAGCCCGTGAGTGCGGTATGCGCCTGCGAAATTTTAATATCGTAAAGTGATTTTAAAAATTCACACAATATCGTGATTAAATTTCGTGTGCAACAGAGCGGTTGCATGCATATGCATGAGGACATCCACAAGTGCACGGGGGCGGAGTAGGGAGTGTGATTCACCGGCCGCCAACGGCTAATTATAGCGCATACATGGCCGTGCCTTAGATTGGCTGATTATGAAATGATAATCCAGTGTAATGTATTCTTCGATAAAACAATTAATTTTAATGAGCCTTGAGTCGCGGCTGGCCTGCGATATGCCAGATAGTGAATCGGGAAATAACGTTAATTGCGCTTAATTCTTAGTTGGAATGCGCTTGGGCGGGCCGCTCCTATACTTTGCCGTTGTTGGATTGGTTACATTGGGAAACCGCTTTCGTAGGCGACGGATTTTGCTCAAAGTTGTGATTTTCATGAAGATATGTCCTTGCACTCTTTCGATCCATTTGTAGAAGGACTTTTGGTTTTTCATGGGTGTTTTTTTTTATAGGTATGCAACTTTAAAGTGATTTAAAATAACGATTTTTTTTATAAGCTTCCAAACAGTTTGCGTTATTCGAAAAGTAAACATATCCCCTGCACAGAGGGCCAGTTTTCGATGACTTTTTCCAATATTTGCGGTGTTTGTGACACTTACGAAGCGATTTTCGTCCATCAAGTAGTCGATCGTATCAGGCTTGTCGGCCTGGAGTGGCGACGTCAGACATCCCCAGTGGAAACCGTTCAGGCTCGTTGCACAAAACAATATGGCATCAAAACGTTTCCTTCGCTTAATCAATTGTGGCACGAGCTGTGTGACATGTGATGCCGTTCTGCTGAAACCACAGCACCTGCACATCATGTTAGTTCAACTGACGAACGAATTACTTTTTAGAGGTGTAGAACTTTAAGTGGCCGCCGTTGTGCACTGGGTAGATTTCGACGCTCACATGTCGAAAGGTTCGGTTCGATTCTCGGGTAAACACCTAGAATTTTTCACGGCACCACCTCTTTCGCGCTGCTGACAACACTCAGAGAGTAATAACTGTCTAAGAAAGCTTCTCAAACTTCACCTTTAGTTGGCAAAAAACTGTAGGTCCCTTCTACTCGTGAGAGAACAGTAGCGCGCAGTAACGAGTAGTTGATGAGGAAGCTAAGCCCTGGTCTTCCTGTGGACTGTCGCGCCAACAATTATTAAAATTATTAGAACACTGTTTTAATTGGAGACTATTTTATCGCCTGCCAACTGATTTATTTTCTTATTAAGTTTGACTTTTCAACAGGAATAGGCCTAGTAAGCCGTTCATTTTGTGAATCGTCCCAAAAGATTGCCGTTGATCCCAATGGCTCACGTGCGGTGATGTTAGTCTTCAAGTGGAGACACCATTGGCTGGACAGACTGTTTCTGACTGACTATTTAACATGTTCAATAGATGGTATAATAATTGATACCGACTCTACGGACTTTACGGACTCTTTAAAAACCGATGCTGGCTCTATGGCGGCCACCATTGATTGTTTTGAAGAGCATCGTTTTTTAAAGAGTCCGTAGAATCGGTATCGATTATTCCACCAACTCCAAAACATATTAAACAGTCAGTCAGAAACAGTCAGTGCAGTCAATGGTGTCTCCACTTGGGGACTAACATCATTGCATGTGAGGAAATTAGGATCAACGGCTATCTTTTGGGGCGATTCACAAAATCTACGGCTTACTAGGCCTATTCATGTAAAAAAGTCAAACTTTTTAAAAAAAAAAATCAGTTTTCAGGCTATAGAATGGTCTCCAATTAAAACAGTGCATTCTTCTTCTTCTTCTTCTTGTGGCGCTACAGTCCGGGGTGGACCTGGGCCTCAACCAACATGCCTCTCCAGCCAGCACGATCTTTCGCTACCTGTCTCCAGTTGCGCACTCCAAGTTGGTTGAGGACCTTCTCCACTTGTGTGCGCCACTTTAGTCTAGGTCGTCCTCTGTTGCGTTGTCCCACGGATTCAAAGACTTTTCGGGCCGGAGCAGTGGTTTCCATACGCTCTACATGGCCTAGCCATCTTAAGCATTGTATCCGTAGACGCTCGACCAGGCGCATGTCGCTGTACAGCCCATAGATTTCGTCATTAAATTTCCCCTCCAGATGCCATCAACGCAAACAGGACCAAAAATCGCACGCAGAATTTTCTCTCGAAGAGACTAAGGGCTTCCTCATCCGCCTTTGCTAACGTCCAAGATTCCGCGCCATAAAGTAGGACGGGGATGATCAAGATGTTATATAAAGCGAGCTTTGTCTTTCGAGAGAGGGCTTTATTACTCAATTGCCTCTTGAGCCAATGAAACAGCGATTGGCAAGAGTGATTCTGCGTTTGATTTCGGTACTGGTGTTGTTGTCCCTGTTTACCGCGGAGCCGAGGTAGACGAACTTAGCTTGACTACCTCGAAGTTTCTGCTGCCTAGAGTGACGCTCCGTCCGAGACGTCGATGTTGTGTGTCCTTCCTTGATGACAGCATGTACTTTGTTTTGCCCTCATATACCGCCAGACCCATTTTAGCCGCTTCTGCTTCAATGCCAGCAAACGCCTCATTGACGGCTCGTTGTGTTCGTCCAATCACGTCAATGTCATCAGCGTATGCTAGCAATTGAACCGACTTCTGGAAGATCGTGCCTCTGGTGTTCACTTGTGAGTTACGCACGATCTTCTCGAGGATAATGTTGAAGAAGTCACATGACAGTGCGTCGCCTTGTCTAAAACCTTTTTTGACATTGAAGGTCTCGGTGAGTTATTTACCGACCTTGACGGAGCAGCGAGAGCTCTCCATCGTCATCCTACACAATCTGACGAGTTTGGTAGGAATGCCAAAACTAGACATGACACTGTATAGCTCGTCTCTATGCACACTGTCATATGCAGCCTTGAAATCGACGAATAGGTGGTGAGTGTCAATTTGCATTTCTTGGGTCTTTTCCAGGATCTGCCATAATGTAAAAATCTGGTCTATTGAACTGGTCAGTGTAGCCAACTTAAAATTCTACACCCCTAAAAAGACATTTTATAGACGAAAAAAAATGATTTGTTTAGCTCTTCATCTTTCTTTCATATTTTTTAAATTCTTAATGTATTACTAGAGGTTCCACGCAGCACTTAGCACAGAGTAAACCCAAGTGTCTTCAGTAACAGAATGGCACTGAACAAACAAATCTATAGAAAGTTTTGGTACATTCGACCGACAATACTCTCTTTTGTAAAAGGAGTCATCCTTAGGCGCGTTCAAAACCAAACCAGTATTTTAGTAGCATTTCCTTTTGAAAATGAATTCACGTTTATAAATTGTGTCCCAACAAGAAAGCAAGAATTGAATTTTAAATAAAAGGCAGATATTTTTAAAAAATCGTGAATTCTTTATTATATCATAAAGTAGACAGGATGAGGTTATGTGCGGAATAACACATTTGCTGGCACATACGCGATCTGTTAATGAAATTTTCAATGACCCTTTTGCATAAATGGTGCGGTAGTTCATTAATGCAGCGTATGCAGCGTAGAATTTCCTCTTTTAAGACTTGAGTCGTCTTCGGCTTATTCGCATAAACCATCGACTTTAAAACAACCCCAAGGAAAAAAGTCCAATTGTGTGAAATCGCACGATCTAGGCGGCCAATTCTGGTCTCCAAAACGCGAAATAACACGACCGGGAAATGACTGATACAGCAATTGAATTGTTTTTCTGGCTGTATGAGATGTGGCGCAGTCTTGTTGAAACCTCATCACCTCCACATTCATTTCTTCAATTTTAGGCACGAAAGAATTGGTTACCATTTCACTATACCAAACACTATTGACCGTTTGCGCTTGACCTGACTCATTTTCATAAAAAAAAATGTATAATAATTCCTCCAACCAAAATCCACACCACAAAGTGACACGTTGGGGATGTATTTGCTTCTCGTGAATCACTCAAGGATTTTCCTCGCCCCAAATGCGACAATTCTGTCAATTCTGGCAGAAATTTCAGAAGATTGAAATGGGCCTCGTCACTAAAGATGAACTTTAACCGCAAAACTTTCACCATTTTGGTAAAACAATTTCACAAAGAGAATGCGTTGTTCATTCGAATAGCGGTCCATTTTTGTTAACCTTATGCCTTCCACTAACAAACAATAATAATTGTTCAGATGTCAAAAAATGACAATTCGAATGGCGCCAAATTTGAATCTTGCGTTCTTTTTGGGACACCGTTTAAATCAATAAATATTCGAAATTTTTACTGTCATAGTGTTGATCGTTATGGAGAGGATATGACTGCGCCAGGCCTTCATCCGATCCGCATTCGGGTTTTGCAGTTTACCCACATCACTAAACCACATAATTGGTATACTTGTATGAAGTGAGCATCAAGATACAAATGTCTCTATAGGGAACATTTGTTGTGAACGAGCCCTTATTTTTTTTTATTTGTTTGCTATGACATCTGTGAAAAATATTTAGTATACATTAAGTCATTGAGCAGACAACATCATATTTTTTCATCGTGTTAAAAATGTCAAATTTTGTACCAGAAAGTGATGATTTGCGGAAAGCATTAATTTTTTGTTTTCATTTGAAGAAAAGTGCTACAGAGTCGCATCGGATGCTTGTCGAGGCATATGGTGATCATGCTCTATCAGAAGCAACATGCAAAAGATGGTTTCAACGGTTCAGAAATAATAATTTTGTTGTGAGAAATGAAGAACGTGGAAGACCACCAAAAAAGTTTAAAGAAGCCGAATTGCAAACGATATTGGATGGAGATGACACTTCGGATCAAAAGCAAATGGCAGCAATGTTAAATGTTGCAAAACAAACAATTTCTGACCGTTGAAAAGCTATGGGAAAGATCCAAAAGTGTGGAAAATGGGTGCCACATGAATTGAATGAAAGACAGATGTGAAACCAAAAAAAACACTTGTGACACTTGTGTGACGGATTGTTACTGGCGATGAAAAATGGATTTCTTTTAAGAATCCTAAACCGAAAAAATCATGGGTTAATTTGGGACAACCATCAACATCGACTGCAAAATCAGATCGATTCGGCAAGAAGACAATGCTGTGTGTTTGGTGGGACCAGAAAGATGTGCTGTACTACGAGCTCCTAAAACCTGGTAAAACCGTTAATACTGATCGCTACCGACAACAAATGATCAATTTGAACCATGCATTGATCGAGAAACGACCAGAATGGGCCAGAACACACGGCAAGATAATTTTGCTCCATTAAAATGCACCTGCACACAAAGCAAAACCGGTTCAGGATACAATCAAAACACTTGGCTGGGAGCAGCTACCCCACCCGCCATATTCACAGGACTTGGCTCCCTTCGACTACCATTTCTTTTCATCGATGGGACACGCATTGGTTGAGCAGCACTTTGATTCCTACGATGAGGTATAAAATTGGTTGTCTGATTGGTTTGCTTTAAAAGACGAACAATTTTATTGGCGTGGTATACACAAATTGCTAGAAAGGTGGTCAAAATGTGTAGAACACAATGGCCAATAATAAAATGTTTTTACTTTCCCATTAAAAATTAGTGTTTAATTTTCATAACCTCATTTCATACCGGCATACCTGGTATTCAAGTTATGGACACAATCTCCTTGTTCCTAACATGGAGGAAGACCTAGCTGATCAATGTTTGTTTACATGCATTTCCAACCCCACAGCAAAACACGAATATTTTTACATTCTCTTGCCACAGCTGATCCGCTTTTTTCGGTAGGCATAGTTAACTGATTTACTATAAACAGTTTAAGAAAAAGGTCAGAGAAGAAGGGAAGAGCACCGGCGTCACCGGTATTATGGCAGGAATGAAGTACGAAAGTTTTGCCGTAGGGTAAAACAGCTGTCCGGCGGATACAAGGATCGGTCCGAAGCCTGCCAAAATGGAACAACCAAAATGGACAACTTGTAGTAGAGTCGCAGTCTATGCTGAGAGTTTTGAACGATGTACTCTATTAGGCTATTAGACGGAATGTCTTACTCAATTTAGACGATGATGAACAAGAATTCCGCCCCCCAACTTAAACGAGGTGAAGATAGCAAGTCTGAAGCTGAAGTCGAATAAAGCTGCTAGAGCAGACAGACTGCCCGAGCGTCGGCGAACGTCATCAGACCGCCACCTTATCTGCGAAAAGCAGAACATTGACAAAGGAAGTGCTCTGCAAAGTATTTATCTTAGGCGTCGTAGGCGTCGTATAGGGTGCCGGCAAAAAGCTCAAGCATACTTAACTCATGTTAGAGACCCTGAACATGGTCAGTCTTTAACCTGAATAGTCATAATGTCTCCGGTTGTGCTGTCGGAAGATTCGATCGTCGACGAAAGCCCTTAACAAGGACGCGGTCAGCCCGAAGGTGGGTTCGGGACCCGTGAATGCCTTTTTTGATCTTTGCCTGGCAAGCTCATCGGATATCTTATTCCCTATGATTCGAAGGTGACCCGGACCCAACCGACTTTTGTCTGCCGACCAAATTAAGAGAGGACTTGTATTTCTATACATAACTTCGAAATGGACGGACGGACTATCCTATGAACTATTTCAAGCAGCCGGAGATGTCCGGGTTGGGCGCATGCACCAGCTCATGAGATGAGTCGGTTGGGCGCATGCACCAGCTCATCTGTAAGGTATGGTCGGAGGAAAGTATGCCCGATGATTGGAATTTTAGCGTCGTTTGCCCGGTCCGCAAGAAAGTATAATTGACTGCGCCAATTATCGAGAGATCAGCCTTCTTAACATCGCGTACAAAATCCTCTCTGGCGTATAGTGTGAGCGTTTGAAACCGTTTGAACATAACCTTATAGGTCCCTAGTGTAGCTTCCCCAATAGCCCAGATCCTCACTTTACGGCAGATCCTGGAAAAGACCAACGAAGTGCAAATCGACACTCATTACTTATTCGTCGATTTTAAGGCCGCATATGACAGTGTGCATAGAGACGAGCTATACAGTGCCATGTCTAATTTTGGCATTCCTATTAAACTCAGATTGTGTAGGATGAAGATGGAGAACTCTCGCTGCTCCGTCAAGATCGGTAAAGAACTCAATGAGACCTTCAATGTTAAAAAAGGTTTTAGACAAGGCTACGCGCTGCCATGTGACTTCTTTAACATCATGTTCGGTAAGATCGTGCGTAACTCACAAGTCAACACCAGAGGCACGATCTTCCTGAGGTCAGTTCAATTGCTAGCTTACGCTGATGACATTGACGTGATTTGACGAACACAGTGAGCCGTCAACACAGCTTGGTGTCATTGAAGCAGAAGCGACGAAAATGGTTCTGGTGGTCATTGAGGGCAAAACAAAGGACATGCTATCATCAAGAAAGGACACACAACATCGACGTCTCAGACCGAGCGTCACACTAGGCAGCAGAAACTTCGAGGTAGTTAAGGACTTCATCTACCTCGGCTCCGCGGTAAACAGGGACAACAACACTAGCACCGAAATATAACTCTTGCTAATCGCTGTTTCTATGGGCTCAAGAGGCAAATGAGTAATAAAGTCCTCTCTAGACGGACTAAGCTCGCTTTATATAACAGCTTGATCATCCCAGTCCTACTTTATGGCGCGGAAACCTGAACGTTACTAAAAGCGGATGAAGAAGGCTTTAGTCTTCCTGAAAGAAAGGTTTTGCGTGGATTTTTGGTCCTGTTTGCATTGATGGCATCTGGAGGAGAGGATACGGGTATAATAACGAGCTGTATGAGCTATACAACGACATGCACCTGTTCAAGCGTCTTCGGATACAATGCTTAAGATGACTAGGACATGTAGAGGGTATGGACACCCCTGCTCCGGCGCGGAAAGTCTTTGAATCTAAGCCATTGGGACAACGCAATAGAAGACAGGCTAGACTAAGGTGGCCCACACAAGTGGAGAAGGACCTCAACCAACTTAGAGTGTGGAACTGGAGACAACTGGCGAAAGATCGTGCTGGCTGGAGAAGCATGTTGGTTGAGACTCAGGTCCACTTCGGACTGTAACACCACAAGAAGAAGAAGTCATTCAACTGAAAAAAGCAAAAAAGAAACTGTCAATTCGTGTGGCAAAAAGACATTAAACTAATTTATATATTTACATTTTTTTAAAATATTGGCTGCCGGTTGGAGATGATTACCTACGTCCGCAAGGGTGTCTGAAGTCATTTTAAGCAGCATTTGTTCAATTTGTTCTTGATTTCATCATATTTTTGAGTGATCATTGTTGCTGGATGATTACTTGACAACAGCAGTTCTCTCCAGGTTTTGTTTTCTTACTGAAAATAACGTCTTCGAATGTGTCATAAGTTTTTTTTTCGAATCCTCTGTTTTTTTTTTTTTTTTTTTTGTTTAAAAAGAATTCTGTTTACTTATCGGAGCCATCTCACAACAATTTGTAGCCGAGCTTGAGCTCAAGAGACTGTACAGGGTTACGGGTGCTTCTGATAAAGTTGTCAACAATCGAATTTTCATTCGTGTACAAATCTGTGCGAGGGTGCGAAGCAGCTAGACTTCTCGATCCAAATTATTCCTAGAAAAGAATGTTGACCCTTGTCAATACATTAGGACATGGACTAAAGTATTCACAAGCGTTTCTTTCTACATTACGCAACTTGTCCGTAAATTTTCAAAATCTTAAAAAAAAAAAAAAAAGAATTCGTGACCTTGCGTTGATTCAATGTATGGCTATAGTCCTTTAGTTTGGTTGCTGGCCGCTTACAGCAAAATTTCTTTAATCACTGTGCTAGTGGTGAGGAATTCAGTCGTTTCTGTTGAATTCTTTGCTGTGTTTCGCTCTTCTTTCTCCGTTCGCCCTTCATGTTGTCTGTGGCTTTCCGATTGTTTGAGGTGATATAAACTATAATGGAGAAGGACCAAACTTTTTCAGTGACTACTCGTGTCGTTCGCATAGCTAGAAGTGACTTGCAAGTTTTACCGCCTCTCAACCAGTAAAAACTTTTCAAAGCGTAATGGTACTGTATAGAAATGACTGAAGCCACGACATATTTTGCGCACTACACCAGCTAATGAACCATTTAAGTATATAACAACTTTGCGGTCTAATTATAAAGTATACATTTCACAAGATAGTCTTACTTCTTGAGAAACAACTCAAAGAAGCGTATGCATGCCAACCTTAAACGACGGGATTCAAGAAACGCTTCCATGGCAATCAGTACCTTTTGATGGATGCCGTAAAGTGGAAGTTAAATACGAGATGATGTTTAAAATGCCCAAAACGACCTTCCAAACACAGCAAAGCAGTTGGAGACGTAATTTCTGAGAAATTTCGTACTCTTTCCAGATTCCTAACTAGATTGCGTTGTGTCTAATCATGATTCAAGTGATGTTAAAGTCACCAAAGCATGACAGCACACAACTTCTGCTAAATTTGTTATCGAATATGAAAACAAACCCAATTTCTGTCCCAAAGCAATATAAATGGGATACTTTAAATTACTTTAAGCAGAACCCTTAACCCTCTTCAAAGCTGCTCCACAATTTTCACTCCAGCATGACGTTTTCATTTTCACATAACCCCAGCCACTCAACGCCACCCGTTTCTAAGTATCGCCTGGATTTCATCCTTTTGTTCTTGTTTTTCTTGTTTTTCAGATTTTTTAGGGTAATACCAGCGGAAACATATCTAGCAGAATTCGCCTCAGACCGAAGACACATGCGAAGGCCGGACGGTAGTTGGATAAAGCCACCACCATCGTATCCCCCCATTCAGTCAAGTTGTGAGAATCTATCCATAAATACAAACTAATATCCCTTGCCCCCCAGATCATAAAACCTTTTTTCTTTTTGCTTTCAACCTGTCTCTCTCTCTCTTTCATATTTCAGCAAGTGCACATAGCCTAGGAGACTTTATTTGCATGACAGCCGGCAAGGGACCCGGGACCGTTTATAGTTTATCCGAATTCGTGCAACAATTCTACAAGGCGCCTCACGTCGTAGCGCAACAAAACAACAAATAATAAAAAATTCAAAAATAAATTAAAGAAACAAAAAATTGTAACAAAAGCGGCTACGACGACATAAGAATAGCGGTTTTTTATTTTTTAAATAAATAAAGTAAATTATTTTTCATTATACATACATAGATGTTATTTTCCTCCCTTTTTTATAAATACTTATGCATAAGATGAAAACAACAAAAAGAAAACAAGATAAAAATATTTTTATAAAAAAACAAAAAAAAAATTAAAATAATATCGCGTGAAAGAACAAACAGAGAACCTAAGGGAAACCAATTTTACTTGCTGCAAGCTAAGCTAAGTCGCCTCACCCCCGCGTTTCCCCGATAAAACAACAATTTGATTACACTAAGTGAATTTAATTTGTTTCTCCAAAGTACTTCCTAGCGGTTGTTTTTTTTTTTTTGAAATTTTTTCTCCCATCGCCACCATCTGTGTGTGGCGGAGTGAAATCAAAGCGGACTCGCTGGGCATGGAAATGTAATTAAAAAGAAGAAATATAAATTAATGCGGCTAAAGTATGCCAGACCGGGAGAGTCGGTCTGCTCTGGACAGACAGGGTGCGATGGGAGAAATGTTTTTGTTTCCTTTGCTTGTTTTTTTTTAGTTTTGTTTTCTTCACCAAATGTTAATTGGATGGTTTTCACTTAATAGCAATCGATAAATTTGATTAGTAGGCGAATTTGTTTTCCTATTCTTGGTTTCAGTTCACAACTTAGACACACGGCTGTGGGTAGTTTCATTTGAGTAGTGCTCTTAAAATGTAACCCCTTTCCCCCCCCCCCCCCCCCTCCACACGTTTTTTTCAGTTTTTCACACAAACATAAAGTAGAATGTACTATTCACCAATTTATCAAACTGAGCAATAAACTATTTAAACTTTACTACTCTAACAAGTAAACGACCGTTAAACACAATCATTAAACTGAAGATGGAACAAACAAACTACGCGCACACTATTGAAGGAGAACGAGTGGGCGGCGGTTGAGTGGGACACTTGTTGGTTAACGGTGCTGAATGGCCCGGATTGTGGATTCTCCTGAAAGGCATTCCAACGTTGTGTTTTATGCGTGGGTTCGACATAGTGTGGCATGGTGGCATGATTTATGATGAATTCTTGTGATGCTCTCACAAAGATGATGTTGAAATTCCCACACATTTTGAAGAGCTGGAGCTCGTTTCAGGTGAAGTTGAGATTTTTGTTTTCACTGGCTTTGGGTCGCCATATTGATTAGATTTTATGAATCAGTATGAATTTGTTAGCAGTGGCTTTGTGTAAATAAATAAATCGCCTTCTACTAAAAATGAGATATCTTAAGAAATTGTGAATTTATTCCAACACTTCTACGAGGACATACTGCCAATCTTTTCGTAGATGCTTTATAATAATTGGATGGCGCGACAGTCTCTAGAGGGACAAGGGCCCAGCTTGCGCATCAACTACTCGTGTTGTGCGCGCTACTCTTCTCTCACAAGCATAAGGGACCTACAGGTTTTTTTGCCGGCTGCGTACGGCGAAGTTTGAAAAGCTTAAAGAAGGACAGTATTCGTTAAGTAACTTGTTGAGTTTTTAAACAACAAACTTGGGATAAAGTTTGTTTTCTTAGTTTCACTAGCAAACCATCGCCATTCACTGGCAAAGAAAACTCCTGCGCCAACATTTGACTTTTGAGTCAGTCTTTCTCAATCAATTGCAAAAGTAATGTATTAAAAGTGTGATCTTTACCATTCAAATGAATTATATAATCATCGACAAAGTGCCAGTCGGGCCTCCTCTTGTTTTAAATCTCCTTTCGTATTCGTTAAGTAACTTGTTGAGTTTTTAAACCACAAACTTGGGATAAAGTTTGTTTTCCTAGTTTCACTAGCAAACCATCGCCATTTACTGGCAAAAGAAAACTCCTGCGCCAACATTTGACTTTTGAGTCAGTCTTTCTCAATCAATTGCAAAAGTAATGTATTAAAAGTGTGATCTTTACCATTCAAATGAATTATATAATCATCGACAAAGTGCAAGTCGGGCCTCCTCTTGTTTTAAATCTCCTTTTTCTAGAAACAAAAAAATTTTCAAACTTAATAAGAGTTTGTGAGTTTTAAGAGTTGCTTCTTCTCACACATAAGTTCTGACTCTACCGAGTTTCTTTTATTTTCCTTGGAGTTGAGTGACAGTCAGTAGATTCAAGCTTCAAGAAATACGCTCCTTCCCGCTATTTGGCTTAAATTTGCGCTTCAAAATCCAAAACCAAATAGATCGCTTTCAAAGGCTCCGAAGCAGTCTTGTTTAACCACTCTACACAACCAATCTTGACTTAAATGCTGTGCTCGTAGACGGTGGTTAAATATGCTCTTCCTGTGCCAGTTATACAAACAGGATAAAAATCGCAAATATGCCCAGGGCTTCTTTATTGGATTTCCAATGCGTCCAAAGTTTCTGTACAATATATGTGTTCCATAAAGCCAACAAAGATTACAAGTGCGAGTTCTGCTGCACATATACTTAGCATTGAGCCCAAGGACACAGTGATAGGAAGAAGTGACTATAGCTTAGCGCGGACTACATTTGTTCTTGACTATATCTGAAATGAAGCACATTGAAGCTCTGCTCGGAGTCTGCATATCTCGATTTACCTTTATTTACAGTCAGACACATATTAGTTGCCAGGAAACGCTTTACTGACTTTTAAATGTGTTCGTTTAGTCACGTCGCTTTTAATGGAACCAAGCTTCTGATCAGTAAAATTTCATCAAAGTTGGCACTAATGATTTCCTGTATCGGTCTTGCCGAATTGACCTTTGATTCCTGACTGATTCTTACATATTGTAAAATGAATCCGTGGTCATAAGCTTAGGTTTAAAGTTTTGTCATCACATTCCTTGTTCAGTTTTCCATTTCACGTTAGACAAATGTTTGCCAAAAGTGCCACTTTTTCCTTGAGACTAGTTCAATTCAGTATAAATGAGTTAATTGAACGGGCTTGAATTTTGTTCAGGAAACTCAACTTTAAACGTTTGATAAACGTTTTATTCAAGAAACTGAATTTTAAACGTGTGATAAACGTTTAGTTCAAGAAACTGAACGTTAAGCATTACCGCTAGAGAAAACTTCAAATGCACAAATTTACAACAGCTCACAATGCATCTCTCTTTCAAAAAGTTGTCCCACTAATCCCTCATCCACTCCACTGACATTAAATTTAACCACTTTTTAGACACTTTACTTTTAAATAAATTCCTTTGAAACTCATCTTAAGCAAGAACAGTCTATAGCTAAAAAGTTTACATTTTATAAACGCTAAACATCAACTTTGTTAACAAAATGAGTAAAACAAAACCAAAATAAATCCACAGAAATGATTAAAAAGCTAATTTAAAAACCAACAAGATTTAAAAAAAACCAAACACAAATGCATATATATTTAACAGAATTTATAACATATATTATATACTATATAAAAATATATTTAGCCATAAGAAATTGTAAAAAAATAAACAAAATGAACAACATTAATGATATATACATACTATTATAATAAATTTTAAAAAAAATAGTTAAAACATTTTTATCATTAAACCATGAAATAAAAACATAACTATGAATAAGATAACTATATTATCAAAGTAACATTTTAATTTAGAATTTTATTAAAAACAAATTGCATAAAACATAAAACTCTTGTGATCTTCGTAAAAAAAACAGAAATGAAATGAAAAAAAACTTTTTGTTTGTTTTATTAAGGGTTTAAAACAAATTATTTACTTGCATAAGGCTATACGATAAGTGTCCTAATATATTTCAGTGTTAACATTTAAACAAAATAAAGCAAAACAAAAAGAGAAAAATAACAAAAGAAATCGTTAAAGCGTCCTATTTGTTTTTCGATTCACTATTCAGTTTTCGAATTTAGTGTTTGTTTCATTATTTCTTATATAGACTAGCTTCTTGTGTGAGATACATTCACTTTCTTGCTTTTAGATAGTTTATTCGTTAATAAAAATGTTTTTTTTTTTTGGAATTTAAGATAAAATAATAGTCTTAAGAAAAACAAAAAGGAAACAAATTGTATAACAAAACAACGTTTTTTATCTTAATATTTAACAAAGAAAAAAGTGTGCTTACTAAGTAATATTGTTGTTAAAAGAAAACAGAAAACAAAATCATGTGCTATTATTAAGGAGATGCAATTTTTGAAAATAGTTAAATGCTTGCATTTTATCCAAGTCATAATTTTCATCTGAATTTATTTACACTTAGACATTTTGGCGTACAGATTTGCAAGGATTTGAGGTTGAACTAACTTTTGTTAACCTGTATTACAGAAAATGTTAGTTTTGTTGTTGATATTTAGAATGTTTATACATATATACATAATACATACGCAAAATGACTTCAACCCCTTCAGCTGGAGAACGCCAATGAAGAGTGCAATGACATAAATCACGGTTAAAAATTGGTTTCTGGTTAACACAAGCTCACTATTTACTATCGACTTGATTCCAGTTCCTAATAAATTCATCGTTTAGCATTTATTTTTGAAACTTTATCGATGTAATTCCCATATTCTGCCTTTTACATAGGTATTGTCTGACCTTTAAGAGAGAGACCCAGGCTTTTGAATCCAAAAATAAATGTAATGCAGATGCGTAATCTTTTAAAAACGTATTTCAGAAATTAAAATTGCACAACTTGTGGCTAAGTGCGGTACAGCACTCTCTAAAAAGATAAAAAAATCAAAACCCATCAAATATTCAAAATAAGGACCAGAAGCATTAATGAGACCCACAGTTTACTCTTCTCTCAACCGTCGATTACATTTGACGGCTTGTTTTTTTACATTTCTGCAAATTCACAGATGAACGACTTTTGGTTTCTTTGTCAGTTGAAATGAGAAGTTGGGAAGATGAGACGAGTGAGCGTTCAAAATTGATAACTCCCCTTTCAAATTTGTGATTTTCTTCTAATATTATAAAATTGTTCATGTTAAATGAGGATTCAGCCGCGAGGTTAAGCAACTCTTGCCTTTCTAGTTACAAAATAGAGTTGCGTAGAACAGTTCGTTCACCGGATCGAACAGATACCGATTACTTCATGAAGGGAACTAGTTTCGAGGAACTATTTTGTTCCTTAGCTGATTTTGAAGGCGGTCTATATATGCTAAACTAATTAGTTCCAGTTATGACACATGTTTGAATAAAGGGTGGTGCTTCATACACATGTGGAAGAAAACAATAAAAGCAAGGCGTTCAACATGTTAACTGAAAATTTCGAAATGCTTAAGTAGATAGAGTTTCAGGAATAATATATGTCGTAAACTACTAACTAGTGGTAGCCGTGGCGTAGTGGGTAGAGTGCAACGCTCACACGCCGAAGGGTCTAGGTTCGACTCCCAGTTCAACACCAATTTTTCTAATATTTCATGGCACCACCTCTTTCGAGCTGCTGACAACACTCAAAGAGTAATAACTGTCTAAGAAAGCTTCTCAAATTTCGCCGTTCGGAGTCGGCAAAAAACTGTAGGTCCCTTCTACTCGTGAGAGAACAGTAGCGCGCACAACACGAGTAGTTGATGAGCAAGCTAGGCCCTGGTCCCCCTTTGGACTGCAGCGCCAACAATTATTATTATTATACTACTTAACTCTGGATATATGTCCTGTGTACTATACACTAATAGTTCCAGCAGCATGTCCATGTTAAAGCCATGTCTCCGTCTCCGGAACTATTAAGAAAAAAATATTTTGAAATTATTAGCGAGACATATCTCCATCCCTACCATATACCTAAAACACCACAAAATAATGTGGTTGAAGAAGGTGAATTGTATAAATCATACACAAGACACACAGAAAGACCCACGAATCAACAAAATTTGCGAACAATAAAAGTTTCTGAAATGTAGTATTAGAGGGTGCATGATTTTCCGTTTCATACATTCACAATTCCTCTATGAACATGTCGTGACTATCGAACTTGTTTGTTCGGAACATGTGGAACGATTGGAACTAATTCTGACAGTGGAATTAAGTTCAGGAATTTCACAGCACTTTCACTAATCTCGACTTATTTGCCTGAGTATGGTAATGTTGAAGAATTTTGCAAAGAAGTACGCAAGGGATAGGGACTAAACATGGCCTTGTCTTTAGATAATTTTATTCATGTATCTTCTTCTTCTAGTGACGCTACAGTCCAGGTAGGAACTGAGCCTCAACCTGCATCAAGGAATTGTTTTTAATGCAATTATTATTATTTAGACTTTTCTCTAAAACAAAATTAAGAAATAAAAATGTTATTCAAAAAGCGCACACATCGCAAAACGACGAATTTGCCCTCATTTTTTCAGAAATCAGAAAACCCTTGAATAAATTGAATAAATGATCTTTACTATTTCATAAAAATGTACGGAGCTCTTGTCAAGCTTCTTTATATATTTTTGAATTATTAAGTGCCGAAAACAAAGAAGTGTAATTAAACTATTTTTTTTTTGACAAAAGTCGGAGGAGTAGCATTTTTCTCAACATTCCATTTCCATAATATAAATACTGAATTCCAATACCTACATTCAGAGCTTACATTTCAACAATTTAATTTTGAAATGCTCCCAATTTTGACCGTTCCTTATACGCCCAACTTTTGGAGCTATTTTCTTAAATCCACTATTTAATTTTTAATGAATGAAGTAATGAATTTTTATTTATTTATTTTATTTTTATTTATGTACATATTTGTCTTCAAAGTGGCCGCCGTGGCGTATTGGGTAGAGTGCGACGCTCACACGTCGAAGGGGCCAAGGTTCGATTCCCAGCTGAACACCTCAAATTTTTCACGGCACCACCTCGTGAGCTGACAACACTCAAAGAGTAATAACTGTCAAAGAAAGCTTCTCAAACGTCGCCGTTCGGAGTCGGCAAAAAACTGTAGGTCTGTTCTACTCGTTAGAGAACAGTCACACGAGCAATGATGAGCAAGATAGACCCTGATTCCTTTGTGGATTGTATTATTATTATTATTAACTTAAGAGGCTATCCGTTTGTATTCAGAAATTAATACAAATTAATTTAAATACCCGATAGGTGTTGAAAAGCAAGCTAGGCCCTTTTCCCCCAGTGGACTGTCGCGCCAACAATTATTATTATTTGTCTACAATAAGGGCAAGAATTAAAATTCTAAATGTGTGGCAAAAAGCCAGGTAGACTATATAAATTGTTATAAAGTATAAAAGGTTTTCAAGGGTGTTTGGGAAATAGAAGTTCAAGGGTGAAGTGTACTTTTCACTTATTCACCTTTATCCTGAATAATACCAGTGGCCCTAGATATCTTTAACTTTTGCTTAGTTCATTGTCTTCTTTCCTTACCCAACGCAAAATGGTGCAATTTTTGTTAACCGAATAAAAATGTCAATACTGTCACTTAGTTTCGGCGCAAGTCTAATAAAGAGGCGTTACAACTAGCCGTATGTTAAATTTAAACTCCAAAAATCCACCTCAAAATTTAGACTAAAAAATTCAAACAAGTTATGGCACACCAAAATAGAAATTAATTTATACAGTCCTCAAGTCCTTGCATTTCCACTACATTCGAAACAACAATATTCTGAAAAAGAAAAACCTAAATCAAGAAACCAGATAAGAAAGCAAGTTAAAGAAAACATGAAAACCAAAACCAATTAACCTTAAGAATTATATATGAAATACACAGAAGCAATTTTCGAACCTTCCTAAACTATTTATAAAGAATATTTATAGACGAATAGTTAAAAAACACCTTATCTTAGAAAAAACGAAATGAAAAATTACATATATTAACCAAAGTTATAAACAAACAAAATACTTTTTCTCTTCCACGTTTTCTACGAATTTCTTCACACATTTTTTATAAACTAAATAACTAACCTTAAATCAAGAATAGCATATATAGACTAAAAAATAATAATCCGTTTTTATTTATTTGTTTTTTTTTTCTAAAATGAGAGGTCAGAATAAAAGAAGAAAACAACTAACAAAACTAAAAAGTGCAAATTGTAAAAACGAAAAGAACAAAAAATACATTTTGTTTTTTTGTAACTAAAGAACAACTAATAAGGAGTATATAAAAAATTATAATTCTGCTTTGTGTGCTGCAGCTGAAATGAAATATCTCTTACGAACTTAACAATCCGCTCACGAGAACTAAAAATAGGGTTAAATATATTTAAACAATTTACATAAGACAGCTGAAAGTTTAAACAAACACGCATATATCAATTAAGAGGAAATAGGAATTAACTTCAATTTTTCATTTAAAGACCATTTACTGTATACAACGTAAAAAAATATGTAAACTTCAAATTTAAAGAAGAAAATATAGCTAATGCAAAAAAAAAACACAAAGCAAATATTAGTTTAAAATAGGAAAAACAAAAGCAAACGTATTTACAGAAAATTTTTAAGATTTCTAGATTTTTTACGAGCTTGTCGAAAATTCCTTTAAGGCATTCTTACTGCAGCATCTGAAATAAGAAAACAAAAAGAAGCTATATTAAAATGTTTGCTTGCTTCAAAAATATTTGAATGGTTTTTCGTTGCTCTACCCTGCTTAGACAATTTTAACTAGTCGACCATAGACTCATCCTTAGTTCAACTGCTCTTCGTATGCTACTTTTCGGAATGCATATGAGCTTTAACTGAATGAAACTCCTCAGAAATATTTCATAGCCATCTACACTTAATTTATTGAGGTCCTTTTTCACCGCGAAGTCGATAACTCCCCGGACTGGAATTGTATTGTTTTACGGTCTTCATGACATAAGAGGGGTTTTAGTGCTCGTGGTCATTTCTTCTACAATCCAGGGTGGACCTGGCCCCCAACCAATATGCCTCTCCAGTCAGCATGACCTTTCGCTAGCTGTCTCCAATTGCGCACTCCAAGTTGGCTGAGGTCTTTCTCCACTTGTGTGCGCCATCTTAGCCTAGGCCGTCCTCTGTTACGTTGTCCCAATAGCTCTGCTTCCTGGTCATTTGATACACAAAAATAAAACGAATCGTGCAACGTTTCTTCCTAAGGTCATGCAACACACAGTAAAATATGGTATTTCTTACATTCAAATTCATTTTACATCATTTTCTTACAAATTCTTAAAAAGTGACGTCACAGGATTTTTTTTTAATATCTGCTTTATACTTACCCAGCGACAGTTGAATGTTTTGACGGAGTCAAAACATACAGTCCCTGTATCAAGAATTGCAGCTCAGAATACTTGTTTCTTAAAAGATAACGGGAAAGTTTATTATTTAAAATGGCCTCTGAGGCTGCTTATATCTGTTGGAGGCGAAGATCAGTAGAAGTCCAGTGGACAGTACAGATTTCCTTTCTTCCTATATCGGATCAGTGGAATGGAAACAGTCAATTTGTTCTTCAATTGATGATGGGGATAGTACGCAGAACAAAACAATGAGTGATGTAATATCTTTGTTATAGTTTCTAGTTACAACTGCGTACCGCTGTGAAGTATCAAGCATCACTTAAAGGCAATTTGCAAGCCAACTATAGAAACTTTTCCTTTATTTCGGCGGGAAAATGCTGAAACTAACTGAACAGTTCTTGCGTTGTCTATTTATGTTTACTGCTTGTTCTGAAAATGTTTTCTTCTCTAATAAAACTAGAAGAAAAAATAAAACTTAGTGTGAAAATACTTTTTTCTACTTACTTTGAATTCGACATTTGATGAAATCCACAAACACACATTTTTACATTTTCTTGTGTCACTTCCTTGCTTCATATAAAACGCAATTTAATATTATAATTAATTAATGTTAATTTTTAAAAACATCCTGCTTAAACTTTCCATATCAAGTATACGAATTAAAAAAAGAGCAACGTTACAAGTTCACATAAGCACTCCCGTTTTTAGATAGGTTAAGCAAATTCAAACTCAAAATCCCTAGGCATATTTTGAAAGCAAACATTTTAATGAAAATCAATAGCAAGTTGATTATTTAAGTAAACCAAGACGCGGATAATCAATTCTTTTTCAATCAACTCAATTCAGTGGTTTCAATTCCCTTAAATAAATACATTAAGCAAAATAAAACAGCTTACAGCAGAAGAACACTAAAAGGTTTTAAATAAAACACGAAGCAACGACTTTGTTTCTCATTTAATTGATCAACTTACAAGCATTCAATTTACACTTGACATTTTTTAAAACCAGTAATCCGAGTTATGTAAACAAGAATATTTGAATTTTATGAAAACCAAAAAACACACAAGAAAATTTTTAACAAAAGCAAATAGAAATAATGCAAATTCAATAAACTTTTTAACGAAATTTTTGTGAAACTGAAAATAAAGAACACACTTATATACATATTTAGCTAAAGCAGCTACAGCATGAAATGAAATAAGCATAAATTCATAAGTTTACTAAAATAAAACCGAACGCGTAAACGATTTATAGCAAAAAAAAATGCGAGAAAAATTCATTCAAATGAATTGAGTGGAATTTTTAACAAACAAAAAGAGAAACAAAAACTAACATAAAAATAAAAAGTACTACAATTGAGTATGGAAATGCTATTTCTAATAATAAAAACGAAATTTCAAAAAATCTAAAAATTATTTGTTTTTTTTTTTTTGTTCAATAATTAAGGGTACACAGCACAAGGAATTGGGATTTAGCTGCTTTAACAGGTGTTCTCTCTAGAAAAAAAAAACTCACCCAACTTCACATCTATTGAGACGGCTCTGCAGTACGGCATGCGGTCAAACTTCTTTAGGTTTGTACCCATCTTCTGAGACTTATTGGCGGAAAAGTTTCTTTAAGTTTCGAGTACAGTTGCGCAAAACAGTTCCTTTGCCGGACCGAACATGGAACAGCTCCTTTGTGGAAAGGAACAAGTTCCAGGAATTAGTTCCGAGGACCTTTAAAGTTCCGATGACCTATTAAGTTTCGAGGAGATCTTTGTGGTATACGTAATACCTCATAAGAAAATTAACACTTTGTAAATGTTTTAAAATTAAATCTCCATAAACTACTTCTACTACTACATAAATGTTATATTCGTGTTAACCAATTTTCTTCTACCAGTTATAATTGATTTTTTTTTTTTTTTAATTTCAAAGAACGTTGATATACCCGAACAAGATTTGAGCATTTGTCTAGCAACAAAGCTAGTCAAAAACATCTGAAATGTTTTATGAAATGTCAACAAAACAAAGTGGGCAACATGTTAGTTGAAACAACGTTTCTATGCCACTGCATGGACTCTTGTTTGCTTTCAGGGTCATAGTGGTGAAGCCATGTTTCGTCCCTAGTAACAATTCGATCCATAACACAGTCCGCGTTCTCACTACACATCTTCAAAAGCTCTCTACAGCATACGATTCTCACTTTTTTCTGAGGCGCTGTGAGCATTCGTGGCACCCACCTTGCACTGTCCTTTGAAAGGTTAAGATAGTCATGAAGAATGGTGTGAATGGTACCAGTTGAAAGCTTGGGGATCTCTGCCATCATTTTCACCTTTATTCGGGCATCCTCAAGATCAAGTTTTTCTACTTCTTTGATGCTTTCTCAGGTCAATAAGCAGTAGCAGAGGCGCCGAAGAGAGGCCTGTCTTCAATCCTCTCGCTGCCTCTCTTGAACTCACTTGACCACTCTTGCACAGTTGATAATGAAGGTGCGGAACCCTAGTAAATAGTCAACATCTCTTCATGAATAGTTTTTTGACTTTTTCCTTGCTTTATGAGAAATTTAATTACAGCGCGATGCTCAATTTTCACAATCATCATCTAAGTCGTTGATTCTGTTTAACTAGATATAAAACCCGAATTAATAATCAAATTTATGTGAAATTTTACTTGAATGCACTAATATATAATCATTTTCCCTTCGTATATTTCAGAAGTGCAGCATTCTTAGCAAAGTAAAATGGGTTGTGGTGTGCATTGTACTCCCGAGAAATGTGCCTTAAAAAAATTGTTTCCTGAGGGTAAAACTTACAAATTGATAAGTAAAATTGTTGGGTGTTCAAATAAAATAATGGCAATTGCCAAAAAATACGTTCAAACGGAAGAAAAACCCAAACTTACCCACCCTCTTAATGGCGCAATATGTTATTGACGGACGAATTTTGGTACTCCGCTGACCAGGGCATTCGTCGCCGCGAAAAACCCACGAGTTTCAACCTGTAAAGACTGTTAAGAAAAAATTAACGTACGAAAGTTGTCTTTTATATTTCGGGATTGGGCAACGCTAGTGTTGCAATCTGGCAAATGCCAGCTCTATCGTAAAGTTTGACATTTTTGAGGTTATACCTACTCAGAACGCTTTGACAAACGAGCGCTATTTGTGTTGTTTACAGTAACTTAAAAGATTCATCTCGCCCAAAAAATGAAATTAAATCGTGAAAATTTTCGTGCGATTATTTTTACAACTTTCGACGTGGATTAACTCAAAAACAGTGCATCGATGAACTTAATTCAATTTTTGGCGATAAAGGTCCATCAAGGACCATTGTTTATCGATTGTATGGTGAATTCAACCGAGGTCGTACGAATTTCGTAAAGGCCGTCCAAAATCAGTTGTTGTTCCGGAAATCATTGATGCTGTGCTCCAACAGATATTGCAAGATCGTCATGCGACCTGTCGTGGGATTGAGAAAACCTTAGGCATAAGTGGGACCAGCATACATTCAATATTGCATGAGCATTTGACCGTCAAAAAAATTTGTTCGCCTTGGATCCTACACAGTCTGTCAATCGCTCAAAAAAAGGCTCGTGTCGATTGGTCGAAAGAAATGCTACAAAACTACGATCGCGGTGCTTCGAAATATGTCTATGACATATTGACAGGTGATGAATCGTGGATTTATGCGTATAAGCCTGAAAGTAAACAGCAGTCGACTGTATTGGTGTTTCAAATTGAGCCAAATCCAACAAAAGTTTCTCGCGCACGAAGCACTTCAAAGCAAATTGGCGCCAAGGGGGGACATGTCGCAACCAAACCACTAGATCAACGCAGAACAGTCAATTCTGAGTGGTACACAACCATTTGTTTGCCAGTTGTCTTCCAAGAAATTAGGAAATCAATTGCCGAAGACGAATCACTCTTCACCACGACAATGCGAGTTCTCACACATCGACTCACACAACTGGGTTTTTGAGCACTCAAAACATCGATTTGGTGGGTTATCCGCCGTCTAGTCCTGACTTGGCACCGAATGACTTCTTTTTATTCCCGTACGTAAAAAATGAAATGAGAAGTCGACCTTTTTCGACGCCTGAAGAAGCGGTCGATGCGTTCAGAATGCATGTTTAGGAGATACCTCAATCAGAGTGGCACAAGTGCTTCGACAATTGGTTCAAGCGCATGCAAAAGTATAGATCTTAATGGAGAATGTTTTTAAAAACAATAAAGCTATTTTTGATGATTAATATTTGTTATCGTTCTCTAATCCCGAAATATAAATCCGCGTATAATCCGTTTTACCCATAGTTATCACATATTTGAACCCTTCGCTAGAACTGAGCCACGAATGATCAGCAACTGCAGGCCAAAGCACGATGTATTTGTTTGATGTGATAAGACCATTAGCCCCACAAGTGTATGAAATTGAAGCATACGATGCAGGCGCAATGTATACAATCCAATTCAAACATATGTTCAGGGGCTGACACTATTTTCCCATAAATCCATTGGAATGAACGGCAAATTAAACTGTCCTCCAATTATTGATCAAGGAAGGAAGGTATACAGAGACAGGTGAAGGGAGAACAATCGTTGAAGGCTCATAACCCATTCCTTCCCATCAATTTTAAGAGTACAGCCAAATGCAGCCAGTTTATGTGCTTACCAAAGTAGGATATAAAATAAAAACTTCCTTCCTTAAGGATTTTTGAATTTCTTTTGAACTTCTAATTTATTTAAAGGATTTTTTTTTAATTGGTTCGCAGTACAAATGTGCTGAAAGGTCGTTTTGCTCAAAGCATCTTAAAATATGTTCAGTCTTCCTTCCATTTGAAGAGTAAGTGCTTACCAAGAATTCAGCAAAAGTAATATTTGTTCATATACCAATACAATTCAGTTCAAAAATACTTATAGTTACAGTCGTGTGCAAATTAATTGGGACAGAGGAAATTTTCAATATATTTTACTTTATTTTCAATTGAAATTAGAAAAAAATAACGAAAGTCAATTTTAATGCTTTAAATGGCATCCCTTGGCCATTTAAAGCATGCGTTGACTCCTTTTGACATTGATGAAACAAGTCGTTCGCATATACGAGGGTTGCCTTTTATATTTCGGGATTAGAGGTCACAAACAAATATTAATCATCGAAAATAGCTTTATTGTTTTCCAAAATATTCCCCATTAAGATCTATACACTTTTGCATGCGTTTGAACCAATTGTCGAAACACTTTAGTCACTCTGATTCAGGTATCTCCAAAGCAATCATTCTGAACGCATCAACCGCTTCTTCAGGTGTCGAAAAACGTTAACCTCTCATTTTTTTTTCAGGACTATAAGGCGGATGACTCATCAAATCGATGTTTTCAGTGCTCAAAAATGCAGTTGTTTGAGCCGATGTGTGAAAGTTGACATTGTCGTGGTTAACAGTGATCCGTCTTCGGGGGTTGGTTTTCCTGATTTCTTGGAAGACAACTGGCAAACAAATGGTAGTGTACAACTCAGACTTGACTGTTCTGCGTTGTTCTAATGGTATGGTTGCGACAAGTCCAGTATTTTGGAGCATTTCTTTCGATCATCCGACACGAGCCTTTTTTTGAACAATTGACAAATTGTGTGGGGCCCAACGCAAACAAATTTTTTTGACATGACGATCTTGCAATGTGAGTTGGAGCACAGCATCAATGGCTTCCGGAACAACAACTGATTTTGGACGACCTTCACGAAATTCGTCTTGGAATGAACTACGACCTCGGTTGAATTCACTATATTATCGATAAACGCTGGTCCTAGATGGAGCTTCATCGCCAAAAATTGAATAAAGTTCATCGATGCACTGTTGTTGAGTTAATTCACGTCGATAGTTGTAAAAAATAATCGCATGAAAATTTTCACAATTTAATTCCATTTTTTGGGCGAGATGAATCTTTTAGTTACATATAACCTCAAAAATGTCAACTTTTACGATGGATAAGGCAGTTGCCAGATGGCAACACTAGGGTTGCGTAATCCCGAAATATAAATGGCAACCTTTGTATTTTTAATTTCTTCGTCATGAAACCAAACATTTTGTGGGTTTTTGTGGTGCAGTCTCTCTTCCTGAGCCTTATTTGGTAATTGCCCACAGATTTGAAATTGGATTGAGGTCAGGAGAGTTGCCAGGCCAATCCCAAACATCAGTTTTGTAGTATGCAAAATACTGTTTCATTTTTTTTTTTTTTGTTTGATGTGTGATATGGATCAAGATCTTGTTGGAAAATTGAATTTACTACGGAACGTATTCTCTGAATGGTTGGCAGCATTTGAGTTAAAATGTCTGCGTGCTTGGTAGTGCTCATCATGCTTTCTATTGGCTTAAGACTGCCAGGGCCTTTAAATGTAAAACATTCCCAAAACTTGACTTTGGGAGGGTGTTTTGGCGCTTTTCTTTCGAACTTTCTCTCACGACACTTACCCGGTATCTTTGGGCCTCAAAGTGACTCTCATCCGGGAAAACAACTTTCTTCCACTTGCCAATTGTCCATTTCCAATTTTGTCGCTGGTGCCTCATTTTTTCGGTCAACAGCTGTTTTTTTTCAAAGGTTTTGTTGTCTTTTGATCTACTTCCGGAAGACGCCTACTGACTGTAGACATATCTACCTGCATGCTAGCTGTTGTCCATTCCCTTTTTAGGTTAAAACTTGTCTTGCCAGCCTTGATTATACTATTTGTTATCAAAACCTTATCGTCATGGTTTGTTGTTTTTCGTTTCCGCCCGCATTGAACCTTCCGATTGGATTCAATCGATCCAGTGACCTTGTTTTAAGCAATAATCTTTGAAACACTTGATTTTGAAACTCCAACGTCCGCTGAAATCTCTCGGATGGTTTTCCCAGCGTCTGCATGCATTGTAATGTCTTGTGCTTTCTTTTCTTTTGGAATATCCATGATGATGAAGTCTTAACAAATAATGTTTGTATTTGTATGATTTCATTTTTTTTCCTCAATAAACAGCAATGTACCTCTGAGAGCAGCCAATTTAATTTAAATGACTAACAAAATCATTCAAAATAGAGCATATATTCCATAGCCTACTTCAACTTACCAAAAGATTTGAAAAAAAAAAAACAAAAACGTACAAACCATAGCCTACTATCGAAAAAATAAAAATAAATGCTTGTGCTACGACTGTAAGCATAAACAAGTTTCTACAGTTTTTGGACATACTTACATAAGCGGGTAAGCAATGCTTAAGTTAGGATTTTAAAAAGTGCAATGGGTTCATGCATTCTTTCTTTTTAGGTTTCAAAAATGCAAATGAAAACTATTTAACACTTTCAAGCAAAACTTTTCCTAAATGTAAATTCCGCTCTAGAAAAAATAGATTGTACACAAATAGTAAACGCTGATGTCGTTTTGCTGGCTTGCGATGTGTATCCTATTACAGATGAAAAGGATTTTGATGATGGAAATGTAAGACACAAACTTTCCACGTGAAGTTGAGATCATTATGGATTCCTATTCATCACCAGACGACATTGAGTTTGACAGTGAAAACAACATTCCATTTTTAGAAAAGCTTATAGCATCGTCGTTATTCCAAGACTGTGCTTCTGCCGGTCGTAGAAGCAGAAAGACCTTGATCATTGAGCCTTATCTGAAGTTCTGCTTAAGGTCCTTGGCAGAAAGTCCTTTATTCTGTGAACTCACGAACATACTCAGAAGAGGTCCAGTGTAGTATCGTCTTCAAGATGTAGATCAAAAGACCGCACGTGTCGGCTAAAAACCTACAACACATTGTCTGCGTGCAGGGGAGCTCTATCAGAAAACTTTGCCCACAATCAGCCGTTTCGACATACAAATTACTTCCAATTCCTAGATTTAAAAGCATTAAAAGCATTGAAGCGTGAAGTATTATTCAAAGCGGGACTTAATTATTTAATTACAATCTGGCATTTCTATAAGTAGTTCTCAGGCGATCACAGACTGTCGTTCATTTTTGTGCGCTTTTTGGTTTGGAAATTTCAAAATTAAGGCTCCACTCCACTCCACAATTAAGGCTTCAACTCCACGACTAGAGGAGATTCAACCCTTTACCGAGTGACATCCACCAAGAGCTCTGAGCGATTCGCTGCATTGAATGGGATCATGCGAAATATTTCGCAAACCCACACGATCATCAGGGTATTTTACAAAGCTGTTACCAGTAAATCCATCACGCACTGCACGAGACGACGAGTCAGTCCCACATTTGTATCTTTTCCTGCAACTGAACGATCACACCACTTGTTTGATTTTCAAATGAGGCATTGTGCGGTCAGATTGTCTCTCTGACTGAATGAAATCATAAATCATCACGCAGTGCTTTCAGTGTAATCATGACTTTCAATACATTGTCAGAATTGTTCGTGTAATGAATATTCTAACGTGTGGCATGTTTTACGTTTAACGGATTCAAAGTACTTGCTGTGATGAATATTTCAAATAAATCGAAATCAAAAGTCTTCAGACTGCTGATTTGAAAAATTAAACGGAAAAGGTGTTGAAAAAGCTATGGCATTGCATTTCAAAAGACAGTGTAGGTTATACTCTTTTTACAAACTACGTGATACTTGCTCATTTGGGATAACCAGTGGAACCGTGAATCCGATTTAGGAGCAGTTTAGTTTAGTCTAGCCCTATTTATGGTAATTGTTTCGTAAGAGAGAGTCACTGATACACACCGCAGAGAATGGAACTGTCGAAAACGCGGACTTTACCAGGAGAACTTGCTTTTAAGGAGGTGAAGACTGTTCTTTTCTACGGAAAGGTGATGACGCCTGATTTCTGTGATTGTTTTGACTGACTTTCTGGAGAAAAGAAAGGTAGTCATAGGGATTTTTTCTGCTTCTTCTTCTTATTGTGGCGCTACAGTTCGGGGTGGACCTGGGCCTCAACCAACATGCCTCTAAAGCCAGCACGATCTTTCGCCAGCTGTCTCCAGTTGCGCACTCCAAGTTGGTTGAGGTCCTTCTCCACTTGTGTGCGCTACTTTAGTTTACGTCGTCATCTGTTGTGTTGTGGCACGGATTCAAAGACTTTTTGGGCCGGAACATGGCCTAGACATCTTAAGCGTTGTATCCGTAGACGCATGTCGCTGTACAGCCCATAGAGTTCGTCATTAAATCTTCTCCTCCAGATGCCATCAACGCAAACAGGACCAAAAATCGCTCGCAGAACTTTTCTCTCGAAGAGACTAAGGGCTTCCTCATCCGCCTTTGCTAACGTCCAAGATTCCGCGCCATAAAGTAGGACGGAGATGATCAAGCTGTTATATAAAGCGAGCTTCGTCTTTCGAGAAAGGGCTTTATTACTCAATTGCCTCTTGAGCCCAGAGAAACAGGGATTGGCAAGAGTGATTCTGCGTTTGATTTCGGTACTGGTGTTGTTGTCCCTATTTACCGCGGAGCCAGGATAGACGAAGTCCTTGACTATCTCGAAGTTTCTGCTGCTTAGTGTGACGCTCCGTCCGAGACGTCGATGTTGTGTGTCCTTCCTTGATGACAGCATGTACTTTGTTTTGCCCTCATTTACCGCCAGACCCAATTTAGCCGCTTCCGCTTCAATGCCAGCAAACGCCTCATTGACGGCTCGCTGTGTTCGTCCAATCACGTCAATGTCACCAGCGTATGCTAGCAATTGAACTGACTTCTGGAAGATCGTGCCTCTGGTGTTAACTTGTGAGTTTCGCACGATCTTCTCTAGGATGATGTTGAAGAAGTCACATGACAGTGCGTCGCCTTGTCTAAAACCTTTTTTGACATTGAAGGTCTCGGTGAGTTATTTACCGACCTTGACGGAGCAGCGAGAGTTCTCCATCGTCATCCTACACAATCTGACGAGTTTGGTAGGAATGCCAAAACTAGACATGACACTGTATAGACTTATCCCTCTGTAGTTGGCGCAGTCAAATGCGTCTCCTTTTTTGTGAACCGGTCATAGGGATTAATGCCATTTAAATTGGCCGATGACCATCATTACACATATAATAATAATAATAATTGTTGGCGCTACAGTCCAGAGAGGACCAGGGCCTAGCTTGCTCATCAACTACTCGTGTTGTGCGCTCTACTGTTCTCTCACGAGTAGAAGGGACCTACAGTTTTTTGCCGACTCCGAACGGCGAAATTTGAGAAGCTTTCTTAGACAGTTATTACTCTTTGAGTGTTGTCAGCAGCTCGAAAGAGGTGGTGCCGTGAATTATTAGAAAAATTGGTGTTGGACTGGGGATCGAACCTAGACCCTTCGGCGTGTGAGCGTCGCACTCTACCCACTACGCCACGGCGGCCACCATTACACATATATACAAGTATATTGGATGGCGCGTCAGTCAACAGAAGGACCAGGATCTAGCTTGTTCATCAGATACCTGTGTTGTGCGCGCTACTGCTCTCTCACGAGTAGAAGAGACCTACTGCCAACGCACTCTCTCTAAGCACTCTCTCTGTTTTAGAACGAAGGGTTTATTGAGAACAAGGAGGGGAAAGGGGAGGGACTACACAACTAGTCAATAATTTACTTGAAATTTAACAATATACAATTGATAGGAACGAAATAAAATTGTTGTGGCAGGATTCGCGTCAAACTCCCAGTGCCCAAACCGAAGTCCCTACGATCCACAGGGATCTACAATTTTCCCAATATTCAAAACTAGCATCAATGAGCCAGAGCGAAATACATTCTCACTTTGCAATCCCATTTGCGTGCGTGGGTGCGTGTAGGTGAATAGCTTTGCTGGTTAGTTAAGTGGGCTTGGTGGAGACATTCTGATGGGCTAATGAAGCGTGGCTGGATGACGCTTGATGTTGTTGTTGAGAAGGAGTAGCGCTAAGGTTGTCTGATGTTAACTAGGTCCCTAGACCTAGATTCTTGTCCATAGACAAATTGCGATTTTATGTACAGTGACTAAGAACATTTTTATATATTTTTTAAAGTTTAAAATATAATATAGAATATGTTAATGCAAATAATATGAATAACTTTAATAATACAAAGGAATAACCTAGAACATTATAAGACACACAGTCAGTAATTCGAAAGAGTTGGTACCGTGGAAATTGCGAGCAAGTGAGTGTTGCACTCTACGCACAACGACACGGCGGCCACTATTATAACACAAATTTCAGTCAATGTTAAGATCATAAGAAACAGGGGTTATCTATCTTAAAGAAAATCCATTGAGAAAGATTTCATTGTGTTTTGATAAAAGTCCATTAAAATTAGACTGAGTCTCAGATTTTGATGATCTCGTCACGTATTCCTTTTTATTACATTTTGACAGGGACTTAAACTAGATTTAAAAATAAGCCCTTATGGTTTGGTTAGCTTCAGATTGAGCACATTGGTCAAGTGTTCCCGCCGAAATTTATTTTCAAATGTAAAGCTGTTGTCCAACTGACACAACACTGAGTTCTTGGAATGAATCTATAAAAGCAGCTTGCCTGCCGGTTTATGAGGAGCAACCCCCTTTCATTCAATGTCCAAGTCATGTGTCATGTTTTTTTAAGATTGGCCAAGTTTTAGACCTCATCGATGTGAAACGGTGAACCACGCTCAAATGTGAAAAAATACAAAGGTCCGCTGGCAAGGTTATGGCATCCGTAATTTGGGAGGCGCGCGGAATTTTACTCATCGACTATCTTGAGAAAGGCAAAAGGATCAACAGCGAATACTAGATGGCATTGTTGGTGCATTCGAAGGAAGATTTTGCAAAAAAAACGGTCCCCTATGAAGAAGTAAAAGGTTCTCTTTCACCAATACAATGCACCGAGTCACAAGTCGTTGGCTACCATGGCCATATTGCACGAATTGGACTTTGAATTGCTTCTGCCCTCACCGTATTCTCCAGATCTGGCTCCCAGTAACTTCTTTTCAGACCTTAAAAAGATGCTCCGTGGAAAAAAAAATATGTTTCGCATGAGGAGGTGATCACCGAAACTGAAGCCGTTTTTAAGGGCAAAGATAAATCGTTCTGTAAGAGAGCTATCGCAATGTTAGAGCGGCGTTGGACTGATTGTATCACTCTTGAAGGAAACGATTTTGATGAATAAAGTCGAATTTTTCCTAGAAAATCTGTTTTTATTGGTTAGTCCAGGGACTTGTTGAGTGATGGGTTACATAAGTGCGAGTGTGTGTACCATGACTGCTCACAACGCCAAATTTAATGCGTGTCGTATGTTGTAGAGTTTTTGGAGTTCCATAGTGAAAGCCCGGAAAATAAACTTTGAATAATTTATTACTAGGGACGAAACATTTAGCATTGAGGGCAGTTATTCATGGAACTACAGATTTCTATCTGCTTTCTAGCTGAAGCGCTATGCCACACTTAGCTGTCGAACAGAGTTTAGAGTTGCGGAAATCCACTACTGTGAAGTAAGTTCACACGGCACCTGCTGTACTAAGACGGCATAGCACTGTACTGTTTTTCGTACGGGAATTGGTGACCACCAATAACTGTCTGCCCATAAAATATGGGTTCTTTCTGTTAAGGGGGTCACTTCAGGATACTTTGTATCGGCGTCTACTAGCTGCAGCTTGTTGGATACGGACTACGTTCGATTCTATGATTGTTTCGCCAGAAGGATTTACTGAAATATTATCATTAAAAATTCCCCTTCCTGAACGAATTTCCCATAAAATTCCTCCGAATGCCCCCCACATCCATCTAATCCACACAATAACTGCCACTATGGAAATGCAACAAAACCAGCTGCCCTTTCGGCGCCTAATCAAAACCACAAGCGTGCCAAATACGATTTCCGACTTCATTAACAAGTGCAACTGAACCTAAACCAAAACGACTGGTGCCGAAAAATGCGCCCTCCCCTTACAGAGAAGTGATTCTTATGCCGGGCAAAGCTCATAAACCGCAGCACACATGATCCGACCTCCGATGTCCATTAGAAGCATTGGACTCCTGCTGTATCCTAACGAGAGCGTTCCCAAATAAATAATTCATTCACCTGCTTTTCGTACATTATAATGTCCACGCGGCTTGCCTTTGTTCAGGCTTCTGGAAGTAATGCCTCCACACACCCATGCGTGTGTGCGTGCGACCAACTTCCGAGAGCCGTTGCCGCGCCGCCTCCGCTCAGTGCGCCTAATAAAGTTCGATTTCCATTTGACCACATGCGGGGTCAACTCAGGCTTTGGGACAACGGCGACGTGAAGGTCGGATTTAAATGTTTTATGAGTGTGTTTACGTTGCTGTTGACTGGGCGCACAGCCCCATAACC
The DNA here is from genome assembly GCA_955652365.1 of Eristalinus aeneus. Classification (NCBI taxonomy): domain Eukaryota; kingdom Metazoa; phylum Arthropoda; class Insecta; order Diptera; family Syrphidae; genus Eristalinus; species Eristalinus aeneus. The sequence continues at coordinate 5,871,059 of OY019133.1, forward strand.
TCACGGCCCCATCCCCTTTTAATTAAAGTCTCGATTGGAATTGTCTTAATTTCCCGCTGCTCCTTCACCGCCCACTTCGTCCCGGTCGGGCTATTTGCAAATGAGCACTGCTGACGTCGTAGTCGTTGCCTTTGCTAGTATCCGTGAAGCGAAGTAAAGCTACACACCCACTTCCCATTTTGCGTTAATTAAATTTGACGCGCACTAGTCTGGATTCCGTTTAAGTGATTCCCTTCAAGTTGGCTGCCGGCTCCTCCGCACATTCTGCGCCAATGCATGATTGATTTGCTCCTTGAGGACTGATTTAAAAGGCAATAATTCAAACGACTGCGAACGAGGAAGCGCCACGGTCTCTGTTGACGGAAGTTCACCTCGAGAATAACTTGAAATAAATTAATCCGGCTGATAGTCTGGCTTTGTTTGGTTTTGCGAATTGTCTTAGGTCATTGGTCTGGCTGTTCGGTTCGATCGGGTTCGGTTGAGGAAGTCAGCGCCAACAGCCATCACTAGGACCCGGCCCACTGACAGCCGTTCCACCTCATGATCGTATGCTAATGTCGCGATAGGTCACACGAAAAACGCTCATCATCATCAAAAGAATGACCTTACGGCCAAAACCCGTTGATTTATGCAGCGACTGAGATCGCAGCAGCTACATGGCTGATCACGTGCTTAAACCTTTCCAATCATAAGGCGATTGATTTTAATTAAGAGCCATTCTTGGCATAAATGTGGAGGAAGTCAACGCGAAGTGGACGCCAACTTGAGAGCGAATTGTTTAAATAAATTTGAATACATCAAAAGTGATGTTGTAGTTGGTTTTGCGGTGTCACCGTGCTGTCAGTCCACTTCTGTGCTGGCATCTGGTGTGGGCCGTTTTGCAATAAAACTGCTTTTATGCATAGTTTTGCGTGAATTGGAAATTCTTGTGTTTATCATCGAGTAGCATCCTCTTTAGAAAAAAGCAGCAGCGCAGAACTGGAAAACCAGTTGCGAATGGTGGGAGAGATTCGTACCAGTTCGTAGCCGTGGATATAAGCAATGCTGAAGGAAAGGATGACAAAACCAGAACCTTGCCAAATTATACGGGTTCTAGAAATAGAATTGGTAGAAAAATGTATTTTTATTTCATTTAGTGGAACATCAGCAGCTCACTCTTGACCAGTTTACTGTGGGGGGCTCTAAGAGATAGGAGAGTCTACTTGTTAATGACCCGTTTTTGGTCAATTTTGTTGCATCGACCACCACTGGCGGGATACAAGCCATTCTACTGCTGTTACATCTGTCTTCCTTCTCAGCCGCGCACTTCTCTTTATAATTCAATTTCGCTTTTGTCTGAGATCAAGAACAGCTCGCGTCTTTCAGTGCAGATGTGACAGCAACACTTCCTGTAGAGATTTATTCCATAGATATTAAGATATCAGCTAAAAAGTGGCCTACTCATGATACAAAATATTTACACTATAAGACGAAAGTAACCAATTAGGCCATCAGTTGGCGTTAATATTGAGATGCCTGCAAAGCTATTAAGTTGGTCTACTTTAATTTTTGTGAAGGCAGCTGAGTAATATTCCTTCTTCTTTGTGTGACGCCACAGTCGGGAGTGGACCTGTGCTTCAGCCCTCTACAACCAGCAAGTTGCTGGAGGTCCTTCTCCACTTGTGTGCTCCATGTCAGCCTAGGCCGCACAGTTGTTCTCTTGTATGGGGAATGCGGAAATAAATCTGTAACACGTTGACCGATGCCGATGAAAATTGGAATAAAGTATCAGCACCATAAGGTCTGTATGATGTCAAAAAATGGTTGGTACAACACGAAGGATAACGGAGTAATCTTAAGACAAAAATATAAAAAACGCGCTTTATTGTTTAATTGCATATACAAAAAATTTAATAACAATATACGACAGTAAATTTAGGCTCGAAAAAAAGATGGAATCCATAAATTACATTCAATGCTATTAACTCACACACTTTCGTTGTAAAAATTTACAAATCTTAATTTTATCTAAAAAGTCTTGTGTTTCACTTCTAAGTGGTTCATGCCCATGATATTTGCGCAATACAAGCATTGGAAGGGAAATCTTTGAAAATTAAGAAAAAAGCCGATAAATGACCGAGATTGCTCCATTTAAAGGACTCGTTCTCCCAAGGTACAAAAAAAATGATTTTTTATTTTTACACCATCGATAGAGATCTGAATAAGCTTTCAGAAAAATGTGGCTTCCCATTGGAGCGTCTTTTGTTATACTCCACCAAACATGGAAGCACATCCCTCAAGAAGTGGGCTTAACCAAAATCCTGGTCTAGAAAAGTGATGATCCAAATGAAAAAACTGTTGGTGCAGTTTGAATGATAAATGTTCGCCTCTTCAAATAAATGTAACAACATGTTCCAAGGTGGCTATTTAGAAAAAGTATGTTACATCGAATTTTTTTGAAAAAAAAAGTTCAATTTATAAATGGTCCCAACATTGAGCTAGTCGTACACCGAAACGGATCATAAAAAGTAAACCAAATTTTGGCTGTCTAGGTTCTCAAATATGTGGATTCGAAAACCCAATACCACTAGGCCGAGAAAACTATTTCATTTGACGTGTGTTTTCCACTTGGGAAACACTGTGGGCTGTCCCAATGGGTCGGACTCCAAGACTGTTTCCACCCGAATTGTGTAAAATTTGTAATCTGAAAATATTTGGAAGCAATTCAGTACGATGAAGAAAAATGGATTACAAGTTACAAGAATCACAAGTTTGAGACTTGATTTGACTGCAAATTAAATTATGCTGAGTGCTTGGAGGAAATGGAAAGAATTGGCTGTTCTCAAAACAAACAAATCCATTCGGTCTTCCACTGTCTTATTCTTCTTCTTTCTGTATCCTCTTGCAGAAAGTAGAGCAACTAATTTGCTTAAAATGGAAGAACGGAAGCCCAAAATTGACAACTTCTCTACCCTCGTGGCAAAACTCGTCCCCTCAAATCTTGGATGCCACTGAACAAAGGCACGGCTTGGTTAGGAAGATTTGATGCAGTCACCGCATGAAGTAGACATGCTATCTTTTTGTTTGGTCATAAGACCTCTCTGGATCTATTAGATAGAATCCAACAGCGAGCGATAAAACTTATTGGTGATAATAGTGCTGCGAAGTCAATCGACTCGCTTGAACAGCGACGAAATGTTAATTCTCTATCAGTATTTTATAGCTATTTCAACAAAAAATGCTCTAACGAGTTAGCCGGCTCCCTTTCAAGAATTCACCCGCAATACCCGCCTCGCTAGGAATGCTCACCCGTTCACCCTTAAGCCCACCTTCGGACGTACAGTTAAGTTTAGAGACTCGTTCTTCAGTCGCACCACACGAATATGGAATGCTCCTGCCAGCATGTGGGCGCTACAGTTATCTCACGAATAGAAGCGACCTACAGTCTTATGCCGAACGGCGAAGTTTGAGAAGCTTTTTCTTATTCAGTTATTAGTCTTTGAGTGTTTTCAGCAGCTCAAGGGAGGTGTTACCGTGAAATCGAGGTATTCAGCCGGGAATCGAACCTAGACCTTCGTTGAGTGAGTGTCGTACTCTAAATATACGCGGCCACTTACTTTCACATTACTTGACATAATAACTTAACAAGCGCTTCTCCTCTGTGTTTTTAAGTACCCACGAGGGTAGTGATCTTATTTTGTTTGAATAATCCAAACAGTTTTAATGTATATATTTGAATTGGGGGAATACGAGGGTTGCCTTTTATATTTCGGGATTAAAGGACAAAAACGAATATTTATCATCGAAAATAGCTTTTTTGTTTTTCAAAATATTCCCCATTAAGATCTATACACTTTTGCATGCGGTTGAACCGATTATCTAAGCACTTTAACCAGTTGTCGAAGCACTTGTGCCACTCTGATTGAGGTATCTCCAAAACATGCATTCTGAACGCATCGCCCGCTTCTTCACTTGTAGAAAAAGGTTGACCTCTCATTTTATTTTTTACGTACGGGAATAAAAAGAAGTCATTCGACTGCCAAGTCAGGACTATACGGCGGATGACTCATCGAATCGATGTTTTGAGTGCTCAAAAATGCAGTTGTTTGAGCCGATGTGAGAGTTCGCATTGTCGTGGTTAACAGTGATCCGTCTTCGGGGGTTGGTTTTCCTGATTTCTCGGAAGACAACTGGCAAGCAAATGGTTGTGTACCACTCAGAATTGACTGTTCTGCGTTGTTCTAGTGGTACGGTTGCGACATGTCCAGTTTTTCCGAAAAAGCAGGCGACATTTGCTTGGAAGTGCTTCGTGAGCAACTATTGTTGGATTTGACTCAATTTGAAAAACCCATACAGTCGACTGCTGTTTACTTTCGGGCTCATACGCCTAAATCCACGATTCATCACCTATCACGATGTTATAGACGTGTTTCGAAGCACCGCGATCGTATTTTTGGAGCATTTCTTTCGATCATCCGACACGAGCCTTTTTTGAGTGATTTACAAATTGTATGCGATTCAAAGCGAACCAATTTTTTTGACGGTCAACTGTTCATGGAATATTGAATGTATGCTGGTCCCACTAATACCTAAGGTTGTCTCAATCTCACGATAGGTCACATAACGATCTTGCAATATCAGTTGGAGCACAGCATCAATGGTTTCCGGAACAACAAGTGATTTTAGACGACCTTCACGAAATTCGTCTTGGAGTGAACTACGACGACGGTTGAATTCACCGTACCATCGATAAACACTGGTCTTTAATGGAGCTTCATCGCCAAAAATTGAATTAAGTTCATCGATGCACTGTTGTTGAGTCAATCCACGTCGAAAGATGTCAAATATAATCGCACGAAAATTTTCACGAATTAATTCCATTTTTTGAGCGAGATGAATCTTTCAAGTTACACAAAAACACAAATATCGCTCGTATGTCAAAACGTTCTGAGTACGTATCACTTCAAAAATGTCAAACTTTACGATACAGCTGTCAGTGGCCAGATTGCAACACTAGGGTTGCCCAATCCCGAAATATAAAATGCAGCCTACGTATAATATGTCATATGTCAAACATGCCTTTCCTTCCGCCTTTTTGTCTTTTGAATTTTCCGCTACAGAGCTCATATCTGACAATACTATACATCGTTTGACAGATCTTTACATAACCTACAAAACGACGCTATGCATGATTAGTTTGGATATTGGAATTCAATAGTTATAGACGTGTAAACATTTAGTTTACTAATGCCGAAATTCGTGCTATTTTAAAGTTTTCGTTCGTTAAAGGCAAATCCGCTAGAGAAACGTTCCTTAGACTCATGGTGTTTTGGGGGATGGTACCTATCACTTCGAATCTCGGAGGAATGGTTTCAACAATTCAGAGCCTTTGAAGACGACACCATGGTTAAGCCAGCCGGTGGAAGACCTGTGACGACGAATACCGATCGAATCATGGAAATCATCGAGTTACACCGGCATGTGGCATCTCGTGACATCGCCCAAGAGATGAGAGTTAGTCACCAAACCATTTTTAACCATGGCTGGATACAAAAAAGCTTGATGTTTGCGTGCCGCATGATTTGACGCTAAAAACCCTTATGGACCAAACCAACGCCTGCGATATGCTGCTGAAACGGAATGAACTCGACCCATTTTTGAAGCGGATGGTGACTGGCGACGAAAAATGCATCACATACGACAATATCAAGCAAAAACAGTTGTAGTTATGGCCGGTGAATCGTCCCAAACAGTGGCCAAGCCGGGATTAGCGGCCAGGAAAGGTTAGCTGTGTTTTTGGTGGGATTGGAGGGGAATCATCCACTATGAACTGCTCCCATATGGCCAGATGCTTAATTCTTCCATCTACTGCGAACAACTGGACCGTTTGAAGCAGGCGATTGACCAGAAGCGTCCAGAATTGGCCAACAGGAAGGGCGTAGTGTTCCACCAGGACAACGCCAGACCACACACTTCGTTGATGACTCGTCAGAAGCTACGGGAGCTCGGATGGGAGATTGTATAGCATCCACCATATAGCTCGGACATAGCCCCAAGCGATTACCACTTGTTCCTATCCATGGCGAACGCCCTTAGTGGTGTGAAGTTGAACTCAAAGAAGGCTTGTGAAAAGTGGCTGTCCGAGTTCTTCGCAAAGAAGGAGGGGGGCTTCTAGGAGGGGGGTATTATGAAGTTCCCGTCTAGATGGAAACAAATTATCGAACAAAACGGCGCATATTTGAACTAAATATAATAATAATTGTTGGCGCTACAGTCCAAAGAGGGACCAGAGCCTAGTTTGCTCATCAACTGCTCGTGTTGTGCGCGCTACTGTTCTCTCACGAGTAGAAGGGACCTACAGTTTTTTACCGACTCCGAACGGCGAAATTTGAGAAGCTTTCTTAGACAGTTATTACTCTTTGAGTGTTGTTAGCAGCTCGAAAGAGGTGGTGACGTGAAAAAATTCGAAAAATTGGTGTTAAGCTGGGAATCGAACCTAGACCGTTCGTTCGCGTATGCGGCCACAAAACGGCGCATATTTGAACGAAATCCGATCCCTGTGACACTTTTTATGAAGCATTGAATGAAGAGCAAAAAGACAAGGTAGGTATTTGATATATCGCCAAAAATGTAACAACTTCGCATACAAACGTTTACTTTATTACGATTTTCTATTCCTCCCTTAAATCAAATCGGATCCACTTGTAAAACTGAAAGAAGTCGAGGGGATCTCTTTCCAGCTAAATTGAATGAATCTTAGTAATAATGTATTTAATTAACAATAAAGAAGTTGTCTTTCGGAGTTCACCCACAACGCGTTTAGAAGTCCACCTAAATAATTCCATGCAACAGAACAGTCTCCCCTAACAACACATAACCGTGGCCAGTCAGACATTGTGTTCAAATCAAACTGTTACTCACTGCTTCAAAATACCTTGAACACATTTTTGGTTGCCAAAAACGAGGTCAAAGTCTTGTGTAGCCAAGAAAATTCTAGAACAAGATAGTGACAAAGTTTAACGCGCAGACATAAACACGCTTAGGTCGTCGCTAGATTTTACCATTGACGTAAACGGAAACTCTAAGCCACACGCATTTTATTACAAACATGAATAAAACATTCCATTTAAAATCGATCGCACATGGGTTCACTTATATTTTCTTTCCAGACCTCGGGGTTTTGACGTGAAACATTCCACAGCCGTTTCTAAGCTCTCTCCACACACTGCCTGCAATTGTTAACCTTTGGAGCGGAGCTACTTAAAACAGAAAGACTTGGTACTTCCAGTCATCTTCTTCCAGCGGCATCATTCACAATAGGCGGAGTGAAATCAATTCGAGTCCCTCATTTAATTCGAAACCAGATTCGAGTCGTTAAACTGTCGAATCACCGCGACCACATTGAATTTGTTTACGGAAGAAGTTAGGCAATTAAGACGTTCCTCTCCACGTCAGCTGGAACTTATCCTATTATTAGATAATCACATAATCGTTATTGAAACCGACACGCAGACCTATTCAGAGCGCGTTCGTGCTGTCACCAGCGATGCAATACGCCCCACAAAATGTCTCAATGCATTTCCTAGTCCATCTTCAAGTTCAGTCGAACATGAAAAGAGCAGTGCACCACGGTGGATTGCCCGCCAGTCAAAAGATGACAATTGCCACTTGAAAATAACATGAGTACGCTGTCACAAAGTGACTCGAGCAATCCAAGCGAAGAGACTTCAGAGAACAAATTACCATAAGGACGAGACGGTGACAAGACGTGCTTCAAAAAGAACACCGACAACGGAACCAGTTTGCCATAAGTATCACACGCAGCGATAACGAACAGAATGTCATAATCTCCCGAAATGATCCCGGTGTCAAGGTCAGTCGGTAGTTGAAGTTTCGTGGCATCTCGCGATGCATTTCAGTACAGTTTCCGACTTTAGAATGCCCATGCGCAACGGAAAATACAATCGCCGATCAAAACTCTTTCAAGGCCGTTCCGAGACGAGAGCCTTCACCCCAAACCCAGCGGCCAGGCCAAACGGGTCCTGTCTGCCTGGGAATCCCGCACCAGTGCTCCGGCGACTGGCGCGATGAAGACGGTGAAGTTGGGGGGTTCCGGTTTTTATGGGCCCGCATTCCGTCGCACTACGTTTGTGCTTTTAAATTGCGCCCGCGTTGTGCACGCGTCGGAGGGCTGGATGCACAACCTGTTTCTGTTTCGTCTAGCCCATAAACAGGTCGCTGGAACAACTCCACGCAAAACTTGAAAAAAGGTGAATAAATCACGTGAACTGCGCCTGGGAAACAACACAAATCACAAACAGCGATGCTCGCGTGTGTTCACATTGCCGTGATGCAGATGCGCTGATGTGTCCACTTCACTGCAGCTAGTGCAATTAGCTGGGCAATCATACTTAAGACTGCAATTAGCCGAAACTTGAGTTCGAAGAGTTGCTCCATGACGCGCATGCAACTGCGATGCGGGATGATTACCATTGCGAGTGGCGGTCAAGTGCACGTCAAGTGATGACCTCAAATGGGGCGTGCGCCTCTCGTTTCGCGAAAGCCTGCACCGAAGTGTCGATTGAGTTCCGCGAAGTGCCTTGACACGCTGCTTATAACTTAGCTCGTGCTTTACCTTGTTTGATCTCTTCCGACGCAGATCGTTTCTCGGCGAGGGCTGAGACGTGAACCGCAGCTACCGGGGCAACCTGCAGCGCTCGCTTCGAATGTTTTCAGAAATTTATGGCGTGATCTCGCGGAATTGTTGATTCGTCGATGGGTTTTTATGCGAAAACATGCGATATCGAATGTCATCGAGTGACTTCGCGAGGGTGAAGGAAGTATTTGGATTCAAGTTCTGATTTATAAACGAATGACAAACTGTTTGGGCAGATTGGAGCGGCGGGAAGGTCTGCGGAAAGCTATGCAGCCTTCCGTCTTAACTGAGTTGTGTTGTTTTGCAAGAAATCTGTGTCATGGTAGAACCTGAGAATTGTGCAAATTGGTTTTCCATTTCAGATGATGTCTCGGGGGACTTAATCGGAAGTTTGCATAGATTGTAGCTGGCAATGAGAATATAGCGAGGAAATTGTTGATGAGTTTATCGTCAGCACGCGTGGTTTGACTGACTGGCAATTAACTGTGACTTTGGGTGATGTTTTTTGTTACAGACTGAACTGACTAGTTGTTGGTGAGAGCAGAGGAAAAGTGTTCACGGTTTTGGACATGGTTTCGAAGGTTGACAGTCCGGCACAAGGAAATGGACTTTCGCGAAATGGGAGTTCACGCAATCTGGAAATGATTCCGTTTGCACCTTGTGACAACGCGAGCAAGGAAACCTAGAAGACGTGTTATGCGGCCCGTTTGAGTTCATCTCAAGGAAGTATGCAGATATGCTTCTTTCCAGACTGAGGTTGAATTGCTTACGCACCCACCCTATTCTACAGATCTGGACCGGGCGACTTTTATTTTGAGGCCAAAGATAAATAGTTATATAAAAAATGTATTGAAGTGTTAGAGCTGCGTTGGATTAAAAAATGTATTGAAGTGTTAGAACTGCGTTGAACTGATTGTATCACTCTTGAAGGAAACTATGTTGATGAATAAAGTCGAATTTTATCTAGAAAGTGTGTTTTTATTGGTAAGTCCCGGCAATCTTATTCTCTAAGTCTAAATTTGGATGTTTTATGACCATAGACGAAAGTAGGAACAAGCACTGAGGTTAAAGCCGATGACTTGGCTTTGAAATCAAGCTAGGTCTTCCTTCTTACTGATTACAGTTGATTCAAAATTAATCCAGTCCGGCCATTCCTACATGAAAGCTCAAAGTTGCTCCCATCTCTCTTGAACAAGACCCCGAGTTACTTAAACTTCTCAACCTACTACAAAAAAAGTGTTCAATGGGACAGGTGTTTTGGGAATAAGCATTAAACCGGGCTTGTTCGCGATCACCTTCACTTCAGCATCCGTACATTCGGCCACAAACCTATCCAATGCTCACTGTATTTCCGTCTGAAAGGAGGAGAAGACAACTAAGTCACTGCCTGCGAAAAGAATGTGACTTACCCTCTGCTCTCCCAATGTGAAACATTTCTTGCCTTGGCGGCGTTGCAACATCCAGTACATATACGAGGGTTGCCTTTTATATTTCGGGATTAGAGAACAAAAACAAATATTAATCATCGAAAATAGCTTTATTGTTTTTCAAAATAGTTCCCATTAAGATCTATACACTTTTGCATGCGTTTGAAAGAATTTTCGAATCACTTTTGTTACTCCGATTGAGGTATCTCCAAAACATGCATTCTGAACGCATCAACCGCTTCTTCAGGTATTGAAAAACGTTGACCTATCATTTTATATTTTACGTACAGGATAAAAAGAAGTCATTCGGTGCCAAGTCTGGACTATACGGTGGATGACCCATCAAATCGATGTTTTGAGTGCTCAAAAACCCAGTTGTGTGAGCCGATGTGTGAGAACTCGCGTTGTCGTGATGAAGGGTGATCCGTTTTCTGATTTCTTGGAAGACAACTGGCAAACAAATGGTTGTGTACCACTCAGAATTGACTGTTATGCGTTGTTCTATTGGTCCGGTTGCGACATGTCCAGTTTTTCCGAAAAAAACACGCTACATTTGCTTGGAAGTGCTTCGTGAACGAGCAAAATTTGTTGGATTTGGCTCATTTTGAAACACCCATACAGGGGAATGCTGTTTACTTTTGGGCTCATACGCCTCAATCCACGATTTATCACCTATCACGATGTTATAGACGTGTTTCGAAGCACAGCGATCGTATTTTTGAAGCTTTTCTTTCGACCAATCGACACGAGCCTTTTTTTGAGCGATTGACCAATTGTATGGGATCCAACGCGAACAAATTTTTTTGACGGTCAAATGCTCATGCAATATTGAATGTATGCTGGTCCCACTAATGCCTGAGGTTGTCTCAATCTCACGATGGTTCACAAGACGATCCTGCAATATCAGTTGACGCACAGTATCTACGGTTTTCGGAAAAACAACTGATTTTGGACGACCTTCACGAAATTAGTCTTGGGTTAAACTACGACCTCGATTGAATTCACCATACCATCGCTAACACTGGTCCTTGATGGAGCTTCATCGCCAAAAATTAAATTAAGTTCATCGATACACTGTTGTTGAGTTGATCAAAGTCGAAAGTTGTAAAAAATAATCGCACGAAAATGTTCACGATTCAATTCCAATTTTTGGGCGAAATGAATCTTTTAAGTTACTGCAAACAACACAAATAGCGCTCGTTTGTCAAGACGTTCTGAGTACATAGAACCTCAAAAATGTCAAACTTTACGATAGAGCTGGCAGTTGCCAGATAACAACACTAGAGCTGCCCAAGTCTAAAATATAAAAGGCAACCTTTGCATAAACTGTAAAGGAGAAGTGATAAGACGCACCCTTGGCGAAGACCAACGCCCACGGTTAGAGGTGTTATGGTTGGTGTAAAGAGATTGAATGGCACTCAACTGTGGACCATCAATCCCAGACTCAAGTAGAACACTCTTGAGTTTACCTCGAGGGACTCGGGCTTTTCCAAATCTATAAAACAGCTATAGATCGGATTAATAAAAAAAACTGCATGGCGCAACAGTCCACTAGATCGGATTAGCATACTCCCAAACCTCCTCAAGTATTGTTCTCAGAGTGAAAAGCTGGTCGATTGGACTTCTGCCAAGATGAAAGCCGCACTGTTCATCCCCAAATCTGGACTCATCGGGGAGACTTACCGGAATTATGCCCCTGTAATCAAATCAACTTAAAGTATGTTACCAAAGATTTGTATTTTGTAAACATCAGATATTAAATGCTTTCTAAAAGCTATATGTAAGAAGGGATGATTCAGGCCCGCTTCTAAATTGAAACCTTCTGTTAAATTATTCCCGCCGGAGAAAGATGGATTCTCTCCTCTATTCCCATATCGCTTATGATTATCATCACCAGTGTTATTAATTAACATAATGAGTCTTGGAATAAACGCCCCCCTCACTGTCTTTTCCGGTTTTACCGTTTCAAATTCAAATTATCTGATCAGTCTTTTCTTTGCGATTATGGTCTTTCAGTCTCCTAAAGAACATTATCCACCACAAGAGACAGGCCTATTAACAAGTCCCAAATAAGCATTGTCAACTCAGCCATCAATCCACTACAATAGCATATGCTAAACAAATGCAAACTCAGAATCATAAGAAAAACCAAGAGGCAGCTCACATATCAGTGTCGACTTAAAAGATCCCATAAACACTTTATGCCCAACCCTTAGGGCCCATAAATGTCTTTTCGTTTGACAAATCATTACACTCGCAGATGCCACGGCGAAAATGTCAGAAGAACTCACCGACAACGCACACGTTCCCTCCACCGAATTATTTGTTTTATTGTCGAATTTAAATATGCAGATATTCTAATTACTGTGAGGACTGCATAATTAATGTGTGCGTGACGTTAATGTACTTTTAAAATGTACCAGTGGACTTGTTGAATAAATTCTTTTTCTTCGAGAACGCTGGAAGATGAACGACAACATTCATTGCTTGCGGTGGTGGGCTGGTGTGATGTCCCATTCTTTTGGATTGTCGCAAGTGAGGGTTAAGTGACATAAGTGACACTTGCCGGACAATGCCATGCAGCGCATTCCAACGATGTCAAGTTCAATGAATGTACATAAATATTTTTCATCCGACTTGTGCTCAAAACAACCCTGAACTTGACTGAATAGACAATGACGTTAAGAATTAAATTTTATGTCCCAATTTGAAATTTTGCATTTTAAGCTTTTTCGAAGTAAAATCTGGTTTGACAGAACGTATTGGCCACTAACCTTGAAGCTGTTTCCATCTGCTAGGAGGTACAATGAACCCACAGACTGGGTAAGAGATGATTCTTATGTAAGACTTAAGGCCCCGGCACATAGAATACTTTACATGCGTAGCGTCAGAGTATCCGTTGACGGTGAAGTATCCGACGGAAGGGGATGACACAATGAATACTTCAGCGCACAGCTGATTTCATTTTACAGTAGCTTCAAATTCAATTTGTTTTGGTTATACTGTAGAGCGGTCTGATGTTTCTTTTGCAAAAATGCTTCCAGACGAGTTACTGGACTAACTATTGTGTTTAATAATACTGCTCGAACTTAAAGAATGTATTAATACCAAAATAAGCAGCTGTTGATTTTGGGTCCAGACATTATACATAGGTCAAGATGTATTTTGTTGCTTTAAACTTTAAAAACCTTACAATGAGGATCCGGAATAATTATTTACGGCTTTGAGAATGAGAAAGAAATGTTTGATTAACTATTCAATATTCAGTCAAGCCAACCCCAACAAACTTTAATTTAAATTTCAAAAAAATCCTTTTGAAATTTCACAATGTGTCAATTGTCAACGCTGACGAAGAGTTAAAGTTGAGCAACTACAACTGTCGCGCGAGCGGCAACGTTGGGCTTTGGGCCACCTCCCACAAGAATACATGTATTTGTATGTATCTGTCAAAGTACTGCTAACGCTGATGCATTTAAAGTTTTCTATGTGCCGGAGCCCTTACCGCTGTTTGATGAGACATTTTACAAATCGAACAGAGTTTTGGACTTCATGTGACCGGCAATATCTGACATTAAAGTCAAGTTAATGTTTTTTAAATGTTGACTGACAGCTTTCAAGAATTTTGATATATTACAGACATGTTTGTTGCCTTCTCGTTCAATCACGCAGGATGAGGGCATGCCACTCTTTTCCTTTAAAACAAGGCGACAACTTTATTACAAGGTCTTCATAAAATTTAGGGTTGTGGATAGAAGTGCGTGAGGCTTAGTAGCCCATACGAATTTCATTTTGCTTTATGAATTGAATGACGTCCCTAGATCCGTCTATACTCATTTCAAATATTCACCACAAGTGACCTTATCCTACCATGGATACACCATAAACGTCATTTCACGATAAAAGAGACCTGGCACACGCTCTTTCTCAGTGAAAAGAGCACATCATTCACCAGCTGACCAATCAGAAGACAGGAAAATGTGGTGTGACCGAGAAAATTAAAATTCCACTCAGTCTCAGCACTGCCAGGTATGCACTTTCGCCGAACAAAACCCAAACAAACCCACCCAACACCAAGAATATCTCTAAACAACTCATACTCCTACACGCAAACACCACACAAAACTGTTCTTGATTCCCTAAAGAACTCTTAGAACAATGTATATTCCGAAAAAGCCACACACTCAAGCGAAGCGCCTTAACAGCTCACACAAAATGGAATTACCCATAATCACCACAGAGCCAACACCAGTTTACACAGAGCCATTGTTTACATCTGGCAATACGCGCTATGAAATAAAACCAAACCAGCAACTGTCAGTGCACGTCATTCGAAAACATAGTCTCGCGGTGATTGTGTGTGCGCTCCGCCAGCGTTCTTCAATTGCTTCTACTGTGTGATACTGTTTATTTGTTATTTTGTCTGATTTGCTTTTGAAAATAATATCACTGTCGCGCTGAAAACAACAATTTCAACCCCAACAAGGAACTGCAACGAGAGAAAAGCTGATCAATCTTAATCAAAATACCACTTGCTCAGTATCTCCCTCTCCTGTGTTTTATTGTACCTGTGACAATCTGATTCGCGTGTGCAAATGTAAAAAATTAAGTTTGTTCATCAGCAGACAGTCAGACGGATCGGGCGATAAAATTTTCGAAGCTTAATCGTTCTTGCTGCTAATAGACGTCTTTCCACCTGATATCTAGTTTTCGTTCGCTTTTCGTGTCCGCAAACAAGAGAAGCAAAAAGGAAAAGTGTGTGGTAACTCGTCTGTGAAGAAATATTGTGAACACGCGCATCCTTCAAGGAGCCCAGCGAAAGGAAGAGATTTTTTTCAGTTTGTCCAAAAAAGAAAAAAAGAAGTCTCCGAAAGGCCTGTTTCAATGAGAAATTGAGATATAAACAAAATAATTTGAGTGAAAATCAATATTTTCCCAAGTGAAGAAAAAATTGCAAAATTCTGTTATTTAATCTAAGCAACCAAAGCAGTACGCCCAGTAGCAGTGTATTCGAAAATGAGTGGATTCACGGATTTAGCAAAAATGGAAAACAGTCGGTAAGTGAAAGTGAAGTGATGGAATTTTTTTTTGTGAAAAAATCACAATCATACACATCATCATTTATTGTCAAACTCATCGATCGGGTCGGAGAGGGGTTCAATGCGCTTTGTGCTTCCAATTTTCTTTAAGACGAGGGGAACGTTATTCTTGGGATGGTTTTATTTAGTCTGATTGAATAAGTGGCGAGGAAATGGGAGGAAAGCGGCGATTCGCGATCTATTCGAGTATCAGTTGAATTGATTTAAAGAAAAAGTCTTATAATGCCAAGAATGTTTCGCAGATTGTTGGACGAGAAACTTGCCTCCGCACCCTAAAATACAGGCAGGCGGATACTAAACATCTCCGAATGATATAAGAGGATTTTTTTCAACGATTTCTTTGTATCTCTAGACAGAGTTCAAGTGTTGAGGAATGTCTCGCAGAAAAAAGGGCCCTAAAAAAGTAGCGAAGAAGAATGCGATGGACGTGCTCTTAAAGGTTGAGATCGGTCCCTTGCAAGCGGAATAAAGACGGGAAAGTTAATCTTTTGGTATGTCCGCAAACATTTTGCAGTCAGTTGCCAAGTTGGGTCTTATCGTTTTTTATATGGAAACTGCATGACTCAGTGTTGATACCGGCAAAGAAACAAGATAAACTGAAAAAAAATCCCAAAAAGAACGTACCAATGGTGTCTGCTTCAATTTGCTGAGAATGCTACCATTGGCAAGTGCTAAAGTGAAAATTTCGCGGCCAGTCGGTCTTATCTTCGAAGTCGCCTGCTTCTCTATCAGTCTGGGTACGAAGAAAAGAGCGCTTGCTTGTGATATTTGAGATTTGTGGCACTTGAAAATTAACTGGGAGAGTAGTGCTCGATGTACGAGGGCCACTTCCAAACTTGTTGCCGTGAGGATAGACTTAATTGAGGAACTAAATAGAGGCAGAAATAACAACTGCTAGGAAAAACAAAAATCGCACTCATCTCCCGTGCCGTCAAGCAAAATACGGATTCGTTAGAAATTCAATGTTTGACAATCTAGCCACTTTGCTGGCAATCTTCCAAACTGTGCAGGAATCAACTTTCAAGTGTATCGGGAAAGTCTCCTTAAGATCAGGAAGAGAGAACAAGTGCAAACTTCATTTACCACTTGTAATCGCGAGTTGTAATCACTTTTTACCCAAACAAAAAAGCAAAGTTGTCCCGCTCAGAGTCTCCACACTCGTGTGCGTGTAAATTCAACACAGGTGTCTCACGTACGCTAGGGTGTTATGCAATACTCGGGGAGACCAAAGCGAAAGAGTAAAGATTTGCCGCAGCGGCGGACAAGATTAAAAGCGTCAGCATTTTATTTTTACTCGTCTTTGCTTGCCCGTCGTCTGTACATTTTATCTGTTCATCATCGTTTTTTGTGTATGTTTCGCACAAGCTATGCACTGTGCGTTTGCAAACTCAGATAAGACAGAAATGACCATGAGTACAAGTTAGGTTGAGAGAATTCTTCTGATCGACGACGCCAAAAAAAAAAACAGGTGGCCAGCAATGCAAACTTGAAGGAAATATTGCTTCACCACAGCGACACACTCAGGGCGTCCACCGTAAATCGCAGACAAGAGTTATTTCCATATTTCATTCCATACATATGTCGGTTTCTTGGCTTTGTCGGGGGATTTATAGCAAGAAAAATGACAGAATTTGTAAGACAATCACGCAGAGAAACAAAGAAAAAAACGATACACTTCATTGACGAGAGATACTGCAGTTTAAGACTGCTCATCGTGACTGAGTTCTGTTGTTATTATGATTTTTGTTGGGTTACACTATGAATTTTGAGATTTATGTATTTGGGACAGCGAGAAGCCTTATTTCTAATTTTTGAAAAAAAAAAAACTTTCAAATTGTTTCTTCAGCTAGTTTGTGACCGTGCCAAAGTGTCTTGTCTAGCATGCGGGATTCTTTGAAGAAGTAGATGGCTGTCAATTGAGTTGGTGATTTACTACGGCGGGGGAGAATTGGATTGCGAAGTGAAAACCAAATTAATTACTAGTGAAATCATCGAATTTAGCAATAAAGTAAATCAGAGATGATATCTTTTTGGCAAGAAATAAACATTTACTTAACTTTCTGACAAAATTGGGCCTGATGGAAGAGAAATTATCAGGGTTCCGAATGTGTTCACACAACAATGCTTTAATTTTGTGATGTTATTTGAATTGGACCACTCTAGGAAGCAAGTTGTGGACAAAAACGTTTCATTTTGCAGTGCTCCGTTGATAGACATGGAACCAATTTTCATTTTCTAACAAGTTCAGTAATCGCTGCCATACGTGACATTCAACTGAACAGGAAAACCGCAAAATAATGAATTCGACGATATATGACGGTAATCTCTGCCGCCTGCGTGGTAAATCACAGCACTTGAAACTACATTGCCGAAAGTCTTACAAAATTTCTTGGAAAGACTATTATTCAGTATTTTTCGAATTTCTTGCAAAATGCTCGCCAAACAATGGCAGCACACTCAGTTTTGCCTCACAAATGTAACCTCATAAATCTTAACTGTCAAAATTGTTCCCAACCCTGTTTAACCCTGTGCTCCTTCTGATCACATCACGAATTCCATTTTCAACCCAGAAACCTAGAAAACGAAAAGAAACGTAAAACATTTCTTTGACTCACCTGTCAAATGTCAAAATTTGTTTTGTGCTGGGATACAATTGAGGTTAATTACGCTAATTTGGAATCTGAATTCCCTGGAAAGTTCCCAAAAGAAATACGCATTTACCGCACAGTTAAAAGGACTGTGTCCTTTTTTGTCACAAAAATAGACAATTACAATCAGACTTGTCAATTTTGCTGCCAGTTGCAGAAGAGGAAAAAACCCTCACCTACACACAACCGACTGAGTCACCTCATCAGAAGTATTTCTCACTCAGCGCCTCGTCGTACGTTCATATCTGCTATCAAGTTCAATGTCATCGCTTCGAGAGGTAACTGGGCACACACCCCATGCTTCTGGAATAAAAATAAACCACCTCATCATGGTTCGGTTCTCCATCATCTTTTCATTTTGACAAGTACATATTTTGCAAAAAAAAAAACAAACCGGTATGCCGGTGACGAAGGTCGCCAACACCCAGTTTGTGCGAATAACAACCCCTGTGTAAGTTTGACAGCTGCACGCTTCAAATACAATGCTGGAGTGACGTCATGCCGGTATCACGCCATACAAAAATTGGGTTCCAACATACTCTGGTGTAGATTTTCAAGTCATGCGCGAGTATAGAACTCTCTAGTGACTTCATTTCTCCTCTCGCCTTGTGTCCATGTTCTGCCACACCGCAATGTACAACAGAAACGTCATCGTACGTTCGGCATACACAGAGACTCTTCTCATTCTCTGTGTATCTACCATCTATCCCAAATTGCCGGTACAGTGTTCGGGGACTGCGCTTGGCTTCTGCTGCTTTGCTGGTGAACCAACGGAGGGGAACACGCGAAAGTCGGTCTGTCATTGGTTGAAAATGTGGCGTGGTTCTTGCATTTCTCCATGTGAAAAACGCGCTTGGATACCTTTCATCGGGTGTTTTATAATATTTTTTTTCGCTTCTTCTTCTTTATGTTTCCGTTCTGTTTTTGGCGTGCTGATGAGTGAATTGTGGTGGACTGGTAACCGGGTTTTTTGTTTGCTTTCTTTACTCCGTTTTTGGAGCCGTTCTCTTTTTCTTCCTTGTCTGTGCCGGCCGTGGTGATTGTTTGGAGAGGAAAAGCCGCGCCACACGCACATCAGCTGATTCTTCTTTGTTGTTGGTTCTCTTTGAGAAGTAAACCCACTTGCTAAAGTTTTGACAATTTACCACAACTTTTGCCTGTCTAATGTGTGAATATTTCACTCACTAATGGTATAACTTTGTGAATTGTGTCATTTCCTTTAGACGATCATTCAAAAACCTGTCATTTGAAAACAACTTGGCACGTCTAAGAAACA
Organism: Eristalinus aeneus; assembly: GCA_955652365.1. Lineage (NCBI taxonomy): Eukaryota > Metazoa > Arthropoda > Insecta > Diptera > Syrphidae > Eristalinus > Eristalinus aeneus. Next base: position 5,890,141 of record OY019133.1, read on the forward strand.
CCACCAAACATCTATATTCATCACGTATATGTCAAATGTCTTCTGAAAATAAAGAAAATGAAACCGCCCCATAACAGGGGCAACTTTGACAAAAACTTTTCTCGAGTGTATTTTACAGAACTTCAGAAACCATTCGATTTTTATTTTCACCTCATATCTGTCAAAATTATCGAAAAGTTTTAGGAAAAATGTCACTGTCACTGAACCCCTGTGCGGTTTGTACTTTAAGACACCTGACATCGAATCGACTTTAAATGCTGAAATTTCCGGTCGTTTGCTGACATTTAAAACAAAAAACGTCAAACCTCGATCTGTCACGTTCCCACTCCCTGACGAAATGTTATTCTGTTACCAATGCCACATTACCCTGAGATTGAACTTTTTCAAAATTTACCACAAAAACCCCCTCTTTACCCGCTCTGATAAGTCAATTTAAATCGGCTCATCTCTGAACTGGATTTCAAAATAAATTTGTTTATTCACCCAACACCAAACCTACACAACAAACTCCAGGTTGTTAATTGAATTTCAAAGACCCCATGGGTGAGCGTACACGCTCGTATGCGTGTGTGAAAGAGAAAAGACCTTCATCTCATTTCCAGCGACAAACTCGAAAGACCTATCCGATAAATCAATTTAACGGTGATTAGCGTTGGAAGTGATGTTGCAAAAAAGAAGCGACAGGCGTCAACAGAGAGATCATGATACACCTGCGGACTTGTAGGCAGAGTTGTCATTCGAAGTAATAACTGTTTTCCACATACGAATCATGAAATTACGATTTTGCAACCATTTTTTTTTCGACTTATTTGTATACGTCTTCTAGTTCCTTCTTTAAACCCCGTCTCGTGTGTCTAATACACCAGTAAAATTAACAAAAAAGAGGAAAAAAAACTTGCTGACCATGGTCGACTGATGTTTGCTGCTGCTGCTGCTGTTTCTCTGCCTTCATATCCGTCTTTTCGTCTTTTCAGACGGACTCCACTCTGGCTTCAGCATTCCTCTCGCACCATAATTCGGTCTCGCTTGTGCATGCACATATCAAATTAAAAAAAAATTACTAAACGAGTTTTACAAAATTTTGTACGTTTTTTTCTCCATTTTTTTGCGCACAGCGAGTGTGTATGAGTTCGCTCACATGCACAAAAGTGTTTACGTTCAAGGTTCCCTTTTTTGGGGGAGAGAGATTTATGAATTTGACATTTTTTCCCCAGCTTTTGTTTGACGTCTCAATTTGACGTTTTGTTTGCTTGACATTTGACAATTGGGTGATGGGAACACAAATGGGAGAAATTATGCAATTGTTGGTAGCACTGTTTGAAATCTTATAGAAAGTCTGGAGGGGTAGGTGCCTTCACTTTTTTCGCACAAAAAATTGATGTCTTGTCTTGTGTGGTGGAAAATTTAGAAAGTCGCGACGGCTTGGGTCCAAGAGAAGAGATGCGAAAGATGGCACAGACAGATGCAAATTGTTGTGGCAATCACATTAGGTAACGGTTTTGTATTTATAGCTGCTTGACTTTTTTACCCAATTTTGTTTGTTTTCAGTTTTCGAGAGGGGAGGTAGGTGAAAAAATTGTTGTGGTTGGTGTTTTTTGTAAATTGACTGTAGGTCACAGTGTCGAAGTTCTTTGAACCGCTGTACAACAATCAATCATCGATTTCACTCCGCAAGGTCAGTGCAAAACGATTAGTTTAGCGCAAGAAACCAGCTTATTGACACAAAATTTGTTGTCTCACAACAATTTTTTCATTCAAAGAGACCGCCGCGACTGGTGCTGGTGTGTGAACACGAAAAACTCTTCACGAACAGGTTGAAAATATAAGTCATCTGTCATGTTAACTAATCGCTAATTCACTCATTATGCTCGCTTCAAATTAGCTTCACAATTAATCCTAGCTTGACCTTTACTTCCACATAACTTCAAAACATTACTGTGAAAAATGGCGAAAATGCATTTTAGTTCACAAACAGAACGACGTCAGCGAATTGTCATGCCAAGGTCAATGACATTCCACACAAAGTGCCTGACATTTCGGTTTTCAGTGAGCCACCGTCGTTAAATGTCAGCAATAAAAAACGGTAGCCAATTAATTTACTTTCTTTCTGTTGATTCAGACAATTACTGTCATCAGGGAGACGCGCTGCGTGTGCTTCCGCAAGAAACTGTCATTGCGGTACGGCAACATGAGGGCTTCTATTACAGCTGCGTGCCGTGTTCCCCCTATCTTGATTCTTTAATTAATGGCTGCAGACTTAGGGTTGTTTCTTGTTTAATTTATAAATCAACTAACTGCCTTATAGATTTGTCCATTGGAAGTTGCTTGTCGTGATGTTATTTGGAAGTTAGTAGGTCAACTCAAAGCACTTTGTGGTAATTCTTAGTCATCGTCGCTTCTGAGGTATAGATCTAGAAGCATTATTTATATTAGCACTTAACCTGAGGCAGTTTGTCCAAGAAAAGTTCATATAACAGACGAGGAAAGATTTGGCGTAGATGTACCATTGCCTACATTTCTGGAGTGCTCTTTTCTGTCAAGTTTTTATCTTTAAATTTGTATACCTTTTTGTTCTCAGTTCGCCCCCTATTCATTACAAAAGGATACACTCTTCTGTCTCCAAGCTGTTTTTCTGCCTTTGTCTGGAATGGTTTCAAGGTTTTGTCCACACTTGGCTGAGGGGTTAGGCATTAGCCTTACGATTAATTTGAGCGACTTTTAAGGATGCCAAACCATCTGAATGGGTTCACCGTCCAGAATTTAAAGTAAGGGGGTTATACTTCACTTGCAAATTGTCTTGCATTGCTCACACCACTCAGAAAGAATTACCCATACATGAAGAAGTGAAGAAGTAACTAAAACCTCTCTGTGCGGAGCCGATATTAAACTCCTAGTCCCCTCCATATACACACAACATTGTGGTTTGTAGAGAAGAAGCAAGATTTCTGCATTTCTGTAGACTGTGGCAACACTTGCTTTGCTAACTTTTCCTATAATCTATTTTTAGTCTGAAGCGCCACTATAAAGAAGCAACATATACCCACATTGAGATCTTATGGCTTTTGCTGCTTTCTTATTCAAACAGCAGCAGTAGTAAATCTCATCACAGTCCCAGAAATTGACACAGAATCGTACCCAGTCATATTTACTCACGAATTACAAGAATCCAAAAAATCATTGTCAAATAAAAAGAATGAAGCGAAGGGGTGCTTCAGGGTTGAAAGTTTGTTTCCCCCAAACCGCCAAACATGCACTTCCCTTCTATAACGCACTGTACAGACGTCGCAAACTCACTGATTCATAGCTCTTCCAGGTTTCCCAATTCGATGACAAACTGCACACTAATTCCAGTTTTCTGACTAAGCACTTACATAACATTCGTCGCCCCCGATGACTCGCTTCCACTCCTAATCAGCCGTGTGAAGAACTTCACTATCGCTTAAGCGTCTTAAAGTTCACTTCAATACATCATTGTGATCTATTTGACACCTCGATAGCGCAATCGAAAGTCACCCCATTCACCGAAGAACTTCCCAGAGAGCTTTTGGCATTAGTTACCTGGCAGTGGACCTTCTGAGCGATGTATATGTGCCACACACACGATGTGTCTGCAGATAAAAATCATTTTGCCGATCTTATCTGGAGAAATCGAGTGTAATTGAGCTGGAAAATGAGTGTCGTGATTGCTGCTCGCATCACAAAATGGTCGTCGGCTTATGACTTGCGTTAACCTTAACCGCCGGTAGCCCTGATCCATTTCAATGCGAAATCGAGGCGATATCGATTTCTGACTTCGGATCAAAATTTAAATTTTCAAATGCATGTCGACGAGTTAATCGCACAGACCTTTAGAACTTCTAGAGTGTTTATTGGTGTATGAATGTGAGCTTGTTGTTGGCCCATTTTTTTGGACACACTCTGCTTTTAACCCACATCCAGGGTTAATTAACGCGGCACTTTAGAATGTCGAATTCCGACGAGCGTACACTGCAAATTCGCTGGTGTCACCTCACCGTCACCTGACTTTTTTTGTATTTATTTTGCAAAGCTGGGTACTTTTCTTTTGTTGGCCGAGGGCCAGAAGCTCGTCAAGAAGGCTATTTACAGCGATCTCTCGTGTGTGCAGTGTTGTAAGAAGCTTTGAGTAAATCCACGCCATACATCGTAAAAGGTCAATGATCTTTTGAAAGTAGTCCAAGTCTTGTACATGTACACCAGGAAGTACAGGGAGGTGCAAGTTCTGTTGCAGCGCTGACCAGAAGCCGAGAATGATGTAGATGGGGTGATTTTTTGGGAAATATGTGCCGTGAAAGTCATTTCGATTTCTCTTTGTTTAAAAATAAACGAATGGCGTGGTTTGTGTTTTGCTTTTAGATGCAGTTATTTATTTTTATTGAAACGCACACAACGGTTGAGGAGCCGCATACGTCGCATCAGGCTTTGTGTCTCATAATTCATGCAAACGTGTTCCCATTTAAGTAAATCTTCTGTGTACGTCTTTGTTACTAGATGCTTAATTGACGCATTAGGGGGTGTCATTGGGTTTGGGCTTCTGCGTAGTTTTTACTATCAATCTGCATTGCGAAATGTGTTTATCAAACCACCTAGTACAAACCTTTTGTGTAACGCTATACAGTTAAGACTAAATTTAGCGATGACGGTGGAACTTGTGTCGCAGGAAAATAAGTATTTTGACCAAAATTATACAACAAAAGATCTAGATAGGGAACAGAGTTTTACCCTTGGGATAAATTTGTCATAATTTTGTATTCCGAACCAAATAAGTTTTGAGTAAAAGAAAACAAATAAAAAGGGACCGCGAATGCTTCCTCTCATACTGAAAGGTGATTTTCGTTTTAATTAGTGCCTGTTGACGGAAATGTTTTCAACTCAAAACACAAATTCTTCAATTTTTTGATTATTCTTGAGTGACACACTCAACGTAAACGGCTTGTATAGAAGCAAACGAAAGAAAAGTGGCGCCCAATGGAGGAATTTATCCGTATACGGTTTGATGGGATAACGGGATTAGTATAGAAATCAATTTCACCTAGAGTTTTGGTTGGACACGGCTTTGGGAAAGACTTTCTTTCATAAAATTCCCTATAGCGCTGATTTGGCGCCCAACACGAGGTCTCTTATTTTCAACTGTCAAAGGGAAAGTCATTCACTTGGTATATGGGGAACTTTTATGCTTTGTGGAGAGCACTCTGGAATTTCATTGGATCCGCATCCACCAAAGTTCTTGGCAACAAACGCTCAACGCTTCCTCCAACTTTTGAGTGTGAAACGTCTGAAAAATTTTCGACGCACATCTTTTACGAACAGGAAATCTTTACACTTTAAGTTCATAAGTTTTTCCTTTCTACTGTATTACCTTGTAAGACACCAGATTTTATTTGAAGGAGACACGCTAGTGGTTGCCGCGGCGTAGTGGGTAGAGTGCAACGCTCACACGCCGAAGGCTGTAAGTTCGACTCCCAGCTCAACACCAATTTTTCGAAATTTTCACGGCACCACCTCTTTCGAGCGGCTCACTACACTTAAAGAGTAATAACTGTCTAAGAAAGCTTCTCAAATCTCGCCGTTCGAAGTTGGCAAAAAACTGTAGGTCTCTTCTACTCGTGAGAGAACTGTAACAAAAACAACACGAGTAGTTGATGAGCAAGCTAGGCAATGGTCCCCCATTGGACTGTAGCGCCAACAATTATTATTATTGGACGTGCTAGTAAATGGCGCCCAACATTGGGCTTCGATCTTTGATTCGGAGTTAAGTTTTGAAGTTATTTTCCGATAAATATGCAATTCGAAAAGTTGTGAGGAATCGCTTTTAATAAGACCTCCTCAAGGGTAATTTTCTGAACCTCTCCCTGACACGGTCCGTTTTCTATATCCGTGGCTGAGTCTGTGCAAAGATGCCAAAACTTGCCTTTTTGTTATCTGCTAATCAACGCCTTCTTCAGAGTTAAGTTATGGCGACTTTAGGGTCCGAATAACTCGTTCTTTCCTTCAACAGCCCACAGCCGAGCTATTTCGGTCAACGTACACTTCAACCCAAGTGCAACGTCCATTACATTGCACTCCGCTTAATTTATTTCAATCCAAGTACCTGCAAAAGAGCCTAATCATTCAAGCACGTAATCTAGAAACAGCACGATAGATAATTTCGCAGCTGAAATCGTTCCTTACTTAACTAATTGTGCAATAAATTGTATCTGTTGCTTAGTTACTTAATGACAATCAACAGCTTTGGGCGCGCGGTCGGGGGCCTAGGTTAGGCACGTTAAAGCCAAATGATTGCCGAAGCTTTCGCGTGCACCGGTAATATGCGGTCGAAATTGTCGTCATCGCTCAATGATTCCTCCTCAGCGAGCGGAAAATTTATTCGAGAGATCTATTAGTGAACATGCGGTCATTTATCATTCTTCAACTCAGGTCAGAAGATTGGCATTCATCTAATAGCCCTTCACGCTTAGCTCTCGTGAAGGGCCTTCATTCGCATGCTGGACGCTATTAAAAATTAAATTCGTCAAACCGAAACTTTCACGCACCCTTTTTAGTGGTTGTTCATATACGTCTCGCCTGATCAGTTCGAGACGAGCGAGGAGACTTCTTTCTCCGTGTCGAATTTAAGTGCCCTAGAATCAGAGGCAAGTGAAATTTTTCTAAAAATAGTCGGAACGTAACCCAAACAATTTTTATTTATAAATTCAAACATGCGCCACGCCACCGCCAAACATACGCACGTTGTGCGACTGAGAATGTGTGAAGAAGATGAATTCCTGTTCAAGCTGGGAATGGAGGGGGTCAAATCAATTTCAAGGATAAACACAGAGAAATTACCTGTTATCTGGCCTGACACATCACTGGGTCAACACAAAATCAAAAACTATCGATGGTGTTGGACTGATAAGCGAGGTGCGCCCGCTTGTCGTTTTATCGTTTTATTAGGAATTAATTTGATATTCATAACGATGGCTGACGGTGTTTGATTGGATATTTCACTTGGGTGCACATTGCTTGTGCGTTGAAACAATGTGTTCGAAGCTCTTCTGGAAAGCAATTCCGTTGGCACTAAATGGGTATTGATTTTTGATATGTTGGTGTGGTGTGGAGGAGGTGCCAGAGGTGAAGCGAAGCCGTCTTTAAAGGTCATTTGTTTGGAGAAGGGCGTTTATTGATTGCTGGACTAATGCATTTGATTGTGGAAACTTCCAGAGAGAGCGGGAGAGTTTTGTTTCGGTGAATGTAGCTAAATTCATTGAAATGCGATATCAACGCCTGATTGTGTTTGCTTTTAGGGGTTGGAGTCGGTTGTTTGCGGTTTTTCTTAGAAATACATGCCTTGCCATGAGTTGTTTATTTTTCGCATGGAATTGAAAATGATACATTTCGAATTTGTCATTTAATGAGAATGTTTGAACAGTTCCATTATACGGCCTCTTCAACTACAAATTATGATTTCTGGGGACTAGGTGTCTTTGCATTAAGTCCTGCACATTGTACGCCCAACCCAATGAGTTGACATCGTGACCTAAGGCATCGGTCTTTAAGCTTTTAGACTCCATCAAGTTCCTTCTTTGAAAGGAGACAAATGATGTAAAGGTGGCCGTCCAACCTACTCGTTTCGAATCTATTGATATAAATTTAGAAGGACGGCAATTTGATGCAAATTTCGGAAGAGAATGCGATGAATCTGGTCAAAGGCATGAATACTCTTCGCTATCTACCATTTTCCATCAAGTTGTAACCCCATTACAACAAAGGAGACGCAAGGATGTGACACTCCATCTGTTACCTCAACACCAAGCACTCCTTCAAAAGACGACAAATTTCCATAACATCATCAACGGATATACTCACAGCCCTTGAATCCACTACAATCCGATTAGCAGTGAATTGACCAAAGTTCAACTTGTCTATGAGTCTAAATGATTGTTCAAATTTTAAACCGTCACGCCCATCTCACATGAGATCGTACAGCGCCACAACCACGATTCTGCCAAATCATGCTTACAAAACAAATCTCGCAAATCAGTCAGTCACCGTCTCTGACGAAATCCTCACCACCAACGGCAAAAGCATTTTTTTGGCTTCAACTTCACGGTCCCATATGGAATCACCTTACGCATTTGTGACTCACGATGGACGACGCCATCGTCCCCATGCCGGGTGAGTTCTTAGCTATGCTCTTGGCCGTGCCAACACTAATTACAGACGTGTGCTTGAATCACTAAGTACCTGAGTTTCCGTCCCGTCACTCGGGATGCCGTCATACCACGCGCAAAATGGGCGAAAAAAGACTGCGATTGTCGTCACATCCGCATATTCACTATTCTTCCCAACCTGTGAATGGCCAACTTTGGATGAAAACCTGATTTCGTTTGCTCTCTTTGTTTGACCTCTATCTTATCTCTTCCTATCGTCCAAGCTCGTCTTCGGTTTGTTTTGAATTTCACAAGAATCGAATCAGCGTACAGCTTCTGTGGGCGGCTCTGGGGCTTTCCCTTCGTAAACTACCCGCCAGTTCGAATTCAATGTTGATTTCTGGTTTTTCTGTTTATGGTTATGGTTATTGAACACACAAACCCACAGCACATTTCATCAGCAATTTTGTTTGGGGGTAGATTTAAGTGTGCGGTTAGATTTCCTGAACATTCCACGTAAATATTTTTATGATTAGTTTTGCATTATTCTTCTCTCATTCCAGAAACTGCCTGCGACGCATCGCACGCCATGATGAACAGCAGTTCTCAAAGGACAGCATTGTCAATGTCATGGAGAAGTTTGTGAAAACCGTTAAAATTATGGATGAGACAATTCTTGTGCCATGCAGGCTCATGGACAGACAAGTAAGTTATCTTTTGTTTTACTGAGTTAAGCTTTAAGACCATCAGCGAATTTGAATACGTGTTTTTTTTTTTTATCGTGATAAAGCAAGAGCTAATGAGATACACTTATGCATGGGGGAGGGGGGATTGTGTATACAATTCGTTGCTCAATTAACTTTTGACGGTCATTTGGTGCTTCTCCACGGTTGAAGCAAACAAAATGTTTCCTAATTCCTCTTGATTTCTGTTTCTTCATTGTCTTTCCTTGTAACGGAACGTCTTTAGTTTTAGTTAAGCAGACATTTCAGATTTCTCTATGCTATTGAAATATGTTGAATGGAAATAGAGATTCGGATTTTGGGTTTCCGACCCCGCCAACTTCTGAATTGAGAGAAGGACAGTCCAAAAGTGCAGCCTTCATATGAAGGGTAATAGATCTTATATAGAAGTGCATTTTCTTGAGTGGGTAACCAAGGGACCTTAGTCCTTTCTCTATGTAAGAACGTGGCCGGAAAAAAGAAAGTGAAAAACGCTCATTGCGTTGTAGTCAAAGTGAATAATTTTTTTAAAAATGAATTTAATATGGTATTGATGAACATCATGAATCTGATCTAAATTTTGTCCTGAATGCTTCAAAATGTCAGTTTCGTTCAACATTTCACTAAATCATTCCTTCCTCTTCCGCTTCGTATGGTGCTACAATTCGAGGTGAACCTTGGCCTCAACCAACTCCCATCTGCAGCCAATACGATCTCTCACTGCCTGCAGTTGCACACTTCAAGTTGGTGGAGGTCCTTCTCCGTCTATGCCATCCTCTGCCTTGTTCAAATATATCAGATTCGAAGACTTTTCAGGACGGTGCGGTTAGCTAACCATTTAGTTGTGACAATAATAAAGAGAAGTTTGTCTGGAGAAAGGAAACCTGATGCGTTTCAGAACATATATCGAATCCATTCTCCATTTCTTTCATTATCACTCAAAAGTTAAAAGGCATCTAAGTGCGGACTTCTTCAACAGCTTGCGTGGCATAATGGAGATTCCCTGACGTAACTTTCTTAAGGATCTCATGGTTTAGCGGAAAGTATGCCATCTGCTGTTCAATATACACAAACAAATGCTTTCAAATTTTACCATTCTGTCAAGTTAATTATTTCTGTACGAGTCAACACATCATTCAATAAGTCTTGAGACATATAGAGGGCGCCAGTAGCAAATTATTATTATTAAATTAACATATTTTGTTAGTGGCGCCCCCTATATGTCCCGGGACTTATTGAGTGATCTGTCAAAGACAGTTTTCACGACTTTTTTAGAGTTTGATCGAATATATCCCTTTCTTTTTCAATCATTTGTTGGTCTTTGGTATGGTAGTGACATTATCCCTCTTTCGAAAAAGGTATATTTCTATTGGAAAAAACATCTTTTGAATTAAACTTACAGTAAAACATGAAATCATGAACAGGAACGGGTAGTTCTAGGTCTAATGCTATTATGGTAGGTAGGTAGGATACTGAAGCCCTCCCTCTTAAATTCTCATTCTCCCACGGAGCCTTAATGCAACATTTTCTTTCCTGCTTACTTAAGTTGGTTGCTTCTGTGCGATTATTTCTCTTTAAACAGTCAAAATTAAGGTTTTTTTTATCGAGTAGTGGCTTGGTCAAAATTTGCGGCATCTTATCTCGATTCGAATCCACACTTCTTCTGTTGATGTTGTCAATTAACCATTTCTTCCTAGCCGTCACCTAGCCTTGAATTCAAAAAGAAGGCGGTGCTTTCCCGTGTACACTTCATTTCTTTTGGAATCCAACCTTGAAATGTTTTCTAAAATTATTCACTTTTGGACAATCGAAGATGTCATTACACGACACCAAACGAAGACGATCTTCATTCCTCGTTGTCAATCTGGACAGTTGATTATGCAAAGCACTTATTACAGACCATACAAAATGGAGCCAAAAATGCACATTTTCGCCATGCTCGCTAAACATCGTCAATAAACAATTTTCAAACATCCTGTATGTCCTCCTCGTTGGTTTCTAAGTTTAATTGTCACTGAACTTAATTGAAAAACGAAAAAAGTTGATTCAGTGCGTATAGACCAACAAAGTCACCTGTAGGGCACTCAACAACTTCTCGAAGCCACCGTTCGGAGCCGGTTATAAACAGTCCTCCTTACTCTTCTCACTTTAGGCTGCTGAAGAATTTTAGTCCCAGTGCCATTGGCAATCAATATTTACAATATTTATTCATTTTAAAATAAACCAATGTGAAGCTTCGCTTCTCACTTCATCCCTTCACCAACTAATTACAATGTTTTCTTATTCTTATCTCACTTCAGGTTGGAGACTCAACAGACATCATCCAAACCCCAACCAAAAACTCAACATCCAACCAACTCACATTGAATACGTTCAACGCCAATGGCAAAGCGCACAAAAAACGTTCCAAGAACATTCATGAATTCCTCAGTTCAGCCGAGCTGTTCAACCTGTACAACATGTTGAACTCATTAAAGAACGACTTGCTCTGGAATCGCAGCGACATTGACGATGATGCAAACGAAGAGGACGAGGGCATTTCACGCAGCACATCAATTAATAGCGACGAGAACTCCATGCATGCGCATACGACCGGCTCCAGAACGGACTTGAACGTTAACAACACCAATTCAGGATCGGCGAATTCATCATCATCATCTGCCTCGTCATCGTCTGCATCCGCCACATCGTCGTCGTCATCGACAACAGGTAACAGCTCAGTTAAAGGACACGTTCGACGACCTTCAACTGCCTCAATGACCTCCACAACATCAGTGAGTAACTTGAGCGATTCAGAAAGTGAAATATCAAATGAGAACGACTCAGGCATCGAGTCCGAAGGCAACTGCGGCAACAGCCAGAAGGGCGAGAATCAAGGTAAAGCAGCAAACGCGGACAAAGCCACAGAACTGGCACGACAATGTAGGTATCATCTCTCTGGACTCTACCAGTGTCTGGAACAGATGACAGAAGCTGCCAACTACCTAACCGCCAGATACCAAAGTGATATTGGTCCTGTTTAAGAAACAAGCACTAGGAGCAACTAAAACTAAAATTTAGTGTTTACTTTTTGTTTTCTTATTGTTAACAAAACAAAACAATTTAAATATTATCATAAATGAGAAATATTTTCTAGCTAAACAAAGATACATAGGTGTATGTTTTAAACAGTGCAAATATGCGTCATGGACGAAGGAGCGGGGTTCTCGGGCCCCCTCCGCGTGTTCTTCTATTTCATTTTCGTGCCTTTATTCTTCTCCTTTTCTCTTCATATCAGTCTTATCGTTTGAAGCAAAACCAAAAATGAAGTAGTTTCTCAGGAGCCACTTGACAAGCGCGGCGACAGATGGGTGACAGATGTCAAAAGAATAGAAGAATCTTTAGTTTTGCCGGTATCGGACATTGGTGTACCTCTTTATATTTGTTTAACTAATACGTGCATACTTTATATGGGTGAACTTTCTTTCAATCGTGTGTGAAGAAAAGACTGAATGATTATTATTTTTTTTTATTTTTTTTTAATTAATATAATTATGTACTAGAACATAGACTTTTAATTTAATTTGAATGGTGAATGTAGCCACTAATGTCCGTGTCCCCCAAACGCAACGAAAATTCATGTGTCCCGACCTGATCGGGTGGCTCCAAAGCTTGTAGGATTTTCTCCGCTAAATACTTTGCATTCCTGTCTGACAGATGAAATCTGTTAAAGAAACGATAAAACAAAACAAAAGAAGATTGTACTCGAATAATCGGCAAGGTTCATATGAAAGAATAGTGAAAACTGAAAAATTTACCGAAAGCATGTTGTATTCCGAAGAGATTGAGGTTAGGAGAGTGGTACGGAAGCAAATTAATATATAAAGATATATATATATAGAAACATAAAAAAAAGAAAAACATTGTGATTACTGTTAATTTAATATAATTAAATAAATAAAAAACAACAAAAATAGAAGAAAACCAAGAAAAGCTATTCGAAACATACTTGCAACATTTTTTCAATGTCTTATCGATAACTCCTTAGTTCGTATGCCTTAGTTTTAGTTTACTATTTGTTTTTTGGAGAATGGAATGTGTGATGGTAAATCGTTTTTTACAAATAAATATTAGAAAAAAAAAAGCAGATACGATATATCCTCTTTTGTGATGCAAGAACAACATTCGAACAAATGGCGAGTTCATGAATGCAAAAAAATGTAATAGGACGGGAATCCAATTCAGACATTCTACAATCATTTAAAAGTGACACAATTCATTCACTTTTGGCAGGTTTTCTTAACAATCGAAGTTGGCAGTGATTCCTGATTAAGTTCGTAAATGACGAAGAATTTGAATCGCCTAAGCATAGTAAAATTTCACCGCAACACTGATCTGTGATGGTTTTACAGTCAAATGTTTGATGATCTGGTAACTCTTTTTTTTTTTACAGCGGTTGTGGTCATGTGACGATTGATGATCATGACGCTGAAACTGCAATTACGAACTTAGTCATTTGAGAATGCCTTTCGTTCGAGTGTTAGCAGAAATCGAATGATTTGTGTTCTAGAATGACAGTGAAACTTGCTCATCGTTCGAAAATATAAATCATTCGAATCAAACTAGCTTTCGAACTCGAAAAAGTTGGAATTGAATGACACATTTAAAATATTTACACCGAAATCTTTCTAACTCCTGCGCTTTTATGAATGTCCGTTCCAATTTTAGTCGCACATTAAGAGCTTCTTTCCTGGTCTTGGTTGCTTCAGTTTAACTGCTACAAAACTCAAAAGCTCCATTTTATGCATTTATGAACTCACCCCCAACCAATTGAAGATTGAAAAATTCCTTTCAAATCTTCGCAGTCAAACAAAACCAAAATTCTGACAATGAAAGCAAATTACACAAACACACATAGGCAGTTTCTTTTCAGCTTTATTTTTCCATGATTTCTCGAACGTTGTCGGCGGAGCATAATTGCGCACCCAATTAACACGTCAGCACTATTGTTGCAGCACGAGATTGTAATTTTTGTGATTTTTATTTTGTCATTTTTTTTTTTGCCTGACTTTGCGCAATACCAAAGTTATATCTTATTTTGCGTAACAGCAACGCTCTGGTAGAGGAAAAATATATAAGTCATAGATAGTCTTTGTCGCTGTAGTTCCTTCACACCATTGTCTTTCATTTCACGTAGAATGAACACGCTGGTGGAAGATTGTAAAAAAAACAGAAAAAAATCAAATTATGCTTTGCTTTTTAATTAAAACGAAGATATATTATATATTTTGTACACAGAGAGAGAGTATGTATACAATTGTGAAAGATCAAACGAAAGGAAAACTTTGTACACAAAATTACACTGAAAAATGAAATCGTAAATCAAAGCTGAGATATATTATAGTCGCAGTAAATGAACACACAGCAACACAAATTGTCTAGAGAAAATGTAAAAATTAGGATATGTATGATACATGTGCATACTTTCAAAAAAGAAACAATAAAATAAGAAATTCAATTGAAAAAAAGTGTGGTTTTAGTTTTGATACCTGTGGTGGTGGCCGGTTCTTTGGAATTCGGTCTGCGCCGGTTTGTTTGCCAGTCGCTGTGTAGCACATTCAAATCATGAATCTGCTCATAAATGTCACAATGTCAAACGTGTCTGGAACCGAATCCAGTACAAAGAAAACTGAAAAAAAAAACGGGATTTGTATTGCGAAGGGTCAACAAAATTCCTTTTCTCATTTGCAGCATTTTCAGGAAATTCAATTAATTAGCAGTCAGCAGGTAGAACATTCTTTTTGCTGCACACTGTCATTGTGTTTATTGCAAAACCCCGAACACACGCAGGCAGGGACTGTACACGTGTGTACGAGTGCATTGAACACGCACGGTCAGGTTTTGTGACGAACAAGCATTTCTCACACGCTTTTCTAGTGACACAAGTGGAATCGATCGAAGAAGTGAAAGTACGGTATTTAGAACGACACGAGGGAAGACTAGAAATCCCCTTAGCGGCAATTGAAAAGACGACTTCCTGGTGCCTGACATTGGATTGAATAAGGCATAACTCACGTGCGGTGCAATTTCACTGTTGATTCTGTTGCTGTGGGTGAACACATAATAGAGGGGATTGGTTTTTAAGTTGATTTTGATGAGCATTCCTCAAAAGAATGAAACTTGTGGCCAGAGATGGGAGAAAAAGGAGATGCACAGCATCAAAGCTGAACGATCAATGAATTTCCCACATCGACGAACATGACATTTATTTACGAATTGTTGTGGGATGTACTCGTAGGCTTATTTTTTGAAGTTAAAGACGGAGCCAATGTTATAAAAAACGCCGTCAAATGGAATCTAAGGTGACCGACAAGGGAACTATACGTCTATTTCCCTTTATTGGTGCCTACTGCTAGTATTGCAGTTATTTTCCGTCTGAATTTAAGGCGTATTTTTATTGCTTATGGGTTCATACTGGATGCTTTTAACAAAAAAAAAAAAACAAAAACTAAGAAAAAAAAATAATATTAAATTAATAATTTTTGTTAGTGGCGCCCCCTATATGGCCAGCGAGTTATTTAGTTATCTGTTATGTTTGTAAAAGTAAACATAGTGAAATAGTGGAACATCCATCCTATATGCAAGTTCCATTTTCCTTCTTCTTGCTACAGTCCGGGGTAAACTTGGGCCTCAATTAACATGCCTCTCCAGCCAGCACGATCTTTTGGTAGCTGCCTCCAGTTGCGCACTGCAAGTTGGTTGAGGTGCTTCTCCACTTTTGTGTGCCACCTTGGCCTAGGCACGTCTCTGTTGCATTGTCCCAATGGCTCTGATTCGAAGACTAGAGTAGTGATGTCCATACGCTCTACATGGCCTAGCCATCTTAAGCGTTGCATCCGAAGACGCTTGACCACTTTGAAGTGATGCTAAAATCAGCCTAAATCAAGCGTTGAGTCTCTCTTACTCCAGCGCTGTTAGCTAAGGCACAAGAGGTGATTGAGTAAATGACACCGCTCTTGAAAGACCAATCGGGATTTGCACAGCTGCTTCCTGCTTCCTGAACTTCGGTGTAACCAAATGCGAATAAGGGGAAAGAAGGAACATTTTGTGTGGCAGTTGTGCTCCTGTTTGCAATGATGCCGTGCAGCATGGAGGTTGTCGTACAGCCTAGGACGGCATATGCCCAGTCAAGTGTTCATGTATACAAATCTTAAGCTGGGTAGGCAATGAACAGTGCATTGAAAACACAGTCCTTGAATTCAGTCCATTAGACGAGCGCAACAGAGGAAGATGTCCTCAAGAATGGCTCGAGTGGTTTGGTGGGCGTGAATGTGCTGTGGGTGCAGTAGGTCCAGCTGCACTTCCAGCTTTTGCCCCAAACTTTATGTGAAAAATCAGTTGTACAAGACTTCCTATCTACCCACTGGGGTTGGTTTGTTTGTTTTCTGTTATCAAAGTGGTCTCTCGACGTGTCTTTGATGAACAGTGTGCTATTAGGACTGTTGCCTTTGCTATCATCTTTTGTCCAAGACTTAGAAAGGGCTAAACATGCCCTGCCATTTGGTGTATTAAATACTGTTCATAGGCTTCTGCAGTCCTATTCCTGTTCTTTATGTAGCGAGTGGCCGTCGTGGTGTAGTGGGTAGATTACGATACTCACACGCCGAAGGTCCGATTTCGATTCCCGGCTGATCACCTCGAATTCTTCCCTTCACCACCTCTTTCGAGCTGCTGACAACACTCAAACAGTAATAATTGTCTAAAAAGAGCTTCTTAATCTTCGCCGTTCAGAGTAGGAAAAAAACTGTAGGTCCCTACTCTACTACTCTCTACTCGTGAGAGAAGAGTAGCCCGTACAAGATGAGTATTTGATGAGCAAGCCAGGGCCTGGACCCCCTGTGGGCTGTCGCTCCATCCAATTATTATTAATTTACGTCGAGGTGTACCTGTACCTCAACCAACATGCCTGTCCAGCCAGCATTTTCTCTCGTCAGCTGCTTCAGTTACGCACTCTAAGTTGGTCGAGGAATACGCCACCTCAGCCTAAGCCAGCCTCTGTTGCATTGTCCGAATGTCTTGTGTTCGAAGACTTTTCGTCCCGGAGCAATGGTGTAAATTAGCATTCAATGGCCTAACCACTTTAAGAGTTGTATACGAAGATGCTTATCGTCGTTCGTCGTTCAAAAATCGATTGCAGAACTTTTTTCTCGAGAAAACTAAGGACTTACTGATTCGCTTTTAGTAACGTTCGCACCATAGAGTAGGACAGATGATCAACCTTTTATATAAAGCAAGCTTAGTTTTTCCGGAGGGAGTCTAATTAATTAATTACCTCTTGAGATCACAGAAACAGCGATTCTGCGTACTGATGTTGGTGTCCCATTTGATCTAGTCTTTAAAAGTTCGTCTTGTTGCTCACTATGGGAAATAGACAAAATTTAATTAAAACAAATTTAACCAGGAAGCAGTGCTCTCTACCTAAAACATAACCTCGCACTGGTACGCACTGGTATTCGAAATAAATGCCACAGTATGCCGATGTGTTCCTGTTTTTGGAATTATAAGTGTTTCCTTTTATCAGGTCGCCAAAGTCTGACTGACCCACTCCCTCCGTTCTGCGTGCTAGTTGGTTCCTTACTACAACAGATTAGTAATTTTTTTCAAAGCTAAGCAGTTATTGATGACATTTTTGTTGGTTGTTTTCTCACTCCTGTGCCTGCCTGCGAAGCGTAAATAGTACTCGAATCCAATAATTTCTTTTGCCTGAAATCAATTCTGAAACATATCAGACCGGAATATAGTCATTGAATCGATACCGCTAAAGCGTAAAAAAAGAGTAACTGCAAGCAAGCAAAATATTGCACACACGTCTTGTAAATTCGCCAAATCACTCAAAAAGGTTTCACCACCAGAAACACTGAATTCGCATTTATTACTGGACAGCGATACATTTAACGAGCATTTGTCGAATCGCAGACACACCTCTGGCAAAAGTTTGTCTTTCTTGAAAAACGGGTTTGCTTGCTTATCTGCTCATTCATTTTTAGGCATCTTAATGGTTGTGGCTTTCCATTTTGGCATGTATCTTCCTTGTCCGAAATTGTAAGCAAAAAGCATGATTATGTGCGAAAAGCCAACAACATGGGAAAATGACAGATGGATCTTGACACTTTCTGTTTGTTTTTGTTTTCTATTTGTTGTCATCAACAACAAATTGCTTGGGCCACACGTGTGATTTGTTGTATTTTAAATCTTTGTTAGAAAAAATGAAGGCCATATGGTCATTTCTAGAACACGGAGATGTTCGTTGTCTTACAAGTCATTCATTGAGGTTACCAGGCGATACAGATTTGGAAATAGATGGTTAAGAAACACTGAACACGGTTAAACGACTAGATGGTGGTTATACAAGCAAGATCCACTTAGGGCTTACGGGTGGCTCCATGTGTGGGTGAAATCTGTAGCCAAGAGCTCCATCTATACCGTCATATGTTTATTTGGGCATTGCGTATGCATCAAATAGTCCTTCAAATCTTATTTTTGAAATTAATCATGATTTAGATGCTTTACGTAGCTGGTTCACTAAGCATAGGTTGCAAGTTAGCAATAAAACAAAATTGATGTTTCCTAGCTATTCAGAAAGATTGTCACCGGTTGTTGGCATATTCTTTCATTCAAACAATAGTTCAAGATTCAGAACAATGAATAAGGCTTGTCAATGCCTGTACGGAAGTTTATTCAATGAAAGTATGTCCTGTGCTGGCGATTGTTTCAAAATTGAAGTCGTTGAACAATTTAAGTTTTTCATTTCATTTTTTTTCATTTTATTTATTTGTTCATATTCTCTAGTTGATCAATATAATAATTGTTGGCGCTACAGTCCAAAGGGGGACCAGGGCCTAGCTTGCTCACCAACTACTCGTGTTGTGCGCGCTACTGTTCTCTCACGAGTAGAAGGGACCTACAGTTTTTTGCCGACTCCGAACGGCGAAGTTTGAGAAGCTTTCTTAGACAGTTATTACTCTTTGAGTGTTGTCAGCAGTTCGAAAGAGGTGGTGTCGTGAAATATTAGAAAAATTGGTGTTGAACTGGGAGTCGAACCTAGACCCTTCCGCGTGTGAGCGTCGCACTCTACCCACTACGCCAAGGCGACCACCTCTAGTTGATTACAGTTATTATTATACATTAATAGTACTTCATTCAATGATAATTTAGTTTGTAGAGAATAGGGGTAGCATTTTGTAAAATTTTAACAATAATAGTGATAAATGCTACTTTCATAGAATACGAAAACAATTTTAAGGGGTGAACTAAAGATTTACATTGAAAGAAAAGAGAACAAAAAATTAGCATCTAAGAGTAATCAGCGAGAAAAAGTTAAAAACTAATTTTATATAATTGGGTCTAGTAGATCTTCTATTTGATTGTGATCAAATTCAAACAGCCATGTTTTAATTTTAATATTAAATAATTAAAATGAGTGTAATGACTTTAATTCAATAGGCAGTTTATTAAATAATCTAAATGGAACTATGCAACATGTATTTCTGAAGAACGTAGTACGAAAAGTTGCAACATTGACATTTAGGCTTTGATTGCTTCGTAGACTGTAGCGATCAGAATGTCTGCTATTCAAATAACCACATCTCACGAAGAAAATTTTCAACACTTTATAATAAAAGAAATGTCTCAGAGGAAGAATTTTCAAGCTGTTAAACAATGGCATGGATTGATAAAATTTGTTTTTATTACATATCTTTCTTACTAAACATTTTTGGATTACCAGAATATTAGCCATTTTGGATTGAGGAGCACCACCCCAGCAGCAAATACCATACTGCAATTTGGAATGGAAAATACCATAGTAAATCATTTCTAACACCTTGGTGGAACATGCATTCTTGAGATAATAAAAAATACGCAATGTTGAGTTAAAGTATTTCTTCATCACCAGGATTTGCTCATTCCAATTCAATTTATTATCAATAATTATTCCTAGGTACTTAAAATGAGTAACAACTTCAATCCTAAAAAAATCAGGGTCACATAGCATTTGAGCAGAGGACGTTAAATTATCCTTATTACTGCAGATATTGAAGGTTTCACATTTCGAAGAATGAAAGACAATATCCATATCAGGTAAAGCAGTGTGTGTTAGACTAAGAAACATCAGTTTTGTTTTATTGCTGACAAGCATTTTGTGCTCACGAAACCACCTTCGTAAGATGTCAACATCATGGTTTATGTCCGCGATCAGATTAATTTTACTCTTTGTGATATAGGTTATCCCCAAGTCATCAGCAAAGGCAGTAATGTTTCCTTTCATGTTTTGATAAAAAATGGAGTTTATATAAATTAAAAAAAGAATAGGGCCAAGAACAGAGCCTTGGGGTACACCTATCTTTAAATCAATTTTGTTGCTGTAAGCTTCTGAAATTTTTACCTTGGCGTCATTATGGATAATAATACGAACTGGGCAGAAAATATAAATACACTGAAAAAATATATTCTATCAACCCTACGTATCTTTTACTATTTAGAAAACACGTGCTCGAAGCATATCTTAAAAATGATCTATTACGGGATTTTTCAATCGAAATTGCAGTACAAAATCAGAAAATTACTTATTCTCCAAAAACGTATTATAAGAATGGCGTGCAAAAACCGCTTACACCGTTCTATGGCCTTGTTTAAACAATTAAATGGTCTCCCCTTGAGACACCTGTTATATTTCAAGGTTCTGAAAGCCTTTTTTCTGAGATGTGGTTATCTCAATAGCAGAATATCAAATAGATATGGTCTGAGAACAAACCTAAGTCATGTCGTCAATACTCCTTTATTTCGCACTACATGTTATCGTAATTCCTATTTTATTCTGTCATACAGATTTTTAAACAAACTTCCTACCTCCATAAAGTCTGTGAGATCCCTAAGTATCTTTCTGAAAAATATAAAATCTTGGCTATTTCAATTTGATCATGTACATATAGAAAATCTTTTAGACCCGGTAGCTTGATATAAGATTGATATTTTGATCTTGTTCCTATTTATTTTTAAGTTTGCATTTACTATTTATTTTTTTTCTTCTTCTTCTCTTGCCTTAAAACTATAAACACCCCCATAATGAATTTGCAAATAATGATGTGTCATTTAATACTGTTTTTGATTTTTAATACTTAATGGCAGTATCCTATCCTCGATTGAATTCGCTCTACATTGAAATGAACTTTTAAGATTTGTAATATGAGAATATGAGACAAATAAAATACAATACAATACAATAGCTGTTCCATTCGTATGTGATCCCAGAATGTCTCTATAATAATTAATAGAAATAATTGTTGGTGCGACAGTCCACAGGGGGCCTAGCTTCCTCATCAACTACTCGTGTTGTGCGCGCTACTATTCTCTCACGAGTAGAAGGGACCTGCAGTTTTTTGCCGACTCCGAACGGCGAAGTTTGAGAAACTTTCTTAGACAGTTATTACTCTTTGAGTATTGTCAGCAGCTCGAAAGAGGTGGTGCCGTAAGAAATTCGAGGTGTTCAGCCGGGAATCGAACCTAGACCCTTCGGCGTGTGATCGTCCCACTCTACCCACTACGCCACGGCGACCAGAATGCCTCTTTGTCGTCTTTATTTCTGCACTTTCAAGCTGAATTGTTGTACATGGTTGACACCGTTTTTTTTTTCCTTTTTTTGATACAGGCAGTATATTTTCATGTGATTACCCTTTAAACTATGATCTCTTTTCAAGCTTTCTTAACATGTCTTCGTACAGTAAGGGCAAAGTTTCACTAGATCCAACCCTTCCGCGATATCATTCTCTACTTTCCCAGCGTACTACATATCACTGTTCTAATTTAAGATCTTCTCGTTGGCAGAAACACAAAATCCACTCCACTACTGTCGAATGAGCAACTGTACGATATGAATGCAGACATTTAGCCTTCCACAGTCGTTTTGCAACTTCTTCTATTGCAGAATGACTTAAAAGTGCAAAGTCAATGCAAACTCAAGGTCAACGGCGATATCCGAAACTGCCGGCGCACATGATTCAGAGGAAGACTGAAGACCTTTTCTGGGCTATCATGTACGATGACGTGCTTAAGCTGTCAATGTCAAACTGAAACAATGCTGGATAACGTGGCCACCGGGATAGTTGCAAAACCCATCCACGAGGTTGAATCAGCCACGGACGAGACGATCGCTATCATTTGAACATGATTTCTGAGTAATGGAGTACACTAAGTGGAGCTGATGACATACGAAAGCAAAAGCAGGTAATCTAAGTCGGTGACACAAAACCTAAGAGGATATTGCAGTACGACAGAAGTCAAACTCTTGTTATTTGGATCAGTGTAAAAGTTAAGTTATGTTAGATATGGGATCTTCCGAGCAAACGTTACGTTCCTTTTGTGAATTGAATGTAACTTTTCTTAAAACGCAAATGTTAACAAAAAAGAAGAAAGAACGGCCCAATGTTCTAACTCACTTATTTGTTCGAGTCCCTTACAGAAAAAGGAGAAGAAGCAAGCATCCTTCTAAAATATCAAAAATTCCTAAGATGAGGATGACAACAGAATCCTGTGAGCTGTGAGCTGTCCCTTTTATACTATAAACGCTTCAAATGCTCCCTGATCTGAAGTTAGCTTTGATTTCGCTCATTAAGACCACGTGTATTGTAACAAACAGGTTAAGGAATATTTAAACAGCGCAAAAGTTATTCTTCAAATTTTTTTCAAATATTTACTCAAATTTGGTGGCAAATTTCAAAGTTTTGATACAACTTAAACATCAAACAGTTCAACAGGGGCAATTCATGACATATTCATGGAATTCTTGAACGCATGTTAAAAAGTAAATTTTGCTTATTAATGGCTTCGTTTTCACAAACATTCCAGCACAACGATCTTGAAAAATGACAATGATTAAATTATTTTGGGAACTACTGTACGAAATATAGAGAAATTTTAAAAATCTTAAACGCATCTTAAAAGATCTTGTTGAACACATGAACTAACGTCAATGTCGCATTGAAGATTTATGTTTTCTTTCAATTGAATGTAATTTCAGCACGAATCTGCATTGTTGGCTTAGTATGGATCGCGACAATATACAACGATGTGGATGCAAGTATATTAAGGGTTAATGTTTGTAGACGTGGTCGCCGCGGCGTAGTGGGTAGTGTGCGACGCCCACACGCCGAAGGGTCTAGGTTCGACTCCCAGCTCAACACCAATTTTTCGAATTTTTCACGGCACCACCTCTTTCGAGCTGATGATATCACTCAAAGGGTAATAGCTGTCTAAGTCGGAGTCGGCAAAACACTGTAGGTACCTTCTAGTAGTGAGAGAATAGTAGCGCGCACAACACGAGTAGTTGATGAGCAAGCTAGTCCCTAGTCCGCCATTGGACGCCAAAAATTATATAATGTTTGTAGACATGTTGTGGTGGCTAATAATGCATTTTTTGCATATGTATAACACATTCTGAGACTCGCTGCGGGGCAGCTGTTGTGATAATCGTCTGTCTGTTCAAAGTTCCGCTAAATGTGTTACATGGAAAATAAGTTCAAGTAACGAAACCATTTGTGAGTGACGGTAACCCACCAACGACAATTTGTTTTTCTTGAATTGTTACGGAAGAAGAATATTTGGTCTTTGATATAACTAAAATTTATTTCTTCATAACATCTCATCCGCCAATTGTTACTGTCTGTACTGCAGCTCTATCTAAGTATCTACATACAGTAATGATTTAAAAGGGGGCCAACTACAAATGCTTTCTGAATTCAACTTGAGATATTTCTTAAGTTTTGCCCCTTTCAATGGTTCCAGTTTGCCCTTGACGCCCTCCATTTGATAACTGCTTTGTTAGCAACAGTCCGAGATTTAAATGACTACAGCATAGATCCTCGTTTTTTCAGCACTTTTAAGATAGATAACCTTCCTCTTACATTACTGACTCATATAGAACCAGCCAAATAATTTCATGATGGCCAAAACAAAGTTTGTTCTGTGGTCATTGCCAAAAAAAACTCATGAACGAAACCCTAAAAGCGTGTCTTCCAATTCCAAATAAACACTTTGCACAAAGTTTCAAAAGTGTTTCAAACAAAAATCGCAAACTTAAAATAAGTGCCAAATTTAAGTGCTTTTGACTTCTCGGAAGCCCACAGAGTAAAACTAGCAAAAAAGGTTTACGCCAATCATTTGACTCGACTTTAAAGTAGCAGCAGCGCGCTGGCATGATGAAAGTTTGTCTCATTTCGCAGGATTTTGTCAAACCTGATGTCATGCCTTCGTGCCGAGCTCTAATTGAAATCTCGTAAGTCTCCATTAAACGAAGAAGATGGCTGCTGACTGACTGCTGTCACAAACTGGTCACGCGAGTCAGACCAGATATGCAGATGGGGCATAAACCCAAGTCAGCCCCGAGTAAAACGCCAAGATAACAGAAAAATGTTAATGCCAACAATACTTGTTGACTATTCTCTTGTCCATTGTGGGTCTTTGTGTTTTTGCTTTTTCGAACTTTGCTTTACGCTGCTCGCCCCCACCAGCCGCAACTATTTGTATTACTTACAAGCCAAAATTCAAAGTGCCATTCAGGCATATTGCCACATCCACTAATTCAAGGTTGACGTTCGACGTCGTTTGCTATTTCGCATGAGCTCATCGTGCATGGAATACGCTGAAGTGATAATTAGACGCGCAGCGGCAGATGAGACGCGGAGGAGTGGAAAAAGCTTTCACAGCCAAACCAGTTGGATAGGCAAGAAAATCAAATATCTCTGACGAAGCATCGCGTTCCTCTCAGCTGAGACACGTGCTTCGAGATGCTTCTGCAGCTCAGACGCAGCCGCTTTCGCAGACATCTGAGAGGTTTTCCTCCTTGTCAGAAATTTGGTGAATTTCGCGGACCGATCTCAAAGCGAAAACGAGTTTTTCGATCGTTTTCGTTTTTGAGCTGTGCGCTGATAAGAATTTTAAGCATCAGACATGGCCCCAAAAGGCCCGACCCACTGCGGGAATTCTTGTTTGGTATTCCAGTCTAGATGCGAGTTCTAAGCTTGACTGTACTGTCGTGCGACCGCTGAATAAATCTTCCGAAATTGGGATTCCCAACTGGGTGTGCACTGACGTGCTGTCCGCTCGCCCCACTGCCGTCGCTGTGAACGACCTTAATGGCTGCCTGACAGATGAAATGGAATTTTGACAGATTATGGCACACCGCAACGAGACTGTCTTCGACCGATTACGCCACAAGCCATGACCGATATCTCGGTGACCGTTGTGAGAACAGCAGCAGGTGAAACTGTGTCTCAAGCGACGTCGCTGGGTCTGCGCTAGTGGGTTACCGCTATGGCGAAGTGGGCTGAGGGACCAGTCCGCCAAGACTAATCAAGTCAATCAAGCTTAGAGATGCATGGCACCTAGCGGTACCCGTTTGTGCACGCATGAAAGCGAAAGAAACCTGAAAACCGCTGCAGCAGGTGACGCGATACGTCGCGCCGTCCAGGGGAGTGTGTATGTGCGAATGGTCTCGTGTGTACATGTAACACTGGCGTCCATTGATGACTGCGGACGCTGCTAGTGGTATGTGGTGCTTGTTGTTCAACCAGCTTAAGCTTTCTACACCTCTCCTCCCCACCGGACACGAGGTGTCGCGCCGTGTCAATCGGCGGCAAGAAAACTGCCGACTTCGGCTTGTTTTCTGCTTGTGGTGACCTACTTTCAGCCCCTCTCCCCCTCCAAGGTACTGCTCGGACGGCGAGGGTACCACGGGGTGAGATGCAGAAGGACGGAGCAATCGCATATTTCATGCGGGGCTTACATGTGTGCACGGTCCAAAGGTGAGCACTGGCAGTTTGGTGCGGTTCAGCTTGGACGAGCGAAGCTTTCCGATGCAGCCCATTGATTGTGGGCCACTTTAATCTGGTTGCCGTTTGTAAGCGCTTGGCTTTAGGAAAACCACTGCAACGACCAGCGCGTGCGTGTTGGTTTGCGAGTGCAAGAGAACGAGGAAGAAAGGCTGATTTCGGCTGTGTTGTCATCCAGCCAGCAACCGGTACTTTGGGACTTGACGGTGTGTGACGGGTGGGATTTTCTTAGGCGGAGGCCTTGAAACTTTTGCTTTCGTTGCGCTGGATCGGTGATAAAACGATAAAACCGTGGTTTTATGATGAGTCATGAGGGTTTTTTCGAAGAAGATGAGGCAGGGTGTGTTGTTTTCTGTTTAGATTTTTGACAAGGTCAAGTAACAACGGAATAACTGCATATTTAAGATGATTTTGAACTCGTGAGAGAGAAGTCATTGGAAAACTGAGATTACTCTTTTCTGATGCAACGGAAAACTGGAACGGAATCTTAAGAAAAAATTTGTGCAATTTTTGTTTCTTTGAAATGATTAATCTAAATTTATGAAGCTGCTTTGCTGCTCACTATTTTGACAGTGGTTCACGGTGTGTGAGAATGTGTGCAGAATGGATGTTGATAATTGACTTCCTACTTGATGTTTTCCAAAATATTCGTTTTTTGGGCGTTAAATCTTCCAATTTGTACCACAACCACTCGACAACAATGCAATTTTTTAATGCGCTAAAAAGTTTAAGCTTGTGGATCTTTCAATTCGTACCACAACCACTCGACAAGAATGCAATCTTTTAATGTGCTAACAAGTTTTAGCTTGTGGAGTCCATATCGAATTTTGACACTCTTCCCAAATTGTCAGGTTGCTCACAGTGGATTATGTTCAGCCGTCTCGAGGTCTAGAAAGCACTTTCCAACACGAAAGTGAAACACGGTGTAAGACAAGGTGGCGCAGAGTTGAGTGACGTCTTCACCGTAAGAAAATCTCCTGAATACACTTGGTAGCACTACTCGAAGAGGTTCACCTATTAATAGTTCCAATTAAATTACAGACTTGGGTTGATAAAAATTAAGACATTTGATGAGTGCAGCCAGCAGTCGACTAAGCATACATGTGCTGGTTTGACAGCAAGCATTGTGATCTCTTAGTACAACATATCTTGGTCCCGCACTTCTTCACCGACCGTAGAACAAAGTGGACGTGTTTTCCCTTAACCGTTCTTTACTTAACATGAATATTTTTTATTATATCACTAACAGGTATACCAGTATGAAATGAGCGTTTTTTTTTTTAAATAAAACACTAATTATATTTGTAATATTACTGGGAAAGTAAAACATTTTATTCAAAGTATTGGCCATTGTTTTCTACACATTTTGACCACCTTTCTGGCAATTTGTGAATACCACGCCAATAAAATTGTTCGTCTTTTAAAGTAAACCAATCAGACACCCAATTCTTGACCTCCTCGTAGGAATCAAAGTGCTGCTCAGCCAATGCGTGTTCCATCGATGAAAACAAATTGTAGTCGAAAGGAGCCAAGACTGGGGAATACGGCAGGTGGGGTAGCTGCTCCCAGCCAAGTGTTTTGATTGTATCCTGAACCGGTTGTGCTTTGTGTGCAGGTGCATTGTCATGGAGCAAAATTACCTTGCCGTGTCTTCTGGCCCATTCTGGTCGTTTCTCGATAAGTGCTTGGTTCAAATTGATCATTTGTTGTCGATAGCGATCAGTATTAACGGTTCCACCAGGCTTTAGCAGCTCGTGGTACAGCACACCTTTCTGGTCCCACCAATCACACAGCATTGTCTTCTTGAAAATCGATCTGGTTTTGCAGTCGATGTTGATGGTTGTCCCAGATTAACCCATGATTTTTTCCGTTTAGGATTCTTAAAATAAATCTATTTTTCATCGCCAGTAACAATCCGATGCAAACCCGGTTTTCTTTCGTGTCTTTGAAGCAAAATTACACACGTGTTTTTTCGGTTTTCCATCTGTCTTTCATTCAATTCATGTGGCACCCATTTTGCACACTTTTGGATCTTTTCCATAGCTTTTAACCGATCAGAAATTGTTTGTTGTGCAACATTTAACATTGCTGCCATTTGCTCTTGATTCAAAGTGTCTCCATCTCCATCCAATATCGTTTGCAATTCGACGTCTTCGAACTGTTTTGGTGGTCTTCCACGTTCTTCATTTCTCACATCAAAATCATTATTTCTGAGCCGTTGAAACCATCTTTTGCATGTTGCTTCTGACAAAGCATGTTCACCATATGCCTCGGCAGGCATTCAGTGCGACTCTGCAGTACTGTTCTTCAAATGAAAACTAAAAATTAATGCTTTCCGCAAATCATCACTTTCTGGTACAAAATTCGACATTTTTAACACGATGAAAAAATATGATGTTGTCTGTTCAATGACTTGATGTATACTTAACATTTTGCAGAGATGTCATAGCAAACAAACAAAAAAAAAAAAAAAAAAATAAGGGCTCGTTCACAACAAATGTTCCCTATCGAGACATTTGTATCTTGATGCTCACTTCATACGGGTATACCTGGTACCTACTTAAATTGAAATAAGAATTCCTTCACTTTTTAGTAAAATTTGGTAAAAGGTTTCAGTTGGAAGAACATCGCTTACTTGTATGCACACTTTCAACAAGATGAGGCCAACGGCAAATGATCGAGTTCTTGTTTCAAATTTGGTTCCAAATTAACAGGGAAAAACAAGTTCAGTGCTGAAATGAGGCGAGAAATGTCTTTACCGATCGAAGAGTTTTCAGCCAAAATGGAATATGTTTGAAACACCCTTCTCGCGAAATACCAAGATTTGTTTGTTGTAGTTCACGCGCATTTTCTCGTTGTTGTATGATTTTAAAATTAAATGAAAAAATAACAAATGAAGACTGCAACGGACATACTTATATTCTGCGCATCAAATTGGCCGAAAGTGTTTATGACATCGCAACATTTCATCCAACACATATAGGTCTAAAGGAAATAAAGAGTGATTTTTTAAAAGCTATAGGAAAGTTTTCAAAAAAAAAACAAAAACATAAAATTCAGAAAAGTGCATAAAATCTTTATTTGAATCTATAGTACGGTCCATATAATTTTATGTTTGAAGATATATCTGAGCAAGCTAGGGCACAAAGAATATTGTCAAAGCACTGATATACTATGCCAGAAATAAAAAAAAATCTATTTATGTTTAAAGATTAATTCATGCAAATGTTGACATTGACTGCGCCTCAAATGGTCCAACCGCTTAGTCCAATTTTTTCATACTCTTTCCAACATTTCGGCAGGTATCTCATGAATAAATGTCTCAATGTTGTCTTCCTGTATAGACATGAGCTTTAATATAGCCCGACGAAAAATAGTCTTATGGCGCTAAGCCGCACGATCTAGGCGGACCAATGACCGGTCCCGAACGTGAAATAAAATGTTCACCGAACTCGCCTCTCAATAAGTCCATTGTAGGGCGTGTTGTGTGGCACGTGGCACCGTCTTGTTGAAACCACATGTCATGCAAGTCAAGCTCTTGCATTTTAGGCAAAAAAAGTTTGATATCATCTTACGGTGGTCGCCGTGGCGTAGTGGGTAGAGTGCGACGCTCACAAACGGTTCGACTCCCAGCTCAACACCAATTTTTCGAATTTTTTACGGCACCGCCTCTTTTGACCTGCTGACAACACTCAAAGAGATAACTGTCTAAGAAAGCTTCTCAAATTTCGCCGTTCGGAGTCGGCAAAAAACTGTAGGTCCCTTCTACTCGTGAGAGAACAGTAGAGCGCACAACACGAGTAGTTGATGAGCAAGCTAGGCCCTGGTCCCCCTTTGGACTGTAGTGCCAACAATTATTATTATCATCTCACGGTAGCGCTCACCATTCATTCGCATCATCTTTAAAGAAGTACGGTCCAATGATGCCACATGCCCATAAACCGCACCAAACTGTGAGTTTTTCTGGATGCATTGGTAGCTCTTGCAATGCTTCTGGCTGATATTTAGTCCAAAATCGACAACTCTGAGCCAAAAATGAGCTTCGTCCATGTTTGACCATAAAATGGAAGAAGCGCGCGATAAACTTTCTTAACAGAGCACGCATTTTGATAATAATTTGCAAGCGTTGTTCGTTTGCAAGACGATTCATGATTAAATTATGGACCATACTGAAGATGTTTGACAGTGAAACAAAACACGAAACGTGCGTCAACTGTTTAAACCAGTGTTGCCAAAAGATTATAGCTAAAAAATCACCCTTTGGATCATAAAGGAATTGCTATTCTTAACGATGCTAAGGATAAATAAATCATTCTGTTTCAAAGTGCTCATGCCGCCTGTGGCAGAACGCTTCAAATAGCAGGGCGTTTTGTGCACATCAATTAGGATTAAACACAATTGTCCGTTGTGTGTTGGCATTCAAGAGTTTCTTTATCTGGAACTTAACTCTTAACCGTATTTTGAGAGAAAAAATCTTAGCCATTTTGAAACGCCTAAAATAAATTGAAAATATGCAGGAAACTAAGTAAATGTTAGTAACATTCACTCATATATGGTTTCGTTATTTTAATTTCATTAACATTCTTCACTTTCCATATAAATATAAACGTATATATAAAACCTGAGCAGGAGTGGCCGCGGTGTCGCTGAGGGTGACATGTCGATGGTCAAGGTTCGATTCCCGCCAGAACACCTCGAATTTTTCACGGCGCCACCACTTTCGAGCTGCTGACGACTCTCAACGAGTAATAACTGGCTAAGAAAAAGCCGTTCGAAGTCGGCAAAAAAATGTATGCCCCTTCTACTCGTGAGAGAATAGTAGCGGGCATAACACGAGTAGTTACTGATCAAGCAAGGCCTTGGTTCCCCTGTGAACTGAAGCGTCACCCAATTATTAGGAGCATCACTAAAGTTACTTCTATTCGCGACAAAACGAGTAGTTCCTAAAAAAAATGGGCCCCGATCCTATTGTGTACTATTGTTCTATCCAATAAACTCTGAAGTCACACCAGCTGCCGCAAAATACTATGTTACTGCGTCCATCTGTCTGACAAATATTCGATTTCTGAACTGGTCACCATCCAATATTTCACAGCACCATCTCTTCATGTAATAAACCAATTGTCTACGAAATTTCGTTGTCCGTCGTAGCATTAAACTGTAGGTCTCCTAAGAAAACACTGCCATTCACAATGTGAATAGCTACTAAAATAGCAAGCCTGTGGCTTTTGCTCCCTGTAGGGTCATCCATATTTTTTTGGCCCAATTGTAGTAAGTGATGAAGAGAGAATAAAAAATCCCAGGATGTTCGGAAACCGAAAGAAATCACCTTAACAGTGAGGAGATTTGAATGGAAGTGCAACTGCTTTGATGTAAGATTTCCAATTGAAGGTAATTTCAATTTTTCAAGCTTTATGATTTAGATTCTAGACACTTTGAACATTTCACAACTTTAGAAATTCGTTCAAAAAATAAATGAAATTTCAATGCAGTTTTGCATTGTATGATGGTTGGGTCTACTCGTAAGTTGTTTTTGGGGTAATATCGATAGATTCCTGCAACGTGATCTAAAGCTTATGACGATAAAGAGTTTTTGTGAAGTTTAGCCAGGCATTTAGTATGATGTCGGCTACCATGTTGCCAAGCCTAGTAGTGACAGCTTGGCCGGAGGGACGTCGGCGGCTCGTGGAATTTCGTTTTTTCTATATCGTTAACTATGGTGGGGGTTGAATACTGAAATGTTTAAAATTTTGTGTGATGTCGGCTACCATGTTGAGGGAGGTTGCCGACATCACACTAAATGCCTAGTAGTGACAGCTTGGCCTCAGGGAGGTCGGAAGCTCCTAGAATTTCGTGGATTAAGACTGAAAGTTAAGTGCGATGGCGGCTACAAGACCCAGTTGCTGATGGAACCTGACTGGTGCTGGCAGCTTGACCGGGGATTTTATTCTGCTGCCACTGAAGGTAACGAACTTCGGTTCGAGCCACACCGTGTTGTAGGTCCCATTGTGGGATTAACATGGTGACTGTGATCGCGGGCAGAGTCGGGACAAAGATAATAATAATTGTATGGCGCGACAGTGCACACGGGACCAGAGTCTAGCTTGCTCATCAACTATTCGTGATATGGGCGCTACTGTTTTCTTACGAATAAAAGGGGCCGACAGTTTTTTGCCGACTTCGAACGGCGAAGTTTGAGAAGTATTTTCTTAGGCAGTTGTTAAGCTTTGAGTGTTGTCATCAACTCGAAAGACGTGGTGCCATGAAAAATTCGAGGTGTTTAGCTGAAAATTGAATTAAGACCTTCAGCGTGTAAGCGTCACATTCTATCCACTTAACCACGGTGGCCACAGAGTCGAGATATGTGTACTATTTTGACTGGTTTATTGTTGAACCAGTTTTCGTTGATCAAAGCTCGGTATGGAGTTGCATTCTCTGTTGAATGCTGTTACCCAGAAAGCGGTAGAGGTTTTAGAAAGGCTGCGCTACAAGACCGAGGTGGAGTAAGTGTTCCTCAAGCATGATCTCAATTCGAGGCTTGTGTAGCTAAGGCGTCAAGACTTGCGTTGTCTACAACTCTGGGGAAAATGTAGTCCGTTGTATATGCAATAGAGGCTGGTGAACACGTCAATCTACATCCTTTTTCTGTCTTCCCATTTCGTTAACTAAGGTTGGGGTGGAATACTGAAGTGCTCAAAACCACAAACTGCCAATAGACCTTAACACCCAAAGATCTACAGGTCAAAATCCAAAAAAAAAAATCAGAATTAAGACAGCCCAGAATAGCATGTATGGAGAGCATACTGCCCCTTGCGTCCCTCCCGTATATTGTCGCTGCAGGACTGCAGAATTTTTTCCCGCAGAAGTATGTTCGTTTATTTTCCATTTTACTTGTACAGTTGAACTCGAATATAGTCACATCGCTTATTAGCACAAATCGGTTTAAGGCATAATTTCATTCAGTCATTGCTTGTTTTCAGACAGATAATAGAACGACTAGTGTCACAACCCGCAGAGTGTCACATTATTTTGTTGGTGACGTGATGTGATATTATCCGGGTTTGGCTGTATTTTGAGTCTTTCTGTGGAATTCAGCTTTTCTTCCGATAAACTGCCAATTGCATTCAAATTATAGCATTTTGCGAAGTAAATTGTATTCCCCAGGAATTGTTTCTAGCAGCTCTCATATTAAACTGTTCGTCGAAACAGTTCTTGCAGCTGTTTCTTCTGATTATAGCTGCTTTCTCATGACAAATTTTTTTTTTGTTC
Organism: Eristalinus aeneus; assembly: GCA_955652365.1. Classification (NCBI taxonomy): domain Eukaryota; kingdom Metazoa; phylum Arthropoda; class Insecta; order Diptera; family Syrphidae; genus Eristalinus; species Eristalinus aeneus. Next base: position 5,923,141 of record OY019133.1, read on the forward strand.
GATCTGTTATTTCTTAGTGAATGCATGCGTGTATCTAATCTATCGCTTAAGGCCTGACAAGCGCATGCTTTCAGTACTTCATCTTGCTGGTTGTGACAATCTACCGTTGCATGCCTTAAATATCAAATACAGGCACAGTAGGAAACTGGATTCAGCAGCTAAAGTTGTTTCCGTACCTACAACCTCCGCTACACATTTCACAGGGCATGTGATAATTAACATTTCGGGTGTGCTATAATTGGAGTACAACTGAACTACAAACGACAGTCATGTCTTCAGAAACCGATCAGATGGTGCCACAGCAGCTATGACCGTTAATTGCCCCATCACATAATTTTACTTTAATATTTAGCAGAGATTTCATGGGAAGGGCCACTGCCAAGTTTATATCATCTCGTGCTCGGAGAACCACAATTTAATTTGCTGTTTACGACTCAAAACTCATTCCGTGGGCCATAAAATTCGTGGCGTTCGCAAAACTTTACCCAAACCCTTAGCATGTTCTAAAATCGGCAAAAAATCATTCCACCGCGAAGCGACTTTTACACAATCAGCCAGATACCACAGCGAATGTAATCTCACACGTCAAGTACATGTCATTTATCTCATCAAGTGCTATTCTTAGCATTCGATTAGTCAACGCGAAATAGCCCGCAGCTGCCTCGTGATTCTCCACAAAAAACATGCCACCAGCGAACTAGAAGTTTCGTCGATCTCAGGCCGCATTGCTCATCCCAGTCGGTCAACCCTCCGTCACCGTGCCCACATCGTTCACTTATTCAATTTGCGATCATCCCCCAAACACTTGTGCGCCGCGCCGGTGACAAAGCATCCCCAATTGAAGCCGACCGCTGCGACAGATGGCATTCCACCACTCGCTTCCCAATTAATCCCAATGAGGCTTTCATTAAGATCCAGCGCTTCAATCGTGTGCGCCGGGAATTCTCTTGGCCAGTATCTATTGCGGATGTGAGCGGTGTGTCGGTAAGACTTCGTCGTCACAGCCAAGCCCATGTAGGTCGCAACGCAAGACGTTCGCATGAATGAAGAGAGAATTTCACAAAAGAGAGCGACGAAGACAATGCGAATCTCTCTGTTCAAACTCATTCATGCCCAGCGGATGTACGCGATCTCAGGCCGAAAAACGTACGACAGAATCCGTCCAATCGCAGCAGCGCACCACGCTGGAGCGTCTCTTCACAACGTGAGTCGAATCATCACCAGATCCCGATTCATATCGCGCTCTCCGGGGTGGTCGCACGCTTGTTGCTTGGTGTCCATCCGTCTCCGCTCCGGCGGACGTATCGCCGTCTCAGTCGCCGCTGTGTATTTGCATTGTTGGCCAATTCGCTTTATTCGCGCTCGCTTGAGCGTTCGGGGGCCCGGGATCGGCGGCCGCGGTCGTTCGCAATCACCGCCGTTCCATATTCATGATGCAGTAATCTGATTAACTCAGAGACCAGGCAACCTGAGATAAAGATGAAAGCCACGGCTGGTTATGCAAATGGCAGCACCATTGTAACGCACTTAAGCCCCATTAGGGGGGCCGTGTTTAGCGCTGTGAAGTTTCTAGAAGCCATAAACGACGCGGACCGCAACTGATTGACGACAGCGATGGTGTGGCACTTTGAATTGATTTTGGATCGATTGCCGTGCAAACACACCATCGAGCAAGCGATAGGTGTTGGAAGTGTCCAGCGAAGCAGGAAGCGCGAGATATGTCGCCAGTGTGTCTCTAATGAGTTAGGAGACGCGTGCCGAGAACATGATTTCCCTGCCACGCGCCAGAGCTGTGAATCAGAATGAATCATGAGCTGAGCACTATCGCTAAGCGCGCTCACCTTTGACATCTTCCACGCGAATCTTTCACTCAACAATCAGTCACTCGACTCCAGCGGAGTCTGATTGGTGTGCTAAATGACTGCCAACGCGGGGGGCACGTGACGCGATCGTTTGCGCAGGCACGAGCAGCTTGTCAAGGAGGGCGCGCTTTCGATAGAACTTGCTGGAAATGATAAATTTGGTGATTTCCGCTGGCATTCCCCGCACTGGGGGTATTACTGAGGCAATAAGCAGATGGATGATCAGGCGACGCTTTTATCGCTTTTATTGGCATTCTCTTCAGAAGTGCTTAGGAGGTCTGATTAGATTAGGCGGTTTTCTGCTTAGTGGTTTTTTGTTTTGTTTCAAATTTGAAATATGATCTGTATCCAGATTTTATTTCGGAAATTGTTGACAAGTCATATTTTAACAGGGAATGGTAAGTGGTTGGTTGGCAGGTTTAGGTGTCAATAACAGACCAGTGACAGCTCTTCTTTGTCCAAGAACGGAAATTAAAAGGGGAATGGGAACTAAATTTAGGATGTAGTTTTGAAGAATGATAAAGTGGGAAAAAATAGTGTCCAACTGTTGACCTAGAGTGACTGTCACTAAAACTCAATAAAAACCAGCCTTATGGCATTTTAACACTGAAACTGAGTGGCTTCCTTAACTGCAAGATTCCCCAGATGAGGTTTTGCTCACAAGTTGGCTTAAACTGGTCCTCAATTGGGGGCCCTTCCTTCCATCTTTGTGGTCTAATGCTTTTCTGCTAATAGAAAACTGATTTCTAAGTCGAGCGATGAAATCATCATCAGAGAATCGAATCTTCGAAACCCGTACCCATTGCATTCCTCGTCTTAACTATTCAGAAAATGATATTCAAATGCGATAGCCAGTCAAATTTTTCCGCATTTAAGCAAGCGCCCCTATACGAAGGTTGCCTTTTATATTAAGGGGATTGGGCAACCCTAATGCTGCAATCTGCCAACTGCCAGCTCTATCTTAAAGTTTGACATTTTTGAGGTTATACGTACCCAAAACGTTTTGACATACGAGCGCTATTTGTGTTGTAAACAGTAACTTAAAAGATTCATCTTGCCCAAAAAATGTAAGTAAATCGTGAAAATTTTCGTGCGATTATTTTTTATAACTTTCGACGTGGATTAACTCAACAACAGTGTATCGACGAACTAAATTCAATTTTTGGGAATGAAGCTTAATCAAGGATCAGTGTGTATCGATGGTATGGTGACTTCAACCGAGGTCGTAGTTCACTCCAAGACGAATTTCGTGAAGGTCGTCCAAAATCAGTTTTTGTTCCGCAAACCATTGATGCTCTGCGCCAACTGATATTACAGGATCGTCATATGACTTATCGTGAGACTAAGACAACCTTAGGCATTAGTGGGACTAGCATACATTCAATATTGCATGAACATTTGACCGTCAACAAAATTTGTTCGCGTTGGATCCCACACAATTTGTCACTCGCTCAAAAATAAGGCTCGTGTCAATTGGTCAAAAGAAATGCTCCAAAGATACGATCGCGGTGCTTCGAAACACGTCTATGACATCGTGACCGGTGATGAATCGTGGATTTACGCGTATGAACCCGAAAGTCAACGCAGAGCAGTCAATTCTGAGTGATAAACAACCATTTGTTTGCCAGTTGTCTTCCAAGAAATCAGGAGAACCAACTGCCGAAGACGGATCACTCTTCCCCACGACAATGCGAGCTCTCACACATCGGCTCAAACAACTGCATTTTGAGCACTCAAAACATCGATTTAACGAGTCATCCGCCGTATAGTCCTGACTTGGCATCGAATGACTTCTTTTTATTTCCGTACGTACAATTTAAAATGAGAGGTCAACGTTTTTCGACACCTGAAGAAGCGGTTGATGCGTTCAGAATGCATGTTTTGGAGATACCTCAATTAGAGTGGCAAAATTGCCTCGACAATTGGTTCAAACGCATGCAAAAGGGTATAGATTCTCATGGGGAATATTTTGAAAACTAATCTAATATCGATTTAATATTATTTTATATTTGTTTTTGTTCTCTAATTCCAAAATTGGTGGTCGCCGTGGCGTAGTGGGTAGAGTGCGACGCTCACACGCCGAAGGGTCTAGGTTCGACTCCCAGGTCAACACCAATTTTTCAAATTTTTCACGGCACCACCTCTTTCGAGCTGCTGACAACACTCAAAGAGTAATAACTGTCTAAGAAAGCTTCTCAAATTTCGCCGTTCGGAGTCGACAAAAAACTGTAGGTCCCTTCTACTCGTGAGAGAACAGTAGCGCGCACAGCACGAGTAGTTGATGAGCGAGCTAGGCCCTGTTCCCCCTTTGAACTGTAGGGCTGCTGATAACACTCAAACAGTAACAACTGTCTAAGAAAAAGCTTCTCAAATTTCGCCGTTCGGCGTCGTCAAAAAACTGTAGGTCCCTTCTACTCGTGAGAGAACAGTAGCGCGCACAGCACGAGTAGTTGATGAGCGAGCTAGGCCCTGTTCCCCCTTTGAACTGTAGGGCTGCTGATAACACTCAAACAGTAACAACTGTCTAAGAAAAAGCTTCTCAAATTTCGCCGTTCGGCGTCGTCAAAAAACTGTAGGTCCCTTCTACTCGTGAGAGAACAGTAGCGCGCACAGCACGAGTAGTTGATGAGCGAGCTAGGCCCTGTTCCCCCTTTGAACTGTAGGGCCAACAATTATCATTAATTCCGTAATATAAATGGCGACCCTCGTACATATATACATATACGGCCTTTTTCATACTCTGCGAATCTCAGCTCACAGGGTGTAAACTTTTTTTTGACGCGTGTAATACGAACAGTTTTTAAATTTTTGCTTATAACATTTTTGTTTTTGACTTTTGTGGTATCTTCTAAGTATATTTCGATTAATGATTCACGAACAAACCAACATGTGAAATTAGTTTCAAGTAAAGCTTTCAATAAGATCTGTACATTAGTATGAAACCTGAAACATAGGTTTGTAAACTTTATTTTTGACACTCACTATATCTGAGGAGAACAAAATAGAAATGCAGATACGTAAAGCGCTCTGTTCTTAAGGTATACCACACAAGTTTTGAACACTACCTCATAAGCACCTACAAACGCTTCAGAAAATTATCTTCTCATACCTCCGGCTCAGCTATTCCTTTGACTTGTGCTGTAGTCTGAGTCTAATGACTTCAAGAATACATATTTTTTACCCACTGCCAATTATAAGAAAGTGCAAGATCATTTAAATTTTTTTTTGCTTTTTCTCAGTTGCAGTAATGATTGAGCTTGTAGCCGCAGTCCCTGTCTGGTAGCTCTTGTCACGTGAAGGTTCAAACAGTAATCACCGTCGCAAATTAATTCAAGTTACAACTTCAGTTTTTGTAGGACATGATCGCTAAGTTTATTATCTTCGGCTATGGAGCTTATGTGAAAAAAGTGGTGGAAAATGGTTTGCATTCATTTACACGTTGCGCAGTATTTTCTTTTACAGTGGAATGAATTATTGCTTTTGAGGCTTAGATATGAAAGTTTTAGGAGTTGGAGAGGCCACTATGCGAAACTTGTGGTGGGTGATGCGCTGCAAAATTTTATTTAGAATATTAGAACAGCCATAAGACGTACCTGAAGACTGGAAAAACACATACTCCTGCCCAACAACGCCAGCTCTATACAGTCCAAGAGTTGCAATTTTCCAGAATCCCCCGCATTTTGTAACCATTTCCTCAGTTCCCCGTTAAACCATCAACAATTTTCGAAGGGATAGCATTGACTATTAACCAATTGGGGGATAGGATTTCCTAGTATGGCTTCCCAACATCCTTTTTCCAATTTCGGGTTGAAACATTTACAGAAAACATTTTGTTTTAAATCTAGTACGTCCTTATACTAAGTCTTTTCCTATAGATATAGACCTATACCTTAGTCTTTTCGAGAGAAAAGTTTTGCGTGCGATTTTTGGTCCTGTTTGCGTTGATGGCATCTGGAGCAGAAGATTTAATGGCGAATTCTATGGACTGTACAGCAACATGCGCCTGGTCAAGCGTCTACGGATACAACGCTTAAGATGGCTAGGCCATGTAGAGCGTATGGATACCATTGCTCCGGCCCGAAAATCTTAGAATCCGTGCCATTGGGACAACGCAACAGAGGACGACCTAGACTAAAGTGGCGCACACAAGTGGAGAAGGACCTCAACCAACTTGGAGTGCGCAACTGGAGACAGCTGGCGAAAGATCGTGCTGGCTTTAGAGGCATGTTGGTTGAGGCCCAGTTCCATCCCGGATTGTAGCCCCACAAGAAGAAGAAGAAATATTATTAATTAAAAAAGAATTGCTTTACAAAATTAAAATAATTCAAAGTCAGTAAAAAATTGTAACGATCAACCGGCACATAGTCCTGAGGAGAGTTTTATTTAGAGCCAGTCAAAATTCTCATCCTGACGTCCTTACCCAACCAAGCATCGATACCAGAACTTAATACTTCGCATGTTTTTCACAGCACCATCGCTTTCGAAGACACAACCAAGGTGAGTGGTTGCTGTAGAGCCTACTATAGACCGTCGTCCTTAATGGACAATAGTGCTATCATGCTTAACACCAATATTCAAGCTGGTCTCAAGGTGAAAAGACAAATCTTGCTTCAACTAATTAGACGGAGATAAAATTTCAATAAACTCTGGACAAAATTGTGGCTTTAATTCTTACCATAGACCAACCAATCAAGGTCATGTGGAGGAACATGATGTCCTCCGCGAAGGCTTTGCCAGAGTCTTTCAAAGAAAAGAATAATGCAGAGTTTCCAAGTAAAACAAATATTTCATTAATTTGGACATTCGTTTTGTTTTTCCTTTTTTGTTGGAGCGTTCAAACCCGCCGCCGTGACGTAGTGAGTAGAGTGCGACGCTCACACGCCGAAAGGTCTAGGCTCGGTTCTCGGCTAAACATTCGAATTTTTCACGGCACTATCTCTTTCCAGCTGCTGACAACACTCAAAGAGTAATAACTGTCTAAGAAATCTTCTCAAACTTAGCCGTTCGGAGTCAGCATAAAACTGTAGGTCCTTTTTACTCGTGAGAGAACAATAGCGCGCACAAGACGAGTAGTTGATGAGCAAGCTAGGTCTTGGTCCCCCTGTGGACTGTCGCGCCAACAATTATTATTATTAACGTAGCCTATCAACAAATTTTAAGACCGTGTACATAGATAAGCTTTACAGGGCTATGTCTAATTTTGACACTCTTACTAAGCTCGTTTCATTGCGTAGGGTGACGATGGGGAACTCTAGCAGCCCTTAATATCAGGAATGATTAAATTACTTTACAAAAATCAAGAAGGAACTCACACAAATATCCAATAGTTTCTTTAGCTGCTTGCCTAAGCGGGCTCTGTGATTTGACGTTTGCCGAAAGGAAAGACACTCAAATGGGTGTACTGGCACGGGGGGGGGGGGGGGAATTTGGAGCAGAATTTCATCACAGCAGGAAACATAATAGCGACGTCTTGAAGAGACCGTCACTATGGGCTGAATAATGTTGAGATAACTAAGGATTTCGTCTCTTCCGAACATCGGCGGAATCACTCCTTAAGTTTTTTCTCGAAAGACCAAACTGTGTAACACTTTGATCATGTTTATGATATTCCTTGTTATTTCCTGTTTGCGTTGATGTCACCGAATAGAGAATATTAAACGAGAAATTTTATACATTGTACGGCGGCATACGGCTTGTCAACTGTCAACGGATACAAAGCTTAAGATGGAATACGTACAGTCGAAGGGGAAACACAGTTGTAGTCTGAAAGTTTTTTTTAAAACGATCCATTTTCAAAACACAACAGAGGACTATGTCTGAGATGGCGTATACAAGCGGAAAAAAATCTTGCGATTTCAATTACAATTGCAGTTCCAGCGCAGAATGGAAGGCTGCTGAAACGGGCAACGTACCAGTCGAGAAGTTATGTTAATGGCAAGACCATCATAAACTATCAAAAAGGAGTAAGAAAAGCAACAAATTAAGCGAAAGGCCCCACGGTTGCTCTAAGTCCTTTGTGCGCGTGCAAATTTTGTTGGATTTGGTTCAATTTGAAACACCCATACAGTCGACTTTCGGGCTCATACGCGTAAATTCCCGATTCATCACCTGTCACGATGTCATAGACGTGTTTCGAAGCACCGCGATCGTATCTTTGGAGCATTTCTTTTGACCAATTGACACGAGCGTTATTTTTGAGCGAGTGACAAATTGTGTGGGATCCAACGCGAACAAATTTTTTTGACGGTCAAATGTTCATGCAATATTGAATGTATTCTGGTCCCACTAATGCCTAAGGTTGTCTTAATCTCACGATAAGTCATATGACGATCCTGTAATATCAGTTGGCGCAGAGCATCAATGGTTTGCGGAACAACAACTGATTTCGGGTGACCTTCACGAAATTCGTCTTGGAGTGAACTACGACTTCGGTTAAAGTCACCATACCATCGGTAGACACTGGTCCTTGATAGAGCTTCACGACAAAAATTGAATTAAGTTCATCGATGCACTGTTGTCGAGTTAATCCACGTCAAAAGTTGTAAAAAATAATCGCACCCAAATATTCACGATTTACTTCCATTTTTTGGGCGAAAAGAATCTTTTAATTTACTGTAAACAACACAAATAGCACTCGTATATCAAAACGTTCAAAGTACGTATAACCTCAAAAATGTGAAACTTTATGATAGAAGTGGCTGTTGCCAGATTGCAAAACTAGGGTTGCCCAATCCCGAAATATAAAAGGCAACCTTCGTATTTTTATGTTTGATATTAGCGCCTATATGTCCCGGAATTTATTGAGTGATGTGTTTTATTGAATGCCGCGAAAGTCCACAGGGGGGCTAGGGCCTCAATTGCTCATCAATTACTCTTGTTATGCCCACTACTGTTTTCTTAGGAGTAGAAAGCACCTACAGTTTTCTCCCGATTCCGGACGATAGATTTTGAGCAGGTGGCAGCACGAAGCCACAAGAAGAAGAAGAATAAGAAGGCAGCACGAATATCGCTAGTTGTTGCTAAAGATTTTGGGACCTGGTACCTTGTGAAGTTTAACGCCGTCAATTTGTTTTCTTTTAACCCGCGTTTTGGTTCAGAACTTGTCTGTAGTCCACATCGCATGCGCATCAGGGCAATCCATGGACATGATAGCGTCACAACATATTCTCCTTCGAATTATGTAACGTCTGTTTTCAAACACTGTTAGCCGGCACGAGAAGTAACTTAAGGCAGTATTAAGGACTACACAAACTGTATCGATACGAAGTGTCAACACCGAATCACCTGCGTCATCACACTCCAGACGCGATCATTTTCAAGAGCTGCCAGGTTTCCTCCATAAATATGAAATGTCAGAAATCGCATATTCAAAAGAACATTAAACAAGTTGAGGGCTATTGACTGACAGAAGGTGTTGTCTGGACTTGTTTGAAGTGCGCGTGACTCTTCCCGTAATCGTGTCAATAAGAGTGTGTTGTCTGTCGACATTTACTACGTCCGTCAACCAATATTCCCCAATGTCAAGCCAGTCTCAAATCCGTTTATTGATTAGAATCTCTCAGAGACTTGAAATCGATCTTCACTTCTCGACTCACTTCACTTCTCACAACCGACACTTGTCGGCTTAAAAGGGCACGCAACGCAATCAACAGTAGCACCCGTACTGTGCACCTTTAAGAGCACTCCCGTCAAGGGCCTGTGACGTTTACAAGCTAAGCTGTGTCTGCTGTCAGACAGTGCGAGTACCTTTCAAGAGTTACATCACCATCCTGCCTCCGGTTGAGTGAATCTAAAAGTTCTTTGACATGCTGCAACGTCAACAGTTGAGCGTTTTGAGCGAATTTCATCAGAGATTCGCGTTTTATTCCAGACGTTGGCCTATTTTCAGCCTCAGCGCCTCCTCGACTTCGCAACGCTCACAGCCGATTTCATCATGGATTCCATAAAATCTGAGAGATTGCCAAAAAACGCAGATAAACAGACAAGCGAAAAGAAAAATCTCAAAAAACGAAGCTTTCGATTTTTCCTCTTCGGTAACGCGCGAAAGTCGCTGCTCGATGAGTGAGCGCATTTTTGTACGTCACACACGCGCATTCCACCGCGATTACTGGGATCAGATGTCTCGAACGAAGCGTGCACAGTCGGACGCCTGTTGAAGGCGCAGCTCAATACAGCTGGTGTGCGCCGCAGTGGCAACGAGTGTGTGTGTGGTGAAGGTCGCTGCGGGGCTTAAAAGTAGTCCAATGACTTTCTGTTGGGCTGGCATTGTTCGACGAAAGGTATATCTCAGACTTACGTGGCTCCCCTCTCCGGTGGGTGTGTCAGATTGGCGCGACTGCGTGGTGGGGCATGAGCTTCGACTTGATATTGCGCCGCCGCTGGTCTGGCGATTGGACTTGGGTATATAGCACAACGATGGGCCGCGCGTATTGAGCTCAAAGACACAGTCAAAGGACAGGCTCAATGCTGGCTTCGAGAATTGGCCAGTGCACGAGCGGTTCCCTTCAAACTGTTGGCGCGCAGTTAAGTTTGGTCACCGGCCTTCTGCCCAATGTGGGTGGTTTTGCAAGACCGCTGACTGGCCGTTTAGAGTGCGACTCAATTGGCATGCGAATCGCATGAGGAAGTTAGACGGCGGGACTTGCATTTGTAAGTGAGTGCACGAGCGCTCTACCTTGACTGTGGTGTCGATTACTGTAACTCTCCGTGCTGGATGCAAAGGTGGATGGACTTGCGACTGAGATGCGTTCGCTCGCAGGCCGGGGTCTTAGATTGCCAAGGCCGCCGAAAGTGAACGCCCAGCGGTGTTCGTCTTCCCGACCAGCTGAAGTGCAACAAAGTACAGAACCCGGCCGCAAAGTTGTGTCTGTTGGCGATGGGGCAATATTTGACTCGTTTACGAGTTTGCGCTGAGCTCAATTTCGGGTGAGGTGCGCAAACATCAAAACAAAGTTCACCTCATTTCGGTGTCTGCCGCGCGCACCGATGTCACCGGAGTGGCATTGACTGACTTTCTTGTTTTGCCACGAAAAATAACGTCAAAACGTGAAAAATGTAACGCACGCCACACGGCAGAGAGGCGAACCAAAGCGACAGCGACTTGAAACTTGGCAGCGAGCGGTGTTGGTCAACTCCGGGTAAGCATGTTGCAGACGCTGGCAGAATGCATTTGGCATTCTTTTTGTTCTGCTGCGTCTGACTGCGTATTGGGATGACACACACACCTGTGCGCACTGTTTTATGAACGTTTGTCAAAACACTTGACCCTTGTTCCGCCGCAAAGCGATGGCACAGCAATTAAACGAGAACGGATCTAGATAAACGCCGCTGCTGTTTTATGCGGCCACTGGCCTTGATTTAAAATCACTCTAGATCTAGAACCGGCGATGGGCTGGACTGTAAGTGGTGTTTTCATGGATGGCGGTTTTTACTCGATCAGTTGTCGCTTGGGCATCTTTTTACAACCGGAACGGCGTTTGACAGGCGTGCGCATAAAATACCGGTCACGAGGGAGAGATGACGCAAAATAGAGAAATTCGATGTAAGTCGATACACTAACTGGATCGCGAACAATGAAAACAACGCTTCGTCTCCGGGCTTTATTTGAGTTGAGGTCTGGAATGAGAAATCTTCAAGGTGAACCAGTTTTTTTTTTGTTTGCGATTTAAAACGATTAACGAAAGAAGAAAAAAGAATAAAATGGAAATCTGAGTTCTGTACTGGAGTGGGACAGTTCTCACAGCGCACGAGATGATAGTGGTTTGCTGCATCAATGCTTATCTTCGTCAAGGCCACTTGGTACAGCTTTGAACTTGAACTTGTTGTCATTCGAACGCAGATACCTGGGGTTGATTTGCGTGCATACTGCTACTTTAAATGAATTCAGGCTTTTTGTTTGGAACACAACAACCGATTGATTGGTGGATTTCTTCCCAACTGTTTCTGTTAGATTAATCCGTTTGGTGGTTATGGGATGGAGGGTTTTACCAATTTAAATTTGTGTGTCTTGTGTATTCTCAGTCACGATAAGCCACCAAGACGCTTCAGAGTTTATTCTATTTCTAGCCCCTTCATTTGCTTCTTGGTGGACATACAGAGCGAATCTTTCAGTGATTGTCAATCATACCCTCAGCTTAAGAAAAAATGATTTCTAAGAAAGTTTTTTCTTGATGGAAACACGATAGGAAGTGTCCAACCCATCCACATAGCACAACCTCTGTTTAAGGTTCTTACTTGCGTCGGAGGTACTTCTTGGGAAACATCGTCGGAAGGTAAGCTGGTTTTTTTTGTTCCTCTTCTATGCTTAGCCCGAGAGGACATTAATTAACAACGGTCGGGAAACCAAAGGCACGATGCAATAATTGGGTGGCGCTACAGTCCACAGGGGTACCAGGGCCTAGCTTGCTCATCAACTACTCGTGTAGTGCGCGCTAATGCTCTCTCACGGGAAGAAGGGACCTACAGTTTTCTGCCGACTCTTAGTCAGTTATTGCTCGCTGAGTGTTGTCAGCAGTTCGAAAGTGGTGAAGGTGGGAATCAGCTTTCAAAAGATGGCGCCACCTGGAAGTTATGGCTGGTTTTGGAAGCGATTGACTTGTTCATTGGAAAGGTGTAACATCTTATAATAATAATAAAAATTTGCGGCACGACAGTGTACACGGGGACCAGGCCCTAGCTTGCTCATCAACAACTCGTGTTGTGCGCGCTACTGTTCTCTCACGAGTAGAAGGGACCTATAGTTTTTTTATCGACTCCGAACGGCGAATTTTTGGTAAGCTTTCTTAGCCAGTTATTACTCTTTGAATAATGTCAGCAGATCGAAAGAGGTGGTGCCGTTAAAAATTCGAGCTGCTTAGCCGGGAATCGAACCTCGATCTTTGGTGTATGAGTGTCCCACACTACCCATAGGGTCTGCGGTCTCTTGAGTTGAATGCTTGTAAAAGCGTGCGCTTATCACCGGACTCTGGTCAAATGTCTGTTAAATAATTCGCCAAAGAAATGCCATGGAATGAATACTAGTTGAATTATGTCTTATGCAAAATCCTTTTCTGTATATATTCTGTAATAATTTCGCCATGCAGGTACTCGCAAGTGCATCGATTTCTATATCGGAGTCCTGGGGTTGATCGTTCTTGTTCCGCTCGGTCTTTGTCGTTCTCACTTCTTACAATTAAAACTCTGCCGAATCGAGGCTGAGTCAATTCATTTTCTTTGAAAAAAACTTTGAAAGTCGCATTGTAATTGGACATTTAACTGTTGGTCTCGTCCATTCGACGATATAACTGAATTTCTGATTACCATGATTCAAACTCATATTTATACAAGTGATGAAACGGCAGCTGTCACGTCTTGGGATTAAGGAACCTGGCATGTAGTGAAACTCTGATCAGAATCTTTAAGGAATATTTAGTGTTTACGAGAGATTAGGAACACCCGAAAATTTGCTTCGCCCTGATCGTGTGGTAGGTCGCCTTGTGGGAGGATCGTTGTGCATTTGATGATTTCCAAAATCGCGTGAAAAGCTTGCTGGCTTTTCGAGATATGTTAAACAGTTGTGTTTATACAACTGACTTAGGCAAGGTGATAATGGGATCTTTTCTAGCTCAGTATGGAATTGCCTTGCAACCGTTGCAGGGACCCGATGAATAGTAGAGATGTTAGCACGTCCTCGCACTTTAGGAGTGAATCTAGGTATCTAGGTAATTGTATGACTTTTGTAGAACCCCTTGGTAAGTGATTAAGGAGAAAATAGAATCTTAACACAAGTCGGTGACCGTGGCGTAGTGGGTAGAGTGTGACGCTCACACGCCGAAGGGTCTAGGTTCGACTCCCAGCTCTACACGAATTTTCCGAATTTTGAACGGCACCACCTCTTACGAGCTGTTGACAATACTCAAAGAGTAATAACTGTCTAAGAAAGCTTCTCGCCGTTCGGAGTCGGCAAAAAACTGTAGGTCCCTTCTACTCGTGAGAGAACAATAGCGCGCACAACACGAGTAGTCGATGAGCAAGCAAGGCCCTGGTCCCCCTTTGGACTGTAGCGCCAACAATTATTTTTATTAACACAAGTGGACGGCTGACTAAACTGGGCATTTGTGGACCGAAGCTTGAAGAATTTGTTGTTCCTTGTCGGCGCGTAAAAAGGGGAAAAGACTATTGACGCCTGCACTTTCAGTTAACATAAATTAGAAGAAAAGATGTGTCAGGACAGCTATATTTTAATCAATATGAACAGTGACTTAAAAACATGTTTCAGAATATGGTGCCGTTTGCCATAAAGCTGAATTCCATGCACCACTTGCAGGGGGAAGAAATTAGTTCTCCATTTCATACCAAACTGTCAATACAAAGAAAAATGTTCGTCAAGTTAAGAGTTCTGCTTTCGGTCACGTTCCAAGAGCGTTGGCTCATAGCAGAGTAGAGTAAACGACTGTGATTCCTCACGTTAGCACCGGAACTGCTCAAGGGTGTAAAAATTCATAACTCTGTAATGAAGTGTTTTCGCTTTGCAGTTGTAGTCTCAGGGAGGCTTACACAACAGTTCTAAAACAGAGCTGGTGACTATTTGTTTTCTCACTCATACCTAATTTGTAAACAGTTTTTTGCACTTCCAATGCCTCAACTTCCTGGCCTTTACGAGGAAGGATAGCGTGCCGTCATTGCGATGTACTCACTCTGGCCATTTGTTTAAACTCTTATTCCTATAATATAATGTAGCAGAAAAACAATACATAAATAAATAGAACTAATCATGTTCTAGATTTGTTTTCGAACATCAAGTAAACGGCTTACCAGTACTTGCAAAAGCTTTGCTCAATCCACCTGATCAGGTTATCGACTGAGAATACAGCTTTATTACAAAAAGGAAACAAAATATATTTTCTGCTTGTTCTCCACTTATCGACCGAGCAATAAAGATAAGAAATTGTGAGAGAGTTGTTCTTTTCTATTCTGATCGCCCGTCACCAGCCTCTCAACCAACTCCTACAACAACACGAAGGAAAGTCCACGATTGTAGCTGGTACTGAAAACACTGAACAAATGCATATTACCTCTTTGTCCTGAAAAGGCAGCGACGCTAACTTTCAGAATATGTTCGACGTTCTACTTTACCTAACGACGTTAAATGTCGCATAATTAATTGTTGGCGCTACAGTCCAAATGGGGACCAGAGCCTAGCTTGCTCATCAACTACTCGTGTTGTGCGCACTACTGTCCTCTCACGAGTGGAAGAGACCCACAGTTTTTTGCCGACTCCGAATGGCAAAATTTGAGAAGCCTTCTTAGACAGTTAATACTCTTTGAGTGTTGTCAGCAGCTCGAAAGAGGTGGTGTCGTGAAAAATTTGAAAAATTGGTGTTGAGTTGCGAATCGAACCTACACCCTTCCTGAGTGAGCGTCGCACTCTATCCACTATCCCGCGGCGGCCAATGTCGAATGTGAGATTGAAATTAGGAGGCTACAAACGAGGTTGACAGTGCTCTGACAAGGCTGATTAATTCGGCAGCTTCCGGAGAACTCTTCCTACTTCATGCATGTCAATAACGAACCCACCGTGACCCCGATTTCCAAGAAAACGATGCGCTGGAAGATGGATTGTTCTAGGTGCACACTAAGGTAACGATTTCTGAAAAGCGCGTTCCGCTTGCTTTCCCGGATAGTAAGGAAGAACCCAGAAACCCTCTAAGGAACGTTAATTTCCTTGCTACCAAACTGGATCTAGAGGCAGAATAAGAAGAATATGCTTTCATCATGAAAGTCCCGAAAGATTCACAACAAAAGACTTTAAGGTGGTCAGGGACTTAACTCCAGCAATTATGCCAGGCGCACATCGTGCCTTTCTAGACGCCGTGGTGTAGTGGGTAGCGTGCGACACTCACACAACGAAGGTCCAGGTTTGATTCCCGGCTGAACACCTCGAATTTTTCACGGCATCATCTCTTTCGAGCTGCTGACAACACTCAAAGAGTACCAACTGTCTAAGAAAAATCTTCTCAAACTTCGCCGTTCGGAGTTGGCAAAAAACTGTAGGCCCTTTCTACTCGTGAGAGAACAGTTGATGAGCAAGCTAGGCCTTGGCCCCTTGTGGACTATCGCGCCGTCCCATTATTATTATTATTATTACTCAAGAGACTAAGGACCAGCTACTCGTGTGTGCTTGTTTCGGTTTCCTTCAGCTCAACTCTGAACTGTCAAATTTCACCGCCTCCTCTTAGACAGTGTGTACTTTCTTCGAGTGTGGTTGGTGACTTGAAAGTTTTGTTCCAAAATTTAATGTGAAATGAACGGGCAGTCGAAAAATTCGAGCTAAGGGTCCACTGAAACGTTTAGTATTTACTAAAATCCTACAGGATCTCTTATTTGATTCATTTGGCTGTGTACAGCTTTATAAGCTCTACAAAGTTCAATTCACCGTTGGCTTAGTTTTAGTAGCTTCAAACAAAGTTTCCCAAAAACAGTTTTATTCAACGAAGTCAACATTTTAAAGACGTCATAAAATTGCATAACATTACACCGTTAGGTGTGCGACAATCGCAGAGTCAGCTCGTTTATGTGCTCGTTTTGTTTTTCTTTGTCCCATGCTTTTGGCGCGTATTTTTCATGGCGTCTAGTGCTTTGTTAGTCCGCCTGGCCTAATCGAAATTATTCCGAGGGTTAATGAGTTTCGGTTTGTTTCTCGAATTTTCCGTTTGAGAACTTAATTGAACACAATATGTATGTAAGCTGGACACAATTGTAATGAGGCTTGGCTCGGTAATTTTTGCATTAACATCAGTAATTCAAAGAAGGGAATTTCTTTTTGTCTGTGAGGCATTCTGAGGCAGACATCGGTCGTCGTTGAATGGAATGCCCAAGCGATTATTATTCAGTAATGCTTATGGAATGGGTTGAAGTTCTTAAGCGATTTCGAATCGTTTTAAGTCAATTAAGTGGTGGCAGGTGATTAAGTGCATTGAGTACAAAATTTTTAAATCAAATTTGAAATTAAAATCGGTGTGGAAATGAGGGCTGTTGCTTGCAGAATCGGAAAATAAAGTGAACTGTTGACTCTGAGTCTCAATGTATGCATTTTAGTCTGCTGACGATTCTGTCATCGAATTTTTAAAAGATTGCATTTTTATGTGCAGCATTTTTAAAAATATAATCGTTTACCATGATCCTGCTGCTTTAAAACAAAATGCTTACCTTGGCTTAGTTAAATTGGGTGCTGAACTGGAAGGAGGCCACTATGATATCACTTTCAAAACAATTTGTACTGCTGGTCTACTGGCTGCGTCGACAATTGCGTCGACACACTTAAGAATTATTCTATTCAAGGCGCAAAATATAAGAATAAATTTAAAAGTTGTCATGCATTATTGCCCTGAGAAAATATACTCTTCATTTAAGGTCAATCTAGCTCGATCTTAAACCCCTAGAATTTTGTATAACAGCAAAAACGTGTTAAAGCAGGCTATGCCTGAATTCTGGAGAAATTAATTAGTTTATTTAAATTTTCAATTCAATCAATATGTTTTTGAAGTACTCAACATTAAAATTCAGAATTTTAAGGGCTGACTTCTTCTTCTTCTTGTGGCGCTACAGTCCGGGGTGGACCTGGGCCTCAACCAACATGCCTCTCCAGACAGCACGATCTTTCGCCAGCTGTCTCCAGTTGCGCACTCCAAGTTGGTTGAGGTCCTTCTCCACTTGTGTGCGCCACTTCAGTCTAGGCCGTCCTCTGTTGCGTTGTCCCAATGGCTCGGATTTAAAGACTTTTCGGGCCGGAGCAGTGGTGTCCATACGCTCTGCATGGCCTAGCCATCTTAAGCGTTGTATTCGATGACGCTTGACTAGGCTCATGCCGCCGTACAGCCCATACAGTTCGTGTTTGAATCTTCTTCTCCAGATGCCATCAACGTAAACAGGACCAAAAATCTTCTCTCGAAAAGACTGAGGGCTTCCTCATCCGCCTTTGCTAACGTCCAAGATAAAGTAGGATACGCCATAAAGTAGGACTGGGATGATCAAGCTGTTATATAAAGCGAGGCCTTGGAAAGAGGTCTTTATTATTCAATTGCTTCTTGAGCCCAAAGAAAGATGGCAAGAGTGATTCTGCGATTGATTTCAGTACTGATGTTGTTGTCAATGTTTACCGCGGAGCCGAGGTAGACGAAGTCCTTGACTACCTCGAAGCTTCTGCTGCCTAGTGTAACGCTCCGTCCGAGACGTCGATGTTGTGTGTCCTTCTTTGATGACAGCATGTACTTAGTTTTCCCCTCATTTACCGCCAGACCCATTTTAACCGCTTCCGTTCCAATGCCAGGAAACGCCTCATTGACGGATTGCTGTGTTCGTCCAATCACGTCAATGTCATCAGCGTAAGCTAGCAATTGAACTGACTTCTGGCAGATCGTGCCTCTGGTGTTGACTTCTGAGTTACGCACGATCTTCTCGAGGATGATGTTAAAGAAGTCACATGGCAGTGCGTCACCGTGTCCAAGCACCTTCTTTGACATTGAGGGTCTCGGTGAGTTCGTTACTTACCTTGATGGAGCAGCGAGAGTTCTCCATCTACATCCTACACAATCTGACGAGTTTGGTAGGAATACCAAAACTAGACATGACACTGTATAGCTCGTCTCTATGCACACTGTCATATGCAGCCTTGAAGTCGACGACTAGGCGGTGAGTGTCAATTTGCATTTCTTGGGTCTTTTCCAGGATCCGCCGTAATGTGGAGATCTGGTCTTTTGTGGACTTCCCTGGCCTGAAACCACACTGATAGGGACCTATCAGATCATGGATAAACGGTTTCAGACGCTCACACTTTCATATAACAAGGCCAATATTGTTTTTCTTTTAACTCTGGTAAAGAAAAGAGCGTCTGAGGGGGCTTAGAGCGTTTTTGAATAAACAGTCAGGGTGCAACACGTTCAATTAAAGCAAGGTCTCAAAACAAACAGATGTGGTTGTAAATGAATACATTTAAGTCTATACTCTAATCCGCAATATATTTTATTATTAATAATAATAATTAAATGGCGCAACAGTTAGCAGAGGAACGATGGCCTGACTTGCTCATCAACTACTCCTGTTGTGCGCGCTACTGTTCTCTCACGTGTAGAAGGGACCTACACATTTTTTGCCAACTCTGAATGGCTAAGTTTGAGAAGTTTGTTCTTAGACAGTATTAATCTTTGAATGTTATCAGCA
The DNA here is from genome assembly GCA_955652365.1 of Eristalinus aeneus. NCBI lineage: Eukaryota > Metazoa > Arthropoda > Insecta > Diptera > Syrphidae > Eristalinus > Eristalinus aeneus. The sequence goes on from OY019133.1 coordinate 5,942,199, forward strand.
GCTCGAAAGAGGTGGTGCCGTGAAAAATTCGATGTGTTCAACCGGAAATCGAACCGGAACCTTCGTCGTGTGAGCGTTGCACTCTACCCACTACGCCGCGGCGGCCACAAATTAATTTTTACGACGCAAATATTGTTTGTTGATTTTTTTCATATTTTTTTTTTAATTCTGATGAAAAATAAGGAAAAACGGAGGGGCTATGTGGCGTTTTTGAGTGAACAATAAGTTCAATAAGAAAACTGGACGCTTAGAAAATGAACGTGGGAGTGAATGCATTAAATAAACAGACGCCATACAGTTTTATTAGATTTTGAAAATCGCCGTGGCACAGGTTCTATTTTTTTGAATTGTTAAAAGGAATCATGAAATAATGTACTTGTCCATGAAGAAGCTTCTGTAGATCTGTGCTGTTGGTCCCTTCTTCTCGTGAGAGAACAATTGGATACACAGCATGAGTAGTTGCTAAGAAAGCTGGGCCCTGGTCATAATAATAATTGTATGGTGTCCACAGGTGACCAGGGACTAGCTTGCTCATCAACTACTCGTGTTGTGCGGGCTACTATTCTCTTACGAGTAGAAGGGACCTACAGTTTTTTGCCGACTCCGAACGACGAAGTTTTTGAGAAACTTTCTTGGACAGTTATTACTCTTTGACTGTTGTCAGCAGCACGAAAGAAGTGGTGCAGTGAAGAATTAGAGGTGTACAGCTGGGAATCGAACCCTGACCTTCTGTGTGTGAATGTCTTACTCTACCCACTTTGTGCACATACATATCAAAATTTTTCGCGTGAACAATAAATTCGCTAAGGTTTTGAAAGCCCAGCGTCTGAAACTTAAAAAAGTCCCGAAAACTAAACTCTTTGCAACCTGCCATATGAGACACAAAGCAGCGTTTTCTAGTTACAAGTATCATGTAACAGGAGATGCATCTTTTACCCCAGAATTGATGGTTTGTTGGTATTGCGAAGTTTCTACTCATCTGAAGTGATCAAGTGCACAACTCAAAAACGTATTTCGTGTTTAGAGATCTTCCCTTTCGTCAACAAGTTAAACATGTGCATTTAATTCGAGCTGATGGGTACAAAATAATACAAAGGGTTTGTTTTTTAAGTGCACAGAACTTTAAGTTGACAGCACTGTTTTTCTTGGAGGGCATTTGGTCAGCAATCAAGTGATAAATGTCTTGGTCGGTTAGGCAATGCAAGAATGGGAGCCACAGAGTGATGCGAACATTTTGGTTTGTGCGCCCAAAATAACATTGTCTTTGATAAAATTTTCCATATGCTTTTTTTCGTTTAGCAATGAAGCTCATTTCTGGTTGAATGTGTACGTGGGTAAAGAAGACTCTGGGTTTTTGAGTTATATTTATCCTCAACTGTATGTCAATATACCGAAACTTCAACCAAAACTATCTGCTTTGTACGCTCTATGAATTATTCAAATAATTGGTTAGTAGCTCTCTGAAACCAATGCTTTCTTCAAGAACTCTTCATTCAAACGGGACTGCTTTAAAGTCAAGATCACCAACTTTGTGTGGATTGTGCCACAATATCGAAGAAAATGTTTGGTAACCGCACTGATTTACGTTGTGACACATTTATGTGTCACAGCATGACTCCATTGAGAAACGTCATCCAGTTTCTCACTGGAGTCATCCAGTTTCTCACTGGAGTCATGCTGGTATTCGATTTTCGAAAACACGTTCCTTCCTTTTGTTTTGTACCAAATGGAATGTTTCCAAGCTGCGGATAAATTAAAGCAAATCCTGTTTTGGAAAATAATCACTTTATCGAAATATGTGGCAGAAAAGTAGTTCAGGCTGGCGTGCTTGAAAATTTTGTAGTCGAACGCGTAGATATCTGTAGTAACATAGTCGACTACAAATTTTTTGTTAGTGGCGCCCCCTATATGTGCTGGGACTTATTGAATAATGTATTATATTCTCCAGATGTGCTTAAAACTACTATTGGGGATTTAATCACAGTGAATGGGGGCTTCCATCAAATTATCGCTGCAAAGAGCAGTCAGTGCTGGCAACATTCACAGTGAATACTCTTAAAATCGGCATGAAAAAAAAAACTCTTTGGCTTCTGAACAAAATTATATCGAACAGAACAGCAGACGTGGCAACCATTGTATAAAGGACATGGGATTGCAACAAACCCCTTCAGTTGTACAGTTTGAAAAGTAATTCAACCCATGCCTTTTTGCCAGAAATATCACGGTAATTGAATTTATGTGAAAATCGCTGCTAAGACTGCAGTTCTGCCTATTTCAACACACTGATGAAACTGAAGGTATGTCTGTTAGAAAGACAGACAAAGGGGTATTTACACAGCGCTCAGGATTTTTGCATTCGTCGTATTTCATGATCATATTTTCAATGACTCACTTTGAGCTCGGGTTGGGCCTGAGATCTACCTGCTTCAGTGGCAACTTGTAATTCCTGCAACGTGCTGTTTGTTTAGATTTCAAACTCCGTCGCAGATCGTCCGAAATTTATTACACAGACCCTTGAACAACCCCCAAAATGATAAAAAGTCAAAGCTTGCTGCCGCTCTGCATGACAGTTCTCGTTGAATTCGTTTTGTTTGACGTCTCACTTAGACGCAATATCAACAATTAGTGCGGTAAATGTTTTTTATCACCGCCTTGACCTTCAGCCAAACGCTCGTTATTCGAGGCATTTCAGGCATGCATCTGGTCAAGCCCACTCCACTTGGCGATCGGTTTCACATGTGCCACCAAAACACACTCTTGAACGCATATCACCACCAAATTAGGGGAAAAGACACCAGAGTACCGAAAGCCCATCTCAAGGACGCTTGAGTTTCGAAATCGATCAACTTTTGTCCAAGAAAGCGTGAAGGTTCACACACCACTCACAGGCACTCACACGCGGGCACGTCTTGCGTCGACAACGGCAGGTGAATTTAAAATTCCATCGTCTCGAGTCATAGATACGATTGCACACACACACACACCATCTCTGCTTCCCCGTGGCGAAGCCCTTCTCACTTCAAAACGTAGTGTGCGTGGTCGTTCGACGCTCGTCGTCGGTCATTCATCTCATTGTGAACTGTTCACGAAAAGCCCAAAGCCCCCCTGGGACTGGGGCAACCAATTACCACCATTGACGGCGGCCAGCATTTGTTTACAATCAACTTGGTTGTTGGACTTAAGCCTCCAACCAGACCGGCTTTGGCTCTAAGGTCACACACGGACGCACACCGCAATCGCCGCAGCAAACATGGTTTTGTTTGTGGAGATGTCGTGCCGCATTGGCTGTCGACTTTTCCAGAAGACTGTGTCAGATTTCTTTGTGTGAAGTCAGGTTTTTTTCTCCGCTTTGTCGGTTGGGTCCAAAGGTGGACTGTCTGAAAAACAGTCTGAATGACATAACGTCACAGACCGTTCGCCCAATGCAACCGTGGATCGACCTGTGGCTTTGGGAAAAACTTGCCCTCCGTGTGGACAGTGACTAGGACAGCATCGACTGGCACGCAATTCCAATGGGGATCCATAACGAGGTAGACCTCATCCCGCCAAAAGCGGTACGACAGCCCACTTAGCATTTTCTCTTGATTTGGCAATGAGGAAGTGCGCTCCGTCAACAACTGGCTGCCTGTTAGAGCGACACAATGCCTGACGTCACTTTGAGTGCCAGGCTTTGAGCTCCGGCAGGTGTATGATGTGCGCAACCGGGCACTGTTCACTTCGAAAAAAATCACCTGAAAGTGTGGAGCCTCCCCCCTGAAGCACTTAAAGGGGGACGCATGCAAGATGATTGCGGATGGAGACTGAGCTCCGACATCGCAGTCGGCTTACGGCTAGCTAGGCGGTGATCGGTGACCGCGGCCGCAAAGGAATTTCCGCACGTGATTAGAATAGACCGGCTCTAGTTGGGCCCGAGATGTGATTCAATGACTGAGCATGTCGTCGGTGGCGTGAAGCCGCGTGTGGAGATCTCAGCTTTTCGTGAGGTGAGTTCTAATTTGTGCCTGAGTTCGATTTCGGGCAAACTACGTGTATGAGTTTGAATTGACACTTGAGCGGGAGGCGGGCACGTGTGCTTGCGATCTGTAGCACCGATTAAGGACCACATTGTATCTGACGCCACGCCGTCTGCGGATGCTTAGGCGCAGACTTACCTTTAACAACTCATACAAATTTCGTCCTCAATACTTTGCGTCCTGAGGAGTAATTATTTTAGGGAACTTCACTTATTGCGGAAATCTGGTGAGATTTCAAGTGAAACAATAAAACTGTCAGATGTGTGACCGGAGTGAGTTATGAGAAGTCAATGTACGGCAAATGTACTGGTGGACGTGCTGAATTCTTTCGCGGGCCGAATCTGACTGCAGAGAGACTGCTAATGGCGTGTGTGCTTGTTACATGGTAACGGTACGTTATTTCGGATGAAATGAATTCTGCCCTACAGTTACTGTTGTTTCTTATTTTTTAAGATTTGCAAAATTTTGAATTAAAATTAGGACATCATGGATCAATGTTTGCTTCGGTAATTTAGTATTTTGTTTAATGTGTGATCTGAATGGAGAAATAATTTCTGGTGCGGAACTTGTACACCAGTATCTTCCGTCATAAGAAAACAATTTTTCTATTTCTGCTTTCAATTTGAATTGAATGGAGGATTGTTTATTTTGGTTTTACGCGTCTTTTCAAGTTGTACTGAATTTTAATATGCCGCCATTATAGTAATGGACTTATTTGTTTTCATCTCTCCTAAAATATGTGCCGAATAATAGGTGAAGTAATCGAAGGCGAACTTAAAAATACACAACATTTGAATTTTATACCAGTTAAGCATAAAATAACCGGAATGAATAAATACGAGGATTGCCTATTATATTTCGGAGTTAGAGAACAAAACCAAATATATAATAATATTAAATCGAAAATAGCTTTATTGTTCTTCAAAATATTCCTCATTAAGATCTACACACATTTGCATGCGTTTGACACAATTGTCGAAGCACTTTTGCTGGTCCGATTGATGTATCTCCAAAACATGCATTCTGAACGCATCAACCCCTTCTTCAGGGTCGAAAAAAGTTGATTTCTCGTTTTATTTTTTACGTACGTTAATAAAAAAGTTATTCGGTGCCAAGTCGGGATTATATGGCGGATGACTCGTCAAATCGATGTTTTGAGTGCTCAAAATGCAGTTGTTTGAGCCGATGTGTAAGAGCTCGCATTGTCGTGGTGAAAAGTGATCCGTCTTCGGCGGTTGGTTTTCCTGATTTCTAGGAAGACAACTGGCAAACAAATGGTTGTGTACCACTCAGAATTGACTGTTCTACGTTGTTCTAGTGGTACGGTTGCGACATTTCCAGTTTTTCCGAAAAAACAGGCGACATTTGCTTGGAAGTGCCTTGTGCGCGAATAACTTTTGTTAGAGTTAGTTCATTTCGAAACACCCGTACAGTCGACTGCTGTTTACTTTGGGGTTCATACGTGTAAATCCACGATTCATTACCTGTCACGATGTCATAGACGTGTTTCGAAGCACCGCGATCGAATTCTTGGAGCATTTTTTTGACCAATCGACACGAGCCTTTTGTTGAGCGATTGAAAAATTGCGTGGGATCGAAGGCAATCAAATTTTTTTGACGGTCAGATGTTCCTGCAATATTGACTGTATGCTGGTCCCACTAATGCCCAAGGTTGTCTCAATCTCACAATAGGTCACATGACATGCAATGTCAGTTGGCGCACAGCATTAATGGTTTCCGGAACAACAACTGAGCTTAGACGATCTTCACGAAATTCGTCTTGAAGTGAACTACAAACCATACCATCGATAAACACTGGTCCTTGATGGAACTTCACCGCCAAAAATTTAATTAAGTTCATCGATGCACTGTTGTCGAGTTAATCCACGTCGAAAGTTGTACAAAATAATCGCACGAAAACTTTCACGATTTAATTCCATTTTTTGGGCGAAAAGAATCTTTTAATTTACTGTAAACAACACAAAAAGCGCTTGTATGTCAAAAGGTTCTGAGTACGTATAACCTCAAAAATGTCAAACTTGGTAGTTGCCAGATTGCAACACTAGGGTTGCCCAATCCCGAAATATAAAAGGCAGCTTTCGTACCTATTTGAGTTTTTCAACAAGACCAAAATTTACTTTGTTTTTCAGTTTAATGGTTTTTGGGTAAATGGATTTCCATCTTCCGCAACCTAAGTCTGTCAAAATTCGCCTAGAGGAAGCTCAAAGCCTTTTAATAAAAAGAACGACTGCTTCTAAAAATGCCTGGCGACGTTGGCCTTACTCGTAGTACTCATTTTACCAGAACCCAAAGAATCTTCGATCGGAAAGAGTGGTGTTGTCCATATTTATAGTTAAACATGAATTCCTTTACTGTCTCGAAATTCATGCTGCTTAGTGTAACGCTCTGTCCGAGACGTCGATGTTGTGCGTCGTTTCTTGACGTTTTGTCCTCATTAAATGCCAGACACATTTCAGCCTCTTCCGCTTCAATGCCGCCAAGCGTGTCATTGACTCTTCCTCCAATCACGCCAATGTCGGCCGCATAAGCCAATAATTGAGATGACTTTTGGAAGATCGCGCCTCTTGTGTTGTGTTGTGAGTTACCCACGATCTTCTCGGGGATGATGTTAAAAAAGTCACATGACAGTGCGTCGCATTTTCTTAAACCTTTTTTGACATTGAAAGTCTTGGTGAGTTTGTTACCAACCTTGACGGAGCAGCTAGAGTTCTCCATCGTCATCCTACACAATCTGACGAGTTTGGTAGGAATGCCAAAGCTAGACATGGCTCGTTCCTTTGCACAGTGTCATATGCGGGCTTAAAATCGTCGAATAGGTGGTGAGTGTCAATTTGTACTTCTTGGGATCTTCTTCAGGATCTGCCGCAATATGAATTTCTGGTGTATCGTGGACTTCCCTGGTCTTAAACCACACTGCTGGGAACCTATGAGGTTGTGGACAAACGGTTTCAGACGCTTATTTCGTCGTTCGGAGTCGGCAAAAAACTGTAAGTCCCTTCTACTCGTGACAGAACAGTAGCGCGCACAACACGAGTAGTGGATGAGCAAGCTAGGCCCTGGTCCCCCTTTGGACTGTAGCGCCAACAATTATTGTTAAGTGGCTTGGGGCATTCCCCACGGTTCCCTCTTCTGTGCTTCTCCAACTAATTTGGCACAAGGTTCAAGAGATCTAGAACCTTTATCACTAGATTCATTGCAATTCTCTTAGAATTCTTGACCTTCCCACGTGAAAGACAAAAGTTCACACTTGGCAAATTCCATCCCCGTCTCAGTTCAAGGTTGGCGTCGCTTGCCTAACCGCGATCCGCTGATCACATTGCAAGACCTCTGTTCAGTTTCGACCCACCCGCAACGCCGCCCTATCTCGAGATCAAAGTCCACACTGAACAATCAATTTTGTTCAGACACCCCTTAGACACACGGAATCCCCGTGTCAGGTCTAACTAGATTTTCAGAAAATTCCACTCGACTTTCCACGAGCACCCAGACGTTCTTATCACTTCGTGCCGATGGCCTTTGCTCATATTCGGTCTCTTGTAAGTTGTAAATTCTACACCCAGCGCCCGATTAGGCACCCACGTTGCTGCTTAATGGAAGGCAAATGCCTTTCGACACTCCAAACGCCAGACCACTCTCTGATCACATGGTCTGACGTCGGGCTGATAAATTGCCGCCTCTTCGATATCAGTGTGAGCGGCGACGCTGCACTGGGCCCTTCACTGACGCAGTCAGCGGATAGGAAAATCCCCGAAAACTCGCTGCCAATTAGAAATGCATTAAGCGATGCGCCAGCGGCTCTGTGTGGTTAGTCGTGCGACGTTAATTGAACATTGTGACGCGCGAAAGTTGGAGAACGGCGCACATCGGCATGATGCAAGATTGCCGCTCTGATAGCTCAGTTTTTAATATTTTCTCGTCAGGAAAAAGCAACGCCGTCGGACGACAAACTTGTGCGTTTTCGAATCGCCAACACAGCAGAGGGTAATCTCTGACCGCACATAAATCACTTCCCAGCCGCAGCCGCGTGTCATATCGGTTCCAAGATTAGATTCACCGCGAAAAGGAACTCAATGGCCAAATGTCACATGAAGCCATTTCCTGAACGGCACACGGCCCGCTCCGCCACCACCGAGGCGTCCAAAGTTCGGTCCTTGAAAAAATGCTAAGCTGCGGCCAGAATTAGCCGCGGCCTCCCGTCGATTTGTGGAAGACATTTCGTCTAGGATTTGCATATTGGCATCTCCGGCCAGCGAATTCCTGTTTCAAATTTATGCACGAGGTTTCTTTTATTTATTTGCGAAAAGTATCTAATTTGAGATTTTGAATATGCAAATCGGTGCGGACTCGTCCGCTGGTCTAGTTGGGTGCCGCGAGTCGGCTCGTGTGACGAGGCCTTACATAATCGCTGGCAACTAGGCACTGGGATAGTTTGTCACTTCTTCGTCGCCCGACCGCTTATGGTTCTGACGCGGAGGAATATGAAATTATTCGGCTTTGTATTCAAATCTCCTGCACACGTGCTGGAGATAGTGGCCGCAGGAGTGGCCAGCATGTGAGGCGGCGGCCCACGAATCAAATCGGACAAGTCGCTAACTGGTTTGCCGACTGCGTTGGGCTATTTTTGTAACTCGTAAATATCCGAAAACAATCGCCCGCAAAGTGTGTTCGGTGTGACAAGTGACTGAGGCAGCTGCGGAAAGGGTTGTTGGATTCTTTTGAATTTCATTGATCATTCCTTGCTCGCATGTGGGGCATAATGACAGCCATGTGGGCCGCTATTTAAGAAGGTCTTTGGTCCATTAACATTCAAATCGATGGAGGCAAGGCGTTTAGGGAGAAGCTGACTCGACATGATTCTCATGCTGGCGATTTAAAGCAAATCACTGGGCTTCGGTTTCCCCGTCTGCTCACCTTGAGGTTGATTACTGGTTGCAATATTGCTGTGGAATGCCAAGTTGGCCGAAGATGCTGTTGTTCGGCTTAAATGAAAGCAAATTGGGAAAGGAAACCGCAAATTTGAACCAGTTTCGGATTTGACGAGACGTTGGACTGAACTTGAACTTTGGTATTTGTCATGTTCTCGATTGATTCTGGGAAAGATACTCGATCTGCGTGCGGTGAGATTTGGTTGCCCTTGTGAAAGTATTCTCTTCAGTTTTGAAGTTACCAGACAGCGGCGAATAATGAATTCCTATGCATAAAATTAGCAGAAATTAAGCATTTTCAAACTAGAATGTATATAGATTGTGGCACATTGACTATGGATGTGACACATTAGATAGCTAGGGCTAAGAGTTCTTAGCCGTGGCGACACGTGCAATCTATTTCCGGAAGAGGGGAACGTTTTTAGCAAAGAAAACGTTTTGGCTAATGCCTGAATGTAGAAGACCAGGTAGAGGTTACGATCGAAACAGAAAAGTTTATGTATTACTGAGGAGGTCACCCCGATGTTAGCAGAACTGGACCCAGAGCTAATGGCGACGTATTTGGATATAACGCTTAAGGAAATGTGTAGAGCATATGGCCACTACTGCTCTGGCCCGAAAGTCTTCAAATCCGTGCCATTTGAACAACAAAACAGAGAACGGCCTAGGCTGAGATGATGCGTACAAGTGGAGAAAGATCTCAACCAACTTCGAGTGCGCAATTGGAGGAAACTGGCGAGAAATGGAGCTGGCTGAGGAGGCATTGGTTGTGGCCCATGTCAATCCCAGGCTGTAGTACCACACAAAGAATAAAGAGAGGTAGAACAGCATGAGTGTGGCCGCCGTAGCGTAGTGGGTAGAGTGCGACGCTCACACGCCGAAGATTGTAGGTTCGATTCCCAGCCAACACCAATTTTTCGAATTTTTTACGGCACCACCTCTTTCGAGCTGCTGACAACACTCAACTGTCTAAGAAAGCTTCTCAAACTTCGCCGTTCAGAGTCGGCAAAAAACTGTAGGTCCTTTCTACTCGTGAGAGAACACTAGCGCGCAAAACACGAGCAGTTGATGAGCAAGCTAGGCCCTGGTCCCCCATCGGACTGTAGCGCCAACAATTATTATTATAAAACAGCATGAGTAGAGTCATTTGAAAGTAGGCATCACAAGAGGAAACGCACCCTGTTGTACGAATAATGCAGGCCGGCAATAGAACCTCGTGTTGGCATTCCGTGAAAGTCGACTTTGAGTTTAATGTATTGCGCAAACTGACGTGATACAGTTTTATTCATCTAGCTGTTTCAGCTCATAATCAGTGGGGAATGAAATTTCAATGCCGTTTGCAACTCGGTGTTGTGATCTCTCGAACAGCATAACAGGGTATTAAGAGCCAGTGTTGGCATAAATCCAAAAAACACGTTTTCGATGGTCAAGTTACATTTCCGTCCAGCATGGTGCTTTTAAGTGATCCCTTTGGTCTCAGAAATATAAACATTTTCTGCACAAATGGGACGAAATGCCACTTACATGAGCTCCTGTAGAAATGCGTCCGGACGGGACTACATCAAAGCCGACCCCATATGTTCCATATAAAGATAGGAATCTACCTTGAGTTCTCTTTTACTGGCGGCAGAGGTTGGAAGGACAATTGTCTTAGTCAATTTTTAGTTCAATTACATTTTTTTATTGAACAAAAATATTTACAACTTGGACATGTTTTAGTGAACTTTAACGATGAGCCCGGCGGTTGAACAATTGCCTTATACAGATTTTGAATGTGTACATGTGAACTATTTACAATATAGCGATGTCCAATCTTAGCATCGGGGTGTTTAGATTCGTGTTTGTAAAATAGAGTTGGTCGCCGTGGCGTAGTGGGTATAGTACGACGCTTACACGCCGAAAGGTCTAAATTCGATTCCCAGCTCAACACAAATTTTTTGAATTTTTCACGGCACCACCTCTTTCGAACTGCTGACAACACTCAACTGGCTTAGAAAGCTTCTCAAATTTCAACGTTCGACGTCGTTAAAAAACTGTAGATCCCTTCTACTCGTAAGAGAACAGTAGCGCGCACAACACGAGTAGTTGATGAGCAAACTAGGCCCTGGTCCCCCTTTGGACTGTAGCGCCAACAATTATTATTATTAAAAAATGGAGTATTTGCCAGTTCAGCCCCCAGTCGGGAAAAAGTTCCTTCGTTTAACACCTTGTGTGCGTTGAGAAATCTTTGTCTGGTAACTGAACCCCTCAAATTCCTGACGATTGGGCTTGGATGGGTTTCAGTTGCGCCTAAATGCTTCTTGAACAGTTGCCCCAAGAACTGCTGAAGGAGGATGATGAGTGATTTTGTATAGACCTTCTTGTTGCTACATTGTTTCACTCGGTCCTTGTCGAAGTCTTTCTAACTTCAGTAGACTCATATGGTCGTAAGAACGTTTGTCGTGCACTCTTATTCAACTTAAGCTTTGCATCTATAGGCCGAATTAAAATTTTCTCCTTTAGGTGCCTTTAATGGAAACATAACCAAGAATCCCACTCATAACGTATTTATTGAATGAAACAAATGTTCGTCCACCCCTTTTTGTTAACTTCAATTTTCTGCGCCATAGATCAGGACATGGTCCCCAGAGGGATCACGGAATGGATTCCAGATTTCATTTCGGTACTGATATTGCTATTCCTATGCGGGGGTAGATGAAGTCCATAATTATCTCAAACCTCTTGTTGTATATTCTTCAATCAATCAGATTGCTACCCTAATTCAGCAGGTTGCCGTCGTAATCTCACATAAGTAGGGCGCTGCATTTTTATTTCCTTTCATCTGGAGGAAGTTTTAATTCACAACACAGTCAGCATAACACTAATCAATAAGTTCCGGAACGAACCAATAAAAACACATTTTTCGGACAAACGTCGAATTTATTCATCAACATAGTTTCTTTCAAGAGTGATATATTCGTTATTAGGCCAACGCCACTCTAACATTTCAGTAATTTTTTTATAGAACGATTTTTTTTGGCTCAAAATAGGCTTTAGTTTCGGCGATCACCTCCTCATTCGAACCATATTTTCTTCCGGCGAGCATCTTATTGAGGTCTGTTATGAGGTAGAAGTTGCTGAGGGCCAGATCTGGATAATACGGTGGGTGCAGAAGTAATTCAAAGCCCAATTCGTTCAATTTTGCGATAATAGCCAACGACTTGTGACACGGTGCATTATCTTGGTGGAAGAGAATTTATTCTTCTTCATATGTGGCCGTTTTTTTCAATTTCTTCCTCTAAATGCACCAATAATGCCATTTATTATTGGCTGTTGATCCTTTTGCCTTCAAGATATTCAATGAATACCATTTCGTGCGCGCCCTTAAAATACGGATGCCGTAACCTTGTCAGGCGATCTTTGTGTTTTTGGACACTTTGGGCGTTGTTCACCGGCTGCTGTCCACTCCGCTGACTGCCAACTTTACTCTGGAGTGTAATGGTCGATCCATGTTTCATCCATTATGACATACCGATGCAAAAAGTCCTGTTTATTGTGGCGAAACAGCTGCAAACAGCTCTCAGACTCATCGATATGTTTTTTTTTATTTTTTTTTATTTTTAAATGCATTTTTTTATTACTTCGTCATAGTTTTCTTAAATGCTAGACAAAAATACTTAAACACGCTTACGTATCTAATTTTTGATCTTAATTCTAACTTACTGACTTTTCATAAGTACTCTAAGCTAACCTAGGATTATTTTTCCTTCTGCCTTTCGGCCTATTTTAGTTCTCAAATTCAATGTATTTTATAATTGTCTTAATGCCAGCTTCAATTTGTTCCAAGAAAACTTTAAAAACTTGGACATTAAAGTTCTTAAGTTTATTTAATACTAAGACTAAAACCTATAATAAAACTATCTAACTCTACGTTACTAAACGTTACGATACGTTGTTGTTTTTGGTGCATTGTGGGCAAACGCTGCACCCATTTCGAAAACAGCTTTCTCACGGACATATGTTCATACAAAATGGTGTGATATCATTAAGGTGTCAGCTATCTCACGCAATTTTACTTTGCGGTTTTCCAAAATGTTTTTTTGTACTTTTTTAATGTTTTAAAGGGTAACCACCTCAATAGGACTTCCATAGCGTTCAGCATCATTGGGCACTGCACGGCCACGTTTAAAGTCAGCATACCACCGACAAATAATTGTTTTTGAAGGAACACAGTCTCCGTAAAAATTTTCAGGCTTATATGGAGGGTTTTTTCCTCCTGTAGGTCCTTACTTATAACCTATGTTATATTAACAGACACGCGTTTCTTTGGCACCATAAGAGAAAAATAATAATACGTGGGTTATAAAGTTAAATTTAACCTGGAGACCGTCTTTGATTGAGGTGAGACTAGACCGAGTCTCTTAACAGAATTGCAGTGACTAATTTGTTATGAGCTTTCTTTGTGTGTAAGAGGTCTATACTCCGGTTAGATTCAAGAAGGCCGGCAGTCTGTGCAAGTTCCCTGAACAAAAACCCCTGGAAGTAAGTATTTAAAACTATTTCGTTAAAAAATAGACTGCGCTCAAACGAGTGCTTCTGCGAGATTTCTACTCTCCTCTAAACTCCTCCAAACTAAATTGAGTTTCATTCATAGCGCCTCCACAAGGGACCAAACGAAGATCTTGTGTAATGTACAATTGGTTATGAATTATTGTTTTTTGAAAAACAAAACCTTTCGCCAAGACATATAAGGCCCTTGTTCAAACACATAGCCTGCGCCCTTGTCCTAAGACAAGTAAGACTATTCTTATTTCCCTTGACACACCGCATTAGTTTGGTGTCCAGAGGATAAAGGCGTTGAGTTAAGCATATGCAAAGACCGGCCCAAACGTTCGCTAAATGAATCTTAATATAAATGTCTATTTGCTTCAAGTGTTCTCTACGAGGTCTAATGATGATTGACGGTTAACCTCAAATAAGAATGTCAGACACAATCGAACTAGACTAATCCACAAGCTAACTGAGTTGTACCTCATCGACACACGCAGTCTTTGCTCCAATCGAAAAAGGGTCATCTTCGAATTTCTTAGCTGGAAACCCGAAAACCCCCAAAACACTATCAACCGTATCAAATTCTCGAGAAAACTAATGTAAACAGCTCCTCATCGATAACTCTTGTTGAGAAGTCACACCATCGCTGCCATATCTGGCGTTCTCAAAGCTAATCCTCACCGATTTGTGCTAAATTTAGAACGAATACCCACTGCGTATTTCCAAATACGACGACATTACAGAACTTGTCAAGAATTTAAGTCGTAGGCCTCCCGCACACGCAGTTCTGACTTACCCCCTCGAAGATAAGGAAAACTATTGACTTGTCACAAGAAACTTAACGGAAGCACATCTACCAACAGTGTCATGCAAATTGACAACGCCTTGCACGTGAATCACAGTTTCAAAGCGGTTCATGGCCTACACCAACAGATGACTTAACCAGCATCTTGACTAAGCAACTGAATTTGTTTTGCGAATGTGTCACGCTCCGAGTGATAAGACGACACTTTCGACTGACGTACGCACCGCGGATGTGGGTAGCAAAATATTGCACACGCCCTCTTGATTATAGGCTCGAAGACGATGACGAAGTCAAGGCGGAAGTCGTTAATTGAATTAATTTAAATTTTATCTTAGCCATGCATTCCTTCAAGTCTGTTGATAGATTGCAGTCAGCTGGAGTGGTTAATTGGGCGGTTCACCTCTACAAACAGCACCAAACAACACATGCAGCGCGGTTGTTATCGGCTTCGAGCTAATTACCCGGATACGGGTCCTGTCAAATGGGCTCTGCGCCAAAGCACCAATTAAATGCAATCGGCACTGATAGGCGATCCAATGTCCACTCTTTCATTTGTGAACCTTTGGACCTGTCGTTATCGCCGATGAACACTTGGGGTGCTTGTCAGATGGTTGCGCTTGAACGCTTTGAGCGAACCGCGATTTTCAAGGGCAAGTTTTCGCGTAGAAACAGTGTAGAAACTGTTTGCAATGATAACTGTGGGAGCATTAACCTAAACAATTCGGATGGACAACTACAAACAAATGAGAGCACGTTAAGAGAGTGATCATCACTGTCGTTCGCGTGATTAGTGGTATCAGGTGTACTTTGTATGATAACTTGTGTAGTTCTTGGTGTTCGTGGAGATATGCCGTGTTTAGAGATTGTAATCAAAGCAAATTGTAAAACAGAAGTGTTTCAGTCTCTTACAGGGGTTTCTATGAAAGCTATCTAGTGTGAGGCTGTATTAACCGGTTCTTCGCCGTGTTCTCTATCGATAGTGGTTTCGGTATTTTGGAAATTATCATTATTTGCGGCGAGGACTGGACCTTATACCTCTGGCTTGCGGTGTACACTGCGTTTCGAAATAATGCGCAAAATCTCTGTCGGTTAGTTTGTTTTGAGCAATACAGTCAAAGCCAACTAAGGCTCAATCACTTTGGTACCCAAAAGTTACCGGGATAAAGTCACAGCACGGATTCCTTGCATAGAATTGGAGTAACAGATCACCCAAGAAGGCCCGAGACATATAGGGGGCGCCACTAACGAAATTTATTAATGTAATATTAATTTTGTTTTTGTTAGTGGCACCCCCTATATATTCCCCATATAGGGGGCGCCACTAACGAAATTTATTAATGCAATATTAATTTTGTTTTTGTTAGTGGCGCCCCCTATATATCTCGGGGCTTATTGATTGATGTGTTATGTAGATGTCGAAAGAATGAAATGCATCACTCGAGGCAAGGTTTTGTTGTAGTGGCTTGTAGTCAGGGGGCAACCACTGGTTTTGGTTAGCTTCGCCATGCCATTAGGCCAGACATCGGGCTTAATGTATTCATTACGTTGTGATTTACAACATCCCCTCTACCCTTAGTAGTTCAAGGGCATGCAGTCCTCAGTTCAACTTGTGGACCCATTGTGACATTACGTGTATAGTTCTCTTGTTTTAGTCAAAACAACTGAGAGCTAGTTCAGTAGTTGATCAGATGCATCACTCCTTTGTCGCATCACGTGTAGTCGTAGGTAATCAAAAAGCTGTTTTTCTAGGTGTTTCATTCATGCAAATTTACAAATTGACAACGCCTTGAACGTGAATCAAAGTTTCACAGCGGTTTATGGCCTACGCCAACAGATCAGGCTAAACCAGCATCTTGGCCACGCAACTGAGTTTGTTTTGCCGATGTGTCATAACAACATACCGCTCCGAATTATAAGACAACACAACACGTCAATCGACGTATGCATCGCGGTTGTGGCTAACAATATTGTGTATTTCCTTCTACACGAGCTGGAAAGTTGTCGAGAATAAAATAATAATTGTTGGCGCGACAGTCCACAGGGGGACCAAGGCCTAGCTCGCTCATCAACTACTCGTGTTGTGCGAGCTACTGTGCTCTCACGAGTAGAAGGGACCTACAGTTTTTTAGAGACTCCGAACGGCGAAGTTTGAGAAGCTTTCTTAGACAGTTATTACCCTTTGTCAGCAGCTCGAAAGAGGTGGTGCCGTGAAAAATTCGAGGTGTTCAGCCGGGAATTGAACCTAGACCTTTCGGCGTGTGAGAGTCGCACTCTATTCACTACGCCATGGCGGCCACAGTTGTGGAGAATATGGGACGTTAATTTCTGACCCTTACTCTGAAAAAGTCATACTTCAGTTCGTGATGGACAAAATTTTCTTTCTTATAACCTTCTAGACAAGGTTTCCATAAAAACTCTCTGTTCGTCCTTTGGCAACCACCAAACTTTTTAAAACGGTGGGAGGTCGCTTTAATAAGTTTGAAAATCACCCATAAGGCGATCTTAAAACGTTGAAAGTCGGTTTCCTTACAGAATTAGATCAGGCGTCGGCTCTATTATGTTCGTTACATTGTGATCCACAACATCCTGTTCCCCTTTAGTAGTTGAAAAACTTTTCATGCAGCTTCTTAATCCATTAAAGGTTGCTCTCAGCAAAGAAGTAGAGAAGGTAGTAAATAATGTGCGTCACTAGGTGATACAAAACTCTTTAGTTTTCGCTTATGGACGGGAGTGGCTCAAAACACAGAAGTTTAGGGATTTGTTAGATTTGCTTTTTGAATCTTCTATCCAAGGCACTGTTCCATATCTAACTCTGTCAAAGTCCTTTTTTCGAAGGAAGGGCGGACCTTGAATATGTCCGTATTTCGTTCGGTTTTCCTCTGGCCCGTTAAACACTTTATAGTTCAGAATATCATATCAAAGCTAGCTAAGCCACGTCCTTATGTTAAAGACGGGCCATTACCGCCTTCTCACTGAAAGCCTTTTAAATGACACAATTCAGTAGACAGTTTCCACTATTGATTTACGCCATTGAAGCCACACTCCAATCCAACCAACAAAACCGCATTCGTTGAGTCAGTTTCTAACCTTTGGCTGGCTTGTTCGGCCGAAATTGTTTACCTTGGACCTCCGTTACAATTGATGAGTCGTTTGTTTAGCGGTTTATCGAATAGAGCAGCAACTTGACCAAATAGCACCTAACACAACAAATCCACTCAACTAATGCGCTGACAATGGCTGTCAACAAAAGATGGCTAAAAGCAATGTTGTACAAATTCAAATTAAGGGGAGCTGATGTCATGACATGCTCCAAACATTCGAACTCCGGTTTTGGTCGCTTTGCATTTTCACAACGTTTTGGTCACATTCATGCTGATCGGCAAGTCTCAGTGTCAGTGTCACCTGGTCCATTCCTCCCACGAGCAGTCGCCTCAGTGGGTGCTCCAAAACAAAGTTTGCCGCGCCACGTTTGAGCCCACGATCAACCTTCCTTTCCGATCGATTTTTAACCAAAGCGTCCCAATGGCGTCTCATAATCACCAAGAGAAGCGGAAACCAACTGTCTCAAGCTCAACATCGGCAAAAGATCGATTCCGTTAAGCTGTCGTAATGTATGCCAAAATGTCATGGCTGCCATTTTTGTCAGCGAACTTCCGCCATCAAATTTGTGATTGGGACCATCCACCCAACTCATAGTCCCTCCCATTCTCCTTGAACTCAAGCAGTCATGAGGAAATAGACTTCCACCTCTAACTTGAGAATAGCACCGACGTGGATGCCGCTGTTGTTCCTCATTTCAATCGTTAAACTACTGACCCTCGGAGTTCTTCTCATTGCGTGATGACCACTTCCGGCAGTGGCCCAATAGAGAGTGCCGCCTCTGAAGTGGAGACTTCCCGCAAGCTGGAACCCCTCGAACTCAGGCAAGGGTCAAAAGTGTTGATCAGAACAAGAATCGATCAGAAGCCACCGCTGACGTCCCCGCACAAAACGCCAATTTATCAGAAAACCGGTTTTCGCTTGCAGAGCTTGTTCTTCAGATTTATTAACACGGAAGCTGCATAAACAACACAATCTTGAGCGGCTTGACGCTTTCATTCATTACTGGCTTTTCCTAGCACCTGCGTGCAGCCAGTGCGTACGGAATTGGACTTTGCCAAAAGCAAGCCGTTGAACCCTCCGATCGTTGGAATTCTGATTTACATTATTCAGCCACGCTAATGGGCACGCTGTGACCCTGAAGGCACGCAAGCCAGAAATCGAGAGTGGGGCATACGTTCTCAACTGACGACAGTCCGTCTAACCTTCGCCAGGCGAGGAGAGGAACATCTCCTCGATGTTAGTTCCGGAACCCACTTATTTCTCGACAGACACTAATGACAGATCAAATAGAACCCGATGACCGGAGGGAGAAGGGAGACATCTGAGAGGTGACACGTCGTAAAGTTCTGTCAGCGCTGATTACACTGGCAATCGCTGTTACGTCAGTAGAAGCTAGACGGGCACACTTGTGGTTTGTTAAACTGCTGCCGCCGACAAGTGGGCAAAGCTTATACATGCTTGGTGGAGAGCCGTCGAGCGACGGGTGATAGCAGGCTTGGTGCGAAATAAACTTTCCAACCATCATTATCGAGGCAATTAACGGGCGATTCGCGACGCGATAAGAATTCCTAATTTCAGGTGCGATCATGATTCTGAAGAGGCGGATTTTTTGAGCAAAAAAGAATGCACGAAGAAAGTGAGATGGGGCCTTGCGATATGACCGAAGGCGGCGGCGAGAGAGGGAGGTGGTGATTGGAATGCGCTGATAGAACAGGAAATTCAAGAATTGCAAATTAAGTGCCGAATGGGAGATCTTCAGTTGCGGTTGGGCTGATTATGTTTTGAAATGGCAAATTGATGAGGGGGTCAGCGTGCTTGGAAGAATCAAATGCTACAGGTGCGGGCAAATTCATTCATCAAGACTTAATCGGTTGCAATTAATTTTCTCAATGTTCAAATCAAACATAGTTACTAAAAGTTGGTATTATATAGTTCAATACACTAATATACGATATAGTGAGTAGAGTGCGAGGCACATGTGCAGATGGTCTAGGTTCGATTCCCGGCTGAACACCTCGAATTTTTCACCACACCACCTCTGTCGAGCTGCTGACAACACTCCAAGAGTAAAAACTGCTTACCAAAACTTCGCCGTTAAAAGTCGGCAAAAAATTGTAGGTCCCTTCTACTCGCGAGAGAACAGTAGCGCTCACAACACGAGCAGTTGATGAGCAAGCTAGGCTCTGGTCCGCCAGCGGACTGTTGCGCCATACAATTATGCTTCAAGAATGAACCCGACCTAACATTCAGCATCCCGGTTGCTTGGAGGTTGCAGATCAATTTAATTCCAATTGCGGAAGATGGCACTGGCAATAGGGGTCATATAGCGAGCGGTTTCATACATTATTTTATGATAGCAGGACGAAGTTCTATCAGCCTTTACGCTGATAGCATTTGGAGGAAAAGATCCAACGAACGAGTGAAGACCCTTCAACAGAATAGAGGTAAGTCAACAGACTACAGATATTGCGCTTAGAAAAGCTATCCCCAGGAGCGTACAACTTCTGTCAGCCGCGAAAAAGGAAAGATGTCATTCAAGGTAACTTATTACAGACAGTGCTGTATATGTACGAAGCACTTTTGCCACTCTGATTGAGGTATCTCCAAAACATGCATTCTGAACGCATCAACCGCTTCTTCAGGTGTCGAAAAACGTTGACCTCTCATTTTAAATTGTACGTACGGAAATAAAAAGAAGTCATTCGGGGCCAAGTCAGGACTATACGGCGGATGACTCGTTAAATCGATGTTTTGAGTGCTCAAAATGCAGTTGTTTGAGCCGATGTGTGAGAGCTCGCATTGTCGTGGGGAAGAGTGATCCGTCTTCGGCGGTTGGTTTTCCTGATTTCTTGGAAGACAACTGGCAAACAAATGGTTGTGTACCACTCAGAATTGACTGTTCTGGGTTGTTCTAGTGGTACGATTGCGACATGTCCAGTTTTTCTGAAAAAAAAACAGGCGACCATTTGCTTGGAAGTGCTTCGTGCGCGAGAAACTTTTGTTGGATTTGGCTCATTTTGAAACACCCATATGGTCGACTGCATTTAACTTTCGGGCTAATACTCGTAAATCAACGATTCATCATCTGTTACGATGTCATAGGCGTGTTTCGAAGCACCGCGATTGTATTTTTGAGCATTTATTTGGACCAACCGACACGAGCCGTTTTTTGAGCGATTGACAAATTGTGTGGGATCCAACGCGAACAAATTTTTTGACGGTCAAATGTTCATGCAATATTGAATGTATGCTGGTCCCACTAATGCCTTATAATAAAAATAATAATTGTTGGCGCTACATTCCAGAGGGGGACCAGGGCCTAGCTTGCTCATCAACTACTCGTGTTGTGCGCGCTATTGTTCTCTCACGAGTAGAAGGGACCTACAGTTTTTTGCCGACTCCGGACGGCGAAATTTGAGAAGCTTTCATAGACAGTTATTACTCTTTGAGTGTTGTCAGCAGCTCGAAAGAGGTGGTGCCGTGAAAAATTCGAAAAATTGGTGTTGAGCTGGGGGTTGAACCAAGACCCTTCGGCGTGTGAGCGTCGCACTCTACCCACTACGCCACGGCGACCACTAATGCCTAAGGTTGTCTCAATCTCACGACAGGTTACATGACGATCTTGCAATATCAGTTGGCGCACAACATCAATGGTTCCCGGAACAACAATTGATTTCGGATGAACTTCACGAAATTCGTTTTAGAGTGAACTACGACTTCGGTTGAATTCACCATACCATCGATATACACGAGTCCTTGGTGGAGCTTCATCGCCAAAAATTGAATTAAGTTCACCGATGCACTGTTATCGAGTTAATTCACGTCGAAAGTTGTACAAAATAATCGCACGAAAATTTTCACGATTTAATATCATGTTTTGGGCAAGATGAATCTTTTAAGTTACTGTAAACAACACAAGTAGTGCTCGTATGTCAAAACGAGTACATATAACCTCAAAATTGTCAAACTTCACGATAAAGCTGGCAGTTGCCAGATTGCAACACTAGAGTTGCCCAATCCCGAACTATAAAAGGCAACCTTCGTATGCCCTAGACTTCAATGTCACCTTTGTTGGAGGTTGGGAAACACTGCGCTACAGCACTCAGACTCGAAAACTAATTCATTTTACTAAGAGACGGTAACCTCCATTTTTAAAGGAGTTCATTGGTCTTCGAAGGAAAACTAGCAAGCGTTCAATTCCCACCACGTCAGCGCCAAACAGCCTTCACCTGATACGAGCAAGGGCGAGACAGAGAGGAAATGCTTTTAATTGTCTTCACCTTTTCCACAGGCGTCGCATTGTGTGCCATTACTAAGCCCAAACAGACATTATTGCTCAGCGAAAGTGAAGTGTCCCGTTTGTACGCCGACAACTCGTCTGCACCTTTTTCTGTCTAGAGATAACAAAAAAACTGCAAATTTCCAGCTGACATTCAGGGGAATTCACTTGGTCAGCCTGAAGAAGAGAAACATTCTGGGACTTTACATATTCATTTTAACAAAATTGAAAAATCAACCGACGATATTTCATGCAGTACGTATAGCTTTATCAGTTTTGGGAGTGCCTTAACAAGTTCACCATTCATGCAATTTTTCTGGTTGACATTGTGAGATCCTTGTGTTTTTGTGTCTTGCTATTATTCAATATAAAGAGTGATTTCTTAGCTATTATCTTTTTGGCCACACTGGTTTAAACAGCTGACGCACGTTTCGTGTTTTGTTTCACTGTCAAACATCTTCAGTTTGGTCTATAATTTAACCATGAATCGTCTTGCGAACGAACAACGCTTGCAAATTATTGAATTTTCTTATCAAATGCGTGCTCCGTTAAGAAAGTTCATCGCGCGCTTCTTCCAATTTATGGTCAAAAATGGACGAAGCTCATTTTTGGCTCAATGGGTACATAAATAAGCAGAATTGTCGATTTTATAGTGAATATTAGCCAGATGCATTGCAAGAGCTACCACTGCAGAAAAGGTCACAGTTTGGTGCGGTTTATGGGCTGGTGACATAATTGGACCGTACTTCTTCAAAGATGATGCCAATCGTAACGCAACTGTGAATGGTGAGCGCTACCGTGAGATGATATCCAACTTTTTTTTGCCCAAAATGCAAGAGCTTGACTTGCATGACATGTGGTTTCAACAAGACGGTGCCATATGCCACACAGCATGCACAACAATGGACTTATTGAGAGGCGAGTTCGTTGAAAATTTTATTTCACATTCGCGACCGGTCAATTGGACGCATAGATCGTGCGATTTAACGCCTTTAGACTACTTTTTGTGGGGCTATGTTAAGGTTCATGTCTGTACAGACAAGCCCGCTTCAATTGCGCATTGGAAGACAACATTGAAGCATTTATTCGTGAGATACCGGCCGAAATGTTGGAAAGTGTAATGTTGAAAGTGTTGTATGCCACAATTGGACCAAGCGGACAAAGCAGTCAAGGTCAATATTTGCATGAAATAATCTTCAAACATTAAATTATTTGAACCGTACTATCGACTCAACTAAAGATATTATGCAATTTTATGTGTGTTTTTGTGAAAAACTTTCCTTTAGATTTTAAAAATTTACCCTTTAATTCAATTCAGTATAATTTATTACGCATTGGGCCATTAAATGTAAGGCGAAAACTGGTTACCGCCCTCATCCTTCCACGTATAACATACGCCGAGATTGTTTTCGGTAAAGTTGGCCCTCTGTCCCAACGGAAGGTGCAGATAGCGCTTAATGATGCTATTAAGTACACTTATAGCTTACGCAGATTGGATCGTGTATCCGAATATAATAAATGTTAGTTAGGAACTTTTCTCGATCACGACCTGGATGCTAGAAATTTAATGGTTTTGCATAATATTATTGTGAACAAAACACCATTTTATCAATATAATAAACTCATATTGCTCGATCTGTCAGAACACATGCTCTAATACCATCTCGTCACCTCTACACCAACTCGTCGCGTCTCTTTTTCATCTATGCTATCAAACTCTGGAACTCATTACCAACAAATATAATAATAATAATAATTGTTGGCGCGACAGTCCACAGGGGGACCAGGGACTAGCTCGCTCATCAACTACTCGTGTTGTGCGCGCTACTGTTCTCTCACGAGTGGAAGGGACCTACAGTTTTTTGCCGACTCCGAACAGCGACGTTTGAGAAATTTTCTTAGACAGTCAGTCAGCAGCTCAAAAGAGGTAGTGCCGTGAAAAATTCGAGGTGTTCAGCTGGGAATCGAACCTAAGCCCTTCGGCGTGTGAGCGTCGCACTCTACCCACTACGCCACGGCGGCCACAAGACGGCTATGTCAACTTAAATTCTGCAGTTAAATCAACAACCTTGACCCGTTTCCAGCACGCCGTGCGCCCTATCCCTTGTGAATTCTGTCAACTTGCAAACTTTCTAAGTCGTAAGGGTTTGCAACTTTTTCAGGCTAAGGAAAATGGAATTTGCTGAAGTGATGTTGAAGCTTACAAGTCTGGCACTTACCTACCAGCTAACCTAGGACATCGATACGTTTCAAATGCTTGCGACTCTCTTTAACATGCGCAGCTCCGCTACGTACTCGTATGTTTTTCATAAGCACGCACCGCAATTTATGACCAATGGCTGTCTGCCAGGTGTACGATATATTCTGCATTCGACATGAGAACTGTGTAAGTGCCAAACTTCCTTATGTCTCTCAGCAATTGAATTGACTGTTAATTTGTTTCTGAAAGAATGATTTAACGGCGATGTGTGCCAAACAAGGCAAATGACTTCGCAGGGTTTTGGTAAAAACCGAAACAAATACTCAATAGTGAGTTAGAGTCAGTGTAGATGAGATGAGAGATTTCAGAACTGTGCCTGTATGACAATCCAAGAATAAATTAACCTTTCGCAGAGAGGGTTAAGAAAGTCAGAGGTCCAGGCTCTGAGAGTAAGACTGAGCTAGAGCTGCTTCTTTGAGACAATAGAGAACTTCGTCTACCTCGATTCCGCCGTAAATATGGACAACCACCACCAGTTGGGAGTGCTGATATGAGTCATTCTAATTGCATCATTGAAAGAGCCACTTCCTCTCTTTCTTGAGCTCGGGTGCTGCATATCTAAGGTCCTCGTGATCATTCGCATAATGCCAGCCAAGTGGAGTTTGTGAAAATGTTTGTCAACAATTTGATGGATTCTTATCGGTGTGTTTTCAAGGCAGGGAAGTACTGAATAGACCAGATCTTCACTACACGGCAGACCCGGAAAAGACTCAAGAAGAAGAGAGCGACCTTCACCATCTTTTCGTCGATTTTAAGACCGCATTTGACAGTGTACATAGGGACGAGCTATACAGTGCCATGTCTAGTATTGGTTTTTCTACCAATCTCGTCAGACTGATTCCTGTATAATGGCGCAGTCAAAAGGGTCTCCTTTCTTGAGGACCGGGCAAAAGACGCAGAGATTCCACTCATCGGGCATGCTTTCCTCCGACCATATCTTACAGATAAGCTGGTGCATGCGTCCAACCAGGTCATCTCCAGCTGCTTTAAATAGTTCTGCGGGCAGTCCGTCCGCTCCAGCAGCTTTGTTCGACTTCAGCTTGGATATTGCTATCCTCACCTCGTCTAAGTCGGGGGACGGAATGCTTGTCTATCATCGTCTAAGTTGAGTGGAACATTCTGCCTAACTGCGGGATTTGGTCTAACAGTCTGCAGAAATGATACTTCCAGATTCTCAGCACAGACTGCGACTCTACTACGAGTTGTCCGTTTTGGTCCCGGCAGGCTTTGGTCCGAACCTTGTATCCTCCAGATAGCTGTTTTACTTATCGGTAAAACTTTCGGACTTCATTTCTGCCATAACAACTTTCCATTTCCTCGACCGCGCGCTTCTCATTCTCCTTCTTTTTCCTTCTGAGCACCGGCTTCTCTTCCCTTCTTCTCTGTTCGTAGAGCTAACTTCTATCGTCGTTCAATTCAGCGTTGCCTTAAAGGCGTTTTGTTTGGCTATCTATATACGCTTCCCTGGAAACGTCGTCAAGCCATGGTTTTCTTCTGTGTGGTGACGTGAAACACAGCACATCAGTGGCAGCTTCTATGATGGCTTCTTGACAACGTTTCCAGTCTTCTTCTTTGGTTTGTGCAGGCAGCGGCGAGTTTCAGGGATACTCCGTCGGCAAAGTTTCCAGCGATCAGTTAACATTGTAGCTTTCTGACGTCAAACTGTATTGGCCTGTCTCGACTCCGTTGCGATCTCCATATCCGGGTTCTTACCTTGGCTAAAACAAAGTGATGATCCGAGTCGATGTTGGCACCTTGGAAGGTTCGAACCTTGCGAGTATTGGAGAAGCGTCTGACGTCGATCGCAAAGTGATCAATCTGATTGACAGTGGATTGATCAGGGGATCGCCAGGTTCCTTTGTGGATGTTCAGGTTGGGAACCGTGTGCCAGCCACAAAGAGACTTCGTCCCGAGTTGAAGTTCAACAGCCTGGGCCTGTTTCCGGATATGTTGTCGTGCTGTCTGGGTTTCCAATGACTCCAGCAAAGATGTCCTCCTTTCTCAGCTGAGCGTTGAAATCTCCTAGAACGATCTTGGCGTCGTAGCTGGGGCATCGATCGTATGTTCTTTCTAAGAGATCACAGGAGTCGTCCTTGGTATTGTCATCCTTGTCCTCTGTCGAGACGTGATCGCAAATTAGGCGGATGTTCCTGAATTGAGTCTTGATGCGGATTGTAATGAGGCGTTCGCTGACGGGGCCGTTGCGGTTTCTGCACCGTGAGAGGAAAAAAATGGACAGGAGAACATTAAGTACAATCAAAAACTTCAAGGAATTCTTTGAGTCACACTTTTGCAACAATTATCTTTTTCCTGTCACAAAGCTCATTTGTCTTGAGCTCAACTAATAATAAAATTCTTATTCTTGCACAGGCTAAAGAGTGAAAAATGTTTCTGCTTGTTCCAAATCTGAGCTGAGATCACACTTGCAAGTGTGAAAGTAAGACTCAAATCCTAAAGTTGATAAAAACAGGCGACAACAGTAGCATCATCCAAACACTAACTTGGGAAATATGATCTTAAGGTCTACTTTTCATTTTACTCTGTTGTTTGTTGTTCGACTAAATGGCTAATTGAATGCCATGAAAGTCACACACTCACTCAGAAGAAACTCCGCAATCATATAATCTCCATGCACTCCCAATGCACTGACGTCAAATCTATTTATGAACCATTAACGAGCTATTATAGATTTTCCATAATCCGTCAGCAAATTTCAAGAATTCAAACTGCAAACGTCTACTCATCCCACTGGTGTCAGATTGCAGAAGATATTAGCAGAACGGTGCTAATTCCTGGAAAGGAACTTGGGCCATCCGCCGGACATGTGTTACGTAACTGCTATTCATGTCCTCAGTCTCTGTAATATCTGGGGGCGATTCACGTTTCTGGGAACGTGTTGGACACCCTCTGGGTGAATGATTCTATGAATGAATGCTGCGGGGAGTGCATGTCTATTGGACTTGGAAGACGGTAATTGTGGACTCATCTCGTTAGGGGTTCCTTGTTACTTAGACTTGTGAAATTTCACGGATTGAGTAAGTCTGATTAAGGCTCCCATTAGCAAATAAATATTGAAACAATACCCAGCCGATGACGCAGGTGTTCAGTTTGGCATGTCAGTTGTTCATCGTGATGTGGCACTTTTAATTGTGATCTGTAGGCATTTTGACGTGTGCATTCAGTGATCGGCCTGAAAAGAAGAAAAGTTTGTCCACACATGGGATTGGGAACTTGACTCATTTTGTATGGAAATACCTTTTTCGAGTTGCTGACAAACTTCAAGGAGCAAATACTGTGAAAGTATATCCAAAATTGCGACTAAAAGCTGGTTCCCTTTTATGATACTTTCTAAATGGACGTTCTTGAGTCTATACTCCATTGTAACCTAAATTTGGTACAATTTCCTAATTTTTGGAAAGATTATCAGGCACTACTGCGACTAGGAGCCCACATCATAGGCAGTCGCTTCATAGGCGCAAGCAGTCAGGTAACTGATCCAAGTAAAAATAGGGCAGTGACAAGTGGTGTGGTGGGCAGTGTCAGCGCTCTTTTTATTTAATTTTGTTGTTAAGCTGTATGATTTTATGTGTTTTCGAATGTACAGATGTGGGATATGGTTTTATGTGACCACCTGCCTTTATGGCTTATAGCATGGGTTCTATTTTCCTAAGAGTCATAGATAACCCAAGACTAAACACAAGCCTACGTTTCCCAACTCCACACTGAGACAGGATAGTCCAATAAACGCATTGCCTATTTTTTGGGTAAACAAGCAACTAGACAAGTCAGCACACTACACTATCCTCGACTTTACCCGCTATGTTAGGTGGTGAACCACAGCCACCACAAAACTCCCACAAGGGGGCCTACCGCACGGTCAGGCTGGGACCGAAGTTCCATGGGCTCCCGTGGCACCAGAATAAAGCCCCTGGTCAAGCCGTCACCACCAGCCAGGTTCCCTCAAAGCCTGGGTCTGTTAGCCGCCATCAGACCAGAGATGGTCTTTTCTTCATCAGTGTTTCCGTTGTCACTATAAACAGTGATGCGAATGTGATTTTGGGAATGTACGAAAGTTGCCTTTTATATTTCGGGATTGGGCAACCCCTTATGTTGCAATCTGCCAACTGCCAGCTCTATCGTAAAGTTTCACATTTTTGAGGGTATACGTACTCAGCACGTTTCGAAATACGAGCGTTATTCGTGTTGTCTACGGTAACTTAAAAGATTCATCTCGCCCCAAAAATGGAATTAAATCGTGAAAATGTTCGTGCAATTATTTTTTAAAACTTTTGACGTGGATTAACTCAACAAAAGTGCATCGATGAACTTAATTCAATTTTTGGCGATGAAGCTCCATCAAGGACCAGTGTTTATCGATGGTATGGTGAATTCAACCGAGGTCGTAGTTCACTCCAAGACAAATTTCGTGAAGGTCGTCTAAAATCAGTTGTTATTCGGGAAACCATTGACGCTGTGCGCCAACTGATATTGCAAGATCGACATGTGACCTATCGTGAGATTGAGACAACCGTAGGCACGAGTGGGATCAGCGTACATTTAGAATTGCATGAACATTTGACCGTCAAAAAAATTTGTTCGCTTTGGGTCCCCCACAATTTGTCAATCGCTCTAAAAAAGGCTTGTGTTGATTGGTCGAAAGAAATGCTCTAAAAATACGATCACGGTGTTTCGAAATACGTCTGTGACATCGTGACAGGTGATGAATGGTGGGTTTACGCGTATGAGCCCGAAAGCAAACAGCAGTTGACTGAATGTGTGTTTCAAATGGAGCCAAATCCAACAAAAGTTGCTCGCGCACGAAGCACTTCCAAATAGTCGCCTGTTTTTTCCGAAAAAACTGGACATGTAGCAACCGTTCCACTAGAGCGACTCAGACGCAGGTACACAACCATTTGCTTGCCAGTTGTCTTCTAAGAAATCAGTAAGACCAACCGCCGAAGACGGATCACTCTTCATTACGACAATGCGAGCTCTCACTCATCGGCTCAAGCAATTGCATTTTGAGCACTCAAAACATCGATATGACGAGTCATCCGCCGTATAGTCCTGACTTGGCACCGAATGACTTCTTTTTATTCCCGTACGTAAAAAAAAAAATGAGTCGAAAAAGTACACCTGAAGAAGCGGTTGATGCGTTCAGAATGCATGTTTTGGAGATACCTCAATCAGAGTGGCAAAAGTGCTTTGACAATTGGTTCAAGGGCATGCAAAAGTGAATAAATCTTAATGGGGAATATCTTGAAAACAATAAATCCATTTTCGATTTAATATTATTATATATTTGTTTTTGTTCTTTAAACCCGAAATATAAAAGGTTCCCTCGTCAAGTGACCCAGTTGTTCGCCTCTCTGGTATCTGTTCTTTGAGTGGATTTGGAGCTTGATTGTGTAAACTGTGACCAAGCAAGGAATAGCCAAATTCGGAGATTTCTTAGAAAGAAGAAAATATCAGGATGAGTTCTTTCATGGGTATTGTAGCTTGGGCGGTTGCGAAAAACGTTTCAAATTCGAAATCAAAGTTAAAATCAAAATTCAAAGAAACGTAAGCAGGAGGGAAGGAATGTCTGAAAATGAAAAAAATCTTGGTCAAACATTCGTTAAGAAAATATTCCGAAAAATGACACAGTACAATTTTCAACGACGGCACTGAATGGTAAATGAAGAATAAAAATATGTGACAGTTTCTTCTTGAGCTTGGCAATATTTGCAGTTGTCGCGGAATTAAATTTGATAAAACCTTTGAGTTCATGAACTCTTGGGAATGAAGAACTGCAGGTCGATTAATGAAAAACTATACGAGAAGCGTTCGGGTGAAGCTGTGGATATATATATATATAAATTTACTTATTTACCAAGTAATACTATTATTTTAGTGCATTCATTTAAAATTTTATAAAAATGTGATTATTAATTCGCGTTTTATATCTAGTTAAACAGAACCATAATGGCAACTGAGACGATTATGGTGAAAATTGATCATCGCGCTGTAATTAAATTTCTCACTAAGTAAGGAAAAAGTCAAAAAACTGTTCATGAAGATATATTGGCTGTTTACCAGGGTTCTGCACCTTCAACTGTGCAAAAGTGATCAAGTGAGTTCAAGAGAGGCAGAGAGAGCATTGAAGACGACCCCCGCTCTGGCGCCCCGGCTACTGCTTGTACAGAAGAAAGCATCAAGGTAGTCGACGATGCTCGAATAAAGGTAATGACTGAGATCACCAAGCTTTCAACTGGGACCATTCACACCAATCTTCATGACCATCTCAACCTTTCAAATGTCAGTGCAAGGTGGGTGCCACGAATGCTCACAGCGCCTCAGAAAAAAGTCAGAATCGCATGCTGTAGAGAGCTCTAGGAGATGTGTAGTGAGAGCGCGGACCATTTTATGGATCGAATTGTTACTGGAAACGAAACATGTTTTCAGCACTATGACCCTGAAAGCAAACAAGAGACCATGCACTGGCATAAAAAAAGAACAGACCCCCCGAAGAATTTCAAAGTCACTACGTCTGCCGGGAAGGCCACAGGTTTTTTTTTGGACTCAAAAGGAATCTCACTCATTGAGTAAAAACAAAAAGGTGAAACCACCAGCGCCACATCCTGCGCTTTTACTTTGCATAATTTGCGGGAGGAAATTAAAATAAAAAGACGGGGTAAACTCACAGCGAGTGTGTTGCTTCTGCATGACAACGCTCATGATCTACGGTGCGATTTTCCAAGGCAGCTGCGCGAGATTGTGGTTGCGAAGAAATTCAACACCCACCCTATAGTCCCGACCTTGCCCCTAGTGATTATTTCCTATTTCCGGATTTGAAAAAATTTCTTTGTAGAAAAAGATTTTCGGATGATGAAGAACTCAAGTCGGCAATAAATGGGTGTTTTTCAGGGAAAGAGGAAATTTATTTCTTTGAAGGCTTAAAAAAAGTTATCTCAAGATGTAGCAAATGCATTGATGTTAGGGGGATTATATTGACAGATAAAAACAATTTAAATTGAATTCGCATTTTCCTTCACACCGATACCGCGAATATATTGAACGCCCCTCGTATTATATATTCCATAAAGCAAACCATAGCTGTGGATGTACTATGGTTAGCTCTGAACCCAAACTGTGTCTCATATAATAGGTTATTAAGGGACAGATGTTTAAGAAGCTGCTTGGCTATACGTTTCTTTAATACTTTTGAAAAACACAGAAGAATACTATTAATAATTGTTGGTGCGACCGTCCACAGGGTGACCAGGGCCTAGCTTGCTCATCACCTACTCGCGTTGTGCGCGCGTGTTCTCTCACGAGTGGAAGGAACCTACAGTTTTTTACCGACTCCGAACGGTGAAATTTGAGAAGCTTTCTTAGACAGTTATTACTCTTTGAGTGTTGTCAGCAGTTTGAAAGAGGTGGTGCCGTGAAAATATTTTCGAGGTGCTCAGACGGGAATCGAACCTAGACCCTTTGGCGTGTGAGCGTCACACTAAACCCACTACGCCACGGCGGCCATACGCATTGATGTTAGGGGAGATAACATTTAACAATAAAAACAACTTGACAATTGAATTCGCATTTTCCTTCATATCACGGAAAATAAAAAACATACGACTATTATTCAAAAAGAAGACAACGGATGGATTTGGAATAGACAGCGACATCTACGTCCTAGACAGGACTTGAATTTTATGTGTACCTAAGATATATTAGAGAATTTTTTTTTCTATTTAAGAGCTGCGTTCATTCTACGTCATACAAGAAAAGAAGGACTGAATTATTGTCTTGGGCATTTTAATTCACCGTCTGTTTAATCTGTCAGTAAACTCTGCCTTGGTGATCGCCGCAAATAATGTCCACGGGCAAAAGGCTTCTAAGGAATGAACGACTATGGAATAATTGTTTGAAGAGCCGAAAGTATTTGATTTGGGAGTTTTTTTTTTTCAATATTTGTGTATCCGACTTACCTTCATTTAACAACAATGACGATAATGCAATGTTTTCATATGCTCTCTCTTCTTTGGATATGCAAATGGCACTCATACGGGGGATGCCTTTTATATTTCAGGATTAGAGAATAAAAACAAATATTAATCATCGAAAACAGCTTTATTGTTTTTCAAGAACCAATTGTCGAGGCACTTTTGCCACTCTGATTTAGGTATCTCCAACACATGCATTTTGAACGTATCAACTGCTTCTTCAGGTGTCGAAAAACGTTGACCTCTCATATTAGTTTTAACGTACGGAAATAAAAAGAAGTCATTCGGTGCCAAGTGAGGACTATACGGCGGATGGCTCATCAAATCGATGTTTTGAGTGCTCAAAAATGTAGTTGTGTGAGCCGATGTGTAAGAGCTCGCATTGTCGTGGTGAATGGGGATCCGTCTTCGGCGGTTGGTTTTCCTGATTTCTTGGAACTTCTGGCAAACAAATGGTTATAAACCACTCAGAATTGACTGTTCTGCGTTGTTCTACTCGTAGTGGTTCGGTTGCGTTATATCTAGTCCAGGAGCATTTCTTTCAACCAATCGACAC
The DNA here is from genome assembly GCA_955652365.1 of Eristalinus aeneus. NCBI lineage: Eukaryota > Metazoa > Arthropoda > Insecta > Diptera > Syrphidae > Eristalinus > Eristalinus aeneus. The sequence continues at coordinate 5,974,675 of OY019133.1, forward strand.
GAGCCTTGTTTTGAGCGATTGACAAATTGTGTGGAATCCAACGTAAATAATTTTTTTTACGGTCAAATGTTCATTGTTCATTGCAATATTGAATGTACAACTAATGCCCATTGTCTCAATCTCACAATAGGTCACATGATGATCTTGCAATATCAGTTGGCGCACAGCATCAATGGTTTCCAGAAAAACAACTGATTTTGGACGACCTTTACAAAATTCGTCTTCGTCTACGACCTCGGTTGAATTCACCATACCATCGATAAATACTGATGGAGCTTCATGGCCAAAAATTGAGTTAAGTTCAGTTCGTTTCCTGTATGCAACACCTCACATTACCAGTCCTTCGAAGCAGCTGACGACACTCAAGCAGTACTCACTCAGTACTCCATGAAAAAGCTTCTTAAATCTTATCGTTCAAAGTTGGCAAAAAGATGTAGTAGTCTCTAGTCTCTAGTCTCTGGACCCTTGAGGACTGTTGTGTTGTTACAAAGAAATGAAGAAGGTGTATGGTAAGGCATAGAGCCACTGTTTGCATTTTCAACGCGTTCGTCATCCTTTTCTGTCTGTACGCGTTTCATTTTCGCTGATCCAGATCAGAAAAGAGTCTCTAGTCTTTTCGAGAGAAAAGTTTTGCGTGCGAGTTTTGGCCCTGTTTGCGTTGATGGCATCTGGAGGAGAAGATTTAATGACGAACTCTATGGGTTGTACAGCGACATGCGTCTGGTCAAGCGTCTACGGATACAACGCTTGAGATGGCTAGGTTGTGTAGAGCGTATGGACACCACTGCTCCGGCCGAAAAGTCTTTGAATCCGTGCCATTGGGACAACGCAACAGAGGACGAACTAGACTAAAGAGGCGCACACAAGTGGAGAAGGACCTAACCAACTTGGAGTTCGCAACTGGAGACAGCTGGCGAAAGATCGTGCTGGCTGGAGAGGCATGTTGGTTGAGGCCCAGGTCCACCCCGGACTGTAGCGTCACAAGAAGCAGAAGAAGTTATTTGTTCTTAAATTAATTAAAGTAGTTATGTAAAGTTTGTTTTTAAAGTCAGTGTTTTCATTTTTGACTGCGCCAACTACCGAGGGTTTAGTCTCCTGAACATCGCATACAAGATCCTCTCTGCCGTATTGTGTGAGCGTCTGAAACCGCTTGTCCATGACCTGATAGGTCCCTGTCAGTGTGGTTTCAGAACAGGGAAGTCCACAATAGACCAGATCTTCACATTACGGCAGATTCTGAAAAACACCCAAGAAATGCAAATTGACACTTACCACCTATTCGTCGATTTCAAGGCCGCATATGACAGTGTGCATAGAGACGAGCTATACAGTGCCATGTCGAGTTTTGGCATTCCTACCAAACTCGTCAGATTGTGTAGGATGACGATGAAGAACTCTCGCTGCTCTGTCAAGGTCGGTACCGAACTCACCGAGACCTTCAATGTCAAAAAAGGTTTTAGACAAGGCGACGCACTGTCATGTGACTTCTTGAACATCATCCTCGAGAAGATCGTGCGTAACTCACAAGTCAACACCAGAGGCACAATCTTCCAGAAGTCAGTTGAATTACCCGAAAAGTCTTTGAATCCGAGCCATTGGGACAACGAAATAGAGGACGTCCTAGACTAAAGTGGCGCACACAAGTGGAGAAGGACCTCAACCAACTTGGAGTTCGCAACTGGAGACAGCTGGCGAAAGATCGTGCTGGCTGGAGAGGCATGTTGGTTGAGGCCCAAGTCCACCCTGGACTGTAGCGCCACAAGAAGCAGAAGAAGATCAGAAAAGACGAAGAATTTATCGCTGTCGTCGATACTATTTAAGCGGACAGATGATGTCGTCGTTACTATTTTGGCGGATAGATGGAGTTCCAATAAGTTAGAATGTGGCAGACAACCACATCAACGGTCCGGCCAACCAGTGCAGCTGAGCATACTGAACGGCAACGGCACACTCAGCAGCACATCGCAGTACGTGAACTAACCCAACGGCACATAACCCACGCGAGCATATCCTTCCACGCAAAATAACATCTGCGATCGCGGTCCGTACGTCGTTGGGTAAACAACCCAACGAACCCAACGGTGCCCGCGACGCACAAGAGAATATCCTTCGCATCCCGCCAACGCCGAGGGATGCAACGTGGGCATGTGCCTACGGAGCAATAAAAGGAATGGGTTGGGTCACACAAAAGACACTCGCAATTAGAAAGTCACACGGATCGTAACTAGCAGTGGGATAGTGACACTGATCAATACTTACATTGAAATCGCCGATGATAACTTATCTAAATAAAATATTGTATACATAAATCGACTCCTCGCGTTTTAATTAACTCCAAGTAGGACATACTTTTGGCAACGAGCTACAAGAAGTTCGCTTCTGATTGGTTGACGAATGAAAAGAGGCTATCAATAACTTATCGAACTTTTGGAGTAACTTATCGAGCCTTTGAAGTAACTTATACTTACTATTCAACGGCCAGCCAGCAAACAGAAAGGATTACCAAGAAAGGAGTACAAATTCTAAACATCGCCATCGGATCGCCATCGCTCTTGTTCGCCATCGCCGTCGCCAAAAACACATCAACTAAGTTATTTGTTCCTGAATTAAATAAAGTAGTTTTGTAAAGTTTGTTTTCAAAGCCAGTGTTTTCATTGTCCGAACAATTGCGAAATCCTGCCAAACGGGGACTCGAAAGATTCAGGTTCGGTTGATCCGACAACAAAAAAAAACATCCTTCATGTAAAAATTACGTTTATTCAATTCATTCATTTTCTATTATAAACCGATTTGTTTCCCTTGTTAGCCTATAAGTCAAATTATGATAGTTGTGATAATATGTGATATTTAGTCCAGTTTCAGGGAGAAGCTCATTGGATTGTCACGCAAGGCGGCACCGCACTACGTCCGTCTATAATGCAACATCTACGAGTCTACGGGAACGACTAGCTAAATTGAACATTGGTGGGTTAAGGTTTCGTTTGTAAATTCGCTGAGAGTTCGCTAAGGGGTTCAGGATGACGGGAATCTCCACAACTACAAAAAGGATCTAGACAAACAAATAAAACACTACAAAAAACCATTCGCTTTATATATCAACTAAATGAATGTTTATTTCATGTATCAATTTTCAGCTTGAATTCTTATTTGTTTGTTTGAAAATTTTTCAAAATTTTGTTTTTACTTTATTATCACTTCACAATGCGTGTGTTGTAGATTCGACTTTAAGAATAGTGTGAGTAGTTAGTATGCTGTAGATAGTAGTTTATGTTTTTTGTTTTTTGTTTTTTGAATAGATCACTTAATCACTACGAAAAAATCATTATGCTTCGCTTAAATATTTGAACTAATCAAAGAGAACAAACGTAAAAACTGATTTCGCTAATCTACAACAGAAAATATGGAAAGTGAGATATGCTGCGATAAACGACAATAACAATAATGGGACAAGGAAACTAAGTTTTACACAAAAGACTGTTGGTTACATAAATTTGGCGTTAACTTAAGTTAAATCGTTCCTATGCCTGCGCATGTGTACCGTGCGCGAATAAATAAACACAACTCAGTTAACAATATACGTACGACTACACGACTAGTGGATGGATCTATATATATATGTATAAATATTTCGATTTAAACGAACAAATCAAATGAAACAAACTCTAAACAAAATTATGTACTAGTGGTGGTTTCTTGTTTAAAACAAAGTGATATACGTTTTAGCTAAATTAATTAGGACACCTTAGGATGGAGAAGATATGACAATAGAGGAGGATACAGGTGACATAACGGCTGGATGTGCTACACATTCCATCAATGACTACGTTGTATACTAAGTTTACGTTCTTCAAATGCGCTCTGCTTAACTTCATTAAAATGTATTTGAGAGTATCTGCTGCGACGTTTCGTTAATTTCATCTACGATTCCGTATCTATATGTATAGTATGTATGCATGTATAATAACATCTTGTTCGACTCAGTGGAATGACTGTATATGTATCTGCAGTGTATTTTCGACGTGTAAAGGGCAGTTTAAATTCACTTTCGACTGTATCTGGTCTGTGGATAAAATATTGCACAATATTTGCTGAGATAAGACAAACGACGACGAATAGAAAAACAATTGTGTGCTTATTCTTTGGTCTGGCTCTTAATTAATGCATCCCTCGTCCTCGTTGAGGCCATTTAATTCGACGCTTTGGTATTCGAGACTACGCTTGAGGTCTTCAATTGTGTTGAGTATTAATTGCTGTTTGGTGCTGAGATTCGATGAGACACTGGTCGGTTCATCGTCGTCCAGTATTGAGTGCTGTTCATCGTTGAATGGTGACTGGTCGATGTCTTGACTGGAGCTTTTCATTGAAATCGAACTTTGGCGCTCGCGGCGAATGTTGTTGATTTTGTCCAGAATTGCCTGCTTTGGAATTTCTGTGAATGAAAAGGTTTGAGACTTGGATTAGTTTAAGGTATCTATTTTAACGAAAACTTGTGTAAGTGGTGAGGTTGCCGAAGTTGGAGGAATAGTACTATTTTGACACGGAGTTCAAAAAAAAAAAAATTAAGCAAATGTAGAGGAAGTCGATTCTAAAATGCTGTACAATTGGAAATATGAACCGTGTTGGACTAAACTATGGCTCGTTTTAAATGTGGGATCTTGAGCTTTATTTTGTTCGATGTCCCTGTAGAGCTCGTTTAATTCTTAAAGAGTTATTTATGTTTATAAATGAGTGAAAATTCGTAAAATTCGTTTTTTTTTCATAGAAATGTTGAGAGGCATCACAGGTTAATGTGTGCTGAGCCCTTGGTAATACACTGTCAGCAATTTTTGCTCTCCTCTCCTCTTACTAACATGATCCAAAATTTGAAATTCAAAAAAAGCCAAAAGTTCTTGGACTTTTTTGAAACTTTTTGGAACACCAAATACTTCCTAGCAACTTCAGCAAATTGCCTGTGAAGATGAATATTTTAAAAAATAAAAAAATTAAAAAAAAATAGACTTAAAACCTCGCCAAACAAGGGAAATACTTTCGTTGATGAAATCAGAAAAGGATCCTTGGAGGCACTCTTTGGATCCGAACAAGCTCTGTTGAAACTTTTTGGAACACCAAATACTTTCGTTGATGAAATCAGAGAAGGATCCTTGAAGGCACTCTTTGGATCCGAACAAGCTCTGTTGATACTTTTTGGAACACCAATTACTTCCTAGCAACTTCAGCAAATTGAAAATCAGAAAAGGATCCTTGGAGGCACTCTTTGGATCCGAACAAGCTCTGCTGAAACTTTTTGGAACACCAAATACTTTCGTTGATGAAATCAGAGAAGGATCCTTGGAGGCATTCTTTGGATTCGAACAAGCTCTGTTGATACTTTTTGGAACACCAATTACTTCCTAGCGACTTCAGCAAATTGAAAATCAGAAAAGGATCCTTGGAGGCACTCTTTGGATCCGAACAAGCTCTGTTGAAACTTTTTGGAACACCAAATACTTTCGTTGATGAAATCAGAGAAGGATCCTTGGAGGCACTCTTTGGATCCGAACAAGCTCTGTTGAAACTTTTTGGAACACCAAATACTTCCTAGCAACTTCAGCAAATTGCCTGGGGTTTTCCGAACTTAAAACCTCACAGATCAAGGGAAAGACTATCGATGGTGAACTTAGAAAAAGGCAGGCGCTGTTGACCACCCCGTTATAGTCTTTTGAGAACAGATCATCAGATCAGAGGGAAGCCAGTGTAAGTTCCCAAACTTGTGTACGAAATCTAACGGGAGAAAAGACGACTTCTTGGTGCACAAGGAAGTCCGCACACCTTCGCTAAATGCCTTAGAAGGTGAGGGCTTAGTAATCACGCCTGTGATATGGACGATAAGGACGTTAAGACGTCAGAACGCTTCCTCAAACACAGTTCCGATCCTTTGAGAATGTAGTGACAAAACGTTTGCGAAATAAGAACTCCTTAAACTTCAGCCTAAATCCCTTCTCACCAACTCACCAGAATCCAAGTCCAAGCTCTTCTTGATCCTCTCGAACGATGAGCTCCCGCGGTAGACTTTTCTCTTCAGCGGCTCACTCTGAGGGCAGTAGTTGCTGCTCATGCTGTTCGTGGTGCCGCCGAACGACTTGAAGGACATCAGTGAGGGCTTGACGTTGCGATTCGTGTAGTCCGACTCATTGTAGATTGTGATCTTCTGAATTTCCGGCAGACAGTTCCTGTTGTCGTCGGCCTCGGTCGTGTGGGAAGTCTTCAGGCTGCGAGATCTTCGGCTGAAGCTCTGCATCATGGACGAGTTTGAATTCTCGTCGGTGTCCGAGTCCGAGACGATTTGCTGCTCTTTCTTTGGAGACTGACTGCGGAAGCGTCTGCGACTGCTCGAAGGCGAGGCTGAGCGGCTCTTGATGGCGCGTCCATTCAGCTGGAGTTGCGGCGACCGCGGCGGTGGGTCTGGAATGCTGCTCCGACGCGGTGGCACCTCTGGCGGGGCGTTCTGGTTGATGAAGTTGGTGATGTGAGTTTTGCGCGGACTAAGGCGACTGGCTTTGGGACTGTTTGGTGCCGAACTGGTCTCGTACTTGAGGGTCTCAAGGCGTTTGTTGAAGGCATCGTTGTCGTTGCTCTTGGCCTCCAAGGACTTCTGCTGCTGCTTCAGGAGTTCTCGCTTGATGTCGGCCTCGCACTGCTTAAGCATTTCGACGCGCTTATTTGCCAGGGGATTGCAGATCCTGCGAGGACTTGCCACCGGAGTTTCTCGAGGGATGCTGTCGCAAAAGAATATGTTTGAGTGTGTGTGGAGAGGGTTGAAGAGGGGAGGCGACTCACCTCAAAGCACTGGTTTTCATAGAGACGAGTATTGTCTCCGCCTCGTGGATGAGCTGGCGATACTTCACATCGGCTTCTAGGTCGGCGCGGAGCAGAGCCTTCTCACTGTCGGCAATGGCTATGAACTTGCTTCGAATGGCGTGCACTTCCGTGAATGTCAACGAACTGCACCGAGTGGTCAGCGATGACATGGTGGAGGTTCTGAAAGGATTCGGAATGGAATCATACTTGCAGGGGATGCGGCGTGAACTCACCTCTTGCTGTCGGCGGACTGGTTGCGCCTGAGACAGACTGGAGTTCCACCCAGGCTCCGGGATTCCCTGGAGCTCCTCAGTGGCGACCCGCGTCCCTTGCTCTCAGTGCTCTTCTTCCTGGTCTTCATCAGGCGCTTCTTCCTCTTCGCACCGTCCTCATTGGGGTAGGTCTTCATGTGGCGTTGACGAGAAGCCCTTCGCGGCAGCTGGTACGAGGTGACGGCCGCCGCTTCCTGTGCCGATGTCAAAGTGTCGATGAAGTCGATGTCCAACATGTCATCCGTGTCGCACTCGTCGCCGGCATCTTGTCCCGTGTCAAGGTCCGAGGCACAATCCGTCGGATCAGAGTCACTACTGAAAAGTGGAAAGAACGTGTTGGCCAGCCGCTGCCAGAAGGATTCCAACGTACCTTAAAATATCAGTCTCTTTCTCGTAGACATAGCTCTCGTCGAACTTGCCCATCATTTCGTTCAGCGTGGCGTCCTCGTCGCTGTCCTGGTGGTGATGCGAGCCCGCCGGCAGGGAGTGCATCTCGGAGCGGCACGACGAAGTCAGCAGCTCGCCGAACTGCTTCTTCCGGCGGATGGTATTCGGTGAGTATGTCCTTTGAAGGTTCTCTACTTCAGTCGAGGAACTGGATGTCTCCGACGTCGACTCATCAGAGGTTTTCTCATTTTTCCTGCAACGACACATGGCGTGTGACACAAAGAACCACTCGATAGGGGTAATGAGGCGCTTTCGTTATCCTTACTCGTTTTTGTCGCTTGCGCCTGCCTCGCTGCTCGATTTGATGCCCGACGACGAGGAGCTGGCGTCAAGTTCCATTTTCTTTGCCGCCAGGAATGCCTGCGTGGTCGCGATGGTAGTGCCGGAGGAGGAGGTGTCTGTTGTCGAGTACCAGGGATTCGTTCGGATGCGGCAACGCTGGCGAGGCGATGGTGCTGAAAAGTTGAAGTGCCCATAGAAAGGACAATTAAATTTCTCAACTCTCTAAATGGGTGATGGGCTTGGGTGGTGACTTGGGGTGGCGGATAAGAAGTGAATTAACGTATAATGGATTTTCTTTCGGGAAGGGTAATGCGAGGAGAATGAAGGGGCAAGGGGAGGCAATTATTACATTCAAAACCCTTGAGTGTTGGAATGACGATGGTGTTCCGCAGCGGCAGTGGACTGTGACTTCCCACGTTGACTTTCTGCTGCTGCGCCTGCTGCTGGTGATGGGTCTGCTGTTGCTGTTGCTGGTGGTGCTGCTGTTCGAAGTGCTTCGCCTGGTTCTGGAAGAACTCCGGGTCGGGGATGCCGAAGCCAGGAATTTTGCTCTGTCCCGAGTCGAACGATTCCGTCCGGCGATGGTTGTTGTTGTTGGGCTGGAGGGGCGAAAATGTTGCAAATGAGTGGAATTTATGCAATGACCACATAATTTATGTTCTTACCAGAGGGTCCTGCGGCGACATCTCCTCGATTTTATTAAGTCCGAACTTGTAGCGCTGCGCCTCTATGGCCAGGGTGTTGACGCTCTTCGGGAAGTAGTGAGTGCCGGTGCGCATGTTGATGTAGTACTCCGGCGGTGTGTACGTGGCCCCTGCAAATGGATCGGAATCGTCACTGTCTCTGCCCCAGTAACCCACTAAACACAAGCCCATCCTAGGGGCGCTGGTCGGGATGAAGGACAGGTGAATAAATGAATACCGTTGGCGGTGTATCGATTACCGGCACAGCAGGTGTGTGCTTCGGTTGGCAGATTTCACATCCCTAGAGCGAGGTTTCTCTTTAATGACAAAGCCACAGGCGTCACGGTTTTACGTCGGACTGACTGGAGCACGGCGCGCCACTCTCTTGCGACCGGGGTTTGTTGTACGTTGAAAATCGATACAGCAGCGTGCCACGGATGAATGCACTTGGAGAGACAACTCGACAGTTGTACCGACGCTGTCAACTGCTGCGGATGAGTTAATGCTTTGCGGTAACCAAACTGCTGCAACCGCCAGTCGCGTTGTGCAAATGCGAAATGGGAAAATGTTGCAAAGGTCGCTCTGGCGCACAGTCGCTGGGAATTGTTTGCGGTGGGAAGATGCAAATTGGAGGCAGTTTCTGATGCTTACGAGGTCAATCGTTGGGAAGAAAGGAATGCAAGTTGACGCGATGGGTGTGATTCTGTGCGGCGAGGTGACCTATTTTTGCGAACATCAAAGTGTGAAGGGACTGGTGAAGGTGACGTCGATATCGAGAGCCAATAGCAAACGCACAGGCTTCCCAGAAACTAGTCATTCCACATTAAAGGCGTCTCGCCTTAAAGAGACACTCATCTCACTCTCAACAGGTGCACTAGGAGTGCAAAAAAAGGAAATGAGAAAGAATCCCAAGGAGAGGAGAAACAAAATGTATTTCATCACAACAATGCACAGATTTTCCGGTCTAAGCACCCCATCACGGGATGCGGAGCTGAAACTGTAGCTGCAGCTGGAACTGAGGAGACTCATTAAACTTTTACGGATCCACACAGAACAGGGGAGAGAGTGGAAATGGGCGGAGAGTGCACACTTGAGAACTGCTGAAACGTGCCTGCTGGCGACTGGAAAATAATTAAAGACACAAGCACCTCGGGCTACAAACACTTCATTGCTCTCATTGTGCGGACCCTTCAGAGTCATAAGACATTAACCCCCTAGCGGCGGCGAACGAAAGGCGAAAGCACAGTCCGAGCGCCAAGTTCGGAGTTTTCAGATTTCTTTTCAGTCTGCTTTTCGTTGTAAAACTTGAAACTTTTCATATCGCTTACGCTCGAGATGCTAAATGTAACAAGGGCGAGTAACAGACAAGAAACGCAGCCCACCAGAACCAGAAATATGGAATTAATTGCACTCCCGCGTCAAAAGTTGCCTCTTCAAGGGTTATCCGCACGTACAATGCAGCACAAAAAACGAGCATCGTCGGAATTAAAATTGCAAATTTTAAGGACCTCCGGGTTGTCTGTGTGTGCAGCAAGGACGACTTTCGAGCGCGGATGACACTAATGTTGCCATCCCCGCCATGAATCGCATTATTCGGCGCATAAACATGCAAATGGCTGTTGGCATCTAATTAATCGCCGAGATTAAGTGGAGACGCGGCAGTGGATCAATGACTTGTGCTGGGAGTACGCCACTGCCGCCGTCGTCTTGTTTGATGGCCCCTCAGTGCAACTTGGCTGGATTATGCGTAATCATGGGCGGAAAGTTGCCAGCAGACTGCTGAACTCGGTGCTGTGCTGGGGGACAGGTCTGTGGTGGGGAAACTTTAACATTGACTTGGATAATGTGCTTCGGAAGTTTTGGGCAATTATTTTGACGCGCTGGAGGTATGCTCAGATTTATCATGTCTGGAGGGATTCTGCCAGGGGTGCAATTTAATTTCCGGAAATTTGCTTTACGTTGGCCGACGTTGGCGGTGGACAGAAATGAGGTGAAGAAGATCGACTTGGGAGATGAACAGCTCGGGTGGGGAATGTAGTGAGACAAAAACAATGGTCGGGACGTTCTCGGAAATAATGTCAAAGAGGGAGCTTAGGATCTCCTCGGAGAGGGTCTCGGAAACAGTGTCAACGAGGGTGTTTAGGATCTCCTCCGTGGATGGTTGTATCCGAGGGATGAGGCGAGGAACAGGACTGCCGCGAAGCTTGAATTTCCCTTTTTTTGCGGTGAATTCGTTCCGATTGGTTGCTACATTAAGCTGGCTTGTGTTTATTAAGTTCAAAATGCGCTCTTCGGGACAGGGTGAATATAAGGTTGTCAAATATCCGCCTTTTTTTCTTTTGAATTTTCTAGCTAAGTACAAGCGCTACAGAGCTCGTATCCGGCAGCACTATACATTATTTGAAAGGTCTTGACATAACCTACAAAACGACACCATGCATGATAAGATGCGGATATTGCGTTCAACAGCTATAGACGTGCAAACATTGAGTTCACTAAAGCCGAAATTTGAGCTATTTTAAAGTTTTCCTTCGGTAAAAGCAAATCCACTAGAGAAACATTCGTTTCTCATCCGACGGAAGACCTGTGACGAGGAATGCCGATCGAATCATGGAAATTATCGAGTTAGACCGGCATGTGGCATCTCGTGACATCGCCCAGGAAATGGGAGTTAGTCCCCAAACGATTCTAAATCATCTGCAGAAGGCTGGATACAAAAAAGCTTGATGTTTGGGTGCCGCATGATTTGACGCGAAAAAACCTTCTGGACCGAATCAACGCCTGCAATATGCTACCGAAACGAAACTCGACCCATTTTTGAAGCGGATGGTGACTGGCGACGAAAAATGGATCACATACTACGATATCCAGCGAAAACGGTCGTGGTTGAAGGCCGGTGAATCGTCCCAAACAGTGGCCAAGCCGGGATTGATGGCCTGGATGGTTTTGCTGTGTGTTTGGTGGGATTGAAGGGAATCATCCACTATGAGCTGCTTCCATATGGCGAGACGCTCAATTCTACCATCTACTGCGAACAACTGGACCGCTTGAAGCAGGTAATCGACCAGAAGCGTCCAGGGTGTAGTGTTCCACCAGGACAACGCCAGACCACACACTTCGTTGATGACTCGTCAGATGCTGCGGGAGCTCTGATGGCAGGTTTTATCGCATCCACCATATAGCCCTAATATAGTGCCAAGTGATTACCACCTGTTCTTGTCCATGGCGAACGCCCTTGGTGGTGTGAAGTTGAAGTCAAGAGGGGTTTGTGAAAAGTGGCTATCCGAGTTCTTCGCAAATAAGGAGCGGGCTTCGATGACTTGGGTATTATGATGTTGCCGTCTAGGTGGAGTCAAATTATCGAACAAAACGGCGTATATTTGAACTTAATCCGATCATTGTAACACTTTTTATGAAGCACTGAAAAAGCGGATATATATACGAAAATATACCTTATATGTTAACGCCACAAGCGTCATGTCGCGGGCTTCTTTGCCATCAGGTTGGGGAGGTACTTTAAGGCTCCTCATACCTTAAGGTACTAAAAATAAGACATGTTCTCTATTTCAGCCGTTTATACTCCGTAGTGAACTGCACGTTCCATCCTCGCGCAATGAAAACAAGAAAGCATGTAAAAATTGTTTAAAAAGAATCAATGCTGCAGCTTGTCAATCTTTTGATGTAGTAGTGTAGTTTAGGGAAACACTGCACTGGAGCACTCGAAAACTAGTCCATTGTACTACAACTTGCATTTCAATAATTTATTGGTCTTCCGAATAAAAAGCAGCAGCAAGCGCTTCGGTGACAAAAAGCCTAGATTTGGAGCTCCCACCACATGGGCGCAAAACAGCTGCCACCTCATCTGAGCAAAGGCAGGACATTGACAAAGGAAGTGCTCAACAATGGTTTCATCTTCTCTTCGTTGGCGTCGTATAGGGTGCCCCCAGAAAGCTCTTTTTCTTCTTCTTTTTGTGGCGCTGCAGTCCGGGGTAGACTTTGGCCTCAACCAACATGTCTCTCCAGCCAGCACAATATTTCGCCCGCACAATCTTTTCCAGTTGCGCACTGCAAGTTGGTTGAGGTCCTTCTCCACTTGTGTGCGCCACCTTGGCCTAGGCCGTCCTCTGTTGCGTTGTCCCAATGGCTCTGATTCGAAGACTATTCGGTCCGGAGCAGTGGCGTCCATACGCTCTATATTGCCTAGTCATCTAAAGCGTTGAATCTGAAGACAAAGTGGCTGCCGTGGCGTAGTGGGTAGAGTGCGACGCTCACACGCCGAAGGGTCTAGGTTCGATTCCTAGCTCAACACACATTTTTCGAATTCTTCACGGCACCACCTCTATCGAGTTGCTGACAACACTCAAAGAGTAATAACTGTTTAAGAGAGCTTCTCAAATTTCGCCGTTCAAAGTCGGCAAAAAAACTGTAGGTCCCTTCTACTCGTGAGAGAACAGTAGCGCTCACAACACGAGTAGTTGATGAGCAAGCTAGGTCTTGGTCCCTCTGTGGACTGTTGCGCCAAACAATGATTATTATCCGAAGACGTTTGACCCATGCTGCTGTAGTTTGTCAATTTCGTGTTTTTGTTTTTTTTGATGTTGGGAAACACTACACTGGACTCGAAAACTATTCCAATATACCTGCCAGGCAGTGATCTATATAGCCGAAAATTCTTGGTCTTCCTGAAGAATAACAGCAAGTGCTTTTGGGATAAAGAACCTAGGTTTGCAGCTTCCATCACATCAGAGCGAAACACCGCCACCTTATCCGGGTAAAAGCAGTACCTTGACAAAGGAATGCTCTGCAGTGTCTTCACCTTCTCTACAGGCATCGTATAGGGTGCCATCACTAAGCTCAAGCACACTTAAGTGATTAGCGAAGACTCCTTTTGTAGTCTGCAGTCTTTCCTATCTAGAGCTGACAGAAAATTCGCAGTGTTGGGGACCCTACACATGGTCAGACTTCAGCCTGAACAGTCAAAACGTCTCTGATTGTGCCGTCGGGAGACCCAACCGTTGACGGCAGCCCTAAACAAGGACACGGTCAGTACGAAGCTGAGTTCGGGCCCCGTGAATGCCTTTTGGATCATTGCCCCGCAATTGCATTGGCAATCTTATTCCCCATGAAAATCGTTAGCGGCTTGAGTAAGGCCTTAAGCATGGCTTGGCCGTAACTGCAGGCGCAAACACTTTGCCTCTTCCACCTATTCTTCAGACTCTAGACCCTTACCATTAGAAACGCAAAAGTTTCTGCTTAGAGGACTGACGCAAAGTTACCTTAAGAGGCGTGAAGTCTTATGTTGTCTTTTCTGACGTAGACCCCAGCATCAGATTCCTCTATCGTCTTAGAGTCGTCTCTAAAAATCAGCGTTCATACTCTTCCTGTCTCAATTTCTGGCCAGATCGAATCCTGGACACAGGGAAGTCGACTTTGTATAAACGATGCAGCTGAATTGTTGGTATCCTCACATCACGCGATGCATATCCATAAGACTAGCGTCATAGACGGTGCGGTGCATGAAGTCATCAAAGCTCCAGTGCGAGTTGAACCAAGGACCATTTCTCCTTAGTCGGGGGATCGCCTTCACTGTGCATCCCATGATGTGGATGTCAAGGGTCATCCTTCCATTACTGATTTATTGATGAAAGACCCACCTACCAGTGGAGCATATCTTCTTAAATCAATCCACAGAGTGAAGTCCACTTCCATTTAGTCAAATCTTGCCAAAACAGGTATTGCGTGAAACAAATAAAGAGCACCGGAGATATTGGGCTCCCCGGTGGTACTCCATCGGATTCCCTTCAAAAACTTGTTGCAAAGTAATTGGGGATGATCCATGTAATCTTCCCTGAATTGATATCTTCCAAATTTACAGATTTGTTGCCATGTTTCTGTTGCGCCCTACTATACACCTCAATGTGAGGGTCCACTGCCCACTCAACATGCCAACAGTCGCATCTGAAGGGCTCATTTCCAAGTCCCCTTCAGGCTTTCGCCAGAGGACCTATTAAGCCACTCCTTCAGACTGTTGCCCTCCTCTCTGGTAATTTCATTCGAAATCCCCTAACAAGTGGTCAAATGCTAAAATGCTCGGTCAGCAACCGAAAACCCTCCCCAACACCATATCCGGCGTAAGAGTGGATAAAACTTTATTTGAATTCACTCACCTGGCGAGGTCCCATCGGTGGAGTATCCAGTCGAGTAGGCACTCTCCGGCGACGACAAGCTATTCATGACGTGACCCATTGGATGGCTCGCCGGTCCATTTGCCATCATTCCGTTTCCGACCGGTGGTTGTGGGTGCGGGCCACCACCCCCGTTGTAACGCCCTGACCGCAACATCTGACGATTCGCCTCGTATCCGTTGCGTAACACCACATTAGAATTGACACAAACACCCGCCGCCTGCTGTGGATGATGCTGTTGCGGCTGTTGCTCGCTGACGTGACAAGCGCTTGCATTGCTCGAATTGTTGTTGTTGCTAGGAACCCTCTCGTCCAGATCACCACTAACTGCGTACGCCACGTTCGCATTTAGGCTGTCATAGGAGCCCAACTGCTGTGGCTGCTGCGATGAACTGTAGTTGTCTCCGGTCATTTTCGATGGGAGCAATTTGCCGTAGCGTGCTGTCGCCTCGGTCGACTTCCGCCCGCCTCCGTTGTGGTAGGCCGACGTGTCCTTCTGCTCCAAAATGTACTCTTGCCTGTGGTGCGGAAAGTGATGCTGATTCTGATTCTGATTGGGATGTGGTTGGTGCTGGTTGTTGTTGTTCTGCGTGTTGTGGATGATTTCTTCGTAGTGTCCATTGGAACATCCCCGTTGGTAGCTCGGCGAGCACCTCTGCTTTGACTGTTCCGCTGATGCTGCCGCTGCTGCTGCTGCTGCTGTGGTGGGATGAATTTGCGACGCCGAATGCTTGGCATTCGCCGCGGCCGTATTCCCGGCGGACTTGCGTCGAAACATGCTGCTTGGCGAAAGTGTTTTCGTTCGCTTTCCTTGATACTGCTGCTGCTGCTGCTGAAACTGTTGATGCTGCTGTGGTAACTCTTTGACGCCGTGGTCGGTTATGGCGCTGCAACTGCCGCCCCCGCCACTGATGTTATTTCTTTGCTGTGGACCTTTTGACGATGCCGCTGACAGTGTCTGAGCCTTCACACTTGAGTGCTGGACATAGAGAAAGTTATCAGATTTCGGCGACATGGTTGAGTCCTCACTCGGCGACTGCCATCCAAAGCGACTTGTGGTCTGAAAGAAATGTAAAAACATCAACATTCAGTGGAAGCGTCATGACAACGAGTAAAGGGGCGAGGTTTGAGGGATGCGGACAAAGTGCGTTCGCCCCCAATCGGCTTAGGTAGACCACATGCCTTTGACGCAGCCAAAAGGCAACGAACCCACTCGCTCGGGGTCGGATTAAACACAGGTATCAAGCTGTGCCCTGGGTTAACCTGAGCAATATCGTGGCAGGGGTGATGTGGCATCCGACGATTTGAATGAGATTACTTTGCTGTTGACATCCCTTCCGCATGGCAACCCCATTCTCCCTACAAAGCACTGGTGCTCCCTCCCCAGCAACAACAAACACACATGCACACACACAAACACACACACACACACACACACACACACACACACACACACCTCATTCCACCTACAACGAAGGCAGCGGCGAAACAAACGTGCAAACTCAGACACAAATAAATTCACTCCGATTGTCGTTTCCATTTCCGGAATTCTTTTTGTGTCATTATTCCTCCGTTTGTTGGCGTCCTCTGTGTGTGCCGTTCTTATTCAGGGCACGAATGCCAGGTTTTGTAGCATCTTTGTGTGCTTCTTTTTGTTTTTGGGTCTTTCTTCTCTGTATTCAAAACCCGGGATTAGTGCGGATTACTGGTTTGCTGCATGTGTAGTTCATTTCATTTGTTTTTATTTATTTTCCGGGGTTTTGTTTCGCGTGGGGACGAGTTGGACTGGTAACCCTCAACCCCGGTGGGAGGGAGAGGAGGAGAACTACTCACAGGCACCGGCTGGTGGGTCACAGGAGTGGATGGTTAGTGGGAATCTGAAAGGATTCACAGGGCGGTGAATTTAAATGAAAACACCAGAAGGATTTTGTGGAAATAATTAAAAAGGAAGACTGGGCTTTTCGAGGACTACGTTGGCATGGTGAGATGCAAATTTATTGACGGTCCAGCGGCGATTGCTGTTGCAATTAACGTGGGCGCAACGAGATGGGCAGGCTTTCGTTTCTTGTTTTACTTTAGGAGTGTGCGGGTGTGAAATTAAGAGGACTAGAGTGTCCTTTAAGTCCGAGAGGGAGTGAATGGACATTTCAAGAAAATGTGCAAACGATTGCCTTTGACCTTAAACAAACAAACTTATGGGATTGAGGGAGAGACAAGTACAATCATTAATAAGATCAAGAAACGTCTGCCCTCTTTTGTGTGTCATGAGACAAAACTCTACTTGTTGTCTTAGTTGGAAGAAAGCTTGAAGCTGTGGTTTGAACTCATCGTCGACTGCAAAAAAATAAGCATGATCTTGAATTAAAAGCAAATGCCAGCTGGTGTACATTTAGCTCACCTTCCTTTGTAAATCCTTTAAAAATCGGATACGAATAACACTCTGTAGCTCTGTATGTGCTGATGACGGAATAGTTGCCTTTGCTGATAGATTACTGTTCCCTCACTTAGAGGAGGTGAATATGGCAATATCGAAGCTGAAGTCGAACAAAGCTGCTAGAGTAGACGGACTGCCAGAGCGTCGACGGACGTCATCAGAGCGAAACATCGCCATTTTATCTGCGAAAAGCAGAACATTGACAAAGGAAGTGTTCTTCAAAGTGTTTACCTTCTCTACAGGCGTCGTATAGAGTGCCGTCAGTAAGCTCAAGCTAATTTAAGTGCTTGGCGAAGGCGAAGAGCTCCGTTCGCAATCTGCAGTAGTTCCTATCTTCGGATTACAGAACAGCCGCGGATTTCTTGCCGATGTTAGGAACCATGCACTTGGTGAGACTTCAGTCTGGATACTCAAGCCGTCTCCTGTTGATCTGTTGGAAGACCGAATCGTCGACGGAAGCCCTAATCAAGGACTCGGTCAATCCGAAGGTGCATTCAGGACCCGTGAATTCCTTTTTTGGTCTTGCCTGGCAAGTTCATCGGCAATCTCATTCCCCATGATCCGGAGATGTCCCGGACCCAAACAAATGTTGTCTGCCGACCAAATTTAGAGAGGACTTGTATTTCTATACATCACTTGGAAATGGACAGACGGACTATCCGAAGAACTATTTAAAGCAGCTGGACATGTACGGGTTGGGCGCATGCACGAGCTCATCTGTAAGGTATGGCTGGATGAAAACCTGCCCGATGAGTGGAATCTCAGCGTCGTTTACCCGGTCCACAAGAAAGGAGACCCCTTTGTCTGCACCATTTACCAACGGATTTGTCTTCTTAACTTCGCATACAAGATACTCTCTGTCGTATTGTGAGAGCGTCTGAAACCTTTTGTTCACAACTTGATAGGTCCCTTTTAGTGTGGTTTCAGACTAGGGAAGTCTGCGATGGACCAGAACTTCACATTACGGCAGATCCTGGAAAAAAACCCAAGAAGTGCAAATCGACAGCCACCACTTCTTCGTCGATTTTAAGGCCGAGTATGTCAGGTGGCGCCGTAGCGTGGTGGGTACAGTGCGACGCTCACACGCTCAAGGGTCTCGGTTAGATTCTCGGCTGAACACCTCGAATTTTTCACGGCACCACCTCATCCAAGCTGCTGACAACACTCAGAGAGTAATAACTGTTTAAGAAAGCTTCTCAAATTTCGCCGTTCGGAGTCGGCGAAAAACAGTAATTCCCTTCTACTCGTGAGAGAACAGTAGCGCGCATAACACGAGTAGTTGATGAGCTAGCTAGGCCCTGATTCCTTTGTGAACTGTCGCGCCAATAATTATTATTATATTATATCAGTGTCCATAGGGGTGAGCTATACAGTGCCATGTCTAGTTTTGGCATTCCTACCAAACTCGTCAAATTGTGTAGGATGAAGATGGAGAACTCTCGCCGCTCCGTCAAAGTCGGTAACGAACTCATCGAAACTTTCGAATCAAAAAAGATTTTAGACAAGGCGACGCACTGTCATTTGACTTCTGCAACATCATCCTCGAGAAGTTCGTACGTAACTCACAAGTCAACACCAGAGGCACGATCGAACGAATTGAAGTCAGTTCAATTGCTAGTTTACGTTGATGACCTTGACATGATTGGACGAACACAGCGAGCCGTCAATGAGGCGTTTGCTGGAATTGAAGCGGAAGCGGCTAAAATGGGTCTGGTGGTTAATGAGGGCAAAACAAGGTAGATGCCATCATCAAGAAAGGACACACAATATCGACGTCGCGGACAGAGCGTCACACTACTTAGCAGAAACTTCAAAGTAATCAAGGACTTCGTCTACCTCGGCTCCGCTGTAAACAGGAACAACAGAATAAGTACCGAAATCAAACGCAGAATCACTCTTGCCAATCGCTGTTTCTTTGAGCTCAAGAGGCAATTGAGTAATAAGACCTCTCTCCAAGGAGTAAGCTCGCCTTATATAACAGCTTGATCATCCCAGACCTACTCTATGGCTCGGAAGCCTGGACGTTGCTAAAAGCGGACGAGGAAGCCCTTAGTCTTTTCGAGAGAAAAGTTTTGCGTAAAATTTTTGATCATGTTTACGTTTATGGCTTAGGAGGAGAAGATTTAGCGACGAGGTCTATGGTTTGTACAGCGACATGCACCTGCTTAAACGTCATCGGATACAACGCTTAAGATGGCCAGGCCATGTATAGTGTATGAACACCATTGCACCGGCCCGAAAAACAATTTGTCAATAGCTCAAAAAAAGCTCGTGTCGATTGGTCGAAAGAAATGCTCCAAAAATACGATCGCGATGCTTCGAAACACGTCTATAACATCGTGCAAAGTGATGGATCGTGGATTTACGCGCATGAGCCCGAAGGTAAACGTATAGGTGTCTCAAATTGAGCCAAATCCAACTAAAGTTGCTCGCGCACGAAGCACTTCCAAACAAATGGTCGCCTGGAAAAACTGGACATGTCGCAATCGTACCACTAGAACAACGCAGAACAGTCAATTCCAATTCTGAGTGGTACACAACCATTTGTTTGCCAGTTGTCTTCCAAGAAATCAGGAAAACCAACCGCCGAAGACGGACCACTCTTCACCACGACAATGCGGGCTCTCACACATCGGCTCAAACAACTGCATTTTTGAGCACTCAAAACATCTATTTGATGAGTCATCCGCCGTATACTACTGACTTGTCACCGTATGACTTATTTTTATTCCCGTACGTAAAAAATAAAATGAGAGGTCAATGTTTTTCGACACCTGAAGAAGCGGTTGATGCGTTCAGAATGCATGTCTTGGAGATACTTCAGTCAGAGTGGCAAAAGTGCTTCGACAATTGGTTCAAGCGCATGCAAGAGTCTATAGATCTTAATGGGGAATATTTTGAAAAATAATAAAGGTATTTTCGATGTTTAATATTTGTGTTTGTTCTCTAATCCCGAAATATAAAAGGCAATCCTCGTATTGATAAGGAGCGTGAGTACGGACGAGGCGTGAGTTCGGACGAAGCGTGAGTTCGGACGAAGCGTGAGTTCGGACGAAGCGTGAGTTCGGACGAAGCGTGAGTTCGGACGAAGCGTGAGTTCGGACGAAGCGTGAGTTCGGACGAAGCGTGAGTTCGGACGAAGCGTGAGTTCAGACGAAGCGTGAGTTCGGACGAAGCGTGAGCTCGGACGAAGCGTGAGTTCGGACGAAGCGTGAGTTCGGACGAAGCGTGAGTTCGGACGAAGCGTGAGTTCGGACGAAGCGTGAGTTCGGACGAAGCGTGAGTTCGGACGAAGCGTGAGCTCGGACGAAGCGTAAGTTCGGATGAAGTGTGAGTTCGTGGGGTCGTTATGAGATCCTCAAAATCTTGGATCGGAAACACGGGTGACAGTTTTTTAATTTTCCTACTATATAAGTAAACAGCAAAAATGTGGGCATATAGAAGGCAACGCGCGGTGGTTTACATACCGTCGAGTAGCATCAGATATTCTTAGAATATCAAATTTCTAGAAAGATAGCAAATTAAGGCTAAGGTAGGTGCTTGAATGATATATCATAAGTTGCGTTAACAACTCACAGATTAGGGTTTCGTTTGCATATGCGTGCTTATATTTTTTCTGCACTTTGTCAAGTTTTTCAACTAAGACTTCATTACACACATGTCTATGAATGGACTGACAATATTAAGCTCGATACATGCATGCTTAGAATAAGGGCGTATTAATTTTTTATGACATCTTTCAAGTCAATGACACACCATTTGATTGACTGAATTGAAAAATAATGAATTCTTTGATCTACATGGAAATTTTCGCAGCCAAAGTACTGACAGCAGCTTTTATGGTTGAATAGCTCATCAAGGCACAAAACTGCCGCATTTAACTAAAGTACATCCACCCGTCATTACTGCGGAGTAGTCACCGCTGTTGATCTGGTGGCATAATTGTTCCATATTTCCACAACAATGAACGTCTCCACAATTAGTGGAGAGCTCCACACACAGATCCATGATTACTTCTTTCAATTGACATTAATGTGGATGAGCTCCGCAGAGCTGTGGCTTCAACAAGACAGCGGCGCTACATGCCGCTCAACTTACGTCAGTGTCAATTTACAGTAGGAAGCACTCAATGGGGGCACAGTGTCGTCCAATGGAAGTGAGTAGGGATGTGGGTTCTCTCTGATGGCTGCGAGATGTGTTGTAATGACAAACGCATAGAATGTAATAAACACAACGGACTTGTTATAGGGGATTGTTGAATCGAAATGACATCAAGAGAGGTGGAAGTCAGTTGCAGTTGGATGAGATGATACCAGTGAGGTGTTGCATATTGTTCTCCTATGGGGATCTGTTGGAGATTTCGCAACCATTGTGGGGATTGCCTTAACAACTTAAAACAGAAGATATTGGGAAATCGGTGGTTAACGTGATTTGCGCGACACTCAAATACCAAACGTTAAATGTTTGATTCCGGGCCTGCCGTGTAGTTTCTGAAGAAGCTAGGTTCTGTTCCCCTCCAAGAATAGGATGTGGATTATAATGCAAGGACATGCATATACCGCAGATGGATGTTATTACTTCAAAACGTTAGTAGAACATATAAGAAGTGAACAATTCAGCTGACGAGCAAACTATATGTGTGTTAGATGCTTCAAAATACTGCTTGAAGTGTGGCAGCTTAGAAGTGATTAGTGCCTAGCAACAATAAAATTGCATTCTTAGCCCGGGTGAACCTGGACCTCAACCAGCCAATACCATCCATCGCCAAATAGTGATTCCAAGTTGGTGGAGGTTCTTTTCCACTTGTGTGGAACATCTTAAACTAGGTTGTTCTTTGTTGCGTTGTCTCAATGGCTCGCGATCTAAGGCTTTTCTGCTCTTTGGGCCGTAGCAGTGGTGTTCATACACTCTATATGGCTTTAAAGAAGACGCTTGACTAGGCGCATGCCGCCGTATGGCCCCAAAGGTTCATCGTCGAATTATCTTCCTCAGATGAAATCAACGCAAACAAGACCAAAAAACGCAAATTGAACTTTTCTCTTGAAAAAATTAGGGCTTTCTCATTCGTTTTCGAAGTTATTTTGCAAATGGTAGTCGGAAGGAGCCAAGTCTGGTGAATACGGCGGGTGGGGTACCTTTGTTTTTTTTTTGCATTGTTATTTCTTCTTCTTCTTCTTCTTCGGATGGCGCTACAGTAAGGGGTGGATCTAGGCCTCAACCAACATGCCTCTCCAGCCAGCACGATCTCTTGCCAGCTGCCTCCAATTGCGCACTTCAAGTTGGTTGAGGTCCTTTTAGACTTGTGTGCGCCATCTCAGCCTAGGACGTCCTCTTTTGCGTTGTCCCTGTGGTTCGGATTCAAAGACTCTTCGGGCCGGAGCAGTACTGTCCATACGCTCTGCATGGCCTAGCCACCTTAAGCGTTGTATCCGTGAACGCTTGACCAGGTTCATGCCGCCATACAGCCCATACAGATCGTGGTTGAATCTTCTTCTCCAGATGTCATCAACGCAAACAGGACCAAAAATCGCACGCAAAACTTTTCTCTCGAAGAGACCAAGGGCTTCCTCATCCGCTTTTAGTAGCGTCCAGGTTTCTGCGCCGTAAAGCAGGACTGGGATGATCAAGGTGTTGTACAAAGTCACTTTGGTCGTTCGGGAAAGGGCTTTATTACTCCATTGCCTCTTTAGCCCAAAGAAACAGCGATTGGCTAGAGTGATTCTGCGCTTGATTTCGGTGCTGATGTTGTTTTCCCTATTCACCGTGGAGCCAAGATAGACAAATTCCTTGACTACCTCGAAGTGTCTGCTGCCCATAGTGACGCTCTGTCCGAGACGTCGATGTTCTGCGTCCTTTTGCGATGACAGCATATATTTCGTTTTTCCCTCGTTTACCACCAGTCCCACCTTAGCCGCTTCCGCTTCGATGCTAGCAAGCCTCATTGACGGCTTGCTGAGTTCAGCCGATCACGTCAATGTCATCCGCATAAGCTAGCAGTTGAACGGACTTGTGAAAGATAGTGCCTCTGATGTTGACGTGTGAATTTCGCACGATCCCCTCAAGAATGATGTTACAGAAGTCGCATGACAGTGCGTCGCCTTGTCTAAATCCTTTTTTAACATTGAGGGTCTCGGTGAGTTCGCTACCGACCTTGACGGAACAGCGACAGTTCTCCATCGTCATCCTACACAATCTGAGGAGTTTGGTAGGAATGCCAAAACTAGACATGGCGCTGTATAGCTCGTCTCTATGCACACTGTCATATGCAGCCTTGAAGTCGACGAATAGGTGGTGAGTGTCAATTTGCATTTCTTTGGTCTTTTCCAGGATCT
Organism: Eristalinus aeneus; assembly: GCA_955652365.1. Lineage (NCBI taxonomy): Eukaryota > Metazoa > Arthropoda > Insecta > Diptera > Syrphidae > Eristalinus > Eristalinus aeneus. Next base: position 5,998,147 of record OY019133.1, read on the forward strand.
GCTGTAATGTGAAGATCTGGTCTATTGTGGACTTCCCTGGCCTGAAACCACACTGATAGGGACCTGTCAGGACATGGACAAACGGTTGCAGACGCACACAGAATGCGGCAGAAAGGATCTTGTATGCGATGTTCAGGAGACTAATCCCTCTGTAGTTGGCGCAGTAAAAGGGGTCTCCTTTCTTGTGGACCGGACAAACGATGCTGAGATTCCACTCATCGGGCATGCTTTCCTCCGACCATATCTCACAGATGAGCTGGTGCATGCACGCAACCAGCTCATTCCCAGCCGCTTTGGACAGCTCTGCGAATAGTCCGTTCGCGCCAGCAGCTTTGTTCGACTTCAGTCTCGATGTTGCTATCTTGACCTCGTCGAAGTCGGGTGGACAGAATTCTTGTCCATCGTCGTTTTTTTTTATTTAACTGAATATAATTGATGAATTAATCCTAGGAAAATACTTAAAACTAGCTAACATAATCTAAGAATGATTTAACATCTAACTTACTGACCCTAAACAGGTGCTCTAAGTTAATCTATATCTTATCTAATTCAAATTGCCTTTGGACATAATTGGCGAAAAATTATTATTATACAGAGATGTTTTAATTTGTTCCAAGAAAACTTTTATAAAACAAAAACTTGGTAGTGCGTTTTTTTTTATATAAATAAACTTAAGCTATCCTAAAATAAAACTAAACTAAAAACTTAAAAAAATAGTAAAAAACTACCTAACTACTTAAACTACTAACAACTACTTTACTATGCCCGTTAGATACAGACATGTGCATGGGTGGGATAGCTCCCAGCCAAGTGTTTTGATTGTATCCTGAACCGGTTTTGCTTTGTGCATTGTCAAGCAAATTACCTTGCCGTGTTTGGCACATTCTGGTCGTTTCTCGATCAATGCATGGTTCAAATTGATCATTTGTTTTCGGTAGCAATCAGTATTAACGGTTTCATCAGGTTTTAGGAGCACGTGGTACAGCACACCTTTCTGGTCCCACCAAACACACAGCATTGTCTTCTTGCCGAATCGATCTGGCTTTGCAGTCGATGTTGATGGTTGTCCCAGATTAACCCATGATTTGTTCCGTTTGGGATTCTTAAAGTAAATCCATTTTTCATCGCCAGTAACAATCCGATGCAAAACCGATTTTCATTCGTGTCTTTGAAGCAAAATTTCACAAGTGTTTTTTTCGGTTTTCCATCTGTCTTTCATTCAATTCATGTGGCACCCATTTTCACACTTTTGGATCTTTCCCATAGCTTTTAAACGGTCAGAAATTGTTTGTTGTGCAACATTTAATATTGCTGCCATTTGCTTTTGACTCAAAGTGTCATCTCCATCCAATATCGTTTGCAATTTGGCGTCTTGAAACTTATTTGGTGGTCTTCCACGTTCTTCATTTCTCACATCAAAATCATTATTTCTTTACCGTTGAAACCATCTTTTGCATCATGCTTCTTATAGAACATGATCACCATATGCCTCGACAAGCATTCGATGCGACTCTGCAGCACTTTTCTTCAAATGAAAACAAAACATTAATGCTTTCCGCAAATCACCACTTTTTGGTACAAAATTCGATATCTTTAACACGATGAACAAATATGATGTTGTCTGTATAATGACTTGATGAATACTAAATATTTTTCACAGGTGCCATAGCAAAGAAGTTTACAACAAATGTTTCCTATTGAGACATTTGTAGCTTGACGGTCACTTCATACAGCATTTACAGCAGACATTGTTGTCGATTTGTGCTGAGAGAGTCTATTTCCTTGCGAGGGTATGTGGAAAACAAGCACAGGCACCGAATTAAATCGTCGGAAGTTATTTTGCAGCACGACACTGCTCGACTACATGTTATAATACTGGTCAAAGTATACTTAGAAAAGTTGAAACTGGAAGTTTTATCCTCCTCATCGTACAACCCAGTCGTTGCGCCGTGTGGTCAGTATTCGTTCGAGTCAATGAAGCACAGTCTGGCTGATCAACACTTTTCGTGGTAAGGCAAGAAGTGAATCGATTTAAGGATAGTGGGTAGGATAGAATAGGACCTACCAAATTTTTGAACGTGGAAATCATCTCTCCGGGAATCCCAGCACACTTTCTTCATGATCACATTGAAAGTCGGCTTTGCTTATACGTCGCAGCTCGATTTTTGGTGTTCCCGCATCAGATGGCAGTTCCATTAGACTGGTATCATTTTGCATCCTATGAAGCAACACAGTCTGGCTGTGCAGCACTTCTCTAAGTAATTCAAGAAGTGAAAAGCCGACAAACTGATTTATATATCTGAACGTAGAAATCATCTCTTGCCACAAAAAGTAGGAGAGCTCGCTTTCATGAATCTGACTTGCTCAATCTGATAACCCAGTTTGGCAGCAAAAAGACACATTTGTCCGTCTTTTCGATGTCAGCATAAAAACTGTCCCTCTCTTTAAGACATCTCGCAGCCATGAATTTAATACACACACTCGCCGAATGAACGATAAAAGCAATTCTAAACTCACTCTTACAACTCAATAAAATAAGGCGAATAGAAGCGTTCAAAGGACGTACCAGCAATTCCCCCCTCGTTTTCCCCCACAAGACGTGTAGCCTCCCATGAAACGAAAACGACAAAGCGAACCGTTCTGAAGGGAGTAAAATAAATCGGAAAAGTCCTCCAAACAGGCACTCGCAGCAAAGAGTTTCGCCCGACTTACTGCAAATACATCAAAGCCCCTTCAGAAGCATGCAATTAAATTGAAAATGTCGTCGCATGATACACGGCCGCACCAAGATGCCACGGCCGCTCGGAGAGGAGCGTAAACAACGAGGAGCAAACTTTCCTAATATAAATTCCCTTCTGCAGCAAGGAAACATGTTCTTTTCCACTTCACAAAATAAACTTTCAAAGAATAATTTCCTCTTCAGTGGTTATGTCCTGCACAAAGTTTTGCACCCAATCCCAGAGCGCTGTGTCCGTGTGAAGGTTGCAATGATTGAAGGCCATGCTGGAGTAGAGGACTACTACTCACTCCCTTTCAGTGTGTGGTTGTCCGCGCAGAGATCCTTTGAAATGAGAGATAAGCATCGGGCCACACATGTAACTCTCCTGAAAATAGAATCTCCCCCCGGCGGTTGTGGTTTGCACCCCACACCGCTGCTGCCGCAACATGGTGCTTTTTTGTTTTTTCATTGATAACAGCTGGAGGAATGCAAGGGGATAACGACAAAAGCCGAGTGAATCCCGAAGGGACGGCTACGAACACCGGAAATGATTGTATCTGGCTTACTTACGTGATTCTGTATCGGTGAGACCTCCCTGCGTCGGGCCGGACTTGATATACTGCCATTCGGTGCGGCGGCTGTGATTGACGCTGTTGTGGTGGTGCCATCTCCATGATATATCGTGAATCCGGTTGCTCCTTTGTGTCCATTCTGCGTTAGATTGCTGGATGCAGTCGATGTGCTGGCCGAGGGTCCGTGATTGGCATCGAGGATTTGGCGCACATGAAACGAAAGATAACAGAAAAGAACACATAAGCGACACAGATAAACCGCAGATATGTAAAGACTAAGGCTGGCCGGGGTGGAATGTGTCCTGGGAAGGTTGTTCTGGAATTTAGCACTTCTTCCGGTGGCAATTGCGCTTCCCGTCAATGAATATAAATTATCGTCCCACTTGCCAGAAGATTGTGAGTCGATATGAGGTGGATGTGGGGGCGAGCGTGGAGGATGTAGTGTACACGAAGAGAGCTCTTCGTGACTTTTGGCTGTTTGCAGTGAAAATTAAGCGAATCTATGTCCAGAGGCCAATTGCCATCGTCGAGGCGAAATCGGCTTTGGGTGGATCCTCGACAAGCGTGCACCTAATAAATTATGGAGAAGGTGTAGCCGCTTTAATGTTAATCGCGGCGAGCACCCTCGGGCGTCTACGAAATCGATGACCCAGATGGTTGTGGGGCTAGGATGCTTTGTTTTCGTGTACTTGGCAGTTGCATGTTTCATTAGTGCACTGAAGGCGGAGGAATAGGAGATGAGGTCAAACAGACGTTGGTGGGCGTGGAGTCGGTGTAGGCGGGCTGTAATTAACTTAGCTTGATTACGGCTGAACAAATAGCAGTCTCGCATGAGCAGAACAATAGGGTACACAAGGAGTTGCGGAGACCAAAGGATGTGTACTTAGTCTCAATGAGGTTGTCTGGAGAGGGATAGGAGCCGCGGAAGCTGTTGACTTTGGCTTGTGGAAGGAAAATTAAGTGAAATAAACTTCAAACGTCTTGGCAGGAAAACGGTGGGGATATGAGTCGTCCGTGCTTATGGCTGTCTGTGATTGCAGGAAGGATTTCATTACGTGAGAGAGTCGCAGAAGGGAAGTGCGACTGAGATGACTTTTCGAGTTTTCGAAGGGGAAACTGTTTCTTTTGCTTCATCTCGAAACAAAAGCGGAATTGGTGATGTTCGATATTTGTCTGCACAACAGACTGAGTTTTATTTTAGTGCAAATGCGCAGATGAACACACACAACACAAATGACGGGCTCTCTGACTTTGCATGTTACTGCTCATGTGTCTCTTATGCACTGCATGCGTCGATTGTCATGTTTGAGAACATGTGAGGTTCCATTTTAAATGTCAGCATGAAGTACTTGATTAGCGGATTTTAATTAAGAGAGGAATGACCTGCTCGACGCACCAATGTTTGTTGAACAAACAAAACATGTGTGTTCCAGTACTTTCTAAACTAAACTGTGAAATCTGTCATTTGTTAAGGAGTGGTGGTTAAATCTCTGTCAGAAAAAGGGAAAGCACGGAAACGCATCTAAACTAAATGTGTAAAGTATGTCTTTAAGAAATATCAAATTGTCTTTTCGATACAGATAAGAAAAACAACAACAAGGTTTGAGTCATATGCACAAGTTAAGATCTATACGCACACCAATTCATTTGATAGAAAACCAACAACGTACCCACAACAATTTCTTGTGTTCAAATAGGCAGGGTGGGGAAATATTTTTCTATCTCAAGAGAGCGCTCATTTGACGTAAAACCCATTTTTCTGAATATGGGAACGGACATTGTGTTGTTTTTTGGGTATGGGTACTCCCAAAAGTACTCCTTATTTGGGGCGAATGTCTTTTTGAGCAATTCTCTGCCATAAAAGCCACAATTTCAACAACAATTACAAGTGCCCTGCCATCGCTCTTTCATAATTTTTAACTCGTTTGTGCAGTTTGAGGTATTTCATACAAAAATATGACAAAGAAGTGAAATTGTTTGCAGACGAGTAAAGAGTTGTGGGGGAGGGGTAGGCGAACTTTGGACAATAAGTAAACAACAAGTACTTAGTGACGTGACAGTTTATTGCAAAAGAGAGAGCGTTCACATGAGTTGTGGGCGGTATATATACCATCGCCTAACATAAAGAATATGCTAACGGGAGGATAAGCCGATCATGAGACTCGTTCTTTAAGTTAATTGTAATTATCTTTTACACGAATGATAATTATTAGACCTCGAAGGGTGTAATAGAAGTGTGATGACACTGTTTCTCAAACTTTTCGAATATTCTTCTACAGAGTATTTTCTTTAGAGGTATATAGCTTTGAAATGAAAGGAATCAGAGCTGATTGTTATAAGTTGAGCCATTTTACTGAATTTGAAAGAATATCTATTGGCATTATTGCCAAAATCTAAATTTTAGTATATGAGAGCCACCACTGGCTTGAACTAAGTGTTAGCTGGAGGTTTAATTTCCGATATCATTTTCAAACGATTGCAGCCGTATATCGGCATTGATACAAAGTTTTCAATCGTTTCAGACTTTACTCCGTAGGCTAGCGACTACAAATATTCCACACAAAAAACAGTTAAGCGACGTTCAATCGCTTGACTTTGGAGGAATAAGACAGATCCGTAACGTAAAACTATGCGGTTACCAAACGTTTTGTTTAATAAATCAATTGGGGCACGAGCTGTGTGATATGTTGCGCGGTGCACATCATAGTTGTTCAACTTATGAATGAAAAAGTCAGAAAGCATGGCTCTATAGCAGTCACCTTTGTCTGTAAGACTTGAACCAGAAACGCGTATAAAGAAGTAAAAACTAATTACTCCGCCAAACCATAGAGCATGTCACACAGTTTTTCATGGTTAAACAGTATCCCATCTTACACTTGAAAGTGATCAGCAGCTAAAAAAAACCGAATTGTTGTTAAAATCAAACCAAATTAAAAACAAATGACTAAGCAGATGACTATGTGATGATCAATTGAAATGGTGTGAACTTAAAAACCTTAAAAGAATAAAAACTCCCTGATGGCGCAATAATCGCAAGTCAACATTTTTTTACTGGCAGGACATGAAAACGAGTCTATTCGCAGATTTGAGAAGAATGGAAAAGGAACATTAGTTACCATCCCCGGAAACGGCGTCCTTGAGAATAACCAGGTTATTACCGATCCAAGGTAGTTTAAAAAATAAAGAGTTACCGTAAGACCTTAGCGGATTCCTCTTAATGGGTCTCCAGGATATCAAAAACAATCTCCCCGTTAGTTGCCTTATTTTATCTTCATCTATAAGAGGTTCCTTTTAATAGCAATGATTGGAAATTATTAAACGAAATTGATGTTAATAAAAATAATAGAGAGAGCCTAGCTTATTTACCAACTACTCGTGCTGCGTGCGCTACTGTTCTCTCCTGAGTAGAAGGGACTTACAGTTTTTTGCCGATTCTGAACGGTGGAGTTTGAGAAGCATTTTCTTAAACAAATATTACTTTTTCGGTGTTGTCAGCAGCTTGACTATTCGAAGTGTTCTGCCAAGAATCGAACCTGGACCTGCGTGTGAGTGTCGCACTTTACCCACTACGCCACGGCGGCCACCAACGGAATTGAAGTTGCAGCCAAAATATTCTGACTGCGTCTAAGCGCACTCATGGGACATCTTAAGACAACCCTCTAAGTATGATTAAACTGTGTTTAAAAGAATAGCATTGGTCCTGCCGGGACCAATATGGACAACTAGTAGTAGAGTCGCAGTCTGTGCTTAGAATCTGGAAGGATCATTTCTGCCGACTCCTAAACGGCGATGACGACCCAAATCCCGCTGTTAGGCAGAATGTTCCACTCAATTTGGACGATGATAGACAAGCATTCCGTCCCCCCGACTTAGACGAGGTGAGGATAGCAATATCCAAGCTAAAGTCGAACAAAGTTGCTGGAGCGGACGGACTGTCCGCAGAACTATTTAAAGCGGCTAGAGATGACCTGGTTGGGCGCATGCACCAGCTCATCTGTAAGATATGGTCGGATTAAAGCATGCCCGATGAGTGGAATCTCAGCGTCGTTTGCCCGGTCCACAAGAAAGGAGACCCCTTTGACTGCGCCAACTACAGGGGGATTAGTCTCCTGAACATCGCATACAAGATCCTCTCTGCCGTATTGTGTGAGCGTCTGAAACCATTTGTCCATGACCTGATAGGTCCCTATCAGTGTGGTTTCAGACCAGGGAAGTCCAAAATAGACCAGATCTTCACATTACGGCAGATCCTGGAAAAGACTTAAGAAGTGCAAATTGACACTCACCACCTATTCGTCGATTTCATGGCTGCATATGACAGTGTGCATAGAGACGAGCTATACAGTGCCATGTCTAGTTTTGGCATTCCTACCAAACTCGTCAGATTGTACAGGATGACGATGGAGAACTCTCGCTGCTCCGTCAAGGTCGGTACCGAACTCACCGAGACCTTCGATGTCAAAAAAGGATTTAGACAAGGCGACGCACTGTCATGTGACTTCTTTAACATCATCCTCGAGAAGATCGTGCGTAACTCACAAGTCAACACCAGAGGCACGATCTTCCAGAAGTCAGTTCAATTGCTAGCTTACGCTGATGACATTGACGTGATTGGACGAACACAGCGAGCCGTCAATGAGGCGTTTGCTGGCATTGAAGTGGAAGCGGCTATAATAGGTCTGGTGGTAAATGAGGGCAAAACGAAGTACATGCTGTCATCAAGGAAGGACACACAACATCGACGTCTCGGACGGAGCGTCACACTAGGGAGCAGAAACTTCGAGGTAGTTAAGGACTTCATCTACCTCGGCTCCGCGGTAAACAGGGACAACCACATCAGTACCGAAATCAAACGCAGAATCACTCTTGCCAATCGCTGTTTCTTTGGGCTCAAGAGGCAATTGAGTAATAAAGCCCTCTCTCGAAGGACTAAGCTCGCTTTATATAACAGCTTGATCATCCCCGTCCTACTATATGGCGCAGAATCTTGGACGGTAGCAAAGGCGGATGAGGAAGCCCTTAGTCTTTTCGAGAGAAAAGTTTTGCGTGCGATTTTTGGTCCTGTTTGCGTTGATGGCTTCTGGAGGAGAAGATTTAATGACGAACTCTATAGGCTGTACAGCGACATGCGCCTGGTCAAACGTCTACGGATACAACGCTTAAGATGGCTGGGCCATGTAGAGCGTATGGACACCACTGCTCCGGGCCGAAAAGTCTTTGAATCCGAGCCATTGGGACAACGCAACAGAGGACGATCTAGACTAAAGTGGCGCACACAAGTGGAGAAGGACCTCAACCAACTTGGAGTGCGCAACTGGAGACAGCTGGCGAAAGATCGTGCTGGCTGGAGAGGCATGTTGGTTGAGGCCCAGGTCCACCCCGGACTGTAGCGCTACAAGAAGAAAACGAAGAAGAAGAATTTAAAATAAAACACTATCATGTCAATTGACCCTTAAGTCCATCAAAATAGTTCTGAAACTGCTGCAGAAGGTGTAAACAAAATTGTGAAACAGTTGAACGGTCAAATTATTTTCTTTATAGGGTTCATTTGTGAGTAAGACACTGGCCAAGTCTTCCTACGGTTCCTAAGCTTTCGCAGATGAAGCCACTATGCAGAACATAAGAAAATGAAAAACGCGCTTCCAGGAGTGAATGTAATCAACTAAGAAAGAAGGTGGTAAGCATAGTCCTTCTCTCAATCTTAGCAACATGTGAACAAGTCACGTTGCAAGCCAAGGATAATTTGCGTTTTTATGCGTTGAAACCTGCAAGCACTTTCCTCTAATATAGTGATAACCTTGCTTCTTTTGGAAAACATCACACTTCCTCATTCGTTTTGAATGAAGCGAGGCTTAAGTTTTAGCGGATATTTATTTGTTTTTTCGAGGTGCCTTTGTGACATTAATCTTTAGCTGTAGATGGCCAGCGTGAAAAATTTTGATAATTAGTATGAGTGGGACAGTGGTCGAGGAAGTGCCTTCTTTTCCCAGCTGATGCAAAAGATTTTCCTGCGTATTGGCTTGAAGATAAGCCTCTACTAAATTGCAGTGCAATTCTCAACATTTGGGCAGCGTCTTCTTCGTCACAACGCTGTGTGATTTCTCTCTTCTTGTCGTCAGCCAACGAGTGCCCATCCGAGACTACTCGACATTTGATGTGGTATGTTCCGAAGCCTGCCTATCTTTCCTTTGTTATGTGGACTAGTTTAGTATCCCTGTTCAGTAACTGCAATGTAGCTTTGGGGGCGTTTTAGTTAGAAGAGGTGGATGTACGTGAATCCAAGGCGTGCTGGAGAAGAAAATAACTTGTTCTTGGACAAACAATGCAAGCGATTCACATGCAAAGTCAAGGCGTGTCTTACAATATTTGACGGTGCGATAGTGATGTTCTTCTACTTTTGGTGGCGCTAAGGTCCGGGGGGGGGGACTTGGATCTTAATCACCCTCTCCAGCCAGCACGATCTTTCGCTAGCTGCCTCCAATTGCGCACTCCAAGTTAGTAGAGGTCCTTCTGCACTTGTGTGCGCCACCTTAGCATTGGTCGTCTTCTGTTACGTTGTTCCAATGGCTTAGATTCGAAGACTTTTCGGAGTCGGAGCTATGGTGTCCATACGCTCTACATGGCCTAGCCAACTTAAGCGTTGTACTCGAAGACGCTTGACGAGGTGTATATTGCTGTACAGCCCATAGAGTTCGTCATTAAATCTTCTCCTCCAGATGCCATCAACGCAAACAGTACGAAAAATCGAGTGATGTTGCTGAAGTTGATAAAACAAGACGATGCAGATGTAACCAAAGCCAGGATAGGGTTTTGGTGATCGGTAGTGATTCATTTCGGTTCGGGATTATGTTTGTGAAAATAAAGCTGATTTAAAAATGGCTGCGGCTGAGTGCTTCATCTTTCGATTTGAATTCATGTCTGTGGGTGTGTTAGGACTTAGGTCTCTATTTTGGATTAGAATGAAAATCAGGTAAAACCTTAACTTTGCAAGCTAGAAGTCCAACAAAGTTTCAAGTTTTAAAAGAAGCCGCAGTCTTGGTAGCTTCTGTTTGCAAAAGATGTGCAAAGGAATTGATGCTTAGGTTGATGGACTCAAGGTTTTTCTTTATCGTGTACACGGCTGTGGCGGCTTTTTAGCTCCATCTGCCAAGAAGAACTGATTAAACGAAAAAAAATGGTAAAGTTTGGTGACATTGGCATTGGAACATGTTTTCGAAGAAACTTTCTATTTTTGCACAGATTTGAAAAAGCCATCACGAAAAACGATAAAAACCAAAAATAAATAAAGGAAATATCTTTTTAAAGATAATGCTACTATTATTGCTGCGGCGTAAAAGCCATCTTCGCACATGCCGATTTGTAAGATGTGGACACTCTTGAACAGGTGGAATAGTATTCCTAAGCTCAAAGTACTTATGTGTCAGAGCTAAATACCCGATAACTCTTGATATTTTCCCAGCTGTCCAAAAGTCTTGTCACATCGGTAATTGCTTCACTTCGGTTCGAGAAAATATTTGTGAAAATAAAGTTGACTTAAAAGGAGGCGACTGCGTACTTCATCTTCCGCTTTGGAATCACATGTGCGAGAGTGTTAAGACATAGGTCTCTTTTTGGGATGAGCATTAAAATATTTTCTCAGTTATAATATAAACTTTGCAAGCTAGAACTTTAACGAAGCCTTTAAGCTTGAAACAAGCCGCAGTCTAGTAGTAGTATTCTGCTTGTTAAAGATGTACAAGGGAATCGATACTTCGGCTCAAGAACGGTGCTCAGCCGCTATGTCACGACGTCTGGTTTCTTTGCTCGCGTACACGGCTGTGGCTCCATCTGCCCAGAAGGATTGATTAAACGAAAATGGTGAACTTTTGTGAAATTGTCATTGAAGAATGTTTTCGAAGAAAATTTCTATTTTCGCACAGATTTGAAAAGGCCATTAGAAAAACCGATAAAAAAAAATTAATAACGAAAATATCTTTTGGAGCAAATACTAATCTTTGAAAGAAAATTTATTTGCTGCGACGTAAAAACCGTCTTTGCAAATGCTGATTTGGACACTCTTGAACAGCTGAAGTATAATTCCTAAGCTTGAAGTATGTGTTAGAGCTAAATACTCGATAGCTTTTGATATTTTCTCAGCTGTCCAAGAGTCTTGTCACATCGACATAAAATCAAATGTAAAATCAGAAAGTTTATAGCCGATAATAAAACGCCTCTTTTGGCATTTCAAAGGTAGCATATTTTGGCATTATAAAAAGGTCTAATTTTAGAGACCTTTGAAGCGAACTTCGCATCAGAACGAGATGATTTATCTTCGAATGTCTGCTCGCGTTCTCAACGTCACACCACAAAAATAAAAAGAACTCACACGAAGCTTAAGTTCTTCTGACAGAAATAGAGAAAAGGAGCGACGGCAGGATGAAATGCTTTATCCGAGGTCCTTGTGAACGGCACTCCATGCAATTTTCTACTCTTTGCACAACTTAAGCAAAAGTGAGCAAAAACTTGCTGAATCGTCGAAACTCAAATCCTTTTCCGGAGGACCTCGTAAATCAGCTTGCTCCTTAAACTGGTGTCTGTTCCTGCAAGAGTGGCACACCGCGACATACTCTTAAGTAACAGTCTTCCAGAAAAGAACGCCTTGCATCGTTATGCCGCCACCTCTAAGGAATATAATTAAGTTGGAAAAAAGGGACCACCCTCCCACAAATTCCTTAAGGGCTTTCCATACAATTGATTGCTATTTAATACCACAAACCAAGATGCCATGCACATCTCAATGCGAGGATAAATAAGAAAGATTCCTTCGCAGCAGTGCGGTGCAGGTGTGGCCAAGAGGACCGCATGCATGAGGAGAACGGCACTCATCCTCGTCGCACGTGAACGATTTATGTTTCAAATAAAGGAAAACCCTTCTTCCCGTCCTTGCTGCCATCGTAGTTGCCGTCACAACACTCACAAGGTTAAAGTTGTCTTCACGTGAGTAAGGGATAGCTCCTGACCACGGCGTATACTTTTTCATTTCGTTTCACGGGACGAGGCCGAGAAAATATTCATAAAACGATTTTGGTGCGATGAGGGCAAAAAATACTCATAACTTCCATGAATGTGGGAAGGATTGTGTGTGTTCCCCTTCAACAACCTGCAGAGATGAAGACACAGAGAAAGTGCGCAGTGATATCCCCTAAAGACGAGGTCTGGGTTCGGATCGGACCAGCTCAAGCAGGAGCCATAAATTCCTTAAATGTTTTATTATACCTCCCATTTTTCGTTACTTCTCCCCCCTCAAGGATACCGCTGTTTCCGACGATAATGACCGCAGCAAGGGTGCCAGAGGCACACGAATACCAGGAACGGGAATGGAATGAGTGGGGTAAATCCCGTCTAAGGATTATTGCTGGAATTTCACAAGGACCCGAAACAAGTAAATTGAGCGAAAGGATGTCGAGGGCGGATGGGACCCCATACCCCTGGCTGATCGATTCATGAATTTCAGATGACATCGAACCCAAATTGACCCAAAGGATAACACAGAACGAAGGCATCGCAAATGCCCCCACTGCGGATAAGCAACCTTCGAATAAATTCAATCGAACAAATCCTATCAGTGAGTCCTTTACGGGCCACAATAGCAGGAGATCCCAACAAATGGGACGACACTTCTGATTTTTCATTTTGCTGCACGACTCCTGGCTCAGGGTCGGTCCTCTGTCCCATTATTGTCTCTCTTTGACATTTATCTTTCATTTGTTGTTCGGTCTTTCGACAATGACGAGCCAGGGCGCCCAATTACATTCCATTACACCGGAAAGGGTAGCGCCGATGTGAATCTAGGAGTTTTTATTCACTTCCTAAAAGCGTCCCTTCTGATGAGACTTTGAAAATTTATGAAGCACATGCACAACTGAGCGACGGGGCTGGAAACTTGCCGAAACTCAATCAATTATCCCTCGCACACACAGGACGTTTCAAAGGGGAAGCACACACATAACTTTCATGATGTGTGAGATATTTGACATCGATTTGACGTTTCGATCATTAATCGAATAATCCACCTAACAAGACACCCAGGGGCTCTGTCAGAAGGCACGAAAAAATGCCATTCTCCACATCATCTGCAGCCGGGGACGGTGCGCATTGAATGGCGACAGACTGCCGGATCCAAAGGGGATTCACTTTGCCAAAAGTTTTCCCCCATCCGGTCGGCAAATTGTTGTTACACAAGAACTCTCGGCTGCTATGTGTTGCAGCACACATCCGTCGATACGGTGGCTTGAATAGATAACACGGTGGAAATGGAATACTCACCCATTCGAATTTTTATTTTTGTTTCCTTTTTTTCGAGGACGCACAATATGATTTTCCATCCATGATCGAATTTTCGAACCGAACATTATTAAATGAAAGTTCAAGTTTTGTCTTTTCGATTCTCCTTCTTTCGGTTTTTCTTTTTTCTGTCTTGTGTTATTAACCGTTAACAGTTTTCCGGTGAAAAGTTGCTAATGTTTGTTTTTTTTATGCACTTTATTTTTTTGTGTACACAAAATGTCTAATAAATGTTTTTTGGTTTGGTTTTATTGTTTATTTAAGATTCCTGTAGTTGATTTGTTGATTTGCGGACGGAATGTTTATTACGAAGAGAAGACTCTGGAAAGAAAAAAGGAAAAAGATTGAGGTTATGTGTTTGTTTCAAGTTCATCATATTTTTAATTAAATTGTGCACGAACGACATTTCCGTCTAAAACGGCTCATGAAACTTTTAAGGGCTTATTTCCTTAAGCTATTTAAACCTGACTGCGAGAAGAATAATTGGAAAGGAGAGGGTGGAATCGTAACTTTTAAGAGGCATAAAAATGAGCGACGGTATATTTGTAAAAATGAAATATATTCTTTTGGGAAGGTCACTTTAAGATCTGACATTCTTGGTGCTGGATTTAAGAAAAGAATACTGATGAGTTCCTAGATTTATACAGGGTGTCAATTTCATATTTGAGCCAGTTTTCGACGACTTGTATTACTGACTGTAGAATGTATGCACAACAACCCCATACCCAGGGTTTTTCATTAAGAGCGGTTGTCAATAAAACAAAATCAGATTTGTTAAAAAAAAAAATATTATATGTTTTAGAATATTTAGCGACAACTACGCATGACATTTATATTCCTTCCAACGACCACAACGGGTAAATTTGCAGAAGTAATGTCTGTGGACTCCGTTTTCGACGACTTTCTTTTTTTTTAATAAATCGGCAGAAATTGCAGATATTTGCAGGTATTGGCTTACATCAATTTTGGCCGAGTTGTTAGGCAGACGAATGATTTGAACGTACCCCGAAAGAAAATTGTCTAATGACGTTTATTTATATAAGCTAAGCGACGACGCGATTGGTCCATTGCGTTAAACAAACTGCTCTTCAAACCAAGCCTTCAGTATAACGATTAAAGTACATGTTGATTTTCATGTGGTGCGTCGTGTTGGCCAAACACCAATTACATTCCAATTGAGTCCAAGTAAAATCACTCTTTGATGGTGTACACAATTTCCATTTACAACAAAACAAAAAAGGTTCACTGATACTTCCGGCATTTAACATTTCCTTGTAAAGTACGGGTGTTGTGCCGCCTTTTCAAAAATTTATATTTTGCTCCTTAGTGAAGCCATTCAGCCAGAAGTGAAGTTCATTCGATAAAAAACAACATCAGCGTTACCTTGGCCAAATTAACGAAGAGGCGACGCTAAATGTGGTCCAGTTCTTTATTTTGTACGGATCTGAGCAAAATTGTATTTGAAAAATTTCCCACAACGACGAGACAAAGATGTGCAAACGCATTGGGAGCGTCGTGTGTATGATTTGTGTCTAGGGCGGGCGATGACAGGAAGACGGACATTAAAGAGCTCGGTATATTTTTCAATAATAACAATAATAATAATAATTGGAAGGCGCGACAGTCTAGGAAACCAAGGCCTAGCGTACTCAACAACTACTCGTGTTGTGCAGTAGCGCGCTACGGTTCTCTTACGAGTAGAAGGAACCTACAGTTGACATCGAACGGCGAAGTTTGAAAAGTTTTTTTTTAGACATTTTATACTCTCTAAGTGTTTTCAGCGGCTCGAAAGAGGTGGTGGCGTCAAAAATTCGGGAATCGAACCAGGACCTTCGGCGTGTACTAAACTAAATTTTTCAGCACATTATGATAACATCGTTTCAAAGTCGAATGCTTTATAAGGATTTTTGAGAAGTCGTTAGAGGGACCTTTCTTAGGATACTTTTCAGTAATTTGAATTCATCTCTTGGTACTGAAGAGAGTAAGTAACTCAAAAGCACTTCACATTTCTGATCGAAAATTGTTCTTGTTCAATGTACAGGAATTGCCTTACAAACTTTAAGTTTTAGGCATAAAGCAACGTCGCTTATAATTACCAAGAATACTTATAATTCATATAACACTTCACTCAATAAGTCACATGTCCTGGGACTTGAGGTGGCACAACTTACAAAAAAAAAGAAATAAGTTAATGAATTTTGTAAGTAGCGCCCTCTATATGTCCCAAAGAATTATTTGGATCAGATGAATTTAAAAAGTGTATAAATTCTCCTCTTGACATTTGTAACGTTGTACCCTTTGGTATTTTAATAATTGTTTATCTCAGTCAGTGGTCGCCGTGGCGTAGTGGGTAAAGTGTGACGCTTACACGAGGAAGGGTTTAGGTTCGACTCCCAGTTCAGCACAAATTTTTCGAATTTTTCATGGCACCACCTCTTTGGAGCTGCTGACAACACTCAAAGAGTAATAACTGTCTTAGAAAGCTTCTCAAATTTCGGCGTTCGGAGACGACAAAAATCTGTAGGTCCCTTCTACTCGTAAGAGAACAGTAGCACGCATAACACGAATAGTTGGTGAGCAAGCTAGGCTCTGGTCCCCCTTTGGACTGTAGCGCCAACAATTATTATTATTACCTCAGTCAGGTAGCAAGATAAATCAATATTTACAAAATAAGTAAAATAATTCAGTCCGTTTGCAATAGATGGCGCCACCTGCAAGTTGTGGCTGATCTTGAAATCGAGTTCTTACTTCACTGGAAAATTGTGACATTTATCATCAACTGTTAGTGTCAGTATCAGACACAAACATTTGAGGAATTTTTCAAAATAAAATTGCAACTGAAGCCCTTTCAATGCTTGAAAGGCTTATGGTGAATCTGCTGCGACGTATAAATTATGCAAGGAGTGGTTTCGACGCTTCAAAAGTGTCAATTTAAGCGTTGTAGGTAACGAATGCTAGAAAATTTAAATGTGAGAATTGGGGGCTTTACTCGATCAAGATCGGTGCCAAACTCAAATGAGCATGGTTCCGACTCTTCAAAAGTGTCAATTTAAGCGTTGAAGGTAAGGAATGTTAGAAAATTTAAATGTGAGAATTGGGGGTTTACTCGATCAAGATCGGTGCCAAACTCAAATGAGCATGGTTCCGACTCTTCAAAAGTGTCAATTTAAGCGTTGAAGGTAAGGAATGTTAGAAAATTTAAATGTGAGAATTGGGGGTTTACTCGATCAAGATCGGTGCCAAACTCAAATGAGCATGGTTCCGACTCTTCAAAAGTGTCAATTTAAGCGTTGAAGGTAAGGAATGTTAGAAAATTTAAATGTGAGAATTGGGGGTTTACTCGATCAAGATCGGTGCCAAACTCAAATGAACAGAAATAACCGAAAGATAAGTTTTCAACATTTAAACACTGGGCCCTACGCGGCTTTAGTGGTTTAAAATTTCCTGGAAACTTGGACTGAGGAAATCTTGTCCAGCCTTCGTATTTTGCAGATCTTGGTTCTGATGGTTTCTGGTTTTTTTTTTAACAGATGCAGAGATGGATAGATACCTGAAAGAGCTCTTTGAACTAAAATTCCAAAATTACCAAAATGATGAAAAAAATGTTGCTTCTGGCGGATAATATTTTGCGTGCTGTATTTTTTAAATAATTCAATAACAAATTTAGAATAAAAATATATAATAAGTTTTTACTGTGGCCGCCGTGGCGTAGTGGGTAGAGTGCGACGCTTACACGCCGAAGGGTGTAGGTTCGAATCCCAGTTAAACACCAATTTTTCGAATTTTTCACGGCACCACCTCTTTCGAGCTGCTGACAACATTCAAAGAGTAGTATCTGTCTAAGAAAGCTTCCCAAATTTCGCCGTTTGGAGTCGGCAAAAATCTGTAGGTCCCTTCTACTCGTGAGAGAACAGTAGCGCGCACAACACGAGCAGTTGATGAGCAAGCTAGGTCCTGGTCCCTCTGTGGACTGTCGCGCCAACAATTATTAATAAGTTTTTACTGCCAATGAATTAGAATCTAAATAATTTTTTAATAAAGTTTTGAAAACCAACCAATTCTTTTATGTGCTTAAAAAATTAATCTTTGGCATATTGGAAATATATAAAACGGTTAGCTTATCAAAACCAAACTCAACACCAGACATTAATTTCAATTTTTAATTCAATTATCAAGCAGACGAATCATGAAGGGTCTGAGCCTGAGCAATTACTGCTTTTCATCGTTGATCATCCTTGGCACGCTGCTTTCAGTCATCAAGGCCAAGCTATATTACATCTGCGATGACTTGTCCTCTGTACCGGAGGTTCGGTCTTTCTCTTCTCGAACCAGGAGGCTCGGATTCGAAGACCCACTTTGCTGGAGCGTTGTTGCCCACTCACTCTATGTGGCCGAGCCAGTATAGTCGGCGGATTTTTGTCTTTCTGACTACATCCACATCTTTGTACAGCTCGTAGAGTACGCGGTTGTGTCTTCTCCTCCATTCGCTCTCCTCGCAGACGGAACCATATATCCAACGTAGAATGTTTTTTTCGTCAATAATCAGCTCTGCAAATTTGCTTAATGTCCAGCTTTCGGTTCCATAAAGCAGGACAAGTAGAATAAGGGTTTTGTAGTGCATGATTCGACGGACCAACTTCGAGTCAGGATTTTCAGTTGTTTTCACAGACCGAATTTATTTCTTCTCTCACTCACCATCATACCACGGGTTCTTGTCGGGGGTTTTAGGAAGCCTAACCACATCTGGTTGGCATTTGACGCATACCGAAGAGTCTCTCACTTAATTACTCTTCGTAGGCTCTGGTAATCTACGGGGTGCCTAGGCGTCCAATGTCAAAAGTTTTTTTTGTCGGCTGGTGCAGCTTTCTGACATTGGACAGTCGAGTTCTGGAAGTTGCTGCAACGAGAAAATGGTCAGAGTCGACGTTTTCTTAAAATGTTCGCACATTCAGTATATTCGACGCGACACCAGACATCAGCCCGTGATATGAAACCTCAGTGCAGAAACTTTTAAATACTCTCATTACTACTGCAGAAACTGCTACGGCATTTTACAGAATGGTTAAGTCAGGGCACAGTTCTGTCAACTGTGAACGATGTATACATACTGTTTAATTCCTGGGGAATCTGAGGTTATTTTTTGATAAAAAACAAAAACCGGAGTTCACCAAAGCGTAGAACAGTCCAAAGTCTTTCTCCTTTCCAAAATTCAAGACTAAACAAAACTCTCCACATATTCGTCTTATCTAATTTATTCCAACTTAATGTCAAGCATCACTGTCTTCCCATTTCGTAAATTTTAATTAAAATATTTCTTCGAGTTTTGTGTTCCAAATTTATTGCCTCCTAAAATCGCTCTTCTGCTCCTGTGTGCAGTAATCAAGAAACATAGCAGATCGCCCCAAGAAGCTCCCGCACACGGCATGATGGAAAACAGATTAATTTGCCTCATTAAACTCCTGGCACACCGCTGTGTTAATTCATTAAAAAGGGATTACTCTTGCATGGACGTCAGGCTACACCTTCAGCCCACCCAAAAAAAACAACGCTAAGCCGGCTAATTTATTGCCACCCTCAGGAACCACCCCCCGCAGAGGTCATCTCTTAGTCCGGTAAAGCAATTTGAAAGAAACGGCAGCCCAGTGTCCTTCATTCAAAGACGCATCCCCCGAGACAAGTGTGAGAGATTCGCTCCCACCGACTACAGACGAAGTCAATACTTTTCGAAAATTAGCACCCCGCTCAGTTTGTTCCGCCAGAGTGGTTCCGTTCCCCAAAGTCGGCAATAAATCGTCATCAAGCGAACCAAACAAATTTTTCTGCTGAATCTATCGTTTCAAATTGAGTCCCCGCACTGATTTACGCAGCGATTGAGAACAAGGCTGTGCTGCGGCGGCGGGGTGACGGCGTCCCCCACCCGCTCTCGCAGCTCAGAAACCCTACTCACGTACGAGTCATTTCGCCTATTTTGTTCGTGCAATTTTAGGCCCATTACTCAGGCAGTAAATAAAACGTTTAAGCACAGCACAGCAGTCGTCTATACCGGAGTGTTTGCACCGCACTTTCGTATCGATTGAGTGCCACCCCACCAGCTTGGAAGGTTCCTTCGAAGGACGCTCGCTGCTCTCGTTCGCACAAATCCTTTACTTCGCCCGGTAATTGCAATCATTAAGAGGGTAATTCCTCATATTTGCGAAGTCTCTTGGAGGATGTCTCTCGAGAAAGCGAGGGTGAAATGGAATTCGCTAAGTCGGCTGCAAGTTTGCTTACATTGCCGCGACGATTACATATTTTTCCCATTTCCACTTGTTTGTGCAGCCATTGAAAGGTGTTTGCGGCTGTGGCGTACTCGGCCCATTGGAGGCATACAGTGAATGACAGTGAGTGCTGCGGCGGTTGTTGAGCGCCTGAAGAGCTTAACGCTTATGGATGAGTTAGTGCCAATTGGTTGTATGAACTGAAGGGTTGGGGGCGTCATGTGAATTGAGACTTGTAATTGACGGGTGTTTGTTTGGCACTACGATGCATTCAAGGCCAAGAGCAACGACCACTGGTTGGCATTCACTTTCTTTTACATTGATGGTCGGGAAAGTTCGAAACTTCATGTAAATGGCAGGCATATGGGATGCCCATTTGTAGACTCAAGTGGGGGAACGTTTGGATCTGCTGGAACCGCAGGTTCAAGGAAGGTTTCTTCCCGACGCAGAAAAGAATTTCTTCCAACAGTGCCCGCCATTCATCCATTTCAGAAGCAAACAGAGTAAGAAAGGACAAAATTGATTGGCATGGGCATACTGCTGAGTCTGCTAGGAGTAAGAAAGTTGAGTTATAAAACGAAAATGAAAATAATACTCAGTGCAGATGGAATTTTCCCCAAAGTCAGATACTAGAATTAAGGTTGCTTTAAGGATAAATTTTCATTAACTACGCAAAGTCATAGAATTTCAATAGATTCGTGTTCAGCGAGTGGAACAAATCCTTGAGAGTGCTATCCCAACAAATATCCATGGAGGGATACCAAAATCACTTCAGTGGAATGAAAAAATAAAAAGAATACTGTCGCTCATGAGAATGATTTATGTTTGACAGCGTCCCCTGTAAACCCCGTACATGGAGGGTGCTTGGTGACTCAGTGAAATGAAAATGGAGCTATTTCGCAAAAAAAGGACTCAGAGTTGAAGTAGATTTTAGTTTTATTTTGCTGCTACATGGAAACAAAAATGTTTTGAAAAGGAGAACAATTTAAAAAAAAAAAAACAAACATGTGTACGATGAATTTAAGCATCTGTTGTAGTCGGCATCTGGAGGAAAAAATAAAACTGGTTGTCTGCACATGATGTGTTTTAGAAAATCAATTAAATGTGTCATTTATTCAGAAAATACACCATGGAATGGGTGCAGGTTCATTTGTTTCATAAGGTATCTCCTTTTACAGGAAAAGATTGGTGTGCACTTCAATATTCTTCTTTCTCTTCTTCTTCTTCTTGTGGCGCTACAGTCCGGGATGGACCTGGGCCCTAACCTTTTGGGGCAAAATCTCATTCAATATCTGGTTGAAGAAATGCCGATTCAAGCAGATTGAAACTTCAATCCTGCTAGAACTCGTTTTTCTAATATGAAACTGTCAAAGCACAATTGAAAAAAATTGGAAAGTAATTCATGCTTCAAATTAATTTCACTATAAAATACATTTTAAAAGACCTGGATGACTTAACAGTCGAAAACAAAACAGTGACGTGGGCAAGTTTCTTCTACAACTACTTATTGCATTTCGCCTGAACCGAAGGGACCTTCATTCAGTTTCTGTCTCCAAATGGTAAAATCAAATCATATCTAAACCCAAAAGTCATCTCAATGCTAATGAAAAAGTAATGACAATGCATGCAATTCCAACTCAAATTCACGTGCTATTAAAAATAATAATAACAAAATGATGTGACCAGAATTAAGTCACTTCACTGGCCGAAGGTATATTGGAGAAGAGGGAAAGGAGGTACCTATGCATACTGGCTTCAAGTGCTTGAGGATTGTAATGGTGGAGAAAAGTTGGGCTGTGAAGAGCATTTCATATTCGTGTGGCACGGCCGAAGAACGAGTCTTTAGACTTAACTGTACGCCCGAAAGTGGGCTTGAGTGTGAACGGGTGAGCATTTCTAGTGAGGTAGGTATTGCCAATGAATTCTTGAAGGGGAGGAATGCAGCTGGCTAACACGTTAATGCATTTTTGTTTTTTTATTAAAATAGCGATAAAATATTGATACCAGATTCAAATGTCTTGATAGGGAACATTTGTTGTGAACGAGCCCTTAATTTGTTTTTGTTTCTTTGCTGTGATATCTGTGAAAATTTTTAGTATACATCAAGTTATTGAACAGACAACATCATATTTTTTCATCGTGTTAAAAATGTCGAATTTTGTACCAGAAAGTGATGATTTGCGGAAAGCATTAATTTTTTGTTTTCATTTGAAGAAAGAAAAGTGCTGCAGAGTCGCCTCGAATGCTTGTAGAGGCATGTGTTGATCATCCTATATCAGAAGAAACATGCAAAAGATGGTTTCAACGGTTCAGAAATAATGATTTTTATGTAAGAAATGGAAAACGTGGAAGACCACCAAAAAAGTTTGAAGACGCCGAATTGCAAACGATATTGGATGGAGATGACACTTCGGATCAAAAGCAAATGGCAGCAATGTCAAATGTTGCACAGCAAACAATTTCTGACCGTTTAAAAGCTATGGGAAAGATCCGAAAGTATGGAAATTGGGTGCCACATGAATTGAATGAAAGACAGACGGAAAACGGAAAAAATTTTAAAATTTAAAATTTTGCTTCAAAGACACGAAAGAAAATCGGTTTTGCATCGGATTGTTACTGGCGATGAAAAATGGATTTACTTTAAGAAACCTAAACGGAAAAAATCTGGGACAACCATTAACATCGACTGCAAAACCAGATCGATTCGGCAAGAAGACAATGCTGTGTGTTTGGTGGGACCAGAAAGGTGTGCTGTACCACGAGCTCCAAAACCTGGTGAAACCATTACCACTGATCGCTACCGACAACAAGTGATCAATTTGAACCATGCATTAATCGAGAAACGACCAGAATGGGCCAGAAGACACGGCAAGTTAATTTTGCTCCATGACAATGCACCTGCACACAAAGCAAAACCGGTTCAGAATACAATCAAAACACTTGGCTGGGAGCAGCTTTCCCACCCGCCGTATTAACCAAATTTGGCTCCTTCCGACTACCATTTGTTTTCATCGATGGGACACGCATTGGCTGAGCAGCACTTTGATTCCTACGAGGAGGTCAAAAATTGTGTGTCTGATTGGTTTGATTAAAAAGACGAACAATTTTATTGGTGCGGTATTCACAAATTGCCGGAAAGGTGGTCAAAATATGTACAAAACAATGTTCAATACTTTGACTAAAATGTTTTTACTTTCCCATTAATAATTAGTGTTTTATTAATAAAAATAACGCTCATTTAGCACCAGTATACCTGGTATATTGTTGCCAGGTCAAAAGGGGTGAAATATTTCTTGCATCGCTTTAAGAAACCTAGACATTTCGCTGCATTTTTAGCGATCGCGAACACGTACTCGTTCCAACTTTATGTTGAGTTGATACACATACCGAGGATGGAAAGTCCGTCGATTTCAACGAGACAAAAGCAATTGGTGGATAATGGGTGGCTTGAGTGGCAGTACACAACAATGAGCAAGCATTCAATTTCACTTTTTTCTTTTTACTCTAAGCATGCTGTCAAGATTGGAATTTAATGAGCTAAACATTCCCTGCCGTTCTAAGTCGATGGCCGAAGAGGAGGGTCGAGAGCCGAAGAAGGAATATGAAAAGCTGAGGGTACTGTCATCAGCGGAGAAGTGAGTTGGATAAGAAATGACTGACAGGAGATCATTTATTAAAATTTGGAATAGTGTCGTAGACAAAACGGAGCCCTCCTGAACACCAGCGTTAATACGGTGCGACAGTCCACAAGGGAGCAGGGCCTAGCTGGCTTGTCAACTACTCGTGTTATGCTCCCTACTTTTCTTTCACGAGCAGAAGGGACCTACAGTGTTTTGTCAATTCCTAACGGCGAAGATTGCGAAGATTGCGAAGCTTTTTCTAGAAAATTACTACTCGTTGAGTGTTGTCAGCAGCTCGAAAGGGGCGGTGCCTTGATTATCCGTGGTATTCAGCCGGGAGACGAATTTAAATCTTCGGCCTGTGAGTGTCATCTGATTGACGTACCGGTGTAAATTTCGTTCATTTCAATCTTGTGTAGCTATTCAAACATGAAACAGAAAAGAAAGGGAGGTGAGAAGAATCTTATTCTGTCATTCCACTTAGGATATTTTTAATGCGTTTCATCCTAATTTCCTTGTAGAAACCTAAGTTCGTAGAAATACATGCTCTTCGGTTTGATTTTGGGAGGGATGTGGAAGTAATCTTGAAAGCAGTGTACTTCATTTGAATTTCTTTTAAGATTCAGAATTAGTAGATGTACAAACTTTTCCAGACTTTGTATGGCTCCTGTTTCGGATGTCCTTCACCATTACTTACTACTTACACCATTATTATATTTAAAAATATTTTGTCTCGTTACCCAATGGCATCACCGACACTTAGTATCGTACAGTGTAGTCTCGTAATCGATGAATTGGGTGGCTATTAGATCCCTGTAGTTGCAAAAAAGAAAAAAAAATCGTGCAGCAAACACAAAGATCATTTAGATTCTCTATGTGGAAACTTTTGTCCTCTTATGGCGAATGTCGAAAATTGGTTTGACTAGTTCATCTTGGTAGTGTGTAGGTTATTCACGAACCACGCCATGTTGACCTGGAAACGGCTTCCGTCGAGGGTAATGTTTCCCAATTCCACCGTCTCGTAGAGTCAACTGATAATGCACCATAAAGCTGAGCATATAGCTGACACAGCAGGTTTTCAAACATGTATTTTGGTCATATCCTGTAGACTAACCACACAGACGCTCACGTTCCTTTACCTTGAGTAACATTCGAAAACTTGAGCCCTCTTCAAAGAAGTGTGCAACACTGTTTCAGAGCACTCCGATGGAGTGTCTGTGACATTCTCTTACAATCGACATAACCTGGGCCCAATAGTACAAATGAGAGACTGAAGAAGAGTCCATCAGTGAACTTCTCCGCGAAATTTGGTTTGAGGAAGGCGAAAAGTACCCTATGCATCGAAAGGTCAGTTTTATGGAAAAGTGGGATGTGGATCTACAACCTTAAGAAGAGAAAATGATTTCATAGCCGATTGCAGGATGGGCGGTAGGTTATGGTGGAAAATATGACTCTGCCTCCTACATAACCAGCATCAATGTTGTCATATTTATGAACACATGCTACGAGTTGCATATGGATGACATCTTTTTGTTTAAAAGTTGAAAAAGCAAAACGTGAAAAAATTCGTGCTTTACATCCCAATTCGAATTCGAGTGGGAAGATATCTTAGCCAAGAAAACTATCACATGTATTCTTCTTCTTCTTCTTCTTGTGGCGCTACAGTCCGGTGTGGACCTGGACCACAACCAACATGCCTCTCCAGCCGGCACGATCTTTCGCCAGCTGTCTCCAGTTGCGCACTCCAAGTGGGTTGAAGTCCTTCTCCACTTGTGTGCGCCACTTTAGTCTAGGTCGTCATCTGTTACTTTATCCCAATGGCACGGATTCAAAGACTTTCCGGGCCGGAGCAATGGTGTCCATACGCTCTACATGGCCTAGCCATCTTAAGCGTTGTATCCGTAGACGCTTGACCAGGCGCATGCTGCTGTACAGTCATAGAATTCGCCGTTAAATCTTCTTCTCCAGATGCCATCAACGCAAGCAGGACTAAAAATCACACCCGGAACTTTTCTCTCGAAAAGACTAAGAGCTTCCTCATCCGCCTTTGCTAACGTCCAAGATTCCGCGCCATAAAGTAGGACGGGGATGATCAAGCTGTTATATAAAGCGAGCTTCGTCTTTCGAGAGAGGTTTTATTACTCAATTGCCTCTTGAGCTCAAAGAAACAGCGGTTGGCAATAGTGATTCTGCGTTTGATTTCGGTACTGATGTTGTTGTCCCTATTTACGGCGGAGCCGAGATAGACGCAGTCCTTGACTACCTCGAAGTTTCTGCTGCCTAGTGTGACGCCCCGTCCGAGACGTCGATGTTGTGTGTCCTTCCTTGATGACAGAATGTACTTAGTTTTGCCCTCATTTACCGCCAGACCCATTTTAGCCATTTCCGCTTCAATGCCAGCAAACGCCTCATTGATGGCTCGCTGTGTTCGCCCAATCATGTCAATGTCATCAGCGTAAGCTAGCAATTGAACTGACTTCTGGCAGATCGTGCCTCTGGTGTTGACTTGTGAGTTGCGCACGATCTTCTCGAGGATGATGTTAAAGAAGTTACTTGACAGTGCGACTTTACTACTAGTTGTTCATTCTGGCCCCGGCAGGCTTCGGTCCGAGCCTTGTATCCACCGTACAGTTGTTTTACCTTCCTGCCATAACACCTTTCCATTTCAGGGAGACTCGGTCGGGAAAGTTCCCAGCAATCGGTTGCGATTGTAGCTTTTCGACATCAAACCGTTTTGGCCTTTCTCGACTCCGTTGCTCTCTTGATATCCGGTTTCTTACCTTGGCTACAACAAGGTGATGATCCGAGTCAATGTTTGCACCTCAAACGGCACCTCGACGGTCTGACGTCGATCGCAACGTGATCAATCTGGTTGACGGTTGATTGATCAGGAGATCGCCAGGTTCCTTTGTGAATGTTCAGGTGTGGGAAACGCGTGCTAGCCACAGAGAGGTTCCGCCCCGAGGCGAAGTCCAACAGCCTGAGTCTGTTTCCGGATGTGTTGTCGTGCAGGCTGTGTTTACCGATGACTCCAGCAAAGATGTCCTCCTTTCCCAGCTGAGCGTTGAAATCTACTAGAATGATCTTGGTGTCGTAGCTGGGGCATCGATCGTATTTTCTTTCTAGGAGATCATAGAATTCATCCTTGATGTTGTCATCCTTCTCCTCTGTCGGGGCGTGAGCGCAAATTAGGCTGATGTTCCCGAATTTAGCCTTGATGCGGATCGTCATGACGCGTTCGCTGACGGGGTCGTAGCTCAAGACTTTTTGCCTAAGTCAAAGCATCCGAATAAGCGCTGCAGTCTCTCTCTATAGCAATTGCTGTAGTAGTTCTGTTCTTTATTGCTTTTATGCCAGGCCCATCCCACCGCACTTCCTGGATGGCGGTATATATATTATCACATGTATAAGTTGAATAAATATATTTCCACGTAAAACGCTTCCTCTTTGTGTAGTTCAAAAGACTTTGAAAAATCGGACACACAGCTGTAAACATCTAGACCCAGTTAATAGTAGATTGAAACGAAAAAGAAGACAATTATCCCCAAGTCTTTAATCTAATCTGAATCCTAAAACAAGCTGCACATTGCGTAAATTAGTTCTATTTAAGTTCTGACAGTTTTGACAAATCCCCGCAGTTGAAGAGGATTTGCGAAGCACCCTTGCTTCTCCATTGCTTCAGCATTTTCAGTAGATTCTTTCAAACATCACCTCCAATCGCATTAAATGCGGGCTTTGCACAGGCAAATATAAACCGAGTCGGACTTAATTGAAAAACTTTTCAACTGTTGCAATTTCTTAATTAGGAATCCTTTCATCTCTGTCCTCACCCGCATGTTTGCTGGAAACTACAATGTATGCTCTGTGTCCTTAGGTAAACGGATACTTAACGGACGTCTTCTTTCATACCTCGTTGGCGTTCTGAAATTTTGAGACGCAATTTAACAGGAATGCTTTAATTTTAAGGCATGGTGATAATGAAATAGAGTGCGACTAAACAAACTGTGAAAACATGAAACATCTGCCTTCGGTTCAGAAAAAATTTTCGGTTAAATGAAACAATTGTCTAAATACCTCCTGGAATCATTTGGCAAAAAGAGGAGCAATAAATGAAATTTAAGAAAATATCAAATCGAGACAAGGCGTTGATTCATTGTTTTGATTTCCTCAAATCCCAAGAGAATATTCGAAAATCCCACCAATAACAGCCAAACTTCAAAGAAAACACGAGTTCATAGCGAGAAGCCATTAAATTTCGAAATGATTCCCTTCGCGTTGAGTTTAAATGCCTCGTGGGATGCTGACGCCTGCTGTTCATCAATCAAACAATTCTGAAATGAATGTCCCGCCATTCGTCTCTCCGCCCCTCACCACTCACCACACTCCGTTGAAATACAAAGCAAAATTTAAATCTCAAACTACAAGGACACAATCCATTTGAGATTGACACCTCCAATTCGTGCTCGATTCAAGGAAAAACTTGCTCACTCCCCACTGGACGACCACCCCATTCCATCTGTAACAGAGCTTCCCTTGCTCCGGCACATTGAAAGTCTGAAATGCTCAAACTGACGCCAACACGTATCCGGTCGTTCATCGATGTTGTAACTTGCCATCTGCTGACCATCATCTTGACATTATCATTACCCCCCATCTCGTCCATTCTCAGAGGAGCAGCAGTAGCAATTCACCTTGCCGGAACCCATCCCCTGCCTCACCAGCCCACCACCACCACCATTTATCAACTTAATGCCTCCGTATTTCATTTCAAGTGCCTCATCAGTGCGGGACCGCCCAGCGCTCTCGAACCAGCACTGCCACTCAAAGAACACAAAACAAATTCCCTCCCTTGTTGGCCGGGAAGACGAATCCTTCATCTTCAATCCGTTTTCCATTTTTCAATTGTTTGTGTGCCAGCCGAACAAAAGAGCACCACAACCCCGCCAGTAGACACTAAAGAAATGCCAACAAAACTTTTCACTTAAGGGCGCCCATAGAAAAGTGTATCTCATCCTGGGAGGGATGACTGTTATTTCTCAGGCAATCTTACATTCCTCCCTCATCCGGCTTTGAATTGAAGGAGGAATACCGCGAGTGTGACGGTTGCCAGGCAGCGTCTTCGCTGTTTAATTTAAAATGCAAAACAGTCACGAGGCAGCGTCTAATTTGCATTCCTAATAGGCATAGCGCGCAGTGAACGGCATCCACTTGAAGTGTCTCCAAGGATTCAACTCCACGCCAACTGATGCAGTTCAGAGACAACGACGCTCGGCGGCTGCGGTCGTAATGCCATGCCACAGTGAATGACACACAATCCCTTGCGTATGTGGTAATCTCCCCAAGGAGCTGGCAAATAGAATAGCTCAGCACAGAGGCGCAACTTTGCCGAAAGGATACACGAACTAGGCGATGTTCTTGAATTAAAGATCCCTAATGCCCCTATGAGGGATCTCGGCGGTGCTTTGCCCTTGCCGCCGAACTCTGAACGCTCAAGCGAACAACAAATGGATCATTGTCGTTATCCCGGCGGATTTGCTTTTAGGACTCGGGGAACTGCGACCGTCGCTGGCGTTGCTTGCAAACGTGGGCAAAAATAATAAACAACCTCGTCCTGTGTGAAAAGTCGATTTATTTTCCACCTGGTGTGCAGAAGCACTCACGCTACTAGCGAATGAACGTGAATTTTGCCCCGGTACGCGCTGCGCACACGAGGAAAGTAGTTCACTCGAATCGGAGACAAGCAGGGTGTATCCTTTTTTTATGACAGACATCCGGTTCTATGGCAAGTGTGCGGGTTGATAAGATAAATTGTTTACTTTGCCATTTTGAAACTCTCCTGAATCCCATCTCATCCACGGTCCATGATCTGAATGTGATTCAAAGCCAGGAGGTGACGGGGCAGAGGGGCAGCCTGTGTTTTCCTAGACAAGTGTGCTTGCGGATTTGAGGGGCGTTGATTAAATGGGCCACTAGAGTAGAGCAGAACTCCATTCACTGCTCACGTTGGCGGTAGCGGCTGCAGCCGGATGGTGTCTGCCGGGGATCCTTAAACGAGACCATGTGGCGAATATAAAAAACAATCGAAGACATTCGGTTTTTATAGACAGATTTGAATGTGGGGAATACGGATGGAAATAGTTCGGTTTTGATGGCAATTCACACGTTGTGGCACTGGGAGTGTATCCTCCTGTGGAGTGTATTCATGTGGGAGACCGTTTATTGCATTTTTCACTTAAATGCTCATTTGGAAGAAGCTATTTAGATTTTCTCCCCGGCACTGGAGGTGTTTAGCTAGATTTGCTGTTGGGGGCACTATTTATGTTAGAGTTTAACAGCAACAAGAGGGAAGACGCATTTAAGGTTTCGTTTTCGAAAATTGTTTTATTTCTTTGTGAGTAATTTCTGGCTTACTCTCCATATTTTTGTTGTTTGATTATCTATTTGTAAAAATCAAGTGCTGGCTTTTAGCTTTCGAGAAATCGGGCAAATGTTTCAAGATTCCTCTAAATTTTTTCTGATAGTCGAAACCTTCAAAACGTTCGAATATTATTATCATTCGATAACCATCTTCTTTCGTTTTGCAGAGAGCAAGAGGAAAGTCTGAAATTTTGTTTGCCCCCTCCCTTTTCCGGTTTCTGCAGATTAGCAAATAAGAAGGGAGAAAAATCACAAAATTTTGTACGTCTTGGATGTCTCGGCTGATGAACGTGTTTTCATTTCTGCGTTGTTAAGTGTGCACACTCGTATGAATCGTCTTAAGGTGATTTATGAAAGCGTCCGGGTAAGGAACTTGCCAGTAAAATATACTTTTATAAGTTAAGTGCATAGTGCAAGTATACGAGGTGCTTTTGTATTTTCGTCCACTTGTTATGTCTGTCGATTTCCGTAAAGTGGTTAACTCAAAATTCGTAGCAAATTACACAGTCTAAGGCTTCTTATTCAAAACATCTAAGATGAATTCTTAGGGCGCATCTTATTTTAATCGTTTTATTTCATTTCATCCTGGGTGGTACGGATTAGGGGGCCATGGGCCATTTCACGTGAGGAAACACTGTTGATTGTGCTCAACAAGGCGAGCTGCCAACATTATCCTCGTTAGTACACAGGTTAAGCCTCCTTACGGCGCCCTCTGTGTAGCCATCACAACACTCGTTGTATGGTGAACCAATGTACGCAGCGAGCCCTCTGCCCAAGGGCTTAATTAATGGGCCTAGCCAACCAGTCTGTGGGTTGTGCGTAAGGGTAACTTCCTTACCACGTAAAAAACCTTTAGTTCAGAAAAACCGATCCGATAAGAACGGATCAACTGTTGACGACCCCAGCAAACGTTTTAGGGACTAAGATTTTCGGTTTTGAACGCAGAATGTAAGGTCCCTTAACAGGCCACGTGCAGCCGAACAACTTGCGGAAACCCTTGACTGCTACAAAGCAGACAATACCGCCATCCAGAAAGTGCGATGGGATGGGCCTGGCCTGCGATATTTATTCCAACGATTGCTATAGAGAGAGAGCAGGCAGCGCTTATTCGGATGCGGGTTTGTTGTTCGAGGTAGACTAAGGCAAAAAGTCTTGAGCAACAACTCCGTTCATTCTTTTGGGGCTACAATCCGAGGCGGACATGGGCCTCAACAAACATGCGTCTCCATCCAGCACGATCTTTCGCCACCTACAATCAATTCCACACTCCAAGTTGGTTGCGGAACTTCTCCACTTGTGTGCCCCAACTTAGCCTAGGAAGTCCTCTGTTGCGTTGTTCCAATGGCTCAGATTCGAAGACTTTGAGGGCCGGAACAGTGGTGTCCGTACGCTCTATATGGCCCTTCCATTCGTGAGAGAGCATACATCACGAGTAGTTGCTGCGCTCTGTTTCCCTTGGGGACTATTTGGTCAATTACTATGTGCACATTATCGCATAAGCCTTAAAAATTCAAATGACCTATAGAAAGTCGCCTATGTCCAAATCTCACAACCAAGATTATTTTTGAATTTGGTTCTGGAAATGGAAATGTTTTAATTATCAGCACAAAGAACGGA
This sequence comes from Eristalinus aeneus, assembly GCA_955652365.1. Lineage (NCBI taxonomy): Eukaryota > Metazoa > Arthropoda > Insecta > Diptera > Syrphidae > Eristalinus > Eristalinus aeneus. The sequence goes on from OY019133.1 coordinate 6,029,672, forward strand.
AATTAGCTCCACTTTGTGAGTCGAAATTATGTCCACTTGAGCAAAGCGTTCTTAGTCTCTATGAGCTGAACATCCCAAAAGTTTGATTCCTAATTCGTCTTGATTATGGACTGCAATCGAACTTTCAAAAAGAATAATTGTATTATTCCTATCAATTGTAAAACTCCCATTAATGTACAGATTATTTCGGGAACTCCTTGGCATCATTATTGGGAGCACCGTGGGATTCGCATGCAGTTTTGATCAAACGCAGTATTCTACCACCTCTCTCTGCGCGCAGACGAAGGAGAAATGAGACAAGACCAAAATAATTGACTTCGCAAGGTGAAAAAGTAGCTAAAGAAGGACGGACTTCATTTATGGAATAATTATTTGCTTAGGGAATTACCTACAAACCATATATGAGAAGCAATCCGATATTTGATTGACAGTACACCAGACATAGTTGGGGATCTTCTATAAGCAAATGTAAGCTTACGGTAAATACTGAAAAAAATGTGAAAACATTTTAAAAAGGGTGAACAAATGAAAAAAAAAGCGAAAAATATAAATAAATGTAAATTATACATTTTTATATAAAAGGGAAGAAATTATTTAAGTGCGATGGAACAGTCAATAGCCCATACAATCTACAGTGCATTATATAAAATGACCAACAATAGTGTTTCGTGTTTGTTGAAAAAATCTCTTATTTGTCAACTATAAACATTCGAATTGTTTTATTGAAATCCATGTGTTTTTTTTTATTTTCGATTTATTAGCTCTTTCCGTTCCACGTAAGAGCATCCCTATTTACTTGCATTATATTTAATTGATTTCCGGGCTTAATTAAATAAAACGTTATATGTGTTTTTTCCTCATAATAAGAGCATAATTAAGAGCCGATAATTCATTGATTCGGTGAGTTGCGAAGAACAACATACTCGTATATTTGCTTTATTGTTTGGTTAATTATGGCCAACGAATAATTGTGAAAAATTGAACATCATGTGACTTTGAATGCTACTATACGGAAGTTAAAATAAATGAAAACCTAATTTCTTATAGAGGCTTATACATAACAGATCACTCAAAAAGTCTCGGGCCATATAGGGGGCGGCTCTAACAAAAATTATTAGTTTAATATTAATTTTTTTTTATTAGTGGTGGCCCCTACATGTCCCGCGATTTATTGAATTATGTGGTAATCATTTGTTTGGTTTTTTGAAATATCTCCCTTCAGCTTTTTTGCTCTTCATTCATTGCTTCATAAAAAGTGTTACAGTGATCGGTTGTAGTTCATATATACGCCATTTTCTTCGATAATCTGTGTCCATTTAGAAGGTAACTTCATAATACCCCCCTCGGAAAAGTCCTCGGATTTATTTGCGAAGAACTCGGACAGACACTTTTCACAAGCCTCCTTTGAATTCAACTTCACATCACCAAGGTCGTTTGCCATGGACAGGAACAGGTGGTAATCATTTGGCGCTATGTCCGGGCTATATGGTGGATGCGGTAAAACCTCCCATCCGAGTTCTCATAGGTTCTGACGAGTCATCAACGACGTGTGTGGTCTTTCGTTGTCCTGGTGGAACACTACACCCTTCCTGTTGGCCAATTCTGGAGGCGTCTGTTTGATCGCCTGCTTCAAGCGGTCCAGTTGTTCGCAGTAGAAGATAGAATAAAGCGTCTGGCCATATGGGAGCAGCTCATAGTGGATGATTCCCTTCAATTCCACCAAACACACAACAAAACCTTCCTGGCCGTCAATCCCGTCTTGGCCACTATTTGGGACGATTCACCGGCCTTCAATCACGACCGTTTTCGCTTGATATTGTTGTATGTGATCCATTCTTCGTCGCCAGTCACCATCCGCTTCAAAAATGGGTCGAGTTCGTTCCGTTTTAGCAGCATATCGCAGGCGTTGATTCGGTCCAGAAGGTTTTTTCCCGTCAAATCATGCGGCACCCGAACATCAAGCTTGTTTTTGTACCCAGCCTTCTGCAGATGGTTTAAAATTGTTTGTTGACTAACTCCCATCTTCTGGGCGATGTCACGAGATGCCACATGACGGTCTAACTCGATCATTTCCACGATTCGATCGGTATTCGTCATCATAGGTCTTCCGCTGGGTGGCTTATCCATGGTGTCGTTTCCAACGGCTCTGAATCGTCGAAACCATTCCTCCGCCGTTCGAAGTGATAAAGTACCATTCCCCAAAACACCATTATTCTCACGGAACGTTTCTCTAGTAGATTTGCCTTTAACGTAGGAAAATTTTGAAATAGCGCAAGTTTCGCCGTTAGTGAACTCCATGGTTACACGTTTATAACTGTTGAACGTAATATCCAAAGTCATGCATAATCGTTTTATAGGTTATGTCAAGACCTTCCGAAAGATGTATAGTATTGCCAAATGCGAGTTCCGTAGCGCTTTGTACATAGCCGGAAAATTCAAAAGACAACCTTATATTTGATTGAAAACTAATTAGCATTTCCTTTTGAATGTTCAAAAACTTTGTAGGTAATCAAGGTATCGTCATCACAATGACATTTTATCAGCTTCCAAGCATAAACCTAAGAATGAATGTTCGGATGTTGATTTGTTTTTTTTTTAATGCTCTTTAGTTTCTTTAAATATCTGTGAAGGATTAGTCTCTGAAAGTTGTTCCAGTTACGCGTGTAAGATAAGATACACCGTCAGTATGGGAACATCCACGGTTTTTCTACCATACGCGCTCTGTAAGTGCGAAGTTTTTATCTAGCTTGCATTAATCTATCTACTCATAACATAAAACGAATTTTTGTCTATTTTCAACACCATGGCGATAACATTTGAGATTAACCTTGCTACGGCACAAAAGCAAATGAAAGATAATTTTTAAGTATCCAGTTTTTGCTCTCTTCAATTGTCTAAAGATATTCCCAGTGCTTCACGACAAAAGGTGTCGTAAAACAAAAACGAATTTGCTGCCTTCCAAAGCTTCTTTCGCAAACAATCACATACTTCATCAATTAGCACAAGCAACAAAAAAGAAAGAAACGAATTCACGGTATAGATAAATGACAGTAAGTCACGGGTATCTAGGTATACAATTGGAGATATCTCTTGGTCATGCGATCAACTGTATTCAATTAATTGGATTGCTTTGCTTACATGAAATAAATCCTGAAGTGAATGTGCGTTTGCCGTTGACACGAAACACCTAACCGAGAGGTGATATAAGGCTTAGTTTGGGAGGTGAACAATGGAAGAAGTGAATTGTCGTCTCTTAATTTTGATTACAAAACTATTTTTTTAATGCAGATTGGGGATTCAGTGGGTAGAAATCTATTTTAAGTATGACGTGGCGAATATTTTCATATTTATGCAAAAAATACACACTCGTATCGTCTGTTCATAGGCTGAATTTCACTTTGAACCTGACATCTAGTTTTTTCCTCTTTTTTTCTTTCAAACCGCAGCTCTCTGTTTGTGTAAAAAAAGAGAACAAGGACAGGATTTATTTCAATTAAGCTGACAAAAGGAAGCCTTGTTCAAAAAACGCCTCGCATTTTTTACAGCACCACCTTTTCAAGTTCCTGACAAGAAAATTACGCACTACAGTCCCGCACTACAGTCCCGCACTACAGTCCCGCACTACAGTCCCGCACTACAGTCCCGCACTACAGTCCCGCACTACAGTCCCGCACTACAGTCCCGCACTACAGGTCCGCACTACAGTCCCGCACTACAGTCCCGCAATACAGTCCCGCACTACAGTCCCGCACTACAGTCCCGCACTACAGTCCCGCACTACAGTCCCGATCTACAGCCCCGCACTACAGTCCCGCACTACAGTCCCGCACTACAGTCCCGCACTACAGTCCCGCACTACAGTGCCGCACTACAGTCCCGCACTACATTCTCAACAAGCCACTCGGCAATTGCTTCAAATTGAGCAGACCATTTTGTTTGATTGATAGGCTGTGGGCTTTTTTTTCTAGAATGTCCTTTATAATGTTAGAATCCAATACAGGTCGGAGTTGCGGTGTCCATGCAATCTGCTTGAATTCAGCCGTCTTAAGCGTATGATCTGAAGACACTTAATTAGGTGCATGCCACTATTTCGCCCGTAGAGCTCATGCTTTAATCTTTTCAAGAAGCCATCAAATAAAGGTCACCCTTATCCCGAATTCAACAATTATTCTCGTTTTTAACTGTTAATTGAAGAATGAAAAGCCCTGGTAGCTTGTAACCTATGTACCCAAATTTAGGGCTGTGGGTATACCACATTCAGTAGAAAAAACACAAACAACAAAAGCGCCTGCTCCCCAGTTGCTAAATACGTTGAGCTGGCTTATGACGAACTCTATGGGCTGTACAGCGACATGCGCCTGGTCAAGCGTCTTCAGATACAGCGCTTAACAGGTCTAGGCCATATAGAGCGAATAGACACCACAGCTCCCACCCGAAAAGACTTCGAATCGGAGCCATTGGGACAACGCAACAAAGGACGGCCTGGGTTGAAGTGGTGCACGTGGCGCGGGACCTCAACCAACTTGGAATGCGCAATTGGAGGCAGCTGGCGAAAAATCGTGCTGACTGGAGAGGCATGTTGGTTGAGGCCCAAGTCCACCCCGGAATGTAACGCCGCAATAAGAAGAAGAAAAAGTTTTCTCTCTCTGACTGAGCTAAAAGTGAATTATGCGACTCACAGCGAAAAATGACACCCCGTTCAGGCAGTTAGAGTTCTAGAAGAGCTTCCTCCTTGACTCGCGTAACATGGTACTTTACATTGCTGTGAATAGTCTTTGCGGGAGGCACATTTTAAGTGTATGGACCTCTAAATTGCAGCGTATATTAGAATTGTGCCAACATCGACGGTTTGATCTCTCATGAGACACCACTGAAAATTCTCCGTGAAACGCTTCATGTCGGGTAATTCGGTATCGAAAATCTATAAAAAGAACAGTAACGAAATCGTGTGTGGCCGCCATGGCGTAGTGGGTAGAGTGTGACACTCACGCGCTGATGGTCCAGGTTCGATTCCCGGTTGAACACCTCGAGTTTTTACGCCACCACCTCTTTCAAGCTGCTAACAACACTAAAAGAAAAATAACTGTCTAAGAAAAAGTTTGGGAAACACATTGCCGTTCGGAGTTGGCAAAAAGCTGTAGGTCCCTTCTACTAGTGAGAGAGCAGCAGCGCGCACAACACGAGTAGTTGTTGAGCAAACTAGGCCCTGGTCCCCTGTGGACTGTCGCATCCAATTATTAATAGTTTCAACCGCAATCGTGTAATGAAACGGGTTTAGGAGGAAGATTCCGTAATTCCCAGAAAGGTTCTAACATGGAGAAAAGTTGTAATCGCGAAATGACTAAAAATCTAAGACGTATGATTTCAATATAAGCAAGGGACGGAAAGATTTGGGATTAAAATCTCAAGAGACTAGAAGGAGGAAATATGGAGAAGCTTTCTCATATTCAATTCCCTCCGTTTCATGGCTTTGCAGAACTTCTAAGCTAAGATTTCCTGAAAATGTCATTTCTGCTCATAGACCTTTCGCAAAAGTTCGTGAATCTTCCTGGAATTCTCTAAAAGAATTTCCAAGAAACACTCATGGAAATTTTCAAAATTGGAAAACAAAATCATCATCCATCTATCAATTTGAATAACAAGGAAAATCTAAAAATACACACTGCCTACCATACATCGTTCACGTCGACAATGTCACTTAATCTGTACTTCAGAATGCTACAAATAAGACATCCCACTTTGCAAAGACCTTTTCAGAGAAAGACAGAAAGCCCGCATAAATGTGGCACAAAAATATCGTTTCTCAAGCATTTCTTTCTAAGAACCGTTATGTTATTCAAATTTTTATGAATATTTGGCAACAAAGGTATAGAAACTGATTTCCCTGCGGACAGGGTCCTGATACTCTTTGTGATGTACCCTTGCTCACAACGTTCTCCCTCTTGTTATAAATTATTCAAAACGTTTTTGTTTGATAATCGTGAAGGAGGACCTACTCCAATCCAGTAACAATGTTTGCAAAAATACTTTGACCACATAACCAAGTTCTGTGTTCATCAACAGAAAAAAAAAATCCAACCTCTAAAACTTTCGAAGGACACCACATTTGCTGAAGCAGTTATTCAATTCAGTAAACTCGGATCTTCATACACGAGTGATCATAAATCTGAAATGAAATCATCTAGAAAATTAAATCCTGCCGCCAACATGGAGCACTTTTTCCCCATCCCTTGTGTGCACGACAAGAGTGGTCAGTTCAGTGGAATTTCAAAGGAAACAAATTTAAATATTCAAACGCAAAAAAGGAAAATGAATGCCATACAAAAATATTTCCAAGCCAAATTATCTATCAAAGGACCCGCAAGAGTCTCACGCAACGCTGTAATAAACGTATACATTTCCCTTGAGGATGAGCCTGTCGAAAAGTGCCTCAATAGCTCCCAGGATGGGAGCTTATCTGAATGGAATACAAAAAATCAATTCATCTCACTGAGCACAGGCCATGTTCCCACTTTCGTATTCCGTCCGCGAGGCGGACCTGCTTCAATCCTTTTCACAAATTGAAAACCAACTCAATCAGGACTATCCATATAGCCATCATAATTAAAATCATATCGTCCTCGAATTACAATCCAGTACCTTAAGGAAGCACCAGATCCTTTACACTGTCCCACACACACAAACGCACACAAATCGAAGGAGAATAGAAGTTCTGACGGCCAAGGTGGAGTAGACAGAAGCGTGGAAGGAGACGTGATGTCTTAATCCGTTATGTTCATCGAATTACAGCCATAATCCTTTTTAGACAACCACGCTGATGACTGAGAAGAGAGTGGTGTGGTGGGCTGGAAAAGAGGGGGAGTAACAATCTTCCATGGTAAAGTACTTAATCTCGATGTTAAAACAAATTGAAACCCCATCCAGTTTCATCTCAAGGACCCACTTCGCACACACTATTCCCCCGGAGCAGCCCCAAGGGGCCACACACACTACCCCCAGCGAGCCCTCCAGACGCAAATGCTTCAGGCTAGGAATAACAAGGAAGTAAATGCAGTAAAAAAGGGACGAACGAGCGGAGAAGTAAAAAAATCTGAAGAATATCCTGAAAAGCTTTTAACAATATTGCTTCGAAAAAATCAAGTTTTCCATTATCTCTATGCATTCACACAGTACGCCCGTGTACACATCATAGCTGGCGTCGTCGGTGGAGTAGTGCTGGTAGTGGGAGATGAGTCCCCTTTCACGTCACCTTCTCTCACAGACATCCTGCTTCGACATCTCCGCTCCCGGGTGCTGTAGGAGCGTGTCTAGTTCATGTCTTTTTTCCTTTCGTCCTTTATTCATTCGCTTTCTGAAATTTGATATTTCCTGGATGTCCTTTCCTGCCTTCCCTCCCCAGGGGTGTAGCTCTAAGTCTTCGAATACTATTCCATCTGTTTATTATCTTATCTCCTTGTGGAGGCTTTCGCCTTTCGCAGGATAATTGCGTGATTTCTCTTGTGGAAAATACCGTGTCAGACTATCTGTCAATCTGTAGGGACTACAACTATCGATTTTCCTCGGCAATGTGATTATTCTAGCAGGCTGCGCACCCAAGATAGGTTCACAATAGACGCAGACATGCCCTCCGAAAGGATGCACACGAGACGAGCTCTTAAAATTCATCATTTCACCGTTAGGCATGCTGAATAAATTAACAAGGCAGCGAACACAAAGGTGCCGGGGAAAATGTTACGTATACGTCCCGTGCTCGTTCCCAATCTAATTAGGGAACTCTACTTAAATCGAATTACTCCGAACAAAGAATCGCGGTACAAGAACTTTCGTAATACACTTTTTTTGGGCGAAATTTTCAATTAGAGTATCGCTTCGAAGTTCTTTGAAATTCTGTCTGTCTGTCTCTGTCAGAGTTGAGTTCCCAGGGAATTTATCTCGCCGACAAAAGTTGGTTGGCTGTCGCGGAATCCCCAGGTGACAACTGAGATCCATGGCAGATCTGAGCACCTCCAAGGCCGCGTATGGCTGTCAAAGTATTGTGACAGTTTCATTTCGCAGGAACCCTCGATTTATCGGCTCTAATTTTCACGGGGCGAATTTTAAAAATCCTCCCATCGAAGGATTTGCAATGAATTACGAGTTATCGCTCCCCGGACGGCTGTGCAAATGGAAATGCGAACCGCACTGGTCGTTACTGGGTCGATTCCGTTTCGAAATATTTTACAAATATTTCCCCGAGTGACGGCCGGGGGAGTCCTGTTAACATATTTTATTGGGGATGGAAAACAAGCCGGCAGTTGATTGATTGCGCCATTAAGGCGGCACAATGGTGCTGGATGGCCTGGGTGGGGCGGACGAGATCGAATGACCGGGGGAGGCGTTTTGAAAAAGGACACTTTAATAGTTGCTGGCCATTGTGGTGGGGTGTGGGAGATGGATGCCATTGTTGTTTGGTGATTGAACGATAAAGCGAATCTCAACCGAAAGTTTTTGGGACTTGAATGGCGGCAGCTATTGATTTGGACGACCATCTCCGATCGATTACCTGTCTTTTGAATTTGTGTAGTTTGTAAGGACATGGCTGACATGTGTGGTGCGGAGGGGGAGGCGGAGGCGGGTTTGTTTCAAGTTTTTATCCGTTTATCTTCTTTGTAACGTCTTACTTCGTGTAGGAGTGCTTTGAGGGATGGATGTGGTGGGAATGTGATGAATGGGAGAGACAGTCTCTGTTTTGTTATCTGAAGAGCTGCGTATTGTGTTCGGCTTTAAGTTTGCATGGGATTTCTGTCAGATGCTGTTGAAGAGTTCTTAAAGAAATTTTGAATAAACAAAGACATTGAAACAAATTTCGGGGAAATTGCGACAATTTCTTGTGAGAAGTAGGAACAAAAGCTGAGTCTTTAGGCGAAGAAGTGATTTTGGTGGGGGATGAGAGATGCTTTAAAAAGAAAGAAAGCGCAACATTACACAGCTGTACAACGACATGGTCAGGCGTCTCCGGATTCAGCGCTTATGATGGTTACGCCATGTAGAGCCTATGGATGCCACTGCTCCGGCCCGAATCTGAGACATTGGGACAACGCAACAGAGGATTGCCTAAGCTATGATGGGGCAAACAAGTGGAGTAGGATCTCAAAGAACTTGGAGTGAGCAACTAGAGGCAGCTAGAGAAAGATCGTACTGGCTGGAGAGGCATGTGCGTTGATTCCCAAGTTCTTCCCGGACTGTAGCGCCATAAGAAGAAGAAAAACATTGCTCAACGTTTTCCTTATTTTGATTATTGTCGGTATCCATCGAATAATAAAACAAACAACTTGAAGCCGACCAGCGTTCCAAGAGGATCTTCAACACAAAATTAGTGGCAGAAACCGAAGATCGTATTGAGCTTGAAAAAGATAAGCCGAAGCTGCATTAGAAACAGGATGTGAAACACGTTAATTCGATGAATCCATGCAATCATTTGCTTGAAAGGAAGGAGAAAAGAGGAGATATAATCAAACTGATGGGAATGTTTTAAGCTGTTCCCTTGGAACCGGCTCCAAAATCAAACAATAGAAATATTGTTCACGCTCGTCAGTGTCCGTGCAGCTCTACGAAGGGAAATTGCTTAAGCATCATGCATTGTGTTGAGCTAAATAATTTGCTGTGCCTTATGTGTGGGAGCATGTTTTAATTACCGGCTTGCTGAGAAACTGAACAGTGACGTGACAGCGTGAACCCATATAACTCAAAAATTAATTTTCCAACGAGAATTCGAGCGACAACCGACAAGTTCTTTCATCACGCAGTCCACCAAAATAATAGAAAAGAAGGAAATTAATTAATGACAACATAGTCACCTGAAAGCTCTTCAGGGATGAATACATGTTGTGTCATCAATCATGTGCAGTGTGTACTTCTAGCTTAGGTTTCGTCATGCTCTGAATGTATACTCGTACTGTCAACATATTGGAACAGTGCTCATTTAGGCCTGAATCATTAGCATATCAGAGTGGTGATGGTACTGGGCGAACTTTATTAATTTCTGTTGTATGTGCAGATAGGGTTTTATTTGATTTAAGAGAAAGAATAATTAGCTGCATTGGGGTTTTAAAGGCCGTTCTTTTTTAATGCCTTTCAGGTGGCTAAACTTGATTTGAATGATTCCAACTATGAGTGGATGGTTCTATGCTGGGGAACCATTTTGCCAAGAGCTCCGCTGGAACAAAGACATGTCGAACGATAATTCATTAATGAGCAGAATGCACTGTTTAAAGAAAAGTTCTACTTTGTTATTTCATCTCAGGAAAAGTTTGTAGAAAATTAAAAGTTACACGTTTTATACAAAACTGAGGAAAGTCCGTCAAAATATCAAGTGAACGTCATGCTTGTATATTCATTAGTTGCCGCCATTGTATTTTACAGAACAGGAGCCATAAATATCAACGTCAGGTTAACGATGTGCTTCATAGAGTGCATTGTGTTAGTAACGCGACGACGCATTTGGATTGGGGCAATAAATAAGCCTCATGTGGCAGGCTTATTCCACTTCATACTACAATGTCATGGGTGGATTCACACATTGCAGTGAAACTTTTAAAAGTGAGCAAAAGTGGTAAGAGTCCAGATGTAGTAAATTAGCAAACTGTTGAAAATTAAGGCCGCCGCACAGTGGGGCAGAAATTGCGGTTTGACGGAGATAATTACAAGCCCTATAGTTGAGTTAACCAAAATATATTTTTCTTAAGGATTTGGGTGTGCTGAGTTCAAATCCGAAGTCATGATATATATACCTGCTCAGGTTTCCAAAAGAACCGTTATAACAAAATAAAAATGTTACTTGTTTGGTAGTTTTTGCGAAGTGAGGGATTGGATTTACAAGATAAAGTAGACAATCATGGACTTATTAAAATTATATAATAAATTAATAGCTTATTTACTTTTTGAATTAAAATCTTGCAAGAACAGTATAACTTTACTTTGAGACAATTTAAAAAGTTGGAAAATCTGAAAATAAAATATTTTGTGTATCTCGGTTTTAAATAAAAGTAAAACATTTTATTTACATTTTCAAGATTTAATTTACAAATTATTCTGAGTCCGATAAGTAATCGCAGTCAATTTGAGTTCGTTTGTTTAAATCGGGTTGCAAGAATATCAAGAATCAATAGCTTCATCAAATGGAACTTTTTTTTGCCAGCTTCCTTACTCTCTGGTTTTGTAATAAATGGATCTGAAGATATTAAGTGGTCGCCTTGGCGTAGTGGGTAGAGTGCGACGCTCAGACGCCGAAGGGTCTGGGTTCGACTCATAGCTCAACACCAATTTTTCGGCACCACCTCTTTCGAGCTGCTGACAACACTCAAAGAGTAATAACTAAGAAAGCTTCTCAAATCTCGCCGTTCGGAGTCGGCAAAAAACTGTAGGTCCCTTCTACTCGTGAGAGAACTGTAGCGCGCACAACACGAGTAGTTGATGAGCAAACTAGGCCCTGGTCCCCCTTCGGACTGTAGGGCCAACAATTATTATTATGAAGATATTAACATTCTATTCATAATATCTGTAAGAGTGTCTTGTCTAGATGTTTTTCGACTAAAAATCTCTCTATACATTTTAAAGTCACTTAATTCACCAATTGGTAACACACTCAGAGAAACTATTTCATTACCATGTATCAATATCTTGTGAACTGAAGTACTCATATAATACCAAGGTTACAGCGATACAAACAATCTCGCAGTTTCGAAGCAATAATTTTTAAATTTTGGCAAATCTATATTAAGTCCGCTGGATAAGCACTGCAAAATTATGTGAATTTTTTTTATCAGATTTACGCTTATACCTGTTTTTTTGCTTGACTTAATTGGGTTCTTAAAGAAGCGCCTGGCCACATTTCCAGTGTTCGTATTGCCATATCCTGGATTTGGTCGATCAAATTTCAATTCCAATTCGGTTTCGAAAGCTTCTTGAATGCAAGACTTGTTTTGGGTCACACAATCTTCTGTAGCTTTAGATGTACGCCATTCTTTAATAGGCAACTTATAAGCAACGTGGAGCAAGCATTCTTATCCACGCGTGAAAAACGGATATTCCAAATGATAAAAATTGTTCAGAGACGGGAAGTGAAATCATTTTCTTAATATTGTTGAATCCCTTGGAATTCGCCTGACAAAGATAACTTCTCTGAGCAGAACGAATACCACTCAAGCTGTCCATCAACCATAGAAGCTATTAATTCGTGTCTTACAATAAACTCTCCTTCCTCAATGGTTACTTTTGTTGGTTCGAGTTGATTTATTTGTGATTGAATAGATTCGTTCTCGTTTGATTTTGTGGATAGGATTTTGATTTTTCTTCCTGGACGACTTTAAAAGATGTCAAAATACCCGCGATGTATTTTTTAATGGTTTCGTATTGGTTACGGGAAAATTTCGCTTCTATAATCATTGACAGAGCTTGACCAGGCGTTGACATAACTGCCGAAGGTTTTAAGTTTTGAGGTTGAGGAGATAAGGTTTCTCCTAATAATTCAGCAGTTCTTCTGTCTCCAGAAGCTCGAAAATTCATTTGAGCAGCAAACACAAGTTCTTCAGTGGATGTGTCCCTAAGATCGGCTATTCTTTCACGTTTTCTCCGATTACTCAATTGATCAAAATTTACCTGAGGACGCCCAGAGGGTTGTGCAAACATTGCGAAATTTATTTTTTCTTGAAGCCAAATTGATTGGTTTTTTTCAAACACCGAACTTGTGCGGTGGGTTTTGTTCCATTTTGATTTGAGTTCACTTTTGAAACGGGTTAATTCTTTCCTTAGCTCTGTACATTGTTTTCAGAGCAGTTTGTGTTTGTCATTAAAAATGTCTCTACATCTTCAATTATTTTCTCAAAAGTCCTAAATTTACTATTAAAAAATATTTCAAAGAGCTTCTGTCTTCCACAAGAAAAAAATGGCAATGGTGTCAAAACCCCTTGAATATAATATCAATAGTTCAATATTTTCGACACTTACACTTGCACTTGTACTTGCACTTGCACTTTTGAAATTGTATTTATAATAATATGTGTAAAATAAGGTTTAAAGTCAGGAAATTTAAACTACTGGTGTACCAAGACTCTTCAGAATAAAATAGGTTGCATTTCCGGTATTCAGATGTTTTTTTTATGACAAAATGCATTTTTAATTATTATGTTGTTAATAACTTTTATGACTAATGGAGTAAAGATGTTGTGCAACTAACATGAAGCGCCTACCTGACCATAAGAAGAAGTTATTATCAAAATCATTAATGGTGCCATTATTCTAAACAGGGCTGTATATACACAAAAAATTCAAAAATGATAGTTTAGGCAAACAACGGTGACTTTTGACTTCGGTTTTCAGTAAAGAAATGAATAAGCTAAAAAAATAAGTTCAAATTTAGCTCGATAATTGTCTATTCAAAAAGTAACGTTATTTAAAAACAACTTTTAGGTTCTTGTAATCCGCAATTTTTTCTTGGCTAACGGTACTTTATAACCGAGAGAAAACTAATTGCGTTCAAAGAACATATTCTAATTGATAAATTCAATCCAAAACACTTATTGCAAACACTTGGTTTTTAATGTACCAACTGAATAAAGTTGCGTCAAGTACTTTTGAATGCACGCAACTTCCCTATTCTTACAAATTTGATGTCAAACGCTGAGTGATTAAGCCACTTATTTGGAAAACAAATTCCCAAAACATATGGCCCATATTATCAGCTAACCGGAAAGGTAACTTTTATTGAGATCGGTTACGTTTTTAAAAATCGACTTCTCGCCGCTCCAGCCATAGAGCTGCCCCATAGTGCGCCGTGGCGTAGGGCGACACTCACACGCAGAATGTTTAGTTTCGATTCCCGGCTGAACACTTCCTTCAAGCTCCTGACTCAAAGAGTAATACTGTCTAAGCTTCTCAAACCTCACCTTTCGGAGTCGGCAAAAAACTGTACGGCCCTTCTACTCGGGAGGGAGCAGTAGCGCGCACAATACGAGTACTTCATAAAAAAAGCTGGACCCTGGTCCTCTGTGGACTGTTACGCCATATAATTATTATAATCAATAAATGAAATGTTGGTAACTTGCTGAATAATTTTGTCTAATCAAAAGAAGAACATCATTTGTGGTAAACGGGGATAAAGCGTGTGTTAGAAGAATCTGATCCCAATTGCACTAAAAATTAAGACCACATAACAACAGCGATGGTTGGTTGAGGCCCAGGTCCACCCCGGACTGTAGCGCCATCCGAAGAAGAAGAAGAACAACAGCGATATCTTCAATGAGAGGTCCACCAGAAACAAAATCCAAAGAGACCTAAATTTGAGCATGAGGTCCGTGCGCGTTTCAAGGGTAACAAATGTTTCCAAATCGGATTCAGGATTAGGCAGTTGCATTCCTCACTTTCAAGAACTCACCCACAAGACTGGGATATCTAGGACTGCTCAACCGTTTTTTTTTTGTAATTGACGCGTGCAAAAGGGGTTGCGAGTACCCTTAAGTGACCGGATCAAGTCACAGCACGGGCCGAAGGTATAGAGGAGGAGAGGGAGAGGAGGTACCGATGCACATTGGTTTTAAATGCCTGTGGATTGTAATGAGGAGGAAAAATCGTGCTGGGAAGAGCATTCCAGATTCGTGTAGTGCGGCTAAAGAACGAGTCTCTGAATTTGACTGTACGTCCGAAAGAGGGCTTGAGGGTGAATTGATGGGCATTCCTAGCGAGGCGTGTATTGCGGGTGAATTCTTGAAGGGGAGGAATGCAACTGGCTAATTCGTCTGAGCATTTCTTGTTGAAATAGCGGTAAAAAAGTGACAATGACGCGACATTACGTCGGTGTTCTAACGAGTCAATCGACTTCGCAATATTACTGTCACCTATAAGTTTTATCGCTCGCTTTTGAATTCTATCCAGCAGGTGCAGGGAGGTCTTAGAAGCACCTGACCAGATAGGAGCGTTATACTCAAGTTTTGGGCGTATGTATGCCTTGTATATTGTAGCCAGATCAGAGGGGGTGAAGTACTTCTTGCATCGTTTAAGGAAACCTAGACATTTCGCAGCATTTTTGGCGACCTCAAATACGTTATCGTTCCAACTAATTGTTGGGTTGATACACATACCGAGGATGGAAAGTCTTTCGGTTTCAACAACGCAAGTGCCGTTCATGGATAACGACTGATTATTTTGTGATCGCTTTAACGACAGTAGACACCACTGGGTTTTGGAAGCATTAAATTCCACTCTATTCTTATTTCCCCAATCGGTTATGCTGTCAAGGCCGGAATTTAATGTGCTTAACATACGCTGCCGTTCCGAGTCTAAGGCCGAAGTGGAGGGACGTGAGCCAAGGAACGAATATGAAAAGCTGAGGGTACTGTCATCAGCGAAGGAATGAATGGGATTAGAAGTAACAGACAAGAGATCATTTATAAAAATGAGAAAGAGTGTCGGAGACAAAACAGAGCCCTGGGGAACACCAGTATTAATATAGTGGATATCAGACTTGAATCCATTCAAAACGACTTGTATTGAACGATTCGAAAGGTAATTTCTAATCCATTGAAGAAGAGACTCATCGATCCCAAAAGCACGCATTTCCGACAAGAGAGCCTGGTGCCAGACCCTGTCAAATGCCTTAGAAATATCAAGCGCAACAATCTTGCTTTCTCCTGCATTGTGCAAAGATTGGTTCCACTTTTCAGTGAGATATGCCATCAGATCACCAGTGGAACGGTTGCTTCGGAAGCCGTACTGCCGGTCATTAAGAAGCTGCCGGGACTCAAGATATTTCATAAGCTGACGGTTTATCAGCGTTTACATGACCTTGGAGAGAATGGACGTTAGTGCTATCGGTCGGTAGGGGGTGGGTGACGAACATTCGCCCTTTTTAGGGACGGGCTGGACAAATGCAGTTTCCCACTTACTCGGAAAGAGCCCTGAAGAGTAGGACATATGGAAAAGCTTACGCAGTGGTTTTGCCAGCGTAGAAGAACACCTCTTCAGAAGAACAGGGGGTATACCATTAGGGCCAGCGGATTTGTGTATATTTAGATCTTTAAGTACTCTTGCTACTGTACGAGTGCGAAAATGGATTTGCCCCATGGAGAAATTTACACTCTCAAGTACTCTTAAACCTACATTCAGACGTGGTGTTTAATTAAAACACTCGTTTTTGTGGAACACATGAATATGGACTGCTTTCCTCATTACAATCTATAGACATTTTAAACCAATGTGAACCAGTACCTCCTCTCCGCCTCATCATATATACCCACGCCCTGTAATAAAATTAATTGTATGGCGCTACAGACCACAGGAGCACCAGGGCCTAGCTTGCTCATCAACTACTCATGCTGTGCGCGCTACTGTTCTCTCACGAGTAGATGGAACCTACAGTTTTTTACCGACTCCAAACGGTGAAGTTTGAGACGCTTTTCTTTAGACAGTTATTGCTCTTTGAAAGTTGTCGAGGTGTTCAGCCGTTGATCGAATCTGGGTGCCAAATTAGTCTTTTATCGGGCGCCAATTATTAAAAAAACATCTTGGTAGATGGTGAAAAAGGCTTCTTACGTCGGTTTCCTTTGAAACATGTTTTTCAGTAGTAGAGCACACTTAGTCCAGTTTACAGAACTATCAAATGGATGCGCTATTGGGAGACTAATCCTTCTGAATTCTGACATTTGGGAAAAGACAATGGTGTAAACTATGCCCCCATCTATGTTTTCATCCCAGAGGCAAGGGTTCATAAAAATGACAACAACTACTTTCACATCAGCAGAAAGCTCAGAAGACTCTGGAAAGCACTTGTATTTTTTGCGCAGGAATGGACTGCTAGTTTAGTAAAAGAATCAGTCTGTCTGTGACTGGAAGCACACCTGCTCAAATCTATAGCAAAGATTCAGTGTACCAAATTCAAAATGACTGCGTAGAGGGTGGTCTGTTTAAAGGTGTATTCTCATTGTGAAATTGTTTTACCAAAATGGTGAAAGTTTTGCGGCTACAGTTCGCAAATTGCATTCAGTTTGGGGTTACAATAATGCTCTAAAAGAGTCAACTGTAAGGCGATTAATGGAAAAATTTGCTGAAACTGGGTCTGGAACTGATGCAAAGACCACAACGCGCCATCGACCGAAAATATCGCAGCAATACATGATGATGTCGCTTAAACTCTATCCACCTTAGTTCGACACCGAGCTCAGCAAATCCACTATTCACCGAATTTTGACGAAAGATTTGCATCTTCATGCATACAAAGTTCAATTGACTCAGGAACTGAAG
The DNA here is from genome assembly GCA_955652365.1 of Eristalinus aeneus. Lineage (NCBI taxonomy): Eukaryota > Metazoa > Arthropoda > Insecta > Diptera > Syrphidae > Eristalinus > Eristalinus aeneus. Next base: position 6,046,943 of record OY019133.1, read on the forward strand.
CCAGCTGACCAGGCACAGCGAAGGGAGTTTGTTAATTGGGTATTGGAGAGACAACATGAAAATGCTGATTTTGCCGATAAAATCATCTTTAGTGACGAGGCCCATTTCCATCTTGATGGCTTCGTCAATAGGCAGAATTGTCGCATTTGGGTCGAGGAAAATCCTCGAGTGATTCACGAGAAGCAAAAGCATCCTTAACGTGTCACTGTGAGATGTGGATTTTGAGCTTGAGGAATTATTGCACCTTTTTTTTTTATAAAAATGAGTTAGGGCAAGCGCAACCAGTCAATGGTGTTCGGTATCGTGAAATGATAACCAGTTTTTTCGTGCCTAGAATCAAAGAAATGAATGTGGGGGGGATATGGTTTCACCAAGACGGCACCACATCTCATACAGCCAGAGAAACAATTCAACTGCTGCATCAGTCATTTCCCGGTCGTATTATTTCGAGTTTTGGAGACCAGAATTGGCCGCCTAGATCGTGCGATTTAACACCATTGAACTTTTTTCTTTGAGATTTTTTGAAGTGCGAATAAGCCGACGACGACTCAAGCCATAAATGAGAAAATTGGACGCTGCATTAATGAAATACCGCACCAATTATGTAAAATGGTCATTGAAAATTCATTGAAAATCATTAAAAGATCGCGTATGTACCAGCAACGCCGCGGCGACCATCTGGCCGATGTGTTATTCCACACATAACCTCATCCTGTTTACTTTACGAAAAAAATCGTGAATTCTTTTTTTTATGAATTCACGATTTCTTTTAAATATCTGAATTTTATTTAAAATATAAACCGTGGGTTCTTGTTGGGACACCCTTTATAAACAGAAATGAAGGAAAAGTCACCACGTTTGTCAATAGGCCCCTAAGCCAAATGCGCACTTTGCGATTAAGCCAAATGTGCTTAAAAATCGTTTACACGAATGTGGGATTGGAAAAACCACCAGATATGCAAACATTCGCTTCGAAATGAAATTTAAAATTAAACGAAAGAGATAAAATGGATTAAACTCCAACTGCTATCGGTATCGCTTTGTGCTCAAAGCTAGGGAAAATAAGTGCCACCCAAAATTTGAAATTTTGCACCGAGGACAAATGTTTAAATTGAAACGCCGTCTAATCTTTCATTTTCTTTCTTATTCAAAATCTAATACCGCAAGCCCTAATATCATTTCACTACTGGAACTTAGGCAATCTCAGCGAAAATCGCAAACCCCCATCCAATACTGATATAACTTTATGCGCAAGGAATGGGGCACATCAGCATTGCCCGAAAACTCATAAATTCTGAACATTACCGCAGTTTGTTGGGTGGAGTTAAACGAGCAGCGTCAATGTCGGAAATTGTTGCAACTGCCGATGCACTCCCACACTGGTATGAGATGAGCTTTTCGCACACAAACTAAAGAAAACTCATTTAGACCGAGGCGTACATTCAATCTCGATTTGTTTCAGCACGAAACAATATTGCCAGTCCCCTCTCCACAACACACACAATCCCACGTTGAAAATAGGAGATTCCCTTCGTCCGGATAAGACGATGGAGAAGGAAATAAGACAATTTCCCCAAGGAAATGACTTGGCCGCCACTGCTGTGCGAAAACCTTTTCATTACCAAACCACTCTCCACGAGGGTTAGTCTCTGCCAGCGACAGAAACTTATGGCAAAACTACACCCAATTAGATACACTCTCGCCGCGGGCTGTGGTGGCGAGCAGGGTGTGCGCTTCGGCAATTCACACCCCACACAGTGCATTCCAGAGGCAATATATCTTCAAGATCACTCCACACAAAGGCACACAAACACCGAGAGCGTAAATGCGTTCAATTAAGTAACCCACCAGCACTTCGACCGACTCCGCCGCCACTGCGACCGAAGAAAAGACGAGCGAAACGAAAACAAACGAAAGTAAACACCAGACGAAGGCATCTTAATTATCCACTCCAAATATAAACTCGCCTCGTTTGCGGTTCCGTCGGCTCACCACCATCGAAGCGCTGCAGCGCCAGGCCACCTGAACACGATTCGAAGCCGAGTGCGCGAGCGAGCCGCGAAAACCGCCCGTAATCGCTCGCAATTGAATTTTAATTAAGGCGCATGATGTAAATTGTTTATTAGGTGAGCGGTGCCGGGCGCGAAGTCGATGGTGCATGGCTGCAGTGCGGTGGTGGTGCAATGCCGCGCCATGGGAACGAAAACGAGTGCACTCTCATTGTGGTGCAATTATTTGCTCAGATGCTCGGAATGCACATATTTGTCTCCAAAAAGCGAAGACACAGCGCTGGGAAAAACCCTACTTCATGCGCGACAGATTTGAACTTCACCTTGGAAGGAGAGCCACAACAGTCTGGGCTCAGTTGTGCTCCCGTTCTCTGAGATCCCAGAGATGAAACTCAGTGCCATTGGCCTTCGGCCATTAATTCATATCTGTCAGCGACCGCATTGCGAGATTGTTTTACGAGATGGTTCCGTTTTTGGCACAAGCTTCTGTGCACTGCCCGCGGGCGTGCTTTATGACGACGTGAGTGTGCACAAGTCGGAACTATATTTGCTCCGAAGGAAGTCGTCCACGCAGACCCAACCACCCCCACTCTGGGATGTGTGTTTGTGAAAGAGATCTGAAGATGCGAAGCGTTGAGTGAATGTAAACACTAATCAGCGATGACGCACCTAGGCGAGGCGCTTCTGGTTTATTTTTGGAGAAAAATCCATCGCGCCCGCTTCGGAGAAATCAATTTGGAGATTTTCCTCCACACCCTCGTCCCCACGTCCAGCGCAGTCGTAGATTGATGCTGTCCGGCAGATTGATGGACTTAAGTATTCATACGAATTTTCCGAGGCCATTCCGCGGCAGCGAGACGATCGGGGATTTGGCAGAATTCATTTTCCATAAACTCAGCGAGTCAAGTGCTTTAAGACGGACGCCGGAAACGATGATATATTGACATTAAGCGCGCTGTGACGTCAGAAGGCAATTGAGTTTTTGGCCACAACTTCAGCATTTCAATTACCAACAACGTGGGGGAGGGGAGGGGGATTTAGTCGCATGCGAGATGAGTGTGTGTGGTCGTGCGGACTGAATAGTGAAAGCGAAAACAATTATTTTGGCTTGTTGTGTAATTTGGACGCGGTTGAGACGCGTTTAGTAAACTTGTGACGGAGGAGCGGTACTACTTTGGAGCGAATTAGGTTGTTTTGATGAGCCGCAATTAACACATCCGTTGTGGCGTGGCGTTTGATGCGTTCGTGGGACACATGAAGAAAGGACAGAAGGCATTTCGAGACTGCCGCCCTTCGTTGTTTAATTTTAACCACAGGTAGAGCTGATTGAGACAATTTTCAGTGGCAGTCTATTTCTGGCCGAGGTTGTGAACGCGGAGGCCCTGTGGATGTTTATATGTCACGACCTCCGATTGTGGAGCTCTCCCGCTAAACAAAACAAAATCTGCCACTTTGAACGGATATGAGACTGAAGTGTTCTACCGCGCAGCATTTCATTAGCCTTTGGGGTTGCAGTTCCGATGAATATTAATGCTCATCCCGTTTCATTGACCACCAAACCTTGTTTCACTTTGATTTGCGAGTTTGCTGCTATTTTCCCATCGAACGGAAATCAATTGAGTGTCATTGGAATTTGTAAAAGGATATCCATATGTTTCCAGTTGCAGATGCATGGCCATCGTTCGACCTTCGTCATTCAGGGCGGCCTTTGTTGGGCATGCACTGCACCGATCGGTGATGTGAACGAGTGGAAACATCTCTGGTGAATGCTGAACAGCCTTGCTTTCATCCCGACTGCCGCTCATTGAAGTGTATTCGTGCAAGCAGTGGAATGAATAAACAAATGAACCTCCCGAGACTCCACTTGCAATGGTACACATATGAGTCTGGCATATTTTTGCATCGCTAACGATTCCCTGCTGGTCGATGAGAACGGTCGGGAACTGGCAATTGAAAATCCATAAGTACAGCAAATCTTCACCGATGGATCAGATAATAGTCCCTTTTGGGAATTTTCTAACTGGTGTGTAATTCAGAATGGAGTAGGGCTCGTCCTTATTCAAGAGAATGGAATATGGCCAACTTTATGAAAGTATCAGAGGTTATTAAACGTATGGAAATTGGTTTTGATTATTTTTTGTTGTGTGCTGTTGTGTTACTTAAAGTAAAAAACTTCCTCCAATAATTTCCCATCCCTTAAGGTTGCACTTCGTCATTCGTTGCACTGCAATCAGTTGTAAAGCGCGTCGTATGCAAAACTGACTACGATCCAAGCTTAAGCTCGGTCGGGGCACATCAAATGTCTTTCAGATGAGTCTGTTCAGTTATACACATTAATCAATAGACAGGCAGATCCCGGTTTTTTCTATACTAGGGCAAGATATAAAATAGGCTTCAAAATGAGGCTTTTATTGCAAGTTTCTGGAAACTACATAAGCAACCATCTCCTTTTTATTCACTTAAATGGAAATAGGGGGCACAGTGAATTCCTCCCTTGCATTACGATCTACTATCATAGAAGTAAACATTAATTCAGTTCAAGACTATCCACTTAAAGCAGATGAACGAGAGAAAATGTATTGTCGATCTATTGTTGCCTTTTATATTTCTTTATTGGGCAACACTAGTGGTGCAATCTGGCAACTGTAAGCTCTATCGTTCAGTTTAACATTTTTCAGGTTATACGTACTTAGAACATTTTGACAGCGCTATTTGTGTTGTTTACTGGTTATCAAGGACCAGTACCTATCGATAGTATGGTGAATTCAACCGAGGTCGTAGTTCACTCCAAGACGAATTTCGTGAATGTCGTGCAAAATCAGTTGTTGTTCCGAAAACCGTTGATGATGTTAGATGATATAATGATATGATATGATATGATATTGTTAGACCGACATGCGACCTATCATGAGATTGAGACAACCTTCAATATTGCATGGACATTTGACCGTCAAAAAAATTTGTTCGCGTTGGATCCCACACAATTTATCAATGGCTCAAAAACTGGCTCGCGTCGATTGGTCAAAAGAAATGCTCCAAAAATACGATCGCGGTGCTTCGAAACACGTCTATGACATCGTGAATGGTTGTGAATCGTGGATTAACGCCTGAAAGTAAACAGCAGTCAACTGTATGTGTGTTTCCAATTGAGCCAAATCCAACAAAAGCTTGGTCGCGTGTTTTTTCGAAAAATATGGACAACCGTACCACTAGAACAGTCAATTCTGAGTGCTACACAACCATTTGATTGCCAGCTGTTTTCCAAGAAAACAGGAAAACCAACCGCTAAGGACGGATCACTCTTCACCACGACAATGCGAGCTCTTACACATCGGCTCCAACAACTGCATTTCTCAGCACTCAAAACATCGATTTGATGAGTCATCCGCCGTATAGTCCTGACTTGGCACCGAATGACTTCTGTTTATTCCCGTACGGAAAAAATAAAATGAGAGGTCAATGTTTTTCGACATCTGAAGAAGCGGTTGATGCGTTCAAAATGCATGTTTTGGAGAAACCTCAATCAGAGTGGCAAAAGTGCATCGACAATTAGTTCAAACACATGCAAAAGTGTATAGATCTTAATAAGGAATATTTTGAAAAAAATAAAGCTATTTTCGATGATTAATATTCGCTTTTGGTCTCTAATCCCGAAATATAAAAGGTGACACTCGTAGTACAAAAAAGGATTCACAAAAGAGGCAAACGGAAGACATTTGCTTAATAACCCTTTTTGCCAATGACAATCCTCAGTTAAGCATTCGCGGTATGAGGCGAACGATTCCTTCGAAATTCCTTCCACGTTTGTAAATTAATGAATTGCACCATGAGCACCTCGAATTTTTCACGGCACCACCTCTTTCAAGCTGACAAGGATAATAACTGTCTAAGAAAGCTTCCCAAACTTCGCCCTTCGGAGTCAGCAAAAAACTGTAGGTCCCTTCTACTCGTGAGAGAGCGCGTACAACACAAGTAGTTGATGATCAAGCTAGGCTCTGGCCCTGTGGACTGCCGCGCTAACTAAGCACTATTTTACATCATCATCATTACTAACATTTTCACCATTAAAGGAGTTTTAAAAAGATCAAAATAAAACGTAACCAGATGGGGCAAGATCAGAACTTTATGGTGGATGTGGCAAAACTTCCCAACCAAGCTCCACTAATTTTTGCCGAGTGACCAAAATTTGTTTTTTTTTTTCAATTTGGTTTACAACGCTTAAGATGGCTAGGCCATGCAGAGCGTATGGACACCACTGCTTCGACCTGAAAAGTCTTTGAATCCGAGCCATTGGGACAACGCAACAGAGGACGACTTAGGCTAAAGTGGCGCACATAAGTGGAGAAAGACCTCAACCAACTGGGAGTGAGCAATTGGAGACAGCTGGCGAAAGATCGTGCTGGCTAGAGAGGCCCAGGTCCACCCCGGATTGTAATGCCACAAGAAGAAGAAGAAGACCCAAATTTGGTTGGCCTTGCATTGCCATGGTGGAATGCAACACCTTTTCGATTTGTGAGTTCGGGTCGCTTTTTTCAACTGCATTGCTTAAATTTGTTAGTCGTTCAATGTAGACATCTGAATTGATCACTCAATTGGGTGGTATAAGTTCAAAGTTCACAAATCGGCTGTAATCTAACAAACTTATAACATATTTTTTTATAATGAACGAATGAAACAGCTTTTGATATTGTTTGGGCTGGTTTACCTAACTTGCCTTACGATCTTTTCCGATTGACATTGTTGTAAACAACCCAGTTTTTATTTGCAGTTATCAATCGTTTTAAAAACTCAACATTTTGATTACGTTTCGTAGATGTTTATGCTTTGTGTGAAATGATTTTCCTTTGATTCATAAGGAATCCCTATATCCAGTTTTCGAACACAGCAAAATTGTTTTGAGAGATTTTCAATGCATGTATGTGGTACAGAAAGCTTTTCTGCAATCTCACGTGTTTTACTGTGACGATCCGAATCGACTATTGCTATGATTTGGTCGTCATCAACTCCAACTTGACGTTTGTCATCTTTGAGTGAAAAATCACCAGAAGGAAATTTGGCAAACCAATTTTAACACGACCATTCTGACTAGAGTTGTGTAGTTTCGGACCTACATAGTTCCTGGACCTAATTCCATTGTCGGAACTAGTTTCGATTATTCCACATATTCCACCTAAACATGTCCGATACTTCCAACATGTTTGATAGCTCAATCATGACAGACACATCATGAATGTGTGAATTGAAACATCACGCAACTCGAAAAATGTATTTCAGACACATGTATCAGTGGCAAATTTTGCTGTTCCTTGTGTATTTCTTTGTCTTCTTTGAATGATGTACACCATCAACCTTACGTCAAACGTTGTATATTGCGGTGTGAAAAGAAGAGAGAGAAAAGCTAATATTTTCTACATATTTCTTCTCCTCAGTGTTGGGTAAATTTTAGTCGAATAATATCTAATGACTAAATTAGTCATTAGTTGCAGGATTCAAGCGACTAGAGATTAATTTATTCATTATTCATGAAAATAATGATTGACCAATAAATTATTCGTTATTCGCAGAAATTACTCATGACTAAATCAATCATTATTCATGGGTTATTCAAATAAGTTAATCATTAGTCATTAATCACTAAATAAGAGCTTTTATTAAAGACACATCACTGTTCATACAAAAAAATAAAACAAAGTATTGAGTTATTTCAAATGATATATATTACCGTCGAACTGTTTGTTTTTTTGGCGAGTTCTTACCACATAGTTTTTTCAATTATACTTTGGCCACGTAAATGTATACTGGACTTTGCAAAATAATAGCACCGCCTTTGATTTGTGGCCGCCGTGGCGTAGTGAGTAGAGTGCGACGCTCACACGCCGAAGGGTCTAGGTTCTATTCCCAGTTCAACACCAATTTTTCGAATATTTCACGGCACCACCTCTTTCGAGCTGCTGACAACACTTAAAGAGTAATAACTGTCAAAGAAAGCTTCTCAAATTTCGGAGTCGGCAAAAAACTGTAGGTCCCTCCTACTCGTGAGAGAACAGTAGCGCGCACAACACGAGTAGTTGATGAGCAAACTAGGCCCTGGTCCCCCTCTGGACTGTAGCACCAGAGGGTGTCAGTAGTTATTATGATATTTTATGCCCAACTCTGTTTCTCCTCCTTACATTATTATTCGGGAGACTAATACGTGTTTGAGTCTGAACATACCAATATTGAATAGTTCCGGAACTATGTATATCTTCTGCGGTAGTTCTGAATGTTGTTTCAGCTTACATGTTGCCCACTTTGTTTTGTTTATATTTCATAAAACATTTTAGATGTTTTGACTAGTATACATGTTGCTAGACAAATGCTCAAATTTTGTTCGGGTATACCATATCAACGTTCTTTGAAATTCAAAATACTCTGTTTCAATTGTACCAGGTAGAAGAAAATTGGTTAACACGAGTATAACATTTATGTAGTAGTAGAAGTAGTTTATGGAGATTAAATCTTGGTGTTTTACCTATACCACAAAAAGCTCCTCGAAACTAAATAGTTCCTCGAATTAGTTCCTTTCCACAAATAGACCGTTCAATGTTCGGCCGGCAAGCGACCTTTTTTGCGCAACTCTAGTTCTGACATGTTCCTTTAAATTTAAAAGATTTTCCGATAGGAATATTGCAACTAAAAATTTATTTTTTTAAAGTGCTCCTTCACTTATTGTCCAACCGTTACTGTCAACTTATTCAACGAGCTCAACACCTTCATCGTGATATATGCAAGTTCACGACCGAGAAAGTCAAACCAAAAACTAAAAAGTGATGAAGTCCTTTCCGACCCAATGTATGCACACTCAAGCCCGTAGTTTTTTCGAGAGACAAAAATTTGCGTGCGACCTTTGATCCTATTTGAGTTGACGGTATCTGGAGAAGACGATTTCACGACAAACTTTATGAGCAGTAGGGCTTCATGCGCCTGGTCAAGTGTCTTCAAATCAGAGACGTTGGGATAACGCAACAAACAAATGGAGAAAGACATCATCCAATTTGGAGTGAGCAGAGATCCGCCGTGGACTGTAGCACCACAAGGAGAGGAATTGGAGACAGCTAGCCAGGGATCAAGCTGGCTGGCGACACATGTTGCTTGAGACCCAGGTCGACACGAACAAACAGAAGAAACACACACTTATAAAGAAAAACGAATTTAGGAATATTTTGGAGAATATTTTTTCAATCGGTTTTTAGGTAAAGCGCGACGGAAAGCTGAAAGACGGAACTGTTACACAGAAAGTGAACAATTCTTAGTTCTTGAGGTGTATAGGACGCAATAGAGGACGGCCAAAGCTAAGGTAGCGCTCACAAGTGGAAGAGAAATTCAATCAACTTGGAGTGCGCAACTGGAGGCAGCTAGCGAAAGATCATGATGGCTGGAGAGACATGTTGGTTAAGACCCCGGGTCACTCTGGACTGTAGCGTCACAAAAAAAAGAAAAAGAAGTTTATAGGATTTTAATTATGTGAAATTTTCGTAATTCACATAATTAAATTTGAGCACATGTAACACAAAACAAGAAACAATTTTTTACTTTTTCGAACATCCTTTTTCAAATTTTTAATGAAGCCCAACGCTATAAATTTTCCCGTGACTCTTACAACATCCTCCATTGCTTGACTATCATACTAGAATTTATCAAGATAAGGTCAACTAATCGACATGCATTCATGGCAAAAGACATCACACAGCTTTCAGTGAAAATAAAACATCGTCTGATGACTTTGAATGCATTGAATGCCACGTATCGATTGCAGGTAATCCCTCAGCACAGAGGAACAACATATCCAGTCGTAGGTTGTCACATCAAGACACATATGTCGTATGGGCCACTTGGCTGTAAGTCTCCACTCCCTAATTGCCTGACACATTTTCCTTTCAGTTGCGGATTTTGCTTTGATAGAACCATCAATCAAATTACTGCGAGACATGCATTCATTTGAATGCATGGCACAGTTCTGCAACAAGTTAACCTAGAGTCATTTTTGCTGTCAGAGGAATTCGCAGTATTTACGTAACTTGTCATTGCATTCGTGAAAGTTCTCTCAAATATGTATGGGCAACAATTTATTCAAATTGCCATGAAGTTGACGTCAAACGAAAATGCCGCTGTTGCGTGGAGGGGTCGATAAATCTTCTTCTAAATTATTGCCTTCTCGAGTTTGTCGTTCTTGATCTTTTCAGTTGAATCTTCAAGATTCACAGAGGTTAAATTTCTTGTCTTAACATATAAGCTGTTGAAAGCATATAAAATTCAACCACAGCTAGACAGAAAATGCTTAATTTTTCAAGATCAAAAAATCGCTGTTAAGACCCACAAAGCAAGAAGATCCTGTTTACCTCTAGATTGTCCGTAGATGGTACAGTCTAAAGGTTGCTAGGATCCAGCCTCTTTAACAACCTTTCAAGTTGCGCATGCTTTTCCTAGTGAAGAGGACCAACAATTTAATGCCGACCCCAAACGATGAGTTTAAAAAGTTCTTCATACACTTTGAACATTTTTAACAACTCGTAAGAGATGGAGTCGTGAGCAAGATTGGGATTCGAACTCGGATTTTGGTCAAAACTTTCCAGCTGATTTTGTTTTTAAATCATTATTTCCTTTGTTTAAAATTTTACGCAGGTTAGGAGAATACAGTGTTTGAGCTTAGGCGCTTGTGTCGCAAAAATCCTTGATATACTTCAGAAACCTAAAAGGGAATGAGAGCCAGAATAAGAGCAGGTATCAGTAGAGCTGACAAATAATTTTCAAAACAAGGGATGGGTATTGGAAAAAACAAAAGGCGCGTTTCCTGCCGTCAAGTAACACCACCAAACCCTAGGATATCTATTATCAGGCACTAGCTTCTTGATGCTTAAACAACGCGGTGTTAATTTATGAGGGATGTGCATGCGTACGTGGAGTGGAAAAGTGTGAATATTCATAAAAATTGCCAACAAACCCGGTTGAATTTTAAGTATCAAGAGAGGCTCTTTTCACAACATTCTCTTCTTGGGCCCGTGCGTCACAGTACACCCAGTACGGCACTGAACATCACTTATGCCGAATAAAGCGCCGCAAAGAATGAAGCGCAGAATTGATAGCCGGCAGTAACCACGCAGAAGCTCTCCAATCAAACGGATTTTCGAAAATTAGCAAACTCTCACAATGATTGCGTCCCATAAATTAGCGAATTTATATATAAGTCGAAAAAATTCAACACTTGCCCACAACACGAGCGTTTATTGATTTCTCAGCACCTGTCGCATCATTAAACTTGATTTACAGACCACTTTCCGTCTCGGAGAACAATCAAAAGAGAAACTAGTTCGTTGGCCTCCGGGCCTAACTGCGTTGCAATTTACATATGTATCTCCGGCTGAACGTACGAACTCCCCTCATCTTCTCGTGTTTCGCTTAATTAAGTCCCATGAATACATTTGTTTTCTTCTTCTTTCCCATGAGATCATCGAACGACCCGTAGCCAGGCGGATGCCAGTCTGGGTGCGTCTCCCCCACAAATCTGTCATTGAAATTCCCAACTATCTGCGCCGGTGACACCTGATAATGAAGATAAACAGACAATTTGCTGCTGGCACATGTTTCGTGTCCCGGCCTGAAACCGCATATTTGATTAGTCAATCGATGCGAGATACACAGACGCCACCACCGCATCGACCCTGTTTGACGACTCAGTTCGCGCTTCATTTAAGTCAGCCTGGAACCGTGAAGAAAGCCTCAGCCATCGACTGTATCGATTCTCGAATCTATTGCGTAAGACCGCAGATCAGATGGGCATCCATAATCGATGGAGATGGGGTTCCTAAGATGCGGAGATGCGTCCATTATTGGCTATTAACTTGCAAAGGAATGGTTTTGTGTTTTATTACGAAAGATAAATGATGATTTGGAGATGTTCAGCAATTTGTTCTGATGTAGAAAGTCGACGGATCAGCCGGCGACTGGTGTATCAACGGGCACATTTCATGCGGAAGACGAAGTCGAAATTTGTGCGTGTGACTCGAGATCATTGGAATGTGTCGATGCTTTAATTTATGGGGCGACGGCGGCGCGGCGTGTGAATGTTTGTGAATTTTGTTGTTGACATTTGTAATTAAAATTAATTCACGCAGGGGTTGACAATTTCAATAAACTTTCATCTATAAAGTGGAAAAGGCAGTCGATGGTGATGAGATGCAATTACAAGTGTTGAGTCTTTGACAGTGGGAGCCAGGCAACCTGGCCCGGCTTATGGAATTGAATGTGAATGCCGAAGCCTTGAAGGAGCGAGTTGGTGGGCATTGATTGTGTATAATGATAGACTTGTGATACCGGTTCATGTGGCTGTACTTCGAATCTAGTCCAAATGCAAGCTGAAATTCGATTTGGACTTCGGAGAGTTAAAGCTGTGTGGTAGATTGAAACACTCAACTGGCCGGCATTTAAAAAAAAAATGTCGAAACTTGAAAATTACAAATTTTAAACAAAGGTCAAAGTTAGTGGAAGAACAAAGAAAGAAATTTCCTTCAAATTTCATTTGAAGTTCTTTGCCAAATAGCAAAAAAAAAATGCAAATGTTCCCCGAAACGTGTTTGTGTGTTAAAAAGTCCAAAAAGAAGCATTTCAATTCGAAAATACCATATATTTCCTTCCCACCCCATCTGGGGCTATGCATTAAGTAAATTATTTCAAGTACTTCTCTGGCAAAATGTGTCTTTGTAGCGTATATAGCGCGTTTGTTTTTTTTAGCGCAAAGGCAAGATACATCATTCACCACAGAAGCATTGCCACTTCCCCAATCGAGTTTCTACAAATCTAAAAAGCCAACTTGTCTGAAGTAAAAGATATAATTCCCTCTTTGAGCGATATTAGCTAAAGTGTGTATTAGCTTAGTGTGAAAATAATTCATAAAGTCGTACAAAAATAGGGTTCCACAAGTTTCCAATTAGGGACCAATACTTTTTATTTTATACACCATGGTCTTCTTACAGTGAATTCAAGCAGGCAATAACATTTGCTTATGCAGGTGATGCAACAATAGTCGGGCATCATATGTCTCTGCAGACGGTAATCGCAACACTGCAGGAAAATGTGGAGATTGGCAATGCTTGGAAATTGTATCACGGTCAAAGACTTGTAACCAATCCATCCAAAAGCAAGATTATGCAAAACCGAGCTCCGCAGTTCAAGAGCCCCCATAATCAAATACTACTTTCGAATAACTGCTGCAGCAGATCAATTGGACGTTTGATCAAATGCGACTACAAATATTTTGACATCAAAAGACAAGTTGCGAGCATGCCTTAAAAAGACTTTGAACCCACTGACGCATTTGACGCATGACGCATGAACAAGCTTGGCCTTGGTCCTCCGCGCCGCCGAATTATTATTATTAAATGTGGGAAGACGGCATTGGTATACCACTGCGTTTAAGAAAAACCACCATTGGAACTTTGAATATATGGAAATTCAAAAGAGGGACACTCTTGAAACTCTCTATATCCTAAAGACTATGAACGCTATGAATAGAAAACAGGACACGCAGAATATCTCGGCAGTGTACTGTACATTGGAAAGGGAGAAGAAATTCGCAAATCTTGACAACTCCTGAACATTGGACGCACGAAATTCATAAGAAGGTGTGCTCAACTGACAAAATAGAAATAGTTAATAGAACAACAGTTCTTCTTTTTCTTTCTTTTGTATAAGTTTCTTTGAATTGTTTACTTTAATAGTAAGTTTTGCATTCCAGTCAAATTACCCGGGTTTTACATTTGGACCGGGAAAACAAGGTTTTTAAGTTTCCATTTTGTGTCATAGACTGTAAGTTTCATAATAACTTAAAGAAAATCGAAATTATTTGTGATGAGTATTTTACCAAGTATACCAGTATGAAGTGAGCGTCAAGATACAAATGTCTTGATAGGGAACATTTGTTATGAACGAGCCCTTATTTTTTTTGTTTGTTTGCTATGACATCTGTGAGAAATATTTAGCATACATCAAGTCATTGAATACACAACATCATATTTTTTCATCGTGTTAAAGATGTCGAATTTTGTACCAAAACGTGATGATTTGCGGAAAGCATTAATTTTTTGTTTTCATTTGAAGAAAAGTGCTGCAAAGTCGCGTCGAAAGCTTGTTGAGGCATATGGTAATCATGATATATCAAAAGCAATATGCACAAGATGGTTTCAACGGTTCAAAAATAATGATTTTGATATGAGAAATGAAGAACGTAGGAAGTAGGAAGACGCCGAATTTCAAACGATATTGGATGGAGATGACACTTTGAGTCAAAAGCAAATGGCAGCAATGTTAAATGTCGCACAACAAACAAATTCTGAACGGTTAAAAGCAATGTGGAAAATGGGTGCCACATGAAACATGAATTGAATGAAAGACAGATGGAACACCGAAAAAACACTTGTGAAATTTTGCTTCAAAGACACAAAAGAAAATCGGTTTTGCATCGGATTGTTACTGGCGATGAAAAATGGATTTATTTTAAGAGTTCTAATCGGAAAAAATCATGGGTTAATCTGGGACAACCATCAACATCGACTGCAAAACCAGATCGATTCGGCAAAAAAGTGTATTTGGTGGGACCAGAAAGGTGTGCTGTACCACGAGCTCCTAAAACCTGGTGAAACCGTTAATACTGATCGCTACCGACAACGTATAATTAATTTGAACCATGCATTGATCGAGAAACGACCAGAATGGGCCAGAAGACACGCAATTTAATTTTGCTCCATGACAATGCACCTGCACACAAAGCAAAACCGGTTCAGGATACCATCAAAACACTTGGCTGGGAGCACCTACCCCACCCGCCGTATTCACCGGACCTGGCTCCTTCCGACTAAAATTTGTTTTCATCGATGGGACACGCATTGGCTGAGCAGCACTTTGATTCCTACCAGGAGGTCGAAAATTAGGTGTCTGATTGGTTTGCTTTAAAAGACGAACAATTTTATTGGCCTGGTATTTACAAATTGCCAGAAAGGTGGTCAAAATGTGTAGAAAACAATGGCCTATACTTTGAATAAAATATTTTTACTTTCACATTAAAAAGGAGTGTTTTATTTTCTGTCTGTTAATAAAACTGAAAGAGACAGCAATCCCTGTCTAAACTTCGAGAATTACAATAGAGTATTTAAGTTTCAATGTTAACAATGAGTGACCTAATGGTCAGCCGACACAGAACTGATTTCTTACGAAATTGTGTAACTCTTGGGCAAAGCTTACAATAACAGATCTGTTATACTTGCAGTGCAATCTTTTGCAGAAAAACGTTCATAGTGTTTCGCAGAAATTTATAACAATTGTGAGGTTGCCTTCAGACATCATCAACGGATATGCGAATACTTCTCTCTCTCCAATTTGAAATAAGCAGCAATTCAACAATGAGTTCAAAAATTGACGCAATAATCGATAAGGTATCCAAACAAGTGCACAGATTTCAATCGAAGTAAGTGTCAAATTAAGTGCTGTCATATTCCGAAAAATAAAATGGTTCCAGTCCTTAATTACTTCCAAGTCATGAAAAAATATCTTTCTGGTATGCATCTCCTTACTATACGCAAATAATTCCACCAAACAAAATTCAACAAAATCCCTCAAGATCATAGTGACTACAGGTCGCTCAAATTACGGCCAGATAACACGATTGTATTGAACATAGAAGTACAACACATCATTCCTGTTAAATGTTTCTTTACTCCGGAGGTAAATTTAATTTTTGGTTGACATTATTTGACCACCGCCCAGGTCCACCCCTGACTGTAGCGCCACAAGAAGTAAAATTTGACCACCGTGGCGTATAAAGGGCATCAAATCTAGATTTGGTTCCTTGAAACTTCGACGTGAAATGGAATCCCATCTCATCTTCATTTCTTTCGTTTTGTCGCACACTCGCAATACAAGAGGTGTCTAAGGAAGCTCGGCGCAATGTCGCAGTTCCATTCATTAAATTAAATTTAAATCCCCATCCATAAAGACCACTATCAACAACAGAGCTACGCACTCAAAGAGATCCTAGGACATTTTAATGACTCGATTCACTCCATCGCTTTGGCACTCGTCTCGTTTCTTCTTAGCAGTGTCCCAGAGGAACAGCAATACGGTGTCTATATGCACAGAATTGAAGTGGCGATCCAAAAACGAAACAATAAATTCCCAATTGAGAAACATATGCCAACTCCATGTTCTAAAAATGTGACAAAAATTTAGGACATGACTTCTTCCCACAACCCTTCCGGGGACGGAGCAAACCAAACATGTTTTCTAATGCGTTTCATGAAAGAGCCAAAACTTAAATGCACTTCTTCCTTTCCAAAAAAAAAAGTCCTAATGGATGCATTTCAATTCGTAGCTGCCATTTATTTCCTATTCCTCCACATAAGCCAAAGTCTGCAGCAAACTGAAATGAATTTTCAAAAACGCATTCCCTCTCTCGGGCACTCCGCCTTTCAGTTGAATTGACATCACAAAAGTGCTCGAGGGCCTGCAGTCTGGGATTGCGATTATGCAAGTGGGACACTCTCCTTCTTCATCCCTTTGAATAAGTTAAAACGACTCCTAATGGCAGTTTGACCACTCAAAGGACAATCATTCCAATTCGAAAACATTCCTGCACAGTCAGAGTTGTTGGCAAGAAAGTGATGCATAATTATTCCCAGCAGTAATTCAATTCCACAAGTTTTGCGTTGCGTCCTCAAATTGAAAAGGAATAGTTGTCTTGATTGAACGAGACCATTTTGGAATTTTGAGTGCCGATGTGACACAGAATTCAATTAACTTCAGCAAATGGAGATCCGTTTCTGGAGCGATCTCTGAGCTTAGAAATGATGGAAATTTTTACTTAAAAGGTTTGATTATAGTCTGAGTTGTTGTCAATTAAGAACGAATGGGAATCATGAGAAGCGTGTTAAATTTTCAACAGCGGCGAGAAAATCAATTTGAAATGTAGTCAATTAAATAACAATGGATTGGCAGTATGGACCAAGATCTTTCAACAAGCAAGGGAGGTGGGTTAGTCGAGGGGACGATAAATGCGCTGTGGACTCGGAAAGCGTTATTTTGTAGCAAATAAGATCCTTTTGAGCAGAAGATGAAAGAGTTGTGAAAGCTTCGAAATGAGCCGAAGACTAGTTCAGGAATTCAGCAGTTATGGACTTCCCGACGGTGACCAAGAAGAAGTGGGAGGGTAAAGATCAAAGAGGAGATATAAAGTTAGATAATACATAACTACCAGATCAAATTCTGTCCCAAATATTATCCACTGGCTCTTCATAGGGCTGTGACGGAAAGATGCGCAAAAAAATTGTCTAAAAAGAATTTTCAAAAGTCATATTTTAAAGTCGAATGGCATCAAGCACCTCATGGAAGACAGATAAGCTTTAAAATGAAACTTTCATGAACTATTGCCGCCTTTGATGTTTCTTTTAATTTTTCCAGATTTGTTTATATTTGATGTGTGCCGTTGCCGGGAAGCACCAATGGTGAGGGTCGATAAAATAGAGAAAGCTAGAACGGGGGAGAGCTGATAAATGGGACTGACATATAGGGGGCGCCATTAACAAAAATCTGTGTTATTTTAAGGAAATACAAACGTTCAAATGACATGTGACAAATTTTCAAGACAATCTGATTATTAGGTTACAAGTTACAGTGCTTCAAGTGACGCTACTTTTGCGATTTTTAAAAAAATGAGAAAAAAAAACAGAATTTCGTGTGTTAATTAAACTCTGTTTTTTGATAGGAAAAAAGTCAGCAATGGCTTGAAAAGTGATACAGGGACTGCTTTCCATCAAATAGAACTATTTGTCGGTGCTGACTTTAAACGTGACCACAAAGACACCAACGTTGCTAAAAGCTCTGGAAAGTCAATTGAGGCGGTTACACCTGCAAACGTCTAAAAGTTCACAACATCGTTTTGGGAAACCGTAAAGTGATGAAATTTTGACATACGGTGGGTGTACTCTGATTAAAAAAATGTTTTCAAGCAATACGAGCTGTTCAGAGGTCGTTTTAACACGTTCCTTGCCAAGCTGTTTTTCAGTAGGTGTCGTTTCTACGCCGCGTGTACCGAAAACACTACACGGTAAGCGCTTTAATAATTTTGTATAAATTCTTATTGCTTTGTTTTACTTTGCTATCATGACTAATCACCACGCCGCGTGTACGGTTATCAGTATACGATGCAAAAATTCTTCTGAACATCACTAATTAACATAAAACAACCATAACGGGAATTAACGATGAAAATTGAGAAAGTGAAGAAAATTGTTATGCCAAACCGTCCAATCACTATCAAAGAAGTTTATATTGATGTCGGTATATCCGTTAGCTCATGCCACGCATTTTTTTTTTTAATTTTGGAGGAGCAAAGTTCGTTTCAAAATTGCTGAATTTTGATCAACAAAATATGTCGCATGAGCATAGCTCAACGGTGATGCAGATTTGCCGTAAAGGGTCATAACTGGTGACGAATCATGAGAATGTGGTTACGACAGCGAAAGACCCATAAAAGGATGACATTTTTTGATAACTGAGGAGATACAAACTGAATCGCTGAGAGATCTAAGCAACATACCAAAACTTGCAAATCAGATCTCCTTCTAGGACTGAAAAAAACGCTGGCACAAGTGTATCATATCTGGGGGGGACTACTTATAGGGAGCAAAACAGAAATTGATGAGTTAATATATATGTTCGTATATCATGGTGTCATTTTTTGGACACTTACTTGGTGTCCATTTTTGTCACATACTCGGGGTAAACTTTTTTGGCCACATAATAATTGTTGGCGCTACAGTTTAAAGGGAGACCAGGGCCTAACTTGCCCATCAACTGCTCGTGTTGTGCGCGCTACTGTTCTCTCACGAGTAGAAGGGACCTACAGTTTTTTGCCGACTCCGAACGGCGAAGTTTGAGAAGCTTTCTTAGACAGTTATTATTCTTTTAGTGTTTTCAGCAGCTCGAAAGAGGTGGTGCCGTGAAAAATTCGAAAAAATTGTGTTGAGCTGGGAATCGAACCTACAACCTTCGTCGTGTGAGCGTCGCACTTTTTTGGTACATACTCGGATTCTTTTTTTATGAAATTCTGAAGCTGTTGTAAGTTCTACTACAGGGGAATCACATCTTGAAGCTTGTTTGTGCCTCGCTAGGCGAGTGTCAGCAAACTGGAATCGAATGCCACGACAAACAAATTAAGTAAACAATTTGAGAATTAGGCTTCTACAAGTGCAACGCTTGCTTCAAATTTACACAATGGTTCAACAGGTTTCGTAAAATTCTCAGAAACAGATTGCATTACATCACTTTGCATTGAATCTGTTTTGGAAATACATTTGAGTCTACATGTAGCAACGGCTGCAACTAAAATCCAAATTTTCACCACGTCTGGAAGCAAATAAAGACCGTTTGTGTCAAAAGTACAATTCTGTTACTTCTTTAAAGGCAAACCATTAGACCGCACCAAGCCCAACTTTTTGTAAAATAATTTCCTCGGCGAACGATTTCGGAAATGGCGTACATTTCGAACGATATAGAAAACAAAGAATCGCACAGGCATCAATCAAATCAAGTGTCAAATTAAGTGGGATTGGGTTTCGAAAGATTAAATTGCTTTCGCCCCTAATAGAGTTCATGTCATCAAAAAACCCCTTTCCGGCGTGCATCTCCCTGCTATCCGCAAAACAATTCCACCAAAATATTCCGCAGAGTCCCCAGGGATCATAGCGACTACAAATCGCTCAAATTACGGCCGCATTCCCACACCCACACGCTAGTTAAATTGCTAGACTAATGGCCTTGTTATTACCCGTCGACCAGTTCGACTATTTCCTAACTGCCAGTCTATGACCGGATTCCACAAACTTCCGAATACCTGTCTCATTGAAGCAGGGCCCATCCGATGTTGGCTTAATTTAATGAAATCATCCGTTCGGAATGCCTGTACCAGCGACCGGCCTCGCTCGGATATTCATACGCGTACTGCAGCGGCGGCCAATGCACAAAACAAATGTCAGGGGCAACGTTTTCGCACCTCTGACGGTGACGGTGGCAGCCGCTGGCTAAAAATACTTCACACTTCGAGCACCGAAAAAGAGAACAGAACGCAATAAAAATAAAGTGCAATTCACCTCTCCCCTTCCGCGATGGAATCCATGGTCGCCGGCTCCCTGTGAACGCGAATTCTTGTATCCATGTCCTGTGCTGCTGCATGCGAGCAAAATCGATGCAAGTCTACACAACGCCACTCGGTGGGCTGTGCATCGTCAGCATTTTTTCGTGACAGCCCATTTTAAATCCCCGAAACCCATTAAAGGGGCTGCACCGCAAAAGGGAGGGCCACCCTCCGCGCTACGAAGTGGCAGCTATTCTAAACGATTCGCATTTAAATTTCGATACTTCGGCGGAAGACCACTTTCGCCTCACTCCGGCACACGCACAGGCCCACACTCACAACCACACACACAAGTCACCGCCACCCCCTTGTTTTGGCTGGCGATGCACTTCCTCTTCACACACAATCACTGGCACAATGGCAGGAACGCGAGCGACTTTTCACTCACTGCCGCGGACTGACGAAGTACATGCGGAGCCGACAGTTGATTGATTACTCAAAGCGCGTCGCGGTGGCTGCACTTCTTCGACTGCGACTGCAACGATGCTACTGCTGCTGTTTCTGGCCAAGAATTCCAAAGGGAAATTACCATTTGTGGCAAATTGAATTGGCAGCAGGAGGACCACACTGACACTGGCACATGCACGAGCACAACTCACTTGAGGGAATGCAGTCGATGCTTGGGTGTTCTTCGGTTGAGAAGTTTTCAGAGATTTTCCCGCGAGACAGCGACCGAACTGTGGAAAACCCAGTCGACCGTCCAATTCAGACTGATTTCCCCACGACGTTCCAATCGAGCTTGACGTGCCGCGAGCGACACTCACGTACGTCGAGCTGCGACGCTGTGTGTTCGCACAGCCATGGCGTGGGGAACGCGTGCAGAAATGACTGCGCAGAAGCGCTGTGGCTGATAAGGCGAAAGCTTTCGATTGTGTCGTGGTGAAAAGCTCTTCGCGTTAACAGAGAAGCTACCCCTCGGGTCTGTTGACGGCAGACAGGTGGTCTGCTGCAGGTCAAGAAAGCTTGCTGCAGTTCGCGGGTTGCGGGAGATTTTTGTGCGTTAGGCGGCGAAATTGCTCCCGAAGGTGGGCGGAGATGGGGTCACACATGGAGCCCTGGGCGACATTTGTTTACATTGACATTGCACGCAAAGTGGCTGTGTGGAGGCGTGGGTCTGATGTAATCAGTGGAGCAGTGTAAACAGCTGGCAAGGTGCAGCCCATAGGTGCTGCTGCGGCGGCTGACTACTTGTTTGAGCAACATACAGATTAGGCTCTGCTTAAGCACCGCATTTTGTAGTGCTCGGTGGCATATTAAAATTCTTATGTGCTTGGCAAGTGTAATGAGTATGTGAGTGGTGGAGTGGAGTGAGGGAGCGGAGTGAAGGGCAATCTAGAGCAGGTAACAACGAGTAAATAGTTCCTGGATGGTTTCACAAATTTCCTCTTATCTTGTCCAAAGGTATAGTGAAAAGTGTTGCGTAGAGAGTTTGGAGAGATTATGTTCTCCGCACTTTGTAGGACATTTGATGTTATATTTGGGTGCTGGGGATGAGTGCATGATGGCACTGATAACGTACACCGACGACGTTTAATAGCAAACGCAAATGAAGTGAGATGGGATCCACAACGTAGGTGATTATAAAAGGGTTGTAAAAAATGTTGGCTTGCCCACATTCAGTCAACAGAATGCCTTAAGGGTTGTTTCGATATTAAAGAGCAACAAAATAGGAGTCAAAACAAAGTTTGTACTAAAAAGTCTTCATATTCAAAACTTAGAAAAAGAAATTTCAATTCAATTCAATTTAGATCAAACTTTTAGTAAAAGAAGAAAGTTTGCAAGGTATTGAATTTATGATACTTACACTCGGAACAGAAAACAGGTCGGATGCAGTTCGAAAACTTAGTAAAGTCTGCTTGTTTAAGCCCGCATTGGCCCAAAATGTTACCCTTCTCAGCAGATGTTTGCCCTTTGAGTGGATTTTTGAGTTTTCTTTTTCTTTCACTTCTTAAGTTCTTTCCTCTTTTATCTCAAATAACTTTTTTTTTTCTGTTGGTGGAGGAATTTTTGGTCCTGTAAGCGTTGATCGCACTTGTTGGAAAAGATTCAGAACTTTACGGGCTGTACTGTAGCATGTGCCTGGTCACGTGTCTTAGGATACAACCTAGACTGGCTAGGCAATGTGGAGCATATGGACATTGCTGCACTGACCTGAAGAGTCTTCGAATCCGAGTCATGTGGACAACGCAATAGAGGACGGCCTAGGCTGAGATGGTGCACACAATTGGAAAGTAACCTCAACCAATTCGGAGTGCGCAACTGGCATCAGGCTCACTTGTCGAAAATGCAGTGTCAGTGGGTCCCTCCTTCACACTGCATTTCGAACCGATCAATTCAAGTTGTATTCTGATATTAATCATATTTATGTGGGTGTTCCCCAGAGTTTTGTTGTTTTGCGGAAACCCTAGCTAGAGACTAGACTTGAAACGACAGCGTATGTAAAGCTCATTAAATTCCGAGCTTATAATTTATTGGGGTAAGAAGAACAGTGGTCGCCGTGGCGTAGAGGGTAGAGTACGACGCTTACACGTCGAAGGGTCTAGGTTCGACTCCCAGCTCAACATTAATTTTTCGAATTTTTCACGGCACCACCTCTTTTGAGCTGCTGACAACACTCAAAGAGCAATAATTGTCTAAGAAAGCTTCTCAAACTTCGCCGTGCGGAGTCGGCAAAAAACTGCTGCGAAATCTCTAGGCTTCCTTAAACGATGCAAGAAGTACTTCACCCCCTCTGATCTGGCTACAATATACAAGGCCTACATACGCCCAAAACTTGAGTATAACGCTCCTTTTTGGTCAGATGCTTCTAAGACCTCCCTGCACCTGCTGGATAGAATTCAAAAGGTAGCGATAAAACTTATAGCTGACAGTAATATTGCGAAGACGATTGACTTGTTAGAATACCGACGTAATGTCGCGGTCGCTGTTACTCTTTTATCGCTATTTTAACAAGAAATGCTCAGATGAATTAGCCAGTTGCATTCCTCCCCTTCAAGAATTCACCCGCAATACACGCCTCGCTAGGAATGCCCACCAATTCACCCTCAAGCCCTCTTCCGGACGTACAGTTAAATTTAGAGACTCGTTCTTTAGCCGCACTACACGAATTTGGAATGCTCTTCCCAGCTCGATTTTTCCTCCTCATTACAATCCACAGGCATTTAAAACCAATGTGCGTCGGTACCTCCTCTCCCTTTTTTCCACTATACCGTGCTGTGACTTGATCCGGTCACTTTAGGGTACTCGCAACCCCTTTTACACGCGTCAATCATAAAAAAAAAACTGTAGGTCCCTTCTACTCGTGAGAGAACAGTAGCGTGCACAACAGGAGTAGTTGATGAGCAAGCTAGGCCCTGGTCCCCCTTTGGACTGTAGCGCCAAAAATTGTTATTATTAAGAAGAATAGGGTGGAGCCGGTGCTGTCTACTGTCACTTAAGTGATCATTAATATCGAGCCCTTATCCAGGAATGGCTCTTGCGTTGTTAAAACCGAACATTTTTACTTCCACGTACTATTTATCACCTGAACACCAAGTTGGAACGGTCACAGATCGCCAAAAATGCAGCGAAATATCTAGGTTTCTTAACGCGATGCGCGAAATATTTCACCCACTTTGATCTGCCTACAATATAACACATCACTCAACAAGTCTAGGGACTACCCAACAAAAACACATTTTCTAGACAAAAGTCGACATAATTCATCAACACAGTTTCATTCAAGAGCAATACAATCAGCTCAACCCCACTCTAACACTTCTATACCTTTTATGTAGAACGATTTATCTTTGGCCTCAAGTAGTAGTAGGCTTCAGTTTCGGCAATCACATCCTCTCTTGAGCCATATTTGTTTCGGCGAGCATCTTTTTGAAGTCGGAAGGCGTGCATCTCCCTTCTATCCGCAAAACAATTCCACCAACATTTTCCACAGAGTCCCTCGCTGGTGGCCAGATCTGAAGGTAGAAAGGTAGAAATCGCTGGTGGCACTTACTATTAACGGGAAAGTAAAAACATTTTATTCAAAGTATTGGCCATTGTTTTCTTAACAATTTGACCACCTTTCTGGAAGTTTGTGAATACCACGCCAATAAAATTTTTCGTCTTTTAAAGCAAACCAATCAAACACCCAATTTTCGACCTCCTCGTAGGAATCAAAGTGCTGCTCAGCCAATGCGTGTCGCACCGATGAAAACAAATGGTAGTGGTAGGAAGGAGCAAAGTCTGCTGAATACGGCGGGTGTTGTAGCTGCTCCCAGTCAAGTGTATGATTGTATCCTGAACCGGTCTTGCTTTGTGCATTGTCATGGAGCAAAATTACCTTGCCGAGTCTTCTGGCCCATTCTGGTCGTTTCTCGGTCAATGCATGGTTCATATTGATCATTTGTTGTCGGTAGCAATCAGTATTAATGGTTTCACCAGGTTTAAGGAGCTCGTGGTACAGCACATTTTTCTGGTCCCACCAAATACACAGCATTGTCTTCTCGCTAAATCGATCTGGTTTTGCAGTCGACGTTGATGGTTGTCCCAGATTAACTTATGACTTTTTCCGTTTAGGATTCTTAAAATAAATTCATTTTTCATCGCCAGTAACAATCCGATGCAAAACCGATTGTCTTTCGTGTCTTTGAAGCAAAATTTCAAATTTTAAATTTTTTTCGGTTTTCCATCTGTCTTTCTTTCAATTCATGTGGCACCCATTTTGCACACTTTTGGATCTTCCCCATAGCTTTTAAACGACCAGAAATTGTTTGTTGTGCAACATTTAACATTTTTGCCATTTGCTTTTGACTCAAAGTGTCATCTCCATCCAATATCGTTTGCGATTCGGCGTCTTCAAACTTTTTTGGTGGTCTTCCACGTTCCTCATTTCTCACATCAAAATCATTATTTCTGAACCGTTGAAACCATCTTTTGCATGTTGCTTCTGATAGAGCATAATCACCATATGCCTCGACAAGCATTCGATGCGACTCTGCAGCACTTTTCTTCAAATGAAAACAAAAAATTAATGCTTTCCGCAAATCACCACTTTCTGGTACAAAAATCAAAACTTTTAACACGATGAAGAAATATGTTTAATGTCAATGTTCAATGTTTCAATGTTCAATGACTTGATGTATACTAAATATTTTTCACAAATGTCATAGCAAACAAACAAACGAAAAAAAAAATAAGGCCTCGCTCACAACAAATGTTCCCTATCGAGACATTTGCATCTTGACGCTCACTTCATACCGGTATACCTGGTAGATATCAGGGTTCACATTCGGTGTTGGCTTTGGTGTGTGACTTCGACGGTAGCCTTTAAGATCTGACTTATATACTGCATGTTCCCCGGTTCCTCTACGATCTCTGTGAATTCAAAGAAAGGGTGAAGCTCCGAGAGAGAGTTCTTCAGCCTCCTACTTGTACTGCGAGTTTTCACAAAGGATGAAGCTTCGAAATAAAGTCCGTCAGCCTAAGTAAATGTTGTGTTGTTCAATGAGTCTGCAAAGATGTCTTTCTTCCCCAGCTGTGCATGGAAACTTTGAAAATACCATCTTCCCTTTTGGGGATCGTGAAAGTCACCCTCGCTGTTCAAATACTTCTCTTCTGACGGGAAATGTACCCAAATTTGGCCTTAACGCGGTTTTCGACGAGAGGAGAATTGTTAAATAAGTTCAGATTGAGCAGCAAATCTATACTGAAAGAGGTGTTGTATTTTTTTATCCGTTATCAAGAAGTCTAAGGAGGCATCCGCAAAACCAAATTCCAATTGCATTCGAAATGAAACTTTGCTTCGTTTCTTTACATCAAGACGAGCCAAATGATTTCCAAATATCCTTGAGAGTCATATTATTTGTCTGTTGGACAACCAGACATCTGCAGTCCCCCTCAAAGTGACCCACTTCTGCTTGAAAAATATCCTCCATCCCGGCAATGTTATCTTTTCATTCAGAACCCGCACGCCAAGGACGCAAACTTATTCGATTAAACGAACCATTGTGCCGTGTGCTTGGTTTTTCCAGCGAAAATCTCACCAACAATGCCGGCCCCGGTCTCTGGCTCACATTACCCTCAAACTTGCTCCAGATTTTCGCTGAAATTCCTTTGAGCAAGTCATGCATTAGGCCTAACCATCGATACAGTCCCCTGTTCCAGGGTGCAGTGACAGCATTCGCTCCTTTGACGACCGACGTTTTTCATGATTTCTGGAGCAGCAAAAAGTTCAAGCTAATTACGTGCCTAGGACGAAAAGTGCGCCACACTCGAGTGGTTCTCGAACCGTAGGTTTTAGAGTTTCAGAATTCAACTCGGCATAATGAGCCACTCAGAGGGGCTCTTCGGCTAGGAGGCACATGCACGATTCATAATTTATTAAATTTAATCACCTTTCATCGTCACACACACACACACAGGCGAACCGGGGCTCATGCAGGGACAATGTCCTGCAACAGTTCGGGGAGGAAGCAGTGGAATTCATTTATAGCACCACCATTGCTGTGTGTTTTTCGCCCTCATTATCCTTCCGCTCACACACTCACACAATGCCGAGGAGAGAAGTTGTGTTTTGGTTCGTTGCGAGTAAACAAAAAAGTGCCAAGCACTTCTGCATCCCTGTATCTGGGTGTCTATCCGCACTCGTAGGTTTAATGACCACCACAAGCAACCGGCTCCTGCCAGATGGTGGTGGCGCTCCGGTGGTTTTCGCAGGGATTTTCCTGGGGTTCTGCGCCACAAAGTCATCCCACTATGCAACCAGCACACTGAGATAGAAAATTTCCTTTGATGCTGCAGCAGCCGCAGCCAGACCAGAGCCACCATTATCATCGTCGTGGGCCAAGTTTCTGCCGCTCGCATCCTCTGCCTTCCCGGTGCTCTGTGTAGAGCTTGTGTGAGGGTGTCTGGTTTTTTGTGCATTTAAGCTGGAGATACTGTGTGCCCTTCAGATGGCACGACGTCGGTCGATCGTTCAAAGCTGCAAGAGGTATTTAGTCCTTAATTATATGTTGCGGCCGCCAGTCAAGCGGGGGAGGATTCATACGAATGGATGGCTTGTCGTCTTCATCAGCGCATCCTTTCGAATCCTGCGGATGGGTATATCCCCTTTAAGCGCGATGGATGCGCTCTCTGCGGGGCAACTCTATCTAAAATCGATTTCACCGAGGGCCCATTTGCCACGTCGTTTCGTGCTTCGCATACACACGGCGGTCTGCATGCTCTGGCCAGGAGCAGATAACCGTGGAGCCGGGTGCTTTCTGATTTTGGAGTTCGTGTCGTAAAATTGTATCCGTATCGATGTCGCGACATCGTTTTTCGTTTTTCCTTTTCGTTTTCCACTTCGCCCCCACTACCGTGTAAAGGCCAGATTGTGGGGTGCTTCCGTCTGGCTTCATATCCTGTAAGCGGCGACATAAATTACCGAAAAACTGATTCCCATAAACACCAAAAACAACAAAAAAGAAAACAAAGTCGAGATTTTGTCTCTTCCCTTAGCGATTTCCTTCTTTCCCCGGAACCCAGTCGCCTTCCGACTGAAGTGCATTTCTGCCCGGAAGCTGCGTCC
Source organism: Eristalinus aeneus (assembly GCA_955652365.1). Taxonomy (NCBI): domain Eukaryota; kingdom Metazoa; phylum Arthropoda; class Insecta; order Diptera; family Syrphidae; genus Eristalinus; species Eristalinus aeneus. Next base: position 6,074,715 of record OY019133.1, read on the forward strand.
TTCGAGAGGTGTGAGAGTATTGATTATACATGATGTTCGCAATCTTCTCGGTGAATAAACTATTGGCAGGTGGAGTTGACTGATAAATTGTCTCCGAGCGTGGGCGCCCGAGGTGCCAGCGAATAATGATCATATTTTAAAATTGAAAATTTCAATCTACTTGACAGGTGCGCTCCCTTGCGGGGGTGAGCAGCCGTGCGGCGGAGTGAGTGAGAGTGAAAATGGAAAACGAGAAAGTGATTGGAAGCGTTGGAGAAGTGAAATCGATGAATGAAGAGCGCGACGGTGTGAGAGTTGGCAGAGATAAAGGCGAAATACGACGACAGATTGAGTGCAGTTTGCTAAGTGCATTTCGGTTTTCTGCCATCTGGGAATGGACATGTTTTCCTGGCAAAGCCAAATTTATGGCGCGCAGATTAATCCACTTAATGGAATCGATGTGTAGTGAGATAAGATGTTTTTTGCCACTCCGCAGAGGGGAATAACCGTTTTTGAGTTATGCTGGCTGCCCACTCTACTGTGTGACAGGGAATCTTTTTATGACAGATAAAAGTGTGCTCACGAAGACGCTTGGTATACTGGACTGACTGGATTTTGCATCTCGTTTTCTGAGGGATGGCAAAAAAAATTTTGTTCGACATGAAATTTTACTCAAAAAAAGGCTCTTCATTTATACTGAAAACAAATTGCAATTAAACTTGTCCCTTCGGTCAACGATATGCTGAACTACGTCATTGAGAGGGTCTTGCCGAGGTCGATTTAAATCTAAAGATTGATTTAAATTTTAAGATGTAAAAACTGAGCAGGATGGGGTACGCTTCTGAGTTCCCTGCACGGTATCTATCCTGGTTAGATTTTTCAAACGCTTTTCTTTCAATGTGATTTTTCTTCTGTCGTTTGGAGAGGGCCACACAGTTGGTTGTGGACCCTGAATTGCGAAATTTAAGTAGCGTTTCGTTGAATATTGTTAGAAACTTGAAACAGGTGGTGAAAAAATACGAAATGAACAGGCCAAGGATTAAGCCTGTCACTTTCATCATCATTTTGTATGTATTTCGTTAGTTGCTGATTGTTGTTACCATTTTTTTAAGGTTCTTCTGAAGCTTCGGTTGATCAAGTCTTAGAAGGCTTTAATGAATATGATCTCTCAAATTTTCATATCCAACAGGCACACATCAATCCGTAAGCTAATCTTTCTCTGCCTTCCTTATAACAGTTGTCGCATATATACATGATACATGATCTATCCTTTCTCGCCTGTATTCACAATGTGTAGCAGCTTCATGTCGCTTAAGCAGAGAACAGTTATTCACAGCATTAATATTGGCAAACTGAATACTTCTGCCAAACTATTTGCCGCACTAGTTTATAAAAGGTTGTACGAATGGGTCCAAGAACATAACATTCTTAAAGAGTTCCAAGCAGGCTTCAGAAAGGGTTACTCCACAATCGACCAGAGATTCTGCTTAACAAATATCGCTGAATATCATAAAATAAGAGAAAAAAGTTGTACGCATAATTTGTACACTTAACAGCAACCTTCGATACAATATCACGTGAAGCACTCTTCTATAAGCTCTCCAGAATAGGTGTATCGAGCAAAATTATTCAAATTCTTCGAGCCTTATATGAGAATAATAGGGCAAATATGTGGGATGGTGAACCAGTTTCTGAGGAATTTGAATTTGATTTTGTCAATGGGTGTAAGACAAGGATTTATTTTAAGCGCCCTCCTTTTTATATTATATATAAACGATATAACAGATGAAGTACGAGGTGGAGTACAAACCTCTGGTCTACAAATTCCAGCTTTGATGTATGCGGATGATATCGTCTTTCTAAGTGACTCGATCCAAGGCATGCAGATATATCGTAAGCGCTGGAACCTTACCATCAATCTCGACAAGTCAAAAATGATGGTATTCAGAAATGCAGGGGGACGGTACTCTCGCTTTGAAAAATGGAAACTAGATGGCGAAGCAATTGAAAAAGTTTCCAAATACAAGGCATCCTGATATCGTCATTCTTAAGGTTAAAAGCCCAGAAAAACTACCTGAGGCCAAAGAGATATCTGTTCGATTTGAGAACGTTGTTTTAGAAGTAAATACGTGCTACAAAGTGCAAAGCAAACCTTGTTCTATTCAACTGCAGCTTCGATAATGCTATATGGAGCACAAATCTGGGGATACAAAGCTTACGAGTCAGTAGAAAAAACGCAAAGATACTTCTTGAAGAGGATAGTAAGGCTGCCCAAAAATACCTAAAACTATGTACTGCACATCGAAACTGGGTCACATCCTTTATTCTTATATACTCTGAAGATACATTTAAACTATATTTTAAAAGTACTAGAGATGCACGAATGCAGAATACCCAACATTGTACTAAAAAGTATAGTCAGAACAAATGAAGATATGTTTGTAGAATGGCTGAGTATGGCTACAAAAAGTGAATTAGTTCTTTCTGTTCAAACAAATGCACAACCCTATTCCATAAAAGAACCATTTCACAAAATTTTAGAGAAGGTAAGTAAAATTACTTATGACCATTACATTGAAGAAGCAGAATCATCACTATACATCACAACTACTATAGAAAACTTAATCACTTCCTAAAGGAGAAATCCTATTTCCTCAACCACTACTCAGTGCAACAAATATGTATTATATTTAAAATGAGGAGTGAGCTTGTGCAACTGAACTTTATACCACATCGCCCTGATTTACCAACACTATGATGTCTCTGCAATCTGAAAAAGAGGGAGGATTTCTTAGTGTTTGTCCAATTCTAAAAGAAATCAGACTAGCACTTTCTGGAAAACATCGCCTAGCAGAAGAAGAAATGTTAAATATCTTAAATGGAGAAAAAGGATGGGATGTTTTATATACTTATTCAGTAGCAACACTTCAATATAGAAAGCGCATAATAGACGGAGACTTCTAATATATTATAAATATCTGAATTATAGATTTTGTCAACCTGGCAGACGGCCATAGACCAAATCCATTATGACTTATGTTAATATCCTTTTAATGTAATTTTTATATTTGCTGAAATAAAGTCAATTATAACTTAAAAAAACCTAAACTTACTGACAAACTCAGTCTTTGTCACATGAACTTTGTGGATATATTTTTTGTTTTATCCTCAATAACAGCATATATAAATTTAATTTCAATCACGTCCACTTTTTATCACAGTTACATAGCTGACAGTATAGCTATTGCATTCAACTAAATTATATAAACGTTTGATACATTGTTAACATCCCATGACAGTTTTTGTTATATGTGTGGATAATTAGCTCTTTCATGTTATTGTGGCGAGTTTACATCATTATTTAAATTATTATGGATTTCCTGTAAGGAATCAAGACAAATTCTGAGTTACATATAAACGTTGTGCAACGTGTATTAAAACTGATCTTATACTGAACTCTGATGACATTCTTTTCCATAATTGAACTTCAAGACCGGCTTAACAATATGTTGTAATAGCTATGCCAAGAAATGACAGAGGATTTATTCCCCAAACTCAGTGAAGCAGCCATTTAAAATGGAAGATTTGCAGGTTATCTCGGTCACCTTGGTGTAGTGGATAATAATAATTTATAATCATTGTATAGACCGAGAATTCACAAAGGAACCAAGGCTTAGCTTGCTCTTCAACTACTCGTGCTGTGAGCGCTACTGCTCTCTCATGAGTAGAAGGGACCTACAGTTGTTTGCCGGCTCCAAACGGCGAAGCTTGAGGGGGTTTGTGGACATCTATTACTGTTTAAGTGTTGTCAGCAGTTCGGAAGAGGTGTTCAGTTCGAAGAGTTCAGTCGAAACTTGAACCTAGATCTTCTGCGTGTGAGCGTCGCACTTTACACACTACGCTACGGCGGCCAAATACTCAGGTTTAAATCTTGGACTGCACATTTTGTATTTTTCACATAGCAATCTTTTTGTAGCTACTGACCAAACTCAAAGAATAGTACTTGTCAATGAAAAAAAGTCCCCTTGCGGACTACTGCGCCATCTTACCTATATTTGCAGGCCACAAAGTGCCGCAGTTGACAAAGGATAAGAGCCTTGAAGTAAAAAAAGTGATTGAAACAAAATGTGGACTTTGTCAAAATGAAAACTTTGTTCTTAGGGAAATTTGGAAGATGTTATAAACTAACTTCTAATAAACTTTTCCAAAAACTTGTACTGGGTTCTAGTTCGGATTTGTTTTCTCAAATTTGAGTGTTTTGAGTGACAAACAAGGTGCGATAATATTTCGTTAAGGCAGAAGCGTTAACAAGGGGAATGTTAGCAGATTATTATTTAGGAATCAGGAAAGGTGGTCGCCGTGGCGTAGTGGGTAGAGTGCGACGCTCACACGCCGAGCGGTATAGGTTCGACTCCCAGCTCAACACCAATTTTTCGACTTTTTCACGGCACCACCTCTTTCGAGCTCCTGGCAACACTCAAAGAGTAATAACTGTCTAAGAAAGCTTCTCAAATTTCGCCGTTCGAAGTCGGCAACAAACTGTAGGTCCCTTCCACTCGTGAGAGAACAATAGCGCGCACAACACGAGAAGTTGATGAGCAAGCTATGCCCTGGCCCCCCTTTGGACTGTAGCGCCAACAATTTTAATTTTACTTTGAAAAACCAATCAACTGCAGCTGTATGAACATGATTTCGCTCCCTCTTAATTTTTTCTGTTCAATTGAGTGGAAAAGAAAAAAGCTTCTCAAAATTGAACACAGTTCTTGCCCGTATCATAAGCTGAGTTTAAAAAGTGGGAAAAACAAAGTGGGAATGACTTCAGAAAAAGGGGGATGAATTAAAATCTTTCCACCAACGTTTTTCTACCGTTAAAACGAAAGAATTTCTAATAATATGGCAGATGTGGATTGTACAAGACAAACGTATTAACATTACGCAAAAATTCGACCTACCAAACCTTTTTGATTTTCGCGTCATTACGTGCTTACACTCAGGATCAACTGCATTTTGGAGTTGCGCCTTACCAGATTAAAACCTTACCCTCATTTTCAATTCAACACGAAGTTTGACGAGATCTGTTCAAAAAATAAAAAAAATCAATAATAGAATACGTAACTCACGAAACTAGAATCTCACTTAATTTTTTGAACAGACCTCGTAAAAAGATCACACCAAAGACATTTAAAGTATGACGTGTTTTTTTCTTGCCAACAACCGTAGGGGCACTTTTACAAGCCAGAGTAGAACACAAGCGATTGGCCTGCCGGGATATACTTGACAACGAAGCTGATAGTGAACAGATCAGTTAATCAGAGCGTTGGAGTGTCAATATTTGCGCTTGTTTAGTATTCAACGAACGTTCAATTTTACTACTAACGAATTAAAAATGCCCACTTATCGGAACTTTTGTTCCATGGAAATAAAACAAATCCTGCAACACTCGTTTTACGTCATGTACTTACACCGCTGGCTATCTAATGCACATCTTCTGAAGCTTCGTCAATGAATTATGCACACGCCAAACCGCAATTCCTACTGCAACTTCCACAAGGGTAATCCTCAGTTCTCATTATTGTGGCACAAACCATAATTTCAGTCTCCAGCAACGTGCTTCGTTACATCCCTTCTTTTCTAATCGTAAACAATCCTTTACTATGCCAATGGTGCTCCAACGGCTATAAGTCCCGCAAATGGCAATTCAAATCGAGGCCATTGGCTTGCTTTGCGGGAGTAACGAAATTCGGAAACATACGAAAGTAAATTTTAATAATCGCCCCAAACCTGCACCGGACTGAAGTGCCTAGAGGCGATACATCTCCACAAGCCGTCATCCTGCGCACGCTGACTCGCATTTAATCCAGCCCTAAAACCCGGGAAATAACGTTCGCTGAATAGATTATGAGTACGGATTGCATTAGCTTAAAAGCCCATTAATCATATACACAACTCCACACCCTCCCGCACCACGCCCAGGGAAGTACCGCCAGGCATCTACTTCGATTCCGCTTCTGCCGAAACCTAGAGCACAAAAACTACGTTCATAGAAGATGCAGCCCTGTGTGCGGGAGCAGGACACTCCAGAAGTCGCACAAAAATCATTGCACTGAACGACGAGGATGCTTAGCTCCCACTGCGACCAGGGGCGCGCCATACAGCCCTCGTTCGCCCTTAGAGAGCCGCGTAATTAATGAAGTGCGGTTTCTCTAATTTTGTGTATGACTACGAAATTGGCTATCAGCCGGGACCATTTGATTATTGCTCCCGGAAGGACGAAAAATAATTAATAGCCACAATGCGGGGGGACGTGTGTGTGCTCGCGTACAATTCAAGAACTATCTCCATCCGACGGGGACACCCAGTAACGACTTCTGATCCACCAGGCCACCAAAATAGAGGCGAATGCGGTCTGGATTCGAGAGGACTCGCTCGAAGGTTCGAGCGAGCAACTGTTATTCATCCCCGATTGGGGAAGTAAATGCCTGCACAGGATTGAGTTTCAACTGCAAATTGCCTGTAATCCGAGATATGTTGTGTTGTACACCATGCCAATGGCGGTAGAAAATATTTGAATGACGAAGGGTCATGTTCTGGTCCCCTTCGAGATGTCGATGTCTGTCTCCTTGGAGGGCAATAAAGAAGTGTTATTGATTGAATGGAAGGAGTGTGCTAAAATTTCAACACACGACGTGCGGAGCCAGGGGTGGGGTCTGAGTGGAAGGGGATGAGCGGCGAATGGGTTGCGGAGAAGTGGTTATTGCTTATCTTTGTCGTTTTGTTGGATTGATGGAGAGGATAAGGAAGTGGTAGAAGACATTTCAATAAAAGACAATGTGGTGACAGGAAATATTTGCAAATCAATTATTCTTGCGAAAGGGGGAAAACGAAGAACTCTTGGAACAAGTATTGACAGGAAAAACTGTTTATGCGAGGATAGGTAGAGAACTTCCAAGAAGATTGATTGGAACCAAGTTTGAGGTTATTTCAACAAATTTCCATTTTGTGGGTAAATAATTTAAGTCATACGGGAGGAAATTCATGTGCAATTGCTTCACAGTTAAGCTTAGTTTTACTTTTATCAAGAAAAGCTTCCTCTTTGGAAGACTGCGTTTATTTGTTGATTGATTTCTCAATTCGGAATCCTTTTGCTAAGTTACCAGGTGTATGCACATATTTTGACTGTTTAGCCTGTGCTTCAAAAGGCGGCAATAATAATAATAATTGTTGGCGCTACAGTCCAAAGGGGGACCAGGGCCTAGCTTGCTCATCAGCTACTCGTGTTGTGCGCGCTACTGTTCTCTCACGAGTGGAAGGGACCTACAGTTTGTTGCCGACTTCGAACGGCGAAATTTGAGAAGCTTTTTCTTAGACAATTCATACTCTTTGAGTGTTGTCAGCAGCTCGAAAGAGGTGATCCCGGGAAAAATTCGATGTTCAGCCGGGAATCGAACCTGGATCTTCGGCGTGTGAGTGTCGCACTCTACCCACTACGTCACGGCGACCACAAAAGGCGGCAATAAGACCCAGAAAAATGTGAGAACAAGAAAGATATGAAAGATTCTTACAAAGACAGTATGCCACAGACAGTTAATCTATGTTGCAATTTTATGTGAGCTAGTCCAGTGCAGTGGTTTTGTTCCATACTTGAAAGCAGGGTCGAAGTCAAAAAAGCAACATCATATTTTTTCATCGTGTTAAAAATGTCGACTTTCGTACCAGAAAGTGATGATTTGCGGAAAGCATTAATTTTTTGTTTTCATTTGAAGACAAGTGCTGCTGATGATCATGCTCTATCAGAAGCAATATGCGCAAGATGATTTCAACGGTTCGGTTGATGAGAGATGAAGTGGAGTTTGAACGTGGAAGACCAACAAAAAAGTTTGAAGACGCCGAATTGCAAACGATATTGGGTGGAGATGGCACTTTGAGTCAAAAGCAAATGGCAGCAATATCAAATGTTGCACAACAAACAATTGCTGGTCGTTTAAAAGCTATGGGAAAGATAGAAAAGTGTGGAAAATTGGTGCCACATGAATTGAATGAATGACAGATGGAAAACCGAAAAAAACACTTGTGAAATTTTGCTTCAAAGACACGAAAGAGAATCGGTTTTGCATCGGATTGTTACTGGCGATGAAAAATGGATTTATTTTAAGAATCCTAAACGGAAAAAGTCATAACTTAATCTGGGACAATCATCAACATCGACTGCAAAACCAGATCGATTCGGCAAGAAGACAATGCTGTGTGTTTGGTGGGACCAAAAAAGGTGTGCTGTACCACGAGCTGGTGGAACCGTTAATACTGATTGCTACCGAAAACAAATGATCACTTTGAATCATGCATTGATCGAGAAACGACCAGAATGGGCCAGAAGACACGGCAAGGTAATTTTGCTCCATGACAATGCACCTGCGCACAAAGCAAAACCGGTTCAGGATACAATCAAAACACTTGGCTGGGAGAAGCTACCCCACCTGCCGTATTCACCAGACTTGGCTCCTTCCGACTACCATTTGTTTTCATCGATGGGACACGCATTAGCTGAGCAGCACTTTGATTCCTACGAGGAGGTCGAAAATTGGGTGTTTGATTGGTTTGCTTTAAAAGTCGAACATTTTTATTGGGGTAGGATTCACAAATTGCCAGAAAGGTGGTCAAAATGTGAAGAAAACAATGACCAATACCTTGAATAAAATGTTTTTACTTTCCCATTAATAATTAGTGTTTAATTTAAAAAAAAAATCATACTGGTATACCTATACTGGACTGCTTGAAGCAGGCGACCAGAAGCGTCCAGAATTGGCCAACAGGAAGGATGTAGTGTTCCACCAGGACAACGCCAGACCACACACTTCGTTGATGACTAGTCAAAAGCTACAAGAGCTCGGATGGGAGGTTTTATCGCATCCACCATATAGCCTGGACATAGTGCCAAGTGATTACTACCTGTTCTTATACATGGCGAACGCACTTGGTGGCGTGATGTTGAACTCAGAAGAGGCTCGTGAAAAGTTGTTGTCCGAATTCTTCGCAAATAAGGAGGGGGGCTTCTACGAGGGGGATATTATGAAGTTACCGCCTAGATGGAAACAGATTATCGAACAAAACGGCGCATTTGAACTAAATTCTAATCCTAAATTTACTTTTTCATTAATAATTAGTTCATTTTGTTATATATTTTATTATACGTTTTATTAACTCATTTCATACGGTATATTTGGTAGTTGGTAGAGTGCGACACTCACACGCTTAAGGTCCCAGATTCGAAAAGCTCAAATCTCTAAATATTAGTACAAATTTCGAACGTAGTTGTCTTATGCTTTTTATTGAACATGAAATAGTAAGAAAGCTTGACAAGCTCCTGCGTTGGGCTCCAGCTTAAGTGAACCATCTATCGAAAACTTTCAATCGCGCACATATTTATATTTAAAAAATCTATTTAAGAAAAACAAGTGACCGCCGTGGCGTAGTGGGTAAAGTGCGACCCGACTAACTAACTAACACCCCGAAGGTCCAAGTACGATTCCCGTCCGAATACCTCACATTTTTCACGGCACCATTTCTTTCGACCTGCTGAGAACACTCAAAGAATACTAATTGCCTTTGAAAAAGCTTCTCAAACTTCGGAGTTCGGAGTCTGCAAAAAAACTCACTTCTACTCGCGAGAGAACAATATTGCGTACAACAAGAGTAGTTGTTGAGGCAGCTGAACCATGAGCACTGTTGTGTTATTCAATCTATATGTATGTCACAGGAGAGGTTTGAGTATAATCATGGTGAAGTTTTTTTCTTACTTAGCAAACATTGACATAAAACCAGCTGTTTTAAATATCATAAGCCTAACCTACGAATATGTCTCAATACTAATACTTTTCAAAGCTACTGTAAATAAGTGCATTTTCAAGGCAAGCCTTCAAATAGTTTGTAGACAATTCCAACATGCAAAAAATTGGATCACAAAGTGTTTTTGTTTACACTGTGCTTTTTAAAATTTCGAACATTTTTCCATTTTTATTTTACTCTTATTACTTTTACACTGAGTGTATCTCTTGGGAAGTCTGTGGGTTATCTACAAACGCACTAGCCAAGCAACAGCCATTAGAGGGGAATACGAAGAATACGTATACGAAGAGCTTCTCCACGGATCAGAATCGACTGACATATAATGCCAGTCACATAAGGCCTTGAATAAACTTAAGTCAAATCTTTCCAGAAGAAGAAGAAGGTGCCTTTTATACTTTCAAGGGCTTCCTTACTGAATTTAATTTTTATTCGCTTTTTCTTGTCTATTTGAAATTAACAATAAACACCCCTTAAGTGTTGCCGGTCCATTAATCTGATTCAAGAGCAGCTGCCACTGCTATTCTTTCTTTTGATGGTAATTTAAGTTTGCAAGCGCAAATTAAATGATCTTCCTGCTATGTTTCATATTTCAGTAAAGCCTCCAATTCTTCATTTTGAAACTTTTTGGACTGACAAACCGTTCCTTGCCTTCAAGGGCATTTTCCACTTTTAAAGCTTCGAAATTACTCGCGCCATGGTTTATCGATTGGAGTGGACTTCCCAAAACTTTTACAACATTCTACACTTGTCTTCCAATCAAAAATACATATCAAAATTTCCTTCAAATGCAGTTTATTTAAGACAAATCCGGACATTTTGAAATAGACAGTACGTTATTGCTGTCAAATTTCACAACTTTCCAATGAAGTAGGTAATTGCTTCCAAGATTATCCACAACTTACAGATGGCGCCACCTTTTGAAACCCAATTAATGTATGCCCCCAATAGTATTTTCAAATTTCTCCTATATTACAAAAAGGGAGCAGGAATATTTAACCTTCCACAAGTTCACTTGCAGAAAGACAAGTTCAAGTTTCACAATTGGTATTTGGCTCTACTTTCTTCGTAGAAGGCGAACATTCCTGAGTTTGAACAGTTTTTTGCCTTCCTTTGGAGCACGCACCATCAAGTGCAGGGAACCGAAATTAAGTGACTTGAGCAAACCAGTGACTCTCTGGTGCTGGCTTGCCAGAACACCTCCCAAAGTCAAACAGAAGAAACCTGATGCAATGTCGCCGGCTGCTTGAACAGAATCCGAGTGTCATCTGGATCTCCCTATCTCCATTATCGCTCAATGTGGAGCACCACTTGGGAACGAATGCAGAAGTCCCATTAACACCTCAGCAACGCCGTGAACTCCGGGACACATCACTGGGACAAGCACACACTCGTATCCATATGCAACACGACCTCGCTTACATCCTCGAGCTCATCTCAAGAGCGATCCCTGCCAGTCATTATGATGCGGGTTCCTCCTGCGAAACGATAACACAGGACGAGTGTGAGGAAACATTTAAAAGCGTCTCGCCCCTACGCAGAGGCTTGTCATCTCCGCATCCTTCATGACATTGTGTAATTGTGCTGCTTCCTTGTTTCGTCCTTTATATACGAGTAAAAATATTTTTGTCAATTTGTCTGGAGTTGCCTTGCAGAGTGAGTCCCTCACCAGCCAGTGGCGCCTTCGACAAAGAGATAAACCCACTGAAGTGCGGCAACATGTGAACTCATTCCGTCAATGTAGCGGAAGGAGCATGCAGCACACACTAGAACGGACGAACGGAGGAAGGATGCAAGATAACGTCACTTGCAGTCTCGTGCTCATGTCCCTTTCAGGTCTAACACCGAGGACACACGAGAGTACGGCTGTCGAAAGCGGGAACGTGTACAGCCCGAGAGATGAATGTATCTGGAGGAACAGGAAACCGCACAAATGCGAATTCAATTGTAGCTCGGGTAGCGGGGAGCAGCGCCGGAAGTGGTGGGGGTTGTGACCTAGTTTAAGGGATTCATTGTCTTCATTAGGGGAGAAAAGTTTTGCCATAATTTCTGTGGGAGGACACTGAGGAGCGGGAAGAACCTGCAGCCGCAGTCGGCAGACAGGACGTGTAATTCCATTCGAAGAGGTTTCCCACAAAGTGTTGGAAAAACGTATCAGTACGGGATGATGACGACGAGAACTGTGAATGGCCGATAGTCGTTTCTGTTGTCTGTCCTATTAGTGTCCCGAGTGTCCTTAGACTCCCTCCCACATCGGTCCACTAATGGAGAATAATTTCGGGATTAATTAGTTGAGACATGTGACAGTCTTCGCTGGTGGCGTCCGTACATTATTCTTCGCTGGCAAGCGGATCTGGAGAGGGGCGAATGCTCTTGTAATTTAGACGAGGAATGAAGAGTTTTTTTTGGCATGTCTATTTGTGGTATGAATTTGCTGTGAAAGTGCCTTCGGACTTGTTTGTTAATGACACCGGTCACGAAAGCGTGCGGGTTGGAACTGCGTTTTAGACTTGGGACTCTGCATGGGCTTGGCATTGTCCTTAGTGGCGAGCATTCTCCACACTTGCGGACATTGTGTCCCTTATGAGGACTTCATGATTAACGGCGACATTCCATAAGGGAGACGACTGGGGCGAACTTGTGGGTAGCAATTATGCTTTCATGTACTCAAACAAATCATTTTGTTAAGCGTTGGCCCACAATGGAAATGTTCCTCGTAATTGCGATCACTTGCGCGAGAATGGGCAGAAGCTGATGGTCGTCACTAGCAAGCAAGCTTCAGCCTTCACATATGGTGTTCGCTAAAGAGAGGCAGATTTATCTATGTGTCGACTGAATGGACTTTTGTCCGAATTATGGACGACGAACGCCATTAATCTGAGAATCTATTCATTAAGTGTTTCGAAATTAAATTTACTGCTTGTCTTAGATTTGATCGTAGTGGTATACTAGGGAGAGAGAAATTTTCAACCTCGATTTCGAGTTTTTGAAAAGCTGATCCAGTTAGATGGTAGATGCTAGATCAGAGAGATGGCAGAGGTTATACGAACATTACCTAGGATCCGCTTAAGGGGATACATTCCTGGGAAGGTGCATCCAAGAGATGTTAAAGTATACACTCTTGGTTTTAGTCTTAAAATTCACCCCCTTTTCAATTAAGGACTGTCCCGTGGTTGCTGGACTAAGACTTGTTACTTCTTCTTCTTCGTGCTGTGGTGCTACAGTCCGGGGTGGACCTGGGCCTCAACCAACATGCCTCTCCAGCCAGCACGATCTTTCGCCTGCTGCCTCCAGTTGCGCACTCCAAGTTGGTTGAGGTCCTTTTCCACTAATGTGCGCCACTTAAGTCTAGGTCGTCCTCTGTTGCGTTATCCCAATGGTTTGTATTAAAAAACTTTTCAGGTCGGAGCAGTGGTGTCCATACGCTCTTTAAGGCCTAGCCATCTTAAGCGTTTTATCCGCAGACGCTTGACCAAGCGCATGTCGCTGTACAGCCCATAGAGTTCGTCATTAGATCTTCTCCTCCAGATGTCATCAACGCAAACAGGGCCAAAAAGCGCACGCAAAACTTTTCTCTCGAAAAGACTAAGGGCTTCCTCATCCGCCTTTGCTACCGTCCAAGATTCTGCGCCATATAGTAGGACGGGGATGATCAAGCTGTTATATAAAGCGAGCTTAGGCCTTCGAGAGAAGGCTTTATTACTTAATTGCCTCTTGAGCCCAAAGAAACAGCGATTGGCAAGAGTGATTCTGCGTTTGATTTCGGTACTGATGTTGTTGTCCCTGTTTACCGCGGAGCCGATGTACCATAGACGAAGTCCTTAACTACTTCAAAGTGTCTGCTGCTTAGTGTGACGCTCTGTCCGAAACGTCGATGTTGTGTGTCCTTCCTTGATGACAGCATGTACTTAGGTTTGCCCTCATTTACCACCAGACCTATTATAGCCCCTTCTGCTTCGATGCCAGCAAAAGCCTCATTGACGGCTCGCTGTGTTCCTCCAATCACGTCAATGTCATCAGCGTAAGCTAACAATTGAACTGACTTCTGGAAGATCGTGCCTCTGGTGTTGACTTGTGAGTTACGCACGATCTTCTCGAGGATGATGTCAAAAAAGTCACATGACAGTGCGTCGCCTTGTCTAAAACCTTTTTTAACGTTGAAGGTCTCGGTGAGTTCGGTACCGACCTTGACGGAGCAGCGAGAGTTCTCCATCGTCATCCTACACAATTTGACGAGTTTTGTAGGAATGCCAAAACTAAGCATGGCACTGTATAGCTCGTCTCTATGCAAACTGTCATATGCGGCCTTGAAATCGACGAATAGGTGGTGAGTTTCAGTTTCCATTTCTGGGGTCCGTTCCAGGATCTGCCGTAAAGTGAAGATCTGGTCTATTATGGACTTCCCTGGTCTGAAATCACACTGACCTATTAGGTCATGGACAAACGGTTTCAGACGCTCACACAATACGGCAGAGACGACCTTGTATGCGATGTTAAGGAGACTAATCCATCAGTAGCTGGCGCAGTCGAAGGTGTCTCCTTTCTTGTGAACCGGGCAAACGACGCTGAGATTCCACTCATCGGGCATGGTTTCCTTCGACCATATCTTACAGATAAGCTGATGCATGCGCCCAAACAGGTCATGTCCAGCTGCTTTACATAGTTCTGCGCACAGTCCGTCGGCTCCAGCAGCATTGTTCGACTTTAGTTTGGATATTGCTATCTTCAGATTCTTAGTTTGACACTCCGTCTTAAATTGAAGCTGCACCCCAAACAACATGCCACTGCAAGACATATTCTGAGTTGTTTCAGAGGAATAACCCATAGTACAGTGCTATGCGACATTGACCCAATAGTTCAGAAGTAAATTTTTGAATTGCTCTCTTTGATGTAACGCCCTTCTTGGTCTTTCGCTGTCACCTTCCAAAGTCTTGTGGTAAGAAATATTGGAAGACGTTCAACTTTTAAAAGTAAACAAGAGAAAGGTAAGGCCTCTAGATTCTAGCTTTTAGCTTCTTGTTTCTAGCTTCTTGTTTCTTGCTTCTAGCTGCTAGCTTTTAATTCTATTTAAAACATTCGTACAAAAGTTGGAATGGTTTAAAACAGCTCAAGGTATATAAGGGGGTTTCAAAAAGCTTCAAGTTTTGCAGACAACTCTCAACCTAGAGCGTAAGGGATCCTTTGTATGGCTCCAAGTGGACGCCTTCTTACCCTCCTATGAAAACAGATTCATGAAGTTTATATCATATTCGGCAAGAAAAAAACGTTCACTTTCGCATTCAGTTTAAAACGACATCCCCCAGTAAGTGACCTTTTAATGCCAATTATTTCACTTCAACGGATGTCCTTTTCCAAGAAAGTGTTATGCAACACAAAGCCGAAAATTTATCTATTTGTGATAAAATTTTAAGATGAGTGACACCTTGAAAGGTCAGGGGCCATAGGAAGGCTCATTCCGACAACACTTCGCTGATGTCCACATGCCAGTCTCAAAACCAATTACACTAATGGAGTCATAAAGCAGGTTTTATTGGTAATTCCTGTTAGATCTGGGCCCATCTCCGGTGTGAATCAAGGCATTAATTTTCTCATTCTAAGCCAATTCTAATGGCGTACAAAGTACACACCCCCCGGGAGTGCAGATTCACCTTTTCTCGCTCGTAAAACGATATAAATTTTGAGTTAAGCTACGTTCCCACCCACCCGCAAATCCTCCCCTCACACGCCCTCTGCGAGACACCAACACACGAGCTATAAAGGGAATACGGTGAGCCTCCTAACTAGGCCATGAGGCTCAGTTTCTCGGGGAATAAAACTTCCCAGATAATCTCAATGAATCTCATTTTGGACTCAAAACAAAATGCCCCACGCGCGCACAGCACCCAGATGCCTCGTAAATGGCGCTGCATACCATGAGGCGCATCCTTCCGCGGCGGGACAGCCTGTGAATGACGAGAACCTTTAGAAAATATTTCTAATAAAATTTACAACTTCATAAAAAATCAACGCAGAGCGTCTCTACCGGGCGGGGAGGAACGGAAGAAACTGGAAACATAATGAATTCAAAGCAGGCATTCCATCATATTAAACGGGCGCCCGATGCCCGACGGCCGACCCTCCCACAGAAAATAAAGGCACTTACCGGCGATGGTCTGCTCCTGTGCAGTGTGATGAGGCGCTTCGAGGACTTTTACTGCAGTCGTGTGCCGCCACTGTGTTTGTTTTCACTGCTATCCTTGAAATCCATCAAATAGCGTGTGTCTATACACCCCCCGACGAGGACTACGATGACAGCGACGCGCACAGTTTGTTTATAACCGAAATTGCCGCAATACGGACGATAACGATGGCAGCCACATGAAACTGAAGTGCCAGCAGCACAGACGCTCTCAAAGACGAGTTTACAGCAACAACGCAGTGGCGCAGGGAGAAATCTCCTTCGAGAACGATGACAGCAGCTGCGGGGGTGAGTGGTGCGTGGCAACCGTGGGGGTTGGAGTTGAATAGAGAAATTCAATGGCGTTCTTATTTTTCCTCTCAACTTCCACACATGCACGTTCGCGGGCACAGGTTCCTTCGGCAGTGGCAATTACAGAAATCTTCAGAAATCCGATTAGGAGCAAAAATAAAGAATTTTTTGAAGCAGTTAAATTTGGCAACAAAACATCACTTAACAGGGCGACATCTTGAATGAGATGCCTACACACACCTTGACTGAACGCAATGCGCGCTGTGTGTCGGTTTGGGAGTGTGAGTGTGCGAGAGCGAGTAGATGTGCGGTGAATGTCAAGGATGCTTCGCGAATAAGGACTGAATGAATGGATTAAAACAACAAAAATCGCGTGCACTTCTCCCGCAAGTGAGCAAATTTTCACAAATCGCGGCAATTAAACAAAACACAACAACTGCAAGAATTCAGAAACGAATGCTACACAACCAACAAACAACGAATACGGGGACGAAAACAAGCACGACGACGACGACGACGTGTTGTTGTGCTTTCGGTATGCTCCAAGACTGATGGCATCCCTTAGATCAACATACGTACAGGATACGGAATTTCTTGTGCGAAACGCTTGTCTGTGTGCGTGTTGATGCTGTGGAGAGATACGCCAGCAGTGGCTGTCACCCTTGACATTCTCGCATTGACGCGGGGGGTGATTATCCTTTATGGTGTGTAGACATGCGCACTGCGCACCACCCACCGGTTTAGTGGATTCTGCCGCCTGCCGCCGACATCCAGTGGCGTCCGCACGTGAGTCTTTTGTGGGGCTCCTCAGGGAAAACTCTCGCGTTGATGGATCCTAGCGCGTGTGTGTGTGCGCTCGCTTTTGATGAACTATGCAAAAATGTCCTGCGATAAGAAGGATGATGATGGTTACAACTTTGGAGGGCAGCAGTTTTTTCTTTCTTATTTTACGCTGATTCAGAAAGGCGCGCCGTTTTTTAATTTTTCACTATTTTTTCAAACCGCTACACGGGCAGGATATTGCTTTGCCTTTTTTTATCTGCCTCCTCAGAAGATTGTCAGACGGTCACGATGTGGAGAGAAAAAACGCGGAAAATGATTTTCAAATTACATTTTGTGCTGAGGTCGGTGGTTGATGGTGGCGTTCGTCTGTGGTGTTTGTGCGAAGGAAACGATTGCGTTGTTGGGGGGATGGAATGGGAGAGATGGAAATCGTTTGAAAGGATTAAAATGATTTAATTTTTTATAATTCGGAGGATAATGAGGAGCAGTTATTACTCGAAGGAATACACTTTGTGTAACGGAGTAAGTTCTTATGCGAAGACGTGCAGAGGACTACGTGGAAAACGAGGCGACGAACCGATGGGATTTTCAAGGCGTTTGACTGCGAGTGATGAGCACTCCAAATTGGATTAGGAGATTAGGAAGCATGGGCTGTGAAGTTTGTGGTAGTTTTGTGGTCCTTCAAACAGATTGACTGATGACCTCCTACTTGTTAAGTACACAACTGCTACTGACTGTCTTTAAAAGCTGACTTTTGAAATGAACAATTTTTGAGGAAAAGGGAAACACTTCAAGAAGTTTTAATTGCAGGGTACTTCCTTTAAACAAAAGCAGAACATTTAGTGGGAACTTTATATAAAATCCTTTTTTTTCACGTAACCGGCACGTTTGTAGTAGTTCAGTCCCCGGACCCAAAATTCGACAGTGTTTTCGCATCAGTTGACCGAAAATCGAATTCAAAATTGCCTCGGAGCTAACTAATTATTGGTCTGCACCAAAAATGTGGTCTAGAGGCCTTTAATCACATGCGCAAGGAGGCTATGCTATACGCACGCAAAACTTTTCTCTCAAAAAATCTAAGAGCTTCCTTATCCGCTTTCCATTTTTCCGCACCAGTTAGTCAGTTAGTTAGTTTTACTTTTATTTTCAATAAATGTTTTACAATGTAAAGTTTAACCTAAGTCATTTATGGTTTGGCCTATGGCCGTCTACCAGGTTGACAAAATACATACATACGTTTTACACTAAAAATCTCCATCTATGATAGGTTTTCTATAACAAAGTGCTGCTACTGAATAATCGTATAAGGCCTTCCATCCCTTTTCTCCATTTAACATGCACGTTACTTCATATTCGTCTAAAACAAGTTTTTCGAAAATTGCTAGTCGAAATTCTTTTAGAATCGGACACGCACCAATAAAATGTAAGATGTCTTCTCTCTTCCTCATGTTGCATAGGTTACAAAGAATTGGTAAATCTGGTCTGTGGGGGATAAAGTTTAACTGAACGAGTTCTCCTCTCAGTTTAAAAATTGTGCTTATTTTTTCGATTGAGTGACTACCAAGGAAGTATGTTTTTTCATTTAAAAAATGGTTTAGTTTGCTGTAGTAGTTCCTAAACGGTGAAGATTCAGCTTCTTCGACATATTTGTCATATGTGTGTCTACCAAAATTCTCCAAAACTGAGTTAATTTTTTTTCTTAAAAGATGAGGAGGCTCGTCCGCCCCAAAAGACAG
This sequence comes from Eristalinus aeneus, assembly GCA_955652365.1. Lineage (NCBI taxonomy): Eukaryota > Metazoa > Arthropoda > Insecta > Diptera > Syrphidae > Eristalinus > Eristalinus aeneus. The sequence continues at coordinate 6,093,522 of OY019133.1, forward strand.
ATTTAAACCGCATTCAGAAGCTGTTTTTTCGTTTGTTCTAATTATACTTCTTAAAACTACGTTTGGTAATCAGCATTCGCTCATCTGTAGTATTTTTAAAATAAAGTTGAAGTGCATTTTGATGGTATACAAGAGCAACGGAGGAGTTCCCGTTTCAATATGTAGCATATATATGTATTGGGGGTATTTTTTGGTAACCGAAAGATCGTCTTCAAAAAGTAACGAAGGAATTTTTCCACACCATCATAGCCTTTGTAACCCCACACCTGAGCTCCGTAGAGAATTATAGAAGCTGCGGTTGAGTGGAATAAAGTTTGTTTTGCACTTTTCGATACATATTTATTTTTGAAGCAACGTTCCCAAATCGAACAGATAGCTCTTTTAGCAACAGCTATTTTTTCCTCAAAGTGTGGTTTCAAATTTTAAGAGGACGATATTAGGATACCTAGGTATATGTATCTGGATACTACTTCAATCTCTTCCCCGTCCAACTTCCACTTTTTCAAAGATGAGACGCGTCCCCCTGCGTTTCTGAATATCATCATTTTCGATTTAACAAGGTTTATAGTCAGATTCCATTTATTTACAGAAATCATTAATCCTTTCTATCATTAATTGCATACCTTGGATAGTGTCACACAGAAAGACGATATCATCAGCATACATCAGCGCGGGAATGGATACATCGTTGAATCTTATTCCACCTTTGACATCATCTGTTATATCATTGATGTATAGTATAAAAAGTAGTGCACTTAGAGTACAGTCTTTGTTTTGCTCATCAACTACTCGTGTTGTGCACGCTACGGTTCTCCCACGAGCAGAAGGGACCTACAGTTTTTTGCCAACTCCGAACGGCGAAATTTGAGAAGCTTTCTTAGACAGTTATTACTCTTTGAGTGTTGTCAGCACCTCGAAAGAGGTGGTGCAGTGAAAATTTCGAGGTGTTCAGCCGCGAATCGAACCTAGACCCTTCGGCGTGTGAACGTCGCACCCTACCCACTACGCCACGACGGCCACAAACAAATTCAGAAATGCACAAAATTAAAAAAAAAAAACGCTCAAAATCATCAAATGAGGATATTGGAAAATTAGCGAGAATATACATTTGCTGGAGCTCGCATCCAGAGGAATCTCAGGGAAAAGCCATCTTCTCAAAGCCATTTATATTTCTGAACTTCCTGTTTGGAGTTTTGGGCTTTATTTAAGACTTTTGAAATTTTTGAAAATTTTGGAAAATGCTTGTTTCTAGGTTTTTTGGCGTAATTGAATTAAAACACATTTTGGGACCTAAAACTTCTCGGATTTTAAGTTTCCGATAACTTCCCACCATTACAACATTTCTGTGCACTTGCAAACTTTGTACGTTGTTCTCTACACAAATTATGGTCAATTTGACAAATCAATAAATTAAGGGAAAGACCGTGTGTAACAGAGAATCTTGTTTGTCGAATTCACTATCGCTTCATAAGCTTCAAAAATTTCATAAATCGGACAATTCGAGCAACTGTATATTGAACCTTTGCCGTTGGTATATTATGACTAAAGGCGTCATCAGTAGACATGGAAAAGAATCTCTGCGACCGAAAACAATTGGTTGGAAGCCAAGCCCGCACAAAGTAAAATCCTCTTAAATTCATCGAAAAACCACTTGCTCCTGGAACGTTGTCTACATGTAAAGATGAACACTCCTGCATAACGCACCCACGTCAAAGAAAATCTAATTCAATCGCGGCGTTTCGTACACATCAAGCCACGTTCAGCTGCTAATCAACTTTCATTCAATCTCCTGCGTAAAGTCCCGAAAACAAGTAAATCACGGCCAGAGTCAGCGGTAAACTCATGAAAACTTCCATCAGACGCTTTGGTTGATGACTTACGCAACCTCCCACTGAAAAACTTTGCTCGAAATCTAATTTATCGGCAATCCAAAGGGCGACGGAGAAGCGAAATGTCTTAATCCCACCTGCCGCGTGTCTGATGGCCCTGCACCGTCTTCACTCCCGAATTGAATACAAATTAGTCCCAAGTCACATCCCCATGGCGGGTCTCCAAGGAGATGCTGCCTTCCGTACATTTCGTGTCGCTGAAATGACAATAACGGGTGAAGTACAGGTGACATGTGGCACGAACAAGCCCTGCGCCGAACCGTGTGGCATTCATCCAGCTTGTGTTCCCGCTTCTCTTCGATGGCTCCGAATAATTGAATTTTGTCCCCGCCACCAGCCAAACTCGGCGAAGGCGTATCAGGGGACCAATCCGGGCACACAAGTGATGATCCGTTCCGTGTGATAACAATAGACACGTTGACGATTCCACATTCGACGATGCCATCCATCGCACTATTGTGCCTCGCAAAGTAAACAGAAGTGAGTGCTTCTCCCGGGCATTGTTTGCTCCAACCGTGACAGCGGTGCGGGCGCGGACACATGGCGCTTTCGTGGCTAAAGGCACTGCAAACGCGGGTCGGCACTGCGGTTGAGGGACGTTGTGACCCATTTTGTTTACGCTGCACCTGGCGATATGTTGGGACGAGTGAAGAATAAATTAAAACTGAGGTTCGCGTGGATCAGTGGGGTGTGCTTCATTAAAAGTTGTTACTCACTCGCTGGAAGGATTACAGTGTTTGTGGGTGTCTGTTGGGTGCCATGAAGTTTATATGAATGGATGCGAATCAATCATTTCGGGGCTGGAGGAAAACTTCTCAGACTGAGGAAGCGTTGATGGAATTTCCACCCAGATATGGGTCAACGTACTGCACGGCGGAGCGTTTAAGGAGAGCATTTTCAATTAAACCCTCGCAGCCGCCACCGCTAGCGCCGCCGTCGAACAATGCGCTGAAGGCAAACACAACATTATTTAATTGGACGTAACAACAAAAGAAAAAGTTTCAAGAGGAGTGCAGCCGCGCGCTGGAACAATCCCAGAAATGTGTTTAATTAAACAATGCCCGTGCAATGGAGCTGAGAGGCGGAAAAGAAAATTCCCCGGTTTCAAGGATGAGTCTTGAGTGGCACAACATGGAGAAGCGCATTCAGGCGCGCCACAGCCGTCTGAATCAGCGCAGGGCTCTTCGTCTTGACGTCTGTCGGGAGGGTAGTGGAGGCGAGTGCGGAGGTATGGATTGAAACGAAGAAGGATACCGATATGATTGTCTGCGAAGATAGCGCACTACACGAATTCAATTGAGTGAGCGAAATGGAATCAAGATTAAATGACGCTGATTGACAGTGAATTCAGAAATCCTCGCGGCGATGACAGTGACTAATCGTATCGACAGGACACTGCGTGGCTGGCAACAGGAAAATGGACTTAATCGCGGAACGTCGCGTAATGCGACAGATGATAAATGACAAACTCAAACAAAAAAAAGTTTGTCTGTAGGGTGATGAGTTCCCGATGTAGTTGGGACGAAAGCTGAGTGCAGGGTCAGTTGGCGACGGTTTTGATTGAGTTTTAGGGGGAGGTAGAAGAGTTTTCTGTATTTTTTCGGACTATTCCAGAGGAGATAATGATGTTAATGCGACTTTGCTTGTATTGCTACTGTCGGGGATTTATTCCCTCATATGAAACTGAAGAAAACTGACTACGGTTACTAAATGTTGAGTGTAAACAATGGTATACGTAAATCATCAAACTGGTGAAACATTCAATAGAGTTTTTTTCGTTTTTAGATTAAAAACATTTTGGTTGGTGGGTCAGTTACGACACTTACAGGCTAAATGACCTAGCTTCGATTGTTGGACTTTACAGTTCTGATTTGCCACGGCACCACCTATTTTGAACTGCTAACAATACTCAAGGACTACTGACTGTCTGTAGAAACATCTTTTCGCATTTCACCTCTCGGAGTAGCAACAAATTGTAAGTCAAATCACGAGTTTGCAGGGACCAACCCCATATATTCCCTTGTGGACTGTCGCCTTTGTGGAGACGCCATTCAATGTACTTATAAAGACTTATAGTCAGTTTTCTTCAACCTTAAGAACACGGAAGCGTTCAATTTTGGAAACTTATTTATAATTTGTTCATTCTGTATAATATTTTAAAAGGGGGAATAAAATTTCTGCCATTTCTGAATTTCTAAGAGGCATCTGAATCAACTCCAGTGCGAAGACGGAGATGGGTACTAAAGCTACACTTACAAAACTTTTTAAAGAGAAACATCTGTTCTGCGAACTGTCACCACACTCAAACATTTTCGTTTCTATAAGACCGGATGTCATTTCTGACACATAAGCGAAATTTTAAACAGTGTTCTTCTAAAAGGTATACAACTTGAAAATGAAATAAAGCAACAATTATTTTATTAAATTTACTTTGATATTACTTTATTTAAAAGCTAGTCTATTGGCATTATAAATTGCATACCGTGTATGCCACATGGCTTATATGGTAGATATCCAAGCGGCAGGCTTGTAAATTGACAAAGCCAATCTATAGTAAACGCTATAGATTGGCTTTGATTCGCTTATAAAAAAAAAACTGGAATTTGGCAATCTTGTCTTGGTCCGATTAATCGAACAGGGGTAGGGCTGCCTGTATGCAACATGTTTTATACTTTTAAAAAGACCTGAGAAGACCAAAAATGATAGTGAAGCCCTTCCATATATTTGTTCCTTACAAAAAATTACGCAGGTTTTTACAAACCCGTGAAAGTTATACAAACGGTGCTGCTATAACTCAGCTCTCTCTTAAGCTTACAGGGAATCTGATTTCTACGTTTTCTTGTTGCCCTGTTTATTGTTAAGTTTAAAATGTCGTTCTGCTGCATTTTGTTCTCGAATGTGGTCGGTATTTCTTTAAGCCCATATATCCATACACACGCTTTGATTCAATTGATTCACTGTGTCCGTCCAATAATGTTACTGCCAGCTGCGTAAGCTAACGGCTTGATAGACTGTTGGAAAATTACTTTCCTAGTGTTGAACCGTGAGTCTCGTACAGTCCTCTCAAGATTGATACTTGAAAAGAGCAGTTGATGGTTCATTTCTTTGCTTCGAAACTCCTTTTAAATTGATGCTCCCTTAAATTTTTACCGATTTTGGTCAGTTAAATAAAACCTGCAAAAAATTCATAATTTACGAAACAGTGCATACCTGCCTATGAAAATAGGCAGGCATACCATATTATGAAACAATACAAATAGGGGAGAGTAGATGTGCCGATTCCTAACGACTTTGGTAAATTCAAGTTTTATAATTTTTACGAGGATTGCCTCTTATATTTTGGGATTAGAGAACAAAAAGAAATATTAATCATCGAAAATAGCTTTATTGCTTAAGAAAATATTCTCCATTCAGATCTATACATTTTTGCATGCGTTTGAACCAATTGTCGAAGCACTTTTGCCACTCTGATTGAGGTATCTCCAAAACATGCATTCTTAACGCATCAACCGCTTCTTCAGGTGTCGAAAAACGTTGACCTCTCATTTTATTTTTTACGTACGGGAATAAAAAGAAGTCCTTCGGTGCCAAGTCAGGACTGTACGGCGAGAGCTCGCATTGTCGTGAAGAGTGATCCGTGAATCGAATACCGTCGATAAACACTGGTCTTTGATGGAGCTTTATTGTCGATAATTGAATTAAGTTCATCGATGCACTATTGCTGAGTAAATTCACGTCGAAAGTTGAAAAAAAATAATCGCATGAAAATTTATACGATTTAATTCCATTTTTTGAGCGAGATGAATCTTTTAAATTACTGTAAACAACATAAATAGCGCTCGTTTGTCAAAACGTTCTGAGTACGTATGAACTCAAAAACGTCAAACTTTACGATAAAGCTGGTAGTTGCTGGTAGTTGCTAGTGGCAGAGAGAGCATTGAAGACGATCCCCGCTCCGGCGCCACGGCTACCGCATCAAAGAAGTCGAATAACTTGTCATTGAGAATGCCCGAATAAAGGTGAAAATGATGGCAGAGATAACCAAGCTTTCAACTGGTACCATTCACACCAATCTCCATGACCAAATTAACCTTTGAAAGGTCAGTGCAAGGTGGATACCACGAATGTTCACAGCGCCTCAGGAAAAAGTGAGAATCGCATGGTATAGAGAGGTTGTGGAGATGTGTAGTGAGAGCGCGGATCATTTTATGGATCGAATTGTTACTGGGGACGAAACATGGGTACACCGCTATGAGTCTGAAAGCAAACAAGAGTCCACGCAGTGCCATAAAAAAGTAACAGAACGCCTGAATAAGTTTAAAGTCACACCGTCTGCCGGAAAGCCCATGGCCGCATTAGTTGGGACTCAAAGGGGGTCTTGGTCATTGAGTTAAAAAAAAGGTGAAACCATCAACGCCAAATCCTACGTTTCCGGTTTGCATAAATTGCGGGTGGAAATTAAAAAGGAAAGACGGGGTGAATTCGCAGCGGGTGTGTTGCTTCTTCATGACAACGCTCCTGTTCACACGGCGCGAGTTTCTACGGCTGCTGAGTGAGATTGCGGTTTCGAAGAAATCCAACACCCACTTTATAGTCCAAACCTTGCCTTTAGTGATTATTTCCTGTTTCCGAATTAAAAAAAAATATGCCTTCATGGAAATTTTTGGATTATGAAGAACTCAAGTCGGCTATAAATGGGTGTTTTGCAGAGAAAGAGGAAATTTATTTTTTGAAGGTTTAAAAAAGGTTATCTCAAGATGTAACAAATGCATTGATGTTAGGGGAGATTATATTGAAAAATAAAAACGATTTTAATTGAATTCGCATTTTCCTTCATATCTATACAGAGAATGTATTGAACGCCCCTTGTAACATAGACGGAAATGAACCTCACAGCTGAAGATGATACTTCATTATTTATTTCCATCTGGTTTTGGGGCCAATTAACGATTTGACGGCACTTAAAATGGTCCATCGACTGCTTTAGTTCGGATGTAGATCAAGACCTTTTTGCAACATTCCTCACAACGATGAACCCTAAAGATGATCAAATGTTAAGAATGTCGTGTGACTGATTTATTTGGTTCCCCTTCCACAGTGGCGCCATGGCGTAGTGGGTAGAGTGCGACGCTCACACGGCGATGGGTCTAGGTTCGATTCCCGGCTGAACAACTCGAATTTTTTACGGCCCCACCTGTTTCGAGCTGCTGACAACACTCAAAGAGTAATAACTGTCTCAGAAAGGTTCTCAAACTTCGCCGTTCGGAGTCGGAAAAAAATGTAGGTCCCTTCTGCTCGTGAGAGAACAGTAGCGCGCACAACACGAGCAGTTGATGAGCAAGCTACGCCCTGGTCCCCCTGTGGACTGTCGCGCCAACAATTATTATTATTATTCACAGTGACGATAGTTTCTTCAATGCGCGTTATTTTACTGACCTTGGGACTTAATGTAATGAAATGTGTGAATTGTGAACGATAGTGCCAAACTTGCGGTGATGTAAACAACGATGGTGCCAAGCGTTAATTCGAAATTTGGTAAGAAATTTTAATATTTTGCAAACGCTGTTTCTTTTCCGTAATAAAGGATTTGAAAAACAACATTTTTAAATGGATGAGCTGTTTTCTAGCGCAAAATTTTATTTCGCACCTCAATCTAAAAGCAACAAGAAACAGTGTGAAAGCAGTGGGGCGCAGTTTTATGGAAATGCATATTTATTTTATGATGATTTCTCCGTCGTAAAAGAATAAGCCCAGCCAATTGGTTCACATTTTCAAGGTTTGTTAGGTTTGATTAAATTTTTTATCATTGGTGCTCACTAAAGGAGCTATGTTCTTACTCTCAATTGACCAGCACTGCAACAGAACGATAAGTTTAGATCTTAAGATCCCGAAGTTGAAGATAAGTTGAAGTTGGGTCTCACTTGAGATGGAGTCATCTTTCTGTGTGGATCTGGAACATCAAACTGTTGTTTTTCTTCTCAGGACCAATTTTGCTCTTTCACGTTTTACAGCACATCTGATGCTGCACCCGTGTAGACCACTGTCGTAAACTTGGAAGAGGCCTACGTGCTATTCGAAGCTGCAGTTTGTTGGTTTCGAGCTTTCCGCTTTAAGCTGATGTTGGCATTCCTTCTTTCTGAACCACTCTCATTGTCTCGCCAGACTTTTGGGGATCTGATGAAAATTCTCACGGTCACAATGGAGAAGCTTAAAGGTCAACTCCATAATTTTGAAGAAAATTTGTTTTCTTTCAACCAGCGGCCAGGCTTTTGTCTTGCTTATCCAAGACCTGTATTTTCTGTTTGCCTCTACACCTATTGTCGCTTGAACTGCTTAGCTTATTATTCCATATTGAAGTAAAGAAATGAATAAGACATGCTCTGTCCAAGACTCCGTTCCCACATTGCTCCTGGTTTCAGATTGAAAATAAAAACATTTCGTCGTTGTTCCGCAAATCCACCAAGTTATCATTTCAAGCAAATAAGTGAAGAGAACACTCACTTCATTTCCTCCCTTCGTGCATATCAATTCAAAGTCGTTCAAATTTAGTTCCCATTCACCGTCCCCCACAACATCCCAAACCGCACTGGACGCACTACATATTCAAATATTGGCCATAAAATCTGCACAACTGCATCGCAACAAAAATTGAACAAAAATCACAAAAGCACAAGCATCGCAGATCTTTTATTTATGCCGGTTATTCATACCCATGAAAACCCTCTTGGTACGCGTGTTCCACTAAATTAAAGGACACTTCGCGAGGTCGCACCTGCTTTCACGCGCCCATCCTGTGTCCCGTCTTACACCCGGTGCTTCACATCCACTGGCCCAGATACACGTCTCCTGGCATAGCAGCATATCACCATTGCGCCGCTCAAGGAGCGGATCATAAAGCGGAGCAATAAAACAGAAAAATGAGGCTGAATATATTACCGTCAGGAACTCTTGTTCTGAAAGGTCTTCCGTTCGGCTCACCGTTTCCCGCATTATTTGCATTCTTAAGGCATTTCACACACGGCATGCCTAATGGACTTGAATCTGTCTTCCTTTGACGGGAATCATTGCCGACGTCGTCTGCGCCATAATATGCATCTGCATTATCCCCGTGGGAGGCGGGCGGCGATGTGGTAGGTCGTCCTCACAGATGCATTCGACGTGGTTTGTGACTGTGTCTGGGTCAATTATTGATTCGATTCTGAAGAGGGTGGACACGACCGCGCGTGGATTCTCACATTTATCTCCACTAATGGAAGCCATCGACAATGAATTCTGGGGCATGGATGGCGCTCCCTTACAAGATCTCAACAACAGCTGTGTGGAGTACACTGCCTTAACCACACGCACGCACACCGCAAGGACGCACTCGCATGAAAACGAGATTACCCCTCCGCTGACCCAGTTTCGTGCGGATTTTTTGAGCCAACGCCGATGGTGCTTGTCAACGACCTACACAATCTGAATTGTGGAAAAAATCTTGAGGGCAGAGTATTGTTTTTGTTCTTTCTCCTGGCTTTCTTTTTGTTGTTCATGTTTTTGCGTTTTCCATGAATAGCATTAATGCCTTGCTGAAATCTGACAGAAATTATTCGTTTGGTCTCCATTACAAGGATGTGGTCTAGATTCTGGTCACGGACAATGCCGGCAGTGTAAACAGAAATTCCAAACAAAATGCTTACGATGGGAGATGGATGGTTGTGGCGTATCAAAGAATGACCGGAATGATTCTACTCTCGGGGGCATGCTTATGGCGTGGGAAACTTTTGGAGCGGAAGCCCTTGATGGACGATGTATTCATTGTGGTTCAGTCATTGTTCGTCCTTACTTCCGTGAATGATAGTGACCTGTTTAAACGGATGTGTGTACGTGGGTGGGTGAGTGTGCGAAATGATGTGTCTAGTGCGGAGAGAGTGGAATCACTGCAATAATTAGTTTTCTTTTGGGGGAGGGTCCTTGGGCAGGGAGGTGTTTCAAATGAGAAACATGATGATGTTTTTGCTCGACCTGAAAGTAATGTACCTTCGGGGGTGAAATTATCACGATGCGCACAAATGAGACAAATTTAGAGAGTAGCTTGGGATTGCGCTTTCAAAAGGGAGAAGGGTGAAGGACGTGCAAAAAGATGGACTTTTAATAAACCAGAGTGATATGTTTTTTTTACAGAAAATCATAGAAAGGTACATGCGCTTGTACACTTGAACGTATTTTCGCTTCTCAAGCAATTTTACAATTCATTGTTTCATTCCATGTTCAAATCATGGACTCTTGAGTCATCGCAGTGATAAGTGAAAGAAGTTCATTCTTGATTTAGACTGAGAATGTCTTTCGGAGATCAGAGAGATCTTTAAGGAACCAAATTTAGCCCTGTGTTAGAATGAAAATATGTAAAATATTAAAGAGACTGAATTTTATAAAAGCAGAGCACAGTGACTAAGGATGTTACTTCCTTCTTCTTCTTCGTGTGGTGCTGCAGTCCGGAGTGGACCTAAGCCTCAACCAGCATGTCTCTTCAGGCAGGATGATCTCTCACCAACTACTTTATGTATCCCCACCCGTTTGGGGTCCTTCTCCACTTGTGTGCGCCATCTTAGCCTAGGCCTTCCTCTGTTGCGTTGTCCTAATGGAATCGAAAACTGTTCGGGCCGGAGCAGTGGTGTCCATACGCTCTACATAGCCTAGCTGTCTTAAGCGTTGTATCTGACGACGCTTGACAATGCGCATGTCGCTGTACAACCGAGGCGTTAAATCTTCTCCTCCAGATGGCATCAACGCAAACAGGACATAAAAACATCACGCAAAACTTTTCTCTCGAAAAGACTAAAAGCTTCCTCCGCTTTTAGTAACTTCCAGGATTCCGCGCCATAAAGCAGGACTGGGATAGTAAAAATAAAAATAATTTTTGGCGCTACAGTCCAAAAGGGCACCAGGGCCTAGCTTGCCACCACTGGGACTGGGATGATCAAGCTGTTATATAAAGCGAGCTTAGTCCTTCGAGAGATGGCTTTATTACTCAATTCAATTCCTATTTACACGAAATACAAGGACCCAGAGGCCGTTGAATTCTGCCCTTTTCGTTCGGAATTTAACCTACTTACATACATCTACAAATTTAATGCTGTTGCATGATTTTAGAAAAACAAAAATATTTCCGAAAGTGAAAGCAACTGCCAAATGTTCTTAACTTAAAATATTATATCCTATATCTAGAAATCTTCTGTCATTTGTTGGGTGTTCTAATCTCGAAATTTTCCTTCCAGCGAACCGTACTTGCAGTTGGGCTCTTTATTTATCCGAGTCGTCGGTAATGTAGTCATTTTTTTTTTCTTAGAAATGAGCTGTGTAAGTTTTTGTTTCCACTGAGTCCTTTAATTAAAAGAAATGCTTTCAATGTCATTGGATGTAAGTTCTAGTTGCAAGGACATACTTCAAATATTCATCCTTGCAAACGCTTGGTTTTGAAAAAAGTAATATTTCAGTATTTTTGCCATATTTTGTTCCAATGTAAAAATATTATTGCAGATAGCCCATGAGAAAACGATTCGTAATGAGCAGAGACAGTGTGCACAGAAAAATCAATGTAGAAGTGTAAGCATAAAAATACACTTCACACAGCCCATTATAAATGCATGGCAAACAAAACACGATGAGTTAAAAAAAAATATCAAATCGCCCACAGTGTCTGTAACTCCTCGGCCTACCCTAACCTTTTAATTTATTTTCCTTAATTTTGTCAAAGCCCCAATGCCGCAAGACAATACAATGTCGATTCTTTAATTCGAATACATTCAAAAAATTAAGAAAAAAGTGGTTCCTTTTTGATTAATTAAAATGTTAACTACGGAAGAGAAACTGTGTCCATTTCTGTCCGATTCCTTGCCTCAGTAAAGTTAAATTAAAACTCGTTCCCTCCTCCTCCTAAACACTCTGCACTACTTAGGCTAATAGTTCTCAACGCATCACACACACATCTTTTAAGTTACATTGAACGCGCAAATAGTATTTATTTTACTCGTCAGAGAATAAGGGATTTCGCAAGACAGGACTGCACAACCACCCAATTTATACTCGTACACCCTTTTGAGCTGCCAGCACGACTCGCAACTCGCGATAATCGATTACGTAAAGACGCCTACGTACTTATCTACACCCTGGACTCTTCCCGCGGCACAGCCGTTGAATCTTACTGCGAGAGGATGGTTAAGGACTCATGTTCTCTCTGCAGGGAAGCCTTTTCTGCTTCTTCTTCTTCTCTTGTGGAGCTAAAGTCCGGGGTAAACCTGGGACAGAACGAACATGCCTCTACAACCATCACGATCTTTCGCCAGCTGTCTCCAGTTGCTCACTCTAAGTATGTTGAGGTCTTTCTCCACTTGTGTGCGCCACCTTAGCCTAGGCCGTTCTATGCTGAGTTGTCCCAATGGATCAGATTCGAAGACTTTTCAGGCCGGAGCAGTGGTGTCCGTAAGCTCTACATGGCTTAGCCATCTTAAGCTTTGTATTCGTAGACGCTTGACGAGGCGCATACCGCTGTACAGCCCATAGAGTTCGTCGTTGAATCTCCTCCTACGGATGCCATAAACGCAAACAGGACCATAAATCGCACTCAAAACTTTTTTCTCGAAAATACGAGGGCCTTCCTCACCGCTTTTAGTACTTCGTACTCTCAACCACAGTGGACAGCAGCCGGTGGACAGTAACCGCTGATCAGCAGCCGGTGGACAGCAGGCGGTGGACAGTAGCCGGTGAACAGCAGGCCGTGGACAGCAGCCGGTGGACAGCAGCCGCTGGACCGCAGCCGGTGAACAGCAGCCGGTGGACAGCAGCCGGTGGACAGCAGCCGGTGGACAGCAGCCGCTGGACAGCAGCCGGTGGACAGCAGCCGGTGGAGAGCAGTCGGTGGACAGCAGCCGGTGGACAGCAGCCGCTGATCAGCAGCCGGTGGACAGCAGGCGGTGGACAGCAGGCGGTGGACAGCAGGCGGTGGACAGTAGCCGGTGAACAGCAGCCGGTGGACAGCAGCCGGTGGACAACAGCCGCTGGACAGCAGCCGGTGGACAGCAGCCGATGGACTGCAGCCGCTGGACAGCAGTCGCTGGACAGCAGCCGGTGGAAAGCAGACGCTGGACATCAGCCGGTGAACAGCAGCCGGTGGACAGCAGCCGGTGGACAGCAGCCGGTGGACAGCAGTCGGTGAATAGCAGTCGGTGGACAGCAGCCGGTGGACAGCAGCCGGTGGACAGCAGTCGGTGAATAGCAGTCGGTGGACAGCAGCCGGTGGACAGCAGCCGGTGGACAGCAGTCGGTGGACAGCAGCCGGTGGACAGCAGCCGCTGATCAGCAGCAGGTGAACAGCAGCCGGTGGACAGCAGTCGGTGAACAGCAGTCGGTGGACAGCAGCCGGTGGACAGCAGCCGGTGGACAGCAGTCGGTGGACAGCAGCCGGTTGACAGCAGCCGCTGATCAGCAGCCGGTGGACAGCAGCCGGTGGACAGCAGCCGGTGGACAGCAGCCGGTTGACAGCAGCCGCTGATCAGCAGCCGGTGGACAGCAGCCGGTGGACAGCAGCCGGTGGACAGCAGCCGGTGGACAGCAGGCGGTGGACATTAGCCGGTGAACAGCAGAAGGTGGACGGCAGCCGCTGGACAGCAGCCGGTGGACAGCAGCCGCTGATCAGCAGCCGGTGGACAGTAGCTGGTGAGCAGCAGCCGGTGGACAGCAGTCGGTGAACAGCAGTCGGTGGACAGCAGCCGGTGGACAGCAGTCGGTGGACAGCAGCCGCTGATCAGCAGCCGGTGGACAGCATCCGGTGGACAGCAGCCGGTGGATAGCAGCCGGTGGACAGCAGCCGCTGGACAGCAGCCGGTGGACAGCAGCCGATGGACTGCAGCCGCTGGACAGCAGCCGGTGGACAGCAGCCGGTGGACAGCAGCCGCTGATCAGCAGCCGGTGGACAGCAGCCGGTAGACAGTAGCCGGTGAAAAGCAACCGGTGGACAGCAGTCGGTGGACAGCAGCCGGTGGACAGCAGCCGGTGGACAGCAGCCGCTGATCAACAGAAGGTGGACAGCATCCGGTGGACAGTAGCTGGTGAACAGCAGCCGGTGGACAGCAGTCGGTGAACAGCAGTCGGTGGACAGCAGCCTGTGGACAGCAGCCGGTGGACAGCAGTCGGTGGACAGCAGCCGGTGGACAGCAGCTGCTGATCAGCAGCCGGTGGACAGCAGCCGGTGGACAGTAGCTGGTGAACAGCAGCCGGTGGACAGCAGTCGGTGAACAGCAGTCGGTGAACAGCAGTCGGTGGACAGCAGCCTGTGGACAGCAGCCGCTGGACAGCAGCCGCTGGACAGCAGCCGCTGGACAGCAGCCGCTGGACAGCAGCCGCTGGACAGCAGCCGCTGGACAGCAGCCGGTGGACAGCAGCCGGTGGACAGCAGCCGGTGGACAGCAGCCGGTGGGCAGTAGCTGGTGAACAGCAGCCGGTGGACAGCAGCCGGTGGCAGCAGTCGGTCGTCAGCAACCGATGAACGACGCCCAAGGGTCCTATATGTCAGTCAGGGGACATATTGAGCGATGAATTATATAATTTGAGACAAATTTATGTTTGAAACGCTGAATTATCTGTTGTCTCGCAGAGTGGCAAACTTAAAGGTGAATGATAGTACCAGAGGCTGTCAAGGTGTAGGTGTTTCATCGGATCTATAAGCGCTGTAGTCGTTGTATCCCTCAGACAGACTGAATGCTTTGCTGGAAGATGCAGTGAGGATAACATATTACAAACGGTATACGAATTACAAACGGTCAACGAATTACAAGAGGCAATTGACATTCTGTCTGTTAATCATTAAAAACCTTCAGTGGACCATGTCATGTTTGCTTCCATATGATATTGCAAGAAAGTATGCACAGTCTGTTGCATAATTTTAGGGAGGCTCGTATTTGCATGGTATACATATGTCTTCTTAATATATCCGATCATTGACATTGTCTTTTCCCTTGGTTGTGAGATTGTCTTTTGTACGAATTCATGGGTCACAAGTATTCAGACGCGATGGCAAAGTGTCACTAAGAGCGTTATGGGATCTGTAGTTTATTTGTTTTAAATGTGGACATCATTCAGTGGCTCTGCCAAGACATGATTTCAATTTTACTGCGTGCATTTATTTATATTTGAAAATCGATTTGAATTTTGAATACCGTGTGATGAGGAACTTTGATTTATGCCTATGCGACCATTAAATATTTGATTGACGTAAAACCATAGATATATTCAGGTTTTTTTAATGTTCAGTAGGTTGAAATTAAAAACTCACTAAGAAATTAAATCACCTCTATTGTTGTGCTAATGGAATAATTAGCAACCCATTAACACACAGTTAAATTCAAAACCGATTTGAAAACCAGCATTCGGTCACTTAGACTTGGCTAGAATATATTAAGTTTACAATTATTCAGTACTGCCCAAGGTTTCAATACTGCCTTAAATACAGTCTTACGGTGTACAGTCGCATTAATTTTCATGCCACGGTCCAAAAATACGAGCAGAGAGCGGTTATGACGATGCTTTCCGGTTGCCGTGCGAGGGTGTAAGTTTCCGAAGGATTTTGCTCTAAAAGTATTGTATTTACTGACATACCTCTTGATTACAACGTCGGTAATTGATCACTTTCGTGCAAGCGTAGCAACTTCTGCGCTCTTTCGAGTCTATCTTTCTGGTGCAATGTAAGATGGTGTGCTTTTTGAAAATGTAGCCCAAGCTCATTTGTGAGTGTTTATTGAATCCGTTTCAACTGTTATGTATCCACGAACCGTTTTTCTTTCACTTCGACTCGCATTTTGACAAATTCTAGCCTTCTCGTTCCGTCCTATTTCTGCGATTTTGCTGTTTTCTTATGACTTAATCCGAGGGGCTCTTCAATTTGACAGTCTCACGGTAACGAACTACTGTATATTATACATTTATCTAAGAAGTGGTCTAACGATTGCTTCTTGTGGTTCTCCAGCCAATCACGTTTGAATTCCATTGCGTAAGTGAATTTTTCACGACCACTCAGACGCAAATCATTAAAAAGCTTTGAAAACAACAAAACTATTTTTCGTGTGTCTAAGTTTTAGCTCACTATCATGAATGATTGACTACAGCTCGAATCAGTTAAGTTGTACGACTATGGGACGCCTCAACAAAATAAACCTTGGACACATGTGCTCATCCCTATTAATGAGACGCGGGTATCTGCAGGGGAGTGCAACTGCCAACTGTTAGAGTTTCTTTCGGGACACGGCGTCTACCGAAAATATCTGCACAGGTTTTGGCACGACAACTCGTCGCTGTGCAGATAATGTCCAAACGCCAAGGGGTCCTCAGAACACGCAGTTTTTCACTGCAGCCGATTAGCGCAGGAGAGGCAGTTGGTAATCATACCAAGCCCCCATAACATTACTTTTTATATGTTGACCTCTAGAGCACTGGAAAGAGGTATGCTCATTCATTGTGAAGGTTCATTCAAGATTAAATAGATAGACTGAAGCAGAAAAGCTTGATAGACTGAAGAAAAATACTCAAGACGCGCAAATCGACACTCACCACCTATTCGTCGATTTTAAGGTCGCTTATGACAGTGTGCATAGAGACGAGCTATACAGTGCCATGTCTAGTTTTGGCATTCCTATGAAACTCTTCAGACTGTGTAGGATGACCATGGAGAAATCTCGCTGCTGCATCAAGGTCGGAAACGAACTTACTGAGACCTTTAGTGTCAAAACAGGGCTTAGACAAGGCGACGCACTGTTATGTGACTTCTTTAACATCATCCTTGAGAAGATCGCGCGTAACTCACAAGCCAACACCAACAACAGAGGTGCGATTTTTTCTCTGACCATATCCTACGATCTTGTAAAAGTCAGCTTACGCTGTTGACATTGACGTGAATCACGACCTTCTTGAAGTCAATTCAATTGCTAGCTTTCGCTGATGACATTGACGTAATCGGACAAACACAGCGAGCCGTCAATGAGGCGTTTGATGACATTAAAGTGGAAGCGGCTAAAATGCGTTTGGCGGTACATGACGGCAAAACGAAGTACATGCTGTCGTCAAGGAAGGACACACAAAGTCTCGGACAGAGCGTCACACTAGGCAACAAAAACTTCGAGGTAGTCAAGGACTTCGTTTACCTCGACTCCGCGGCAAATAGGAACACTAACATCAGTACCGAAATAAAACGCAGAAGCACTCTTGTAAATCGCTGTTTCTTTGGGCTCAAGAGGCAATTGAGTAATAAAACCCTCTTTCAAAGGACTAAGCCTGCTTTGTTTAACAGCTTGATCATCCCAGTCCTACTTTACGGCGCGGAATCTTGGACGTTAGCAAAGGCGAATGAGGAAGCCCGTAGTCTCTTCGAGAGAAAAGTTTTGCGTGCGATTTTTGGTCCTGTTTACGTTGATGGTATCTGGAGGAGAAGATTTAATGACGAACTCTGTGGGCTGTACAGCGACATGCGCCTACGGATACAACACTTAAGATGGCTAGGCCATGTAGAGCGTATGGACGCCACTGCTCTGGCCCGAAAAGTTTTTGAATTCGTGCCATTAGGACAACGCAAGAGAGGACGGCCTAGGCTAAGGTGGCGCACACAAGTAGAGAAGGACCTCAACGAATTTGGGGTGCGCAACTGAAAGCAACCATCAAAAGATCGTGCTGGCTAGAGAGGCATGTTGGTTGAGGCTCAGATATACCCCGTACTGTAGCGCCACAAGAAGAAGAACCATGCAAATATTTTGAAAAGCTAACCATCCACTGAGAAGGCAACAAAGATTTAATTATGAATTCTGCGCTTTACCAGGGTTCACTACTTCGCATCTTCACCTAAACAACTTGTTTCTAAACGACCTCGGCATCAACTAAACGACGAGTGGCATTAGTGAATCGCATTTAGCGCCAATCCCAAAATGGGAGTAGAAACTCACAGTAGTCATGCTAGACCCAGGCACACAGAAAAGTACGAAAAGGCTGCAGAAGTTCCAAACGTGGACCAACAATTTAGCCAAAAGCATCAGTAAATAAAAAATGAATTTAATTGACGGATTAGGGCAACTTATCATTGTACAGATTCAAAGTTGATAACCTTTTCAATTTAATTTACAAAAAAAAAACTATTCGCTGACAAGCGCCTTAATTGAATTATCAAAATCCACACAATGTCGCAGCACATCCATAAAACTCCGCTTCACTAAAAATTCCCTGAAAAAATTATGCATAACCGTCAATTATTCGCTCGAATAAATAAACAACCCAACCGCTAATGAATATGACATGCATTCGTATGGCCGCCATCAATCCTTTCCGACCGCAGCGCATGGGGCGTTCCGACACCAATCCCCCCCATAATTCATCTCCATTAACGGAGCACAGGAAAAAAAGAGAAAAAATCGAATTCTGAATTTTTAAATAAACATTCCGCTGCCCATTTGACAGACACAATCCCATCGCAATTTATTGCGTCCCCAATGTAATTGAATAATCTCACTCCCACTGAAAGATGAGCATAATCCAATAGAACCGGCGGCGCCCGCCAAAAACGACTAGACCGACCACCGACCGACGACATAATGAATTTTATTTACTGCCAAAGTGAAATTTGCATATTTCTCCCGAAGGGGCGGAAATTATCATCATCACCCAGCTTCCTACCCGAGCGACTGGAGTCGGGTCCTCTCGGCAATGAGTTTTGCATTTTTCCTTCGGCCTCCGCATTTCGGGCCCTTGTTTCGTGTGTGTTTCAAAGAGGATTAACCCCTTTGCCGGGGTCACATACTCACATCCTTTGCCAGCAGAAACACAATTTTCCGGTTGTTTAGTTAATGATTACTTGGACGGAAGCCAATATGTCGGCTGGCGTTGGCTGCATCTGCATATGCTGGCCGAGTGGGTACCAGAGGGCACAGTTTGATGGGAATTTCTGAATACTTTGGGGAAACTCTCCAAATTGTCGGTACTTTGTTGATACAACGGCGTTCTCGTCAATGCCAGGAATAGTTCGGAGTCAATATTTCTGCCACAAAGCACGATTAGAGCACTACCCTTGTGGGCTTTCTGCTTGACAGTCGGCCAAGCAGAGGGACGGGACTGCAACTGCTAACAGCAGAGTGCCAGCCCATCCATCACTGGATCGATTAATCGATTGACAGTGAGCAGAAAAAATCACACAAATCCAAATCGCAAAAATGACCATAAATACAAGCCCCCGCCATCATGATGACTGCTGAAATGTTTAACCCCTCATAAAGGACGACAAGGGATCAATAAATGTCTCGCAAGCTCCCGCGAGCCGATTTACGGGTGTTTAGAGAGGTTGGCTTTTTTTACTGAAGTTTTAACGCCCTTTAAATGCGGACCGTTCGGATTAAGCTGACAGACAGAGGATACACAAGGAGACACTGGCAAGGATGCGCATTAATTACGGGATCTGCAGACACAGCGGAGCACAAAAAAGGTTGTCGCATTTTTTTTCTTCATCTTAATGTCATTGCCCCCAACTCGATTATGACAAGGATTCAATTCAGTGTTGGTGGAAGGAGGAGAAAGGGGCGATCTCTGGGTGGTTTTAAGTTGTTTGGCAGATGCCTCCGGTGGAGGACAGCCTGGTGGCATGAAAAGGAAATTAAAAATGTCTTACGAACAACTCGAATTAAAAACAATTTGACGGGCTGTATCTGAGAAGAGTTTATGGCAAGTCCCCTAGCGGCGAACGAACCCGTAAACACGAAACCCAATTTTCTCTTGGCTCTGCTGATGGCTGAGTGAATTTAATGGATGCAATGAAATTCGGAACATTTTTCGCTTGACTGGTCTCATGACCGTGCTTAAGTAAATCCCAAACAAAAAAATATGACTGCAGGGCTCCTCTTCGGGGGGCAGTTCGTTACGAAAGGGACCTAAAAAAAATTATCTGGACCCGCCTTAATTTTCCAACGAACTTCATATTGTTTGAGGAGTTTGTTCATATGTCTAACACGCCTCAAAGAAAATTGGAGGAGATTTCCCATTAACTTCTACAAGTTTTCAGTGGGACTAATCTGCATCTTACTTTCAATTCAAAACAAAATATCTCTCAAATGCTGTTTAATTAACACAAATCCGCGCATTTCCGGAGAGTCAAAAAACAGTGGTGTTGTCTAGAACAGATATTTGCTAACAATCTTTCCGATGAAGTGGGAATTCTCTTCCAAGACCACCCACAACTTGCATGTGGCGCCATCTCTTGAAAGCGAATTAATTCGTGCCCCTTACTCTATGCCAGGGACTTCAACCAAAATTATCTTGGACCTGCTTTAATTTTCCAATGAACTTATTGTTGGTTGGGGATTTTATTCATATGAAAATCTCGTCTCAAAGAAAGTCGTCCTTCACTCGCATTCAAAACCAAAACAGTGTTTTCAGGTCTAAGTCGACAGAGGTGAATCGTCCCAAACAGTGGCCAAGATTGACGGCAGGAAGGTTTTGCCGTGTGTTTGGTGGGATTGGCAGGGAATCATGCACTATGAGCTGCTCCCATATAGCCAGACGTTTAACTTTACCATCTACTGCGAACAACTGGACCGTTTGAAGCAGGCGATCGACCAGAAACGTCCAAAATTGGCCAACAGGACGGGTGTAGTATTTCACCAGGAAAACACCAGACCACACATTTCGTTGATGACTCATCGGAAGCTACGGGTGCTCGGGTGGGAGGTTTAATCGCATTCACCATAAAGCCCGGACATAGCGCCAAGCGATTACCACCTGTTCCTGTCCATGGCGAACGCCCTTGGTGGTGTGAAGTTGAGCTCAAAAGATGCTTGTGAAAAGTGGCTTTCCGATTTCTTCACAAATAAGGAGAGGGACTTCTACGGGAAGGGTACTATGAAGTTGCTGTCTAGATGGAAACAGATTATCGAACAAAACGGCGCATATTTAAACTAAATCCAATCACTGTAACACTTTTAATGAAGCGTTAAATGAAGAGCAAAAAAGCGGAAGAGAGATATATGACAATTTTATATTTGTCTCATTCACTCGTTAAAAGAATTATTTAAAAGTAAAGCCTTTTTAACTCAAACATTAGCAAGCATAGCCCCCTACACATAAGCATTTCGCTTTGCGGGTAAACTTTTTTTGTATTTAAGAGAAAAGTGCAGCTTAAGCTTACCGAACGCTTGTAGAAGTTTATTCAGAATCTGCCTCAATCGATATCAATCTATCAAAAGTTGTGATTTTACCGTCGTAGTGTTAGAGTGCCTTAACCAGCGCAAGTTCTCCATTTGGAGATGAGGAATAGGAGGCTTTACTGGATCAGGATCCGTGCAAACACAAAGTGAACTGTCAGAATCATTGGGCCTGATTCAGCAAAAAAATTTGTGTTATTTTTAAGAAATTTAAATTTATTCAAAAGCAAGAAAAGTGTGTACCGTATTATATATACTCACGGAACGTTTCTCTAGCGGGTTTGCCTTTAACGAAGGAAAACTTTAAAATAGCGCGAATTTCGGCGTTAGTGAAATCCATGTTTACACATCTATACCTGTTGAACGCAATATCCAAACGAATCAAGCATTGAGTCGTTTTGTAGGTTATGTCAAGATTTTCAAAATGATGTATAATATTGCCCGATACGAGGTTTGTAGCGCTTTGTACAATAATAATAATTGTTGGCGCTGCAGTCCAAAGAGGGACCAGGGCCTAGCTTTTTCATCAACTGCTCGTGTTGTCCGCTTTACTGTTCTCTCACGAGTAGAAGGGACCTACCGTTTTTTGACGACTCCGAACGGCGAAATTTGAGAAGCTTTCTTAGACTCTTTGAATGTTGTCAGCAGCTCGAAAGAGGTGGTGCCGTCAAAAATTCGAAAAATTGGTGTTGAGCTGGGAATCGAACCTAGACCCTTCGGCGTGTTAGCGTCGCACTCTACCCACTACACAGCGGTGGCGCTTTGTACATAGCCGGAAAATTCAAAAGACAAAAATGCGGAAGGGAAGTATTTCGCAATTAAGGGGCTAGAACTTTTACATTCAACTTGCAAAGTACAATAGTAGTAAATATGTTTTGAAGTCTTTTTTTCTTCTTTTAAAGATGTGATTGCTTCGATTGTGATTGAGGTAGTACATTGTTTAATTTTGGAATAACATATCGGAATTCTCGATCTCCGTTGGTATTGTAAGTTTCCAGAATTTAAAACATTCCATCAGCTCGTCATCTTGTATTTATCATGTGTTGTATAGGCTGTAGAAACGTCGCTCGGTTATGTAGTACATTAGTGTGGTCATCAAGTAGATTGCTTCGACGTCTAACACTTTCAATCTCATTAATGTAATAAGCCGCTGCTGCAAGGTGATTATTCTGTCAAGATGAGTTTTTGCTGCCAGAATCCCATATCTAATTCGAAATTCAGTTAGCGAGCAGTACACTTCTTTCTGCACATCAGAAGTTGAGCATCTTTTCAGATACACCATAGCAAACATAGCACTTTGGTGCTGTAGACGTGATCCCGCCACAAAAAGTTGTTGTCTATTGTTACTCCAAAATATTTAAGTCGTAAAATTACTTCGACTTCGCCATTGACGGCTGAAAGTGGACAAAAGTCATTTCTATGATAAATGTGGATAGATGTGGTTTTCCCATATTATGGTATTTACCCCCAGAAGTGCATTCGTGAAAGGAATGGATTCAAGCCTTGTGGTACCCCATACATAATTCTTGAACTTTAATCAAAAGTAGGCTCCAGATTGATGAAGAGTGTAAGGACATCGTGAATTCTTCTATAAGCGATTGCGACCAGCGATTAAATGCTCCATGCATTTTTCAACAGCTGATAAAATGGCGATGAGCCTATGATTACGTAAGTCATTCTTTTTTCCCATTGCAAATCGGCAGAATGTGGTCGCCGTGGCGTAGTGGGTAGTAGTGGTGCGACGCTTACACGCCGAAGGGTATAGGTTCGATTCCCAGCTCAACACCAATTTTTCGAATTTTTGACGGCACCACCTCTTTCGAGTTGCTGACAACACTCAAAGAGTAATAACTGTTTAAGAGAGCTTCTCAAATTTCGCCGTTCGGAGTTGGCAAAATACTGTAGGTCCCTTCTAGCCGTGAGAGAACAATAGCGCGCACAACTCGAGTAGTTGATGATTAAGCTAGGCCCTGGTCCCCCTTTGGACTGTAGCGCCAAAAGTTATTAAATCGGCCGGATAATCGATGTCTTCATTGGTTTCGCAGCATTACCCTGATACAGACTTTAATTTATAACTTGTGTGAATATTGGAGTATTTTATATTGGGTTCAATTTCAGATGTACTGGGCTTATACTATCTGTATAGTTTCAAATACCAAGAGTTTCTTTTTCCCTAGTGGCTTATTGAGTAAAGCTGCAGAGCCGATTCTTGGTGTCTTCGAGAGAAAAAATTCTACGTCACATATATGGACCCGTCTGCGAGGAAGGCGAATGGAGGAGAAGACACAACCGCGAACTGTATGAGCTGTACAAGGATGTGGATGTAGTCCGGACGGCAAAAATCCGTCGACTACACTGGCTCGGCCACAACGCTCCAGTAAAGAGGGTTTTCGAATCGGAGACTCCTAGTTCAGGAAGGAGAGGAAGACTGAACCTCCGGTACAGAGGCCAAGTCATCGCGGATATAAGACTACTGGGTCTTGATGACTGGAATAAGTAAGTAAGTAAGCTTATTGATAACACAACATGTTTTCCTTGGGTTGTTTTTTACGTCTGCAGATTTTAGTTTGTAATAATTCTCTTAGGGTACGTTCTCTTACGACGACGCTCACACGCCGAAGCGTCTAAGTTCGATTCTCTGCTGAACACCTCGAATTTTTCATGGCGCCACTTCTTTCGACCTGCTGACAAAACTCAAAGAGTAACAACTGTCTAAGAAAGCTTCTCAAAATTCGCCGTTCGGAGTCGGCAAGAAACTGTAGGTCCCTTCTACTCGTGAGAGAACAGTAGCGCGCACAACACGAGTAGTTTATGAGCAAGTTGGGCCCTGGACCCCTGTGGACTGTCGCGCCAACAATTATTACAAGAATCTAGAAGGGATGTATTTCGCAATTTAGGGGTTAAGGTGCTAGAACTTCTACATTTAACTTGCAAGGTACAATTGTATCGCGCCAACAATTGTTATTATTATTAATAGTTTTCTAAGTAAGTTGGAGTTAATTATTGGTCGTATTTCTGTAATTTGTATATTCGTTATGATATGAGACACTTCGCAGGTTATTCTTCCACCTCGATTACAGCTCATTTCTTCTTTTGCCCATCGAGATTGTTTCTGATGTTTTCGCGTTTTTTCTACTGCCGAAAATATGTCCACCTTACTGAAATTACGAAAACACGGTTTTTTGGCTCGTAGTGTTTCTTTTATATCGATTCGCAATGGTTGCTTTATGACACGTGTCATTCCTTGCAAGTGGCGCCATCTTTTGAAACTAAATTTCTTTCTTTTTCTTCTGAGGTTGGGAAACACTGCGTTGGAGCGTTGAGACTCAAAAACTGATTCAATTAAATGCAATAATCCACATTTAGTGCAATTTCGGGGTCTTCCAAAGGATTGCTGGTTTCCCTTTTTCTTTTGTGATTAAAAGCCTAGCAGCTCCCTTGAAGCTCCCACCACTGCACTGCCAACAACAGTGTCTTCACCTTCTCTACTGTCACTTAATCCAAACAGGCTTTTGTGCTTATCGAAGGTGTTTGTTTTTATGCCAATAAGTTATCTGCAGTCTTTCCTATTTAGCGATAGGAAGAAAGTAGCGGATTTCTGGAAGCATGAATTTAGTTAAACTGTATGTGTCTCATATCACAATGAATATACATATATGGAGAGTCATGCCATCTCTGGCTGGGCTGTCGGGAGACTCAACTGTCGACATTAGCCTTAACTTAGATTTGAAACTGAAATTATTGGTGTCCTCAGCACTAATTCGAAATTTTTCATGTCGAATAAATAGAAATTTAGGGGAAATCTTGTTTACTTTCCATAAAAAAACGACAGTTCGCTTGCAAGAAGACAAGTTGAAGTTTTATAATAGCATTTAGATCCATATCCTTCGCAGGAGGCAGGCCTTTCTAAAGTTTAACATTTAGCAGTCAGGTTCGAGGATTCATTGCCTTCCTTTGGGGAACGTCCCTTCAAGTGCGAAAAACCAAAATTGAGCGTCTTGATTTAACCAGAGACTCTCTGATGTTGGGTTGCAAGAAATCCTGTCAGAGTCATACAAAAGAAACCTCACGAGATGTCGTGAGCTGCCAATTATATGCCTCCGACGTAGTTGCTTACGCAGAGCTGAAAAAATGTTGCTCTGTCTTTAAAGTGACCAATCGTCCTTCAAGCAGAATAATTTGCTTCGTGAAGTGAAACAAGACGAATTTTAAGGAAAGGTAGTTTAAATTCTCAGACTATGACGGAGAAGAGGAAGACACGCATTGATTAGCGGAGGGTATAGACATAAAAATAAATTGGATGCCGCTACAGTCACCGAGGAACCAGTGCCCTGCTTCATAAGCTGGCTCACAAATTTTTCCAATTAAACAACAAACTGCTGCCCCATCCACCGTTGTCTCGGTGCTCCTTCCCGTTTTCATTTGCTGGGCAGGGTAGTCGACCGTTGTCTCAGTGCTCCGTCTTTCTGTTTCCATTCGCTGGGCAGAGATCTGTGTCGAGGACACATCGCAAAATGATATTTCTTTAGAGGCATTGAAGAAGTTGGAGCATCGCTGTGCCATCGCTAATTTCTTAGTACATTCGCCTGCCTTGCTAGAAGTTCCTCGTTAACGAATGGGAAAGAACAAGGGACTGTTAAAATCTTCTTCCTCATCATTACATCATAGTCTAACTCTCCTCAAACTCTGAATCAAAACATCGTCATTGTCGGTCTAATTGGCTCTTCAAGGAACGGGTAAGAGTTTCTCTTTCGAAGCGATTTTTCAGGCAACGAGTGTTTTAACAAGGAACTACTTCTCTGAATGATTCGCTGACTACATCCTTCTTGAAAGCTCCAATGGAGCATTGTTCGACTGCAAACTGTGTATTCATTCATCGAGAATCATCCGGATTTCAAAATCAACCTAGAATTTCAAGGACGTGAGCATCATCCGTGAAAAGGAACTGAATGTAGTTACTACGGCTTTTCAGAATCCTCCGAATTATGGATCTCAAAGGAAGTCAAGGTTAACATGAAAATGCAAATCCTCTTTGTTGACTACCCTTTCGTTATCCTCCCCCCCGCAAGACCAAGTCAAATCAAAGACCGCGCTCACCTCGCTCTGGCACACGTAACAGCAGCGCTAAACACGTCCTTAATCACAGCCTCATTACGAAAATCCCTTCATGTAAGACGTGCAGCAATAAAACCGTCCGAGACAACATATTAATGTGTCTTGGCGAATAAATGCCGAAGGAGAGCGTTTATCTGCGCTCCTGTGCGGACTTGAATGCAAGTCCTCGGGGCCGTCCCGGGTTCCGGGGTGGCCATTATAAAAATTTCAATGCGAATTGAATGCGCTGCACGTGTCCTCCTTTCGTGGGTGGGCGAGTGTTTGTTTTGTCTTCAGTGGCGGCTCCGATGCGATGCGTAACTTTTCATGAGTACGTGTTATTGGTCTGTGTTAAGGGAGTACGAAGACACTGTAAGGACGAGTCCCGGCGCTGTGCAAACATTGTTGTAAGTTGACGGGACTAAAGGCTGAACAAAACCCTGAAAGGAATGCTGGAATGAATATGTTGCGCAGCGGGGAATCATTTCTGGAGATGTGACGTGATGGTATTTCTGGTGGGTGGAGGGGCACGTGCATGCGGCCAACTGCACGAGATGCTATTGAGTCGCGGGACTTTGTTTGAAATAGGTCGACAGGTATGTGCAGAATGATTTCGATGGAATTTCTATATTAAGGAACAGACTTTGGTGCGTCGGTGTTTGTGGATGAATGCGTTGAAATGCGTCAGTGGAGAGGAACTATTGTGATAGTGGGTTTATTCACATGACTGCATACTCCGGAGAAATAAGTCAGGAGACCGATTCCAAAGACTTACTTTTCGAAATTGATTTCCCTGTGGAGGGACACAAATAAATTTATCGCTGTAGTGACTCTATGCTGATGAGAACAGATCTAGTCTGCCTAATCTTGTCTTGGGAAAAGTAGAATTGTCCCTCTTTTAAGTGAACTGTAACTAAAGGACAGCTTTACATACCGCGAAGAAGAGCAAACTGTGCAATTTTTGAATAAATAGGAATGTGCTTTTGGTTACACTCCTGATAAAAGAAAACCTCAAAACGTCAAATAAATATCGCCACTTTGTGATTGACTGCCAACGGGGTGAGTAGTCTCTTTTAACTTAAAGTCTAGCTGCAGAGCCAAAACGTGTGGTATACATCGGTGTATTTTCATTGGATTGGAAAAGGATAAGGAAACTATTTCACAAAAGCACAACACAATGGATAGCTGGTCATTCTAGACTTTGCATTCATACGACAATTGCCTTTTATATTTCCGGAATAGAGAACAAAAGCAACTATTACTCATCGAAAATTGATTTTCAAAATATTCCCCATTAAGATCTTTACACTTTTGCATACGTTCGAACCAATTGTCGAAGCACTTTCGCCACTCTGATTGAGGTATCTCAAAAACATGCATTCTGAACGCATCAACCGCTTCTTCAAGTGTCGAAAAACGTTGACCTCTCATTTTTATGTTTTACGTACGGGAATAAAAGGAAGTCATTCGGTGCCAAGTCAGGATTATACGGCGGATGACTCATCAAATCGATGTTTTGAGTGCTCAAAAATGCAGTTGTTTGAGCCGATGTGTGAAAGCTCGCATTCTCGTGATGAAGAGTGATCCGTCTTCGGCGGTTGGTTTTCCTGATTTCTTAGAAGACAACTGGCAAACAAATGGTTGTGTACCACTCAGAATTGACTGTTCTGCGTTGTTCTAGTGGTACGGTTGCGACATGTCCAGTTTTTCCGAAAAAACAGGCGACCATTTGTTAAGAAGTGCTTCGTGCGCGAGCAACTTTTGTTGGCTTCGGCTCAATTTGAAACACCCATACAGTCGATTGCTGTTTACTTTCGGGCTCATACGCATAAATTAACAATTCATCACCTGTTACGATGTTATGGACTTGTTTTGAAGCACCGCGATCGTAGTTTTGGAGGATTTCTTTCGACCAATCGACACGAGCATATTTTTGAGCTATTGGCAAATTTTGTGGGATCCAACGCTAACAAATTTTTTTGACGGTCAAATGTTCATGCAATATTGAATGTATGCTGGTCCCACTAATGCCTAAGATTGTCTCAAGCTCACGGAAGGTCACATGACTATCTTGCAATTTCAGTTGGCGCACAGCATCAATGGTTTCCGGAACAAGAACTGATTTTGGACGACCTTCACGAAATTCGACTTGAAGTGAACTACGACCTCGGTTAAATTCACCATACCATCGATAAACACTGGTCCTTGATGGAGCTTCATCGCCAAAAATTGAATTAGGTTCATCGATACACTGTTGTTGAGTTAATACACGTCGAAAGTTGTAAGAAATAACCGCACGAAAATGTTCACGATTTAATTCCATTTTTGGGCGAGATGAATCTATTAAGTTACTGTAAACAACACAAATTAAGAGTGCGACGCTCACACGCCAAAGGGTCTAGGTTCGATTCCCAGCTCAACACCAATTTTTCGAATATTACACGGCACCACCTCTTTCGAGCTGCTGACAACACTCAAAGAGTTATAACTGTCTAAGAAAGCTTCTCAGATTTCGCCGTTCGGAGTCGGCAAAAAAACTGTAGGTCCCTTCTACTCGTGAGAGAACAGTAGCGCGCACAACACGAGTAGTTGATGAGCAAGCTAGGCCCTGGTCCCCCTCTGGACTGTAGCGCCAACAATTAGTAAACAACACAAATAGCGCTCGTATGTCAAAACGTTACGAGTACTTATAACCTCAAAAATGTCAAACTTTACGACAGAGCTGGCAGCTGCCAGATTGCAACACTAAGGTTTCCCAATCGCTAAATATGAAAAGCAACCTTCGTAAGTGGACAGTGATGGTATCATATCATACATATCAAAATCGAAGCTGTCAAGTCCCTATTGGAACAGCCTTTATTATTAAAATCTATAACAAAAGTGCAGATTCAAACATTATATTTACCCGGGGGTTATAAGCTTAATAAACGTTCAATATCGAAAAATGAATGATCCTCTATTATTTTTGTTGTTTTTCTAGCTAACCACTTCTCTTGTTGGATTGATTGCAATGTTCAGGAAAAATGTGCCTTGCATGGTTTGTTACCCAAATCACCCTTTCCATAGTAATTCTTTTAACATTAAACGAATTTTCGCTACAATGCAAAAATATGTAAACCGTCATTAAATGTGGCCACAAAGAGTTTTTGTTTTCAAATAACTCACTTATGTCACTGTTATCCTTTCTAAGTTGTCAAAACGGTTCATTAGCGCTTAATGTATTGCTGCTTCTAGGTTGAATTTCTATTCGCACTAGACGTTGTTTGCCTGACTCAAAAACAAGTCAATTATTACAGGTGAACCTCAGAGTTGAGTAGGAAATAAAAATTCCCAAATACTTAGCTACAGTTAGTTCTCTTTATTCCTCATTACATTTCAGACGTTACACTTAAAGACGAGAGAACAACTGTACAGTGATGAAAAGGAAAGTCTGCAAACTCAGCTGCTACAAGCCAGTAAGTGGATTGAACATACTAAGCTATCCTTAGTCATTGGGTGAGCAATCAAAAGCCGTCCTCAGACTGGTGGGTGACAAACATGTTTTCTATCAAACCCTTTTACCGTCTCTTTATCTTTCAATAGCTGATAAGAGTTTCGGTAAATTTTGAAATATTTGGTATTGGCATGTGGCTGTGACTATCCCTAAGTCGCTCTTCACTTATTCACCGATTCAAAAGAAAAAGCCTAAGTAACCAAATCATAAGGGCCTTGGTAGTGTAAGGTTCCGATTTTAGTTTGTCATATTATTTGTTCCCATCAGGTTTCTATAAAATCAATTGAACGTCGTTTAGGTGCTCTGGTGACAGATTTTCTGCTGGACAGAATTCGAAAGCGTTCTTCCTTTAACTGATTATTTGTCAACGTCTATCTGGTATCGGCATCGGAATAGGCATCGCGCCGCGCTTTGTCCGGGGCTGAAATAAGTTTGACTAAAATGTGTGGACGCTTTCCTCTAAGACGTGTTGATTGCAGTGACACGACCATGTTGTTCCTCTATGTGCTTGGACTCTTTTACAGAGTAAGGTACGGGAAAGATCGTCCACATTTAATTTTTTCTAGGATTTTAGATAATGAGTCTGTTGCTGTTGGTTATAGTTCCTGAAACATCTTGTTCGGAGCTCCCGAAAGGAGGTAAGCAGCGGGCAGCAGTAGTCACAACTCAAAAGTAATTCAATAAAAATATTCTAGTCTTTTTTTGCTCCTAAAAGTATACTCCAGAAAAGTGTAAAAATAAATCATGTGCCAAAACTATTCGACCAACATTTTGTGGACCACAGTGGATTAAACAGAGTCCTTAATTTTCATTTCCAAGCCCCTAAGCGTTCCCCAAATAAATCCCCAACCTACTTCCGCCATCAATTGACAACCTAGCAGACAACGTTGGGATCGATTAAGCTTAGAACTCCAACTTGTCAGCGGAAAACATTCCAGCCGAATCCAGTCCATTGTGTGCGCCTTCTCCAATTAACTATGCAGTGAATTTTGCTTCCAGAGTTATCACAACCATCCAAGTTGAACCACAAACAACGCTCTGTTATCATTTCCTCATCCACCCGTCTGAACAGCATTTCTTCGTAGTCCTCCCATTCATGTCGCTCCTTCACATAAACTTCTTTAATCCTTTCTTCCTTTATACCCCCACCCCCTTGCGTGAAACAATCCAACTATGAAACAACATTTCGGAAGAAAACAACTCCGTTCCGCATTAAGACCGAAAACAGCAAAACAAAAGCAAAACACAAAAAAGAGAAAATTTAAAATTAAAAATATCCCTCTGCGCTCCACAGAGAGGTCCTTTCAACTGCGGAAAAACCACGCAAAAGGATTCCGCACAAAAACATATTCCACCACAAATCTGCGAGCGTGTACGTGTGCTGGCGCTCGCTTGCGGTATGCTGCTTAAAGCGACCGAGGGTGCTCCTCGCCGCAACCCTTTTTCAGGATGGCCACCTCCACCCGCGTGATGGAATGTATTACCTACTTACGTATTCGAGGCAGGATTAGAGACAAGAAAAACCCGGTCCCACCCCCGCTGCGGCACGTAAATGCATCCAAGTGGAAAATTTGGTTGAGGAAAAATTTGCGCATGCAAATAGGCATTGTGAGCGAAGCGGCACGTGTGGGCGGCACAGCGACGAAGCTTGTGCCGGAGTGAATGCACCTCAGCCAGGCGGGTATCAAAGTTACGAGACGCACACACGCACGCCGGGTCTTTGAACAACCAGACAATAACCGTCAAAAGGAGATTAAAACGATATTTGTAATCAAAACGAATGCACGAGCAGAAGAGCGTGTGGAAGGGGGTGAGTGTGCGGCAATATGGCCAAGGGTGCTCTCGGAAGGATGAACACGGCACAGAAATGTATCGATAATGACAATTCCTACATCGCCGTTCAAAGGATGTGCTCGGAGAGTTTACAACTCCCCACCGAGATGGATGCGGATGATCGTTCACAGGAAGGATGAACCAGGCTGCACCAGGAATGATGACAGATAAGAATTGAAATTTTACGATGGAAGGGATACGACATTTGTTGCCGCCGTCTGCCTTCAGAGTCGTTTGTGTGTTGTCTGGAGTGCAATAAACTCCCGCCAGAAGGCTGTGTTTAATAGCTTGTGCAGTGCATCCTTGGAGATTGATGGACTTTGGTTGAAGTTTAATTGAACTGCATGAGTGTTTCGCCCTGCGAGGCTTCCAACTCTGCAGGTAAGGAATAATTCAGGGGCGAATTCAATCATTTTTCTACCCAATGCCAACAAAAGAGAATTGAACGATGTTGGGTGTGGAGGTGGGACGGTGTGTGAACGAAGCTTGTGGAAACTGAGGTGTTCAGGGGCGAAGACAAGTCGATGGCTTTTATTAGACTTTAAGTTTTTTCGTTGTTTTGGTTTATTGGACATTGTAACAGTGACGAATATACTCGAAAGTTTTCACATGTGAATGGGGACGGTACACTTTAGGAGTTTCATACTACAAAATTGATTCAAGCTTGCGCTCACACCATGTTACATTTTAGGTAATCAATTTTGCTACAGTTTCATCAACGGCTCCGATATGCAATATATGCAAAGATGAGATGCGAGTTATATTTTGCCGCTTTACTTCCAAGCTTATCGAAAATAAGGTCAAACAATCGCTCAAAATAAAGGCACGTGTCGATTGGTCGAAAGAAATGCTCCAAAAATACGAAACACGTCTATGGCACCGTGACAGGTGATGAATGGTGGATTTACGCGTAAGAGCCCGAAAGTAAACAGAAGTCGCGACTGTATGGGTGTTTCAAATTGAGCCAAATCCAACAAAAGTTGCTCGCACACGAAGCACTTCCAAGCACATGTCACCTGCTTTTTCGAAAAAACTGGACATGTCGCAACGGTACCACTAGAACAACGAAGAATAGTCAATTCTGAGTGGTACACAACCATTTGTTTGCCAGTTGTCTTCCAAATAAATCAGGAAAACCAACCGCCGAAGACGTATCACTCTTCACCACGACAATGCGAGCTCTCACACATCGGCTCAAACAACTGCATTTGGAACACTCAAAACATCGATTTGATAAGTCATCCGCCGTATATTCCTGACTTGGCACCGAATGACTTCTGTTTATTCCCGTATGTAAAAAATAAAGTGAGAGGTCAACGTTTTTCGACACCTGAAGAAGCACTTGATGCGCTCAGAATGCATGTTTTGGAGATACCTCAATCAGAGTGGCGAAAGTGCTTCGACAATTGGTTTAAACGCATGCAATAGTGTATATATATCTTAATGGGAAATATTTTGAAAAACAACGTAGCTATTCTCGATCATTAATATTTGTTTTTCTTCTCTAATCCCGAAATATAAAAGCAAGCCTCGTATTCAGAAAAATTGTACATGCATCACAGTGGACTACACGAACGATCAATGTCGGCAAAATATAAAAACTTAAAAAAATTGTTATCAAGTTCATACTCCTGTTCGACTTCCAATTTAATTATCATTTCAGGCATTTCTCTTTTCTTGTTGCACTTCAAATGAAAACTGAATTTGAAAGGTTTCAAGTTTCAAGTGACAGCGCGATATGATACGTGCACAGCTTCAAATTTCTGAGTGAAATTATTTTAAAATGAAGTGCAGTTCATTAAAGTAACCAGCAAACATAATTTCACTCACAAATTTGCTTACTTTACGATAGTATTACGAAAATGCGGGAAAACAAAATACACAAAGGCGAATGAATAGTACTGTTGTACGTTCATGAGCGCTGTGCTTCATCGTTTGGCGTCGTGGCTCATTATTGTTGTGAACGAACACAACGAATTCATTTGGAGGTACAATAATTTTTTTTACTATAATATGTCGAACTTTGTACTTTGTACACGTATTTTTGCGGGAAGTTCTTCTTCTTTTTCTTCTTTTTCTTCTTCTGTTTCTTCTTCTTCTTCTTCTTGTGGCGCTACAGTCCAGGGTGGACCTGGTCCTCAACCAACATGCCTCTCCAGCCAGCACGATCTTTCGCCAGATTCCTCCAGTTGCACACTTCAAGTTGGTTGAGTTCCTTCTCCACTAGTGTGCGCCAATTTAGTCTAGGTCGTCCTCTGTTGCATTATCCAAATGGTTCGGATTCAAATACTTTTCGGGCCAGAGCAGTGGTGTCCAAACGATCTTCATGGCCCAGCCATCTTCAGCGTTGTATCCGAAGACGCTTGGCCATGCCCATGTCGCTGTACACCCCATAGAGTTCGTCGTAAAATCTTCTCCTCCAGATATCATCAACACAAACAGGACCAAAATCGTATGCAGAACTTTTCTCTCGAAAATATTAAGGGCTTTCTCATCCGCCTTTGGTAACGTCAAGGTTTCCGCGCCATAAAGTATGACTGGGATGATAAAGCTGTTATATAAAGCGAACTTAGTCCTTCGAGAGAGGGCTTTATTACTTAATTGCCTCTTGAGCCCAAAGAAACAGCGATTGGCAAGAGTGATTCTGCGTTTGATTTCGGTACTGATGTTGTTGTTCCTGTTTACAGCGGAGCCTAGGTAGATGAAGTCCTTGACTACCGCCAGACCCATTATAGCCCCTTCCGCTTCGATGCCAGCAAGCGCCTCATTGACGGCTCGCTGTGTTCGTCCAATCGCAGCGATGTCATCAGCGTAAGCTAGCAATTGAACTGTCTTCTGGAAGATCGTGTCCATGGTGTTGAGTTGTGAGTTACGCACGACTTTCACGTCAATGTCGCCAGCATAAGTTGACTTTTGGAAGATCGTGAAGAGGATCGGAGGAAAAGATCGTGCGTCTGTTGTTGGTGCTGACTTTTGAGTTTTGCACGATCTTCTCGAGGATGATGTTAAAGAAGTTGCATGACAGTACGTCGCCTTGTCTAAAACCTTTTTTGACATTAAAGGTCTCGGTGAGTTCGTTGCCGACCGTGACGAAGCAGCGCGAGTTCTCCATCGTCATCCTACACAATCTGACGAGTTTGATAGGAATGCCAAAACTAGACATGGCACTGTATACCTCGTCTCTATGCACACTTTCATATGCGGCCTTAAAATCGACGAATAGGTGGTGGGTGTCGTTTTGCATTTCTTGTTACTTTTTTCTTGTTTTTCTTGGCCGTAATGAAGTCCTTCTTCATTATTTTAAAATGGAGAAAACTGCTGCTGAAAGTCAAATGAATAATGAGCACGCACTAGCTGAGCGAACGGAAAAAAAGTGGTTTGCACAAATAAAAGTTGTGATTTTGGTTTGGAAGACGATGAAGCTGGGAGCATTACTCCATGAAGATTGCTGCCAAAGACAAGAACAGCTCGCAGATTCTGTGGGCAGCCATTTCGAGACGTTTAAGATCAGCCGGATATATTCAAAAGCAAGGAAATTGGGTTCCACATGAGCTCAAGCCGAGAGACGTCGAAAGGCGAACTTGTAATTCCGAAATGCTGCCCCACTTTTGTTAAAAGTGGCTTTAGTTAAATCCTAAACGACCTCTACACACGACATATTTACATACCATAAATGGGTACACAAAAAGGGCACTGCTTCATTGGAATATACATTTCCACACTCACGGTCCCTCTCAACGACTTGCGATAGAGGTGCGATAGAGTATATTGCTCATCTCCACTGCGACTGCCAAGGAGCTTGCAAAAAGGAGCAGAATATCAAGGAGAAAACTTTTTTGGAAACTTTGGTGACCTAGACAAGGTTAGTATGAGAAGGCTCAAGAGCTATGCACTCAGCTAGCTCTAAGAAATTAAATGGACAACAGGACTCGATGCCTGGCTACGTGTGATTGCTTCTCTAATAGCCAGCCACTCTAACGCAACTGAACCTAGTAGAGGCTCTTTCAGGTTATTGCTCGGTGAGACAAAAACTGATGAAGACGCGGACCGTCTTTTCTCGAACTGCGTTGTATGCATACAGTCGCCACGTCTCTTCTTTGACTACCGTGTCAGCTATTTATGGAATACAAGGTAATATAACAGATATCATAAGATGCTGCAAAGAAATGAATCGGTCATCGGTGAGCATTTGTGCTAATCTCTGAGGACGACACGATCAGAAACGACAATGATCAGAAGGGTAAAAAAAAACATACTTCGGGACATGGAAATTAAGTGGTGTTCTCAACCCTTCGTGAGTGCCTTTGTCTCTTTTCAAGATGTTACACAAACCGTCCTCTTTAAAATGTTTTACTCGAGTTTCCAGCCTGATTTCGGATAAATGACCTCATGTGCTTACATTCCTTTCGAAATGTCTTTAACGACCACTCATTCCAGAAATTTAGCTCGATTTCCTGTACTTACCGACTCAAGCTCACTTTCACTTGCCTTGCATTGCTTGCGCAATTGTCCCAACATAGTTTCTAACAGTCAGAACTTAGAAGCCAATTTCATGCCTTCCCTTATTCCTCCTTTAAGCATCTTATTCAAGATAAAAGAAGTGAATCCAGCCCCCAGGCAAAAAACGAAGCTTTCTTTCAGTCTGCAGTCAGGACACCCCACAGAGCATTTCCCCTTCCATCGCAACAACTCCTGCATCTTCTACAAACTAAAAATCACAGCCACCGTAAATAGGGCCTTCCATCAATCGATAATCCGGGAACCCATTTAGGAGCATATTCCACTGCCATCGACTTATCCACTCAGTGCTTCCCAGAAATTGAATATCCTACAGCCGCCACCGTTGCCGTACAACCATGCAAACACCG
The DNA here is from genome assembly GCA_955652365.1 of Eristalinus aeneus. Classification (NCBI taxonomy): domain Eukaryota; kingdom Metazoa; phylum Arthropoda; class Insecta; order Diptera; family Syrphidae; genus Eristalinus; species Eristalinus aeneus. The sequence continues at coordinate 6,129,898 of OY019133.1, forward strand.
GGCGAAGGCCGCCAATCTGGCTGCCAATCTAGGCGAGCACTCCTCTCTATCTCTCCCATCCTCAAAGAGCCCTTAAAGAGCTAATAAATAAGAATGAAAAGAAAGTCCCACTGATAACCCACCCTCCCCACCACATATGGCTGCCGTCCAAAGTGCGCTGTCCAAATCTGCTTACACGTTCGCTATGAGATTGTAATCTGAAAATAGTTTCCTCGACATCTCGTGAGACAACTTCAACAAACTCCCGCCCGGTTGGAACATAAATTGCACCGAGCCTACAACGGTCGAGGTCCTTAAGGAGCCATTTCCACGGAGCTCCGCTCGAGGCAACGAGGTTATGGCCTCCCGAAAAACCAGGAAAGTACACACCAAACTACACAAACGACCGACGACGAGGGAGCAGGCGAAATTTGCCGACGTCTTCAGTTTCAAGGAGGCAGGCTGCTGCTACGTGCAACAGTGCCTCTGAGGAGAGACTCCCCACTCGGACCCGGCTGCGGCATTATCATCGGTAGGATTTTTCATTTGCCTCTGCCGGAGGAAATGTGTTCTCGCCACACAGACACGCCCCGTCTGGCTGCGCTGCAGAACGTTGTCGTCGCGTTATTAGCAGGTTGTTGTGAAAAATGTACTCGTGCAGCTCCCCTTCCGACTTAGCCGCGTTTGCTTGCGGGACATCGGATGCTGAGCAGGAAATCATTTTAAAGGTTATGTGCTTGTTGATGTTTTGCACTTTATTTTGTGTGTAGAGATCCTTTGACGAGGACGTTTATGAGCCATGTTCTGCGTACAATGTGAAAACATCCTTCAACAACCAAGGCTGCACTCAAAGGCCCGAGACCCGTCTGCCACCCGCGCTCGGAGGGCTGCAGTGGGGTGAAGCTGAAGGTCCCGCCCCTGCATTGTGGTAGGCCGGTGATATCTATACCGAGCGGGGGAGTCGGCGAAAAGTCAATTTCGAACAACAGTGCGATATTAAAAAACTGAGTCTGCTGCACAAAGCGATGCGCCTGGCACATGAATGCGGTCGGGCACCCTGCAACCTGCATTTGGATTCAATAAAAATGGAATTTCAATTGAAATCCAACATTGGCTTGTCTTTTGTCCCGTTGTCGTGTCTCTTTTTGATCCTTTTTCTGCGTAAATCCCCTCCATCGAGTTTGTTGCTTGTGAATGAAAATGAAATTGAAAACATGTCAGAGTTCGATGCTCTTGTGCGGGATGGGAAGTCGCAGGTGAGATTGAAAAATTGAATTAATTTCATATCTGGCCGATGCAGTGGTTATGACGTCTCTGCTAAGTGTGATGCCGTTACTTCATCGGTCATTGACCTCGGCAACTACGGCAATCAAAAGTTTTGTCTGCCATATTGTATGGCTGCAGCTTGCAGCGGGGAAGTTCGTAATGATATCAGGACTCGTGAAAACGATGGGAAGTAAGGAAATTCAATTATGAGACAGTTCCTCAGTGAACTCACTTGCATGCAAACTGTTTGGTGGTGATGACAGGAGTTCACGGAACAAAACTTACAAATTCAACGATAACTGGCACATTTCTGCCTCGGTTACGGTGTTTGCATGCAGGATTGGAGGGCATGCACTTTCAATAAAGAGAACTGGGAAGTCAGTGACTCACACTGTATTTGCTTTAGCAACGCCTTTGAATATCCTTTGATTCATTGGTTGCCGTTGCTGAGAGCGAACTTCGGAAGTGAACTGGATTTTGTGAAATGCAGAACTATGGCATTTCCCTTTCCCGAATTGTGAGGGAAAATGTAAGGGCAGTATCCCGCAAACGCTGTTGCAACAAGTCCGGAACTTTTCGAACTTGCAAAAGCAAAAAAACTCAGTTGTTGTCTGAAACACTTTTTACTGCTGACAAATGTCACATCTTTCCACTGAAGTATGTAATCGCTTCCAGGATTGCCCACAAGTTGCAAGCGGCGCCATCTATTGAAAAGCCCCAACTCACTAACTCAATGTGTAAAGTGGTTGGCAGATACTCAAATTAGAAATAGATCAGAGAATAGGAAGGAATCAGTTAGACAAGAATTTGCAAGGATTTTTGAAAAATAACGTGAACTACTAGGATATGGATTTGAGATCAAACAAAAATTGTTGGGATAAGGCTTTAAGTAAATCGGCAAAAAAGCTGGCTAAGGAATTGCAAAATGACTTGGACTAAAACCTGAAATTTTTTAAACCGAAACAGGAAGTGATTGATGGCAGAGAAAGAATTGAACCACAATACGCCTTTTTGGAGGTTTCTTTTGTCCACAGGTGGATCAGTAAGCCGATTACTTTGCGTGCGGTCGTTATACGGAGGTTTGCTGAACTTATACGTTTTCTCTAGAATGTTGCTTCACTTTTTCAGCATATGAAATCGCATTATTGTTTTTTGAAATTACAAAATTATCCTTCCTTTAACGGCTAAAGGACGGCGGTTATGCGCCGAAGGCCCCACTTACGACTCCTGGACGGAACACCTTCACTGCTTCATCTGCTACTTCGAGTTGCTCGCAACACATAAAAAAGATTTCGGTCCCATCTAATCGCGAGGCACGCCTAAGGAGAGTAGTAGGCCTGGTCCCCCCAGAAAGTGCACGAAAATGATGATAAACATAATGCACCGTCCCTCATGTCGCAATTTGCTCACATTGCGTCCATGCCGGACAAGCGCATTGCTTATTCCGTACAACATTTCGCCAACGGGAGTCATGCGAACACTTCGTCGCATCTGTCGACATAACACCACCCGATTCGTGCGATCGCTGGATATGATACCTCTAGCTACGTTATCCAAAAAATAATATAAGAGGTTTGAGAACTAAGGGACGAATGTTCAGTTGTCCTGTGAGCAGGTATGAGGTTAAATTTAAACTTTTGGTAGAATTAAATTACAGAATAGCATTTCTTGAACGGCGAACAGGCGCCCATAGGCTGGGTCTATACGTGAGTTTTTTTTTATACGAACACCAAATAATTGAAGATTTTTTGTACAAATTCCTGGACATGATATGTAGCTCGATCGTCTTGAAAGGGTCTAATCTTGTCCTAGTCACCATTGAACATCCCTTAAAATAGTAACATATCGGCCGAACACAGGAACTCAAATGTGAGTGGAGTCGCGAGTCATTCAACGAATCATTCATAATAAGTGCGGTGGTCATGGTGCGGTTAAACGGGGGCATTCAAAAATAGTGATGTTGTGCCAGGTTGGGTTCATGTTTTGCCGCATGTGGATTGTCTATGTGGGAGGTCAGGAGTGCACCGGAACATGTTTGAATTTTATGACACGCATAAATTTGGTTATTGTTTGTTTAAGTATACAATTGAATTGCTTGTGCAAATATTGCTAAAAAAAATACAAAACGTAACCATTTCTGTGTGAGGGTAGCTCTTGTACATCATCAGTTTGTTTTCCTTCCCTACTGTGCAATCATTTCAATTATAATTATTTTTGTTTATATAAGTGAATATGGGGACACTTAAATAGAATTAAAGTTCGGAGACTGAACACCTAGCATTTTATTTTAAGGGCATTGCATTTTTTTTTCTTGAAGGTTGGGATACACTACATAGGAGCCTTAAGACTCAAAGACTGGTTCATTGTACTACCAGGCAGTAAGCTTCTTATAATGTGTTTTCTTGGTTTCCCGAAGAAAGACCAAAAAAGCGCTTCCTTGTTAAAAAGCTTAGGTTTTCAGTTGCCACCACGTCAGCACTAAACAGTGCCCGCTGATTGGAGCAAAGGCGGGACATTGACAGAGAAAGAGCTCCAAGGTGTCTTCACCTTCTCCACAGGCGTCGGAAAGTGTGCCATCACTAAGCCCAAGTCGACTTAGCGAATTATGCTTAGCGAATGTGAAGTATTCCGGTAGTACGCCGACACGTCCTCTGCACCCATTTCTGTCTAAAGACAGGAGAAAAGACGCGGATTTCTTGCTAACATTCGAGAGCATGCACTTGTTCCACCTGGAACTCTGGGAGAGTCACGCTATCTCTGGTTGATCTGTTGGGAGACCCAACCCTCGACAGAAAAAAAGGATGCAGGTAGTCCCAAAGTGGATTCGAGGCTTTCTTATGCCTCTTTTGAACATTGCCTAGCTAGGAATCTCGTTTCCCATGATCCCGTGATGTCCCGGAACCCAGACAGGTCTTAGTGAACTCATTATTTAAGGAAGGACTTACATTCTTGGACTGTCTTCGAAATTTGTGTAGGGTTGAGTAAGCTCATGTGTGGCTGGCGTGTCATAGTGAGTAATGTGCGACACTCACACGCCGAAGTTCAAAGTTCTATTTCTGGTTGAACACCTCGAATTTTCACGGCACCACCTTTTCAAACTGTTGACAACAATCAAAGAGTAACAACTGTCTAAGAAAGCTTCTCAAACTTCGCAGTTCGGAGTCGGCAAGAAATTGTAGGTCCCTTCTACTCGTGAGAGAACAGCAGCGCGCACAAAACGAGTATTTGATGGCAAGCTAGCCCCTGGTCCCCCTGTGAACTGTCGCCCCATCCAATTATTGTTATGAAGACTTTAAGCCCAGCTTGGCTGTCGCTTCAGACACAGATACTTCATCCCTTCCACCTATTCTTCACAATATAGTTACTGAACATTATGATCGCACACGCTTCCGCCTGGAAAACCAACACGAAATTACCTAATGAGGTGTGAAGTCTTATGTTGTCATCTTCCACGAAGGCCCCAGCTCCAGAAATCTCCATCGTTTGAAGCCGTGAGCGAAAATCCGACTAGATCCCATTCCCGGTTCAGTTTCTGGCCAGAGCCAGTCCAGGACACGGGAAAAGGTTGACTTTGTATGAGCGCCGCAGCTGTATCACTGGTGACCTCGCATCAGACAGCATGTCCATGAGGCTAGAGTCATAACTGATGTAGTGTGCGAGGTCATGAAAGCTCCAGCGCGAGTTAAACCGAAGGCCATTCCTGTTTTGTCGAGAAATGGCCTTGAGTGCGCATCTCATGATGTAGATGTCAAGGGTAGACATATTGAGCAGTGCATCAAGAGCAGAGCCAGGCGTGCTAGGGAATATCCCTGTGCAGCCGAGACAGACCGTTCTGTAAAGCTTAGTGAAATCAGAAGGCACGTATTTGCGCGAAATTAAGTTCCACCAAACGACTGGTGGATATGAGAGAAGAGGTCTTATCACTGCCGTGTAGATACATTCGGATATTTTTGGCGATAGGCCCAGGTCTTACCAGAAACTCCCTTACATTCCCAGAAGACTGACAGCGCCTTGGAAGTTTTTGTCTCAATGTGTTTTTTCCAAAGAAGTTCTTTACAGGATTACAAGTAAATATTTGGCTTCATTGGAAAGTGGAATGATTCAAATTCCTTCTTCTCGTAATGAGAACAACCTCGGTTTTAAGAGGCTTGACTAAAAGCCTATTCCTAGTCGGCCAGTCATAGATCAAGTCAAGGGGCGCCTGCCAGGCTTGTCGTGGTCCGGTAACCAGTACGGCTACATCATCCGCATACGCCTGGGCGTAGGTGTTTGATCTGTTCAAGGCGGAGAGCAGAAGGCCGAGCAACATGCACCATAGTAGAAAGGACGCCGCCTTGGTGGCAGCCCCTGTTTACCAGCGACATTACAAACTGGTCACTCACCGCCTCCGCGATCATAGTTCTGTTCATTAGCTTTGATTTTATCCACAGCACATTGCCTTAATCGAGTTGCTGACAACACTGCAAGCCCTGATTGCCAACGAATGACTTGAAGAACCTCTTTACTCATGTGGGCAAAACAGCACTGACATTTTGAACTCATCGAGAAACTAAAAATCTGCCAATTTACATCTTTAAAGGACGTCTTAACGCAAAAAGTTGTTCCGCCCTTGTCCACAAACGTTGAATTTTTACCCACTTATAATGGGTGCTGGGTCAAATGCACATGTTTCCTTTTTTTAAATCACTTTTTAAGGGACAGACTTGATTGATACAGAGACGGCTGCGGTGTAATCATAGAGGTTCTAAAACTTCAGATATTTTCTTGCCTTTTGTAGAGCCCCTGCCACGCCGTGTTGGGCTGTTTGGACGAAGAAGTCCGAGGTCAAATTTAAACCAATATTTATGAGATCTTAATCCTGTGCCGTTACGTTGTGGAACCGACTTCCTAAGCTGGGCATAAGCGGCAAATGTCGACCTAACAACATTCTGTGGGCCTTAGTCAACCGCCTCTCATTTCAAAGCAAAAGTTTTAACAATTGTAACCCAAAGCCACACAAGCCACAACAGCTTCGGCTAAATGTTAAAACTGCCTCTGACATCTCCACTGCATTCCATTTGAAAGCCCTAATGGTCCATATCGATATTTGTAAAACACACAATCGCTGTCGTCCAATTTACGTCCAATTAAGTCGCATTGCCCCACCACCAGCACTGCGCGCAGCTTGTTTATTGCCGAAATCAACTCGATTTCAGTAAAACGGAATGACCTGTTAATTGGATCGTATATCACCGGCACTTCATAACTACAGCCGCTGCGCCCGCGGGACCTGATTGCCTCTGTGGCGGGAGCAGACGGTAGTTACGCTGTTATTTTTTCATTCTCATGTAATTGCGAATCCCATACGGAGGACGAGCACTCAGCACCGAATCGCAATTCCGTCGGGCAGAGCAGTCAAAGCTTGCTGTCAGTTGTGTGTCGGCGTACACTAGGGATAAATCCACCTGAATCATAAAAATCCATTGTCCGTGAGCTTCGTCTGCATTTGATTTTATTTTCTCGTCTGTAACGATGCCAACTGTGCGCCGCGCCGCAGTTGGCCAGGATCAACTTACACGCGGCAGACCGGATGGGGACGATGCAATATGCGCGAGGCCGAAGTTTTATTTCGGCCTTTAATGAGTTCGGTAATTTGATCCAACGACGGCTGGTAGTTCGAAAAGGGTGTGGACTTTAGTGGCAGCGGTTCGATTAATTAAATTGATTAAGTCTTAATGGGCGCTTATGAGCACTCAAATAGGACTCACGCGCCCATATCCAGCGCCTGCACAGATTTGTGGTGTTTTATTTGGAAGCCATACATCGCCAGGGCACTCGCAGGCGATTCAATTTGGAATGGCACCCCGTTGGCACTGCTGCGCTCGGCGCGAGGGCAATGAGGTGACATCCCTATCAAATGGTGGCAGGACACGCAACCCCCAGAACAACGGGGGATCTGAGGAATGAACTCATCCCAGGCTTGGGGTTTCATCGAGCTATCTCGGAGGTGGGTGCATTGTCGCCATCTCCTTATTGAATCCTGAAACAGTTCGAATCGCACTCTAGCTCTTTCCCGCCGCCGTGAATATCCGTTTTTCTCTACACCCCTTCGAATCTCATCCTTATGTCTGTAGTGTTGTCTTGACGCCGCAGGGATGATGCAATTTATTCAGTTATGCAAATATTTACCAGTGCTCGAGTGTGAGAGTGCCAGTTTGGGGCGGGTTGTGTGGCAGGATTCGCTTTACTTCGTCGTCCTTCTCATCAGAGAGCTTTTCATCCTTTCAATTGTCTCTGAACTAATGATTTCAGGATGCACAACGAGCTCGTATGCCGCTGGCTATACTTTCTGTCTGCTTATTTTTTCTAGCTTTATCTCTATTTTTTTCGGAGGAAACTGGTGTACGGTTGAAAGTGTTGCCGCTAGACCGTTGATCAGGTGAGTTGCTTCAGCGATGGCGACGGTGGCGGTGCGGTAGCGGAGTGAATGAATTATTTAAGCACTGCTCCGGTTTGATTGACAGTGCAATTTATTTTTGAATAATTTTTGAATTTCATTTCGCCTGTTCACGGAGTTTGCCCGGTTGACGGGGACGAGCAAGCGAAACGAACAGAAACGAATCGAAATTTTAAGTGAATGTCCTCGTTTTTGGGAACATTTAAATTACATTAAGTAACATTTTTAAACTGAAAAGTTGTTCAATTGAAAGTTGTTCAACTTAAAATTTCACTTATCGAGAAATAGATAAATTTAATCCAGTTTTTTGATGTGTTTCGGTGTGTCAGAAGCGGGCAGAAAGAAGAGTAACGAGAATCAAGAACGGTGAGTTGGAAAAATGAAGCAAATGAAACTATTTTCATTAGATGCAAATGTGAATAAATATTCTCAACAAACTGTCACTTTTGACAAACGATTTGTCAGCGTATTGCTTGATGAGTGTTTCCTTGTCTTCAGCAGAGACCAATAGGGAGACAGTCAACTCCCTCATCTCCCGCCTTGAAATTAATTCTGTGACTGTGGTTTTTTTTTTTGGTAATATTTCCCCTCCTGAACAGATGATTCACAGACAGGATTTTTTTGTTTTTAAATGAGTACGTGGAAGTGCCTATACGGTGGATCTCCTCACTCTTCAAACTTTTAGAAGGAGAGGGCATTTCATCTTTCACCACAAAGTAATGGTTGCCGATAGCCGCGTTCAGATATGATGTTTGCAAGGCAGTAGTTGCATCAGAAAAGCAATATTCTTAAATCTTTATGATTAATTCAAGTCATCCGCCGTAGAGTCCTGACATGGCAAAGAATGACTTATTTTTATTCCTGTCAATTCTGAGTGGTACACAACCATTTGTTGGCCAGTTGACTTCCAATAAATCAGGAAAACCAACCGCCGGAGACGGATCGCTCTTCACCACGACAATGCGTTCTCTCTCACTTCGGCTCAAACAACTGAATTATTGAGCACTCAAAACATCGATTTGATAAGTCATCCACCGTATAGTCCTGACTTGGCAAAGAATGACTTCTTTTTATTTTTGTACGTAAAAAATAAAATGAAAGGTCAACGTTTTTCGACACCTGAAGAAGCGGTTGATGCGTCCAGAGTGAATGTTTTGGAAATACCCTCATATATTGCGTCATTTAGAATGTTCCCAGTTTTTTCTTTTCGCAAATTTGGTTAGTTTTAGTAGGTTGATTTTCAACAGTAGTGGTACTTTTCTGGGACTTCTGGCACTTATATTTTTCTTTATCAGCCTTCTTCTTATTGTTAATGTTGCCACGGATAAATTTAACTCCTCTTTTATTTTCCTACGCTTACGTTTTATTTGTCGTTCGGTGTTCGTTTCGGTTCTGTGCCGTTTTTTTTTTCCTTTTGAACGTACCAGGTATGAAGTGAGCGCCAAGATACAAATGTCTCGATAGGGAACATTTGTTGTGAACGAGTCCTTATTCTTTCTTTTGTTTGTTTGCTATGACATCTGTGAAAAATATTAAGTACACATCAAGTCATTGAACAGGCAACATCGCATTTTTTCATCGTGTAAAGTCGCATCGAATGCTTGTCGAGGCATATGGTGATCATGCTCTGTCAGAAGCAACATGCACAAGATGGTTTCAACGGTTCAGAAATAATGATTTTGATGTGAGAAAGGAAGAACGTGGAAGACTACCAAAAAAGTTTGAAGACGCCGAATTGCAAACGATATTGGATGGAGATGACACTTTGAGTCAAAAGCAGATGGCAGCAAAGTTAAATGTTGCACAACAAACAATTTCTGGCCATTTATAAGCTATGGAAAAGATCAAAAAGTGTGGCAAATGGGTGCCACATGAATTAAATGAAAGACAGATAGAAAACCGAAAAACCACTTGTGAAATTTTGCTTAAAAGACACGAAAGAAAATCGAATTGTTACTGGTGATGAAAAATGGATTTATTTTAAGAATCCTAAACGGAAAAAAATCATGGGTTAATCTGGGACAACCATCAACATTGACTGCAAAACCAGATGGATTCGGCAAGAAGACAATGCTATTTGTTTGGTGGGACCAGAAAGATATGCTGTACCACGAGCTCCTAAAACCTATTGAAACCATTATTACCGATCGCTACTGACAACAAATGATCAATTTGAACCACGCATAGATCCAGAAAAGACCAGAATGGGCCAGAAGACACGGCAAGGTAATTTTGCTTCATGACAATGCACCTGCACAAAAAGCAAACCCGGTTCAGGATACAATCAAAACACTTGGCTGGGAGCCCATCCGCCGTATTCACTAGACTTGGCTCCTTCCGACTACCATTTGTTTTCATCGACGGGACACGCATTGGCTAAGCAGCACTTTGATTCATACGAGAAGGTCGAAAATTGGGTGTCTGAATGGTTTGCTTTAAAAGACGAACAATATTATTGGCGTGGTATTCACAAATTACCAGAAAGGTGGTCAAAATGTGTAGAAAACAATGGCCCATACTTTGAATAAAATGTTCTTACTTTTCCATTAATAATAAGTGTTTTATTTTCAAAAAAAAACTCATTTCATCCCGGTGTACCTGGTATTTTTTGACATTTGCGATCATTTTATTTGAACACCCCACAATTTCACTTCCACTTATGAATTTGTACTGTGGCCGCCGTGGCGTAGTGGGTAGAGTGCGACGCTCACATGCCGAAGGGTATAGGTTCGATTCCCATTTCAGCACCAATTTTTCGAATATTTCAGGGCACCACCTCTTTCGAGCTGCTGACAACACTCAAAGAGTAATAACTGTCTAAGAAAGCTTCTCAAATTTCGCCGTTCGGAGTCGGCAAAAAACTGTAGGTGCCTTCAACTCGTGAGAAAACAGTAGCGCGCAAAACACGAGAAGTTAATGAGCAAGCTAGGCCCTGGTCCCCCTCTGGACTGTGGCGCCAACAATTATTATTTTGAATTTGTAAGTTTTACCCTCAGAAAGCAGTTTTTTTTTATTTAGGTACTTTTCTCGGGAGTGCAATGCACACCACGACCAATTTTAGTTTGCTTACAACACTGCGCTTTTGAAATATTCTATTCAATAACTTGCGTAAATATTTTATTATCTTGTTTATGGGTCTTATGATAAATGATATGAAGATGTGGTGCAATGAATATATGGCGCCTGCCTGAGCATAGGAAAAAGTAATCAGCATAATAGTAAGAAATCCGAACATGGTGCTATTATTGTGCACATATCTGTCACATCATACCCCCACGGATATACATTCCCTATGGACACACGATGAACATTTCTTATGAGGGCAAGTTTCAGTACTAACGGCAAAAAGAAACTTCAACATTTAATAACTTTCAAGCCTTCTTTGAAAAGAAACCTTAAAGAAGCCAAGCAAGGGGTTTAGGAGGCAAAGAGGCATATATTAAAACCTAGGATCCAATATTCAGAAGCATCAACCTTCCAGAAAACTTTTGAAATATTTCAACAATGACCACTCTACTCAAAATGAATCCAACTCTATCTCCCTTAAGGTTTAAACGTTTACTTACATCATTGCTTTGTTGAAGTTGGCAATGCAGTAGCGTTCGACTGAAGCGTTTATCCCTTCAACCAAGTCTAGTCTTCCGGGCTTTCTGAGGTAAAAATGTGAAAAGACAGTGAAGAATGGTGAATGATGAATGAAGGTTGCAATGGAATAAAAAGCGCAACGTCAAGTACATACAGTATGCCAAGAATGACCTTTCACATTGAAAATAAATGAAAAAGTTCAACTTTATTAGCTGATAAATCACACTTTTTTATTTCAATTTTTTTTTTTTGATTCATTACAATAACATATAGCTTATACATTATACAAAAGAAAACAAAAACCAATAAATTCGTTTTAAAATGAAAGAAACCACAACAAAGACAAATACAACTCAATTTTTTTTCGTGTCAAGAAACTCTTTTCAAAAATCATTTATGCAGAGGTCCTTCGCTTCTTGTATACGTGTAGACGTGAAATGACCAACGGTACTTTACTGTTATATGATTTGAGTTGTTATTCCGTGCGAATTTGCAATTCGTTTAGTGATAAATTGTCGTTGTGCATATTTAGTTTGAAATTTCATTGGAAAAAGTGCCATATAAACGTTTGTCGTTTGAAGTGATTCAGCTGATTTATTACAATTACAAATTGGGAAAAAACGCACAGGAACTGTCGGAATTGTTTTCAGTAACACGTAGAACAATTTATAACGTGATAAATCATGCTTAAAATGGAGGCAGATTGGAGCTAAAGCGCGGCGGCGGCCCTGTGCCAAAAATAAACAAACGTGTTGAGCGCATATTGCTAAGAAAAATTAATAACAATTTTCAAATTTCGACCGACTAGCGAAGGAGTTATTGGAAGAGTGTGATGTTGTTGTATCACATGAAACTCTTCGGCAGACTTCAATAAAAAATTAATACTCATCAAGGGTAGCACGGAAAAGACCATTACTTTCTACAGTAAATATTGAAAAGCGTTAATTAAAAAAAAAAAAGCGTAAATTAAATTATATTTCGCAACCAGTCGACTACTGGGACGATGTCATATTCTGTGATGAGGTGAAAGTGATGTTGTCTTACAACGATGAGCCAACTAGAGTATGGCGAAAGCCTCTAACATCGCTAGAAAGTCGTAACATTATTCCCACAGTCAAGTTTGGATAAATGTCGATTATGGTTTGGGGGTGCATATCAAGCAAAGGAGTTAGAGAATTAGCATTCATAGAGACCACCGGGACCATGCGGGTAAATATTTTAGCATTCTAAGGTGTCATTGGCTAAACAGTGCAAGAAATTTTTTATTCATTAAAGACAACAAACCACACAAGGATAACGATCCGAAACTCAGTGGTCGCCGTGGCGTAGTGGGTAGAGTGCGAAGACCCCGAAGGGTCTAGGTTCGACTCCCAGTTCAACACCAATTTTTCTAATATTTCACGGCACCACCTCTTTCGAGCTGCTGACAACACTCAAAGAGTAATAACTGTCTAAGAAAGCTTCTCAAATTTCGCCGTTCGAAGTCGGCAAAAAACTGTAGGTCCCTTCTACTCGTGAGAGAACAGTAGCGCGCACAACACGAGTAGTTGATGAGCAAGCTAGGCCGTGGACCCCCTTTGGACTGTAGCGCCAACAATTATTATTATTATCAACGATCCGAAACTTAAGTCCCAAATGGTGCATTTATGGTTGCTTTGCAATTGCGGCAAAGTCATTGATACACCTCCTCAAAGTCCAGACCTCAACCCTATTGAAAATTTGTGGGTTCATTTGAAAAGAAATATCGCTTAAACCAACCAACAAATAAAGTAGCACTCAATACCCCAATTTTGGAAGAATGGCAAAAAATACCAACCAATTGCGATCTACAGAAATGTATTCATTCGATTACAATATGTGATAAACTCAAAAGGAAATCACACAAAATACTAAAATTATTAATAATGCATTCCCATTTGTTGCAATTGTCATTACTGTTAACGTAAGCGTACATTTTACCATTTGTGAAAAGAGTTTCTTGACACGAACAAAATAAATTAAGTTGTATTTGTTTTTATTGTGGTTTCTTTCATTTTTCAAGGAATTTGTTGGTTTTTTTTTTTTGTATAATGTATACACTATATGTAATTGTAATGAATCAAAAAAACAAGTCAAGTTGATTCTTATGCATGCTGAAGTACGTGCCTTGTGCTTATGTAGAGCAAACACTATCTCCTGACAAAGCAAAAATTCGCAAAATTCTGTCTTTGGGCCAACTATGAGTAAGTACTTTTCCAAAATGGGCAAAAATCTAGACATCCATCCTCTTATTCCTTCAATTTGAAGTTGGCAAACTTCCCCAAAAGAAGGTCAGTCCTTAGGACAAACTAAAAAAGTTCACTGGCTTAAGGCCATCCCATTACTTTTTCTCTGCTTTACTTACCAGTTTTTAAGACTTCTAGAGCACACCAGTTTTAAGCACCATCTCCGTGTGATTTATCACACAGTAGAAAATACGGAAGGTCTTCTCCAATTCATTGTCAAGCACCTCCACCAGAAGTGCACTTTGAAAGTCCCGAAAGCCCTCCAGCAGGGGTATACTTTTCAACTTTTCATGCAACATCGCTCCTTTTTAATATTTCATCATCGAAATTAATAAAACTTCACCCGAAGCGCTTCATAGATACCGGTAGACTCGGATATGGCTCCCCACCTGCACGAGGCGAACTTAAACTCATCTCTAACTGCACATCCATCAAGCGATAAACTTGTGTAATGCTGTTACCAGAACTTTTCCATCCCCGGTGCAGGCCGAGTGCAAACTTCACCCGAATCCCGGCAACACCCCCTAAATCTGTCGGCGATGTGTTAAAGTTAAATCCTTCTCACCTTTCCCGTCCCGCAGTCCTGATGGTAAAGCAAAGTTTTTGGCCAAAAGCCACCTTCACGCGGCAAAGTCAGACGGTTTGCTTGCAAGCACCCCTTCTCCGTGCAGAGCATACATGGAGCTGCTCCGTCAGTGTACGGGAATCGACGTCGAAGACAGCTGCACATCACACCACCGCGCGCCTGGCGCTCCTCCATCCAAGCCAAGGAGTTCATTAGTTGGGTAAATATTTTTTCAGTCGGGATGAGTCCTTTTCGATGCTAGTCTTTGGCAGGCTCACACGCCGGCATCGGTACACACCTCCACCAGACGGCTGCACCATGAAAGAGTTTGTAATTAATGCGATGGAGAATCAGGGCGTCAGAGATGCGATGTCTGTCTGGTGCGGTGTGGGCTGGTGGGGAGTTGGAGACGGGAATGCGCGGAGCGTAAGCGATCGGAAGAAATTCGGGAACGGTCTTTAAGGATAACGCAATTCAGGAACGTTTGCCGAAATTGGCTTCGACAGTGAAAGTGTCCCCTTGCCGGAGGGACTCATTTGCATAACATTCCTCGGAGGCATTTCGCGCGTTTTCTTCTCCATCCTCTCCCCGGCCCCACGGGAGTGTTATCATCTCTTTAAATATTTTTCATTAGCGTACCGCCGGCGGGGTGGCTACGTGTGTGGGTGCTGGTTCGTTTGAAACGTGAACTTTTTTTTGGGAGATTTTCTTTTTTCCTCGTCAGCGCCTGCCATGGCCTAGGGCGCGCAGCCCGTCGCCTAATTCATATTCAGGATACGTGTTTGACGAGGAAAAGTTTTTCAATCCTGTCGCAGTATTTACGGGTGTCATTACGTGTGAAAGTAGGGGATCTATTTACTTTTATCTTTTTGTAACGATGTTTGGTGTATTTGCTCGTTCGTCGAGGAGAAAACTTTTTTGCCAGACTTATGACTGACGAGAGCTCTTTGCTCTTTGCGTCGACTGGGATTTTCGTGTATTAGATCCTTGCTGACGCACCCTTATGATACTTGGAAGTTCCATTCGGAGGGATCAATGAATTTTCTGTAATTGTTTTAAATGTGATAACTTATGATGGAGTGCGGGGGGCACATTTCTCCGGGGTATGTGTTCGAAAATTGTTTTAGATGTTCATGTGGATGTGACAAGTGGAACAGCAAGAGTGGATATGGTGGATGGAGAAGCAATTACGATGCGATGTGACTGATGCTGAATCATTTAAAATGCCCCTTCGAGATGATTGATTTGGGGATTAATTCTTCTTAAACGTTTTATTGGCTTTTTCTTTTTTGTAGAAACTTCATCCACTCATTCTCCATATTTTGCAATGGAGTACAATTTTTTGGACAATTCTGTATTTTTGGACTGTCTTGAACATATTTTCTTCTTTTTATCCTCTGTTTATCACACGTCTATCTACATATGTCTGACTAAATGGGTTCAAAGTCATGTAAAAATGTGTGCCCTTCAAGGTCACAAATTATATATTCATAGCAAGATTTGAAAATTTAGAGGTGGGTAAAAGACACCCTTTGATGCGTTCTTTTGTTCAAAAACTTATTCTCACGAAATGGCACCGAAGAAAGGATAACTCGCCTACAAAAGAAAGCTTAAGAAGCGGCAGCACTCGAAGGACGATTTTCAGAATTGCCCTCATTTCTCACTCTTCTTCAATTGTGGCCGCCGTGGCGTGGCATCAAATAGTAATAACTGTCTAAGAAAAAGCTTCTCAAACTTCGGAGTCGGCAAAAAACTCTAAGTTTTCAATATTCACATCATATCATAGGCAGGACTAAATACAGCAGTTTTTCAGATGTGGCGAGTTTCAAACAATCAGTCTGAAATGCAAAGAAATACATTTTGAATGTTAAATGGTAAACTACTAACTGTGGATGTTGAAATTGATGATGTCTGCTCGTCTCTTGTACCTTCAATCTGTTTGGAGTGCATTTAGCCTCTAAAACAGTTTTGGTGTTAAGGACAAAAGCGGCCGCAAACAAATATTGCATCGAACTGGGCGAACCTTGTTCAATCACTCCAACGCCATTTGAATAAATGAATTTTACTGTGGAAACCTTACAGGAAATGCAGCGAACATGGAAACTTGCAAAAAGAAGAGACCATAGGCAGGCAGGAAAGGTGTCCAAAATGCTTTTACGCCAATTCGATTTGTTAATAAACTAAGACCCGATCGCTTTAGTTAGCCTCACTGATTCAGATACACCCTGTCCTGGTATATTCATAAGTTCTGGATCCAAGTCCGAACAGCATAATCCATTAGTAACGTCTTGTCTGCAAACAATGCAATTGACGTGCTTCGCTCAACACCCACCCACAACCGTTGGTGGTCATAATTAATAGAAAATACATCGCTTCTAGATGCTCCTGGGTAATAGACAACAGAATATTTAATTTTGGCAATTGGTGAGTGAAGAGGAGTATTAAGAGATTAAGAAACCTACACCATCCGCTACAGACAGTCAATCAGAAAACAATAAGGGAAGAAGAGAGTCGACTTCCTCGTGTCCTGTCCATGAGCTCCATTTGAAAGCGTTTTTTTATAACATATTGTTCGTCCTTCTTCTTCTCCTTCTTGTGGTGCTACAGTCCGGGGTGAACCTGTGCCTCAACGAACCTGGTTCGTTTATAACTGTTAATAACAAATAATCGTTATTAACAGTCATACTTTAGATGGACACCGGAGAAATCAGCTGTTTACTCAGCCGTTCAGTCGATGATATCCTACCTCCTTGATTTCTGCTGTCAATCTATCACTTTCAATAATTAGGTATGTTCTAGTACTTTCTGTACCAAATTCTGAAGTCTGTCATTTTTTAAGGAATAGGGGTGAATTTTTCCCATAAAAAGGCAAAATACGAGACCTCATCTAAGCCAAATGTGTAAAGTATGTCATTAAGAAATGTCAAATTCACTTGTACTATACAGAAAACAAAACAACAACAATATTTGAGACACATACATAAAGATAATAGGTCTATGCTCACTTATCTGTGTACGCACACCAATTAACTTTACAGAAAACCAACAACCTGCTCATAAAAATTTCTTGTGTCAAAATGGGTGGCGAAATATCTTACTCTCTCTCTATGTAGAGCGCTCGTTTGATGTAACACCGATTTTTTCGATACACGGGAACGGACTTTGTAAGAGTTTGTGTTGTTTTGTCCTTTTTTTGCTGTTTGTCGAGTACGGGAACACACCTATTATGTTGCATCAATGCCATTGATTTTGAATTTCTGCACTATGCGTCTACAAATAGTGCGAAATAGTACGATTTTTTGCCTTTGCCTTAAACACGCAACTACGAGGGGCCTTGAATATATTCTCGGTATCGTGGTGAAACTGTGTTATATATATAAATTGACATATTTATCAAGTAGTACTATTATTTTAGTGCAATCATGTAAAATTTCTTACAAATGTGATCATTAGTTTGCGTTTTATTCTTCTTCTTCGGATTGCTCCTCCAATTGCGCACTCCATGTTGGTGGAGGTCCTTTTCCACTTGTGTGCGCCATCTCAGTCTAGGACGTCCTCTGTTGTGTTGTCCCTGTGGTTCGGATTCGAGGACTCTTCGGGCCGGAGCAGTGTTGTCCAAACGCTCTACATGGCCTAGCTACCTTAAGCGTTGTATCCATAGACGCTTGACTAGGCTCATGCCGCCGTACAGCCCATACAGTTCGTGGTTGAATTTTCTCCTCCAGATGCCATCAACGCAAACAGGACCAAAAATCGCCCGCAGAACTTTTCTCTCGAAGAGACCAAGGGCTTCTACATTCCCCTTTTGGTAGCGTCCAGGTTTCCGCGCCATAAAGTAGAATGGGGATGATCAAGCTGTTGTACAAAGCGAGCTTAGTCCTTCGAGAAAGAGCTTTATTACTCAATTGCCTCTTAAGCCCAAAGAAACAGCGATTGGCAAGAGTGAGTCTGCGCTTGATTTCGGTACTGATGTTGCTGTCCCTATTCACTGCGGAACCGAGATAGACGAAGTCCTTGGCTACCTCGAAGTGTCTGCTGCCCAAAGTGATGCACTGTCCTAGACGTCGATGTTCTGCGTCCTTCTTCGATGAAAGCATATACCTCGTTTTGCCCTCGTTTACCACCAGTCCTACTTTAGCCGCTTCGATGCTAGCAAAAGCCTCATTGACGGCTCGCTGAGTTCGGCCGATCACATCAACGTCATCCGTATAAGCTAGCAGTTGAAAGGACTTGTGGAAGATCGCGCCTCTGATGTTGACGTGTGAGTTCCGCACGATCCTCTCAAGAATTAAATCGCATGACATCGCGTCGCCTTTTCTATGTTCGCGTTTTACATCTTGTTAAACAAACTCATAATGGAAACTAAGACGATAAGCATTGAGCATCGCGCTGTAATCAAATTTTGCACTAAGCAATAAAAAAGGCAAAAAACTATTTATGAAGAATGGTGGCTGTTAAACAGGGCTCCGCACCTTCATTATTAACTCTGCAAAAGTGGTCAAGTGAGTTCAAGAGAGGCAGAGAAAGCATTGACTACGACCCCCGCTCCTGTGCCCCGGCTACTGCTGCTATGGGAGAAAGCATCAAAGAAGTCGAATAACTTGTTATTGAAGATGCCCGAATAAAGGTGAAAATGAAGGCAAAGATTACCAAGCTTTCAACTGGTGCCATTCACAACATTCTCCATGACCATCTTTACCTTTGAAAGGTCAGTGCAAGGTGGTTGCCACGAATGCTCACAGCGCCTCAGAAAAATGTGAGAATCACATGCTGTAAAGATCTTTTGGATATTTGTAGTGAGAACGCAGACAGTGTTATGGATCGAATTTTTCCTGGGAACGAAACATGGTTTGACCACTATGACCCTGAAAGCAAACAAGAGTACATGCAGTGGCATAAGAAAAATAACAGACTCCCCGAAGAAGTTCAAAATCACTCCGTCGGCCGGGAAGCTCCTGACCAGAGTTTTTTGGGACTCAAAGAGAATCTTGCTCATTGAGCACAAAAATCAGGTGAAACCAACAACGCCACATCCTACGCTTCCACTTTGCATGATTTGCGGGAGGAAATTGAAAAGAAAAGACGGGGTAAACTCGCAGCGGGTGTGTTTCTTCTTCATGACAATGCTCCTGTTCATACGGCGTGAGTTTGCAAGGCTGCTGCGCGAGATTGTGGTTTCGAAGAAATCCAACACCCAGATCTTGGATCTATTTCTTGCCCCTAGTGATTGTTTCCTGTTTGCGGAATTGAAAAAATGTCTTGGTGGAAAAAGAGTTTCGGATGATGTAGAACTCAAGTCGGTAATAAAGCGGTATTTTGCAAATTTATTTTTTTGAGGGTTTAAAAAAGCTTATCTCAACTCTATCAACTCCTTTATGTCTTTAAACCGATAATATATTTAACGCAACTCGTAAGGCTTCGATGGCTTGTAAATGGTGCTGTATAAATAATAATAAAAAAGCGACAGTCCACAGGGACCTGGCCCAGCTTGCTCATCAGCATACTCGCGTTGTGCGCGCCACTGTTCTCTGACGAGTAGATGGAACCCACAGTTTTTGCCGATTCCGATCGGCGAAGTTTGAGAAGCGTTTTCTGAGACAGATATAACAAATATTTAAGTGTTGTCAGCAGCTCGAAAGAGGTAGTGCGTGATATTCGAGGTGTTCAGTCGGGAATCCAACCTGGACCTTCTGCGTGTGAGTGTCGCACTCTATCCACTACGCCACGGCGGCCACATATTTCCATTCTCAAAACTCTTGCTGTATTTACACACTCTTATATCTTTGCTAGCATTTTCCTAAATGAATGACTGTATGTATCCAACATTTGTCAAGTTGAATATTTTTGGCTTCGAATCATACAATCCTATCGGAAGTAATCCATGCACAGCTTGATGCTGCCGGAAGCACAATGTCCGCCCGAATGCATTTATTGCACTCTGTTTGTTAAGTTTAAGTGCCGCCCGCATCAAAATCGAATTGTTTGTCAAAATAATTGGCCGACGATGAGTGTTGATGCAGTTTTTAAAACGGATTCTGAGGAGCTACATTCACCACAGCACGGACGGCTCCAATTGCGAGGAATAAATCGGCAAACAGATACTAATTGATTGCGCGACGGCGGCGTATGTTTTTACGAGTGAAAAAAGACATGTGATTCAACTGCGACCAATTTGCAGTGGGACGTTTGTTCTCACATGAATATGTGGTGGCACGGAATATAAGCAATTATATCTGTTTTTGCAGGATTTAAAAAACTCTAGAGATTGATGTGATTTCAAGCGGGATTAAGATTTCTTTTTGCAGTAAAGAATTTTTCGGTAAAGGCGATTCACTTTTATGAAATAAAAAGGCATTCAAACAATGTATTACGTGTTTTAGAGTGCTTGTTGGCAGTCATAAATCAGGGGCAAGTTTGCAGAAATACGATCTTTGAACTAAGCTTTCTAAAACTTTTTCCCATAAATTGGCACAAATTTCAGCTATTTCACGTTTAATACTGATTAGGTGGTCATCTTGTGTTATTGATGTAAGGAAATAGCTTTACGTAGGCCAAAGAAAAAAGTCTAAAAGCGTCAAATGTCATGAATGAGGCGGCCATTTCATAGTCCCTTTTAATTAAACAACGCTCTCACCAAACTTACTCCCCAGGAAAGCGATTGTGGCACAGTCCAGTTGAAACCACATATTAGCCAAGTCGGTACTTTGCTAGCAAAAATAATCGCTCATTACAAAGCGATACGTATTTCCTTTCACTGTAGCGTGGTGATTAGCATCATTAACAAAAATGTGGCGCAATGGCTGCTGCGGCATGTTATCCACACCGAACAGTGCTTTTTTCGGGATGTAATGGTGGCTCGTGAAGCACGTGTGGATTGCTGTCTGCCCAGTTACGCAAATTTTGCTTATTAACAAACCAATTCAGCCAGAAATGGACATCCTCGCTGAAGTTGAGTTCTTGTTGGAAATTAGAAATAATTTCAGGCTGCTCTTCGGCCAGATTTAGGCCATCAGTTCCTGTGTCTACATAACCTTGTCGAGATGTAGCCCAAGATTTTTTCACAAAATTCACCAAAATGATGACATAGAGATTCCAAACTAAATGATAATATCTCGTGAGTGATGGATTTAGGTCCTCTTACGACAAATATTTGTTTCATTCATTGCATTGGAACATTGTGAAGCAAATATGTGGATTCAAATCTTTTCACTAGGCGTTGAATTGATTGATGAGCGAGAAAGAGAGAGAAAATAGTCGAAATGCTCGCAAAGTTCTGAATTTTTAATAACTTGCAAACGGTGTTGGTGGCCGCCGTGGCGTGGTGGGTAGAATGCGACGCTCACACGCCGAAGGGTGTAGGTTCGATTCCCAGCTCAACACCAATTTTTCTAATTTTTCACGGCGCTACCTATTTCGAGCTGCTGACAACACTCAAAGAGTAATAACTGTCTACGAAAGCTTTTCAAACTTCGCCGTTCGGAATCGGCAAAAGCTGTAGGTCCCTTCTACTCGTGAGAGAACAGTAGCGCGCAAAACATGAGTAGTTGATGAGCAAGCTAGGCCCTGGTCCCCCTTTTGACTGTAGCGCTAACAATTATTATTAAACATTGTTCAATTGTGTACTGCTGCACGATAATTCGTTCATTAAATATGTGTGCAGGTGTTAGAAAGCTTAAACAGAATGTTCCATATTTTACACTTCCTAGAGTTCGACGCTCACACGCCGTGGGCTCTAGGTTCGATTCCCGGCTGAACACCTCGAATTTTTTACGGCACCACCTCTTTCGAGCTGCTGACAGCACTCAAATTGTAATAAGTGTCTAAGAAATCTTCTCAAACTTCGCCGTTCGGAGTCGCAAAAAACTGTAGATCCCTTCTACTCGTGAGAGAACATTAGCGTGCACAACACGAGTAGTTGATGAGCAAGCTAGGCCCTGGTCCCCCTGTGGACTGTCGCGCCAACAGTTATTATTATTATTATCGACAGAAAATTTGAATGTTCCTACTGAGAAAATTTTTGTTTTTGTAGGAAATCAGAAACACTATTTGTTTAATGGAGTCGGCATTCTTTTCCAAACTATGCAGAGATTTAATTTAAAGGACTGTTTTTTGAATTATTCAAAATAGGTCCACAATGATTTCAGGAATTACTTTTTAAAGTGTAGGAGTCTTAAAAGAAGGAGATAAGGGGATGGGTGGAAGAAAAATAAAAGGTCAAGGATCTGCTGGGGTCTTGACTTTATTAAGGGCCCAAGTGTACATTCTCTGTTGTATTTACTATATATGTTGATGCTAAGTTTTATAATGCTTGCTGTTAGTTGATTTGGAGACATTTCGGGTGAATCGGACGATCAGATGACCGAAGAAGAGATAGATAGAGTGCGTCACGACTTACAGTTGGCTAGCAAGTATGCTATTAAATACAGGATTTTGATTTCGACTACAAATGTTCGATCATATTTTAGAAAAGCTAATAAGGCTTGTGATAATAATTTTGTAGGATGAGGGCATAAGCTACCCAAATCCGATTCTATGGCATTTTTTGTCTTTTTTTAATAAATCCTGCGTTTTGATTCCATTAAATTTTAAAACAACTTGTATCAGATTGGGGTTCTTCACGTTTAGGCTTCTGAAGCTGAGGTCATAGCCGTCGTGGTGCAAAGGGTTAAACCATTGGTGGAACCGCCTCTTCCAAGTTGCTAATAATGTTATAGTATGCCGACCAGGTATTAAATTTCTTCACTTTGATTCGAAAAAGAACAAAAGCAAGAATAACTTTTACATAATTTATATTTTTAAGGATATTTTTAAGTTATAAAGGCGCTGTTCATCGAAGCCTCTCAGCCTTACCAGGTATGAAATGATTTTTTTTTTTTTTTTTGAAAATAAAACACTTATTAATGGGAAAGTAAAAAGATTTTATTCAAAGTGTTGGCCATTGTTTCCTACACATTTTGACACCTTTCTGGCAATTTGTGAATACCGCGCCAATTAAATTGTTCGTCTTTTAAAGCAAACCAATCAGACACCCAATTTTCGACCTCCTCGTAGGAATCAAAGTGCTGCTCAGCCAATGCGTGTCCCATCGATGAAACCAAATGGTAGTCGGAAGGAGCCAAGTCTGGTGAATACGGCGGGTGGGATAGCCGCTCCCAGCCAAGTGTTTTGATTGTATCCTGAACCGGTTTTGTTTTATGTGAAGGTGCATTGTCATGGAGCAAAATTACCTTGCCGTATCTTCTGGCACATTCTGGTCGTTTCTCGATCAATGCATGGTTCAAATTGATCATTTGTTGTCAGTAGCGATCGGTAATAATGGTTTCACCAGGTTTTAGGAGCTCGTGGTACAGCACATCTTTCTGGTCCCACCAAACAAATAGCATTGTGTTCTTGCCGAATCCATCTGCTTTTGCAGTCAATGTTGATGGTTGCCCCAGATAAACCCATGATTTTTTCCGTTTTGGATTCTTAAAATAAATCCATTTTTCATCGCCAGTAACAATCCAATGCAAAACCGATTTTCTTTCGTGTCTTTGAAGCAAAATTTCACAAGTGTTTTCTCGGTTTGCCATCTGTCTTTCATTCGATTCATGTGGCACCCTATTTCCACACTTTTGGATCTTTCCCATAGCTTTTAAACGGTCAGAAATTGTTTGCTGTGCAACATTCAACATTGCTGCCATTTGCTTTTGACTCAAAGTGTCATCTCCATCCAATATCGTTTGCAATTCGGCGTCTTCAAACTTTTTTGGTGGTCTTCCACGTTCTTCATTTCTCACATCAAAATCATTATTTCTGAACCGTTGAAACCATCTTTTGCATGTTGCTTCTGATAGAGCATGATCACCATATGCCTCGACAAGCATTCGATGCGACTCTGCAGCACTTTTCTTCAAATGAAAACAAAAAATTATTGCTTACCGCAAATCATCACTTTCTGGTACAAAATTCGACATTTTTAACACTATGAAAAAATATAATGTCGTCTGGTCAATGACTTGATGTATACTATTTATTTTTCACAGATGTCATAGAAAACAAACAAAAAAAATTAGGGGTCGTTCACAACAAATGTTCGCTATCGAGACATTTGTATCTTGACGCTGTTCATCGAAGCCTCTTTGTCTTGTCTGGGTTTGTGAAGAAAAAAATAATAAGCACCAAATCTACAAAATCAATAAAATATTATACGTGAGCTAGGAACTACACAATTTCGCCTCAAGGCTTTTGTTACGATTTGGCGGGAAAAACTGCAATTACTTATAAACAAATTAAGCGCCCCATTGGCATCAGATTCATTACTTTGTGTGGTTCCTTCTTTCTCGTATCGGAAGCGTCAGCTCGGTCGGTATGGTGGTGGCTCGAGCGAGAAGATTGTCTTGAGGCATCAATAAAAGTAGTTTTAATATATAAAACAGAAAAGAGAGTTTAAATAGCTCCCAAAACTAAGCAACGGTTGTGTGTGTCGATGTTGATTAAAATTAATCATGGGAAACCGATACAATATTGATTATAAATTGAGAGTAGGGACCCGGGGAGTTAAAACGTTGGTCGAGAAGAAAAAAACATCTTTGACCGGTCGGAAGATCGTGTAAACCCAGACCGAAAAGTACAAACGAACAATACGCTCAAGCCAATCACGCCACGAAACAACCATTTGACCAGGTCACCTGCCGATAGTTACTATAACACGTCATAGGGAGTGAAGGAACACACACAAGAGCGAACAGACACATGAACAAATCGACAAACAAACGAGGCCGGGGCAAAACGAGAGCCGGTCAGCAACGTAAAGAATCTTCAAACGCAGACAAATCGATCAGCATAGATTATTTTTATGATTAAGCATGAGAATTTTTGTAATGAAATGGAGTATGAAAGTCAGAAATAAACTGTACACCTGTACAAGTTGTGGCTGCGTCCGCAAATATTTGGATATTCGGTTGTTACTCATTAATCGAGAGTAGTTCAGCAAACTATCGCTGCTATACATTCAAATCAAGGGCTTCAGAATAATAAAATTTTTTTGAAGACATCAAAGCAGGTTCGGTGGCCTTCGAAAAAGCATCTCAAGTGAAAGTTTTTTTTTTTTTGATGAAGAAAAACGGTCGAGTGTTCATTAAATTTGCGGAAATAGAGGAGGATGTGGTTTAATTTCACCGTCTATATGATAATCTGAATAAAATGAGGTTTGTTTGTTTTACTAAAATAAAAGAATGCTTTGAAGAGCCCAAATTTTAATTTCCGTACTGATTTTTGCCATAATAATAATTGGTGGCGCTACGGCTCACAGGAAGTTCAGGGCCTAGCTTGCGCATCGACTACTCGAGTTGTGCGCGCTACTGTTCTTTCACGAGTAAAAGGGACCTACAGTTTTTTGCCGACTTCGAACGTTGAAATTTGAGAAGCTTTCTTAGACAACTATTACTCTTTGAGTGTTGTCATCAGATCGAAAGAGGTGCTGCCGTGAAAAATTCGAAAAATTGGTGTTGAGCTGGGAATCGAACCTAGACCCTTCGGCGAGTGAGCGTCGCACTCTACCCACTAAGCCACGGCGACCACGATTTTTGCCATGTTGCTATATTTCTATGGACTATATTTCAAGAATAAAACAGATTTGAAGTATGGGGGCCACTGCTCTTCTACTCAGAAACGACGTTTGCCGCTTATTCTCTGCGTGGTCCCCACCATAAATCTTCATGCCTCTTAAATGTGTTTCATAAAGCCTATAATTGCGCCGTTTGATCAGTTGCTGCTGAGTGTGTGGCCAGGGCCCTACATTAAATATTAGCACTTAAGCTGGGCTTGGGGTCCAGTCGTACCACCGGGCAATCCGTCCACAATAACAAATTTATCTTACAAAGACAAGTATTGCACTCCGGAATTTATGTTTGTGATACCTTATGTTCTGTTCTTCCCGCCGCTTTCATTTCTTGCATTTATTTAAACGTTTACCTTCAAATTTATCATACAAAAACAAGTATTGCACTCCGGAATTTATGATTGTGATACCTTATGTTCTGTTCTTCCCGCCGCATTCATTTCTTGCATTAAGTTAAACGTTTACCTTCAACTGCTTTTGGTTCAGTCTGGGTACACGTTGTTTCGATCAGTTTACAGATCACCACCTCTCTGGCCCGAAAAGTCTTTAAATCGGAGCTATTGGGACAACACAACAAAGGACGGCCTAGGGTAAGGTGGTGCAAACAAGTCGAAAAGAACCTTAGACAACTTGGGGTGTGGAACTGGATGCAGCTGCAGAAAAATCGTGCCGGCTGGAGACACATGTTGGTTGATGCCCAGGTCCATCCCGGACTAAAGCGCCACAAGAAGAAGAACAAAAAGAAGATGGATGCACAGCTTCACGGAATGCAACGCATTGGGTGAACACCGTTTCTCACTTTTCGGAATTTCTCCCACTTTTATTGCATAGGTTTCAATCATTTCAATACATCACAACACGTACAGACATACGGAAGATCATTTCTGAATCCAATACAAACTCAGCATATGAGTGTATGCCAATGCGGATGTCATTCATCCCATTTATCATAGGCGCTCAACAATTAATTTCCAGTCATTGTGAAACTCACCCTAGGTGTACAGGTGAGAGAACATAAGTTCCTGCTGATTAAAGTGTTGCCTCCAAGTAAAGTTCACAAGCAAAAAATACAAAGGATCGATTATTTATGCAATTGAAAGTTCGCACGGTTTACGAGCTTGCATCATTCGCACCCAGACGCGCAGTTTATTGTTATTTTCCACTCAGATCGCTCCACACGAGGACAATTTGCATAATGAACGTGTTCGACACATGTGAGCTGACACCGAGAAGGTTGCGGTATCTGCAATTGAAAAACACACTCCCCCGCCCTTGATGCAATTACCAAATTACACTATAACCCTGCCGTACACGACCCGTCACCGATGTGTAACGCAAACTATCAGGTCACGTGGCTCAAGTGACGCGAATAAAATAAATTTTTACGAGTCTGCTACACAATTACAATAACCATTCGAATGGATGCACAGTCCCACACACCGGCACAAACAGTTCTCTCTGACATACACTACTCGGGGCGGAGACATAGAATTTCGCATGACACTAATCAAATTTACAGCTGATGTACCGCTATTGACATATCATAAAACTCACAGTCCCATCCAGGCTGACGTCCATCGCCGGATTGAATTAATCATGAGGATTTTGTGTGCCAGGACACCAGGTGTTTGGAGTTCGAGTGGAATGCCAGTCATCGACCGAACTGGACGGCTTCTGTACATTGCAATGCCGTTCCGACCAGCAGCAACTCACAAACTGCCATCCTTCTATCTCAATAAAAGCCCAGGACGTCCGGAGCCAAATTGGCATCTATCGGCCGTAAAATTTCCGCCCGTGATTTGATTAAGTATTACAATTCATCGATGTGACAATGCACAGCCCGCAAATGATGCTGAACGTTCAGTCGGCGTTCAGATGTGGTGGTGGGGATGGCTGCGCCAGAGTGCAGACACTCGTCGGACGAAGAAATAATCAATACCAATTAAATTACCCCTGGACGGGTTATCCGTCTTGGGCTTGTCTAGTTTCCAAGAACCTTCGACTTTTATGACTGGTTGGGGTTTGTGACCCCCTCAATGGAAAACCGTGAATAAAAAGCAAAAGTCATCGAATTTAATTGAACGAGGGATGACTTGCAGAGCATTAAAGTTTTAAAGGTCGAAGGGGCTCTAAACGCAACGGGTCACTTGGGACTGTGGCAGACACTTAAATTTATTGGAATCGTCAGATTCAGTTGAAACGACTGCAGTCGTTAAATTTACATCCCTGCATTCGTGATTGTTTTTGGCGACGCCAGTACGGGGAACTCTATCAGACGACCCATCGGACTTTAAGGAAAATCAATTTGTCGAGAAGCACTGGACTTTTAGTGTAATTTTATATTTTTTTGGGGCAGGGCGGGTTTGGGCTGACATAAAGATTATCTTGCGGTTGTACTCAATTTGGGTGAAAGTGGTTGTCACATAGTCCTTGTGATCCTCGGGGTTTCTTTTGTTTTTCTTGAATTTTAAGCACACTTCTGATTACTCTCCACTTTTATCGAATGACAAAGTTTTTATTTTCTTGTAAACGGACTTTATCTCACATTTAATTTCGTGTGTATGTTAGAGAACATAAGGGGCGCCATAGTGAATGATCCCCTTCCTTGCAGAAACCTAAACAAATGGTTGTAAGAAACCCAGGTCTTAAAATGTTCCAGCCGAACACTGTCACATTGTTATGGCTCCTCAAGGATGTACTCGTATGTTGCCTTCTCTGGACGCTGCCACTAAGTCAAACCTAGTTGGACTTTCTGAATATATAAGGTTATCAAATATCTCTTTTTGCTCTTCATTCAATTCTTCGTAAAAAATGTTACAGTGATCGGATTTAGTTCAAATATGCGCCGATTTGTTCGATAATCTGTTTTTATTTAGACAGCAACTTCATAGTACCCTTCCCGTAGAAGTCCCCCTCCTTATTTGCAAAGGACTCGGACAGCCACTTTTCACAAGCCTCTTTTGAGTTCAACTTTACACCACCAAGAACGTTCGCCATGGACAGGAACAGGTGGTAATCACTTGGCGCTATGTTTGGGCTATATAGTGGATGCGATAAATCCTCCCATCCTAGCTCCCGTAGCTTCTGATGAGTTATCAACGAAGTGTGTGGTCTGGCGTTGTCCTGGTGGAACACTACACCCTTCTTTTTGGTCAATTCTGGACGATTCTGGTCGACCGCCTGCCTCAAACGGTCCAGTTGTTCGCAGTAGATGGTAGAATTAAGCGTCTGGCCATATGGGAGCAGCTCATAGTCCATGATTCTATTCCAATTCCACCAAACACACAGCAAAACCTTCCTGGCCGTCAATCCCGACTTGGCCTCTGTTTGGAACGATTCACCGGCCTTCAACCACGACCGTTTTCGCTTGATATTGTCGTATGTGATCCACTTTTCATCACTAGTCACCATCCGCTTTAAAAATGGGTCGAGTTCGTTCCGTTTCAGCAGCATATCGCAGGCGTTAATTTGGTTCAAATCATGCGTTGCCTGATTTTTTGCGTCAAATGATGCGGCACCCAAACATCAAGCTTTTTTTGTATTCAGCCTTCTGAGAATGGTTTGGTGATTAACTCCCATCTCCTGGGTGATGTCACGAGATCCCACATGCCGGTGATTTTCATGATTCGATCGGTATTCGTCGTCACAGGTCTTCCGCCGGCTGGCTTATCAATGGTGTCGTTTTCACCAGCTCTGAATTGTCGAAACCATTCCTCCGCGGTTCGAAGTGATAGAGTTACATTACCAAAAACACCATCACTGAACGTTCCTCTAGCGGATTTGCCTTTAAGAAAGGAAAACTTTAAAACCGCGCGAATTTCGCCGTCAGTGAACTCCATGTTTACACGTCTACAACTGTTGAACGCAATCAGCAAGCGCTTCTGTGATAGAGAGTTTAGGCGTTTAGCTCCTACCACGCCAGAATCTAAAGCCTCCACGAGCAAGTGCGGGACATTGACAGAGAAAGGGCTGTGCAGTGTCTTCACCTTCTCTATTGGCGTTGGTACCATTACTTAACCCAAGCTCACTTAAGGTGAAGTGTTCCGATTGTACGTCAACAAACCGTTTGAAGTCTTTTCTGTCTAATAAATAATAATTGTTGGCGCGACAGTCCACAGAGCAACCAGGGCCTAGCTTGCTCATCAACTACTCGGGTTGTGCGCGCTACTGTTCTCACACGAGTAGAAGGGACATACAGTTTTTTGCCGACTCCGAACGGCGAAATTTGAGAAGCTTTCTTAGACAATTTTTACTCTTTGAGTGTTGTCAGCAGCTGGAAAGAGGTGGTGTCGTGAAAAATTTGAACTGTTCAGCCCGGAATTGAACCTAAACTCTTCGGCGTGAGAGCGTCGCACTCTACCCACTACACCACGGCGGCCACAGAAAACAGAAAAACCGCGTATCTTTGCAGAAGTTTTGGAACGTGAACTTGTTTAGCCCGCATCTCGCAGAGTCATGGCAACTACGGTTGTGATGTTGGGGGACCCAATCGGTACAGGCATTCCTAAGGGGGAATCGGGTCCTGTGAATGTCTCTTTTGGTCCTTGTGTAGAAAGTTTATCGGGAATCTCATTCTTCATGACAACTTGGTGTTCGCGGACTTTCAATTCGCACCGAATTTTGTCTTCCAATGCAAATTGCCTTGAAGGATCCCCCTCCTCCCTCCTTGCCTTGAAAAGTATAAGAACGAAAATGAAACATTTTGTAAATATCGTAGCATTTCGGTTTTGTTATAAGCAAGGTTATGTGAATACACAAACCATTTAAAAAAAAAACCAAAAATTATCTCAGTAAGAGCTACATAACTGCTTCACTCAATTGAGGCGCCGCAAGTATCGGAATCATGCCGCCGGGTGCACTATATCCGTCTTCGTCTCTATGCCGACAACAGACGAATTGATGCCTCGCTTTGTTTGTTCAATTATGACAATGCCGTTCGCCTAACTCAGAGCCCGTATAAACTTTTGATGTGTCGTATTTATGGCGTTGCACCATTTGCTCTATTCTTTAATTTGTGAACTCAAAACATCTGGTTTTAGGAAATTCCCTAATGTGTCTAGATAAACATGAAATACATCTTAAAGGCCTCTCCAACCTTCACTTATCCACCAAAACTTGCACAAATTCTTAGAAGACTCCAAATAACTTAACTAGCTCCTGCAGTGAACTTCCATCTCCACATCAAATGGCCATGGACTTCTCCTTTCACATACCCTCCACCGAAAATCATTTCAAGCCCAGGCATTCCCACTGGACTTCGTTTTGAATTGGATTAGTACAACCCACAGCAGGAGGGTCCTTCCTTCACGGAGTTCCCCATAAATTGATCTCCATATCAATTCCGAGAGACCTTTTTGAAATCGGTAAGCCGCAATTAAGAAACCCAATCCGAATCCAAAACTTCTCGCCAATAAACTACTTTACCACAAATTCCATCCTTCGGCAACCCACTGATGGCCATCAAAAAAAACTTCCTTTAGCGACTCGCTCCAGGTCCCACCACTCCACCCTGGAGTCTAATAAATATTCAGTGCCGAAGGGATCGCCCAGCAATTAATGTCCTTAATTATCACCTCCGCCGTACGATGGACCCGTCATTCCTTTAAATTATTCATTACGGGCAAACTTTTTCCGTATCGCAAACGAGTGGGCGACAGAGGACAAATGAGCTCCGAGGGGTCGGCTCACAACAATGATTTGCCTTGACTAGGTCAAACCCCGGCGCGACACAAAGCCCCAAATGGAAACGACTTCGAGATAAGAAATGTGACGACAACTCAGATAGGGAACGATTTGAGAATTTATCAAAACTAGGACCTAATGAGGAGCCGTTCTGTCCCAGCAGTGGCACTGCTGAATACCCTTGTCATTCGGAGTCAATTGAAATTTGCAACCCTCTTATCTCCCATGGGGGCCAAAGGGGACCCCAAATGAGGCAGGCAATCATTACCCAGAGCCAGACCTCGTGTGTGTAGTTTTTGTGCCGCACAACATCGACAGACGTCTGAAGGGCTTCTGCACTGCCAGTGGAGGGGAAATGCTCGACGGGTTTAAATGCGCCGTGTGCAGAAAAGCTGCGACGTGTGGTGGGTTTCATCGAGCTTTCGCGTGCAGAGTGTCATCCTCCCCAGGAAGGACGGCCGTTGCGATTTCAATGCAAATTTCTGGTTTTATGCTCTTGTAAAGATGAGTAGCAAGAAACTATTATTTGGCAATTTTGAAGAGGATGAGATAAATCGATAGCCAACCTTGGGGAGTTGCCATTCGGCTTGTAGCCACAATGATGAGTTGGTTTATGGAAATCTTGCCTCAGAGGTTTTCTGCCGGGAACTCAATGATGTCAAAGAGTGGGGGAGGATTGCGTTGGGATTTTTATTTAGTCAAGCGGCTTTGACATGAGCTGCAATAGATGGAGTACAGCGATTAGAAAGCAGGTTTGGGAGGAAGGGGGCAACAGTTTCTGCTTGAAAGCGAGATGTAGGAGAGTATATGCCTTCTGGACACTTGCGGAAAGTGATGGAATTTGTGGCAAACTTTAAGGACGCACACTTTATAGATTTTGAGGAATTTGCTTGCAGCTCTTTAGGACTCTGAATTATGTGCTAATTGGGGATGCTATTGACTCATGTCCTTCCACCTGTTCCAATTAAAACTATTCTCACTTGCTCGCCTATCACATTGTTTGGATATAAGCTTGTTTGGATCCGAAATGGTATGAGAAGTGACTGGAAGCACTTCTCATACCCCTTTGGATCCAAATAAGCATATTGTTGCTTCTGCATCACTAATTAGACCCCGATCTTTGTATAATCGAATTTCCCATAACCTGTGCCTGTACACTCGAAGGACGTTCATTCGGGCTCAAACGAAGCACAAAATCAGGTACGCCCGCCAATTGAAATGCCACACACGAGAAGCCATCACCGTACACAGACATCCTTTGAATAATAGACACGGTTAATTAAAAGCCCATTTCATCTTGGGGTGGTTCCCCTTCCCCTCTCTCTCTCTCCTTTATGCCATCCATCCGTTCCAACTAACGCACCCACATTATCCTGAATCAACAGTCAACCAACCACTCACGTAAATTAAATTCGCTTAAGCAGTGAGCGCAACCACCCCGCTCGGACCCCACCCGCGACGCATGAACACATCCACGTCCCACTATCTCATAATAATTTCAACATTAGCCTCCCCCGCCCTTCCATCATCGGCCGCAGTCAAAGGACACTCCATGAGCAACCGCATCCATGGCGAATAAGTGAAAACAAACTCCAACAGATACGCTCTTCAATTAACACGTTCACTCTCCGCCCATTTTGGGGGGCGTATGTAGTAACTCCTTGTTGAGTCCGTGAATCGATCGACCAAAACAATCCATTTCGGGAATGTTCCCTAAGCATCCCCCACATTCCGCGCATTCGCCACACTCACGACATTAGCATATTTTGAGAACAGAATCCTGTGCCTTTTTGCGATCCCTCCATGATGGGGAAAAATTGGATCCAAATTCATAGACGTCTCGGAGATTGAGTTCATGTCGAAATTAAGTGAGCGGTTTTCGGGGGCAATCGATGTAGTTTCGGAAACTCTGAGACGCGCTCCCCTCCCTCGCAATAAGATTTTACGATAACGGCAAGAGCATGGAAACCAAATTGAAGGGATAACGATTGCTTCCCGAGAAAAGAATTTCGTTAGGAACTGGAGTTGATTGTTTTAAGCTGTACGCGATGCATGATGGGGAAGCCGAGAAGGCGCTAAGATGGGTAACGATAAAGGCACTGAGTTGGAAAGTTTAAATTGAGGACATATGTCAGGATGTCTTGGATATTTTGCAAGACTGTGAGGGAACTAGAGTTCGAAGTCGTAAATTGTTGAGAATTAACTGCTGATGTTTAGAACTTCATTGAAAAGGAATTTGGTGTTTTATGAGCGCTAGTGTTGACTCATAAATTGAAGCGCTTGCCCATGATACACGCCTTTGAAATATGCAGTCATCAAATCACTTTTTCCTAACAAAACGAATTTGTAGAGCGGTCAGTTTTTTTAGTTTCCTATTTCATATTCTTCGTGCAGTGCTACCGTCCGGGTAGACCTTAGACTTTACTAACTAACGACTCCAACTTGCACGATATCTAGTTAGCTGTCTTCTATTCAGCGCATCAAGTTGATGAAGAAGCTTCTCCACTTTATGTACATAAATCCGTTGACGACCTTTATTTCATTCATTCCGAGTTTCGGTCCTCCTGGACGGATCAGCATTGTCACTGTGCTCTGCATGGCCTACTCATTTATGGCGTAGAGTCCGTAGACTCTTGGCTAAACTCATGTCGTTGTACAGTACAGGTGTACAGTTTGTGGTTGAATTTTCTTCTCCAAAATCCATAAGTCCAAAACGGACCACGGATTAAAGACAAAACTTTCGTGCGCTTATGCTTACAACAACAGCAACTTTTTTTTGAAGAACATACGTCTTGCGTCGGTTCTAAATCATCTTCTCATTTTCTCGAGACCGATGTGCCACATGACGGAGCGTCGCCCTATCTTCAGCCAGTTCTTCAATGTCATTCAGCACAACTTAACGCGTTCGGCAGAAATCTGAAAACTAGACCCGGCGCTTAACAGCTCGTCTCCACTGAAGCCTATCACACGCTGCCTCGATTCTGCCCATTAGGTGGTGTGTATCCATTTCCATCTTTTAGGTTGTTGTTTCAAGATATGCCGTAATGTGAGGGTATAGAGAATGGTGGCCAATGGATGCCATAATGTGAATGTATGTTCAATGATGGCCTTCCAAGGCCCGAAATCTATTCGGGTATTCGTGCTCACAGATAAGATGCACAATTCACTGCTGTTTTCTTTTTATTTTGTCTAATTTGTGCAAATTTCACTCAACACTGTAAAAGTATTACGATGCTGTTTC
This sequence comes from Eristalinus aeneus, assembly GCA_955652365.1. Taxonomy (NCBI): domain Eukaryota; kingdom Metazoa; phylum Arthropoda; class Insecta; order Diptera; family Syrphidae; genus Eristalinus; species Eristalinus aeneus. Next base: position 6,164,518 of record OY019133.1, read on the forward strand.
TGGGCACAGAATCAATCGAACTTTAAGGTATAAATTTAAATATAAGACACTCTCGTCCTTGTAATGAAAGGGTTTTGTTGTTATTTCCCTTCGTAGTGAACAATTATTTAAAAGGAAGGTTGCCTTTAATAGACAAGTCTATTTATTATTAGTCTATCGACTAGGCAAGTCAGCACAGTGCACCAACCTCGACTCTGCTCGCGACATGCATTCTGAACGCATCAACCGCTTCTTCACATGTCGAAAAACGTTGACCTCTCATTTTATTTTTTACGTACGGGAATAAAAAGAAGTCATTCGGTGCCAAGTCAGGACTATACGGCGGATGACTCATCGAATCGATGTTTTGAGTGCTCAAAAATGCAGTTGTTTGAGCCGATGTGTGAGAGCTCGCATTGTCGTGGGGAAGAGTGATCAGTCTTCTGCGGTTGGTTTTCTTGAATTCGTGGAAGACAACTGACAAACAAATGGTTGTGTACCAAAATTGACTGTTCTGCGTTGTTCTATTGGTACGGTTGCGACATGTTCAGTTTTCCGAAAAAAAGGCGACCATTTGCTTGGAAGTGCTTCGTGCGCGAGCAACTTTTGTTGGATTTGTCTCAATTTTAAACACCCATACAGTCGACTGCTGTTTACTTTCGGGCTCATACGCGAAAATCCACGATTTATCACCTGTCACGATGTCATAGACGTGTTTCGAAGCACCGCGATCGTATTTTTGGAGCATTTCTTTCGACCAATCGACACGAGCCTTTTTTTGAGCGATTGACAAATTATGTGGGATCCAACGCGAACAAATTTTTCTAGTGGTCAAATGTTCATGCAATATTGAATGTATGCTGATCCCACAAATGCCTAAGGTTGTCTCAATCTCACGATAGGTCACATGACGATCTTGCAATATCAGTTGGCGCACAGCATCAATGGTTTCCGGAACAACAACTGATTTTGGGCGACCTTCACGAAATTCGTCTTGGAGTGGACTACGACCTCGGTTGAATTCACCAAACCATCGATAGACACTGGTCCTTGATGGTAGCTCCAAATCGCCAAAAACTGAATTAAGCTCATCGATGCACTGTTATTGAGTTAATCCACGTCGGAAGTTGTAAAAATTAATCGCACGATTTAATTTGATTTTTTGGGCGAGATGAATTTTTTAAGTCACTGTAAGTAACACAAATACCGCTCGTATGTCAAAACGTTCTGAGTACGTATAACCTCAAAAATGTCAAATTTTGGGATAGAGCTGGCAGTTGCCAGATTGCAACACTAGGGTTTCTCAATCCCGAAATATAAAAAGCAACCTACGTATTGCCACTTGAGAGAAGCAATACAACGAAAACGTCCGGCATTATGAAAAAACAATTCATGGCTTTTGTAACACTATAATGCACCTGCTCATTCGATATTGCATGTTCGTCATATTTTACTCAAAAGGAACACCGTAGTTATGCCTCAGTCACCATATTCATCAGATTTGGCCCCCTACGGCTTTTTCCTCTTTCTAAGATTGAAGAAACCCATTATGTGTAAGCGTTTTGCGGTGGTTGAGGAAGACAAACCGAATCGCTGAGATAACTCAAGGGCACACCAAAAAGTGCATATCAGAACTGCTTCGAGCATTGTAAAAACAAAACCCTGGCACAAGTGTATTAAATCTTAGAGAGATAATTTTAAGGAGAACAAAATAGAAACTGGTAAATAAATAATTTTTTTTAATGAATATAAAAATGCCGCTCATTACAGTTGACTGCCGATTTCGTATTGTAACACATTAAGTGTTGCCAGAGTGGTTAATAATAATCAGATGACGCCACGGTTTATATGAGCCTTGCTTGCTTATCAATAACTCGTGTTGTGCGCTTAACTGTTCTTTCACGAATGGAAGGGACCTTTCTTAGACAGTTATTACTCTTTGAGTGTTGTCAGCAGCTCGAAAGAGGTGGTACCGTGAAATATTAGAAAAATTGGTGTTGAACTGGGAGTCGAACCTAGACCCTTCGGCGTGTGAGCGTCGCACTCTACCCACTACGCCACGGCGACCACAGTTAGTACTCTTTAAGTGTTGTCAGCAGCAGAAAAATGTGGTGCCGTGAAATATGTGGGAGGTGTTCAGACGGGAATCAAACCCACGGCGGCCACTACCAGAGGGCTTATGCCGAGCTAAATATGCGACGAATGCTTAGTTCGAGAATTGAACGTAAGGCCCTCAGTATGTGGGTGAACGTACTAATTAGCTACACAGCGGCACAAGGTACATGTTAGCAACTGAACATCTAATTTGGAACTGAATTCTTCAATAAGTAATATACTGTGATTGACAAAAGTGAGTAAACACAGCATATAACTTTTCTAAAAGTATTCCGAACCGGTAGAAAATAACAAAAATTAAATCCCTTCGACTCAAAATAACAGTTTTATTCAATATGAAGAAAAGAAGAAGAAAAAAGTATAATTAAAATAAATAAAAAAGGAATTAATGAAAACTAACAATACTTCATATATTTCGCGTCAAAAGTAAATAAACAACAAATCGTCCCACCTTTGATACGAACCCGTTATTTTTACCGCAAATATTTTAGATAAATATTCTTGTGATGACAAGCCTTTGTTCTTACATTACTCTACAAAGTGTCCTGGTTGCGTGTAGATGTTTAAAAGTAGTGTACTTGATATTTTCCAAAATGCGAAGTGAAATTTCTTTGGAGACGAGAAAAATTATTGTGGACTTAAGGAAAAAGGTAAAAACGTTTCGGGAAATTGGAAAAATTGTAAATTGAAACCATGTATTTTGTAAAAAAATTGTTTGTAAATTTGAAAAATTGAAAACGTTAGAAGACTTTCCACGAAAAGGGAGACCGAAGAAATTAACTGAAAGAGAAACCAGACAAATTGTCAATGAAGTTCGACAAAATACAAGTTAGAGTGCCGTTAAAATTTCTTAAAATATTCCAGTAATATCAGAAAAGTCTATTAGTACGAGTACTGTGCGACGAGCATTGCCTAAAGCAGGCTTACATGCCAGAAGTGCGAGAGAAAAACCAATGATATCTAAAATTAATAAATTGAAACGTTTAAATTTCGCAAAAAAATACATAAACAATGACATTTCCAATTTTCAACAACAACAACAACATTTCAAAGTAAATTCGAAATTTTTAAGAGCCATACAAATAAAAAAATTTGGAGAGAAAAAAAATAAAGAATTCAGTGAACAAAATATAAGGTTACAAGTTTATTTAGCCAGTAAAGTTTACAACTTTTTTCTTACATAAGTTATATACAATACAGAGATACGATAAGTGATCTATCTTACTTCTGAAAAAAATAGTGCAAACATTTCATGAGGGATCTAGTGGATAAATTATTCGAAAGGAAAGTGCTACAAGATAAAACCTTTCATTTAACCAAAAAGAAAAAAAAAACATAAACATATTATTGTCAGACGATTTAAGGGTTCTGGTTCCTAGATGTAATACTCTTCATTAATTAATTAAATTATTTATTTACTTATTTATTTATTTATTTATTTATTTATTTATTTATTTATTTATTTATTTATTTATTTATTTATTTATTTATTTATTTATTTATTTATTTATTTATTTATTTATTTATTTATTTATTTATTTATTTATTTATTTATTTATTTATTTATTTATTTATTTATTTATTTATTTATTTATTTATTTATTTATTTATATATTTATTTATTTATTTACTTACTTTTTTATTTGTTTATTGTTATCTTATATTATATATTTACTCATCTGCATAGACACAATAAATGTTGATAATTATTTGTAAACAAATACATAGTCATACTTCTTCAAACAAAATATAAGGACGACCGTAAAATTTGGGGAAGGTTCAGTGATGGTGTGGTTGTGCATGGCAGCATCTGGTGTTGGTTATCTTGTCTTCATTGATAGTACAATGAATAAGCAAGATTATCTAAACATTCTCAAGAACAACATGCAACCGAGCGTTGACAAATTAGGTTTAGCTAGGCATTTGATCTTCCAGCAAGAGAATGGATCCTAAGCATACATCACGCCTCGTCAAAGAATGGTTGCTTTATAGATGCCCAAAACAGCTCGATCGTCCTCCACAATCACCGGACCTTAACCTTATAGAACATTTATGGGATCATTTGGACAGAAGCAAAGAAGATCTGAAAAAGGCCGTAATAGAGAAATGGTCGAAAATTTCCAGCGACGTTACCTCGAAACTCGTTATGTCTATGTCACGTAGACTTAAACAGTTTATCAAATCTAAGAGTGGTCCAACTAAATACTGAATTTTATTTCTAAATATTAAACAAAACGCATTTATTTAGAAAAATTCACATTGTTTACTTACTTTCGACGCGTAATATATGAAGTAGTTATAATTTTCATTAAAAAACTGTTTTTATTTATTTACCGTACTTTATTTTTTGAATAATTGATCACATTGAATAAAGCTGTTTTTGTGTTTTGTTGCTTGGTTTGAGTTTTGTTGTTGTTTTGACCCAATTTTCATCTTTGTACAGTAATCAGATATTTGTTTACTCACTTATGACGCCCACAGTATATCCTACTATTCTGTTCTAGAAACTTTAAAGAACTTTAAAGCAACATGTATTTATTTTTTAAACTTTTCTGAAATTCAGTTAGTTGGAACTACTTTAATTCAACCAACCGTTTGTGAACACACATAGAGCATAAGTAGAATTCAGCTCTGTTGCCAGAAGCAGCAACTTACAAGTTATGCTCAAATATCTCCATCAACCACCATCACTATCGGTGGGGTATAAACAAATCTACAAGTCCACCAGCTCAACTTCCAAAAACCACCAGATATAAGTAATGTCTGGTTGCACATGAATGACAACAAAATCCGTCTTTGTTGTCCTTTGAGACAAACTTTGCTGCGTTAGACCGCAGTGCGATTATCTGTGCGCTTTGATGAAACCGAATGGTTTCGTAGCACTTATCTCTCGAGAATGACCATCCAGGGACCAGTGCTGACAACTTCTCCAGCACATCAGTCCATAGTTTCGTATTCCCACCCTCCTGCCGCCGCATTATCGTCAAGATTAACTCAATTTCCTTCGCATCGACTGCTCGCTTGTGAATGAGCGACGAGACGATGTCTGCATGTTCTTTCCAGTTCCACCCCATTGCTTACAATTCCAGCCACGATTGTTCCCCTGGGAGTCAACTAATAGTTGCCACTTCAGCACCAAGATACCCAACACGACGACACTTCAAATTGAATTAAGCTTCACTTGCACCACCCCCGGCCACCTATACCCCAACCCACACCACCCAACCGGAAAGTTGTCCCTCAAAGATGCTATCGAAACGTTTAAAACTCAGGCGGCCCTTATCTTCAGAACGTCCCCACCCTCCGCCGTTTCAACCTGCGGCAATTCGACAATAATCCGATGTGTTAAGAGCCCGGTAATTGCCGCAGATAGCGGGAAAAAAGAAATGTTGGCTGCTAGCCAGCAAGACGCAACGCGGAACAACATAGGCGACGGCGGCGCTTCCTACCCGAGATAACCGACTAATTTTTATGAAATTTTAACCCACTGAAGAAGATTACTGTTTTCCTTGATTCACGGCTTCTCCCTCCGCAGACCGACACACCAGTTCACCGACGCCAAGGAGCTAAAACTTAATCCGGTGCACGGTCGGAAGGAGTTGACTCTGTTTTGCAGCGATTCCCAGGAGAAAGGAAGGCGACCCGCCACGGTGGAGTCCCTGTTTGTCGGGATGAGACGCCGCGGTTACTAATGAATAATTTTGCAAGAATGCAATTTGGGATCCTTTATCTTGAAGAGCTCTGCTTCGACTACCTCCCTTATGATTACAGCCGCCCAACGCGCCGATGAACAACTTCCCGAGCACGCCCCACTCAGCTCGTGAATAATTAAAGCGAACCAAAAGTCAATCTCATCTCGCTGATGAGAGACACAGGAGTGGTGAGGCAGGATGCGTGACTGCGGCTGTAGCATGTTGATTTCATAACTCAATTAATTTGCGCAATTTAAAACAGAGCCTCTAATTCACTTCACATGAGTCCCTCACCCCACACACAGACACACGGGGCTTGTCTGAGTCCGTGCAGGAGCAACTGCCAATCCCCCCGTCGTCGGGGGCTATAAATTGAATTAGTTTGTAGAAATTTACGGGCCAAGTGATGCACTCAGATGGAAAATTATGTGCAAATTAATGAAATGAGATCGTTGTGTATTTGTCAGCGTGTGTGTGTGCTGTGCGACGTCTCCCACTCAACAACACTAAGTGGACAGAACTCATCTTCAGGATACGCTGACCGGAAAATGAAATTTTGTCCGAACGAATGAAATTTTGCTGGCGGGAGCGGGAGAAATCGAGGGACTGGACAAACCACCATTTGTTGGGGGAAAGCAGAGCTCGGTGTCCGTTGTAGTGGGAAGGAGGGAGATCGAAATGCATTACCGCAGGATTCTGATGACTGATGGTGGTATTAATAATTTGGAGAGTTCTTCTTCCTCGTCACAAGGACCTGGGAATCGCTTTTAATTGATCGATGCTGTGGCCGGAGTGGGATAACAATGGAAAAATTACTTAAGAACAGCTTGTGTGAGGATGTTTGTGCGGGAGTCGACTTCGAGGGTATTAATGGAATGACTTATGGATGATAATGGGGCGGGGTGCTTTCTTGTGGAATTAGTAAGGCGCGGGCTGTGTGAGTGGCCAGTAAAAATGTTTGCTTCTGTCTGTAGATTGCTTTCATAGGGAAGAGGCGCTATTAGGCTCTACGTGTCAAGCGGTAACAAATTGAGGGTAGCGATGTGAATAAGGGAAACAGATAAACGTTTGTATGGTACACGATAATTCCATCATTTATCGTATGAGACTGAGTTAAACATTGCCAGTTTGGGTTTAAGAAAAACCGACACATTTTGTGAATAAAGGTCAATTCCTCAAAGTAGTCTTCTTCTAAGGTGCTTTAGCCAGCTTCCATAGCACCGGTGGTGATGACAACTCGTTCATTTGCTTCAAATTTCTTTCCGGCTAGTGTCACATTTGTAGCAGAAAAAATAATAAATAATAAATAAATAGAACTAATCACCCTGTTCTAGATTTGTTTTCGAACACCAAGTAAACGGCTTACATGTACTTGCAAAAGCTTTGGTCAATCCATCTGATCAGGTTATCGACCGCGAATACAGCTTCATTATAAATAGGAGACAAAATATGTTTTTGCCCTCTTTTTCCGTTTATCGACCGAGAAATAAAGATAAGAAACTGTGTGAGAGTTGTTTTTTTTCCGATCGCCCATCACTCGAACCTCAATCCTCCCCCGCCTACAACTTCAGAAGTGGGATTCAGCACATTGGATTTACTGTACTGATTGAGTGTACATGTTTATTTCGATACTGTCTTCTTGGCTAAAGTAAGTTTCGGTGAGTGCAGTGTTTGCAAAGTTAAGAATGTCAGAGGATTGGATGAATTTTGTGGAGTCTTCCACAGTCTGCAGACTCAAAAGCATTTTAAGAGCGTTTAGACGTCCAACTAGTGGCACAAAAGCTGAACTGAGAATTCGAGTGGATGAAGCAGTTCAAGGTGTTCCAGAGGAGGAGTTGACAAATTTAATTGCTGAGTTATCTGCAACTGATAAAACTCATCACGCTGACAATTCAATAGCCCCGGATGACGATGGGTCGGAGGAAACTTCTGGTTCTCGAGAGGATGCCAGTGAACAGGAGGAACAACTCGACGAGGAGATAGCGACACTTCAACGGTTGTGTAAAAAGAAGGAAGAAATTCGAAAGCTAAAGCAGAGACTACGTGAACTGCAAGTGGATGATGTTCCATCGGTTTCGAGATCAACTCCAAGTTACAATTTCAAAGACGTTGAAGACTTAGTGCCTGCTTTCAGTGGAGATGACAATTTTTGTGTGAACCGCTGGATCGAGCAGTTCGAGGAATACGCCGAAATTTTGGAACTGGACGATAGAAACAAATTCATTTTTGGTAAGAGATTTCTGACTGGAACAGCTCGTCTTTTCGCTAGGACTGTAACATTTCGCAGTTGGCCTCAACTAAAATCTGCGCTAAGAAATGAATTCCTGAAGAAAGTAACCCGATCGGATATTTATAATGAACTACAAAAACGAAAGAAAGTTATCAGTGAAACAATGCAACAGTATGTACTCCACATGCAGGAGATCGCAGCTCGTGGTAATGTCGAGGAGGAGGATTTGTGTCAATTTATTATAAGAGGCATTCCGGATTCCGAGACGAATAAAAGTATATTGTATTGTGCTAACAATCTTGTCGAACTAAAGGAGAATCTCCGTAAATATGAAAAGCTGAAGAATAATCATCGAGAACATAACTCCAACAAGCCGATTAAAACAAACCATGCACCTGTACCAATCCGACGCAACATGAGTGTGAAGAGTCCAGACTCCTCCAGGAGAGACCAAAACAAAGACATCACGTGCTTTAAATGTGGAAAACATGGTCATATTTCTCCTAAGTGTGATACCAAAGATCGAATCATGATGCTTCAAACGAATTTCCAAACACAATACCCGGTCGTCCCTGAGGAAAGTATTAAAAGCTCATTTGATTCGCTGCCTGTCTTAGAGGATATGGATCAGAAAAACGACTTTGAGTGCTGCGTTCGCTATGAATGGGTGGGGGATCAAATGGAGATCGGGCTGTCCTTACTTACTTTACTGGATTCTGGGAGCCCTGTAAGTTTTATGCAGGAGAAATACCTTCCAGCAGTTTTGTTACCATCTCTAGAGGAAGAGACGCAGCCATATTGCGGAGTCAACAGCAGCCCACTTAATGTGATAGGAAGTATTAACAGTCAAATTCGTTTCGAAAAATCAATTATTAATATGAAGCTTTTGATAGTAGCAAATTTCTCAATGACATATCCTGTAATTTTAGGTCGCGATTACATCAGGAAAACAGGTTTGATTTCCCGAAAGGTTAACGACACCTTTAATGAAAATCGGATTTCAACAATGGGCTCCAGCTACCTCCACCATAATACTACACATTCAACAACTAGTCCCAACATGTCCAATGAAGATTACGTAGAACAAATCATGAACATTGATGTAGCGGTAGAACCAGGTGAGTTGAACTTAAATATTAATAATGGCCTTAGTGAGTGTGTAAAAGAGAAAGTAAGGGAAATAGTAAGACCTGCCCACCTACAACCACGAGATTCTCTGTCTCAAACGGATTTCAGAATGAGAATAGATTTATCTAAGGATACTCCATTTCGATGTGCACCTAGGCGGCTCCCTTTTGCTCATAAAGTGGAGTTAGAAAAAATTTTGAAAAATTTATTAGAGCGAGGTGTAATCAAAGAGTCAAACTCACCATATGCATCGCCGATTGTGTTGGTACAAAAGAGGAACAAAGAGCTCCGCCTCTGTGTTGACTTCCGCGAACTAAACAAAATCACTTTACGTGATAACTACCCTTTGCCCCTCATAGAAGATAATCTTGATCGTCTCCGGGACAAATCGTTCTTTACCACGTTGGACCTAAAAAATGGATTCCACCACGTTCAACTAGAGGACGATTCTACTAAATTTACTTCTTTCATAACACCGATGGGGCAATACGAATACACGCGGATGCCATTTGGTCTAAAAAATGCGCCTTCAGTTTTTGAAAGGTTTATGAAATACATATTTGGGAACCTCATCTCAAAGGGTAAACTAATTACTTACGTAGATGATCTCCTAGTTGCAACACAGTCTGTTGAAGAGCATTTGGAAATCTTGCAGGAAGTAATAAATATTATCGTAAAACATTCTTTCCAGTTAAGATTCGACAAATGCAGTTTTTTACAAAATGAAATTAGTTATCTAGGGTATAAAGTAACTAAAAACGGCATTAGACCTAACGAAAGTCATTTAAACAGCATTAAAAATTTTCCGATACCCACCTCAATTAAAAACGTACATAGTTTCCTAGGACTCTGTTCCTATTTTCGTAAATTCATTAAAGGATTTGCAAGTGTGGCTAAACCACTTTATGATCTATTAAAGAAAGATACACCGTTTGTATTCAGATCAAAAGAGATGGAAACGTTTGAAATACTTAAAGCTAAACTAGTGGCGTCTCCGGTCTTGGCGATTTTCAGTCCTTCTAATGCTACGGAAGTCCATTGTGATGCGAGCTCGATCGGATATGGTTCGGTTTTCATGCAAAAACAGGTTGATGGCAGATTCCACCCTGTATTTTATTACTCAAAACGAGCTACCAAAACCGAAAGCAAATATCATAGCTATGAGCTAGAAACACTTTCGATTATTTATGCTCTCAGGAGGTTTAGGGTTTATTTGATAGGAGTGTCCTTTAAAATCGTGACAGACTGTCAGGCATTAGCTATGACACTAAATAGAAAGACCTTAAATCCACGTATTTCACGTTGGGCGCTGGAGCTGCAAAGCTTCGACTACAATGTTGAACACCGGAAAGCTGACCGAATGACGCACGTAGATGCTTTAAGTCGTTCGTTCAACATTCTACACGTTGACAACGAATCCTTCGAATTCATTCTGGCATCGGCTCAAAAACATGACCCAAATATTCAGTCGATTGTTACAGAACTCGAGAAAAGCGAAAGTCCAGTCTATGAATTAATAGACGGTCTTGTCTATCGCAAAAATAAGAACGAAGTTCGATTCTACGTCCCATGTAACATGGAAAAAGAAGTAATTCGTACGCACCACGAAGCAATGTGCCACGTAGGTACAGACAAGTGCTTTCAGCACTTGTCTAAGTCTTATTGGTTTCCTAATATGAAGGAAAAGATTAAGAATCATATTACAAATTGCCTCAAATGCATTTACTTTTCCCCGAACTCAGGCAAAGTTGAAGCAAAGTTACACCCTATACCAAAGGGGAACGTTCCGTTTAACACACTTCATATCGATCACCTTGGACCTTTACCTGGTTCACAGTCGCGAAACAAACACGTTTTCCTAGTAATTGATGCTTTCACTAAATTCATTAAACTTTATTCTGTTAAGTCTACTCAAAGTAGTGAAGCTATAAAATGCCTAACGTCATATTTTGCTAACTATTCGCGACCAGATCGTATTATATCAGATCGGGGCACTTGCTTTACGTCCTTAGAGTTCACAAATTTTCTTCATGAACATAACATTGAACACATCAAAATCGCCACACGTTCTCCTCAATCAAACGGACAGGTAGAACGTATAAACCGCATCCTTGTTCCTATGTTATCTAAGGAATGTGAATTCAATACGACGAGCGATTGGGATAGACATCTGGTTAAAGCAGAATTTGCGCTGAACAACACAGTCAATAGGAGTACGGGTTTTACTCCGAGTGTGTTATTATTCGGCGTGAATCAGAAAGGTGAACTGTGCGATCGAGTGAAAGAATTTCTGGACTGTCAGATACTAAAGGAGCGGAGTAGTCTTGAGGATGTTAGAGCGAAAGCAAAAGAAAATACAGAAAAAAATCAAGCGCGAAACAAGACATATTTCGACGGTAGGCATAAAAGTCCTCAAGTTTATAAGCCTGGTCAGTATGTGATGATCCGTAACGTAGCAGCTACCCCAGGTGTTAACCAGAAACTTCTTGCAAAGTATAGAGGGCCCTACGAGGTTAAGAAAGTTTTGCGTAACGATCGTTATCTGATTTCGGATATTGACGGCCTTCAAATGTCACGTCTGCCATACAAAGGAGTGTTCTCTCCAGAAAATATGAGACCGTATAGCGTCGAAAGTTATGATTAAATTGCAGGTGTGAAGCAGCTGGTGCCCATGCGAAGGAATTCGATTCTTATGTGAAAAGAAAGAAGCACAACCGTCGAGTATATTTCGAAGCATATCTAACCAAACCTGTTGTCCTTTCAGTAGAATTTTATAATATAATCACAATATTGTACTTTTTTGAATATCTTATATTTTGATGATAAATTTTGAATACATTATAGTAAATATTAAAATATGAATTTATAATTTCCATTTAGAATATTTACCTTAAACTGTGAATGTCACTATGTAATCGGGTCGATTACTTGATCAGGATGGCCGAATTGTAGCAGAAAAAATAATAAATAATAAATAAATAGAACTAATCACCCTGTTCTAGATTTGTTTTCGAACACCAAGTAAACGGCTTACATGTACTTGCAAAAGCTTTGGTCAATCCATCTGATCAGGTTATCGACCGCGAATACAGCTTCATTATAAATAGGAGACAAAATATGTTTTTGCCCTCTTTTTCCGTTTATCGACCGAGAAATAAAGATAAGAAACTGTGTGAGAGTTGTTTTTTTTCCGATCGCCCATCACTCGAACCTCAATCCTCCCCCGCCTACACATTGGAGGTGCGAAAAGAAAAAGTAACACACGCCAAAATATGCGAAATTCTGTGGATGGGGCAACAGTTCATAACCTAGCTCTATTCGTTCGCTGGCTCTCTAAAGCCTGAGACACTAGGTTATTATGGTGAAAAAGTAACTGAGCATTAGTGTGGTAATTCGGCAAGGATTTCACTCCTTTGCTATTTTGTTACTAAAATTCTCCACAAATTCGGCTATTATCCATGAATGGCTTTTGCGTTGTGGAACACAAAAGTATTTCCATACAATTCAACACTTAGTGGGAGCGACCACATATTTGAGTTTGCTAAATTCAGCGTAATATCTCGATCTCTTAAAGCGAATCAAAAAAAATGTAACATCTCTTGATCTAGCTAAAACGTTCTAGGAGACTTCAATGCTCAACTGGGAAAGAAGGACATCTAAGCTGTTGTCATCGGAAAACAACAACACATCCGAATACAGACTCAGGTTGTTAGACTTCGTTTCGGGTGGAACCTCTGTGTGGCTGGCACGCGGTTTCCACACCTGGACATTCACAAAGGGACCTGGCGATCTCCTGACCAATCCACCGTCAATCAGATTAATCACGTTGCGATCGTCGTCAGGCTTCCAATATTCCCAATGTCCGAACCTTCCGAGATGCCAACAGTTTGACGTTGGAAAGCTACAATCGCAACTGATCCCCTGGAACTTTGCCGACCGAATCTCCTGAAAATCGCTCAAAGTTCGACGCTGCCTGCACAAACCATTGAAGAAGACTGGAAACGCTGTGAAGAGCCCGTCAAAGAGGAACAAATCTTCTGTTTACGGCAGATCCTGGAAAACACCCAAGAAGTATAAACACGACACTCACCTATTGTCGACTTTAAGGCCACGTATGAGAGTGTGCATAGAGACGAGCTATACAGTGCCATTTCTAGTTTTGGCATTCCTATCAAACTCGTCAGATTATGCAAGATGACGATGGAAAGCTCTCGCTGGTCCGTCCAGGTCGGTAGCGCACTCACCTTCAATGTCAAAAAGGGTTTTAGACAAGACGACGCACTGTCATGTAACTTCTTCAACATCATCCTCGAGAAGATCGTGCGTAACTCACAAGTCAACACCAACAACAGAGGCACGATTTTTTCGTCTGACTGTATCTAACGATCTTCCAAAAGTCAGCTTACACTGATATTGACGTGAAGGTCGTGCGTAACTCACAAGTCAACACCAGAGGAACGATCTTCCAGAAGTCAATTTTACTGCTAGCTTACGCTGATAACATTGGCGTGATTGGACGAACTCAGCAAGCCGTCGATGAGGAGTTTGCTGGCATTGAAGCGGCTAAAAAGGGTCTGGCGGTAAATGAGGGTAAAACAAAGTACATGCTGTCATCAAGAAAGGACAGACAACATCGACGTCTCGGACAGAGCGTTACACTACGCAGCAGAGGCTTCGAGTTAGTCAAGGGCTTCTTCCACCTCCAGTACCGAAATCAAATGCAAGACTCTGTTTCTTTGGGATAAAGAGGCAATTGAGTAACAAAACCGTCTATCGAAGGGCTAAGCTCGCTTTATATAACAGTCCTACCAAAGAAGCCTTTAGTCTTTTCAACAGAAAAGTTTTGAGTGCGACTTTTGGTCCTGTTTTCGTTAGTTTTATCTGAAGCAGAAGGCTTAACGACGATCTCTAGCAGCTGTATAGCGACAATCACTTAGTTAAGAGTCTTCGAATACAACTTTTAAGATGGCTAGGCCATGTGATCGTATGGACACCACTGCTCTGGCCCGAAAATTTTTCGAATCAGAGTCATTTGGGCAACGCAACAGAGGACAGCCTAGGCTAAGGTGGCGCACACAAGTGGAGAAGGATCTCAACAAACTTAGTTATTCCCCTGCACCTACTAGATAAAAATTCCGCAGCAAGCGATAAAACTTACTGAAGAGAAATATGCTGGGAAGTCAATTAAGTTGATAGAAAATCAACGTAATGCTGCGTCTTCATCACTCCGCATTGAATATTTTTTATCGCTATTTGAACAAAAAATGTTGAAGCCAGCAATTCTTTCCTTCTAGAATTTACCCAAAATGCACGCCTTTCTATGTATACCTATCCGTTCACCCTTAAGCCTTCTTTCGAATAAACAGAAAAGCTTAGAGGCTCATTATTTAGCCCCATCACATGAATGGGAAGGCTCTTTCAAGCTCAATTTTTTCCATAATTGCAGTCCACAAGCATATAAAACCAATGTGCTTTGGTACCTCCTCTCCCTCTATACATTCAGTACGTGCTGTGACTTATTCCCGGTCACTTTAGGGGACCGCAGGCACCAATGAAAAGAATTGAAAATCAAAACTTGTGCGTGCCAAAAACTGGTGGACATCACTTCTACCCTCGGTTGAAGTATTCGCTGTTTGCCAGTGGATGCAATTACGGATGTCAGAAGACGACGAAGGGACTTCTTTCAGTTGTGTTTAATCATCTTCGAACGCTTCTCTGAATATGTCCTGCCATTGAGCTTTTTACTTGGGGTTGACAAACACGAAATTTTCTTCTTAAAATACGACTCACGCGGCATTTTACCCGACTGTCTCATATGCTTCGTGCACCTTAAATCGGTTGTCTGCCAATGGGCGATCATAAATTAGTTCTATTTTATGCTCAGAAGAAGCTTTAGGGCATCTGGCCACACCAGTAACGAAGTGCAACCGCATTGAATATTTTTTTAACACGTTTTAACTATCGCTGTCTACGCCGGTGACTCAGCCTTGCCGTATACATTACCTAAGCGGTTTTAATTCACTGCGCCATTGCCTTTAGAGACAACATCGGAATCAACAACTGGAGTTTACAATTGCAAATACAGGAAAACGTCCGCTTCACGGTGCCTTTCGTCGAAACTGTTCAAGTCTCAAAGTCTCCCTTGCTAGATCACAGCCAAAATCCAACAGAAACAAGGTATGTGCCAATTTCACTCTTTTCTCAATCGACTTTAATAATTGGAATAATTTAGGTTAGATACGAGCTGCAAGTTGCTAGTGAGTGAGCCGTTTTTAAGCTGGTATTGGGCGCCAATTAAATCTATTGTGTCAGTTTTTTCGAAAGTATTTGAAAAGGGTATAAAACGTAGAATGTTAGCCTTTCTAGATAAGACCCACTTTTTTAGCGATCTTCATTTTGGCTTTCGAAATGATAGATCTACAGAAAGTGCTTTATTGAAACTGACTGGAGAAATATATTGTAGTTCGAATTCATCTCCTAATAATAATAATTGTTGGCGCTACAGTCCAAAGGGGGACCAGGGCCTAGCTTGCTCATCAACTACTCGTGTTGTGCGCGCTACGGTTCTCTCACGAGTAGAAGGAACCTACAGTTTTTTGCCGACTTCGAACGGCGAAATTTGAGAAGCTTTCTTAGACAGTTTTTACTCTTTGAGTGTTGTCAGCAGCTCGAAAGAGGTGGTGCCGTGAAATATTAGAAAAATTGGTGTTGAACTGGGAGTCGAACCTAGACCCTTCGGCGTGTGAGCTTCGCACTCTACCCACTACGCCACGGCGACCACAATCGTGAACTCCTGCTTGTCTTTTTATTGATATAACGAAGGCCTTTGATATGGTTAACCACAATATACTTCTAAAAAAATTGTTTAAAGCGGGCTTTAGAGGTTTCATTCTTGAATGGCTTACTTCGCACTTATTAAATCGTAAGCAAGTGTTAAAAATTAAAAGTGTATTCAGTTCCGTGAGCGTTTTTAATATTGGTGTTTCTCAAGGCTCAGTATTGGGTCCGATATTGTTTCTTGTATATGTGAATTCTTTATTTGTTCAGCCTTTAATCGGACAAATTACAGCCTTCGCTGATGATACAGCCATTTCCTATACAAGCAACAATTATCTAAGTCTATTATCCGATGTTAATAATGATTTAGATATTTGGAGAAGATGGTTTAAGAAACAAAATTTAATTATCAGCAATAAAACCAAATTTATGTTATTCAACATCAAGGGTTTAATATATAAAGATTTACATATATACTACCACTGCTCTCATTGCTAACGTTTTTTTTGACTCATCCAAATATGTCTGTATAAACTTATAATGCAGATATAATCTGTAGTGAAGATTGTTTTAAAATAGAGTGTGTTGATAGTGTTAAATACATAGACATAATTTTGGACAGTAAATTGTCTTGGACAGCACACACAACTTATCTTAAACAATATTTAAATAAAATCATTAGACACATGTACCATCTAGCCTTTACTGCAATTGTTAAATTTTAAAAATGGTCTATAATGGTCTTTTCAACTCAAAAATACAGTATGGAATATCTTGTTGGGGTGGTGAATCTTATAATAAAATAGAACCACTGTTAATTAAACAAAAAACATACATTAAGAATTGTGAATTGTAAATCGTAGAACATCCAGTTATGCAATTTTCAAATCCCTTAGTATTCTCCCACTAAGGCATCTGTACTGCTATAAGGTTTTAAGAATATTTTTTGACAACTCCGGCCACTATCAAGAAAGACTTAATCAAAGGTGCAAATTACGCATCAATTTCAAACACGTCGCCGCTATTCTAACTATACATAGGACTCATTTCTTACGTTTCTTTTATGTTACTGCCCCACTCTTATTTAATTTATTACCTCCGAACCTTAGGTGTGAGAGAAGGAAAAAAGTATTTTTGAATAATGTAAAAAATTGGCTCTTCTTTTTAAATTTTAATGAAATATATTTGTTTTTTACTCCCATGCTATAAATTTTCTTTTGATATCTTTTTATTTTTTTATTTTTATTTCCTATTACTCCATTTATCTCTGAATTAATATTGTATTTCTTTTCCCCATCAATAATCTTGTTTCAGTTGTTAATAAGATGATAGGTTCTATCGCCACTTGTCTTTGACAATAGATAGTGTGAAACTATTCCTTGCAAATTACATAAAGTATAGAATCAATTTGTAAATTAATCAAAATTATATAAATTTGAATCAAAATGTATATGTTGTTAATTTTGTAAAGGAATATTTATTATATTATTATGTAAATGTGGAGGCTAAAAATGCTATCCTTGCTGAGCTCACTTAGTTTGTTGAAAAAGTATTTTCCTACACGTTTCCTTCTTCTTGTTGCTAGGGCTTTGCAATTGCAGGGAGAATCAGAGATAAATTCTATTAACTCCTTACATCTGCAGCTTCTGTAAAATATGTTGTGCAAAATGTTGAGTTCGAGTCGTATTTCAATTGCATACTGACCTTTTATGACGCCCATAACTTGCAGATAAATTTTGTTAAGGCTAACCGCACTTTGGACTAAGCTGTAAGGAAACAGAGATCTCAATGACTCTCTGACCACGTCAATAATAATTGTTGGTGATACAGTCCACAGGAAGACCAGGGCCTAGCTTGCTCATCAACTACTCACGTTGTGCGCGCTACTGTTCTACATTTTTTTGCCGACTCCGAACGAGGAAGTTTGAGAAGCTTTCTTAGACGGTTATTGCTCTTTGAGTCTTGTCAGCAGCTCGAAAGAGGTGGTGCCGTGAAAAATTAGTGTTGAGCTGGGAATCGGACCTTTCGGCGTATGAGCGTCGCACTCTACCCACTTTTCCACGGCGGCCACGTTCCGTTTTTTTTTTTTATTAGGTCAACGCATTTTACGTAACTTAGGACAGGAGATCAGTTAGCTTCTTAACTTCCCCGCATATCACTGTGTCCCGGAACCCTCTAGATGGCGTGACTGGATGTATGAATCACCTGCTTACGGTGGAATTGCATTTCCAACCGGCTGCTGCGACTCAAAGAGCGGAAAAGGTTTTAAAAAGTCGCTCTTTACCAAGGCGGCGTGCGTGTCTTTCAAGCTTTAAATTTAGTGGAACTTGGGTAAATAAACCGTCTAGTCTTTCGTTAACTACAACTCTTGCAAACTTTACCGCGTATATATTGCAGGTGATCGAGTAAACCCAAATCATTTGTCTGTCTTCCGGATTCCGTGTTAGGTGAAAATTGAAATAATTAGTCATGTCATTGAAAGCCGGTGGCACTTTTTGGTGGTGCCTGTGTTCATTTGTGCCCTAAACGATATGATTGCATGTAACATTGTTTCTAGGCCAGAACAATGTTATAATAATAATCTGAGTATACGTTCAGAAGGGAGCAAAAGTTTTGAGTAGACTCCGTCACTGTCACTGCCTTTGATCCATCCGTGCTTAACTAGATTGAGTCCTTTGGAACGTTGGAATATAATCCCAGTTTGATCTTTCCAGTAAACTGATTGAGAAATCCTTCACTTAGATGAGTAGGAGAGGGTTTTGTCCACGGTACAGATATTAAGGTAATATCTTGCGCATGTGTCGTCAAAAGTAAACAAAAACAAAATCCAAGATGGCTGATCGGAGTAAAATCGATGTTTGTTTTCATATGATTTTGCATTGTAATTCATATTAGTTTGGTTTCTTTACGGAAGTTTTTCTTTATTGGTAGTTGCAAGTATTAATAAAGTGAGGTTGTGGAAGAACAGTCAATAGTGAATAAGTGCCAAGTGTGTCACAATGTATTTGCTATGCAAAAAAGTAAAAATAAAACAATTTTGGATGAACGCGTATTGCAAATGTGTTTATTCGACATTAATTCAAAAAGATACTGTGTATTAACATAAGTTTTCAATAAAGTTAATAAGTTGGCTATTTGTAAATCTATGAAATTGTTTTTTTTAATTTTCCTCTTTCTTTTCACTGAATTATCTTCTGGTGCACTATTTAGGTGTTTAATTCTGAAATATATTCTGGATCTGAAAAAAAAATTCCCTAACTTTTCTATCGGTCGGTGTCTATGGATAAATTTATAAAGTGCTTTAAGTAATTGCGGCAGTATATGTTCTTTTTGTCCATGCCAACCTCTCCATGTGTGTCATCATTTCTTTCGTAGGTTTCTGAAGAAAGCCCTCCGTCAACTGATTTGTCCAGGTGTAAGATTTTTCTTGCCCACTTTGAACGACTAAATCTGGGTTTTTCAGGCTATGGCATATGTAGCCAGCCAAATCCTCCAGTCCATCATATTGTAACGATTCAAGTTCATCGTGATGTACTTCCGGTGATGTAAATTCTGGATGTAATTCCTTCAGCAAGGTGCTACTCAAATAAACGCCGGCTTCCAAATCTGGTGTGTCGTCTACGGAAATATTATCTATGGGAGATACAAATTTGATTGCTATGCATTAACCAATATATAATATTTTGAAAAAAGTAATACCCTGTAGTGACAAACTGGCCCTTCGCTAAAATATGGCTAACAGAGTCAATTACCTGTTGTTGTTTCCAGTTCCTAGCCTTCAACTCTGCTATTTGTTTTAGTAACCTGCCAAATCAATACATATTAGCTCAAATTCTATTTAAGTGCCATGCGTTTAAACTTATTCTGATCTACTTACTTGGAATATGTCGACCTGGTTTCTTCAGTTTGAGTACTACCATCTACCACTACTGGCTTGGCTTGTAGTCCGCAGTCTTTTTTCAAGATATTTACATCTATTTGTGTGGAGCAATCGGCACACTTGGGGTCGTTGGATTCGTATGAATCCTCCGTTTGTATTTCAACCTCAACGTTCTCGTTATCAATCAATCTATCGCTTATATATGAATCGATGGATGTGTTGACATTATGTGGACAAGTATTTTATAATAAATTATTGGCACTAACCTGGATACCAAGAGTCTATTTTGAGCTCGTAAGTCTCGTGCAGTCGTTTCGCTATAATCCTTTTTAAGTGGTAATAAGATTGAAAGCACAGCATCATCCTTCAGTCGTCTAGTTTTTAACGATATTCCATACTGCACATATAAATGGCATAAAATCACTTTTCTTCAAATATTTTGAAATTCTTGCTGTTTTAACGTTGAACTTATCACTCCGACCACACAAAAATACCCATTGTTTACATATTTTGTTTTGTTTTGGGAATGAATGATACGATACATTTTCATTTTCACTTGTATTTGTATTCTTTTTATTGTTTTTAGAACACCCGTTCACTGCGCAGCGCATTTTAGAAACTTATAAATTGTTTACTTTAATCAAAACACAATATTACCGAAGTAAACAGACTCTACGATGTCACCGTCAGTCGCCATATTGCGAGAATTTGACAGATGCGAAGAACGAAACCAAAATATCTGCCCGGAGTGTATTACTTTCTGTACATGTACCTTGGGTTTTGTCATTGTTCAGAGGGAGTAAATTAAACATAATTGGAATACAATAATGTCAGTGGCTCAGCGCAGACCACAGTGCAATGAACCGCAATGTGACTGCTGCAAGTGCTTACTTTCCTAAAAAATGTAGCGGAGCATTTATTTCTTTACAATACAAAATTCTTTTTTAAACAATTTCTGATCACTTGAACTGTCCCTGTCATGCTGATGGGTGCCCTCACTAGGTCACTGACAACCTTTTCAGCAAATTACTGAAACCATTTCCTACAAACTACGCCAATAGAAATGTATGTTTCCTCCCCGCAGAGAGTAAATGCAAATAATTAAAAGCACTCAGCCCAAAATCAAAATGTTTGCAATAATGCGCCGCCGACCAGAGTGACACCCCTCAAATCAATCATAATTTCGCAGCAAGTTCACACAAAATCACACGTCGACATCATTCACCTGTTACCCCACACACGCAAGTCATCAACTAACCCCCGCCGACAAAATCCCATGCTCGACAGAACACGCAAAACAGAACAGAGAACATTGCCATAAAAAACCCACAATTACAAGCGTTATTTCCCTAATGACAAGAGAATGCTTGTATCCGTCTGTTCGCATCTGCGAACCCCTAAGAGAGACAAATTACCAATGGACGAAGACTCTGCCATCAGCACTACCAGTCCCAGTCCCAGTCGCACCCCCGACTACGTCTTGCGGCAGAGCACAAACCAACCACTTTGGTTGGGGCCAATAAATTAATCCACCCCTCAGCAGCAGCTGGCATGTATTGGCGTATGTTGGCCCTTGTTCAGAAGCGAATTCTCTCACTTCTTCAAATTAATTTCTCATTTCCCCAAGATTACAAAGTGTCTCACTACAGTGTCCGACCACTAGATCTCGACAGCGATCACCGGGAAGCGGTGATCAGTTGGGGCCGGTCGGGCAGCCGATGCACGCCGAAATTCCGAACCACTTGTGGATGGTGCTCGGCTACGGAGAGCAGAAGCTAAATTTAAACGCGGTCGCTTGATTGAATTTCTGATGTCGATGAATGCATTACGGAATTGACGGACGGCACCCGGCGGGGGAATGAACCGAGCTAATGAGATTGAAGTGGATGCAGCGCCAGACTGATGGCTAAATCAATTTATTGCTGCACCAATAGCAGTGGGAGAGAAGTGGTTTGTCAAATACAAATGCTAATCAATTTTATAATGTATTTGAGAAATGTGTGCCAAGCGATTAATCACGAAGTAGGTGTTTTTCAAATTCTGAGTGTTATCGATGAAGGAAAGATGGTGTGGCATTCAGTTGAGAACATTCCGAAGGGTGATATAAAATTGTTTACCAAATAGACTACTCTAGCACTCGGTGACTAATTTTTGTTCTATTAGAAGTCAATGCAACCTTGGAGTGATTTTCTGGCACTCAGTCGAACTAATTTTAGCACACTTTTGGTTTCATTGTTGTCAAAGGTTCTCGCTCTTTAATCATTTGTGAGCTTAAAGGAAGGTAGGCCAATGTTCTCCAATGAAAGGTGTTCAACTCTAGAATGTTCCAAGCCGATTCGGATCCCGGTCCTAGCGTAGTAAATGATTTGTTTCAATTTAATTGATGACGTTATAAGTCTTCCTGTCGGGTGGAGTAACTGTTTCTATTCGTAATTTGCGTTAAAAATTTAAATATTTGCCAAAGGATTAAGTAGGAGAGGCCTACGGCTCACTGAGGAATTCGACTACTCGAATTATTTTAGCAGCAGAAACTTGGAGGTCAATTACGAAGGAGGGTAAGACAGAGTTTGACGTTCCTGTTGCAAGAACTTATCCATCCTACGGCATTGAACAAACCGGGCCTGGGAGCTGCCTAAAGCTTAAAAAACATAAGGAAATATTGAGAACAGATTTGCAGTCCAAGCCAACATCTAAAAAAATTAAGTTTCGAGAAAAGAAGCAGCAACGCAACTAATAATAATTGTTGGCGCTACAGTCCAAAGGGGGACCAGGGCCTAGCTTGCTCATCAACTACTCGTGTTGTGCGCGCTACTGTTCTCTCACGAGTAGAAGGGACCTACAGTTTTTTGCCGACTCCGAACGGCGAGATTTGAGAAGCTTTCTTAGACAGTTATTACTCTTTGAGTGTTGTCAGCAGCTCGAAAGAGGTGGTTCTGTGAAAAATTCGAAAAATTGGTGTTGAGCTGGGAATCGAACCTAGACCCTTCGGCGTGTGAGCGTCGCACTCTACCCACTACGCCACGGCGACCACGACCAGCAACGCAACTGCCGTTCACAAATTAGTGCAAGAAGTTCACAAGGGAGATGTGCCAGTGGGAGCCACTGATAGTTGTTGTCTTGAGGTCTGTGGTTGAGAGTGCGATATACTAAAAGTGGGACGTACTAAAAGCGTGTGAGGAAGCCCTTTTTTTTTCTAGAGAAAAGTCTTGCGTGCGATTTTTGGTCCGTTGATGGCATCTGGTAGAGAAAATTCAACGACGAACTCTAGGAATATGAGCTGTACAGCGGCATGCGCCTGATCAAGCGTCTTCCTATACAACTCTTAAAATGACTAGGCTATGTAAAGCGTACGGACACCACTGCCCCGGACCAAAAAATCTTGGAATCTGAACTATTGAGACGACGCAACACAGGACGGCCTACGCTTAGGCAGCGCATACAAGTAGAGAAGGACCTCAACCAATTTGAAGTTCGCAACTGAAAACAGCTGGCGAAAGATTGTGCTGGCTAGAGAGGCATGTTGGTTGAGGCCCAGATCCACCACGGACTGTGGCGCCACAAGAAGAAGAAAACGAAGATTGGGTGGTTTGTCTTTCCCTTCAACACTACGACGGTTACCTTTTATATTCCGGGATTGGGAAACCCTAGTGTTGCAATCCGGCAACTGCCAACTCTATTGTACGGTTTGGCATTTTGATGTCATACGTACTCAGAACGTTTTGAAACACGAGCGCTACTTGTGTTGTCTACAGTAACTTAATGGATTCATCTCGCCCAAGAAATGGAATTAAATCGTGAAAATTTTCGAGGAATTGATTTTTACAATTTTCGACGTGGATTAACTCAACAACAGTGCAACGATGAACTTGATTCAATTTTTGGCGATGAAGCTCCATCAAGGACCAGTGTTTATCGCTAGCATGGTGAATTCAACCGAGGTCGTAGTTCACTCCAAGACGAATTTCGTGAAGGTCACCCAAAATCAGTTGTTGTTCGGGAAACCATTGATGCTGTGCGCCAACTGATATTACAGGATCGTCATATGACTTATCGTGAGATTGAGACAACCTTAGGCATTAGTGGGACCAACATACATTCAATATTGCATGAAAATTTGACCATCAGAAAAATTTGTTCGCGTTGGATCCCACACAAATTGTCAATTGCTCGAAAAAAGTCTCGTGTCGATTGGTCGAAACAAAATGATCCAAAAATATGATCGCGGTGCTTTGAAACACGTCTCTGACATCGTGAGAGGTGACGAATCGTGGATTTACGCGTTTGAGCCCGAAAGTAAACAGCAGTCGACTGTATGGGTGTTTCAAATTGAGCCAAATCCAACAAAAGTTGCTCGCGCAAGAAGTACTTCCAAGCAAATGGTCGCCTATTTTTTCGGAAAAACTGGACATATCTCAACTGTACCACTAGAACAACGCAGAACAGTCAATTCTGAGTGGTACATAACCATTTGTTGGCCAGTTGACTTCCAATAAATTAGGAAAACCAACCGCCGGAGACGGATCGCTCTTCACCACGACAATGCGTTCTCTCTCACGTCGGCTCAAACAACTGAATTTTTGAGCACTCAAAACATAGATTTGATAAGTCATCCGCCGTATAGTCCTGACTTGGCACCGAATGACTTCTTTTTGTTCCCATACGTGAAAATAAAATAAGAGCTCAACGTTTTTCGACACCTAAAGAACCGGTTGATGCGTTCAGAATGATTTTTTTGGAGATACCTCAATCAGAGTGGCAAAAGTTCTTCGACAATAGATTCAAACGGATGCAAAAGTCTATAGATCGTAATGGATATACTTTGAAAAACAATACAGATATTTACGATAGTTAACATTTTTTTTTTGTTCTCTAGTCCCGAAATATAAAAAAAAAATCCTCGTATGTTCGTAGTCTAGAGTATAGGGTGATAAAGTAAAGGCTTGAAACTTTGGTATGTTTTTTGAACTACTGTCTTAATTATTTTAATCACATTCAATCGTCATTTTGCAAATATAAAGTATGGACTGTAGCGCAACAAGTTGAGGGTATAAAACCCGCTTCACAAATTACCAACTGCCCACTGAGAACAACTCTGAACAGAGATCTCTTAGTGATCGCTTAAGACGAGAATATCGGGCAAAATACGATATTAGTCTTTCCATCGATGATGACGCTTTGTTAACCAAAACATTGTTATAGGGAAACCAAATCACACAGAGAGGGTGACAATTTTAGACTTGTAAGTTGCGAAAATATTTGACCATCAGCTCTACAAGCCATGTCCAGGGATCTTGTTGGATTTGAAGAACTTCTTATAAAACACGGCTTCTAGCACTTTCGATCTTTTGCAAATCACTTCTCCGTGATGATTTCATCACTTTGGAATGATTTTTGTTCGAAACCGAGACAGAACACTATTGAAGCACTCAAAAGCAATATTATCCAAACATTCTATGAGCGTCAGTCCTTCACCATCGCCTAGGTTTTAACTTATGGTTATAGAAACTCTTTTGCGGGCAAGGGACTTAATCGACAATGTACAGTGACTCCAATGAATAATTAGACAAAGCTTTTGATTTTTTTTTATAATTGGCGCGCACTAAAGAGATTGTTTGTACCCTCAAATATAAGACTGGAATTATATCACAGCACGGGACGAAGGAATAGAAGAAGAGAGGGAAAGGATGTACCGATGCACATTGGTTTTCAATGCCTGTGGATTGTAATGTTGTCTCCCAATGCGTTAATTGAAGCGGGATTGTCTGTATGAGCTTTAACATAATAATAATAATTGTTGGCGCTACAGTCCAAAGGGGGACCAGGGCCTAGCTTGCTCATCAACTACTCGTGTTGTACGTGCTACTGTTCTCTCACGAGTAGAGGGGACCTTCAGTTTTTTGCCCACTCCGAACGGGGAAATTTGAGAAGCTTTCTTATACAGTTATTACTCTTTGTTGTCAGCAGCTCAAAAGAGGTGGTGACGTGAAAAATTCGAAAAATTGGTGTTGAGCTGGGAGTCGAACCTAGACCCTTCGGCGTGTGAGCGTCGCACTCTACCCACTACGCCACAGCGACCACGAGCTTTAACATAGCCCTACAAAAATAAGTCTAAAGGCTTTATATCGCACGATCTAGGCGGCCAAATGACCGGTCCCGAACGTGAAATAAAATTTTCACCGAACTCGCCTCTCAATAAGTCCATTGTTGCGCGTGCTGTGTGGCATGTAGCACCGAATTGTTGAAACCACATGTCATGCATGTCAAACTCTTGCATTTTGGGCAAAAAAAGTTGGATATCATCTCACGGTAGCGCTCACCATTCACAGTTACGTTACGATTCGCATAATCTTTGAAGAAGTACGTTCCAATGATGTCATCAGCCCATAAACCGCACCAAACTGTGACTTTTCTGAATGCATTGGTAGATCTTGCAATGCATCTGGCTGATATTCACTATAAAGTCGTCAAATCTGCTTTTTATGTACCCATCGAGCCAAAAATGAGATTCGTACATTTTTGACCATAAAATGGAAAAAGCGCGTGATGAATTTTCTTAACAGATATTGATAATATTCAATAATTTGCAAGCGTTGTTCGTGTGTAAGACGATTCACGGTTAAATTATAGACCCAACTGAAGATGTTTGACAGTGAAACAAAACACGAAGCGTGCGTCAGCTGTTTAAGCCAGTGTTGCCAAAAAATAATAGGTAATAAAACTCCCTTCATCATTTCCTTTGATTATATAAGACGAATGGAAGCTTTTTAGAACTTCGCAAGTTGTCTGTAAGCAAATGACCAAATGCAGGGCAGTACCTAGTCATTTTAGTTGGCCAAAGAAAAATATAACTTTGAGATATTTTTTGAAAAAATTCTAAAAAAAAAAACTCTTGTGATCTCTTGTGTGATATGTGTGATCTCTTGCGATCATTTATATAGATCAGTTAACGAGGAACTCCTGTCGAGTATACAACGAATTTAGCTTGGTTTCCAACCACGTTCAGACACACAAAATTCTTTGACAGTAACAAAATGATGTAGTTGGTCTCTCGAATTCAACTCCTTGGAGAAGACTTTTTGGTAAGAGTGTGTCGTAGGAAAATTTTACTGCTGTTAGTCATGTAACTCCATCATCGCAGATTCTGCATTTATGAGTCAATAAAATGTTCGTGTGATGTTTTCAAGGCTTGAGAAGTCGCATTGTAAACAGCCAACGCCTCCAAAATATTGGCAGAAAAATAACTGCACAAAAAACCGGTCATAAAATAAACACAATAAAGCCAGAATATATCAAAAATTTGCAAACAAAATCCAAGTGGGGATTTTTAGATTCATCATCAATTTCTACATGCGTCCAGTACAAATTTTATGTCTTCTTTCTTACTGCCAAGAACACAACCGAATTAATAAAGCTTACAAAGTCGCGCCAAGGAATCGTCCCGAAAGCTAGCGTTTTCGTTATCATTAATTAGGCTCGTGTGTTTTTTTGCTTCTTGTAGTTTTCTTCTTATTTTTAAACAGACGCAAAACATTCCGAAATATATATCCAATAAATCTTTCGTCAAATCAGTCGGACTGCCTAAAAATAGCACGTGTGTACCGTGAACTTGCACACGTTTCGGGTTTTTGTTTTCACAGATCGAGGGATAAACATTTCTTCCGCACATTCTTGGCCTTTCAATGACATCTAGATCAAACTGAAGACTTGAATCGCGCCAATGTCCAGGAAATGGATTCTATAAAAAGATCACTGCTGGATGGTGTCAAATTTTCAAAATGCCTTTATCCAATCAATATAAAAGAAAACAAAAAAACAATATTTACAATCGATTCCGTTTTGACATCTGACGGGAACGTAAATTATGACAGTCCAAGCATTTTAACAAAAGTTTGCGCGGCTGTCAGCTTAATTTCGAACTGTGTGCCCAGCAGATGGATCAGAAACCGCTCGGGTCTCCGCTGGACTTCCTCGAAAGTTTCAAAATTTGACAAGTATTATGCTCCAAGTGGCGATAAAATTTTTATGTGAGCATTCAGAAGCGTTAAAATGACTCGGTCCATTTCAAATGCCACACTTTTTGTCAAAATGTGCAATTAAAATGTTAACGACAGACAGCGACGCCGACAAAGGCTGCCAACTGCTTGCAAGGGGAAGCGGGTGATTGAGGCGGTTAAGTAATTAGTGCATTATTCATCAGGGAACGCTTGTTATCATTTCTCCTCCATTATGGTTCGAGATGTGATTCGAGATGAGATTCGATGTGACTCAGCTGGAAAATTCTTTTGGATTGCCAAAATATTTAATTTTTTATTAAGAAATATTTTAATAACAATAAAAATACGAGCAAGCTGTTTAGGGAGAATATATTCGGCACATTAAATTAATGCTAGTAAAATACGGTCGTTTTGTGAAGATATTCCTGCACAAAATTAAATTTTTACGATATGCGTGTCGTAAATTTCAAATACATTCTCGGGGGCAAGTTCAAGGTTTTTCCTTCATGATAGCGGGTAATTAGTAATTTTAATTTCCTTAGCCGTCTATGCGAGATAATCATGTTTGTATTTTTTAATATAATCTCCCCTAACATCAATGCATTTGTTACATCTTGAGATAGGCTTTTTTAAACCCTCAAAAAAATAAATTTGCAAAATATCCATTTATTATTTTTATATTCATTAATATTTACTAACATTTACTAATATTTATTATATCATCCAAAAATCTTTTTCCACGAAGACATTTTTTCAAATCCGGAAATAATAATCACTAGGGACAAGGTCTGGACTATAGGGTGGATATTGGATTTCTTCGAAACAACAATCTTGCGCAGCAGCTTTGGAAACTGGCGCCGTGTGAACAGCAGTGTTTTCATGAAGAAGCAACACACTCGCTGCGAGATTACCCAGTCTTTTCTTTTTAATTTCCTCCCGAAAATTATGCAAAGTGGAAGCGTAGGATGTGGCGTTGATGGTTTTACCTTTTTTTGTACCTAATGAGCAAGATTCCCTTTGAGTCCCAAAAAACTGTGGCCTCGAGCTTCCCGGCAGACGGAGTGACTTTGAACTTCTTCGGGAATCTGTTCTTTTTTTTATGCAACTGCATGGACTCTTGTTTGCTTTCAGGGTCATAGTGGTCAACCCATGTTTCGTTCCCAGCAACAATTCGATCCATAACACCGTCTGCGTTCTCACCATAAATCTCCAAAAGATCTTTACAGTATGCGATTCTCACATTTTTCTGAGGCGCTGTGAGAATTTGCGGTACTTTCAAAGGTGAAGATGATCATGCAAAATAGGGTGAATGGCACCAGTTGAAAGCTTTGTGATCTCTGCCTTAATTTTCACCTTTATTCGGCCATCCTCAAGAATAAGTTATTCGACTTCTTTGATGCTTTCTCCCGTACAAGCAGTAGCCGGGGCACAGGAGCAGGGGTCGTATTCAATCCTTTCTCTGCCTCTCTTGAACTCACTTGACCACTTTTGCAGAGTTAATAATGAAGGTGCGGAGCCCTGTTAAACTGCCACCATCTCTTCATGAATAGTTTTTGAACTTTACCTATGCTTGGTGAAAAGTTGAATTACAGCGCGATGATCAATTTTCACCATCATCGATTCAGTTGTCATCATGATTCTGTTTAACTAGAGATAAAACGCGAATGAATAATCACATTTATATGAAATTTTACATGAATGCACTAAAATAATAGTATTACCTGTTAAATGAGTTTATTAACATATAACACCACAGCTTCACCTGATACCGAGAGTATATTGAACTCCCCTCGTATGTGATGCATACATATCGTATGTTTTCGAGACAACTGCCCTAAGGAATGGGCTCTGGAGGTTTCGGTTCAATGTCTTCGGGCGCCCGTTCATCTACCACTCATAGTGTGTGTAAAAATTAAATTTTCTGGCTTAATTTAGAATGTATCTCATTTCCAAGAGGTCGGTTTGAAACCTCTTTGAGGTTCGGTTGATTAGATTAAGCTTTCATACTATTAAGTAATAATAATAATAATAATTGTTGGCGCGACAGTCCACAAGAGGACCAGGGCCTAGCTTGCTCATCAACTACTCGTGTTGTGCGCGCTACTGCTCTCTCACGAGTAGAAGGGACCTTCGAACGGCGAAGTTTGAGAAGCTGAGACAGTAATTACTCTTTGAGTGTTGTCAGGAACTCGAAAGAGTTGGTGCCGTGAAAAATTCGAGGAGTTCAACTGGGAATCGAACCTAGACCCTTCAGCATGTGAGCGTCTCACGCTACCCACTACGCCACGGCGGCCACATACTATTAACTATTAAGTTAAAAAAAATCCTTAACACTAGTTTATTTTCTTAAACTGCAATACTTTCTGCCCAGCTTGTTTGCGAATTATTTTCTAAACTATTATGTCGGAATACTCCGTTCTAGCTTCAGCCACTCCAATTGCATCATCAAAAATTTGATGAGCTTCAGCTTCTATTACTGTTGATCGAGGTTGAATGGCAGATTCTTTCAACAATAAGTCTTTATAAGAAATAATATATTCGCATTTAGGTTCTTACTGCCATGCCGGGACAAACTTTACCTCTTTTCGATTTCTAAAAATCTTTGCTTTTTTTCAATGGATAGAATTCCGGTTTTCCTAAAGACATTTTTG
This sequence comes from Eristalinus aeneus, assembly GCA_955652365.1. Classification (NCBI taxonomy): domain Eukaryota; kingdom Metazoa; phylum Arthropoda; class Insecta; order Diptera; family Syrphidae; genus Eristalinus; species Eristalinus aeneus. The sequence goes on from OY019133.1 coordinate 6,194,964, forward strand.
CAAATAAAAATCTATCACTGCACTGTTTTTTTCTGTTAAATTAGCAAACCCAGTGAACAAAAAAGAACGAACGACAAATAAGATTAATGAATGGCATACACTTGTGGTTCACGTTACTTAGGCTTATGTTGCCTACTCATTCTATAGAGAACCCTTTACATAAAAATGGGAGTTCAATTTTTACGAAATTATGGGTTCACGCAACCCAGCTAATACGAAGGTTGCCTATTATATTTCGGAATTAGGCCACACTAGTGTTGCAATCGGGCAACTGCCAGCTCTATCGTAAAGTTTGGCATTTTTGAGATTATACGTACTCAGAACGTTTTGACATACGAGCGCCATTTTTGTTGTTTAGAGTAACTTTTGGTAGTAAGATTCATCTCTCCCAAAAAATTGGAATTAAATCGTGAAAATTTTCGAGCGATTATTTTTTGCAACTTCCAACGTGGATTAACTTAACAACAATGCATAGATGAACTTGGTTCAATTTTTGGCGATGAAGCTCCATCAAGGACCAGTGTTTATCGATGGTACGGTTAATGCAACCGCGGTCGTGGTTCACTCCACGACGAATTTCGTGAAGGTCGTCCAAAATCAGTTGTTGTTCCGGAAACCATTGATGCTGTGCGCCAACTGATATTGCAAGATCGTCATGTGACCTATCGTGAGATTGAGACAACCTTAGGCATTAGTGCGACCAGCATACATTCAATATTGCATGAACATTTGACCGTCAAAAAAATTTGTTCGCTTTGGATACCACACAATTTGTCAATCGCTCAAAAAAAGGCTCGTGTCGATTGGTCGAAAGAAATGCTCCAAAAATACGATCACGGTGCCTCGAAACACGTCTATAACATCGTGACAGGTGATGAATCGTGGACTTACACGTATGAGCTCGAAAGTAAACAGCAGTCGTCTGTATAATAATTAATAATAATTGTTGGCGCTACAGTCCAAAGGGGGACCAGGGCCTAGCTTGCTCATCAACTACTCGTGTTGTGTGGGCTACTGTTCTCTCACGAGTAAAAGGGACCTACAGTTTTTTGCCGACTCCGAACGGCGAGATTTGAGTGTTGTCAGCAGCTCGAAAGAGGTGGTGCTGTGAAAAATTCGAAAAATTGGTGTTGAGCTGGGAATCGAACCTAGACCCTTCGGCGTGTGAGCGTCGCACTCTACCCACTACGCCACGACGACCACGACTGTACTCGACTGTATGGGTGTTTCAAATTGAGCCAAATCCAACAAAAGTTGTTGGCGCAAGAAGTACTTCCAAGCAAATGGTCGCCTATTTTTTCGGAAAAACTGAACATGTCGCAACCGTACCACTAGAACAACGCAGAACAGTCAATTCTGAGTGGTACACAACCATTTGTTTGCCAGATGTCTTCCAAGAAATTAGGAAAACCAACCGCCGAAGACGGATCACTCTTCACCACGACAATGTGAGCTCTCACACATCGGCTCAAACAACTGTAATTTTGAGCCAGAGATAAGAGTATCATCTTATCTCTGTTTTGAGCACTCAAAACATCGATTTGATGAGTCATCCACCGTATAGTCCTGACTTGGCACCGAATGACTTCTTGTTATTCCCGTACGTAAAAAATAAAATGAGAGGTCAACGTTTTTCGACACCTGAACAAGCGATTGATGCGTTCAGAATGCCAGTTTTGGAGATACCTCAATCAGAGTGGCAATAGTGCTTCGACAATTGGTTCAAGCGCATTCTAAAGTATATAGATCTTAATGGGGAATATTCTGAAAAACAATAAAACTATTTTCGATTATTAATATTTCCTTTTGTTCTCTAAACCCGAAATATAAAAGGCAACCCTCGCACTGTAAATTGACAGGACTAGTCCATAAAGTTGGGTTCATAGAGAATTTTGAAAAACACGAAGGTGGAAACATGATCTTGCATTTTGGCAGGACGCATGTCTATTTGAAAACTACGCGCAACCAAATGTCTTCAATTTTATGTCATGTCATATCATAGTAAAACATTGCTTTCATGTGGGAATGATTCACGCTTCGGACCTAAATCTCTTAAAATTTTGTGGGAGTGGTTAAAATCAGTTAGGAAATCGATTAAAATATGGAAAATCTCTGGTCTGCCGCACTTAAAAGTTTAAGACCATAATGAATTGAGTTGGATTCAGACAGGTTTTGAAATGATATGATGTTTTCAAATAATTTCCAAATAATGGTGTATTTAATTATTTCTTTAAATTGCGGTGATTTTGATCTTGAAATTTAAATTTTAAGCAGTTCCGCCTGTAATATTTTTGAAATATACTCAGTGTGAAAAATTGGACAAATGAATGTCCCTAATGTGAAGGAAAAGTCTAAAGTCATCACAGTCTGAATTCCAACAAAAACAAACATTTCCTCAAACTCTCGTCATTTCTAAGAAAACAGATTTTTTCCAACAAACAAAGCCACATCAGAAAAGCTCCCTCAAAGTGAAAAATAGTGTCAATCTGTCAAGAATGATTTTGAAAACAATAGAAAATTCTGAAATTTCTTGAACAAATTTCTTGGCACCATGTCAACCAACCTCGCAACAAATTAACTGCTGCCACCGACCACTATCACCAATTCATTCTATCAGGTCTCCTCCATTTCCACGCGGATATCCCCAAGATCTGGACCTTCCCAGAGCCGACTTTCTAGTTTATCCAAATTTGAAAATCTCAAAAGTTGCGGAGTGTATCTAATTTTGTATCGGGGAACATAAATACAACTGGGCACGAGGGAAGGATGTATCCACTATCACCCTGTGTTTACAAGACAATTGACCGTCTGGCGATTTGACGATTTAAAAATTTCACGATTTCACGCATAGACAAAAGTCTCTCGGAACCATGGGAACGTCGATACTCCCCGCGTGCACGTGTGCATGTGTGTGTATAGAAAAATAAACAAATACACAACATTTCGCGTGAGATGTACAACAACAATTTCCTGGTTTCACCCCAACCAGTGCGAACGCTTCCCCCAGTCGGCCTGGCCCATGGGTGTTGGACTCATGACGTAGTGGCCCGCTGGTGGTAGCGGCCGCCGAGCTAGAATCAATGGGGTTGCCATATGTTGGCGAATGCCTGTCTGTTCCGCTTATGTTTTCCTTGTTTTCTGTACTTTTTTTTGTTATTTTGTTTCCTTTGCTTTCACTCGAAGCTCATCTAGACTCTGTGAATTTTCTTTTAGTCAGCATTTCAGTCAGGGCTAAGTGAGTGATTGCTTCGTACGGGGACAGCGTCTATCGTTCAAGACTGTTTTCTCGTTGCGGTGCTGATCGGTAGGATACACATTTTCTGTTCGTTAAAAAGAATCGATTTTAGATACATTCGGATTCGAAGTTTGTGGTTTTTCTTTTGGAAAATTATTGATCGTTTGCGAGAGATACAATTCGTTTGAGTGGTGTGTGTTGGGAGGGGAAATAAAATTTTAGTTTCGTGATCGGAACATTTATTGTGTCTGTAATTAGACCGTAATTAATGGGCAGTCTTATTACAAACCGCGACAAACGAAGAGTGAAAATGAAACGACACCGCGCAAAAGTGGAGCTTTTTGTTGCGTAACAGCAGAATCTTGGGATTGTGTTCTCCTCCTCCTTTACCTTACCTCTTATTTCTTCAATCTAATACAAATTGCAGATCATTATCTTTACGAGAGCGAACCCGTGGCGTTGAATGAACACAAACAGGGCGGAACTTGCAGATTATTTTAAATGTTGAAAGTGAGAGATGGACTTTTGAATTTTTCCACTCCACTTTATTTGTGTCTACTAAGTGAATATTTTTTTTAGACCGCAACGCCTTTAGGGAGTGTTGTCACAATTCGGCTCCGTGACTGACTGGCTGTTTAATGAAGTGTCACCGAGAAGAGTTCGCGCCTCCTACATTAAAGTTTGTTTAGGGACAGGGCGCGATTGATGTTGCTTACCTCCTTCTACATTGCGAGACACATTTGATGGTGAAATGACCTACCACGCACATTAAAGCTTGGTTAAGGAAAATTTATAGGTCTTGGGGGAGAATACACGTGAATATTATTTTCCCTTTCATGAGAATCAGAGATTTGCGTGTTAAGCAAATCATGCCTGAGAAATCGGAGCTAATTCGTGGAGCTTTCATAAAAATTGACTTCATTTTGGGACTAGATTCTGGGCATTTGTCACACGAAACTGGATGGCAACAAAGTTAATAATTCACTTTGTTTACAGAATTCGATTTTATATATTGAGTGTTCTCCTCCAGGAGGATATCAATTTAAGGATTTACAAGTCAGTGAAAAATTTTAAAATGCTTTTCATTTTAGTGTCGATGTTATCAATGCCCATAAAAATGTTTCGTTTGAACAGGAAAATCAATCATGAATTCAATGTTAAGACTTGATGAGAGTTTGGTAGTTCTGATAAATAATTAAGAAACATGTTTACTTTGGAATGACTCTTGTACGCCGGGATATATCTTCTTAACCAACAAACAAATCTTTGGCCCAGTCTTCTACTGTTAACGAAATGATTTCATCTCCAGAGTGGAGGAAGTTCTGAAACTACAAGCGCCAGCAAAGAAGATATATTGGCCCTTCTGGTTGTTTTAAAAGTAATTGCGGATTGTTTTGAAAGTAAATTAAATTTTTGAAATTCTTACAATAAACGTTAATCAAGTATTCATACTCAATTTATCTTGATGAACTTGCGCCATCTTTCTGGTAACTTCATGATTCCACGTTCATAAAAATTTAGAACTTTTTAAATTCAAAACTGGATCAACGGTTACCTCACAGACTTATTATCTTCAAACATTTTCCGGTTCAAGGAGTTCAGTAAAGTCCGAAATAAATTGTTGCCTGTTGGTGCAACGTCACCGCTATATGGTTTATGCATCCGAAATTATCAGCCAAGCTCCCTCAGTTTTTGGTCTCTGTGACCAAAGATGTATGAAGAATATGACACCTTTCCGAATAATCACTTCAGCTCGTTTTTCGTTAATCGCTGGATTCAATCTTATCTGACAGAAGTAATCTAAATTAATTGTATGATTTCTTGGGAGCAGTTGAAAATATTTGACATCTTTTCAATTCAACTAAACTGACAGCATAATTCTCTTCTGTTTGTGGTGGCTTACCATGCTTCGAACATGATCCTTGGTTCCCCATCAACAGTGCAAATAACAAGAATTAATGCGATTTTTTAAAAAAAATTCTTTTGATCCTTGTTGCGACCAAATATCAAGTCCATGACGCTTTATATGACAACTTAGCGTTCTTCGTCTTCTTCTTCTTGCAGCGCTACAGTGCGGGGTGGACCTGGGCCTCAACCAACATGCCTTTCCAGCCACACGATCTTCCGCTATCAGCCTCCAGTTGCGCACTCCAAATTGGTTGAGGTCCTTCTCCATTTATATGCGACACCTTAGCCTAGGCAGTCCCCTGTAACATTATCCCGATCGTTTAGATTCAAAAACTTTTTGGGGTAAAACAGTAGTATCAATATGCTCTACATTTCCTAGGCATCTTAAGCGTTGTATTAGAAGACACCTGACCAGGCGAATATCACCTTACCGCCCATAAAGTGTGTCGTTAATTTTTTTTTTTTCAGATAACATTAGCGTAAACAGGATCCAATTTCGCACAGAAATTCCTCATCCGCGTTTAGTAACGTCCAGGTTTCCTATAAAGTAGGACTGTGATGACCAAGCTGTTATATAAAGCGAGCTTAGCTTATCTGGGGAGATCTTTATTATTCAATTGCCTCTTGAGCCCAAAAAAAACAGCGATTGGCAAGAGTGATTCTGTGTTTGATTTCGGTACTGATGTTGTTTTTCCTGTTTACCGTGGAGCCGAGGTAGACGAAGTCCTTGACTACCTCGAAGTTTCTACTGCCTAGTGTAACGCTCTGTCCAAGACATCGATGTTGTGTGTCCTTTCTTGATGACAGCATTTACTTAGTTTTGCCCTCATTTACAGTTTAATGCCGGCATACGCCTCATTGACGACTCGCTGTATTCGTCCAATCACATCAATGTTATCAGCGTTAGGTAGTAATTAAACTGACCTTTGGAAGATAGTGCCTCTGGTGTTGACTTGTGAGTTACGCACGATCTTCTCGAGGATGATGTTCAAAAAGTCACATGACGCCTTGTCTAAAACATTTTTCGACACTGAAGGTCTCGGTCAGTTCGTTGCCGACGTTGACGGAGCAGCAAGAGTTCTCCATCGTTATCTTACACAATCTGACGAGTTTGGTAGGAAAGTCAAAACTAGATTGACACCGTATATCTCGTCTCTATGCACTGTCATATTCGGCCTTAAAATCGACGAATAGGTGGTGAGTGTCGATTCGCACTTATTGAGTCTCCAGGATCTGCCGTAAAGTGACGTTCCTAATTTTGATCTTTCTCCAATCTCACGCTCGGTAATGCGATGAATCACATAGATTTTAGCTTTTGTTTGATTATCATCAACTTCATTTGGCCGATCTGAAAGTGGCTTTTCTCTAAGTGAGCGGAATTTTGTCGTTTTGTTAATACGTTCTCACTGCTCGTTTTATAATATTATAGCCAAATAAACAACCGTTGCCTCCGTGGCGTAGTAAGTAGAGTGCGACGCTCACACACCGAAGACCAAGGTTATATTCCCGGCTGAACAGATCGCATTTTCACGGCACCACCTCTTTCGAGCTGCTGACAACACTCAAAGATTAAATTATACAGAACTCCTCAATTCATTAAAAGGGAGAAAGGAATCTCGTTTTTTTTCTCGTCTCGCAGCCATCGCCACCCCGCATGTAGTCCCTTCATTAGTCTGCAGAAAGAGACCAGAGAATTACATGAAGACAGTTCGTAAATATATGATCACCTACACCACCTGTGCGGTCTGACTATTGATACCCGAGCGCAGTCTGGACTCCCGGTCCGAGCCGTAAACAACCGTTCGACGGTCATCGAAAAAGCTGTTCAAACTTACTGTTTGGAGTTCGCAAAAAATTGTAGGTCCCTTCTACTCGTGAGGGAACAGTAGCGCGCAAAACACGAGCAGTTGATTAGCAAGCTAGGCTCTGGTCCCCCTGTGATTTCGAAAGAAAAAAAATATCAGCATTGTCCGAAGCCATTTAGAAAAAATTGTCAAATATTTATTGAAAAATCCTAAATCACTTATGAAAAAATCCAATGCGTTAAAAATACAATGATTTTCTGCTTTCCTATTCCTTTGGGCAAATAATATCAGAACAAAAGCAACTGTGTTGATTTTTAAGTTGGCACTACTAGCACTACCATCGTTTTTCTTGCCGATTTCAATTTTTTTGATTGATTCAAACTACTGCCATTTCGCCATTTGTCAGTGATACCAGTTACAGTTGTTCCAATTGAAAAATAAAAACATTCTTACGGAAGTGTACAAAATAACAGAATAGAGCAAAGGATTTTTTTATTATTTTTGGATTAAAACTATGTTTCATCAACCAAGCTGTAGATCAAAAATTTAACTATCAATGTCAATTGTTTCCCAAAACTGTTCTTTCTTACTTTTAGCCTATGAATTATTCATCCGTCTGAAAAAAAAATGAATCTCTGTTGGACTGCCAACCTCCTCACCCATCTCACATGTGATTTTTCCACAAAGCAAAGTCACACTGCCTCGAATTGTAGTCGATTCAGCAAGCAGACCAAGCAGAAACGACGGTGGAGGTGTCGGCGATTTGACGTGGCGGAAAAGCACTTATTTTCTCCAATTAAACCTGTGCTTTGCCACTTTCGTAATTCTTGAGTTTAATATAACTCTGTAAATACCATTCTCTAGACAGTTTTGTGAATATCAGAAAACGGTGACTGTCAGAGATCCCTTTGAAAAAACCCCGCTTGCCAACTGGAGCCCATTGCATTGAGCACCTTACAACCCTTGCGTGTAGCAGCGGACATACAAACAACAAATCATGAATTTAATCACTTCCCCAAAATGGTTTTACGATTGCTTTTTGTTTGGTGAGCGCATATTCAACCAACATTTCCCAGACATTCTTCTCATGTATTCCGTATAATTTTTGTTGGGACTGATCGGTTTGGATGTCTATGGCCAAAGCTATATCATAGAAAGGGAAGGTAGGAACCTCCTAAACCAACTTTTCTAGTTGAAGAAAGAAAAGAAGGCCCTCATGAATTCTCCCGTTAGATTCTCCTTTTTTGGCAGCCTTGGCGTAGTGGGTAGAGTGCGACACTTGCACGCCGAAGGTGTGCACCCAATTATTAGGTGCGTTCCTATTGCTCTGAATTGCTCTGAATTGCTACGAATGTCTACGAATTTGCCCGAAAAACTACAAAATTGCCTTCCATTAGATGATTTTTTTTTAGAAGAGAGAGCTCATGAGAAAGCTTAAGAGAGACCTAAATATTTCCCCTCCCTACGAATTGCTGCCGGATAAAAATCTGTGGGCAGCGGCACGGCAGCAGATGGCTGTCAAATTGAAAACAAAAGAACCTCTGACATTTCATACGTCCAATATCTGAATTTCTACGAAAAATCGTTTCACAAGTTTTGGTAGAATTACTCTCTGCAAGAGAGATTTTTTGCGGCCGCCGTGGAGTAGTGGGTAGAGTGCGACGCACACACGCCGAAGAGTCTAGGTTCGATTCCCAGCTCAACACCAATTTTTCGAATATTTCACGGCACCACCTCTTTCGAGCTGCTGACAACACTCAAAGAGTAACAATTGTTTAAGAAAACTTCTCAAATTTCGCCGTTCGGAGTCGGAAAAAAACTGTAGGTCCCTTCTACTCGTGAAAGAGCAGTAGCGCGCACGACACGAGTAATTGATGAGCAAGCTAGGCCCTGGTCCCCCTCTGGACTCTAGCGCCAACAATTATTATTATTGTTATTACTATTATTAAAAGAAATTTTTACCCAAACTACTCAACTACGAATTTCTGCACACAAATCAATTGGAACAGACCTATTATTGTTATTAGATTTCCCTTTTCCAGTTCTCTCTATTCAAAATTTTTTCTGAATTCGTTCGCAGGTCCTGCCATGACACTTCTAAATAAAAAGAAAGCCTGTCAAAACGCAAGTGACATATGAGTTATTTCAAAACATGTCCTACTCCATTTATCGTGTTTGCTTTTTCTCGATACTTTCCCTGTGATCTTAGGTCAGTTCATTAGCATTTCAAGCTGTAATGCATCCGAATGGAATGAACAACATCTTTGGAATCACAACCGCGAGTGTGTTTGACAGTTTGATTGGCATCTGCTGTGAGTACTTCTTGGTCCGACTAAAGTGGATCTTGTAAGCAATATGGTTGGCTTCATTTAGTTCGATAACTGAATGACAACTTGCTTAATGGACTTTTATTTTCGTTGAAAACACTGTATCGGCAATCTGTCAGACAGACAGTTGAAAGGAGCCTGAATCAGAGTGTCTCTTTCTCTGAAATGTGCAACAAATGAGAAAGATTGGTTTATTAATCTACAGCTTCGATATTGTCAGATGCAATATTGCACTTAATGGGGGGGAGGGACATTTTTTAATTGATTATTTTTCAGTTGAAAACACACGTATAAAACGCAGAATTGATTCTCTTCTGAAAGGCGAATTAATAAGCGCTTTATTCAGAGTAGTTTTATTTTGCATCTACTTCCATGTTTCGGGAAATTTGCGAATATCACGAAGGTACATTTCTTATTTTCAATTATACAATAGGCCAATGTTTTACATCTTCCTACGAATCAAACTGGTGCGTGGCCTTCTTCTTCTTGTTGCGCCACAGTCCGGAGTGGACCTGGATCTCAACCAACATGCCATCAACCTCTCTCATCCAAATGCCATCAACGCAAACAGGACCAAAAATTGCACGCAAAACTTCTTCAGTGCTTCTTCATCCGCTTTTAGTAACGTCCAGGGGTCTAATCACGGATGACGACTATTGTGTGACGATATTGACAAAACGATATCATTTTGGTTGCTTCATGCACTCTCAAAACTGACAATCGCTATTGCCTTGACGACCGCATTTTGACGATAGCTATTTCAGTATCGTTTTGCATTCCGCTGGTGTAGAAATCATGAAAATTGGAAGAAACAATTAAGAAAAGTACTGAATTTGCTAGTTACAAGAGGTTGGTTATTATTTGAAAGTGACACTGAAAGTGATCTTTCACTAGCTGCCTCCTGTTTCGCACTCCAAGTTGGTTGAGGTCCTTCTTCACTTGTGTGCCCCACTTTAGGCTAGGTCGTCCTGTGTTTCGTTGTGTCAATGGCTCGGATTTGAAGACTTTTCGGGCCGGATCAGTGGTATCCATGCGCTCTATATGGCCTAGCCTTCTTAAGCGTTGTATCCGAAGACGCTTGACAAGGCTCATGCCGCTGTACACCCCATAGAGTTCGTCGTTAAATCTTTACCTCCAAATGCCATCAACGCAAACAGGACCAAAAATCGCACGCAAAACTTTTCTCTCGAAAAGACTAAGGGCTTCCTCATCCGCCTTTGCTAACGTCCATGATTCCGCGCATTAAGTAGGACGGGGATGATCAAGCTGTTATATAAAGCGAACTTAGTCCTTCGAGAGAGGGCTTTATTACTCAATTGCCTCTTGAGCCCAAAGAAACAGCGATTGGCAAGAGTGATTCTGCGTTTGATTTCGGTACTGGTGATGTTGTACATATATACCGCGGAGCCGAGGTTGACGAAGTCCTTGACTACCTCGAAGTTTCTGATGTTTAGTGTAACGCTCTGCCTGAGACGTCGATGTTGCGTACTCTTTCTTGATGACGGCATGTATTTAGTTTTGCCCTCAGTTACTGCTAGACCCATTTCAACCGCTTCTGCTTCAATGTCAGGAAACGCCTCATTGACGGCTCGCTGTATTCGGTCAATCACGTCAATGTCATCAACGTAAGCTAGCAATTCAACAGACTTTTGGAAAATCTTGCCTCTGGTATTGACTTGTGAGTTTCGCACGACCATCACGTCAATGCCAACAGCGTAAGCTGACTTTTGGAAGATTGTAAGAAATGTCGGAGGAAAAGATCGTGCCTCTGTTGTTGGTGCTGACTTTTGAGTTACGCACGATCTTCTCGAGGATGATGTTAAAGAAGTCACAGAGCGACGCCCAGTCCAAAACCTTTTTTAACATTGAAGTTCTCATTGAGCTCTTTACCGGCCTTGACGCAGGTTTACCGGCAACGAGAGTTCTCCATCGTCATCCTACACAATCTGACGAGTTTGTAGGGATGCGAAAACTAGACATGGCACTTTTTCCCTCGTCTCTATGCGCACTGTCATATGCGGCCTTAAAATCAACGAATGGGTGATAAATTGCACTTCTTGAGTCTTTTGATCTTTTCTATCGTGGACTTGAATGGCCTCAAACCATATTGATAGAGATTTATCAGTAATGGACACAAGGTTTCAGGTGCTCACACAATACAGCATAGAGAATCTTGTATGCGATGCTAAGAAGGCTGAGCCGCCAATATTTGGCTCTGTCAAAAAGGTCTCATTTCTTTAAGTTGAGTTGGTGCAAGAGCCCAACCAGGTCATCTTCAGCTGCTTCAAATAGTTTTGCGGGCAGTCCGTACGCTTCAGCAGTTTTGTTCGACTTCAGCTTCTATAATCCAATCTTCATCTCGTCGGAATCGTTGGAACGAAATTAATGTCTTTCATCGTCCACATCGAGCAGAGAATTTTGCCTTACAGCGAAATGTGGGCCGTCATTGCCGTAAAGTAGTCTTCAGAAATGATCCTTTCTAATTCTCAACACAGATATTTGAATGACATTCAACTCATGTGGTATTCATGTACCGTATTAATGAATCTTTCCTTTCTCTGTATTGACTTAGCTTCAGCCTTTTGGTGAGTTGGGCTTGTGTACATAATTCACATTCGTAAAGTATTGTTAACGCCGTGCCCCCATTGGTCATTCTTTTGTTAGTTTTCTTTGTCCTTTGTCTGAACTACTAAAGTCACAATTCAGAAACTGCTGAAATCGTCGTTTACATGTGTTTTGTGATGGCACAAGGATATCGCTGTGGCTCAGCTGCAGTTTTCTTCAAACCAAAGAAAACATTTTATACAATTTGCGGATTGTTTTTGTTCAGAATTTATTCAAAACACACACTCGTGAATTTAGCAGAACATAAAACATTTATTTGACACTTATTGTCAGAAATTTTGTTTTCCAAAGCCGCCTTAAAAACGTGCAGACGTATTTACACATTCATTTTATGGGCAGTCTAATGGACACAGAGTGCTTGTTCACGCGCTTGAACTTCTGCTATTTTTAAAAAGATTTATGTGGAATTCCCCACGCCCAACAACTAACAACAGGTAGCCTAAGATTGAAATTCCTAGTAATAGTCTAAAAATACTTAAAAAAATGCCCACAGTCTTGTCCGATTTTAGATTCTCTACCAATAAATCAAGGTGAAGCACGAAACTTTAACAATCTCTGTCCAAGTTTTGGCAGATTAACTGCCAGCAAAATTTGTTACTGTGTTAATGAGCTTTTAAGCCATCGTATTCGAAAATAGAAAAAGAAAATAGCAAGAGAAAGAGGGAAAACTTTGAAAATATAAAAAATATTGTGTTATCAATCACACAATGTTTCTGAGTGGCAGTTACAATTCTGAGCTCACAATTCTTTATTCTTGAGAGCTATGATGGGCCATTTGACCTTCAATTCACTTTCTGGTATAAATTCATGGATAGACGGGCGGGCCAAAATTATGTTAAAAGAAAATAATAAAAACGGAACCGAGAACCAAGAAACCGTTTTTCTTCTTCTGTGTTCGACCGCAACCAGCATGCCTCTCACCAGCTTCCTATTGCGCACTCAAAGTTGATTTAGGACTTTCGTCACTTGTATGCACCATCTCAGCTTAAACCATTCTCGGTGGCGTTATACCAATGACTCGGATGTGAAGACTTTTAGGGACGGAATCATGTGGGCCGCCGTGGCGTAGTGGGTAGAGTGCGACGCTCACATGCAGAAGGTTTAAGTTTGATTCCCAGCTGAACACCTGGAATTGTTCACGGCACCACCCTTTCGAGTTGCTGACAACACTCAAAGAGTACTAACTGTCTAAGAAAAAACTTCTCAAACTTTGCCGTCCGGAGTCGGCAAAAAACTGGAGGTCCCTTCTTCTGATGAGAGAACAATAACGCGCACAACACGAGTAGTTGATGAGCAGGCTAGGCCCTGGTCCCTTGCGGATTTATTATGTGGGTAGTACGGCCTCTTGATCAGCCCTAAGCCGCTGTACAGCCAATTTAATTCGTCGTTGAATCTTCCCCTCTCCAGAGGATCAAAAATCGCACGCAAAACTTTTCTTTCGAAACGACTAAGGTCTTCTTCACCCGGTTTTGGTGACGCGCAAGTTTCCGCACCATAAAGTAATACTAACATAATCTTAGTCTGTCTTAGACCTTCGAGAGGGCTCTTTTACTCAATTGCCCCTTAAGCCCAAACAGAGAAACAGCGATTCGCAAGGGTAATTCTGCATTTTATTTCTACATTGATACTGTTGTCCTTTTTTCCCACATAGCTAAGGTAGAAGCTTCCTTCGCCTAATGTGACGTTCTTTGTGAGACGCAGTTGTATGCAGTGCTTTGATAACAGCATGTACTTTAATAATAATTAGATGGCGCTACAGTCCACTTGAGGACCAAGGCCTAGCTTGCTCATCAACTACTCGTGTTGTGCAGGCTACTATTCCCTCACGAGTAGAAGGAACCTGCAGTCTTTTCCCGATTCCAGACAACAAAGTTTGGGAAGCTTTTTCTCAGACAGTTATTACACTTTAAGTGTTTTCAGCAGCCGAGGTGTTCAGCCGGGAATCGAACCCAGACCTTCGGCGTGTGAGTGTCGCACTCTACCCAATACGCCACGGCGCAAAGCATGTACCTTGATTTACTCTCAATTACCACCAGACCAATTTTCACGTTTCCGCTTGAATGCCAACAAATGCTTCATTAACGGTTCGCTGCGTTCTTCCAGTCAAATGAACGTCATCGACCTAAGCTACCAGTTGAACTGACTTTTGGAAGATCGTGCCTCAGGTTTTGACTTCTGAGTTAAGTGCGATATTCTTAAATGATGTTTAAGATGTCACATGACAGCACGTCTTTAACCTTTTTTGACAGTGAAAGTCTCGGTGAGTTACCTATCTTGACGGAGCAGAGAGTGTTTTCCAAACGATTCAATCTCACTGACGAGGTACCCCATCAATTTGCTTGGTACTTTAGATAAAAGACTTTCATGTAAAGTTCAATTGTCGTCCACACGAACTGTAGTTCAATTCTAAATCTAATTCGCATTCCAAAGAACGTGATCAACTAACTTAATGTTTTTCAAATCCCTAAGCTTGCACTGAACTTAATTTCGATTTGACTTTCAACTTGTCTTCCCATTTATTGGCAGTCCATCACACAGTCTTATTATTAGGAATCCTTTTCAAGACGTGACACGACAAATCTGATTCACTTTGACTAACAGCGCTCTAGCAAGTCCATCAACAGCACATTCCAGACCAGTGATCAGATCACACAGAAACTGTCAGAAATGAATTTCAGTTTACATCGCAGATAAAAGAGATTCGATTCGCTAATTTGCTCCCCCATCAAGAGCAGTGATTCAAATGGTTTTCCTTTGATCAGACGCTCCTTTGTGCCAAAATCCAAATCATCCCGATTGCTGCTGACTTTTCGTCTAGTGAATATAAAATCGCACCGAGCAAGACTAAAAACTTAAAAGAGTCGTGCCTTGCGTCGCAAAGAACAGTTCACACACCGTTAGAGAGACGCTGTGTTTCTTGCCGGGGAACACAGAATTTTGGGACTTGCCAAAAAATTTCCATATTCTGCCGACCGAACAGAGGAAACAGAGGAATTCCTGTCGGTGATTAAAGCGATACGCTCTGTCTCTTGGCTAATTGCTAGCTCTCATCGCCTAGCGTCTGAAAACGCTGTCGTTGCGTGGGCAGCTGCAGGCGGCTAATGCGTTCCTGAATAAATACCTGCAGAGTTTCCACCGGCAGACAACTGCGAAGACCTTAAATCATCGCATGTTTCGATGCGGTGCGCAGTTACTTGCGTCTCTCGGGGCACTTGGATAAATCCATCCAAACAGGCAAGAACACGTTGACCGTAAATCATGTCAGATGGAGCGTTTCTAATGAAGCTCTCCGCACTAATTGCTTCCGATGGAGATTGAAGGCATCGAAAGCTCCTCGGAGACGCGTTCCCACACATTCTTTTAGCGTTAAGTGAAAAACGTCTTTATGCCGGCCGAGAGCGAATAAGTGTGTCAATCAGTTGGCACACCCCACTGCGCGCCTCCACCACTTATGCAGATGCGTTCGCACTTAAAGGGCGCGGTGGACGTTTACTGTGGGGGAGGGTAAATGTGACTTGTGAGCCAGTACTTGCCCAGTAATTGGTTTAGTGGGTGTGCCGCCGTCGTCGCACCATAAACACTCTGCGGTCGGCCGGCAGGAACTGTTGACCATCCTGCGAGGCAGTTCAGTGTGTCATCGCCGCTCAGACCCGGGTCTTCTAATGTGACCGCAACAGAGAACCACCACAAGCAGCTACACTTCGCCCCCGACCAGCCCCCCTACCCAGCGAGTACGAAAATAGCTCTGTGCTGAAGTCAACAGAAGACCACGTCGTCGTGGTTGTCCGTCTATCCGTCTCCCACTTATTGTCTCGCTGGCACCTTTGGTGCTGTGATCCGAGATGCGAGAACACAATCCCAATCCGGCGACAGACACCGCGAACGCGCATACTATTCGCCGCTCTTAATTATATTTATCTAAGGGGATATTTTGTTTTGAGTGACAACGATTCGTCTTTGGCAGGAAGACTGAGTGGAAAGCCCCTTCGACAAGCGGAAAGTAAGACGTCGCTGAGCGTCCGAATCGAACGGAAAGTCGCGGCCGCAGTTCAGTGAAAGGAGAAGCATAGACAAGTGTTCGTGTATCTAAGGTGAAAAATGTGAAGGAATCTCGCTGTGAGCGATAGATAAAAATTCCAAGAGAAAAAGTAAAAATACTCGTTGTGTGCTCTGTGTGAGAATTCAGTGACACTTTCGGCTTTCGAAATGAAACGCGACGTTTCCACCTCCACCATTGGCCGGGAGGAGCGGAAGCCACTCTTGGAGGCGTACATGTTCCAGAGACGCGTCCTCCTTTTGTGCAGCTTCATGATGGTCGTCTCGCTGATCGTTTGGATTGTTGCCATCTCAACAGATCATTGGATTATCATCTCGGGAATCGGAGGTACGTAATAAAATCGGAAAGCAATTTCAATGCTCAAATGATCTCCTTGACAATTTTGACATTTTCACCCATTTAACCCCTCCTCCATCCACTCCCTGGCATGTCCCCTTCCTTCACATAGAGTACGATTCCGCCGCTCGGTGGTGGTTGCGTTCGCACCGTTCACAGGTTGTTTGGTGTCCGTTGGCGCAGTGTTTGATGCGCTTCTAGAAATGTTTGGACGCCGGCCAACTCAAATATTAACAATAAAAATCTCATTTCTGCATCTCACACACGGAGTGCATGAGAATTCTGTGCTCGCGCGCAAATAAAATTTCGAAAACTGCTGCTTTCGAGCGCTCGCCTGAAGGGCAGCGGCCGGCCCGGTGGGATTTCGTTGGGAAATCATATTTTGCCTTTGGCTCCCAGTTATTGTTCAGGTTGCCTTCGGATTCTTGGCACGGTGGACGGCGGCGAAGTCAATTTTGGCGGTCCAGTAGATATTGAGTAATTTACACGATAATGGAGTGTGAGAAAAGAGTTTCCCACAACTGTGTGGCAATAAACAGGTGTTTGGGTGGGGATTGATTTTTAAATTTAGCCAACGCCGCCGATAGCACGTTGATTGTTCGAAAACGATTATGAGCTCATTTGCGGGGGAAACTGGGGGAGTGCTCGTGTGAAGCGGCACGCCGAGAGAATGGCGTCGAAGTTCGGAATGGAAGGCAGAATTTATGTAGAACGTAAATTCTTAAAGAGCTCATAAAGTTGAATCTTAATCGAGAATTGTTGTAAAATGATTTTGTGTAGAAACACTAAACGTTTAGTGGAACACTGGTCAGAGGCTTATGTTGATGAAACGATTAAAAATAATGTATCCTTGATTGATGTTTGCTTGCTGTCAACAGTTGTTTACACATGTGTTTGCAATAAATTCAACAAATGATTGATGGCAAATCGTGCTCCTTAACTTAGACCCACATTCAACTCAATATGAGCTAAAGGGCTCGCACCAGTTAAGACTCTGGCATACCGATACATTGGTGGACTTACAGGAATTACAACCGGAAAAAATTTTCCAACACTTTGAGTAGATCGAAAGTTTGCCGGTTCATGGGTGTCTAATGAAACGTTTCGCAAACTCAGCATCAATAATGGGAAATAAGGTGTAGGCACCTATTCGTGATTTGGCCGCCGTGGCGTAGTGGATAGAGTGCGATACTCACACGTCGAAGGTCCAGGTTCCGGCTGAATATCGAATTTTTCACGGCATCACCTCTTTCGAGCTGACAACACTCAAAGAGTATAAATTGTCTTCTCAAAGTTCGCCGTTCGAAGTCGGCAAAAAACCGTAGGTCCCTTCTACTCGTGAGAGAACAGTAGCGCGCACAGCACGAGTAGTTGATGAGCAAGGTAGGCCCTGGTCCCCCTGTGGACTGTCGCGCCAGCAATTTTTATTATTATTACCTATTCGTGTGAGAAGTAGACTGCGCACGGCACAGCAATCTGCTCATTTGGACAAAATTCTGCTTGAAGGCGCCATAAATTTGAATATTTTAACTCGTTTGCAAGTTTTCATTTTTAATAAATTATGTTCTCGTTTAAAATCAAGAGCAAGAGTAGATCCAAGGATGAAACATAATTTTCTTTTTTCTAGTTAAGAGCCACACACAGATTGACAATACCTTCATCTTGGAATTGTACCAACTGAACTAGTGATAGCGTCCCACATGTGGCCATGTCATGTCCTTCAAATTTCAGCTTCAGAGCTTGACATTTGTAAGAAACGTGCCTTTTTTGTGTGAATCTGCTTTAAGAAGAGTTTTCGATTGTTGAGGGCACCATCGCATTATTTTCCGTTTGTGAAAATACCCCCAAAGGACGTTAAATTCAATTTGTGACTTACTTTTCTTCGATTAAGTCAAAAAAAAAACAGCACCGAAAGAAATACCGAAGACTGAGTTTAAAAAATTAAAATTTAAGGAAAAGCAAGGCACTAAGAAGCAAGGCATTAATTTTGACTAACAAACGTGCTTTTAATTTTTTAAAGAACTCATGAAGAAGCTCTTCGCCTTTTCAAGCACTTTGTTCTCCCGACATTTGACAGAAAAGGTTCAACCACGATACTGTACAAATGATCAAACTGCACCTGTTCAGTGTTGCAATTCTCACAACAGTGAAACAAATAACGACCCCATCTCAAATGGCGCATGCAAGAAAAGAAAGATCTGGACCCTGTATTTTGCTTGTTGACAAGCCCATTCAACCAGAAATAAGCCTCATAGTTGACGATAGGAAACTTCATTAATTTCCAGCCCAATTTACGGCTTCAGTTCTTGTGTCCACTTGAACTTTGACAGATGTAAAGGGTGATTTTTTAAAAGCTGTAGGAAAGTTTTTCAAAAAAAAACACGTAAAATTCAGAAAAATGCATGAAATCTTTATTTGAATCGATAGTACGGTCCATATAATTAAATGTTTGAAGATTATTTCATGCAAATGTTGACCTTGACTGTGCCAAAACTGAGCTTTGTCGCTGAACACAATTTTTCGGCGACGAATTTTCTTAACGCAGCACGCATTTTTATAATAAAATTCAATAATTTGCAAGCGTTGTTCGTTTGTTAGACGATTCATGGTTTAATTATAGACCAATCTGAAGGTGTTTGACAGTAAAACAAAACACGAAAGGTGCCTCAGCTGTTTAAGCCAGTGTTGCCAAAAAGATAATAGCTGAAAAATCACCCTCTAGATAATCATATTTTCACATTTGACACATTGACAACAAGGAGATTCTCAAAGGTTGAGAAGGACATGTTCGAACTTGCCGTGTGAAATTGGAGGCAGCGTGCGAAAAACCATGATAGTTAGAGGGCTATATTGCCGCTTGAAGAAAAAGAATCATTTAGCATCTTCCCTGTATATTAGATTAAACACTAGGAACAATAATATCTGGATAGTATCATTTTTAATGTTTAATCTGCACACGGATGGCTACAATATTCCTCCTAGTGTTGCCTTCAAGCTTTATTAAAATTGAAATTAATTAAGGAAACCTTAGTTTTACTCACACGTATATGATTTCGTTTTCTAAATAATACAATACATGCTTAGGTTGAAAAAAATACAAAAGTTTACGACAGACACAGGAAATTCTGCACAAAATCACAGACACAGCTCATAAAATAGATTTCTATCACCCTCATCCCGATAAAAGTTTGAACCTGTTCTTTGACTACATTATCAATTGCCTCAGTATCAATGTCAAGTGCGATCCGATTTCAGCAGGCAGCATACCCAAAGGCTTCAGCGACTCCTGATGCAATAAGCCGCTTACTCATCAGCTACTCGTGTTGTGCGCGTTACTGTTCTCTCACGAGTAGAAGGGACCTACAGTTTTTTGCCGACTCGGAACGGCGAAGCTGTATAAGCTTTCTTATACAGTTATTACTCCTTGAGTGTTGTCAGCAGCTCGAAAGAGGTGGTGCCCTGAAAAATGCGTGTTCAACCGGGAATCGCACCTACACCCTTCGGCGTGTGAGCGTCGCACTCTACCCACTACGCCACGGCCGCCACAACATTCCTGTCTAAATTACAGCCTACCAAGATATATACAGAGTTTACGAGTAATTGTTGATCTCCTAAATGGCTTCACTGCATCTCGCTTAACAATGTGAATACGAGTAGCACGGGCTATATATGCGTTGTTGCACACTTTTGATAAAAAATACTCCAAAAGTGAGCAGTTAAGTTATCTGCTGCTGGTGCGTTTAATGATTAGAAACTTTGTCCGGTAGGGAGTGATAACAGGTGTTTTACAGTGCTTTCTGTACCAAATTCTGAAGTCTGTCATTTTTTAAAAAGTGGCGGTAAATCTCTCTCAGGAAGATGCAAAGTACAGGAACACATTTAATCCAAATGTGCAAAGTATTCCATTAAGAAATGTCAAATTCACATTTTCGATACAGAAAACAAAAACAACAACAAAATCTGAGACACATACACAGAGATAATGGGTCAATGTTCACTTATCTGTGTACGCACACCAATTAATTTGACAGAAAACCAACAACCCACAAAATTGTGTTGTGTTAAAATAGGCAGGGTAGGGTAATATTTTACTCTCTCCAGAGAACGATCATTGGACTTAAAACTAATTTTTTGAAATACAGGACATTTTGTTGGTTTGTGTTGTTTTTTACTGTCTTACTTACTCTTTTACTAGGATTAAAGACCAAAAACCAATATTAATCATCGAAAATAGCTTTGTTTTTCAAAATATTCCACAATAGGATCTATACACTTTTGCATGCGTTTGAACCAATTGTCCAAGCACTTTTGCCTCTTTGATTGAGGTATCTCCAAAACATGCATTCTGAACGCATAAACCGCTTCTTCGGGTGTCGAAAAACGTTGACCTCTCATTTTATTTTTTACGAATGGGAATAAAAAGAAGTCATTCGGTGCCAAGGCAGGACTATACGGCGGATGGCTCATCAAATCGATGTTTTGGGTGCTCAAAAATGCAGTTGTTTGAGCTGATGTGTAATAGCTCGCATTTTCGTAGTGAAGAGTGATCCGTCTTCGGCGGTTGGTTTTCCTGATTTCTTGAAAGACAACTGGCAAACAAATGGCTGTGTTCCACTCAGAATTGAGTGTTCTGCTTTGTTCTAGTGGTACGGTTGCGACATGTCTAGTTTTTCCAAAAAGACAGGCGACCATTTGCTTGGAAGTGCTTCGTGCGCGAGCAACTTTTGTTGGATTTGGCTCAATTTGAAACACCTATACAGTCGACTGTTGTTTACATTCGGGCTCATACGCGTAAATCCACGATTCATTATCTGTTACGATGTCATAGACGTGTTTCGAAGCACCGCGATCGTATTTGTGGAGCATTTCTTTCGACCAACTGACACAAACCTCTTTTTCAGCGATTGACAAATTGTGTGGGATCCAACGCGAACAAATTTTTTCGACGGTCAAATGTTCATGCAATATTGAATGTATGCTGGTCTCACTAATGCCTAAGGTTGTCTCAATCTCACGATAGGTCACATGACGATCTTGCAATATCAGTTGGCGCACAGCATCAATGGTTTCCGGAACAACAACCGATTTTGGATGACCTTCACGAAATTTGTCTTGGAGTGAACGACGACCTCGGTTGAATTCACCATACCATCGATAAACACTGGTCCTTGATGGGGCTTCATCGCCAAAAATTGAATTAAGTTTATTGATACACTGTTGTTGAGTTAATCCACGTCGAAAGCTGTAAAAAACAATCGCACAAAAATTTGCACTATTTAATTCCATTTTTTGGCCGAAATGAGTCTTTTTAGTTAGTGTAAGCAACATAAATAGCGCTCGTATGTCAAAACATTCTGAGTACGTATAATCTCAAAAATGCCAAACTTTACGATAGAGCTGGCAGTTGCCCGATTGCAACACTAGGGTTGCCCAATTCCGAAATATAAATGGCAACCTACGTAAGAATTTGCCTGAGATTCGTTCTGTCACATCTTATTTCATTGTATATATGGACTGATTGTTGACGTGAAGGCTAGATCTGTTCGAGTATTTGCCCATTTTTTTATTGTCACCAAACAGCAGCCAAAAATTAATCTCCTGCACGAAATCGTCGGAGAAAATGGGGTTCTTAATGAAGCCTTCCCAAAAACCGTTTAAGTTTCCGGGATCTAGCAGTTTGTTTAGAATTCCCTGTTGACTGGTCAACTGACATTGTAGTCGCCTAATTTGTGCAATTCTTGATTCTCATTCAAAAATGCGTAGTCGAAAATAACACATCTCGAAGAGCTAAACATTTTTCGAAAAACGGCTTCGTAGACTCCGTTGGTGCATTTATAGTTGACTCATTTAATCAGAACTTCTATCAAGTTGTTGGGGTCACAAAACCAACTCTATGTATCAAGCTCGATCACCTTTACCGTAACCGACCCATTTTTATTCCATTCGTCATAACGAACACCCTCCGGACAATGTCGACAGACAAGTTTTCCCTTTCAGCACATACTCTTGGACAATTTTTTGAAAATAAAGAGATACCATGAAGCGGTCTAACGAGAAGCACAGTTGCCAAGTGAATATCTTTAAAAGTACACTACGGGTAGTTGTATTCGTTAAATTGACAGTTGACAGTACAAGAGTACAAGAACAAAGAATCAACCTTGCAGCTGTTGCCCATTAAGAATAAATTCCAAGCTGTTTATGTTCTTTTGCAAATTTGATGACCTTGACTGATCCGAAAACATTTGAAGATACCACTCACTCGAAAACGATGTCTGCACGGAAAATGCCCCTCTGATTATTCAAAACGACACATTTTTGCCATTTTATTTTAAATTTTCTTTATGATGCATACAAAATGCGGAAAGTATTTCTGTGTCATTTTACGAGGTGCTAATAGCTTTCGAACGACAGATGATTAGGTTATATTTGCATGGAATCAGGACAAATACGAAAATTAAGTCGTTTGCATACATGACAAAAAGGAAATTTTCGATTAGCGAGGGTTTTTGTTTTGAAGCCCTGGTCCACCCCGGACTGTAGCGCCACAAGAAGAAGAAGAGGGTTTTAGT
Organism: Eristalinus aeneus; assembly: GCA_955652365.1. NCBI lineage: Eukaryota > Metazoa > Arthropoda > Insecta > Diptera > Syrphidae > Eristalinus > Eristalinus aeneus. The sequence goes on from OY019133.1 coordinate 6,217,826, forward strand.
TATAATCTACACAAGACATCGGCTTTAGAATTAAGATTATCCGTGAATTGTTTTTGTGTTTGAAGTGGAGCTGAATGCCGTTTCGAACGTCAAAGTTCAAAGAAATCATTAAAAAAAATGATGCCGATGATCAGGCCATTAAAATGAGAATGTTGTGATGTGAAGTTTATTCACTTACTAATGGTTTTAAATGCCAGTGGATCGAAATGAGGGAGGAAAAGTTGAGCTGGAAAGAGAATTCCATATTCGTGTGGTGTAGCTAAACAGTGACTCTCTAAACCTTACTGTACTTCCGAATGTGGGCTAAAGGGTGAGCAGCACTCCTAGTTGGGGGTGTATTGTGAGTAAATTCCTAAGGGGGAGGAATGCCTGACTAACTCATTAGAGAATCTTTTGTTGAAGTAGCGATAAGAAAGTGATAAAGACGTAACATTACGTCGAAGTTCTAGCGAGTCAATTCACATCGCAGAATTATTAATCTCTAAAGTTTTATCGCTCACTGTTGAATTCTACCTAGTGGTAGATCTTTGAAGCTCCAGACCAGATAGGAGTATTAGACTCAAATATTGGGCGAATATATGCTTTGTAAATTGTGGCCGCCGGGGCGTAGTGAGTAGAGTGCGACGGTCACACGCCGGTCACACACAAGGTCTAGGTTCGATTCCCAGCTCAACACGAATTTTTCACGGCACCACCTCTTTCGAGCTGTTGACGGCATTCAAAGAATAATAACTGTCTCAGAAAAAGCTTCTCAAATCTCGCCGTTCGGAGTCGGCAAAAAACTGGAGGTCCCTTCTACTCTTGAGAGAACAGTTGATGCGCAAGCTGGTCCTTTCGTGGACTGTAGCGCCACCCAATTATTATTATTATTATATTGTAGCCAGATCAAGAGAGTTTAAATATGTCATCCATCGCTTTGAGAGAACTAGACATTTCGCTGCATTTTGGAAAGCTCAAATATGTGATCGTTTCAACTAAGTGGTGATTTGATACACTTCCTGAGAATGAAAAGTGTCGTTCGGTTTCAACAACGCAAGAGCTTTGCTTTAGAAGGCCCACTAAGCAAGTTTTGAAGGCTTTTGAATAACATTGGCATCAGTTGTTAAAATTTTCTGGTCCACCAGTTCGTTTATCCGATTAAAGGTTTGCCTTGATTTTTTCGCTCAAATATTAAAAACACCGAATCCAACCTCTTTTCTCTTCATTTTTCTTTTTGACCGTCCTAGTTCATGGAGACACAAGCTTCAATGGACACAGTGGCTCTGTTGAACGCTTTGCGACACACCAGCAAACAAACTTATACTCTTACGTCAGGAATTTGCTTTATGATTGAATACTTTGAATTTACGCCATCATATACTATTTTTTGATATTAGCGTACTTTATTGTGAAGTTTTTTGTCTATTCCGTTAAATATACAGATATAGTAACTAGGGCTAACTTTTTTCTGCCTGGTTTGCATTCTCATTCAAATTCTGAAGATGGATACGGTAGTAGTGTATAGAAATACGGTTGGGGCCCGGCGTAAAATCCTTGTCCGAATAGTGTTAATGAAGATATGTGAGCAGAAGAATAAGAAAAAAAATAAAATAAGGCCTTGAGAATGAAGGGAGACGCAATTACAGATAATCCTACAAGATGGTGGTGATGCAATATAGGTGCCCTACTTTTATGTGCAGAAAATAAGAATAAGAGATTATTTTAAAAAAGAAACTTTGAAATTTCGGGTACTTATAACAATAATAATTGTATGGCGCGACAGTCCACTAGGGACCAGGGCCTAGCTTGCTCATCAGCTATTCGTGCTGTGCGCTCTACTGTTCTCTCACGAGTAGAAGGGACCTACAGTGTTTTGCCGACTTCGAACGGCGAGATTTGAGAAGCTTTTTCTTAGACAATTTATACTCTTTGAGTGTTGTCAGCAGCTCGAAAGAGGTGGTGCCGTGAAGAATTCGAGGTGTTGAACTGGGAATCGAACCTAGACGAGCGTGTGAGCGTCGCACTCTACCCACTACTCCACGGCGTCCGCCTGCGTGAATTAGAATTATTAAAAACAGAACTGCGACGCAGGCTTCCTTTATATCGCAAAATGCTTTACTTAGTACTAGTATATCATTTATTTGGCTTGTTTGGCTATAATCAACCAAGTGTTTCTATCTCCACATACGGAACAAGTAAGGCAACAAAGATAGCCTCCAATAAAATGGTTATTTTTTGACCTATTTGTGTTGATAGCATTTGTAGGGGAAAACTTAACGACGAACTTTGTTGGCTGTACGGCATCATGTGAATAGTTAGGCGTCTTCGTTATTATTAAAACTTGCAAATACAAACCTTTGTTATTTTCCTGTGTGACATCGACGACAACAAACCTCAAACTCAACAAACGTAAATTTGAAATTCCAAAAAATTCTCTTGAAATGTCAGAATGTTCGATTGTCAACGCTGACGGAGGGAGAAAAGTTAAAAGTTGAGCAACTACATTTATCGCGTGAGCGTTAACGTTGGTCTATGGGCCACTTCCCATAAGAATAGAGTTACTTCTATGTATCTGTCAAAGTATTGCTGACCCTGAAGCTAGTAAAGTATTCTATGTGCCGGAGCCTTTAGAGAGCAGCTTAAGTCACACCTCAAATAGTCTAGCTCAATCAGAATAATGCCATCCTGACTGCAAAGTAGTTAAATTCTACTCTGTAGAATGGGAAAGGATCTTCAATACATTTATATACAAATACAATAAGAATTTGTGAATTTCCCAAGTGAAATAAGTTTATAAGATTGATACTGAATTTACTCTAACTGAAGAATAAAACTTTTGTCTTGTCATTGTGCTTCGACAACACATATGAAAAACGATTGTTTTCAAAAAATCTCTTTCTGTGATATGATGAATAAAAATTCCGAAACAATCTACAGTCTCGCCAAAACATGTCGAAAGCATCAGCACGCTGATGGATTAGTGACAACGGAGGCCAAAACTATAAAAAATCTGTTTCTGTCATCTAAACTCTTCTACATCGGCCACTCGAAATTTAAGTAAACTCACAATTCGTACAACGAGCTGTCACAACAATCAAAGTAGACTGGCACCTCATTGCGACAGCTTGACACTGACTATTAAGACCACCGCCGAACGCAATCAGTTGTAAATAAAATATGACAACCCCCTCAATCACAATACATGTCTGAGATCATAAATTATCCACTTCACACGTAAATACTTAAAAACAGCCAGAACAGAGTCAAAAGGCCGAAATGTGTGCGTTGCTCTTTATTATGCCTTTCTGTCATCTTGGCAGGCATTTTGTAACGCTCCATCGTCAAACGGCCTGTCTTCCAAATTTTTTCTGAAAAACTTTTGAGGAATTCTTCTGTCAACTGAAATGATTTCAGAAAATTTTGCGCTGCTGTGTATGCCGCGTCTACGTTTCTCTGGTTAGAGTTCTATTTTTATTGTTTCACCGCTTTCGTGGGAATCAAATGTCCGTTTAGAAGACTGCGCCGTGTACATAGATTTGCAAAGATTTCGACATTGTTTGTAAATATTGTATTCAGTTTATAGTTAAACACTTCCGCTTACGTCTTCGGGGTTTAATTAAAGCCTTCGTGCACCTGAACAGACAAAGTTTACCCTTCTTTGAATTTGTGGTAAATATTTGCAAACATTTTCCGACATGAGGGAAATTAATGTGTCCGATGAAGGAAAATTAAATGTTGAAGAAAAGGAAAAAGGAGAACCGATTGTTTATTTCAGATGCTATGCAGAGCAAATATGTACATGATCTGAGGTCGATCTATTTAATAAAATTAATGTACTCCCTGAATGCAATCGACCTCAGACTCAGACAGAACGTTCAAGACCGTGAGCTCAAACTTTGAGACTGTACAGTAATTTAAATGGTTTGTGTCTCAATTGTGTGGAAATCAAACTTATTTGCGCGATTGCCCTAAATTTGGCTAGAAAACCACAAGTTGTAGCCCTCCGGCACTTTAACTTGAATAAATAATTTTTGTCTCGAATCATAGCTCGTTACCGTGATACTGGCAGTGTTGGCAAAACGCCATGGATGTGTTAATTAAAAGCAGAAACATCTACACAAGTGGCTCGGAGCGTGAGGGCTTGAATTAAATGAGGAAAAAGTGGCTCAAGACCTCAACATACTATTGGAATGAATGCAAAATATACTGAGCTTGAGTTCAGGGCATTAAAATTTCAACAAGCAAGCGATCTTACCCCCAACAGAAAGAATTTTAAGTCAAAGAAACAAAGGAGTTGCTACAATCGTTCGAAAGTCAAGAGTTGTCGAATTTGTTTTTTTCCGATGGGTCGACGTTTGATGTCGAGCAATATGCCAACTCACACAATTGCCGAGCTTACTTCTCAGAGAGAGTCTTTTGAAAATGTACGCCCTCGAAGGACCAAAAGAAAGCAGTCAGCCATAACTAAAAAATATCGTGAAAATTTTACACAATTATACACTTCGTCGTGTCCTAAACCTTTGTGTTGCGATTCCAACGGTAGAGGAGATGAACTAGCGACAACCATTTAGATCCCATTGGGAATATCAACGAAAATTGCTTAACAGACTAGAAGCCCATGCACCTGTTTTTTTTTTAATTTTTAAATGCATTTTTTTATTACTTCATCATAGTTTTCTTAAATGCTAGACAAAAATACTTAAACTAGCTTACGTATCTAATTTGTGATCTTAATTCTAACTTACTGACTTTTCATAAGTACTCTAAGCTAACCTAGGATTATTTTTTCTTCTGCCTTTCGGCCTATTTTAGTTCTCAAATTCTATGTATTTTATAATTGTCTTAATGCCAGCTTCAATTTGTTCCAAGAAAACTTTAAAAACTTGGACATTAAAGTTCTTAAGTTTACTTAATACTAAGACTTAGACCTATGATAGAACTATCTAACTCTAACTTACGTCTAAACTTATATGTACTTATCTATTTACATTACTCTTAACTATGCGCGTACCATTATACGGACGCGTGCACCCGGACGTGTGTCATTTATATGCCTTACATATATATCTGATACCCCGTGGTGCACCTTTTTTTAGTTTTTTGTTTTTTTTTTTTTTTGCTTTTTTTAGTTTTTAACTTTTTTGGTTTTTGTAATGTCTTAAAAACTACCTTAACCTATGTGAGCTGGCAATAGTGAATCAGCTATCCTATCTTTTGCTTTAAGTTAGCGGCATCGAAAGTTGATTATGGTGTAACCACCAGTAGAAATGCCGTTCCTTGTCAGAAACTGCTCTGTCGCGGGTAGAAATCGCTCTACTGAACCGTAGGAGATAATCATGGCTGCGAGCGACGTCCGGTTCGTATTGGAGTTGCCTTTCGACGTGCGACGTGGAAGATGATAGGGCAGTCGTCCCTATCTTGTATCAAGCCTTTCGAATCCAAATAAAGGAAAGCTTCAGGTGGAATGCAGCCGTTAAGACGTACTCTCTCATGGTACATTTCATTTGGGTAGTAAGCCCCAAAGATCAGACTGTTGGTTGAAGCCATGGCACGAGCAGTGTGACTCCGAATCACCTTAATAATAAAATTATCTATTCTTATAAGATTTGCCTCGTTGTCCCATGCACCTGTTTCTAAGTCATACATGCTCCGATGGAGAACAGATGAAATATTGTTTCGGGTTCCTCCTTATTCGCTGAAAGATTAAGTCTACTATTAAATTTGACAATTAGACACTGTACTGTTACTACCCAACAAAATCCAGGTTTATGTCCGATATTTGAAGCGAGGGTACCAGTCCAAAGCTTTTGTAGTCTATTAAGTTGATATACTCCCTTTGTGTAGCGGTAGGCTCACTCCATCGTTAGTTGATGAAACGCAACGCTTCCATGTGATGCTCCAGCTTAGATGTGGCTTTATCACATGTACATTTTATTCATCAGCTTCTCAGTTACCTAGAATGTTTTTCTGGCTTGGGCCTATCACAGACAGTGCTAGAATTACTAAGCCATCACATGTAGTGAAGTGCGGTATTCGGTGAATATTTCGAGTTTATGGAAAAGCTGCCACTGGCCGCCGTGGTGTAGTGGGTACAGTGCGACACACATGCCGAAGGGTCTAGGTTCGATTCCTGGCTGAACTGCTCGAATTTTTCACGGCACCACCTAGAGAACAGTAGCACGCACAATACGAGTGGTTGATGAGCAAGCTAGCGCGCCAACAATTATTATGTCCTCAAATGCAGCCTCGCTTTCGGTGAATATGAGGACACGCTATGCGGAGTCAGGACAGTGCTCGCCACTAGAAAAGCATGGGCTTAAACAAGACACTTTAAAATAAATATAGAAATGAAAGAAACAAAAAAGCGAACGTAGAAAGGGTTTTATAAATTTCTAAAAGAATTTAAGGTGTTAAAGATAATTCCAGTGGTCACCGTGGCGTAGTGGGTGAACTCGTGACACTCACACGCCGAGGGTTCAGGTTCGATTCCCGGCTGAACGCCTCGAATTTTTCGCGGCACCACCTCTTTCGAGCTGCTGACGACACTCAAAGAGCAATAACTTTCTAAGAAAGCTTCTTAGACTTTGCCGTTCGGAGTCTGCAAAAATCTGTAGGTCCTTTCTACTCGTGAGAGAACAGCAGCGCGCACAACACGAATAGTTGACCAGGGCCTAGCTCGCTCATCAACTGCTCGTGTTGTGCGTGCTACTGTTCTCTCACGAGTAGAAGGGACCTACAGTTTTTTGCCGACTCCGAACGGCGAGATTTGAGAAGCTTTCTTAGACAGTTATTACTCTTTGAGTGTTGTCAGTAGCTCGAAAGAGGTGAAATTGAAATTCGAAAAAGTGGTGTTGAGCTGGGAGTCGAACCTACAACTTTCGGCGTGTGAGCGTCGCACTCTACCCACTACGCCACGGCGGCCATGTGAAGAAATTCAATTGCCCCTTGAATCACTAACGAGTTACGATATTACATGTCAAAAGTTACTGACACCGTTTTTGTTTTTTGTTTTCTGACATTTCATAATATATTGCGTAAATCAAGATATAAGATGTGTTTCAGTACTTTCTGTACCAAATTTTGAAGTCTGTCATTTGTTAGGCAGTGGGTTTAAATCTCTATCTGAAAGAGGCAAAGTACGGGGACGCATCTAAACCAAATATAAGGTTGCCAAATATGTCTCTTCCGCTTTTTTGCTCTTCATTTAATGCATCATAAAAAGTGTTAAAGTGATCGAATTTAGTTCAAATATGCAACGTTTTGTTCGATAATCTGTTTATATTTAGACAGCAACTTCATAATACCCTTCTCGTTGAAGCTCTCCTCCATGTTTGCGAAGAACTCGGACAGCCACTTTTCACAAGCCTCTTTTGAGTTCAACTTCACACCACCAAGGGCGTGTGGTGTGGCGTTGTCTTGGTGGAACACTACACCCTTCCTGTTGACCAATCCTGGAAGCTTCTGGTCGATCGCCTGCTTCAAGCGGTCCAGTTATTCGCAATAGATAGTAGAATTGAGCGTCTGGCCATTGGGGAGCAGCTCATAGTGGATGAACAAAAGCTTCCTGGCCGTCAATCCCGGCTTGATCACTGTTTGGGACGATTCCCCGGCCTTCAACCACGACCGCTTTCATTTGATATTGTCGTATGTGATCCATATTTCGTCGCCAGTCACCATCCGCTTCAAAAATGGTTCGAGTTCGTTCCGTTTCAGCAGCATATCGCAGGCATTGATTCGGTCCAGAAGGTTTTTATCTGCGTCAAATCATTCGGCATTCAAACATCAAGCGGTTTTTTATATAGAGCCTTCTGCAGATGGTTTAAAATGGTTTGGGGACTAATTTTCACCTCCTGGGCGATGTCACCAGGTGCTACATGCCAGTCTAACTCGATGATTTCCATAATTCGATCGGTATTCGTCATCACAGGTCTTCCACTGGCTGGCTTGTCCATGGTGTCGTTTTCACCGGCTCTGAATTGTCGAAACCATTCCTTCGCGGTTCGAAGTGATAGAGTACCATCCCCCGAAACACCATTAATCACACGAAACGTTTCTCTAGCGGATTTGCCTTTAGGGAAGGAAAACTTTAAAATAGTGCGAATTTCGGCGTTAGTGAACTTCATGTTTATACGTATATAACGTGTAAACATGGAACGCAATATCCAAATTAATCATGCATAGCGTCGTTTTGTAGGTTATATCAAGTCTATTCAAGTAATGTATACTATTGCCAGATACAAAGCACTAGCGCTTTGTACATAGTCGGAAAATTCAAAAGACAAAAAGGTGGACGGGAGATATTTGGCAACCTTATATTTTGACATCTTGGAGATATTTTGGAGGGAACATAAATTATTTGAATTTCCCAAGAGCTTTCTCTCTTGGCGGGTTTTCGTCATATACTCGAAAATGTGCCAACAGTTATTCAACTGCAATAAATCACTCGAGAGTGCAAGCGAATTCTGCCACTCGGTTGATGACTTCTATTTGGGATCTTTGGGGTCAATGAATTAAAAAAAATAAAAAAAAATAAAAAAAATCTTTTTTAAAGTCTGTTTTAAACATGCGAAATAGACGAATTATTGAGACGAACAGTACACAGTTTGCATAACAAGTAAAATTATTCACAACAGCAGCACCGTTGTTGGACAATAAATCTACGTCTAGAAGAGTGAGCATCTCTTTGAAAATTCACCATTTGAGATGAAACATATTATTGCCGTGAAATCCATACAAAGCATCTGTGAATGGATATCGGCTTTGTCACTGCGGGCACTTTTGCAGCTGTTTATTCTTTTGAGAAAATGTTCAAATACTCGGCCTCACATTACGGCCGAAATGGTGGCTATTTCAAGTAGAATGTTGTTTTCGAGATCTTCAAATATAGTCGGCTTATTGGCATAATCCATTGACTTAACGCAGCCGCTAATTTAATCTTGAGATTAGACGCTCGTCATTATTCTTCGTTTTCCTCTTTGTGTGGCGCCAAAGATCATCTCAGCCTTATCCGTCTTCTGTTACGTTGATTTAATGATTGTGTGAACCCGAGCCGTTTAACATTAACGCTTTACGCGAAATCAAATAAGCAAGCACTCAAATTGGCGCAAGCCTCCTTGAGGGAAAAAGATTCGTCGTTTCTTCTGCAATCAGATGAAACAGCGCAAGAAAACAATGATCGAACTGTTGTCAGCCTGCTTCTTTTCTTGTGTTCTACTGCACATTCTTCAGAAGCAAAATAATATGCTGTAAAAAGGAAGCAAAATTTATGAAAGTAGACGTTAACAGAATGTCAGATTTGACATTTGATGAGAAGCGGCATTAAGCACAAACAGATTGCTCCCTAAAAGAAATCTTTTTTCCTCCGGAAAATGCAAGAACTTTTTGATGCTTAATTATTATTGACTGACTGAAGTCAGTCAACTTATCGCTTAAATGACCTGCTACAGAAAATCCAGCCAGAATCCGGATCTGTCTTGACAATATGAACACAGCATCAAAGATAGACAATCATCCACGGGTGAAAGACGACTTCGTTAGCACTTCGTGGCAACCGCACCCAAGTGAAGAATTTCTCTATACACCTGTTCCAATTCCTCTGCTAGTCCCCTTGCTTTTCTCAAGGGAAACACCCTTTCCCAATCCAAAGCATCTTGAACGCTATAAAAGAGACTTCATGCCGCCTCACAGCTGCCACAGTCTACAATAAAGCACACCACCACCACGACCACTTTTTAAGGAAATTGCGATCAAAGCGGCGCATCCAAAATTAAACATCTAATAACGGACCACTTGTACGCCTGTCCCACATTTTTCTCTCACGTTTCTTATTTGCGCGTCGGCCCCCAAGGGGCACTTACCGCTCCATTGCTTCCTCAAAGCGCACCAGATGTTTCCCGTCTGCGAGCTATCATCGGCATTAGTCCGCACTTGATGAGTGATTCAAAGCTACACCAGATGGGGAACGATCAATTGAAAAGTTCATTAACGCCAAATGTAACGACCGCACGACGAAATGGCCGCGTGGGTGCCGGTGCGCTGCTGTGTCACGATGCACATGTGTACGCCAACCATATGACCACATCGATTAATTTCTCGTTACAGGAATCTACATCCCGGAGACGCGCAGATTCTTTATGTCGTCGCACTCGGGGCTGTGGCGACACTGCCGCGCCACAATGGTGCCGTATGCGCTGCTCGATTCGAAGGTCGCCCGCAATTTCACGTCGATTGCTTTCCAGAGCGCCACCGCCATTCATGACGCCAAAATGAATGTGTCGACGGAGGACTACATCAAGGACTTCGTGGAGAACGACGTCACCTTCCCACTGCAGAATTTCACGGACGAGGCGAAGGAGAGAATGTTCGCCCATTGGGTGCGCAACGACCAAGACATGTTTCAGACCTTCAAGAGATCCTATTGGGAGCTGGAGCTGGCAAACGAAGTGCTCAGTCTGATTCCGATTGACTCTAAGCCAGTAACAGTGGATCCATTGGATGTCACCGCCCTGGAGAGGAGTGGAATCTTTGGAGACGCTCTGAAGATGGTGGTTGTCAACCGAACATCGTACTACTTTGTGATCCCTGTGGCCGCCCAGGAGGTTATGTTCAAGGGTTGGAATGACCGGCGTCTGGTCCCAAAGCTATTCTGGCCCTATGTCCGCGATTTGGAGATCCCTGCGTATGTCATGAACGAGAAGCGAGTGATCCTTCAGTTGGTGCCGCCGAAGCCGCCAAGCAGAGGCAAGATCGCAAACGGGTATGAGTACATTTCCACAAGTGAGTTTACCGTGAATAGCTTCCTTGAGGCAGATAATCGAATTTTTGTCTCGCAGGACGCTGCAAGTACATCGAGATGTTTCCGAACGCAAACACACTGAGGAACGACCCGGGATTCGATGACGAGCTCATGGGTAAGTAAAGTCTCCGCCGCAAACTGAGATGTGTCCTAATCAGGTACTTTACAGACTATATCAGAACCCAGGCCTCGTTTGCCTGCATCACAGTCTTCGTCATGTGCTTGGGCACCGTTTTCGCTTTCTACACGTTTATGAACCCGCGCTACATGTTCAAGCGGCTGGCAGGAGGAATCCACTTGGTGTCCGCCTCCACTTCCATTGTGGTTATTCAAGTCCTTCTCTCATCGGTGGACTACACCAGGGAGCATCTGTTCTTCGCATACCCCGAGGGAGCCGAGCTCACGTGAGTATCTCAAGTGTTTCCAAGACGCCTTCATTTAATGGATTTCTTCTCACAGGTACGGCTATGGAGTCTGGTTAGCCTGGTTCACGTTCAGCACGAATGTGGTCTGCGGCCTCATGTTCATGTGGTACTCGGGCAAAAAGAAGGGCAACAAGGCACCCACCGACGAGCTGGCCATGGCCGACGAACCCACCATCATGGGAAGATGAGGAGCTTCCAGTAGGAGTGAAAGACTAGCTTGACTGCCATGGCATTTGTAAATAGCTTCTTAGCCCTGTTCCTGAAGACGGGGAAATTCGATGTGTTTTTGGCGTTTTTGTAATTTTACTCGTTTTCTATTGAGATAGTAATTTTGTTTCTATGAGTTTAATTGTGTGTCCCGGAACGGACGTTCTTGGCTGCGCTGAGTGACAACGGCGAACTGCGGCCGTGCCAGGGGAACACTGTGAAGACCTTTGATGTGCTAAAATGAGAGCTCCTATTAAATAAACTTCTAGTCATAAGTGTTGAAGGCTGTGTTTTGTTTTTTCTGGTCAAATGGGAAGTTAAAGACCCTGCGGGATAGCTTTGGTAGATCTAGGTCCACTTATAACTCGTCTGACACCTTGTTTAATAGAGATCATGTATACAATCGAGGGAAGTGGCTAAATCTACGAAAAATTAACAATTGGAGACTTAAGGCACACATGAGGGTAACACTTGTGGAAAACTGCGGAAAGTCTGAAAAGAGAAGGGATTTGGAAAATGAGAAAAATGTATAAAAGGACAGTTGTGTCAATACCAATTTGTAGCCAGTAAATGTTTTTGGCCTGCCTTTAACTGTTGGATCAAAAATAAGCCGCATATTCACCCACTGGGTGCCAAAGACATGGTCAGCGATGAAACCTAAGTAATCGCTTGTTCAAATATTTAGTACTGTGAATTAACCGAAATTAAGTTGTACTTTGCTTAGGCAGAAGAATACTCGAAGCATTGAAGTTATTGGGTATGTTTTCAAAAGATGGAGCCACCCGCGAATTGTGAGTTATCTTCGAAGAGACTTCCCATTTCATTGTTGGCAGTAATAACTGTACATTTACGTCACGGCAATAACATTATTGTCTGCCTCTTTGGAAATGTCCAGCCTTGTCTTAAATAAAGGAAGGTTGGATTTTGTTTTAATTGGAAGAAATATGCAGCGGAAGCCCGACGAAGTTTGTAGAAGTTTATGGTGAATTTACTCCGACAGACAAATCAAACAGGGACCGATTTCGTTGCTTCCAATGTAGTGAATTTATCAAACAAGACAAAGAGCATCTTAATAATAGTTGTTGGCGCGACAGTCCACAGGGGGACCAGGGCCTAGCTCGTTCATCAACTACTCGTCTTGTGCGCGCTGCTGTTCTCTCACGAGTAGAAGGGACCTATAGTCTTTTGCCAACTCCGAACGACGAAGTTTGAGAAGCTTTCTTAGATAGTTATTACTCTTTGAGTGCTCCGACAGCTCGAAAGAGGTGGTGCCGTAAAAAATTCGAGGTGTTCAGCCAAGAATCGAACCTAGACCCTTCGGAGTGTGAGCGTCGCATTCTACCCACTACACCACGGCGGCCAAAAAGAGCACTTTGTACAGCCCGAAATGTTAAAAGTTAAGGAATTGGAGGAACTAGGCCAGACGGGTGTGGCGTACTATGATCTCCTGAGACTAGGCGAAAACATTGAAAGGAAAGGCTATCGACCACAACTAATGCATTTAAGACATGAATTGAGTGAAAAACGGCCTTAAACGACCGAAAGGCATGACAGGGTAAATGCGCAACAAAAACTATCTGCAAACGCTGGAATGGGAGGTCTTACCCCACCCGCCGTATTTTTCAGACTTTGTTCCTTCCAAGTACTGTCCTTCTCGATGGAAACAAAACAATTTAGGTGGTCACCTGTTTGGGTTTGTACAAGAAATCGAAGAATAACTCAAAGATTGGATCGAAGCCAGAGAGGACTAAACACGGACTGATCTAATATAAACTCAAAGTAAAAATGTTCAACAAATTGTCACTTCCACGGATAGAGTGGTACATGTGTGGGTAGTTCAAAAGAACTTAGCCCATAAAAGAAAATGGGTGTTTTGGAAACGTTGAATTTTAATTTTCAAATTGACGTCTAGTGTCATTATTCCAAGTCTCCATTTAAACGCCTTATCAGCGAGTGACATGTTGTTTGACAACAAGAAAATATCGAATATGGCGGATGAGTAAGCATTTCTTATCTATTGCGCGACAGAAGATGATCCAGTGCGGTGCGGTCATGGTGAAGAAGTAATCTTTTTTTTATTCAACAGAACCGTTTTGTACTGTAACTGGTTTGTTCTTGAACAGGTTTTTTTATGAAGATGCCTAGGAAGCAGAGGTGGTAAACCGGTAGGACAGATTCTTCAAAGTTTCTTGTGCGAATTAGTGAATCGACACTAGCGAAGTAATACAGAAACTCCCTGGAAATGGGTTTTAAATTTGACAAATGTAAGGTGTTTTTCCGTACCCGAAATAAACAACACAAGACGGTAAAAAAACAACACAAACCAACACAATGTCCGTTCCCGTATTCCGAAAAGTTGGGTTTTACGTCAAGTGAGCGCTCTCTCGAGAGAGTAAAATATTTCCCCACACTGACCGTTTTAACACAAGAAATTTTTGTGGATAGGTTATTGGTTTTCTGTCAAATTAATTGATGTGCGTACAGAGATAAGTGAGCATATACCTATTATCTTTGTGAGTCAGTTTGTTTTATATTTGAGTCACGGCTGACAAATTTCTTATGCCACACTTTTTATATAGGAAATGTGACCTGACTTTCCGCTTCACTCGTTCCATGATCATTTAAAATTGAACCAACAGCTAAACTTGCTGAAATACATATATCCAATATTTTATAATCCCCGCTGAATCATTTCCTAGATCAAATTTTGAACAATAGAATTTAGCGGGCCTTCGCCGGTGCGAGTCTTTTAAAGATATAGAAGATGGCTTAATGATTGGATAGATGCCAGAGAGTATTAATGTTTTGAGGTGGGGGCCGATAAAATTCTTTAATTTTTAAAAGAATTATCGCAACCAAGGCTATCTAGAAAAGAACTAAGCCCATTTTTTCTGAACGTTACGTTATATTTTTCAAATTGGTCTTTAAAGTCCAATGTCTACTGAACCGTCGGTTGACAATCTTCTCGCTGCACTCGTTCCTGACTTATTTTAAATTAAACCACCAGCTGACCTTGCTGAAATACATTAAACCAAGTTTCGATAAAGCCCACAAGAGTCACTTTTTCATCAGAAGTTCCTTTCGAACACAGTGAATTGCGTCAGCGGTCGTTTAGTTATATTAAGCTTCGTTCACGAATGGGGAAAACGAGGGCATTGAATGGCACCTTCCGCTCGGAACAGTCTATTAACGTGGTAATTCAATGAAAGGTGCCGACAGACATTGGATGAATGTTGCGAAAACTTTTCACAGATTTCGACTTGGGAAAAAGTTCTTGAGGCATTTTTGCTTTGTATTATGGAAGAAGTGAATGCCTTCGCATTCTCCATGGACAAGGGCAATGCAACTTTCGCTGCGTTTAATTAATTTGTAGCTCCATATTTAAGTAATCAGTCAATAAGTTAGTTTCAACGTAGAAGCAACCTGATTTCAGCCGCACCTGATTGAATACCCCTTACCTAATGCACAAACCAAGCATTAACTTGTCTCCTCATGGGAACTAATCCACCTCATTGTGAATTTTTTGAATCCACTTTGACATTTCTCAGCAGGAGCGCGGAGATAGTATGTGAACAAGATTTGTTGAAAGTTTAAATAAATTAAAACAAAATCAAAACAAGTGAAGGGTAAATAAAAATTGAATTGCCAAAATAAGCAGGAGCGATGCAGGATCAATTTATGGGAGTTTGAACTCAATGCATAAAAGTATTTAATGGCAATTTGGTATGCGTTTTGTTTTGTAGAAGATGGAAAGAAAAGATTTAAGGAATGAATGTGGAGTGTTATTTCTAATAAAAGTCTTGGAAATCGAAAGGAACAAGGAAAAGAGGTGGAACCTTGGGTTCAGAATGGAGTAATTAGTCCCAAAGAAATTCTGCATATGAATAAATAACACAAAATAGAAGATGATATCTTGTGGTCCATTGTTAAGGGCAGAATTGAAAGACCAAATACTGCAGAACTGAATCAATTTCAAAGAGGTATGTATGTTTATAACAATAGAGATGACGATTTACTTTATTTTTGCTTTTAGTTCATGTAATGTGCTCTGGAGGTTTATCAACGCTAAGGATATATATTTGCCCAGAGAAGATTTTATTGCAAATCAATAGTAAAACCATAGACGTGTGCAGGTTAACACGTAAGAAGTGGAACTCCAATCCCAGCACTGGAACTTTTGACTGAAAATAGGAAACTGAAACTAGTTCACGAACGTTTAAGAATATCTGAATAAAACAGGGACTGAAAAAAAGGGCAAGATTTAGTTTTGTGAACTAGCCAACATGTGGATTTTTTTATTTCTTGTAATTGTTATATTTAAGTAGAAAGATTTTTCTAATAAATAAAAAATTGATTAAATGTCACATTGTGGAGCAACAAGAACAAAGTTTCCTTGAAGGCGCCGTAAGTTGGGTAGATGGTTCTGTTTTTCTTTCACTGCAGCGGCATATTGAAGGATTTTGTCCATTTTTTAGAACATCGTTTGAATAACTTTAGAATTTGGAACAGCCTTAAAACACTTTAACCACTTAATAGGGAGCTGGTATAAGAATTAATAAAAGAAACAATTGGTTGATATTATATAGGAATATGAATTGTTCCTCTTTTAAGGTATTCGAGAACTCTAAAACTTGCTATTTATCTACACACCACCGTATGCAATCTTTGTAAGTTCATAAAAATCAAGGTTCATCGGTGCAAGATCCGTCCGATTATCATGAAAAATGCTCCAATTGGGTGAAAATCCTTAAAATTCGTGCAGACGGAGCCGCGCCTGTTCTTACAGTGCCCTTAATTATCCGTGCAACTGCAAAAAGACCTCAGAAAAACAAAAAATCTGAGAAACAAAAATTAAAAATGAAAAAATTTTGAAAAATTAAGAGTTAGTGGAGCGGGTTCTCTGAACGTATATAAGGCCGCCTAGACGCGGGAGCGAGTTTAGTCTGCTGTGGGTCGTCGTAGGGTGCAAGTCGTGGGAGTTCGTCCTGGGTGTTCGTCGTCTACGAATTTTTTCTCCTGCTGCCGCGTACTCGTGTACTTCGAGGTTGAAAGAGTGCATGTGGGTGCTCCCGCGATCTCATGCAATGGTTTTGGTGCTGTGTGTTTATGCTGATGCTGTGTACTGGATGTTGAATGTTAAAAGTTGGATGTTGTACACATGGTACTGGATGTTGGCAGCCGTTGCCTGCATCTATTACGTATATGACCCTGATTACAGACGTACATTGTTCGAACGTTTGAGGCGGGGTACTATTGCACGCTTTTTAAATTTTTTTCTTTAGTTTCTTTTCTTTCTTTAGTTCAAACTCATCCATCGATCGACATGTCTGTTCTTTTTGCGATATTTAATGGTAGACATTTTTACGAATGGTGGACATTTTAGAATAATGCAACGGTTACGAGCATGCGGTTGGGTACATTTTTACCAACGTGGACTTCCGTTGAAGTCACGCTCCTCCTCTCTCGAAGCGCACAGGCTACCACAGCTTTTTGGATTACCGGCGGGTCGGTTCGGTATACTGGTTTCAATCATTCTACCAATTACAACATCCGGTGGGCGAATCGCTTCCAGTGGTAGTATTTATTGCGGAAGTTTACTTTTAGTTTGTTAACGCCTTGAGCTATTCGTGTGCAGTGACACCGAAGTTACTGAAGGGAGCTGGGTACACTGTGCCCACTCTGGGTACACTTCCCTTCTTCTTCCTTGTCGGAATGCTCTTCATCAAGCTTCTTAATCGCACTGATGGTCGACTTAAGAAGAACACCCAACCAGTTTCATTTTACTTAGTTGGCGCGACGTGCCCTAAGAACTGAAGCACTCATCTGTTAATGGGAATTCGAAAGTACTCGCCGCTTCGTAGGGATGTAGTTAGTAGAGAAACCCACCCATTTTGAGCCCCACCGGTTTTCGAGACTATTACTTCAACTTATGACATTCCGAAGACGCTCACAGTCAATGTTTCCTTCTTTTCTTAGAAGGTGGCGCACATTGATTGTGCATTCAGTTTGAACTACTCATCCAGCATCCAGCATGCAGAATCTAGCTTGTGATCCTGTGTCAGGTGTCGATGTATGTGCTATAGCTAGATCCAAGCAGAACGCCATAAGGCAAAGCAAGGCACTTCGGTGTCTGTCGAAAGGAAGTCGGTAAGTCCATACATTCATTCACGTTTTTATTTTTTATTTTTACTTCCTTACGTGATCGGGCATACATGTGCAAGCTTTGTTTCATTTTCGAGAAATACTTTTTTTATAACCCCCTCAAGGCAGCAAACAGCTGCCTCTGAGGCTAGGCAGGGGACCGCTCGGGGGCCCAAACTGGTGCCCCTGAGGATAGGTAGGGGACCCCTCAGGACCCAAACAGGTGTCCTGAGGCTAGTTAGGATGCTGCTCTTTTCTTTTCAGGTTTTTTTTTGTTTCTTTTCAGGGTGGACGCGTCGCGATCCAATTTGTTTAATCACTGCATCGCACGACATCTTAGTTTCATTTAGGGCGCTAGGTTGTTCACAAGTATAATTTGATCGGCAACGCAACGGAATATGTCCTTTTGAGGACATAAACTGCAACTGCATAATAATAATATTTCGAGAAGTGAATTGCAGACAAATGTTGCTTCAAATTGTGTTTATAACTTCACAAAGTTTGAAGATCTAAGCATTATTAAGAAAAGCACCCCTTCGGGCAGGGGTTAGAATATGCCCGAGGTAGGCATGCCTGTCGTAAGAGGCGACTAAAATCCACCCTTCTTTCCGTTCGTTAATGGCGGCCATGACTTTGATTCCGAGTATTAAGCTTCTCAGAGCCAACGTTGTATTGTTGTTTAGTAGTTCGTGGTAGGCTGCTCCACTCTCGTTTACTAATTGAGCTCTTCGATTTGGTTACACTGAAGATGCTTAGCGACGAAGAAGTAAACTGGGGTTGAAGAGTGCTTTTCATGTAGATGTAGGTTAGGTAAAGGACGGATTGCACAAGTAACATTGTAATGGACTTCGTCCTTTTTGGTAGTCGGAAGGCTCATCCTCCAAGCTTGTCAGCACCAACAGCACTTCTTCGGAAGTTGCTGAATGGAGTCAGACTAGCCGGACTCGATGGGCACTTCCATCTAGAATAAGTTTAGAGAACGGACGGGTGGAATGCATCACATTAAGATGTAGTACATCCCGTCCGTTCGTAGTCGGAAGTCCTCTCCTCCGGCCCTGTCAGCGCCAACAGCACTTCTTCGGAAGTTGCTGAATGGAGTCAGACTAGCCGGACTCGACGGGCACTTCCATCTAGAATAAGTTTAGATAACGGACGGGTGGAATGCATCACATTAAGATGTAGTACATCCCGTCCGTTCGTAGTCGGGAGTCCTCTCCTCCGGCCCTGTCAGCGCCAACAGCACTTCTTCGGAAGTTGCTGAATGGAGTCAGACTAGCCGGACTCGACGGGCACTTCCATCTAGAATAAGTTTAGATAACGGATGGGTGGAATGCATCACATTAAGATGTAGTACATCCCGTCCGTTCGTAGTCGGAAGTCCTCTCCTCCGGCCCTGTCAGCGCCAACAGCACTTCTTCGGAAGTTGCTGAATGGAGTCAGACTAGCCGGACTCGACGGGCACTTCCATCTAGAATAAGTTTAGATAACGGAAGGGTGGAATGCATCACATTAAGATGTAGTACATCCCGTCCGTTCGTAGTCGGAAGTCCTCTCCTCCGGCCCTGTCAGCGCCAACAGCACTTCTTCGGAAGTTGCTGAATGGAGTCAGACTAGCCGGACTCGACGGGCACTTCCATCTAGAATAAGTTTAGATAACGGACGGGTGGAATGCAACACATTAAGATGTAGTACATCTTCCGTTCGTAGTCGGAAGTCCTCTCCTCCGGCCCTGTCAGCGCCAACAGCACTTCTTCGGAAGTTGCTGAATGGAGTCAGACTAGCCGGACTCGGCGGGCACTTCCATCTAGAATAAGTTTAGATAACGGATGGGTGGAGTGCATCACATTAAGATGTAGTACATCCCGTCCGTTCGTAGTCGGAAGTCCTCTCCTCCGGCCCTGTCAGCGCCAACAGCACTTCTTCGGAAGTTGCTGAATGGAGTCAGACTAGCCGGACTCGACGGGCACTTCCATCTAGAATAAGTTTAGATAACGGACGGGTGGAATGCATCACATTAAGATGTAGTACATCCCGTCCGTTCGTAGTCGGAAGTCCTCTCCTCCGGCCCTGTCAGCGCCTACAGCACTTCTTCGGAAGTTGCTGAATGGAGTCAGACTAGCCAGACTCGACGGGCACTTCCATCTAGAATAAGTTTAGATAACGGACGGGTGGAATGCATCACATTAAGATGTAGTACATCCCGTCCGTTCGTAGTCGGAAGTCCTCTCCTCCGAGCCTGTCAGCGCCAACAGCACTTCTTCGGAAGTTGCTGAATGGAGTCAGACTAGCCGGACTCGACGGGCGCTTCCTCATAGGATAAGATCAGACGACCAATGGATGAGGTCCGTTATAATGTTATGAATGACTATCTGTTCGTCCGTAGTAGGTAGAAGTTCTTTCATCAAGCCTGTCAAGCCGGGGTTGAAAGGTTTACCACTTGGAAGCGTTCTTTTCGCTTTTGGTAATTAGACGGCCTTTCATCAAGCTTATCAAGTCGGGGTTGAAAGTCTCTCTTCTAAGAAGCACTTTGTTCGCTTACAGTAGTTGGGAGGTCTTTCATCAAGCTTGGAAAGTCAGGGTTGAAAGGCTTGTACGTAGTGGTTGGAAAACCTTTCATCAAGCTTGACAAGCCGGGGTTGAAAGTCTTTCCTCTTAGAAGCGCTTGTTCGCTAAGAAGGTCTCTCATCAAGCTCGACAAGCCGGGGTTGAAAGGCCTTCTTCTTAGAAGCAATTCGTTCGGAAGTTCTCTCATCAAGCTTGATAAGCCGGGGTTGAAGGGCTTTCCTCTATGAAGCGCTTTGTTCGCTAACAATAGTTGGAAGGTCTGTCATCAAGCTTGTCAAGCCAGGGTTGAAGGGGTCTTCTCTTTGGAGCGTTTTCTCGCTCATGGTAGCCGGAAGGCCTTTCATCAAGCTTATCCAGCCGGGATTGCAGAGTCCTTCCCATTTTGCAGTAGATTATTTAAGGGACGGGTGATATGTATCGCATTAAGACAACATCCTTTCCCTTGATTTTAATCGGAAGGTCTCTCATCAAGCTTGTCAAGCCAGGGTTGCAGGGTGCTTTCCTCTTTGAGTAGAGTAGACGACGGACGGATGACATGCATCACGTTAAGATAGACAACATCCTGTCCGTTGATTGTAGTCGGAAGGTCTCTCATCAAGCTTGACAAGCCGGGGTTGCAGAGCGCTTTCCTCCTTAAGTAGAGTAGATGACGGACGGATGATATGCATCACTTTAAGATAGACAGCATCCTGTCCGCTCGTGGTAGTCGAAGGTCCTTTCCTCCAGTTTATTCGCTTTTTCGCTTCTTCGGGTAATGTAACACTCGCAGAAGTTGCTCAGGATTGTGAACGAGATGGAGCTGCTTACACACTTGCTTACAAAGAGGTGGAACATTTTAGATTAAGGTTCACGGTTCGGTTCGGTATAGAGATATCAAGCACTCACTTATGTCATTTTGTGTCCTTTGATTTAGTTTTGCGAAAGTTTACTATTAGCTAGTTGACGGCTTGAGCTATTCGTGTGAAGTGACACCGAAGTTACTGAATGGAGCTGGGTACAGTGTAGGACACTTCCCTTCTTATTAGTTGTTGGAAGGCACCTCATCAAGCTTGTTAAGTCGGGGTTGAAGAGCGCTTTCCTCTTAGAAGTAGATTAGGAAACGAACGGATGATATGCATCGAATTATGATAGACAACATCCTGTTCGTATGTAGTAGTCGGAGAGAACCTCATCAAGCTGGTCAAGCCAGGGTTGAAGAGCGCTTTCCTCTTAGAAGTAGATTAGGAAACGAACGGATGATATGCTTCAAAATATGATAGACAACATCCTGTTCGTTTGTAGTAGTCGGAAAGCCTCTCATCAAGCTTGATTAGCCAGGGTTGCAGGGCGCTCTCAGATGTAGTGTAGTCAACGAGCGGATGAATGCTTCACATTGTGAATGCCAACATCCTGTTCGTTTGTAGTAGTCGAAAAGCCTCTCATCAAGCTAGACAAGCCAGGGTTGCAGGATGCCTTCTTTGAAGTAGAGTAGACAACGAACGGATGGTTTGCATCGCATTAAGATAGACAACATCCTGTTCGTTCGTAGTATTGGGAAGTCCTGTTCTTCAAGTTTGTCCAAGCCTTCACTTCAGTTCGGGGTTACATTCACCGAAATTGCTTATAGCCGCAAACAGGCTTAAAGTAGACAGCGCACTGATGATCTGGTCTTCGAATTAAAAAGAACAACCAACCAGTTTTCTTTTGCTTAGTTAACACGACGTGCGTGGCAATTTAATTTATGGCAGTTCGATTACGCTCATTGTTTCCCGGGGATGTTTACTTCGTTTCTTAGCGGATCGCCCATTGAGTATTCATCCAGCATTCACCGTCCAAAATTCAGCTTGTATTCCTGCCTCCTGTGCCAGATGTCAGCGTATGTGCGAAAGCAGAACACCAGAAGCCAGAGTAAGGCACTTCGGTGTCTTTTGAAAGAAAGTCAGTAAGTCCATATATTTATTTTTACTTTTCTTATTTCCACTTCCTTACGTGATCGGGCATGCATGTCCAAACTTCGTTTCATTTTCGGGACATACTTTTTCTTATAACCCCCTCAAGGCAGCAAACAGCTGCCTCTGAGGCTAGGCAGGGGACCGCTCGGGGGCCCAAACAGGTGTCCCTGAGGATAGGTAGGGGACCCAAACAGGTGTCTTGAGGCTAGGGAGGATTCTGCTCTTTTCCTTTCAGGTCTTTTTTTCTTTCTTTTCAGGGCGGGCGCGTCGCGATCGGCAATTTGTTTAATTACCCTTTAATAGCCCTTGTGATGACATCTTAGTTTCATTTAAGACTCTAGTTTGTTCATAAGTAGTCCAATGCGTAATTGATATCGAAATCACTATCGGAATAGTTGTCGAACAAAACATCTGTCGCCAAGTAACGCGCCGGAATATGTCCTTTTGAGGACATTGAAATTGCAATTCATAGGCTCCACTTATTGGTCTTCATAATAAATGGAGAGAAGAATTGCAGACAATTGCTACTGCAGATAGTGATTCCAACTTAGCAAACGCCGAACTCTTAAGTTTTTAACAATAGAATTTAGCGGGCGTTCACCGGTTCGAGGCTTTTAAAGAAATGGAAGATGGCTCAATGTTTGGATCGATGCCAGAGAGAACTAATGTTTTGAGGGAGTCGATAAAATTCTTTAATTTAGTTTTTAAGCTTCGTTCACGAATGGGGAAAACGAGGGCATTGAATGGCACCTTCCGCTCGGAACAGTCTATTAACGTGGTAATTCATTGCGAAAACTTTTCACAGATTTCGACTTGGGAAAAAGTTCTTGAGGCATTTTTGCTTTGTATTATGGAAGAAGTGAATGCCTTCGCATTCTCCATGGACAAGGGCAATGCAACTTTCGCTGCGTTTAATTAATTTGTAGCTCCATATTTAAGTAATCAGTCAATAAGTTAGTTTCAACGTAGAAGCAACCTGATTTCAGCCGCACCTGATTGAATACCCCTTACCTAATGCACAAACCAAGCATTAACTTGTCTCCTCATGGGAACTAATCCACCTCATTGTGAATTTTTTGAATCCACTTTGACATTTCTCAGCAGGAGCGCGGAGATAGTATGTGAACAAGATTTGTTGAAAGTTTAAATAAATTAAAACAAAATCAAAACAAGTGAAGGGTAAATAAAAATTGAATTGCCAAAATAAGCAGGAGCGATGCAGGATCAATTTATGGGAGTTTGAACTCAATGCATAAAAGTATTTAATGGCAATTTGGTATGCGTTTTGTTTTGTAGAAGATGGAAAGAAAAGATTTAAGGAATGAATGTGGAGTGTTATTTCTAATAAAAGTCTTGGAAATCGAAAGGAACAAGGAAAAGAGGTGGAACCTTGGGTTCAGAATGGAGTAATTAGTCCCAAAGAAATTCTGCATATGAATAAATAACACAAAATAGAAGATGATATCTTGTGGTCCATTGTTAAGGGCAGAATTGAAAGACCAAATACTGCAGAACTGAATCAATTTCAAAGAGGTATGTATGTTTATAACAATAGAGATGACGATTTACTTTATTTTTGCTTTTAGTTCATGTAATGTGCTCTGGAGGTTTATCAACGCTAAGGATATATATTTGCCCAGAGAAGATTTTATTGCAAATCAATAGTAAAACCATAGACGTGTGCAGGTTAACACGTAAGAAGTGGAACTCCAATCCCAGCACTGGAACTTTTGACTGAAAATAGGAAACTGAAACTAGTTCACGAACGTTTAAGAATATCTGAATAAAACAGGGACTGAAAAAAAGGGCAAGATTTAGTTTTGTGAACTAGCCAACATGTGGATTTTTTTATTTCTTGTAATTGTTATATTTAAGTAGAAAGATTTTTCTAATAAATAAAAAATTGATTAAATGTCACATTGTGGAGCAACAAGAACAAAGTTTCCTTGAAGGCGCCGTAAGTTGGGTAGATGGTTCTGTTTTTCTTTCACTGCAGCGGCATATTGAAGGATTTTGTCCATTTTTTAGAACATCGTTTGAATAACTTTAGAATTTGGAACAGCCTTAAAACACTTTAACCACTTAATAGGGAGCTGGTATAAGAATTAATAAAAGAAACAATTGGTTGATATTATATAGGAATATGAATTGTTCCTCTTTTAAGGTATTCGAGAACTCTAAAACTTGCTATTTATCTACACACCACCGTATGCAATCTTTGTAAGTTCATAAAAATCAAGGTTCATCGGTGCAAGATCCGTCCGATTATCATGAAAAATGCTCCAATTGGGTGAAAATCCTTAAAATTCGTGCAGACGGAGCCGCGCCTGTTCTTACAGTGCCCTTAATTATCCGTGCAACTGCAAAAAGACCTCAGAAAAACAAAAAATCTGAGAAACAAAAATTAAAAATGAAAAAATTTTGAAAAATTAAGAGTTAGTGGAGCGGGTTCTCTGAACGTATATAAGGCCGCCTAGACGCGGGAGCGAGTTTAGTCTGCTGTGGGTCGTCGTAGGGTGCAAGTCGTGGGAGTTCGTCCTGGGTGTTCGTCGTCTACGAATTTTTTCTCCTGCTGCCGCGTACTCGTGTACTTCGAGGTTGAAAGAGTGCATATGGGTGCTCCCGCGATCTCATGCAATGGTTTTGGTGCTGTGTGTTTATGCTGATGCTGTGTACTGGATGTTAAAAGTTGGATGTTGTACACATGGTAGTGGATGTTGGCAACCGTTGCCTGCATGTATTACGTATATGTCCCTGATTACAGCCGTACATTGTTCGAACGTTTGAGGCGGGGTACTATTGCACGCTTTTTAAATTTTTTTCTTTAGTTTCTTTTCTTTCTTTAGTTCAAACTCATCCATCGATCGACATGTCTGTTCTTTTTGCGATATTTAATGGTAGACATTTTTACGAATGGTGGACATTTTAGAATAATGCAACGGTTACGAGCATGCGGTTGGGTACATTTTTACCAACGTGGACTTCCGTTGAAGTCACGCTCCTCCTCTCTCGAAGCGCACAGGCTACCACAGCTTTTTGGATTACCGGCGGGTCGGTTCGGTATACTGGTTTCAATCATTCTACCAATTACAACATCCGGTGGGCGAATCGCTTCCAGTGGTAGTATTTATTTTATATGTGGTCTTGCGGAAGTTTACTTTTAGTTTGTTAACGCCTTGAGCTATTCGTGTGCAGTGACACCGAAGTTACTGAAGGGAGCTGGGTATACTGTGCCCACCCTGGGTACACTTCCCTTCTTCTTCCTTGTCGGAATGCTCTTCATCAAGCTTCTTAATCGCACTGATGGTCTGGTTTTCGACTTAAGAAGAACGCCCAACCAGTTTCCTTTTACTTAGTTGGCGCGACGTGCTTTAAGAACTAAAGCACTCATCTGTTAATGGGAATTCGAAAGTACTCGCCGCTTCGTAGGGATGTAGTTAGTAGAGGAACCCACCCATTTTGAGCCCCACCGGTTTTCGAGACTATTACTTCAACTTATGACATTCCGAAGACGCTCACCGTCGATGTTTCCTTCTTTTCGTAGAAGGTGGCGCACATTGATTGTGCATTCATGCAGAATCTAGCTTATGATCCTGTGTCAGGTGTCGATGTATGTGCTATAGCTACGTTTTTATTTTTTATTTTTCTTTCTTACGTGATCGGGCATACATGTGCAAGCTTTGTTTCATTTTCGAGAAATACTTTTTTTATAACCCCCTCAAGGCAGCAAACAGCTGCCTCTGAGGCTAGGCAGGGGACCGCTCGGGGGCCCAAACAGGTGCCCCTGAGGATAGGTAGGGGACCCCTCAGGACCCAAACAGGTGTCCTGCGGCTAGGTAGGATGCTGCTCTTTTCTTTTCAGGTTTTTTTTTTTCTTTTCAGGGTGGACGCGTCGCGATCGGCAATCTGTTTAATCACTGCATCGCACGACATCTTAGTTTCATTTAAGGCGCTAGGTTGTTCACAAGTATAATTTGATCGGCAACGCAACGGAATATGTCCTTTTGAGGACATAAACTGCAACTGCCCAATAATAATATTTCGAGAAGTGAATTGCAGACAAATGTTGCTTCAAATTGTGTTCATAACTTCACAAAGTTTGAAGATCTAAGCATTATTAAAAAAAGCACTCCTTCGGGCAGGGGTTAGAATATGCCCGAGGTAGGCATGCCTGTCGTAAGAGGCGACTAAAATCCACCCTTCTTTCCGTTCGTTAATGGCGGCCATGACTTTGATTCCGAGTATTAAGCTTCTCAGAGCCAACGTTGTATTGTTGTTTAGTAGTTTGTGGTAGGCTGCTCCACTCTCGTTTACTAATTGAGCTCTTCGAGAAGTAAACTGGGGTTGAAGAGTGCTTTTCATGTAGATGTAGGTTAGGTCTCTTCGAGAGAAAAGTTCTGCGTGCGATTTTTGGTCCTGTTTGCGTTGATGGCATCTGGAGGAGAAGATTCAACCACGAACTGTATGGGCTGTACGGCGGCATGAGCCTAGTCAAGCGTCTACGGATACAACGCTTAAGGTGGCTAGGCCATGTAGAGCGCATGGACAGCAATGCTCCGGCCCGAAGAGTTTTCGAATCCGAACCACAGGGACAACGCAACAGAGGACGTCCTAGACTGAGATGGCGCACACAAGTGGAAAAGGACCTCAACCATCTTGGAGTGCGCAATTGGAGACAGCTGGCAAGAGATCGTGCTAGCTGGAGAGGCATGTTGGTTGAGGCCCAGGTCCACCCCGGACTGTAGCGCCATCCGAAGAAGAAGAAGAAGTAGGTTAGGTAAAGGACGGATTGCACAAGTAACATTGTAATGGACTTCGTCCTTTTTGGTAGTCGGAAGGCTCATCCTCCAAGCTTGTCAGCACCAATAGCACTTCTTCGGAAGTTGCTGAATGGAGTCAGACTAGCCGGACTCGACGGGCACTTCCATCTAGAATAAGTTTAGATAACGGACGGGTGGAATGCATCACATTAAGATGTAGTACATCCCGTCCGTTCGTAGTCGGAAGTCCTCTCCTCCGGCCCTGTCAGCGCCAACAGCACCTCTTCGGAAGTTGCTGAATGGAGTCAGACTAGCCGGACTCGACGGGCACTTCCATCTAGAATAAGTTTAGATAACGGATGGGTGGAATGCATCACATTAAGATGTAGTACATCCCGTCCGTTCGTAGTCGGAAGTCCTCTCCTCCGGCCCTGTCAGCGCCAACAGCACTTCTTCGGAAGTTGCTGAATGGAGTCAGACTAGCCGGACTCGACGGGCACTTCCATCTAGAATAAGTTTAGATAACGGACGGGTGGAATGCATCACATTAAGATGTAGTACATCCCGTCCGTTCGTAGTCGGAAGTCCTCTCCTCCGGCCCTGTCAGCGCCAACAGCACTTCTTCGGAAGTTGCTGAATGGAGTCAGACTAGCCGGACTCGACGGGCACTTCCATCTAGAATAAGTTTAGATAACGGATGGGTGGAATGCATCACATTAAGATGTAGTACATCCCGTCCGTTCGTAGTCGGAAGTCCTCTCCTCCGGCCCTGTCAGCGCCAACAGCACTTCTTCGGAAGTTGCTGAATGGAGTCAGACTAGCCGGACTCGACGGGCACTTCCATCTAGAATAAGTTTAGATAACGGACGGGTGGAATGCATCACATTAAGATGTAGTACATCCCGTCCGTTCGTAGTCGGAAGTCCTCTCCTCCGGCCCTGTCAGCGCCAACAGCACTTCTTCGGAAGTTGCTGAATGGAGTCAGACTAGCCGGACTCGACGGGCACTTCCATCTAGAATAAGTTTAGATAACGGACGGGTGGAATGCATCACATTAAGATGTAGTACATCCCGTCCGTTCGTAGTCGGAAGTCCTCTCCTCCAAGCCTATCAGCGCCAACAGCACTTCTTCGGAAGTTGCTGAATGGAGTCAGACTAGCCGGATTCGACGGGCACTTCCATCTAGAATAAGTTTAGATAACGGATGGGGGAATGCATCACATTAAGATGTAGTACATCCCGTCCGTTCGTAGTCGGAAGTCCTCTCCTCCGGCCCTGTCAGCGCCAACAGCACTTCTTCGGAAGTTGCTGAATGGAGTCAGACTAGCCGGACTCGACGGGCGCTTCCTCATAGGATAAGATAAGACGACCAATGGATGAGGTCCGTTATAATGTTATGAATGACTATCTGTTCGTCCGTAGTAGGTAAAAGTTCATTCATCAAGCCTGTCAAGCCGGGGTTGAAAGGTTTACCACTTGGAAGCGTTCTTTTCGCTTTTGGTAATTAGACGGCCTTTCATCAAGCTTATCAAGCCGGGGTTGAAAGTCTCTCTTCTAAGAAGCACTTTGTTCGCTTACAGTAGTTGGGAGGTCTTTCATCAAGCTTGAAAAGTCAGGGTTGAAAGGCTTGTACGTTGTGGTTGGAAAACCTTTCATCAAGCTTGACAAGCCAGGGTTGAAAGTCTTTCCTCTTAGAAGCGCTTGTTCGCTTAGAAGGTCTCTCATCAAGCTCGACAAGCCGGGGTTGAAAGGCCTTCTTCTTAGAAGCAATTCGTTCGGAAGTTCTCTCATCAAGCTTGATAAGCCGGGGTTGAAGGGCTTTCCTCTATGAAGCGCTGTGTTCGCTAACAATAGTTGGAAGGTCTGTCATCAAGCTTGTCAAGCCAGGGTTGAAGGGGTCTTCTCTTTGGAGCGTTTTCTCGCTCATGGTAGCCGGAAGGCCTTTCATCAAGCTTATCCAGCCGGGATTGCAGAGTCCTTCCCATTTTGCAGTAGAATATTCAAGGGACGGGTGATATGTATCGCATTAAGACAACATCCTTTCCCTTGATTTTAATCGGAAGGTCTCTCATCAAGCTTGTCAAGCCAGGGTTGCAGGGTGCTTTCTTCTTTGAGTAGAGTAGACGACGGACGGATGACATGCATCACGTTAAGATAGACAACATCCTGTCCGTTGATTGTAGTCGGAAGGCCTCTCATCAAGCTTGACAAGCCGGGGTTGCAGAGCGCTTTCCTCTTTAAGTAGAGTAGATGACGGACGGATGATATGCATCACTTTAAGATAGACAGCATCCTGTCCGCTCGTGGTAGTCGAAGGTCCTTTCCTCCAGTTTATTCGCTTTTTCGCTTCTTCGGGTAATGTAACACTCGCAGAAGTTGCTCAGGATTGTGAACGAGATGGAGCTGCTTACACACTTGCTTACAAAGAGGTGGAACATTTTTGCGTAAGCGATTACGCCCCTACTGCATTTTAGATTAAGGGTCACGGTTCGGTTCGGTATAGAGATATCAAGCACTCACTTATGTCATTTTGTGTCCTTTGATTTAGTTTTGCGGAAGTTTACTATTAGCTAGTTGACGGCTTGAGCTATTCGTGTGAAGTGACACCGAAGTTACTGAATGGAGCTGGGTACAGTGTAGGACTCTTCCCTTCTTATTTGTTGTTGGAAGGCACCTCATCAAGCATGTTAAGTCGGGGTTGAAGAGCGCTTTCCTCTTAGAAGTAGATTAGGAAACGAACGGATGATATGCATCGAATTATGATAGACAACATCCTGTTCGTATGTAGTAATCGGAGAGCCCCTCATCAAGCTGGTCAAGCCAGGGTTGAAGAGCGCTTTCCTCTTAGAAGTAGATTAGGAAACGAACGGATGATATGCATCGAATTATGATAGACAACATCCTGTTCGTATGTAGTAATCGGAGAGCCCCTCATCAAGCTGGTCAAGCCAGGGTTGAAGAGCGCTTTCCTCTTAGAAGTAGATTAGGAAACGAACGGATGATATGCTTCAAAATATGATAGACAACATCCTGTTCGTTTGTAGTAGTCGGAAAGCCTCTCATCAAGCTTGATTAGCCAGGGTTGCAGGGCGCTCTCAGATGTAGTGTAGTCGACGAGCGGATGAATGCTTCACATTGTGAATGCCAACATCCTGTTCGTTTGTAGTAGTCGGAAAGCCTCTCATCAAGCTTAACAAGCCAGGGTTGCAGGATGCCTTCTTTAAAGTAGAGTAGACAACGAACGGATGGTTTGCATCGCATTAAGATAGACAACATCCTGTTCGTTCGTAGTATTGGGAAGTCCTGTTCTTCAAGTTTGTCCAAGCCTTCACTTCAGTTCGGGGTTACATTCACCGAAATTTCTTATAGCCGCAAACAGGCTAAAAGTAGACAGCGCACTGATGATCTGGTCTTCGAATTAAAAAGAACAGCCAACCAGTTTTCTTTTACTTAGTTAACACGACGTGCGCGGCAATTTAATTTATGGCAGTTCGATTACGCTCATTGTTTCCCTGGGATGTTTACTTCGTTTCTTAGTAGGTGGCGGGTCGCCCATTGATTGCGCATTCAGTTTGAAGTATTCATCCAGCATCCAGCGTCCAAAATTCAGCTTGTATTCCTGCCTCCTGTGTCAGATGTCAGCGTATGTGCGAAAGCAGAACACCAGAAGCCAGAGTAAGGCACTTCGGTGTCTTTTGAAAGAAAGTCACTAAGTCCATATATTTATTTTTACTTTTCTTATTTCCACTTCCTTACGTGATCGGGCATGCATGTCCAAACTTCGTTTCATTTTCGGGACATACTTTTTCTTATAACTCCCTAAAGGCAGCAAACAGCTGCCTCTGGGACTAGGTAGGGGACCCCTCAGGACCCAAACAGGTGTCTTGAGGCTAGGGAGGATTCTGCTCTTTTCCTTTCAGGTCTTTTTTTTTTCTTTTCAGGGCGGGCGCGTCGCGATCGGCAATTTGTTTAAGTACCCTTTAATAGCCCTTGTGATGACATCTTAGTTTCATTTAAGACTCTAGTTTGTTCATAAGTAGTCCAATGCTTAATTGATATCGAAATCACTATCGGAATAGTTGTCGAACAAAACATCTGTCGCAAGGCAACGCGCCGGAATATGTCCTTTTGAGGACATTAACTGCAACTGAAGCAGGACATTGAAATTGCAATTCATAGGCTCCACTTATTGGTCTTCATAATAAATGGAAAGAAGAATTGCAGACAAATGCTACTGCAGACTATGATTCTAACTCTACCGGGCGTTTTTCGTTCTTTTACAGAATGGTTGTTGTTCATTGCACATTCCGGAGTAGAGAATTGTGATATTAAATTAACTTACCTTGATTTGAAAAGTCGATTAAATCACGAGATCACTTAATCATTCGATGGCTACAGTCGAACATATTTTAAATACGTGTCACGGTGTTCGCAAGTCGGCTCCACAATTCTCAATCGTTTGATAAATGGTCCTATTTGGTGATCTCCTCGGTATTCGATTAAAGCAATATTGTTTCTTTATCGTTTAAATTAAAACAATTTAAGGTAAAACAAAAATTTGCAAATGGAATGGAAAGCAGGAGTAAAACCAGATCAATTTAAGGCAGTATGAATTTAATGGATACATCTTTGACTTTGATTAATTTAACCACTTTTGGG
The DNA here is from genome assembly GCA_955652365.1 of Eristalinus aeneus. Classification (NCBI taxonomy): domain Eukaryota; kingdom Metazoa; phylum Arthropoda; class Insecta; order Diptera; family Syrphidae; genus Eristalinus; species Eristalinus aeneus. Next base: position 6,249,288 of record OY019133.1, read on the forward strand.
AGCAGTTTAGAGCCACAATCATATGGCAGCAAATTAAATACAGTATTACCCCGTTTTTCAGAGACGCCCATTATTCATTTAATCTACATTTTATTCCATTATTAGTACGCGATTACACATATATATATGTTGAGGTTCCAAAATTTTCTCTAACAACTTATCAACTTCACTGCGCAGAGAACCAACATTTGTTTATTTCTTGCACGACAGTTGTGGATGTCATGCGGTTGTCAAATACATTTCGAATTCAACACGTGCGCGCTTTGGTTTTGTAAAACTTCTGCTCTTGCGAATAGAATATAGCTAAAAACAAAATAATTATGGCTAAGAATGCTAAAGCAGCAAAGCGCAAAGCAGCTCCTGCCATAGAGCAACAGAAGACGGAGGAGAAAGACACCGCAAATGCAAATGAAGGCAGCGAGGAGGTAAGTAAAACCAGATTGAATTCCGCAAATCCCATATCCGAAACATATATTTCAGGAAGACTTGATGAAAGACATTGGGAACGAAGATGCAGACAGTACTGACGATGAAGGAATTGATGAAACCTACAACTCAGATGAAAGTGAAGAGCTGGAGTTTGAGAGCGACGAAGAAGGCAACTATGTGAAGAGAGGTGAAGATGATGACGATGAGGAAAGCGATGACGACGGTGAGGAGGAAGCAGAAATTGAAGATGTTTCAAGCGACGAAGAGGAAGACGAAACAGAATCAGAGGATGAAAGTGAAGCTTCGGTGAAGCAAAGTACTTCCCCACAAGCAAAGGAGATCAACAAACAACCAGACACAAAAGAGGCACAGACTGCAACCCAGTCAAAAACAACTCGCGTGGAAGGCGAATTCAAGGTTTCGAAGAAGAAGAAGTCTGCTTTGTCGAAACTACAAAATCAACTAAGCAAAGACAATAAGGACGGGACAACCAAGCCGGTGGACGAATATGAGAACTCTGACACTTCAGATGAGGAGGACATTCGCAACACCGTTGGCAACATTCCTATGCATTGGTACGATGAATACAAACACATAGGCTACGACTGGGATGCTAAAAAAATCATAAAGCCTCCGAAAGGCGACCAAATAGATGACTTCCTTAGGAAAATTGAAGACCCCAACTTCTGGCGAACCGTAAAGGATCCCCAGACTGGACAAGAGGTTAAACTGACAGATGCAGATATAGAATTGATCAAGCGAATCAACTCTGGGCGCGTTCCAAACCCGGAGCACAATGAGTACGAACCATGGATAGAATGGTTCACATCCGAAGTGGAGAAGATGCCGATCAAGAACGTCCCAGACCACAAGAGATCCTTCCTCCCGTCGGTGCCCGAAAAGAAGAAGATCGGTAAAATGGTGCACGCGCTGAAAATGGGTTGGATGAAGACAATCGAAGAGGTGGAAGCCGAGAAAAAGGCCAAACGCGGCCCTAAGTTCTACATGCTCTGGGAGACAGACACCAGCCGTGACCACATGCGGAGAATTCACGACCCGGTCTCGGCACCAAAAAGAGATCTTCCTGGTCATGCTGAGTCGTACAATCCACCGCCAGAGTACCTCTTCGACGAGAAGGAGATGAAGGAGTGGGAGAAGCTGAAGGATGAACCGCACAAGCGTAAGCTCCACTTCATGCCTCAGAAGTACGAGTCACTGCGAGCCGTTCCAGCGTATCCCCGGTACCTTAGAGAACGTTTTCTGCGCTGCTTGGATCTCTACTTGTGTCCTAGAGCTAAGCGCATGAAGCTAAATATTGACGCAGAATACCTAATTCCGAAGTTGCCTAGTCCTAGGGACCTGCAGCCATTCCCTACAGTTGAAAGTTTGGTTTACCGTGGACACACGGATATGATTCGCTCAGTCACCGTCGAGCCAAAGGGCGAGTACATCGCGTCAGGTTCCGACGACAAAACAGTCAAGAGTAAGTCCGACTGCATCCCCCATTTTCATTCATTTTATAACAATTTCCTGATTCCCTTTTCAGTTTGGGAAATTGCGACAGGGCGCTGCATCCGAACCATCGACACTGGTGACGTGGTGCGCTGTGTGGCGTGGTGCCCGAACGCTAAGCTGTCAATCATCGCAGTTGCATCTGGTAACCGCTTGCTTTTGATCAACCCCAAGGTTGGCGACAAGCTGCTCGTAAAGAAGACGGACGACCTGTTGTCGGAGGTGCCGAAAATTGACCAGCTGGAGAGTGAGCGCATTAAGACTGCCGTACAGTGGTCCGTTGCGGACAAGGAAGAGCAAGAAAAGGGCGTGCGCTTGGTAATCACCCACTTCAAGCCTGTTAGGCAGGCGACCTGGCATGGACGCGGTGATTATCTCGCCACCGTGATGCCCGACGGCGCCAATCGATCAGCGATTATCCATCAACTCTCCAAACGCCGCAGTCAGATTCCATTCTCAAAGAGCAAGGGCCTAGTTCAGTTCGTCCTTTTCCACCCTATCAAACCGTGTCTCTTTGTGGCTGTAAGTTAAACTCCTGCTCCCCATCGAGCAACTTTTTATCAAACTTCTTGCAGACCCAGCACAACGTCCGTATTTATGACCTGGTTAAACAGGAGCTTGTAAAGAAGCTGCTCACGAACTCGAAGTGGATCTCTGGAATGTCCATTCACCCGAAAGGTGACAATCTGCTTGTCTCAACGTACGACAAGAAGATGCTTTGGTTTGACTTGGATCTGTCCACAAAGCCTTACCAGACAATGAGACTCCACAAGAACGCCGTAAGGAGCGTAGCGTTCCACTTGCGGTATCCACTGTTTGCTTCGGGAAGTGATGATCAGTCTGTCATCGTATCGCATGGCATGGTCTACAAGTGAGTCCCATTCAATGAGTAACTTGCAAATTCTGAGTAACTTTCTTACATCTGTTTTATTGCACTTTTCAGCGATCTTCTCCAGAACCCTTTGATTGTTCCCTTGAAGAAACTGCAGACGCACGAAAAACGAGAGGACTTCGGTGTTTTGGACGTGGCCTGGCATCCGGTGCAGCCGTGGGTGTTCTCCACAGGGGCCGATGCCACAATCAGACTGTACACGTAAGGTGTGTAAGGTGTACAAGAGAATGTAGTTTTTATCTGAATAGGAATAAATAAATCGATTATTTGAATAAACCTTGTTCTTTTTGAGAAAGATCAGACTTAAGCTGCAGTTTACAGAAAAAGCGGACGGACAGTTTCTGTTAATGGCATATTTGTAAGTTGCTGAAGCTTCTTTTGACATCAGTTCAATTTTAAACGTTCGTCTTTCAATGTAATCAGAAGGGACAAGAAATTAACTTCCCTACAACCGGAAATCTTTTTGGGAGGTGAATGGAAGAGTCATCTGAATACAATTCAGGAACCACCACAAGCCTCTTACTATCCTCAGAGTCACCACTATCCCGGACACATTTTTCGCTGTCATTTAGCTGTGTATCTCTTTAATTTTTTTGAACCGAAGCTGAATTAATACGACGTTATGTGATGTGGTATTTTAAAAAGCACTGGGGGCGTTGTATATACTGGTTTTAGGTGAGAGCATCAAAAACTTTTCTAGACATGTTTGCAGGACGTGGACGAAATCCTATCAAACCGATTAGAAAGAACATTTGGGAACTGAGTTCAACTTTACCAATCAAACGGGAACTTAAGGCATGCACTCTAATAACTACAATGACTTTGGCGGAGTAAGGGACTCTTTTCGAATTGAGTAGGCATTTAGTTCAGTACTACGCCTTTTAGACAAAAAGTTTTCAGTTTAGTTACAGTTCAGTTGTTAGTTCAGTTAAAAAAAGTGCTTATTGACCACTGGCCACCGTGTCGTAATGGGTAGAGTGCGACGCGTACACATCAAAGGTCTAGGTGCGATTCGCAGCTCAACTCGAATTTTTCTAATTTTTCACAGCAGCACCTCTTTCGAACCACTGACAGCACTCAAATAATTATAACTGTCTGAGAAAGCTTCTCGGAGTCGGCAAAAAACTGTAGGAAGGGACAGTTTTTTCGTAAAAGAACAGTAGCGCGCACAACACGAATACTTGATGAGTCAGCTAGGCCCTGGTCCCCCTGTGGACTGTCGCGCCAACAATTATTATTTATTAACTACACAGTTCGGTGTTCAATTGAGTTTTAGGTTACTTGTGAGTAATTATAAGAAATACATCGGGTAATGGACGATGAAAGACTTATTTATAAATTTCAATAAAATCGACTCCGCTTCCACACAGTGGAAGAAAAAACAAAAACGGAATATTGATCCATCATTGACTACAATTCAAATAACGACTAAAATGACGTCTGAACTGACCACTGACTTGAAACGTATTTAAACATCAGTTAAACCGATAACTGGACATATGGGAATTCCAACAGTTGCAGTTCCAGCTTCAGTTAAACGCCTCAGTTTCTCCGTTTAGATACCTGTGTAATTAATAGCTTTACTACTACTGAATTTGAAATTATGTTCTTAATGTTCTCGATAACTACAAGAATTGAATGACTGAATTCCTGTGGGCTTCACCAATTTAAGGGCAAACATTACCTAAAGACGGCATTTTGTGCAATATTGATTTAGTGCTTCCTAAAATTAGAGTTCAGAAAAAAGTTCATGTCCGCAGTTCGCATTGTATGTCATAAAGAGGAAATAAGGAATTTTTAAATTTAAACAGTCAATCCAAATCTATTGCCTCTGATTTCGTGGTGATAACGATCGGTTCTTAAAATCCCTTACAAATCATGTGCAAACATTTAACGGTTAGTCTCTCATCCGTTTTGCAGAGCTTACAAGTATTTAAAGTCCTTGTCGGTAAATCTGCTTTTAGGTGCAATAAGAAACGACGAGAAAGAGAAAATGTACAAGGATGACGGTTTTATATTTTTATCTCATCGCTCATGTGAAAGTCCCATCAGGTGACACGTACTTACCATATATGTAAATGTGCGCTGTAATATGATTATTCTTGTCTATAAGTAGGCAAAAATTATCGAGAGGGTTAAAATGCATTCTCTTTAGGTTACGACTAAAGCTCCACTTGTAAAAAAGTTCCATGGAGTGTATTCGTGGAAAAATTTATTTTTTTAAAGAAAGCAATAAAACCCCTCATTTTAGAAATAAAGAAAAGTTTTTTTTTTAGGAGTGACCCATATTCGTTTGAATTAGGAAAAAAAACTGGGAAATGTCCTTACCAACAGTAAACTTTTGTTTCAATTTTTTTTTTACAGCTTTAGTTGATTTAGCGTGAAAATATTCATTTTCGGTGAATTGTACGACGCGAGTGGCATGACACATTACTTTATAGTAGGTTCAACCTCAATTTGTTTTACAGTCTGCATACCAATAAGTGGATTTACTAAAGTCTTTAGTCGTACTCGCTCGAACTCTAAGAATATTTTAATTAATTATATGACGCGACCAGGGATCAGGGCCAAGCTTGCTCATTAACTAGTCGTGTTGTGCGCGCGTGCGGATTTCATAAATATATAACACATCACTCAATAAGTTCCGGTACTTACCAATGAAAGCACATTTTGAATTTGATTGAACATATTTTCCTTCAAGAGTGATACACGCTGCACTGTGTGTATTTCCCGCTCTTACATTTCGTTAAATTTTTTATATCAGGTATACCGGTATGAAACGAGTGTTTTGTTTTTTGAAAATAAAACACTTATTATCAATGGGAAAGTAAAAACATTTTATTTAAAGTATTGGACATTGTTGTCTACACATTTTGACCTCCTTTCTGGTAATTTATGAATACCACGCCGATAAAATTGTTCGTCTTTTAAAGCTAACCAATCAGACACCCAATTTTCGACCTCCTCGTAGTAGTCAAAGTGCTACTCAGCCAATACGTGTCCCATCGATGAAAACAAATGGTAGTCGGAAGGAGCCAAGTCTGGTGAATACGACGGATTCGGGAGCTGCTCCCAGCCAAGTGTTTTGATTGTATCCTGAACCGGTTTTGCTTTGTGGGCAGGTGCATTGTCATGGAGCAATATTACCTTGCCGTGTCTTCTGGCCCATTCTGGTCGTTTCTCGATCAATGCATGGTTCAAGTTGATCATTTGTTGTCGGTAGCGATCAGTATTAACGGTTTCACCAGGTTTTAGGAGCTCGTGGTACAGCACACCTTTCTGGTCCCACCAAACACACAGCATTGTCTTCTTGCCGAATCGATCTGGTTTTGCAGTCGATGTCGATGGTTGTCCCAGATTAACCCATGATTCTTAAAATAAATCCATTTTTCATCGCCAGTAACAATCCAGTGCCAAACCGATTTTCTTTCGTGTCTTTGAAGTAAAATTTCACAAGTGTTTTCTCGGTTTTCCATTTGTCTTTCATTGAATTCATGTGGCACCCATTTTCCACACTTTTGGATCTTTCCAATAGCTTTTAAACTTTTCTCACATCAAAATCATTATTTCTGAACCGTTGAAACCAATTTTTGCATGTTGCTTCTGGTGGAGCATGATCACCATATGCCTAGACAAGCATTCGATGCGACTCTGCAGCACTTTTCTTCAAATGAAAACAAAAAATTAATGCTTTCCGCAAATCATCACTTTTCATCACATTTTTAACACGATGAAAATATATAAAATATATGTTGTTTGTTCAATGACTTTATATATACTTAATATTTTTCAAAAAAAAAAAAAAATAAGGGCTCGTTCACAACAAATGTTCCCTATCGATACATAAGTGTAGGTTAGTCACCTCTCATTTGAGTCAAATTTTTGTCGATCTTTGAAAAGAGGTACAAGTCGCTTTAAGCCAGATCTGGAGAATACGGTGGTTGCGAAAGCAATTCAAAGCCCATTTCGTGCAATTTGGCCATGGTACCCAACAACTTGTGACACGGTGCATTGTCGTGATGGAAGAGAAGATTTTTCTTCTTCATATGGGACCGTTTTCTGCAATATAGTCCTTCGAATGCACCAACAGTGCCATGTAGTATTCGCAGTTGATCCTTTTGCCTTTCTCAAGATAGTCGATGAATAAAATTCCATGCGCATCCCAAAATACGGATGCCATAACTTTCCCAGTCGACCTTTGTGTATTTGGGCGCTTTGGGCATGGTTCACTGGCTGCTGTCCACTCCGCTGACTGTCGATTTTATTCTGGAGTGTACTGATGGATCCATTTTTAATCCATTGTTACATAATAATAATAATTGTTGGCGCTACAGTCCAAAGGGGGACCAGGGCCTAGGTTGCTCATCAACCACTCGTGTTGTCCGCGCTACTGTTCTCTCACAAATAGAAGGAACTAACAGTTTTTTGCCGACTTCGAACGGCGAAATTTGAGAAGCTTTCTTAGACAGTTATTACTCTTTGAGTGTTGTCAGCAGCTCGAAACGGGTGGTGCCGAGAAAAATTCGAAAAATTTGTGTTGAGCTGGGAGTCGAACCTAGACCCTTCGGCGTGTGAGCGTCATACTCTACCCACTACACCACGGCGACCACATATGCAACATACATGCCAATGCAAAAAATTCGGCTTATTATGGCGAAATAGCTCCAAACAGCTGTCAGAATCATCGATACGTTGCTGTTTGCGGTCCATTGTGAGCAATCGGCACCTATTTGCAAAACAGCTTTCTTACGGACAAATGTTCATGCAAAGTAGTTTACACACTGACTTCTGATATCTTTAAGGTGTCAGCTATCTCAAGCAATTTTCTTTTGCTTCTTCCCTTTTTTTCACTTTTTTGGTGTTTTCAGGTGTAACAGCCTCAATTGGCCTTCTAGAGCGTTCAGAATCGCTGGTGTCTGTACGGCCACGTTTAAAGTCAGCATACCATTGACAAATAGTTGTTTTTGATAGAGCACAGTCCCTGTAAAACTTTTTAAGCCATTGCTGAGCTTGCAGGGTATTTTCCCCATCAAAAACGAGTGTTTGATGAGCACACGAAATCCTGTTCTTTCCATTGTTTTAAAAATCGCAAAAGTAGCGTCAAATGATATGACGTAATATAATGACGAGCTCTCTGGGCTGTACAGCGACACGCGCCTGGTCAAGCGTCTTTGGATACAACGCTTAAGATGGCTGTCCATGAAGAGCGTATAGAAACCACTGCTCCGGCCTGAAAAGTCTTTGAATCAAGGAACAGAGGACGGCCTAGGCTAAGGCGGCGCACACAAGTGGAGAAGGACCTTAACTAATTGGAGGTAGCTAGTGAAAGGCCGTGCTAGCAGGAGAGGCATGTTGAAGAAGAAGAAGAAGAAGAAGAAGAAGAAGAAGAAGAAGAAGATGATGAAGAAGAAGAAGAAGAAGAAGAAGAAGAAGAAGAAGAAGAAGAAGAAGAAGAAGAATAAGAAGAAGAAGAAGAAGAAGAAGAAGAAGAAGAAGTAGCAGCAGCAAAAGAAGAAGAAGAAGTAGCAGCAGCAGAAGAAGAAAAAGAAGTAGAAAAAGAAGAAGAAGAAGCGCTACTTGAAGCACTGTAAATTGTAACTTGTCATGAAAATGTTGACCCTATATGTCATTCCCGTGACTTATTGTGTGATGTGTTACACAGCGAGATCTCTTGAAAATGAAAAAAGGTTTCTTGTTTTAATTGGGCCTTGCATGCTGCTGCTCCTTGGATAATGCATTGCAATTGCAAGAAACGATTTTAACGAAATAAGCATTGTGACACTAAAATATTGAATTAAGCTCTCTTGCCAAAATGCATTTTCCTGAAGATGTTGGGGCAGTTAGCACTCTTTTAAGACCGACTTGGATTGCGGCTGTGCGAGCCATCCAGAAAGAAATGCTTAAAATGTTTGCATATTAATGAATAGCGGTGGCGCCCGGTGCAAAGCAAATGCATGACACTTTGCACACTTTGCACAGACATTGTTTGGTTAAAGCAATGCCCACTGATATCTGATCTCTTGAGTGTAAGAAGTTTTACTCACAAAGTGTTTGGCGCCAGCCAGATCCGGTGGGACTCCTGATATTTTTCGAATGTATCACATTTCCATGCATTTTCCGCTTGCACAAATTGTAAGTCTTTAAAGTTTTTGCTGGAAGGGCGCCGAAGCTGGAGTTTATTAAGGCAATGTGAAACTTACTGTGTTGTAGCGCAAAAAATCCTTAATTTTTTCCCAAAAGATTTTGATGAATGTCTCCGTGCATGTGTCCGTGAAGCGAGCACTTTAGGGTGCACTGTACTCTGAAATTTTGAAGGCCTTTGTTTCAAGTGTCAATGTATGATTTAAGTCTGCACTGAATTCACATATTCTTTGGACACAACAAAGCCTTGGTTTACTTTACTTTTTTTTTTTTTTGCTAAGGTCAAGAAACAAAACTTGCGCCGTCCCACAGACCGTTGATCAGTGTCCCACTGATTTCTGCAACTCCTTACGTATTTTTTTTTTAATTTTCCAGAAGACTATCTTCAAATTGGAGGAAGTAAAAGCAAAAAGTGCAGTTCCCGGTTCTCTCATGTTGGGATTTGCATAAGCAGGTGAGTGCCTTCCCATCTGGTTTGAAATAAGAGCTTTTATGATAATCATCGTCGCCGTTCTCTGCCTCTTCTACTTGGCCCATATTCACATATTCCTGCGGGTAAATTCCACATCAGACAAGTTCAAGTTTTCCTTCACCATCTCCACCTTTGCCCCAACGCTTTACCATCCACAAAGAGAGCTACAATCCACACAACCACACAGCCCCCCAAGTTATTGCAGGGGTAGTCACCGAAAAAGCCAATCACACTGTGACATTCTGGGAACTGGGGAGGAGGGTGCCATTGGACCAATTCAATAGATACACGCGAAGCTTTTCACGAAAATATACACAAAAATATTTTCGACATTGGAAAATTAAATTTTCCACTTTCTCTCCCTCTCTCGATTAATTTTATTACTTTTCTCGCTCAGATTGGAAGACGCCATATTGTGTGCTGCTGCACACACACACAACCGAATTGTCTCTCTGGGTACATCGCCGTTGTCTCGAGCGTTCTCGAGCCCGCAAACACAAATTCTTCTCTGACGCCACAACGGCAACTGGCCCGCGGAGTGAAGTAGTTTCTTTTTTTCCAAAATACTTAACAACAAAAAAAAGAAGCAGAAAAGCAAAACACAACAGAAAATCGCAGAAACCCCCCTTGCTCCAGGGAAAGTGCCCAAAATCCCAAACAATTTTGAAAATCGAGCAAAACTCGCAGTTTTTCGGTCTGAAACGGTTCGTTTTCGAGTTGCGAAAATAAATTCGGAAGAAAAACTTTTCTCTTTTTCCTGTTCCCACTCTTTTTTTTTGAAAATAATTCGGACGGCAGTGTTGTTTTTTTTTGTGTTTTGTTCTTTCGCATTTTGGTGTCGTCGTGCGTGCGTGCGTGCCAGTGTATCGAAAATTGTGTGTAACATGAACAACCACAGAGTTGGTGGTTGATTCTCGGGCCAAGTCCCTTTCACAGCAAGAAAAAAAATTAAAAACGGGGGTTTCCAAGTGGTTCCACACATTCCGCCGAGGAATCCCATTTCGAAGGCAGGGCAAAAATCCCGAAACTAGTGCGGTTCGGAAAATATTTGCTTTGATGGGAGCAAAGAAAATTTCACAGTGAAAAGGTATACAGCAGAGAAAATCAAATTCGAATGAAAATTCTCATACACACACGCTGGTGAAAAGAAAATCGAGAAAAAATTTTCAAAAAAAAAAAAATAAAATAAAAAAAGTTCGAGTATACATGATGTTTTTTTCGAAAAACGAAAATATTTTCGAAAAAAGGAGCTTTTCACTGGAAGTGGTGGCCGTGGTTGCCACAGCCGCCGTTTTCGGGGGGTGGTGTGGACTGAGACTTGACGGACTCTCGCACTAACATGTGTGCTATTGTTGGGTTGGCCTGTGTTTTTTTCTGTTTTTTTGTTCTTTTGTTTGTGTGTTTTCACTCACGCTGGGAAAACAAATCGGGAAAACTTTCCTCCGTCCCGAGTGCAGGTATACCAAACTATTTTCCAATTGCCAGCGCCAGCCTCGCGGAGAGATCGAAGACAGAAGACGAAGAGCGAGCGTGGCGCACAGCAATATGAATGAACACGAGAGAGGCTGCCTCCCTTGCCTTGTGCCTGGCTGGTCTTGCTTGACAAGGTGGCACTCGCTTGTGGTGGGCGATTGTGCGAGGGACGGAAGGGTAGCGTAGAATAATGGATTTTGATGTTTTTCCAATTTTCACATGCCCACAAAACAAATGGTGGGGTAGGGCGTTTCATAGTAGACAACGAAAGTGGAAAACTCAGCACTCGAGAGTAAAGTCGAAAAAATAACGAGTATTATGGTGAGGTGATAACATGCCTAAAGTACTTAGGCACTCACACTCCTTCCCTCTCTTGCGTGCCCTGTGTGTGTACTGCAAATGATAAATGGATTGGGAACATCTAAACACAGAATATACAATATACACACACCAACAAACGTAAAGGCGGGGAAAGAGAGCGAGGAGCAGTTTTCCATTTTTTTGGTATCTGCTAGATTTGGTGGCAAGAAGCCACGACCCAGAAGTCCAAAAGACTGATTGTTGGAGGCTCAGTGTCTCATTTGCAGAGGAATTTGGAAATCTTTGTCTAATTTCGAAATCGACGAATGCCGTCGTGTTGAGGTTGGTCCCCCTGCGAATGTAAGCGTCCGGGTGGGAGGTGTGGCGCCCGATGAGAGAAGGTCACCAGCATGGATCTTGAACTCAATTTTTGAGATTCCGTAAAAAGGAGAGGAGGAAAAAACGAAGCGAATCGAAATTGGAATTGAAATTTTAGAGTGATGTTTTTCCCAAGAACGACGCTTGTGTCATTGACTTGTATTTTTTTTTTCTTTTTTCACTGTTTTTGGGTCTATGGGTTATTGACTTAGTTTTGTGTGGTATTCGAATGACAACACTTTATGTGTGGTTTCGAAAAAAAAAAAAAAATAGTAGAAAGTCCAAATACACAGTGCGAAGAAGACGAGCAGTCTTTAGTTCTCGTGTGGGGCTGAGTCAGATGTTTGGAAAATATCATGATCTCGGAGGTGGGATGCTCATTTTGAAAGCAATTACGTCAAGTATCACGCGGTTTTTGACCCAAAATATTGGGATTTTTGTGTAAGGAATTCGCAAGGTGAGCATGTGAGAGAGTGTCTTGATGATGTCCAGATATTAAGCGCTCTGTTGGTGGCAAATTGACTTCGAGATGCTTGTTGGTGAGTGTCTGAGAGGGAGATTGGTTTGGAATTTACTTCAACAATACGTCCAGAGATGAGAGAAATGAGAAGAAATTCAAATGTTCATAATATAATTGACTTAAAAGGATTGTATAAAACACAAATCTCTCAAATACAACAATAGCAACTTTTTGTTAAAAACGCAATTTTCAAGCATATTCTATGCTTCATGTTGGCTGTGAGTTGTTTGCTAGTTGGTTTGTTGTTTGTTTCAGTTGCTTGTGAATAAAATAAAGCGCATGTTAAACTGTATGACCTTACAGTCCACTAAAAGGAAAGTCCCAGAGCCCTCCAGCAACTGCTACTGTTGACTTCCAATTCATTGCCTGTATTCACGGCAGGCAAAATGTTTGTCCACTTTTGTGAGCAAGAGTTGATGCCGTATAAAAAATAAGACAGGCCTGAAAAACTGTAACTGAACAGAGGACCTCTGTTGTGTGATTTGAGAATTTCAACACACAGTTGCGATTACCAGCTTCAGAAAACAGCATCCTAGTTCAGAAACATGAAATTTGCAGACATTGTGGCTGGCGGTGTAAATTATTGTCGGATCGCTGAACTGAAGAGAGTGGTAAGGAGCTTTATGACCACCCTAGAGGATAGTTGGCTAATTTTTGAAGAAAACGAATAGAAGAAAAAATACATTCAGGTCGCAGAAATGTTCAATTCGATTCGACGAAACCAACTGAGCATGAAGTAACTCACAGGTTGGTTTAGTTCATTTTGCGTTTGGCTACAGTCCCAGATTGTATAGCTGATCAAGCTGATTGTATAAACGTAATAAACTTATACATTTTTTGTTAAAAATTTTACAAAATCTCAAAAATGTCCTCTTCTAGTTTAAAATTAGATTTAACAAAGTTCACTTAAAACAATTTACTCACTAGACTGTGACAAATCCCATTTTATCCCAAGTTTCGGGGAAGTTAATCACTCAGTGGAAGTTATGTCATAACTTAGATAAGTGCCCACACCTCATGTGACCCTTCGTGAGTGCTTGAATCTAGCCTCAAGATAATTCCAAAAATATTTCATTTGGGCTTAACATGATTCTAATTATATTCCCAACGAGTTAAAAACGGTCGAGTCTGGAGGCAGTTTTTCTGAATGAATTGTGTAGGCATAGCAAAGTGAGTTTCTAAGAATAAGTCACCTTGTACTTTGAACATTTTCGATGGCATAGGCATTGAAGTGGTATTGTTTTTGGAAACGTTTTTTTTTCCAAGAAATGAATTGGAAGTGTGAATTTCAATTATTTGCTTGAGATGGTGGAAAAGGTCGACTGGCTTAAGGATATTGAAAGCTTTAAAAACAAACTTTTTTGTTGTAAAAAGGTGCCAAATTTTGCATTTTGCGTGGTAGCTACACGTGGCGGCAATTGTGTGTGTTGGTTATTTATCGTCAGTTTTTCAGGTCGAGACCTTTTGTGAAAAAAAGGTGGACGGAGCGAAAGATCTTCGTCTGTATCGAAGGCTGTGCATAAGATCTTATTCGACCCATTAACCACTTCCAGGATAGTATTGGAATGGAAGTCTCTCCTCAATTTGGTTGACAGACTTAATTGGCTCAGACTTGTCTGGATTCTGATCGGAAAATATGATTATCGATGAACTTCCTAGGCAATAGGTCAATAGTGGCATTCATAGGCCCAAATCCACCTTAGGACTACCTGTGTCCTAAGTAGAGCTTCCGTCGATAGTTGGGTCTCTCGATAGCAACCAGAAATGACAGAAAATTTCAGGAAGCAGGCTCGCCAAGCGCATGCTACCAAATTTCAGCTAGAAAACCACCGCATTTCTGCCAAACGGCTTGAAAACGGCGTACAAATGAGACACTGACTATTCGCATAGCACTTAAGTATGCTGGGCTTAGTGTTGAAATCCTCTCCGACGTTTGTAGAGAAGGTGAAGACACTGCAGAGCTCTCTGTCAAAGTTCCACCTTTGCTCGGATGAGGTGGCGGCTGTTCGGCACTGCTGTGGTGAGAGCTGAAACCCTATGCTGAAGCGCTTGTTCATATTCTTCCGGAAGGCTAAGAAGTTATACTAAATGTAGATGTACTCCCTGATAGAACAGAGGATCAGATTTTCAGGTTGAGTTTTCCTGTATTGTCTTTAATAATAATTGTTGGCGCTACAGTCCAAAGGGGAACCAGGGCCTAGCTTGCTCATCAAATACTCGTATTGTGCGCGCTACTGTTCTCCCACGAGTTGAAGGAACCTGCAGCTTTTTGCCGCCTCCGAACGGCGACGTTTGAGAAGCTTCCTTAGACAGTTATTACTCTTTGAGTGTTGTCATTAGCTCGAAAGAGGTGAAATTGAAATTCGAAAAATTGGTGTTGAGCTGGGAGTCGAACCTATACTCTTCGGCGTGTGAGCGTCTCACTCAACCTACTACACCACGGCGACCACCACGTATTGTCTTTAAAGACCTTTAAAAAAAGAAGAATAAAGTGCTTGTCGGTCGTTACATTTTAGAGATAGTTAATAATAATAATAACAGTCCACAGGGGAACCAGGTCCTAGCTTGCTCATCAACTACTCTTGTTTTGCGCGCTACTGTTCTCTTACGAGTAGACGGGACCTACGACGAAGTTTGAGATGATTTTTTTTTGACGACAATTTCTCTGAGTGTTGTTAACAACTCGAAGGAGGTGGGCCGTGATAATTTCGAGGTGTCCAGCAGGGAATGGAACCTAGACCTTTGGTGTGTGAGAATCGCACTCTAACTACTACGCCCCGGCGGCCACATTAGAGTTAGTTATTACATTTAATAACAGAATGTAGTCTGCTAGAGTTGAATCAAAATGGACGTCGGCGGCTTTACTTCAGACTTCTCTGGAGTGGTCTGGGATGACTTTGTCAAAGACTGATTTTTTTCAATTCACTTCCAGATGAAGTTGAATAATACCTAAGCGAAAAATTTCAGTAAGCATTTTGAACAAATCAATTCTGCACATTTGCTCAATCTGCGTTTTTTATAATTTCCTGGAGTCAATTCATCATTAGCCAATTAACGACAGATTGAATTTGTTGAAAGAAGTTATGTTTTACAGAATGTTTTATATTTAACAAGAAATGTTTGAACATTCTTTGTTAAACTCGGTAATTGCAAATTCCACAAAATCGTTTTGAACATATGAAATAACGCTATAAACACCAAAAAATTTCCAAATCTAAAAGGGGGTTTAGGGAAAACTGTGGAAAAAAAACATATTTTACAGGATGGTGGCAGCATTTAACACAACCACAATATGACGTTGTCATTGACTTCCTCCTAGATCCCTAAATTGTTATGTAACTATCATTAATAATTGTATTGGACTGGTGGCTACTACTACTTTTAGCTACTGAAGTAAAAACTGTGTGTTTGTTTGTGTGTCTTATGAGGTTGTCATTTTTAGTGGTTTGTTGGCCGAATGGCAGGTAGCACCACTTAGTCCAGCTTCAAATTCACAATTTCTGCCCACAAGAAGTTCTTTATCATTTCGCCATAGCGCAGAATATTCGCGGTAAGTGGGTGGTCAACCTCATTTTTGAAGTTTTACGGCCGAATGAAGCCGCCAGACCAAAGACTCCCTTGTGGATACATTGCCTTTCCAGCAATCACTTGTGCTTTCATATTTGTCCTAATATGGGACAATTTACTTGTAAATGAATTCACAATTCACTGATACCTATTTGGTCGACTGTGCTGACAAACAAAAAATAAAAACAAAATGCACGAAATAGATTTTTATTTGAACGCCAATTTTTGTAAATGACTTGAACACCCTGTGCTTATGTTATTGAATTTGACAAACACTGCAATTAAAAACATTTCAAATTTGGGCGAAAGACTCTCCATCAGCCGGCGAGAGATCGCGTTAGCTTTAGAGGCATGTTAGTTGAAGCCCAGATTCACGGCCGACTGTAGCGCCATACAAAGAAAAAGAAGAAAAGAACTTGGCATTAAGGTGTGGCTCACTATAAATTTCGCGTATTATGGTTGGACCAACCTTTGAAATTAAATAGATCCTTCTTTCTGACAGTTCTTTTTTCCATGGAATACTTCCAGCTTGATTTCTAATTAAATGTACTTCCGGTATAAGGCCTGACCCGTTTTGAAATTCTCAGAAAGTCACTTCGTAATAATTACGTTTTTAATTAAAGTCACAGATTTAATAAGCGGAATGAATGAAATGACATTTCGCTGTAATTTTACTGTTTTCCACTGTTTTTTTCCACATTTCACATTTTATGTTTTATTGTCATTTTTCATATTTGCTTTTAAAGAATCTGTTCTATGTTTTCACTTACATTTGAATAATTCTGTTGTTGAGCTAAAAGCGTATTCCCTGTTTATTGACCTGCGGTGCTTAACCCAAATCCGGTTGGCTCCTTTGGGAGTGCTCAATAAGTCAATAAGTTTCTGTAAGTGAAATTATTGTTGCCTTGAAACGCCTCGGCCTGGACGATTGTGTCAGTTCGAAGAATCCGCGAAGGTCACTCATGTTTCGAAGTAATTCAATTGTTGAACTTGTAGAGTTTTTTGAACTTTTTTTATCCTTTCTGAAAATAAAAATGTTCACAAGGCCACTTCGTTGATAAAACAGTCACTGACTTGTTCAGTTTTTCACTCTGTTATGTACAACATCAAACTGCGTAAAAGCCTCAAAAAATAATTATCAAGAACGGTTTTAAATAAGAGAAGATCTTGTTTTTTCCAAAACATCTGTGACACAAAATGTTGATATGGCATACCTGTCTAATGTATAAAATTGTGGGAAAAGGATGAATTTGGGATAGCAATTCGTCCGAGATAAGATGTTCTATGAAACCAACAAGTTTGTCTTAACACAACGATTTCTAGTACACGGCTCAAGGTTTTCAAATTCTTAGTTCATAAACTAAGTTCAGGGTTGTCCGGTGTTTTCCTTCATGCTCGCGGATCACTTAAGCATCATTGCCTCTGTGATGCAGCACTGTGAATGTTTCTGTAAAAGTGAAAGAATTGTAGTCTTAGTCTGAATGATGATAGTCTCTGATGCGGTTCAACCTTCTGTTTGCGCTCTGGTTGCTTTGTTGTTATGAAGGGATTCGACGCATCGCATGATGTCCCAACGTTGTAATTTAAATTGCTTAACATTTCTGTGACACCACCTGTTATTGGTTCAAATCACTTCGTTACATTCTAGACTTAACGCTTCTAAACAGTGAACAATCCCATTTGTAGATACATTTTTGCTTGACATTCGTCCAGATGATCTAAATGTTATTGAAAACCATTTCAGAAGTGTCAAAAAAAAGAAAAAAAACTTTTGATATATTTTGTGACACATGTTTTCGACACACTGGATAACAGCGAAGGAGAAGGAGACGCTTGGTGGTCAATCAGTTCTTTGCTGTCCACCTTCATAAATTGGAAATGAACTACTTGCTAAAGGTCGCAGCTTTCCAACGTCGCAGATGTCAATCCAAATTGTTGGGGAAGAGGGTTGAAATTTGTTTCATGTGTCGCTGCTGGTTCGGTTCACAACAGCGACATAAATCAAACGCTTGATACAGTTTTTAACACAAAAGGTTAGACTTTATATTTTCTTGCAAATAGACCCTCTCTTTGGGAATGGTTCATCTTAAGAGAGAACACAGCTGCTGTTATTATATTTGTACGTTTATGCTGCATTGAATTGTGCTTTGACAGTCCCCCACACTTGACTTTAAATAAGTGGCTTATACACATGGGGTTGTGTACTTGTGCATACATATGCCAAAAAAAATTAGGGTTTCGTTTCTATTATATTGATTCCGAAAATACTAGCAAACATATAAAAATACAAAAATCGCGCTCTCCCCATCTCTCAGTGTCTTCACTAATATACTAATAAATAAACTTCCGCAGGCAACTTTAAGTGATAGTTCTGTCACAAATTCTGGAGCAAATAGTTTCAACAAAGGCAATAATTCGCGAATTATGTAGATCTGTGAATTAAGTGCCGATTGGGGAGTTTACAGAAAAGCTAATTTCGAAATAAGCATTCCTTGAAGATTTTGAAAATATCGCAAAGTTTTCTTAAGACCAAGTCTTATATGTATATCGCCTTCAACAGTAAACGCAAACCTCTAATTCTAGAAGCTTAAGGCTAGCCTGTGCTTTCTTCTTCTTCTTTTTCTTGTGGCCCTTCAATCCGAGGTGGAATTGGGTCTCAACCAACATGCCTCTCCCACCAGCACAATCTTTCGCCAGCACAAACTTTCGCCAGCACGATTTTTCGCCAGCACTATCTTTCGCCAGCTTCCTCCAGTTGCTCACTCCAAGTTTGTTGAGGTCCTTCTCCACATGTGTCTAGACCGTCATTTGTTGTGTTGTCCCAATGGCTCGGCTTCAAAGACTTTTCGGCCCGAAGCAGTAGTGTCCATACGCTCTATATGGCATAGCTACCTTAAGCGTTGTATCGGTAGACGCTTGACCAGGCGCATGTTGCTGTACAGCCCATAAAGTTCGACATTAAATCTTCTCCTCCTCTCTTCTATGCCATCAACGCAAACAGAACCAAAAGTCGCACGCAAAACTTTTCTCTCGAAAAGACTAAAGGCTTCCTCATCGGCCGTTGGTAACGTCCAGGTTTCCGCGCCATAAAGTAGGACTGGGATGATCAAGCTGTTATATAAAGCGAGCTTAGTCCTTCGACAAAGGGCTTTATTACTTAATTGCCTCTTGAGCCCAAATAAACAGCGATTGGCAAGAGTGATTCTGCGTTTGATTTCGGTACTGGTGTCGTTATTCCTATTCACAGCGGAGCCGAGGTAAACGAAGTCCTTGATTACATCGAAGTTTCTGCTACCTTGTGTGACGCTCTGTCCGAGACGTCGATGGTGTGTGTCCCTTTTTGATGACAGCATGTACTTAGGTTTGCCCTTATTTACCACCAGATCCATTTTAGCCTCTTCCGCTTTATTGCCAGCAAACTTCTCATTGACCGCTCGCTGTGTTCGTCTAATCACGTCAATGTCGTTAGCGTAAGTTATTAATTGAACTGACTTCTGGAAGATCGTGCCTCTGGTGTTGACTTCTAAGTTAGGCACGATCTTCTCAAGGATGATGTTAAAGACACATGACAGTGTTTCTTACGTCACATGACAGTGTGTCGCCTTGTCTTAAACCCTTTTTTACATTGAAGGTCTCGGTGAGTTCGTTACCGACCTTGACGGAGCAGCGAGAGTTCTCCATCGTCACCCTACACAATCTGACGAGTTTTGTAGGAAAGTCAGAACTATGCTGCCTCATAATCGACGAATAGGTGGTAAGTGTCGATTTGCACTTCTTGAGTCTCTTCCAGGATTTGCCGTAAAGTGAAGATCTGGTCTATCGTGGACTTCTCTGGCCTAGAACCACACTGATAGGGGCCTGTCAAGTTATGGACAAAAGGTTTCGGGCGCTCACACAATACGGCAAAGAAGATCTTGTAGACGGTGTTAAGAAGACTAATCCCTCGATAATTGGAGCAGTCAAAGGGGTCTCACAGCACCGGTGTGTGTGTTCTTGTGAACCGAGTAAACGACACTGAGATTCCACTCATCGACCTGTGCTTTACCAGACAATTTTATGTAACAAACCGTCTTAGAGGTAAATCCAGGTTTAAAAAACGGAGCGTGAGGCTTGAAATAAGCTCCACTACAGACGCTTGCCGTTGTGCCATTAATGTTTTATTGGCGCCTGCCACGGATAGACACAGGTGCCTTATTCCAACTCATTCCCCTAATCAGGTCTGTATAGACCAACTAAGGGTACGTCATTCTTTTCACAGCTCAGTCCGGCATATTGTTTACCCAAAGAAACATATGTGCATGCATATGTACCTGCGTTTCGCAAATTGATCTCAACTCTAATTTCGTCTTCAAATAAAGACATCCGAACCAAAGGATTTGACTACCTGTCAGATACACGTCCAACTATCTCAGCGGGCGAACAAAGCATTCCTCTTAGCCCCGTCTTCCTAATTGGGAGCACAATGCAAAGTCACTAGTTCTCAAAATTTGCCCATTCATTAGAAGGTTGATTCGCATTGAAACACGTCTGTTGACATTCCAATGGCCGCTTCAGTTGAAGCGATTCATTCAAATGCCAAGAAGATGTTTCGCACATCACACCATGCCCAAGCTAACAAGAACGCTGGATCCGGTTCGACCCTCCCATCTACCCCGCCGCCCAGTCTGCTGGTTCAGGTGCTGTATGAACTCCCCCAACACAACACAAAGGCACTCTCTCATCCGACTCAACCGCTCGCCGGGGATTCGAGACAAACAATGATATCACCATTAGCTCGCCATGCAATTCTCAGTCGTAAAGACGACATCTTTGTCGATCCATCAGACGACTAACATCTCGCCGACGATGACGTGCGCTCATTTCACTCGACAGAGTGAGACTGTGCGGCCCACATCCCCATCGACTGGGGATGTGACTCACTGCAATGGTTGTTCGTCACAGCGACGACCAGGTACAAAATTGCGGCGTGAGTAACGGCACACAGATACGTCGGGCTGCTTCTTGCGGGCAACTCTTATCGACAAATTGCTTTGCGTGACGTTTTTTGGTTGTCATCTAGGCTCAGATACTCCTCCACCAGCACCGGCTACACTCATATGCCCAGGAGCATACAGCGAAACTCGTTATCGCTCCGCGTTCACATTTTCATTTCTCGCGGTTCTTGTAGATTTGTCGTTCGTTCACTGGCTCCCTCATTCATCCCGAATCAAAGCCCCGCGTCACCCCAAACAAATTGGAGGGAAACATTAGAAAGCAACACACACACGCACGCAATCGAAAAATGAAAATCTCACCAAAAAACCTAGAAAGGTTATCTTTCGCCTAGAAGCACAGTGCCCAGAGAGAAGAGCTCGCCTCCCTCACGGAGCAGGAAGTCGTACAGAAATTCGCTGCAGTCAGCTGTCGGAATTTGTTTTTCCTCTCCTTTCATTCACCTCTCCCTGCAGGGTTCGACGAGGGTTGCCGATAAGGAAACAGCAGTTTAAATCTCCAACATCACACAAAACGTGTACTTGTCGGGCGGCCGGCGCGATAAGGGAACCTATCGGATGTGATTGTGTTCGATTGCTCGACAGAATAAGTCTATTTTCGGTGTGAATTTGCCAGGCAGTGATGCAACCGCAGAGCATATCGCAGACCGGTGGTGATTTGTTCACATTTCCCGGGGGTGCTGTCGTTGTCTTGGCATATTGGTGAAGAAGCCGCTTCCGTCAGTCGGTCACATGGCCACCGAACAATAGCACACGCCACGAGAATACGCGTCCGCAGGGCTGTCGAATGTTATCGCGATAAAGTGTTAAATTGTCTTTTTTTGTAGAGAAGTGGAAAAATTGAAACAAAGAAAAATATTGAGTGGAAAATGCTTGAGAGGGCCCGGATCAGTGCGTGGTGCTCGAAGTGATTTCAGTTGAGAAGTGCGTCCCTAGCATAAGTTGCAGTAAATCTATCTGTGATAATATTTGCAAATAATTATATCCAGCGGCAGCGGTAGATACTCTGTGCGAGTTACGGGACAAGCAAGGATTACATTACAGCTGTGGATACACGTTGCACAGAAGGAAGGATACATGTGCAGAGAAGTTGTGCAATTTCTCTAGGTAAGTTCATCGATAAGATTTTCGAGATTAACGGTGCTCAGGTGTTGACCCACATTTCAACGACCTCTCAAATGTGTAATCGTCGATGGAGGTTTGTTTATTTTAAGCTTCACCGTTCTGCCAGAATTCAGACGCCGACTTCAGTGGAGATTACACAAAATAACAATTTAAGTGGGTGGCGTGTTAAAGTTCGAAGCTCGTTGTGTGTTTCGCAATCTTTTTATTGAGTTTTGAATTTTTCTCATTCCATTTCCCTGGAAGACTAAGTAATTATTGAAATCGATGGACGTCTTTTTGGGGCTATAGCAATGTTCTCTATGATCCTTTGTGCCACTTGATTTTGAACCGCGAAACAGAGAACAGAGACAACTATTTGTTCAATTGTCCGCGGTTTAACGTTGCATGGACCGATGAGTCAAAGCACACCGTACGCGATCGCAATGATTCATGCCAATAACAGTGAGTCGCATATTTCAAAGACAACGTGGGAAGGTTTTCTCCGAAACCGGTGCTGCCTTCATAAACAAGTGACATATAAAAGTTTACGCGGGTATTTGCTTACAGAAGTGGTACACTTTGCAGACAATAAACAATTTTTTTTGGAATTTGTGGAATTTAAAAAAGAGTCACATGGTCCTGCAAGACGGAAGTGAATGTCAGTGAATGCGACTTGAATTTCGTATTATCCTTTACAGACATAATTTTCAAAGCTGTCGTGGAGTTAAATTGAATTGACGATGGTAAACACAGATCCTCGTTTCTTCAGAAACCAATCGTTGTGTGTACCACTATCTTCTCTGCTTAGTGAAGTGAACCGAGGGCTTAACACCGACTCCATACGCGTTGGAAAAAAGCTTTACATTCTTTTAGATTTAAAATCCTCCAAGGGTTGTCAGTTGCAGTGAAAAATAGAAACTTCCTTTTTGTTGACTGATTACTGTTGAGTGTTGTTTTATTTTACAGACTACGAATATTGACCACTGGCTTTTTTTTTTTTTTTTTTTTTTATAATTGACGCGTGCAAAAGGGGTTGCGAGTACCCTTAAGTGACCGGATCAAGTCACAGCACGGGCCGAAGGTATAGAGGAAGAGAGGGAGAGGAGGTACCGATGCACATTGGTTTTAAATGCCTGTGGATTGTAATGAGGAGGAAAAATCGAGCTGGGAAGAGCATTCCAGATTCGTGTAGTGCGGCTAAAGAACGAGTCTCTGAATTTGACTGTACGTTCGAAAGAGGGCTTGAGGGTGAATTGATGGGCATTCCTAGCGAGGCGTGTATTGCGGGTGAATTCTTGAAGGCGAGGAATGCAACTGGCTAATTCATCTGAGCATTTCTTGTTAAAATAGCGATAAAAGAGTGACAACGACGCGACATTACGTCGGTGTTCTAACGAGTCAATCGACTTCGCAATATTACTGTCACCTATAAGTTTTATCGCTCGCTTTTGAATTCTATCCAGCAGGTGCAGGGAGGTCTTAGAAGCACCTGACCAGATAGGAGCGTTATACTCAAGTTTTGGGCGTATGTATGCCTTGTATATTGTAGCCAGATCAGAGGGGGTGAAGTACTTCTTGCATCGTTTAAGGAAACCTAGACATTTCGCAGCATTTTTGGCGACCTCAAATATGTGATCGTTCCAACTAATTGTTGGGTTGATACACATACCGAGGATGGAAAGTCTTTCGGTTTCAACAACGCAAGTGCCGTTCATGGATAACGGCTGATTATTTTGTGATCGCTTTAACGACAGTAGACAGCACTGTGTTTTGGAAGCATTAAATTCCACTCTATTCTTATTTCCCCAATCGATTATGCTGTCAAGGTCGGAATTTAATGTGCTTAACATACGCTGCCGTTCCGAGTCTAAGGCCGAAGTGGAGGGACGTGAGCCAAGGAACGAATATGAAAAGCTGAGGGTACTGTCATCAGCGAAGGAATGAATAGGATTAGAAGTAGCAGACAAGAGATCATTTATAAAAATGAGAAAGAGTGTCGGAGACAAAACAGAGCCCTGGGGAACACCAGCATTAATATAGTGGATATCAGACTTGAATCCATCCAAAACGACTTGTATTGAACGATTCGAAAGGTAATTTCTAATCCATTGAAGAAGAGACTCATCGATCCCAAAAGCACGCATTTTCGACAAGAGAGCCTGGTGCCAGACCCTGTCAAATGCCTTAGAAATATCAAGCGCAACAATCTTGCTTTCTCCTGCATTGTGCAAAGATTGGTTCCACTTTTCAGTGAGATATGCCATCAGATCACCAGTGGAACGGTTGCTTCGGAAGCCGTACTGCCGGTCATTAAGAAGCTTCCGGGACTCAAGATATTTCATAAGCTGACGGTTTATCAGCGTTTCCATGACCTTGGAGAGAAGGGACGTTAGTGCTATGGGTCGGTAGGAGGTGGGTGACGAACATTCGCCCTTTTTAGGGACGGGCTTGCTTAAATTTTGTGACTGTCACAAATTAAGCAATTTCTAATTGAATTCAACTAGAACATAATGGATAACTACCATCGTGACTGTTTTATGCGTGTGAGGAATTTTTCTTGCTCTTGTGACCTAGAGTATTGCAACTACCGTTGGGTAGGTAAGGAGAATGCATTCAATCAACGCTTCATCTGGTCCACCAATCGAACCAATTGTAGTCGAGTGTGGGTTTCCACGGAAATACTCGTACCCGCTAGTGAGACTTATTTTACGCTGACGAAAGGTGAAACAATTTAGCGTATGAATCGTGGGTTGTCCTTTACTCCTGCGTATGACAGGTGCTGCATTTCCTCGAAGAAAGCGCCAAGTGTAAGTTTAATCCTTCCGGCAGCCAGTACTTGAAGTTATTCTACCTCCTCTATCTCCTTGTCGTTGTAACAAGCGTAGGCTCTGTGTCAAAGTCTAAGCACTTGAATTTGAATTCTAAGGTTTTAGCTCTTGGGTTTCTAGATCTTGGGTTTCTAGCTTTTGGGTTTCTAGCTCTTGGGTTTCTAGCTCTTGGGTTTCTAGCTCTTGGGTTTCTAGCTCTTGGGTTTCTAGTCTAGAACAGTACACCCTTCCTGTTGGCCAATTTTGGACGCTTCTGGTCGATTGCCTGCTTCAAGCGGTCCAGTTGTTCCCAGTAGATGGTAGAATAAAGCATCTGGCCATTTGGCAGCAGCTCATAGTGGATGATTTCCTTCCAATCCCACCAAATACACAGCAAAACCTTCCTGCCCTACAATCCCGGCTTGGCCACAATTTGGGACGATTCACCGGCCTTCAACCACGACCGTTTTCGCTTGATATCGTAGTATATGGTCCATTTTTCGTCGTCAGTCACCATCCTCTTCAAAAATGAGTTCGTTCCGTTTCAGCAGCATATCGTAGGCGTTGATTCGGTCCAGAAGGTTTTTTTTTGCGTCAAATCATGTGGCACCCAATCATCAAGCTGTTTTCTGTATCCTGCCTTCTGCAGATGGTTTAAAATGGTTTGGTGACTAGCTCCCACCTGGGCGATGTCACGAGATGCCATATGCCGGTCTAACTCGATTATTTCCATGATTCGATCGGTATTCGTGGTCACAGGTCCTCCGCCGGCTGGCTTATCCATGGTGTCGTTTTCACCGGCTCTGAATCGTCGAAACCATTCCTCCGCAATTCGAAGTGATAGAGTATTATCCATCAAAACACCATTAATCTCACGGAACGTTTCTGTAGCAGATTTGCCTTTTACGAAGGAAAACTTTGAAACGGCGCGATTTTCGGCGTTAGTGAATTCCATGTTTACACGTCTATAACTATTAAACACAATATCCAAACTAATAGTGCATAGCGTCGTATTGTAGGTTATGTCCTTTGAAGACTTTTCAAATGATGTATAGTATTGCTAGATATGAGCTCTGTAGCGCTTTGTACATAGCCGGAAAATTCAAAAAGAGAAAAATGCGGAATGGACATATTTTTGTCCATAGATAGCGGAATAGACTTGGAACGTCCTTTCCTGATTACAACAATGCACACAGCGTCAACAATTACCAGTAGAACATTCCTCGCGAGAAGTTCGAGGGTGTCCTCCTTCACTTTAAATAACACCCAATTTTCTGTGTCATTGAGAAGCAGCTCGAACTTCAGGCGTTTCTTCAAAGCTAAAAGGAAAAATTTGTCAATCGTTTAGCTCTTGAACTGAGCCGGTAGCAGGACTGACTTTCATTTGATTTCGCCCTTGGTGTTGCTGTTATGTAATAGAAGTTCTTGACTAGGTCAAACATTTTACAGCTCATTGTGATGATAAGCCTGTGGGACACCCTTCTTTCCCCCCTGCCATTGGGTCCATTTTAATTACTTTCATCTCAATCGCAGCAAACTGCTTACTAGTGCCTTCATCACCGTCAGTCAGAAGCTGACAGAAGCTACACATTGTATGCCATCCATAGTATGTCCCATCACAACCGATTACATGATTACTCAAGCCAAGGGATAATCAAGTGGTATGTCAAAGAATTATATCTTCCTCCGACGTTATTAGAAAAAAAGTTTACGGCTGAATGAATATGCAAACAAACGCAATTGCCGCATTTGGAGTAAAGATAAATCACAAGAGGCTCACGAAATGTGCGCATTGTATAATCCCCGCGCATTAAAGCGAAGATTTATCGCCCTTTGATATGAGTCACTTGCCGCATTACACATTCTTGTCTGATCCCCTTCTTAGCGATTCCCAAATGATTAGTCTCATTTACCTGCAGACTTAAATGTTTAATATTTGTTTTGCTTTCAAACACACATAGAATGATGTGGCACGCTTCCAGGTGACTCGTTTTGCGTGATGCACTGAGCGGGCGGTTGCTTCGCCTGGCTGCGAAAAATTGTCGTCGATGGCAAACTGAGAAGGAATCACATTTGTATTTCTTTCTAGTCCTTGTCCTTATTCCACCTTTCTTGGACTGGATCTCCGTGCGAGTAGCGATGCGTGTTGAGAATTTTCACTTCATGCTTCACGCCTCCCGTCATTCATGGTTTGGCAGATGTTTAGCACCTTTTCGTTGGCACCTGTGACCGCCACACACATAATCCTAAACTATTTAGCAATTAATCTGGCAATTTATTCACGTTAAGCACATGCCCACACACGCAAGAGGCGGCGCCGCAGCGGATTCCCACCCAGTCTCAGCAGTGCAATTTGCGAGCTCATCCGTGATTTGATATACGTTTCGCTTTGATCTGATAGGTGAGCTCTGGACTGACTTGTCATGGTGATGTATGGCGTACACCTTCGTACTCGGCATCTGTCACAAAAGCACTTCAGTGTGAGTGTGACCGCAATCCGGACATCACATCACTCAGACGTCACCTGGAAACACGTTCCGCACTGCAAACGATCGCTGCCACATAATCCTAGGCGCGGATGAAAATCCGTGTGTCCTTTGTCCGCTTCCAACTACCACGTTCCTCCACTTCGTCTACATAAGCATTCCCCGCCTCCGTGGCTTCATGCTGCGCATTAACGGCGACATTAGCGCGACAACTTCTCAAAGAAAAACGATTCGGTGGCGTGGAAAACGAGAAAAATTCCCTCCTGCTCCTCGTTTATGTGTGCGACAGCGGGAAAGCATGATTTTTCAGATGCAGGTGAGTTTAGCTCTGTATTTCCGGTGTCTGCATCGCCGTTCTCCGATGCAGGTGACACAGGCGAACGGAAATGATACCTTCCATCACACCGGTTCCATGCTCTGCCTCGCGATCCCATGCCGGGTGGTTGACTGATGAATTGATGAGGTGTCTGGTGGCAGGAAATGACAGGGTTCGGCTTTGACGTTGACACCGGTGTGGACGCCAGGACATGCACACGTACGCTTCTCGCGGAGGATGGGCGTAGAGGTGAGATGCATTATTAAAGTAAAATTTTGCATTTATCGCTGTGGCTTTGGCTCGTAAAGGCGGCAGAACTTCTGGGCCGGGGCCAGGTGCAAAAGTCGGTTCTCGGGCATGTTTTCGTAAGCCACCGCATAATTCAGTCTCTTATTTCATAAAAATAAATTATGTGCATAGGTTATAGGCGGTGGGTGGTCGTGTGGTGGAAGATTTAGAGCGCTACCGGCGTGAATAAATCATGAGGCGGACACCGGATTATTCTTTATCACACCCATTCAGCGCGGCATAGACGCGCCGGATGGAGATGCATTTTTCACGCGGACTACCGTGTGTCCCCTTCAAATATGCACGGTCTTTGAGAGAACATTTTTAAGTTGAAAAGTATGTCAACTGAATGGGGGTATGTGAGGGTACAACATCGACGTTCCATGCAGCCGTGTGAGTGTACTCATTTTAAGTATTCCTTCCATTTCCGTTCTCCAAATGTGCAGCTTTCAGCTTTCTTTGAATGCGAGTTATTTTGCGAGTCTGTTCCTCGTTGGCGCGGGAGTGCCTGTCTCAGTTTTGTCTTCTCTCGACAGCTGTGACAGCGGGGTGTGCACATGCATGGTACGAGCGCAAAAAAAAAATAAAAGAGCCCTCCTTGGAGCTATATGAGATTTTTCAAAGATTGCATCGGATGCAATTTGATTTTTATTCAGACGCTGAAGAGCTGTTCGAGTCTGGAGTGTGTTGCCTGTCTCTTGTCAGGTTAAGGACAAGAAGGTTTCTTCTGGCATCACAGTCATGCAATGTTGCCTGCATGTACATGAAGGAAAGAACGAAGAGGTGGCGGATGTCGATCTGTACTTCTTGGGCGTTGTCCAGGATCTGCCGTAAAGTGAAGACCTGGTGTGTTGTGGACTTCACTGGCCTGAGTTTACTCTGACACGGACCTATCAGATTGTAAACTCACGGTTTCTGACACGCAAACAATTCGGCAGAGAAGATCTTTTATGCGATGTTGAGGAGGCTGATTCCTCGATAATTGGAGCAGTTAAAGGGTATCCTTTCTTGTGGATCAGGAAAACGACGCTGAGATCCCATTCAACGGGCATGCTTTCCACCAGCCGTATAATGAGTTGGTGCATGTGTAAAACCAGATCATCTCCAGCTACTTCAAATAGTTCTGCGGACAGTCCTTTCACTCGAGCAGCTTCGTTAATCTTCCAATTCGCTACTGCTATCCTGGCTTCGTCTTAGTCAGGGAGATGGAATTCTTGTCTATCATCGTCCAAATCAAATTGAACAGACTGCCTTACAGCGGGGCTTGGGCCGTCATCGCCGTTACGGAATCTCCGATTCGATATTGCTATCCTGACTTCGTCTTAGTCAGGGAGATGGAATTCTTGTCTATCATCGTCCAAATCAAGTTGAATAGACTGCCTTACAGCGGGGCTTGAGCCGTCATCGCCGTTAAGAAGTCTCCAGAAATGATCCTTTCAGATTTTCAGCACGGACTGGAACTCTATTAACACATCGCTCAATAAGTCCAAAGTCTATGGGCTATGGACCACTATGGGCTTACTGGAGTGATCTGTTATATTGTCTATTTCGTTCGCAGCGGGCTTCGGTCCAAACATTGCACCCACCAGATAATTCGTTTACATTTTGGTGAAACTTTTGGACTTCATTCCAGCCCTAACACCTTTAATGGAATGCGCGCTTCTCATGTTGCTTTTTTTTCTTCCAAGAAGCCGGCACTCTTCCCTTTTTGTCTGTTCGTAGAGCTCACGAACAGTCCTAGTTCTTCGATGCAGCGTTGCCTTATAGGCGTCTTGTTTGGCTGTATGTGCTTGCCTGCACTCGTCGTCAAACCATGCATTTATTCTGGGTGGTGACGTGAAACCCAGCACATCAGTGGCAGTTTCTTTGATGGCTTCTTGACAACGTTTCCATTCTTCTTCTATGCTTAGTGCAGGAAGCGTCGAACCCTGCGCGAGTCTCAGGGAGACTCGATCGGTAAAGTTCCCAGCAATCGGCTGCGATTGTAGCTTTTCGACGTCAAACCGTTTTGGCCTTTTTCGACTCCGTTGCTCTCTCGATATATGGGTTCTTACCTTGGCTACAACAAGGTGGTGATCCGAGTCGATGTTTGCACCTCGGAAGGTTCGGACATCGAGAATACTTGAGGAGTGTTTGACGTCCATCGCAACGTGATCAATCTGGTTGACGGTTGATTGATCAGGTGATCGCCAGGTCCCACATTCAGGCCTGGCTGGCCACAGAGAGGTTCCGCCCCGAGGCCAAGTCCAACAGCCTGAGTCCGTTTCCGGAGGTGTTGTCGTGCAGACTGTATTTACCGATGACTCTAGCAAAGATGTCCTCCTCTCCCAGCTGAGCGTTGGAGACTCCTAGAAGGATCTTGGTGTCGTAGCTGAGGCATCGATCGTTTGTTCTTTCTAAGAGATCGTGGAAGTCATTCTTGGTGCTGTCACCCTTCTTCTCTGTGAGTGCAAATTTGGCTGATGTTTCCGAATACAGCCTTGATGCCAAGAGGCATTCTCCGTCGGTGTCGTAGCCTAAGACTATCTCTAACAACAAATCTTCACCCGAATAAGCGTTCCTTTCTCTCTCTGCAATCGCTGTAGTATATGTCGCAGTTTTTTATCATTTTTGCCGGACCCCTCCCATTCAACTTCCTGGAAGGAAGTGATGTTTGCTGTGTAGAAGCCCAGTGCCTCTGCAACTTTTAAGGCTGCATGCAATCTGTTAGGGGAACTCATATTCCACGTGCAAAACCGGAAATCGTTGTCTCTCAAACGTTTGCTGGGGCCGTCAACAGCTGATCAGTCCTTATTCAAAGCATGTGGAGCTTTCTGAACTATTTCTGTTTTGCGTGGAAGGTAAACTCACAGACTGGAAGGTCAGACCCATTATTTAACCCCCGGGCAGAGGGTTTCGCTGCACACATTGGTTCACCACACAACGAGTGTTGTGATAGCTGTTCAGGAGGCGCCGCGAGGAGGTTGTATGTCAGGTTGACCCGTGCACCAGCGAGGAGGATGTTGTCAGCTCGCCTTGTTTAGCGCGCCATATATGAATATTCACGCACCACATATTCACCTCACCTCAAACATTGAATACTTGGACATCAGAGAGATTTACCCGCCATTCTCTGTAAATGGTAAAATCAAATTTTAATTTCCCAATTGTCTCCTCTGCACTTAACATTAAATGAAGACGGCGTCATTTTTGACTTTATTTAAATAAAGACGGCCTCCAATTCCATGCCTTCTCTGAAATAGGACACTTCAAAGACTTGCACACTTGTCAGAACCTTGTGCCTCAAAAACAGAAGCTGAAGAAAACACTGAGATTCTACTTCCTGTCTGCAAAATAAACCACCAAACTAAACTATTTCCAATTCTGTTTACTCTTGAGGAAAGGACAGATTTAATTTTATTTCCCACCCTCCGACATTTCAACAAACAAACATCCGTCAAGCCAGGCCTGAATGTGGGTACAGTTGTTTTCCGTCAACGCCTCAAAACAATTCAAAAGGAAAACCGGCCACAATTCATTTTTAAGCCCATTTCCTGTGACAAATGTTTCTTCCCCGCACTCATTCAACTCGTGGACAGCAATCGATATTCATTTGAAATGCGCCGGTATCTGCCTCAAGCGTCACCCCGCTGTCGAGCCGCACGTGGTAACACCTTTAATAGGGACCTCCAACCCAGCTGAACATTAGTTTTCTTTCATAAAGCTCCCTCTCTCCAGGCAGCCGAGTCAATCGTTCGCTTCATGAATCCATAACGACACACAATGCCAGGACACGCACTGTGATTGATAAGATCGCCATTAATAACACACGCACACACCGCGACCCACCGGGGAGGATGGGTTGTTTGAACTTTGATTGATTGATGTAAGCTTTCCGTGACACCGCGTCCGCCGAAAGCAACTTCAGCGCACCCGCCAGGCATGTCCAATCGTTCAAATTTCTCACTCTCGCACACGTAGGCAAAACACTGAACCACTGAAAGGCACTGCCCGCCTGCCGGCCTGCTCATCAAGATTGTTGAAGAGACTTAAGTCCCTTCGTCCTGAAGTGTCTTTACTCTTGCATCGTTCTTGCCACCTCCGCACCCAAACATTCCTTGAAGACTGTCCGCTGTTCACAGGGATGAGATGTGATCTTCATGCAAATGGGAGTGCAATTGAGACTCAAGCAGCTCTTCCGCCCTCAGCGTCTGTTGCCGGCCACGGTCTAAAAAGACCACGCCGACGTCGCGCCGCAGGCAGCCAGATGACACGGGGCGCCCTACAGGTCGTCTTGCACGAAATCCTTCCGTCCGAATATTGACGGTGTCAACACGAATATGGCGTGACCGAAACTTTTAATTACTCCCTGCAATGCAAATTGCCACCGAGGGTGGGATTAGATGCAGGAAAGGTGTGGTTGTCATTGACTTGGGAATCTACGGGACACTTTGGCTCTCCGGGACCCCGAATGATTGCATTTGAATAGGCCATTATTGTGTTTTCCGGTTTCGCTTGTGCGAGTCGCGCACGGTTATAAATTAATTGCCCATCACGACGCAGCGTGGCAGGCGGCCACCCTGGGGACGGATGAAAGTGGGAGTCGTTCACCGCACAGCGGGGCCGTGTTGGCTGTGAGTACATCAGTCAGGGTGGCAGTAGCACTTGTCACTCACTGAGTTCTTAGCCTACATACATAAATATCAACCGCAGGACATAGTTGGACGCAATATTAAGCAAAGAGACAAAAACTCGAAATGAAAGCCACCGACGGCGAGCACATTCACATGCACACCCACGGTTGACACGATTGATACACGGCACACGTGCAGCCTGCCGTTCAAACATGCCAACGACCCAGTGTCCCAGTCCTGCGCCCACATCGATTGTGTTTGTGCAACGAATCCCGCGCCCGTCAGTGCGAGGGTATGTGGGTAGTGTAAGTAATCTATGAAAATGCTCAAATCAACCCCATGGGAGCAAACACTGCTGGGACTGGCTTTGGCTAAGCAGCGGCAGCAGCAGTGGCATCAGCACAAGGGTGCTCCCCGACACATACACACCCACTCGGGTATGATTGGCCCCCGTCGCTCGATTGCATACTCGCTCCACTCTGAGGATACTCTGATGTTTGTATTTGCTTAGGTCCTCGGCCCGTTTTCTGTCCTCAGTTTTATTGTTCCTGGGGAAGTTGTTTTTTCGGCTGCTGCTGCTGTTGTTGTTGTCAACGTGTCGTGAAGAGTGAGTGAGTGTTTGTGGTGGACGAGAAGACGGGCTGTGGAACAGAACTGGGTCTGAAGGGGTTGGCGTCGTCGTTGTCGCCGTAGCGGTTTTTGTTGCTGTCACTGTACAACCTCAACCCCCTCGAAACTGTCGTCAACGACAACCGTCGACTGATGTACACATTATAGTGATTGTGTGCTGTGTTGTGCTGCGTTGCGTGTGATATCATTTTCGATAACAATTGGGTGGCTCCCACAAGTCCAAGAGTTGTGTGTCATATCGATTCTTACTCCCCGACAAGTACGCGTCTTTCCTTCACTGTGCCCGTCGCCCCTCGGCGAGAGTTTGTGTGCGCGTGTGTCTGGTAACTGGGGAAATGACAAGAGAACGCCAGCACTGTGTGTAGACAACGACGACGACGCCATGATGAACGATTTCAGATTTGAATGGGAAACAATGATTTGTCCTA
Source organism: Eristalinus aeneus (assembly GCA_955652365.1). Taxonomy (NCBI): domain Eukaryota; kingdom Metazoa; phylum Arthropoda; class Insecta; order Diptera; family Syrphidae; genus Eristalinus; species Eristalinus aeneus. The sequence continues at coordinate 6,282,635 of OY019133.1, forward strand.
ATGCAGGAAAAGTTATTACTCCTCTATTTGAGTTGAGCGTTTTGTTCGATTGTCTCTTCCATGCATGCGTGCGCTTCGTCGCTGTGCGTACTGGTGTGCGGGTGTATGGGTGGGTGGGGCTTAATCGATACGGAATTGAGTTTCGTTCAGCATGTTCCGAATGTCCTTTGGTGTGGTATCGGTATTTAATCAATTACAATTTGCTGGGGTCAATTGCAGTGGCCAGAGGGTGCATTTGGGGTGACTCAGGGATTAGTGCCATTTCATTGGAAATATTGTCGGCAGTTTTATGATCCAGATAAACTTGCTGGCTGACATTGTTTTTTTTGGAGAATTGTTGATGTAGCTTTGAAGCATCGATTGCACACTTGGGCGGAATCAGAAATATAAGGGTGCCCGTTGTAGGTTTTTCCTTTCATTGTGCTCAAGGAATGTGAAATAATTAAAAAGTAAGTAAAGTTGCGCACAGACTTGTGATTTAATCACTGTTATGTAATGCTAAAGCAACTTTTGTTTTTCTGTTTGAGTTTTGGAAACACTACACTGGAGTATTTAGACTCCAAAACTGATCTGTTTTACTACCAGGAGGTAATCTACATTTAATGTCGTTTCTTAGTCTCCCGGAGGAATGTCAAGAAGCTATTCTGTAATTAGAAGCCTTGGGTTTCAGATAAAGAAAAGTCATCATCGAATAATTGTTACGTCATCAGACTATAGGAAGGATGCCCTCTGAAGTATAATCATCTTCTCTACAGGCATTGCAGAGGGTTTAGTCGCCAAGTCCATGCACACTTAAGTGCTTAGCGAATTTGAAGTAAATATATAAGTACGCCAAACAGTCGTTTATAGTGTTCCCTGTCTAAAGAAAGCAGGAATGCCGCGGATTTTTTCTTGGCGTTTGGCAAAATACGCTTTGTCATGCCATTTCTGGCTGTGCTGTCGAGGGACCCAGCTGACGATGGAAGTACTTATTAAAGACGCAGACAGTCTCAAGTTGGGCTTGGGTCCTTCGAATACACCTTGTGATCCTTGCTTCGCAAATTCATCGGCAATCTCATTCCACGATTCCCTGGTGTGCCGGAATTTATTTAAATTTTAACGAACTTATTCTGTTGACCGAAATTGACTTGTGGCCGCCGTGGCGTAGTAGCGTAGGGTAGAGTGCGACGCTCACACGCCGAAGAGTCTAGGTTCGATTCCCGGCTGAACACCTCGAATCTTTCACGGCACCACCTCTTTCGAGCTGCTGACAACACTCAAAGAGTAATAACTTTCTAAGGAACCTTCTCAAACTTCACCGTTCGGAGTCGGCAAAAAACTGTAGGTCCTTTCTACTCGTGAGAGAACAGTTGCCCGCACAACAGGAGTAGTTGATGAACAAGTTAGACCCTGGTCCTCCTGTGGACAATTATTATTATTATTCATGTGACTAACTCGTATTTCTTAAGCGATGACACTTCAATCCTTCATTTCTTTAAACTCAGCTTGGTTATATGTATTTTATTTGCCCCACTTTAAAAGCAATCTTACTCCACCAATTGAATGCGATGGGATTGACTCTGTATGCAGAACAATAAAGACATATAACGGAGGCAATAATGTTCGCCACAAGGTAGATAGCCAGAAACAAAAATGCCGCAACCTTTATGACCTACAGCTCATCCTTAGGGAAATCATGGGATAAGGTTAATTGTTGCTCTGTGCCGTGTGACTCAGAAACTGTAGTTAAGATATAAGCGTAACTTAAATTGATTCTTTTTAAGATTCCTAGCCTTTAACTACTTGTTTGGAATTACACTTATACCAGAAGTGTTTTATTCGTTTTGTTGCAAGTAGTAATTTAGATAAGGCTGTGAAAAAAATCCTTGAGTATTCAGAATCCTGAAATTCACAAGCATTGAACATTTGAAAAATTTCTGAAACACTATCTCTTAGATCTATTAGATCTGTTTGATTTTCCCACTGCACTGTTGGTATAAAATTATGTGCAGATGCAGAATTGGATCCTACAAAATTCCTGTGCTGTTTTCGGTTTTACCTAAGTTGTATGATGTGTGTATTAAAGATTTTCAGGACATTCGGCATTTTATGATGATCTTTTGAGATTTTTTGCTCCTTGAGTATCCTTGCTCCTGTGTAAGTGTTAAGTAAGATGTGTTATTCATCGCTATATACTTACCAGCACGACTTGTTTGTTCAATACATTCGAGATTCCATTTCTGTAATAAGGGCGAGAATTGTTTCGCAAAGTCGATCATCACGACTACATCTTTGGTAAGGGATTGATGAGAAACGAGGTAACAAAGCCGCTTTTGCCAAATGCTAAAATCAAAGTTGACGAACTAGGCAGCTTATAAACTATCTATGGCATAGCCACCAAAACTGGCACATGGTTAGACTTATATCTTAATATAAAAAAAATGTGTCGATTTCAAAGGCAATGCTGTGTATTTCTAAATTAATTTTCGGAAAGTTTAATTTTCTTAATTTGTGCAGGCGATCTACCATATGTCCCTCCGAAGTAGTACGTATCTGTTTAAGATATAGACAAACCGAGACTTATACGGTTACTTCTTTTTATTGAAATGGGCGAATCTTATTCTAATCATGAAGCAAGAAAATTCTGAACAAACAAGTATTTGTAACTGGTTAATTCTGAAAATTAAAAGAGGATAATTCTTTCTTAAGTCGCAATAGATGAAAGCTATATTGAAGAAGTGAGGCCTAGGACCGGTTGAAAGAATTTCAAGCATCAGATGATAGGCTGTGCGTGGCTAGACACTCACGGCAAGTATCCATAGGGGTTGTGACGAGATCGTTTCTTCGCCTTCCTTCGTCCTTCTCCCGTTCTTTCGTTTTCGTTCTCCCTCCTTCCTTCATTCTCCATCTTTCTTCCTTTATACTTCTTCCATTTTTCTTCTTCTTTTTTTTATTTTCTTCTTCCTTTCTTACTTCTTCCTTCTTCCTTCTTCCTTCTTCCTTCTTCCTTCTTCCTTCTTCCTTCTTCCTTCTTCCTTCTTCCTTCTTCCTTCTTCCTTCTTCCTTCTTCCTTCTTCCTTCTTCCTTCTTCCTTCTTCCTTCTTCCTTCTTCCTTCTTCCTTCTTCCTTCTTCCTTCTACCTTCTTCCCTATTCCATATTTCTTCTTCTTTCCTTCTTCTCATTTATTCCTTCTTCTTTCTTCGCTCTTCTGTTTTTCTTCGCTCTTCTGTTTTTCTTCTTTTTTCTCCTTCTTCATTACGAATTCTTCCTTCTTCCTTCTTCCTTCTTCCTTCTTCCTTCTTCCTTCTTCCTTCTTCCTTCTTCCTTCTTCCTTCTTCTCAATTCCAAATTCCTTCTTCTTTCTTTCTTCTCCCTTATTCCTTCTTCTTTCTTCGCTCTTCTGTTTTTCTTCTTTTTTCTCCTTCTTCATTATGAATTCTTCCTACTTCCTTTTTCCTTTTCCTTTTCCGGTTAATGTTCCTTTTCCTTTTTTATTTCCGTTCCCTTTTAACTTTCCTTTTCCGTCTTTCTTCTTCCTTCTTTCTTCTTTCTTCGTTCTTCTTTCTTCGTTCTTCTTTCTTCTTTCTTCTTCCTCCTTTTTTTCCTGCTTTCCACTTTCTTCTTTATCCTTACTTCTTTATACTTCGTCCTTTTTCCTTCTTCCTCTTCATTTTTCATTCTTGCTTTTCTTCTTCTTCCTCTTCTTTTTCTCCTTCTTCTTCTCTTTCCGTCGTGAACTATGGGCTCAACCCACAAGCTAGCATAACTTTCAGCTGGATCAGCGGGCCGTGGAGGTACTCTACTGCATCGTCCTCCTGGTTCGGAGTTGAGGACTCCTTCAGGTGGAGCAGTGTTGTAAACTCCACATGTCTCAACCATCTTTGATTCTGAATTTGTTGTCGCTTGGATTGGCTCAAGCCGTTCAGCAGTCCATTCAACGTAGGTTGTCAAAAAAAGAAGACTCCTTTAATATTTAAATATTGACGTCACTTAACTGTGTCATCATCGATCATAAGATGAAAAACAAGTAGCTAAGAACTAATCTCCAAGGAGTCCACCATCGTTTTGAAAGAAGTTGTATACACAGAAAAGTTCAATTAGAACAGAAAATGTATTGCACCGAATTTCATTTTTCGTGTCACTCCCGAAGCGGAAAAAACTTCCCTAAGAAAGAAGGCAATTAGATCTATCAACAATTTTCTTAGCACCCTGTGACGCTTAAGTACTTTTATGAATACAGGCAAAATATGAAAAAACGAATTTCTTTCAGTAATTAGATGATGATTTCGCCTTTTATACAAGCGACAGCGTTGCTAGATGCAATCAACTACATTTTGCACAGTCCCAGTCGTGGATAGGGGAAGCACAGCCTTTGCCCTTCCGTAACTTACTTCTCAATGTCATCTATGACCAATTGATCCGGTCCGGCACATAGTGAGCGTTCCATGTTATTCTTAACACTCCTTTAATACTCCGCAATTCATTTTTCCCTCATCATCCTTGCCTGAATGGCTGCATACCCAATTTGCTGCTAATTAAAGTCTTTAACACACTAACACGCACAAAATTATTTAAATACAACCATTAACTGAGGACAATCGGCAGGCCCCCCTTCCCGCCCTGCAACAGCCGGAAAGTTTCTCACAATTTAACTATTAATATGCGAAGCTCAGTCATTCGAACCCTCACACACTGCCCCCTCGCCACCCATGAGACACATTTAGTAATTAGGTAAGTTCTCGAAATCAGTCCCCCGCCAGGCTAAGACATTTCTTCTTCGCAAGGAACTTTCAATGGCCCCGATCCGGTCGAGCGTGTGCGCTTGTGCACCTGAAAGATTGCCCACCACGACTTCAAATTGCCGTAATAAAGTTTCCTTGGTCGTAAGTAGCAAACGGAACTAAGTATTTAAACTTGTACGTAAAACTGCGCCCATAAAACACAGAAGCACGTCGTCCCATGTTTACAGAAGAGTCCTCGCTCACACAGGAAAGCATCTTCAGTCCATGCAAATGGCCTGCCACTGCATCCCAGGGCGTTCTACAATGGTCAAAAGTTTTCGAATAAAAAATGGCAGCTTCTTCCCCCATGGCCCAACCACACACACACATATTTTGAATTTCATATGCCCCAGGGAGGGCCTGATGGTGGCGATCAGCAGCAAAACCATCAGAGGACAGTTGTGTTTTTTGTGTTTTTGTTTCCGGACATAAGTACTTGAAATTATTATCCTGTGAGATGCCCCCAAAAGGAGACCAGCACACAAATGGCCATTTATGCCCTGCCCCGACCCGGCTGGATTCCCCCATGGAGGCCATGCGATACGTAGCTTGAGGATGCCAGAATTAATTAAAAATGTATTTGCACATGCAGACAACCAGCGAAGAATTGGGGAAGAGCTGGGTGACTGGCTGAAAGGCCGATTGGGTGGTAGCGTGTATCATGTCGCAATTACAGCTTAAAGTAGGGGGAAACCAGCGTAGGCGGGAGGACGCTTGGAAACCTAATTCCTGATTCCTGTGTGATGCCATATGAAAGGCAGACCGTGACAGGAGAAACTGGGAACTGGCATTCGTTTGACGTAATCTCTGTCGGGTTGGTTGTGTTTTTTTTAACCATTTCCTGGTCAACAGTAGCAACGGAACAGCCCGAGGCTAATGAAGTCAAGAGAAGGAATCGAGAACTCTGTGAATGAGAGGAGTGCTATGAATGGGATCTGTTTTCGATTGGTGTGCTGATTTTCTAGCAATACTTGCTGTCAATGGTGCCGTTTCTGGGTTCATTTATTTTAGACCGTTTCTTTTTGTTTTGACCAACTTTCAACTTTTTTCTTTTCAATTTTTCAGCTTATTTTAGGATTTGTGTCTCAAAATGGTAAGTGTCCGAAATGGGCACATTCCTAAACCTTAAAATTTCATACTGAAATAAACAGATAAAGGCCAGTAACACTCACGTGTAAAAGGTTTCGATTTGAAATAATAGTGAGTGTTAGAAAGTTGGCATAACCAAATGCAAGGTTTACTGGTTGTCTATGAATATGTTTCCCATCTCATCGGAATCAGCAAAAATCTGTCCATTTTTTATGGTGCTGGAAGCACGCAATAATGCAGTATTTATTGAAGAAACTAGGTTCTGCGCTTCCTGTGGACAGTTGCGCCACCACGTTGCATGCTTAAGATTTCTTTTGAATGTAACTTTTTTTTGACATTTCGGATCATATTTGGATGGGAAATCATCATAGAGTTCTACGCACCAGTAGCAAAAGGTGTGTTCAGTCACAAGAACTTTTTGGGGCATTAAGACCGCATTCACAATTTTAAGTGCAGAACATTTGGACAAAACATTTGAATTAACATTTCGAATGTCACTGAGACAAAGAAGTGCGCGCTGTGAAGAAGGGACGCACACCGACGACATTTTTAACATTTTGCACCTCTGTGTTGTCATTGTGATGAATTTCACTTGTGAGATGTCCCCCAACACAGGAGCTGAAGCCGTTGAACAACTTTAAGTCTTAATTGGGCAGAAGAGCAAATTCACATTGATGCTGATTTCAATCGAAATCAATTTCAGTTTTGAGGCTCTTTTCAGGATGAATGGGTTTGTCAACATGCAAAGTATGCGCTGTTGGACAGAGAGCTTTACGGACTACCGTCAACATCCAAAAAAAATCACTCTACGATGTGGAATACATGCCGGAGGTGTAGTTTTTGTTTAATGATGCCAAACACCACGTTGTTGTGAATGGAAATGACTATCGCATCATGATGAGTGATTAATTTTGACCTTAATTGCAAGGTATTGACTTGGCCAACAGCGTGGTCACTGACGCCACTCAGTATACATTGCAATCGATATTCCGAAGAGGATGGTTTGGAAGCGCGTTAATTCAAAAAATAGACCCGTCGCTTTGACGCCTCGTTAATGTTATTTAACCCCTTCAAAATACTTTTTTTTAGGTTACATGAACATATTGGTCTATACTAACAAGCCGGTGGCAACAGATGAGCTCAAATTCAATACTGGAAACATTTTGGCCGCTTTAAGCGAAAAAGTTGTCGAAAGTTGGGTTAAACGAGTGGACTTCGGCAAACAATCCAGTGGTGCTGATGTGAAAGAATTCATTCTTGTTGAACACAAACTATTTGCTTTTCCATGAGATCAAGATCCTTTTTTGTTTTGTGGAAAAAGTTTGAAGCGTCTTTAACAAATAAACCCAGAATGAGTTAAGTTCCAATGCAATACGAAGGCTGCCTTTTATATTTCGGGATTGGGCAACCCTAGTGTTACAATATGGTAACTACAAGCTCTATCGTTAAGTTCGACATTTTTGAGGTTATACCTACTCAGAACGTTTTGACATACGAGCGCTATTTGTGTGGTATACAGTAACTTAAAAGATTTATCTCGCCGAAAAAATGGAATTAAATCGTGAAAATTTTTGTGCGATTATTTTATACAATTTGTACAACAGTGCATCGATGAACTTAATTCAATTTTTGGCGATGAATCCCATAAAGAACCAGTGTTTATCGATGGTATGGTGAATTCAACCGAGGCCATAGTTCACTCCAAGACGAATTTCGTGAACGTCGTCCAAAATCAGTTCCTGTTCCGGAAACCATTGATGCTGTGCGCTAACTGATATTGTAAGATCGTCATGTGACCTATCATGAGATTGAGACAACCTTAGGCATTAGTGGGATAAGCATACATTCAATATTGCATGAACATTTGACCGTCAAAAAATTTGTTTGCGTTGGATCCTTTACAATTTGTCAATCGCTCAAAAAAGGCTCGTGTCGATTGGTCGAAAGAAATGCTCCAAAATACGATCGCGGTGTTTCGAAACACGTCTATGACATCGTGACAGGTAATGAATCGTGTATTTATGCGTATGAGCACGAAAGTAAACAGAAGTCGACTGTATGAGTGTTTCGACTTGTGCCAAATCCAACAAAAGTTGCTCGCGCACGAAACACTTCCAAGCAAACGGTCGCTTGTTTTTTCGGAAAAACTGGACATGTTGCAACCGTATCACTAGAACAACGCAGAACAGTCAATTCTGAATGGTACACGACCATTTGTTTGTCAGTTGTCTTTCAAGAAATCAGGAAAACCAACCGCCGGAGACGGATCACTCTTCACCACGACAATGTGAGCTCTCACACACCGACTCAAACAACAGAATTTTTGGACACTCAAAACATCGATTTGATGAGCCGTATAGTCCTGACTTGGCATCGAATGACTTCTTTTTATTCCCGTACGTAAAAAATAAAATGAGAGGTCAACTTTTTTCGACATCTGAAGAAGCGGTTGATGCGTTCAGAATGCATGTTTTGGAGATACCTCAATTAGAGTAGCAAAAGTGCTTCGACAATTAGTTCAAACGCATGCAAAACTGTATAGATCTTAATGGGGAATGTTTTGAAAAACAATAAAGCTATTTTCGATGATTAATATTTGGTTTTGTTGTCTAATCCCGAAAGTCACAATATAAGTTTATACGAATTTTCATAAAAAATTTACGTTTACGAATTCTCGCCTGTTTTGTTGAGATCAAACGCATCCTCAGATACACAATACATCATCTGAAGGCAGTTAATGACACAAAGTTATTTTTGTCCATATACAGTGGATGTTCAAGAAATTCGAAATTATAACTATTATTATTCCTCAGAGTAAAATTACTCTTTTAGGACAGCAAAGGGGTATAGGATGAAGGTAGAGGTGAAGAATGTATTGGTTTATGTTTTGGACAATGTAGCCTTTTTTGAGAATAATCAATTTTATCAGCCGTTTCCTTATTTTGTAAATTAAGGTTCTCTTGCAAAATGCTTCTCCTTAAAAAGTTACCCGGATTGAGGTACAATGGCTTGTAATCTTAGAAGCTTAAACAGAAAAATAAATAGGTTTCCTGATGGGACTCGTCGCTAGCGAGATTCAAATTCCTTAAACATCAGAGATAATTTCCTTAAGAAGCTAACTTGCAAGCTTAACTTCTAAGCTAAACTTCAAAGCTTAAATTCCAAGCTAAACTTCCAAGCTAAACTTCCAAGCTAAACTTCCAAGTTAAACTTCCAAGCCTAGATCAGACACTTTTTCCATTAACAAATGATGTGGATGTTACAGTGTGCCTTTCGAGTTCCCACTTTCTCATCAAATTGACGCAAAACCTGAACTATTGTGTTCAATGGAGCTTACTCTCTGAATGTCAGCGGTTCTAACCTAACCTTACTAGAAAACAGTCCAAGCAACTAACTTCGGTGTACAGATCAAGATTTAACTGCTGTTTTTACTTTATTTTATGAGTTTTACATCCTTGTGCAAATAGCAAATTCTAACCATTCCCCGTTGAAATTTAATGCGGGACAAGTCAAGAGACTGTAAATACTTTTAAATATGTGCTTTGGGAAGCGATGTTAAATAACTTATTGCTTTTGTGTGACCGGTGAAGTTTTCATCTGTACTGGAAGGCAATGAAGTCAATTTCAAGAGTTATATGCAGTAAGCTAACAGATCGCTCAATAAATCCCTGGACATATAGGGGGCCCTACTAACAAAAATATTCAATTTAATATTAATTTCTTTTGGTAGTGGCGCCACCTATATGTCCCGGGATTAATTGAGTGATGTGTTACAACTGTTTCCAATTTCTTTCGGCTGTTTATCTCAACTAGCTTTAGGGCTAAAGTTGTGGAATGAGTTCTTTTAAAAATTGTATTCATAACCGCTGTTAAGATCTTCCTTACGGCTCTTATTGCAGTTACTTCCAATGCAATCAACTCATGAATATAAAAGGCAGCGTTGCCAATTTGAAGCCCTGTCAGAGTTTTTTAACTATATTCAGTGAGAAGGATGTTCAATTTATAGAATACTTGCAAAATTGGTACCTTTGAAAGGTAAATCTGTTACTGCTTTAAGAGAAATAAAAAACTGAATCAAAACTTGGCCTTCTTAAGCCTTCACTTTGCGGACTAAACTCGACTCTTTTTTTTTCTCGCAGAAGCGTTCTTGAACTCTCGTCACTTCCAAGGAACACCAGAAAGATTGCCAACGTGGTTGAGTTAATCACGGCTGTGTCACATGTTATAAGACATAGAAAATTGATTTATTTTTGATTTGAACGTCCTAAAACCATACGGAAAATGATTTGCCTTGTTTTAAAATAGATCACCTTAGTATAGAATTCATCAGGTCATGTTAGGCAGATTGGGCCAGAGTCCCAGGTTCGATTCCCGGACTGAACACCTCCCATTTTTCAAAGTGTTACCTCTCTTGAGCTGCGAACAATATTCAGAGAGTAAAATGTCTCTATAAAAAAGCTTCTCACACTTCGCCTATCGGTTTCTGTGTAAAACTGTGGGTCCCTTTTACTCGTGATAGATCAGCAGCACGTGGCCACAGTGGCGTAGTGGGTAGAGTGTGACGCTCACACGCCGAAGGGTGTAGGTTCGCTTCCCAGCTCAAGACCAATTTTTCGAATTTTTCACGGCACCACCTCTTTCGAGCTGCTGACAACACTCAAAGAGTAATGACTGTCTAAGCTTCTCAAATTTCGCCGTTTGGAGGCGGCAAAAAACTGTAGGTCCCTTCTACTCGTGAGAGAACAGTAGCGCGCACAACACGAGCAGTTGATGAGCAAGCTAGGTCCTTTTTCCCCTTTGGACTGTAGCGCCAACAATTAGTATTATTATTAGATCAGCAACCGACCCGATGGTGACGAAGCTAGGGTCTGGTCATTGTATGACCTGCTGCGCTATTCCATGTAAATACATCATAGAACAAGGGTAATGATGGACTTGTATCCAACGTCAAAGAGCCTTATCCCTCTGCATAATCGAGTCTTGTGTCACATTCACTCTACGTATTGAGGTTGGTTTTGTCTCGCATGTGAAATTATAGGGAACGAGAATTTAACGTCTGTGGTGAAAAGGAAACGTTCTTGCCGATGTATACTCCACAAAATAAAGATCTGCGAAAATATGGATTTTTGTGTTTGAAACCACAAGTTCCACAAGTCCCACAAGAGTTCCACAAGATTCACAAGTCTTACAATTTGAACAAGTCTTACAATAGGTCCGTTCCCATTGCTCTGAATTTCTACGCATGTCTACGAATTTGCCCGAAAAACTACGAAAAAGCGTTCCATTAGCTGATTTTTTCGTAGAAGAGAGAGCTCATGAGAGAGCAAAATATTTCGCCTCCCTACGAATTGTTGCCGAAGAAAAATTTGTAGGCAGCAGATGGCTGTCAAAGTGAAAACAAACAACCGCTGACATTTCTTATATCTGATAGACACGAATGTCATACTACTACTACTATTTCATTCGTGTCTGATAGATGTTTACGAAAAGTCATTTCACAATTTTCGGTAGAGTAACTCTCTGCAAGAGAGATTTTTACCCAAACTACTCAACTGCGAATTTCTGTACACAAATCAATTGGAACACACATGATGTGAACAACTTCCTTAAGTCCCACAAATTCTACACGTTCCACAAGTTTCACAAGCTCCACAAATTCAACAAATTTCACAGATAGCGTTGATGTTATTAAAATTACGAGAACAGTTATATGCTCAACCTGAATAGGGGAGGAAAAGGTCCAAGTTGAACTAGGTTTGTCATTCCCAATTGTCTGCAATGCCTTACTTGCAACACCCGAAAAGGCTTTAAAATGCTCGCCTTTGTTCAAGTGCGACAGCATTTTGTAAATGCACAGAAAAGAAGCCATTGCATACCAAAATGTGATAAAAACACTCCATCCACCCCCATCAGTGGATCCTTTGTTCAAATATCACAAGCAAAAAGGAAGACCTTTACAAATTAGTCCCACCTCCTTCGTTTCCCATTCAATTTTCACTCGCGAAGAAAACACGTACAAGAAAAGACTTTGAAACGGTGAAGAAATCCCACCCCTGCCCCTCCAGACGCGCATATCTTCTCTTTAAATGCCGAAAGCACACACAATCATCATTCGACAAAGCGGCAGCGAACAAAATGAGGCCAACGCGAATGCACTCTTTCACGCTTTCCAGGACCTTAATCCAAGTCAACCACGGATTTTTTCCGGCGTGTACATACTGCTCTTTCTCTCCCCGTTCTTTTCATTTAAAAATAAGGATTTTCCTCTCTAAATTAAGCCAGCATCGTGCAATTGTATGTGCTTCCCATCTTGCTGGTGCACTTTTACACATTTTTTCTCATGCTCACGCTCTGTAATCCTGACTGCTGTCTTGTATGACCGAGCTCTCCCCTCCTGCAAAACGTCCAGAGCCAACAAAGTGTGGAGAATAAAGGCGAAGATGCTTAACACTGTGCTCCGTGCTGATAGTTCCTGCTGCACTTAGCATTAGGGCATTTCTACGCTCTCCCTCGCTCCGCATTCCAGCAGACGTGCTTGTGGTCCGTCTCGTTTTCTCTGCTTGCGAGAAATCGGGGACAAGACTCGAAGGGAATGTTCCATTTAACACACAGATTGTGGAATAAATTTATAACGAAAATGCTACAAATGACAAACAATGGGAACGACTGTGGGGGTGGATGATAACGAGCGCCAGAGACATTGCCTTGTCCTAGAGGCGATGGGGGAACAGCTTAGCGCCGCAGTAGATGACTCCCTCTGGTCGGTGGAATGTTGACTCGTTTATCCCTTAGTCGGTGCCAGTTTCCCGGCAATCAATGCAAATCGAAGGAAGAAGAGGAATTTTTGCTTGTCCAGGGGGATAATTGCATCGAAGGCAGGGCGGCGCCAGGAAACTAGGTTACCATCGCGCACTCAGCCATTAGACTAATTGTACTTCCCAATAGCAATTAGGGCAAAAAATCTTTTCACCAGCTCGTCCTTCTCAATTAGTCCATAAAAGCCAGGCGGCCGCCAAGACGAGATAGCCTTCAGAATCTGAACAACAAAAAAATCATCAGCGAAATAAAATCCGAACGAAATCTCGGTCATCGCAAGCCCCTTGGCGGTGTGCTATCGATTTCTAAACCGCATCCAGCCTTGGGTGACGGGGGGGGGGGGGGGGGGGGCGACGCCAATGAATGCTCCGCAAATCCCAGCTATCACAGTAATTAAGATAGGCCAAGACGAAAACCACTCCCGAGCTGGTGATAAGGTTACCCGCTGTAGTCTCAGTTACTTAGTGCGTTATGCTGTTTTTTGCGAGCTCTTCCAACCCAGCTAGCACAATGAACACACTGGCTGGAGGCGGGGGTGGATTTATAACCATCTTGTCTCGTGCAAATCGATTTTAATGCTATCGAGGAGCATTGAAATCAATTACATACCCTTTCATCCAGTGGATGGGGAACAAAATGCTTTTTTAATTGGATTTCATGCTTCGGCAGATGAATGTGCCATTGAACCGAACACGCCTTCCTTTGGTGTTTCCTTCTTGTTGTTGTTCGGTGTTCCCTGTGTGTTGTAGGCGGACGGCAGTTAATGGTTTCGTGTTTTGTTTTTTGTTTTATTTTGTTCGCCTTCTGCCCCCTGATCCAGTCCTGCGCCGGGACATGGATTTAGTTGAATTCAATTTAGTGTGCACTGGAGTCAATATCCTTTAGTGCTCGTCACTTCCTGGCATGTCTGTGTTTGAGCTTGTAATGGATTAAAGGTGGACTCTTCATACTCAAAATATTTGTGTTTAAGGTCGATCTTAAACTCGTGGTTTTGATGAAGAAACTACGAATTCCCTTAAATGGGTAACTTTCGGTATTCTCAGATGTGTGTCTGAATTTCAAAGTCAATTGCCATCATATCTGCATGAAGGCGGAGATGGTTGACCTATTAAAGACTGTCAAAAGGTGGCGAGTGACGCTCTGAAAGCGGACTACATTAGCACAGATTCTGAAATAAAGAAGACCTTTTAAGTAATAGGACCGAAGGCTGCTCTGTATTTTCGTTAAACGGGCGGAATATAGGCAACGACGGAAAAAAGTATTTTGTGTACTTTTCGTTGTTTGGCTTGACGTAACAGATAGCGACGCAACAATAAACATTATATTACATGAACCATATTTGGGTAGAGCGACGTGAATTAGTCCTTTTACAGAACATTGACGTTTCGGACAGAGTGTCACATGAGTCAGTCACGGATTTCGTCTACTTCGGTACTGCTGTACTTAATAACAACAACGTTAGTCAGCACTTTTGCATCTTTGAGCTTAAGAGGTAATTGAAGAACATAGCCTTCTGCCAAGAGACGAAGCTGGACTTGAATGATTTCAGCCCCACTTAACGGTGCGAAAACTTAATAATAATAATAGGAGAGTTGACTTTTATATTTCGGGATTAGAGAACAAAAACAAATATTAATCATCAATATTCCCCATTAAGATCTATACACTTTTGGATGCGTTTGAACCAATTGTCGAAGCACTTTTGGCACTCTGACTGAGGTATCTCCAAAACATGCATTCTGAACGCATCAACCGCTTCTTCGGGTGTCGAAAAACGTTGACCTCTTATTTTATTTTTTATGTACGGGAATTAAAAGAAGTCCTTCGGCACTAAGTCAGGACTATACGGCGGATGACTCATCAAATCGATGTTTTGAGTGTTCAAAAATGCTGTTGTCTGAGCCGATGTGTGTGAGCTCGCCGGTCTTCGGCGGTTGGTTTTCCTGATTTCTTGGAAGGCAACTGGCAAACAAATGGTTGTGTACCACTCAGAATTGACTGTTTTGCGTTGTTCTAGTGGTAGGTTTGTGATATGTCCAGTTTTTCCGAAAAAACAGGCGACCGTTTGCTTGGAAGTGCTTCGTGCGCAAGCAACTTTTGTTGGATTTTGCTCAATTTGAAACACCCAGACAGTCGACTGCTGTTTACTTTCGGGCTCATACGCGTAAATCCACGATTCATTACCTGTTACGATGTCAGAGACGTATTTTGAAGCACCGCTATCCTATTTTTCTTTCGACCAATCGACACGAGCCTTTTCTTGAGCGATTGACAAATTGTGTGAGATCCAATGCGAAATTTTTTTTGACGGTCAAATTTTCATGCAATATTGAATGTATGCTGGTCCCACTAATGCCTAAGGTTTTCTCAATCTCATGATAGGTCACATGACGATCTTGCAATATCAGTTAGCGCACATCATCAATGGTCTCCGGAACACAACTGATTGTAGACGACCTTCATGAAATTCGTCTTGGAATGCACTGTTGTTAAGTTAATTCTCGTCGAAAGTTGTAAAAAATAATCGCACGAAAATTTTCACGATTTAAGTACATTTTTTAGGCGAGATGAATCTTTTAAGTTACTGTAAACGGCACAAATAGCGTTCGTATGTCAAACCGTTCTGAGTACGTATAACCTCAAAAATGTCAAAATTTACGATACAGCTGACAGTTGCCAGATTGCAACACTAAGGTTACCCAATCCCCAAATATAAAAGGCAACCTTCGTAATTGGATGACGCAACTGTCCCCAGAAGAACCAGGGCCTAGCTTGCTCATCAACTACTCGTGTTGTGCGCGCTACTGTTTTCTCACGAGTAGAAGGGACCTACAGTTTTTTGCCGACTCCGAACGGCGAAATTTGAGAAGCTTTCTTAGACAGTTATTACTCTTTGAGTGTTGTCAGTAGTTCGAAAGAGGTGGTGCCGTGAAATATTAGAAAAATTGGTGTTGAGCTGGGAATCGAACCTAGACCCTTCGGCGTGTGAGCGTCGCACTCTACCCACTACGCCACGGCGAGCACAAAAACTTATTTGTCTGCAATATTAAAAGGGGATTCGGGGATTTCCTCTACATACCTTGGTCTTTCTCGCGTCATTGTTGATCCACGTGTAGGAGTTAACATTTTGGTGTCGTCTGAAGTGCGTTGTTTGATTTTAAGGGGAAACAACGAACTTCATCGAAAACTGCTTCAATTCACTAAATGCTAGATAATGTCCTTGTGACAGTGCGTTCGATCGGTAGATACCACCACTTACCGATAGTCTAAACGTAAACTCATTACGCAATAGAGACTGGCGGGCTTTTCAAAAAAAAAAAAAAACCAAACACGAGGACACTGTCTGTGTGATGCTGCTTTGGTTTGTTTCCTACTGGTCCGACGCTGTTTAAGAGCAAACCGAAAAAGTTTCACCATCAATTCATGGCTGGTAGCAAAATGTGGATCCAAGAATACAGATTTGAAGCTAAAGAACATTCGAAATAGGGGAAGTACTCCGAGGAAAGCAAAGACTGTAACATCATCCGTGAAGGTGATGATAATGAATAAACTTCTTGTAGAAGGCAAAATGGTGACAGATATCTACAGTGCCGAAGAACATCACAATGAAGAAGAAGAGCAGATAAAATTGAAACTGCATTCATGCAAGTATTCTTTTGCCATGGCAACACTTTCGTAGATCCCCGCACTTCCATTTTGAAAGTCTTTCTCGAGGCCACCCCGTTGGTCTTACAACTGGACACCAATTTATCCGCCATTACTAAGTTAATCGAATAAAACTCTAAACTCAAATCCTAATCAGAAATTTCACGTCATTCAACAGGTTCAATTCAAATCGAACTCTTTCCCTGACTTGTGTGAATTCTTGCCCGTGGATTGCCAATTTGTTTAATTTGTCTTTCCGCCATCAACCCCGTCCACAGCAGCACGCGACGAGCTGTTGATTCCGACGATTTATTGTGTTGACCTACCTTAGGGTTGGACGACTGGTATTTTCAAACGATTCTGTCTGGTCATGCGATGATCGCCTAATTGGGAGTCGTGACAAGTGGAGTCGATAAATCAACCAGCCACCTCCTCAGTTTTCCTGTCGTCTTTTTAGGGGTTCAAACAACTAATACTCTTTTTTTTCTTGTATTTCAGAGTCTACAATGCACCGGTGTTATGGCCAGTAAGACGTTCGGGACCTCAAACGTCCACACAACTACGTTACACATCAGCGTGTCCAATAAACCGCTTTCATAGAGCAAGCAGCACCGAAACACACAAATTCTGGCAACAGAACTCAGTAAGTACCCGGAATTTAATCGAACAAGATGTACAGCTAATCTTTGGTGGGTTTTTCACATTGCAGGATGTCCTGTACGGTTTCAGAGCTGCCATCGGGGTGCCGTCTCCGTGGCATGGGCTCTGCGTCACAAGCTTCAAGCAATGTACCACTGACTGGAGGCGGTAGTGCCAGCGGTGGCGGTGGTGTTGGCGGCGTTGGCAGCGGTGGCGGCAGTGGTGGAAACGGCAGCGGTAGCGGAGCCACCACAGTTGTTGCACCTGGCGGCATTCATGTCGGTGGCATATTAACAACTACCAGTGCTCTCAGCACTGGCAACAACAACGCACTACAAGAGGCACCACTGCAGCGGCAACAGTCCCAGAAGCCGTGCTGCTTTTGCTGGTGTTGCTGCTGTTCGTGTTCATGGTGAGTATGCTGGTTTCTGTTTCTGTTTTTGTTTCTCCGCATGTATCCTCTCCCGCTCTTATTTGCGTTTGAGAACGCGTTTCGTTTGAAAAGTTAATTAATTCTTGCTCTTGGTGCGTTTTCTTTTTTCTCCTCGCTGCTCGGCATGCCTTCTCCGACGGATTCTTTGTGGTCATGAACATAATTGGTACGTCTTCGTCTTCATCGTCGCCGTCATCGCTGTTGTCCCCGTCATCTTCCACATTAATGCAAAACCAGGGCGAAGTGGTGAGTACATAAATAAGGAAAATTCTTAAACTTCCGCAGACCTCTGTTGGGGGGCCGTGGGAGGTAGCTCGAAATTGAAAAGTTCAAATGGAAAACTTTGTGCAAAGAACAAAAAACAATTTACCATCAATTAACGATGTTTGTCTTTCGAATCCTGTGTATCGGACATAGACGTGTAGGTTGAAGGTTCTGCCGTGATGGGGGCGGTGGGCGGAGGAGGTCAGTGCAGAAGTGCTGTGGCTTGTGGTTAATGAGTGCTTAAATTGTGAAATGAGACGAATTTCGGCAGGTGCACAAGCCGACAATGCCGACGGACGGATGCCCAAGTTTATGCTGGAATAGCCTGTTGTGGTATCAGGGAAGCTAAGCCGCATTCTTCTGCGAGATGTTTGCATGGAGACGGGAAGGAATTTTATGTAAAAAGTTTCAAATACTATTTTGTGTGTGTTGGCCGGATTTGTGGCGAATTCCTTCGGTCCGTAGTCTGTAGCCCGTTTGGTGCGGCTTATTCAAAAGAGGATGCAGTTGAAGGACTTTTTTGATATTAATCAAGAGCGAGGACGGCCGGAGGGCTTGAGGTATTCCTTCCTTAACGAGATGCTCATGCATTTGGTTGGAATTTCTAATTTCCTTTTACTTGACCCGATTCCCAAATGGCTGAGAAATGCTGTTTATTTTTGTGTATCACTTATTTCCCCGAGAATGATGGAACTGAAGGATGTGATTCATTTCAATCTGATTTAGGGATTTTACTGCGTCGCGCGGGGTCGACAGACTTTTAATGGTGCTTCTGTTGTCGGAAAAAAAACTGAGTTCAAAGGATTGTGCGGGAGAAGAAATAAAATTTCAAAAAAAAAAATCTTTCTAAAAACTGCTTATGATATGCTTTTTTGCAGAACTGAAACTTAAAAAGAATGCGGACGAAACGAACAATTGTATTGTAATATTAAAAAAGACAATTCGAATTGGCAGGACGTTTTTCAAAAACTGGATGCTTTGGTAGCAATGTTTTTCATTTAAATTGGGATGGAAATTTTCTGCAATCGAGTGGGTTCCGTAATTATGTGAAATATTGGAGAGATTAATTTGATACGAATGCAGCAAGCAGTGATTGAGTGCAGGGCAACCTCGGTACTGCAACGTATTGGTTTATTCCACAAAGTAAATGCACAGATCGATGGAGGAAAGGACTTAGTAAACTACTAATTATGTTAAAATCAAATAAAATTAAATGAAGCAACGTGCTTTGTATTCCAAAGCCCGCATTTCCATTTTCAGACACACGTGATTAACTGTTGATCGGATCAATTTATTCCTGGATGAATATTCGTTTAATTGCAAGACCACATGCGCCTTCGGAAGGTCTTATAAATTTTAGACGTCTTTGCTGGTCGCACTGGTGGTTGAGACGTGCTTTAAGACACTTTCGGGAGATTTTGTTAATTTAAGACGCCTTCGTTGATAGCACTGGTGTTTGAGACGAGTGTTAAGATGCGCTTTAAAGATTTTAAAATTCCATCGTCGCCAAATTTGTCACTTCAAATCATTTTAAATTAAATCATACTCTTGTGAAATAAAACACTAACCAATAAAAACACTGTTTCTAGACAAAATTCGACTTTATTCATGAACATAGTTTCCTTCAAGAGTGGTACAATCAGACCAGCGCCGCTCTTTCATTTCGATATTTTCTTTATAGAACCATTTATATTATTTCTTTTATACCATATCTTTGGTCTCAAGGTAGGCTTCTGTTTTGGCGATCACTTCCTCATTCTAGCCATATTTTTTTCCGGGGAGCATCTTTTTGAGGTCTGAAGAAAGGGAAGAAGTCGCTAGAGGCCAGATCAGGAGAATACGGTGGATGCGGAAGCAATTCAAAGTCCAATTCGTGCAATTTGGCCATGATACCCAACGACTTGTGACACGTTGCATTATCCTGGTGGAAGAGAATTATTTTCTTCTTCATATGGGACCCCAGTTTTTTGCAATTTCTTCATTCAAATGCACCAATAATGCTAATAACAATTTCTCTTGCCTTTCTCAAATAGTCGATGAACGAAATTCCATGCGCATCCTAAAATACGGATGCTTACCGTCCTTTGTGTTTTTGGACGTTTTCAGTGTGGTTCACCGGCTGCTGTCCACCCCGCTGACTCTCGGTTTAACTCTGGTGTGTACTGGTGGATCCATATTTAAGCCATTGTCACATAATGAAGCAAAAAGTCCTGTTTATTATGGCGAAACAGCTCAAAACAGCTCTAAACAGCTGTCAGAACCATCGATACTTTGTTGTTTTGGTCCATTGTGAGCAAACCCACCCATTTCGAAAACAGGTTTCTCATGGACAAATGTTCATGCAAAAAATAGTGAACACACTGCCTTCTGATATCTTAAAGGTGTCAGCTGTCTCACGCAATGCTACTTCTCTTTGTGCACTTTCTTGACGTTTCAAGGTGTAACCACCTTCCAGAGCTTTCAGCATTGTTTCTGTCTGTACGGTCACGTTTAAAGTCAGCATACCACCGACAAATAGTTATTTTTGATGGAGTAGAGTTCCTGTAACACTTTTCAGGGCATTGCTGAGCCTGCACTATATTTTTTTCCATCAAAAAGCAGTGTTTAATCAACACACGAAATTTTGTTTTTTCCATTGTCTTAAAAAATTGCACTTGAAGCACTGTAACTTCAGCACTCAGATTGTCATGAAAATTTTATATGTATCAGTCCCGGCATGTCAGTCTCGGCATGTCAGTCCCGGCATGTCAGTCCCGGCATGTCAGTCCCGGCATGTCAGTCCCGGCATGTCAGTCCCGGCATGTCAGTCCCGGCATGTCAGTCCCGGCATGTCAGTCCCGGCATGTCAGTCCTGGCATGTCAGTCCCGGCATGTCAGTCCCGGCATGTCAGTCCCGGCATGTCAGTCCCGGCATGTCAGTCCCTGCATGTCAGTCCCGGCATGTCAGTCCCGGTGCTCATTGAGCGAAAGTTTATTCTGAAGTTGTGCAGCTCATATTTCGAACAACTTCAATGCTTATTCTCGATAACAGACGAACAGGAATGCGTGTTAATATGTCGTTTATTAGCTGCAAACCCATTCAAAACCATTAATCCGTAAGAAACGCTAAAACCGCGTTTTGATGAAATTCTATTTTGTGATTTTGGCGATCTTGGGAATTTGATTTCCAATTTTTTGTCTATACTCAGTGTCGCAATAATTAATTCTAATGTCTACGCAATAAATCAGTTCCCCTGCAAGAGATCAGCAACCCTCTCTGCCTGCTTAAAAAGCCTTGTTTCTCTCCTACTTAATCATTCGCCAAATGTACTGCGATCAGGCTTTGTGAAACTTCTTACTGTGGTAACTCATAACGTACCTTCTGAATGTCTCTGGTCAGGTTTTAATAGACAGAACATCTACAACATTTCGACTTGCTTTTCTCTACTTTTTGTTTAAGTCGGAAAACACTTCACTGGATTCTTCATACTCCAATTATGGTCCCTTGTGATACTAGACACTAATGTAAGCTTAATGTGATTTCTTGGTCTTCAGGAGGAGTACCAACAAGAGCTTCTGCGACAAAGAGCCTTAGGTTTCAACTTCAACCACATCAGCACCGAGCAGCCACCACCTGATTCGAGCAAGGGTTGGGCATTGACAGAGGTAGTATTCCGCAGTCGGTTTAGTTCCTCTACAGCGCCGCAGAGGGCTCCATCACTAAGCCTAAGTAAAAAGCCGTCTGCAGATTTTTCTCTCTAGAAATAACAGAAATGCCGCTTTTTGGAGACATTTGTGCGCTTGGTCATGGAGAGTGATGAAATCTTTGGTTTGGTTGTCGAGGGACACAACTGCCGATGTAAGCCATGACCAATTTTAGTCCCTAGATAGGTTTGTACCCTTTCAATTTCTCCTTTGATCCCAAGTTCATTCCGGTACCCAGACAAGCCTTCACGAATTTAACCTGCCGACCATAAAAGAAGCATTGCTGTACTATGTGGCTAGAGGTTTGAGGAAGGCCAGCTTGACTCTCGCTATAGACGCATAAAGTTCCTCTCCTCCACTGAGTGTTCATAATATAATTCGTGACCATTGGGATTGAATGCGTTTCCGCCTAGAAGACCGATGTTAAATTGCCTAAAAAATGTATGAAATCCAATGTCGTCATTTTTAATGAATGTCTCAGCTCCACATCCCTCAATTGCCTGGGAAACATCTATCCAAACTCGTCTAAATTCGGCCAAATTCGTCCAAATTCGTCTTAATTCGTCTAAATTCGTCTAAATTCGTCTAAATTCGTCTAAATTCGTTTAATTCCGTTTTAATCCGAGTACATTCCCTTCCTGCGTAATATTCTGCTTAGAGCCAAGTTCCTCTAAATTCGTCTAAATTTGTCTACATTTGTCTAAATTTGTTTAAATTCGTCTAACTTTAGATCCGTTTAAATCCGAGTACATTGCCTCCTTGCCTAATTTTCTACTTAGAGTCAAATTCGTCTTAATTCCTCTAAATTTGTCTAAGTTTGTCTAAATTCGTCTAAATTCGTTTAAATTTATATAAATCCGTTTCAATCCGAGTACATTCCCTCCCTGCTTAATATTCTGCTTAGAGCCAAATTCCTCTAAATTCGTCTAAATTTGTCTACATTTGTCTAAATTTGTTTAAATTCGTCTAACTTTGTCTAAATTCGTTTAGATCTGTTTAAATCCGAGTACATTCCCTCCTTGTCTAATTTTCTACTTAGAGTCAAATTCGTCTAAATTCCTCTAAATTTGTCTAAGTTTGTCTAAATTTGTCTAAATTCGCAAAATTCGTCTATATTTATTTAAATCCGTTTCAATCCGAGTACATTCCCTCCCTGACTAATTTTCTGCTTGGAATCAAATTCCTCTAAATTCGTCTAAATTCGTCTGAATTTATCCAAATTCGTCTAAAATCCTCTAAATTCGTCTTAATTCGACTAAACTTGTCTAAATTCGTCTATGTTCGTCTAAATGCGTTTAAATTGGTCTAAATTTGTCCAATTCGGTCTAAGTTAGTCTAAATTTGTCTAAATTTGTCTAAATTTGTCTAAATTCGTCTAAATTCGTTTAAATCCGTTTGAATCCGAGTACATTCCCTCCCTACCCAATTTTCTGCTCAGAGCCAGTTCTGGACATACATCTAAAAAGTAGATTTTATATAAGCGGCGCGTGAGGATTAGTGTTGTTTTCGCAACAGACAGCATAGCCCTGAGACAAGTGTCAAAGGAGATGCGGTGTGCGAGTTAACCGTATCTCTAGTGACCACATCCGCTTAGTCGAGAGATGATGTGCGCTCCAAGACGTTGATGTCAGGAAGAGTGATATAAAGAAATGCATCAAGAGCACACCCTGGCATACTAGAGACAGCCGCTGTGCATTCAAGACAGACCGCTCCTTGAAACTTGGTGAAAGTATCAAACGAACATACTTGAGCGGAAGCTGATTCTACCAAAAAATGTATGCATATGAGAGAAGAGATTTAGATCCATAAGGATTTTCATGTTGATAAACTCCAAGTTTTGTTAAAAATATTTTTACACCGCCAAAAAGTTGACAGCGCGTTGTAGGTTTACTTCTCAATGGTCTTCTTCGAAAGAAGTTTTATACCTACAAAACATTCAAAGCCCTCTGGAAGTGAATTGATGTTTTCCAAGTTTCTTCATCACACAAATTCGTACATATTTGCCGTGGATCGCTCTAGGCGAAAACTCTGTTCAGAATTGTGTGTGGCTACCGAAAATGCAACTTCGACAAGAGTCCTTCAGTTCAAACGGCTTTTCTTCTTTGAACACACTTTCCCTTCGATCTTTGTCCACCTGCTTGTGCTTCATATTCATAGATCCAATTCCAATCACGCCCAAAAAACATCAAAATGCATAAGCAAATTATGCAAAACCGTTTGTACACCTCAAACATTCGAATATCATTGCATTCGCATCATTAGTCTGCAATGAAGTGGTCGCCGTTTAATTTTCCCAACCCCGAATCAGCATCGTTACTGAAAATGTTAATGTTGCTGCCGATTTGAAAATGTGAGCAAATATCGATTGGCATTAGAGCATTGAAACAATTACATTGAGTGCCCATGGAGAATGCCGAAACAATGCGTAACTTCCCGTTTGGCTGACGGATTCGTATAACGAACTGCAATCAAAACAGAAAATCGGATTTCACTCCGAAAATTGCGTTGCATTGGTTATCCTCATTTAATTCGGTAATGAAACAACCTCTAGGCATGTGCTGCTGCGAGCGCATATAAATTCATTGTGTTTTGCTGCATGGAGGGTGGGGAAACGAAGTTGTGTGTTTGGAAATTGGGTTGGATACGATTAATTTCAGACATTTTTTTGCGGTCCCCGGATGGTAATTATTAAGAAGTTCAGTGAACGTTTGGGATACCTCAGCTTATAGGTAATTAAGCGTTTGTGATGCTAAGATTAGATAAAGTTGGGCAACATGAAATTTAAAGCCCTTATGCAGCTCAGTTGAAAGGAAAAAAAAAAAAAAAAAAATAGTGCTCCCCTTTTTGGACAAATGCTTACCAATGCAGTACTCTAAAGTCAGACATTAAATTAAACGTCGTCTTAAATGTCTTAAACTTTTCAGATCAGGAGTTTTGCTTCCGACGCGACAAAGTGATGCTTTCGAAGGTAGAGAAAACTAAAGTGGTTTAAATTGAAACTGTCACAAAATTGATTTGAGCCTTCAGTATCATGCAACACAGTTCAACGCGAGGCTTAAAAGAAAACCAAGGGACTGAATGATAAAAATAAATATTTTAATCATTCACTCGTGTTGTAATTTTTTTTGTTGTGTTGCCATTCTTTTCTCCTTACGGTTCTTCTTATGAAAATAAGCCTTTCTAGTGTAAACAACAGAAACAAGAAAATGCATGGAAATCTTCGAATAATAATAATAATAATAATTGTGTGGCGCTACAATCCACAGAGTGACAAGGGCTTAGCTTCCTCATCAACTACTCGTGTTGTGCGTACTACTGTAGTAGACCTACAGTTCATTGCCGACTCCGACGAAATTTGCGAGGCTTTTTTTGAAAATAAAAAACTTATTATTAATGGGAAAGTAAAACCATTTTATTCAAAGTATTGGCCATTGTTTTCTACACTTTTTGACCACCTTTCTGGCAATTTGTGAATACCACGCCAGTAAAATTGTTCGTCTTTTAAAGCAAACCAATCAAACAATCAATATTCGACCTCCTCGTAGGAATGCGCAAAATCCGCGTCCCATCGATGAAAACAAATGGTAGTCGGAAGAAGCCAAGTCTGGTGAATACGGCGGGTGGAGTAGCTACTCCTAGTCAAGGGTTTTGATTGTATCCTGAACCGGTTTTACTTTGTGTGGAGGTGCATTGTCATGGAGCAAAATTACCTTGCCGTGTCTTCTGGCCCATTCTGATCGTTTCTCGATCAATGCATTGTTCAAATTGATCATTTGTTGTCGGTATTGATCAGTATTAACGGTTTAACCAGGTTTTAGGAGCTCGTGGAACAGCACACCTTACTGGTCTCACCAAATACACAGCATTGTCTTCTTGTCGAATCGATCTGGTTTTGCAGTTTTGATGGTTGTCCCAGATTAACCCATGATTCTTAAAATAAATCCATTTTTCATAATCAGTAGCAATCCGATGCAAAACCGATTTTCTTTCGTGTCTTTGAAGCAAAATTTCACACGTGTTTTTTTTCGGTTTTCCATCTGTCTTTCATTGAATTCATGTGGCACCTATTTTCCACACTTTTGGATCTTTCCCATAGCTTTTAAAAGGTCAGCAATTGTTTGTTGTGCAACATTTAACAGCAGCAGCACTTTTCTTCAAATGAAAACAAAACATAAGTGCTTTCCGCAAATCATCACTTTCTGGTACAAAATTCGACATTTTAACACGATGAAAAAATATGATGCTGTCTGTTCAGTGACTTGATGTATACTAGATATTTTTCATAGATATCTAGCAAACAAACAAAAAAAAAATAAGGGCTCGTTCACAACAAATGCTCCCTAGACACTTGTATCTTGACGCTCACTTCATACCGGTATATCTGGTATTACTCTTTGAATGCTGTCAACAGCTTGAAAGAGGTGGTGCCGTGAAAAATTTGAGGTGTTTGACAGGGAATCGAACTTGGACCTTCGGCGTGTGAGTGTCGCATTTTACCCACTATACCACGGTGGCCACGAATAGCTCCTCTGAATTTCAATTTCAGAATAAAAAAAATAAATTTTACATTTAACAATTTTTTGTGACATTATGTTGGTATTCTCGTCCGTCACTCTCACAACTAACTATGACATGTTCAATGCGTTTTGGGCTCGTCTTCAATTTTGGTGATTCATTTTTGGAAATTAACTTCCTAGGATTCTTTACCGCCAAATATTTTTGTAAATGTGTGCCAAATTGTAAATCAACAAATCTGACTGGCCTGACTGGTCTGACTCAACTAGTACTTGTAGGTGTCACCATTCCACTTTTCAATGAAGCCGAATATTTAGGTGTTACACTGGATAAAACTTCTCTGGAAAATACACATTGAGACAAATACCCCCAAGAGTTTTTGGCCAAACCTGGGGCCTACCACCAAAAAGGTCCTACACGGCAATGACAAAACCTCTTCTCTCACATGCATCAGTCATTTGGTGGAACAAGCTTTCGCGCAAATACGTGTCTTCTGCTTTTATTAAGCTTAAAAGAACAATTTGTCCCAGCTGCACAGGGGCTTTCCCGAGCACGCTCTGCACTGCACTGCTCAATCTCCCTCCTCTTGATATCGATATCATGGAATGCACAATCAAGGCCATCTCGAATAAAAAGGAATGGTCTTTGGTTCAACTCGCAGTGGAGTTTTGATGACCTCCCGCTCCGCATCTCCTATGACACTACCCCCATGGAGATGCCGTCTGGTGCGAGGTCACCAATGATACAGCTGCAGCGCTCATACAAAGTTCACCTTCTCCGTGTCCTGCATTGGCTCTGGCCAGAAACTGAAGTTTGAAGCGAATGTAGTCGGAATTTCACAGACGGTTCCGAGACGACGGAGAGGTCTGGAGCCAAGGCCTTCGTAAAAAAACGACAATATCAGACTTCACTTCTTTTTAGCTGATTTTGCGTTGGTCTTCAAGGTGAAAGACTAAGAGCTTCAAAGTTCGTGTTCTCCCGCTGTAACTAATTTTAGCGTCACAAACATTTAATTACCTATAAGCTGAGTTATCCCCACATTCCCTGCAGTTCTTAATAATTACCATCCGGAGACTGCAGAAAAATGTCTGAAACTAATCGTATCCAATCCAATTTCCAAATACACAACTTCGTTTCCCCACTCATCATGTGCGATTTTAATGGCCACCAACTCTATCGTGAAGAAAAGGTGGAAGGGAAGAAGTACCTGTGTCTGTTGCTGCAGCCAAGCTGTGCTCAAGGAATTACTCAACCCCTTAACCACTTCCAAGATAGTCCAATAATGCAAGTCTTGCCTTAATTTGGTCGGCAAACTGAATTCGTTAGGTATGCGTCACTGACTTGTGTGGGTCACGAACTTGTCTGGGTCACGGACTTGTCTGGGTCACGGACTTGTTTGGATCACGGACTTATCTGGGTCACGGACTTGTCTGGGTCACCGACTTGTCTGGGACACGGACTTGTCTGGGTCACGGAATATCTTCTGGAACATCACGGGATCATGGGAAACGAGATTGCCGATGAACTAGGTAGGCAAAGTTCAAAAGGGACAATCGTAGGTCCCAAACCCACCTTGGGACTACCTGCATCCTTGGTAAGAGTCTCCGTCGAATGTCGGGTCTCCCAACAGCACAACCAAAGATGGCGTAACTCTCCAGGTTAACCAAGTGCATGCTTTCGAACGTTGGCAAGAAAACCGCGGCTGTTCTGTTATTTTTAGACAGACGACTTGTCGGCGTACTAACGGGACACCTCGCCTTCGCTAAGCGCTTAAGTCGGCTTGGGCTTAGTGATGGCATCCTTTGCGATGCCTGTGGAGAGGGTGAACCCAGATGGCATCCTTTGCGACGCCTGTGCAAAAGGTGAACCCACTTCTGTCAATGTCCTGACTGCTAGAATATCGACGCAATTTTGTGTCTTTTTCACCCATTTATCGTGAAAAAATTCTGTAATGAGTAAGTCAGAGTAAGTCTCTTTCTAGAATTTACTCGCAATACTCGCCGTGATACAAATGGCCACCCGTTCACACTTAATCTTACCATCGGACACATAGTTAAGTTAAGAGGCTTGCTCTACAGCCGCACCACACGAATATGGAATGATCTTTCAAGCTCAACTTTTTCCACTTTTAAAAATCATCTATTCGTCTAATTCTATTCAGACCTTCGTCCAGTGCTGTAACTTAATCCCAGTCACAATCACTTTATCGCGCGCTAATCATAAATACAAAACAAATGTAGATTATGTTACCTTAAAAACAGCAAAATATATATTTTTTTAAAAGGAGTTCTCAAAAACAATATTTCACAGAAATTTGTGAACGGATGTAGTTGCAATTGGTGCTCTCATAATTTAAATTTTAGATCTTTAAAGTAGATGTCAGGTTTATTGGCATCTCCATACAGCAAGCAGGCCAAAAGAGCCACGTTCTCTGAGCTTTTCACGGATGAGGCTTCCTCTTGTCAAACACTGCTAATCAAACTCTTGGTTTATTTAACATTTACATCATTGGAGGACTTTGCAAGTCGTACAATTCCAAAACTTTATTGGAAGAAACTCAACCTCGAATGATAAACACCTTCTACCTCTAGTCGTTGACAATATAGGACAACTCACTAGTGTGCTCCATTTTAAAAGAATTGTCCTCCTTAATTTGTACAGCTGCCAAGATATCAAGAGGAGAAAAAAGTGAGAATCCTGTCTGAGAGGGACTTCCCGGAATTGTACTTTTAGTTATTGGTTGGTCTGTTTCAACAACTTTTACAGTATTTTATGAAGCTGGTTATCGCCCAAATTTACGGTGTCTCCAGATCTGTTTGTAAACACAAAGGAACTTAGTTCATCAGAAGTTGTCATCAGTTTCATTCGGCAGTTTATTTTTCTGCCCAACTCCTACATACGTTCATAACTTTGGAATGTCCGTTTGATGACGCCAGACGCACTAGACGACCTGGAAAGAGAGTCTTAATTCTATAGCAGCCAACTATTTTACGTGTGTCATTGTCCCTTAACGGGCGAAAGGGACCTACAGTTTAATACTGACTTCAAATGAAACAATTTGTGAACACTTTTTAAAGACAGTCAGAAAATGTTTCGTTGTAAGGGGTTGAGAGATTACCAGAGCTTCGGTTGATGGATTGAATTGTGCATAGAACGTATCGGATACCACAGCCCTTATTCTTTTCTCTTGGATTTCCCAATCTAGCAGATCTGTAGCAACTATGTATGACTACAGGCTGCAATCAATACATTTGTCCTCTATGGCGTATGCTACATGTCAGAACCTCTTGCCGACTCGCTTTAATACAACAAACACATGACTTAATTAAAGCGCGGAATTGTCTACTTTTTATGAATATTTACCTTCTTTTCCAAGCTGTTTATTCCTCAAATTATCAGTCCATCCGACACGTATATGTATTATCAACATTTACCTTCCAGTTCACGCTTCCACACAAACTGAAGCTTCGCAGTTCCATTCCACCCTCCGAAAAATGCAAGGAAAACTTTTTCGATTTGAATACTTGTCAAAACTTGTCAACGAACTGTCACTTTCGGTTACTTCTTTGAAAAGAGTTGCCAACGCAAAACTTCAACAAATGAATACCATCGCACAGATCCAGGCCCAAAACAAAAATCGATTGTTGCATTCATTATTAATCATTCCAGGCCGGTGTTCACAGGTCGCAGATGGCGACAAGACAACAATTTTAAAGTTTATTTTTGGCCTGAATTGTAAATCGAGAATCGAAGTCGCAGACCCTTTTAGCACTCATCTCCGGAAATATAGAAATCGCGCCAAGAATTTGTGTGTGAGAAATTACCTTTCTCGTGGAGAATTTTAAGGGGACACCTTTGTGCGTGTGGAAAAGTAACAGATTTCAAGTAGTTCGACTGACACGTCTGTACGTAAGTCAAATTATGGAGGATGCAAATACAGTACTGCGTAGAGACGACATTTATCAAAGATGTTGACGTGGGCTTAAGGTTCTCAGCTTTAGTCACCCATGATTCCAGCAAAACTTTGGGTATAAGCAGATGCTCTCCGTGATTGTGTATGCTTCTTCCGAACACCCGGACAACATTTGTTTGTGTCGGAGGTTCGATCTTTGTTTTTCCTTTTGAGCACTGAGTGCGAGATTGCTTCTTAGCCATGTTCACTCGTGGTCGGAAGATTTTTTGAGCTTTGGCGACTTTGCGTGGAATTTTCTTCTAAGGTTCCAAAAAAGCAAACACGAGAATAAGCTTTGTACGGTCTGCTAAGGTGTGGAGAGATTGTAACACAAGGCAAGAAAAGTCCGTCCACAAAAAAACACCGAAATCAACAATCAAGTCATGAAAGCTGTTCAAAGAAACAGGGGTACTAATGAAGAATTTGTGGAACAGAGCTGCTTCGAATGGCCATCCATATTCAGTTTGATGGTGCAGACATCTGGCAGCGGCCGAGGAGACACTTTTGTTGTTTCAAAAAAAAAAAAAAAGGAAGTAAAAACTCTGTAGCGTCGGTTACATTTGTTTCTCTTGGCGTCTGAAGAATGTAAAGGAATGATAAACTATGGGAAGTACGTCATAGCGAATACTGATCCGGCGCTAATAATGATTAGGCCGTAAAAACTTAGATTAAGCCCAGAAAGTTTTCAAGTCCAACTCATTGAGATACGCAAAAGCGGTAATTTATTTTTAAAATACGCGAAAAGTGCGGAAAGTCTGAATCAGCAGGGGTTGCAAAAGCAGTTATTGATTGAGGCCGGGACCCATCCCAGACTGTAGCACGCGCCTAGGAAAAAAAAGGACAAAAAAGTTCAGAAATTGCATCAATTTTCAAGATCAATTAAACTACTTTTCATTATGTCGTGTATAACGTAGCTCACAAAATTGTTCAACTGTTAGATGATACTTTTGCATTAGCAGAATGCCGGAAAGCAGAAACGCAAAACTGATAAAACCGAACGAGAAATGCTTGGCTCAGCAATTCTGCAATATACAACCAACCCAATTTCAAAAAATTGGTTGGATTGTTTGTTGTATGCCCAAGTGTGCAGACAAGCTATAGACACCGGCGCTTGTGGTGTTTAACTACAAAATAAAAAGCATTTCTTAAAAGTGTGCAGAAGACAGCGGCACTCAATAAAAGACTTGTAGTTTTTTATTTCTCTTTTAAAATTTCAAACAGATAATTTAAGCGATGCAGTCGGTTTGGATCTCGTTCGATCCACAGCGAATTTTTCGATACAACAGCGACAATAATGTTACTTTGGCGAAAGTATGTAAAGCTAGAAGCTAGAAGTATGCACAAATTAACGCATAATATGTAGTGTTGTGAATAGAGCCTTCTTGTGTGCTTTTTTGTCGCGCAAAACAAGCTAGACAGTTTTCTCATCTATCTTGCCAGCCACCGGGAAACCTATATCATTTAAGTAGAGGATTCCCCCTTTTGGGGTCATTCAGTATCGAAATGATAGAATCATACGAAGTACACCTGCAATCCACAACTATGGGTGTCAACGGTCTGCGTTTTAAATTTGTTAGCCTTACTCGTCGCAATCAGATTATTTTTGGGTTCTGTATTCGTTTTTTGCATTAAGAAGTTCCTTGTGATAAATGCTTTTGTGCGCGACTTGAATTTCGATTATCAAATGTAATCGATTTCAATTTAGAATTTGTCATCCTCCTTTAATCCTTCGAATGAATTTTTAATCTCCCTTCGATCTGTCAGAACGCATGCCGATGCAAAGTGGCGTTCAACACGAGGTCCACAAAATCTGAGTAAACCACACAACGAAATGAAGTGACTGAAATTCTGATAAAAGTCAAACCTGCATAGAAATATTTGGCGCCAAAACAATTTCACAAGATTAGAGACCAATCGTATGCTGTGCTTATGGGCTAAGCAAAACCACTCTTCTTAATTCCTAGAACTATTTATCATTCAGAATCTTTATATTTCAAGATTTTGTCCCTTGACATGCTCATGAGACCTTACGAGCCAGGGTTTTGTAGGTGAAATTCGGCAGAGATATACTCTGATGATTGTGACACGAGGTGATAATCGTCTTGGCAGGCAAAAGCCCCACGAGCTAAAAAAAAATAACTACCAGTTTGTTTTCTTCACTTTTTAAAAGCGAAGGGATTGCCTCAACGAAGGAAGCCGGATTTCCTTCGTTTTCTACCATCCTCTTCTGAATATTCCATCAGTCAAAAATGTAACCCTAGGCACATTCCAAATTGCCTTATGGCCACTAAATAGGGTACCTTGGCAATTTCGAATAGCATTGGTTGCTACGTGTCGTAGTGGGTAGAATGCGACGCTCACGCCGATGGTCTAGGTTTGATTCCCAGCTGAACAGCTCGCAGTTTTTACGGCACCACCACTTTCGAGCTGCTGACAACACTCAAAGGGTAATAACTGTCTAAGAAAGCTTCTCAAACTTCGCCCTCCACAGACGGCAAAAAACTTCCTTCCACTCGTGAGAGAACAGTAGCGTGCACAACACAAGTAGTTGATGAGCAACCTTGGCCCTGACCCCCACTATGGCGTCATTCAATTGTTGTGTTAAACACAT
Organism: Eristalinus aeneus; assembly: GCA_955652365.1. NCBI lineage: Eukaryota > Metazoa > Arthropoda > Insecta > Diptera > Syrphidae > Eristalinus > Eristalinus aeneus. The sequence continues at coordinate 6,315,044 of OY019133.1, forward strand.
CACTCAATAAGTCCCGGGACTAACCAATAAAACACATTTTTTACAAAATTCGTCTTTATTCATGAACATATATTCTTTCAAGAGTGGTACAATCAGTCCGACGCCGCTTCTATGTTTCGGTACGTTCTTTATAGAACCATTTATCTTTGGTCTCAAGGTAGGCTCCTGTTTCGACAATCACTTCCTCATTGGAGCCATCGTTTTTTTCGGGGAGCATCTTTTTGAGGTCTGAAGAAAGGGAAGAAGTCGCTGGAGGCCAGATCAGGAGAATACGGTGGATGCGGAAGCAATTCAAAGTCCAATTCGTGCAATTTGGCCAACGACCATTGTAAACCAACGCCGTACCCATTGCGAAAACAGCTTTCTCGGGGACAAATGTTCATGCAAAAAATAGTGTACACTCTACTTTCTGATATTTTAAAGGTGTCAGCTGTCTCACGCAGTGGCCCTTTCCTTCTTCTCTTTGTGCACTTTCTTGACTTTTCTAGGTGTAACCACTTCAATTGGCCTTCCCGAGCTTTCAGCATTGTTACCTGTACAGTCACGTTTAAAGGCAGCATACCATCGAAAAATAGTTGTTTTTGATGGAGCATTGTCCCTGTAACACTTTTCAAGTCTTTGCTGAGCCTGCACTGTGCTTTTGCCCATCAAAAAGCAGTGTTTAATGAATATGCGAAATTATGTCTTCTCCATTGTCTTAAAAATTGCAAAAGAAGCGGGAATTGAAGCACTGTAACTTGTAATCTAATAATCAGATTGTCAAGAAAATTTGAAAGGTAGCATTTGAATTCATCCTAAAAATAATATTGATTTTTTGGTAGCGGTGCAGCTTGTATGTCCGTCTCGGGACTTATTGAGTGATGTGTTAGCTATTGTTGTCTGCTAAATTTTGCTTTTTTTTCTAAACGACTCTGATTTGAAACTACTTTAGAAATTATTTCTAAGTTTTTTTTTAGACGTATAAGCTTCTTCTCCTCCTTTCTTTTAGTCCGCCGATCTTAATGCGCTGCTCTGAATTCTGACTGACAGTTTTGACAGTGCAGTTTTGTCTCATCGGTTGCACATCCTTAACAGCTAGCACACGTCAATTTTCCATGATTTGCATGTCGGTGACCGTCCGCAAACTTATGTGACTTTGGCTACTTCTTGAACGACAGTGCGAGCATTTATTGTTGGTATTTGTTTCTCATAGACACACAAGCTGCTTAAATGCGGCTACTTCATTCTGGAAATGAATCCTTCTGAATCGTTCTGAATTCTATTGCCACAAGGAAATAGCCCGGGGCTAAGTTCCTCCCGTTTGAATGTTCTTATATCCCGATCATTTTTTCTGAAGTTCGACCACTGGGGAAATCATCAACTTGTATGAGAATGTAACTTGTTTCAAAAATGTTTCATTGAAACTTTAGCCTATCCCCAAATTTTTGTTTGAATTTGGGGATACGCAGATTGTCGATGTCTAAATCATTCATTCGATCATTCATAAAGCTCTCCCAATTGAAATGCATTTTAATGCTGATGCAAAGTTTGCAACTGCATTCCCTTCTACCCATAAGTTCATAGAAACACTTCAGAAAGTGTCCCGTCTCCTGCGAGAGGACTCCCATTCCACCAAGAATACAATAAAGTGATGATTACCTCCAATCTTCCAGGACTATTCTACACAATTTTATAGTCTCTTGACTTGCATAAAGAAATTCCTTGCAGCCCTCTCGCTCGCTCCCGCACGCCACACCGGATGTGTATCCGACTAGCGTGTACACAGCATTCTCTCAGGACACATAACCCATCAAATGAAACATCTCACAAAATTGTTACACTCTGGATTCAATTGAATCCTTCACAGAAAGCCATCTTCCGTACAGCTCCTTTTTTGTCGTAATTACGTCAGTGTATTCCGCTCTCTTTCGTCCTGTGTGTGGGTTTTGGTGGTTGTGTTCATCGCCTTGGTGTGAGTACGCGGGGGAGTTTAAACCCTTCCTCGGTCGCATCTCGGTATCGGCCGTGACCACCCTGCTCCCGTTTAAACCTCGTATTAGGGGCGCACGTGAAATTTATCACTCCAACAGGAAAATCCAAAGAAACGAAGCAGAAGAAGGAGAACGAAAAAAATGCCCAAATGAAAATGAAGCGAACTCAAAAAGTCGTAAAAAAACCCCGATCATATACGCAAGTGATGAGTCAGGTGAAAGAAGAGAGCCTTCAACAAAACGGAAGCCATTACATTCCATGGATTCTTTTGTGTGTACCGCATACCAACAACATCTCGGCCATGCCATGGGGTTGTTTTCCCCATTCATTAAGTTTCGTTACGTTTGGTCCTCATCTTCTTTGATTTTCATCTTCATCTTCATTATCATCATCATCATCGTAGTCGTAGTCGTCGTCATCGTCTTTTTTCTTTCTTCGGCATTTTGCTTTTCCTCTTGTCCAGCATCGATATCGTGATGATGATGCTTCTTGTTCTTCGATCAGCCACTCATACGTGTGCCGATGAGATGATTATAATTTGCACCTCAGCTGGCCCCCCCGTGGGTCCCTGGCAAATTTTCTTCTCCATTCTCTGTATCTCTGTATCTGAGTGCTATTCGGTGGAAAATTTTCAATTTCATTCAGTTTTTAAGTAGATGGATGGGGGGCGGACCACATTGGGTGCGGGGAAGGGGCGGAGTGTATCATCCCACCCACACTCGCTTCAGTCCTCGCGCAATGGAAAATCAATTCGCAAATCTTAAGGGAAGACAACGCAGGCATTCGCACACATCTACGCACACCAAATCATCATCTCTGTGTCCTTCTGTACCCAAATCAGGCAGAAGAAGAAGAAAACGACGACATATAAAAAACAAAGAAAACTCCAAGAGGATACAGTCTTTTCCATTAAAATTCAGGCTCTACACAGCGAGGACAGGCTGACTGGAGAGCTGGTAGCGTACGCATTCCTGGAAGTTCGAATTTACTCGAGCAGCTTCCCCAGCAGTTTCCCCAGGTTCGGCGGTTGCCGGCTACTGCTCATGCCCGTCACTTCCCCACCTGGACAAAAGCTCTTCCACATGCTCGCCCCCAGATCTGACGTACCTCGAAGGGGGCAGAGTTCTATGCAAACATACGGCTGGAAGTTGAACGGACACCCGCACATTCCGTCCACGGTGCATCTGGAGAGACAAAGAGAAAACGGAACCGTATCCGTGGCGGCAAGGAAGGAATGAACGTGGGTGTTAGCTCGGTGCTGGGTCCTTCGTCATCAGTCCCAGCGAACTGGCATTTCCTTAACCATTCTGCCGTCACCGCTGCTGCCGCCGCCGGGCCATCAGGGTACACGACGCAACCTTGTTGTTATTGTTATCATCGACTCGGGTATCGGCATCAGCATCCAGAGGAGCTGATGTACATGACGACGACGACGGTGGAATGATACACGTTAATGCTGGGAATTGGCAAATAAATCCAACGTCATTAATAAACTTTATCGGGTAGGTGGATGCCATTTTTAGTCTTCGACACTCTCGTTCTCGTCCTCTTTCTCATCCTGGTCGTCGTCGTCGCCGTCGCTTCTACCGCCTCCGCACTTGGGCAAGTGCACGAGCAGAGTGTTCTATTTTGGTCTCGCTTACTCTGTTGGAAATCCTACCTCAACTCGGGACGCCATTCGAGAGAATAATGCATACTAAGTAAGTTTCGCTTTGAGGCTGTGTACTGCGTATTGGTAGTGACTAGATGAATGGATGAATGGCCATGCGAATGCGGAATCACAATTCATTCTGGATTTTTTCATCGTTCGCTTTTCGTCTTTGCAATGTGTCCTGGGAGGATTGGATGTGTCCCGAGAATCCTGCTCGCATAATTCAATACGGTGTGAAAAGAATTTCCGTATCCCCTAATGGGTGTTTCAACGCCCATCTACATTCATTAGATGCTGCGTGCGTGATGTTATACGAGATAATGCAATTGAGTGGTGAAGAGGCCATCGCGTGGGATGCCAGAAGGCGGCGGACAATGGATTAAGGACGGCAGACGTCATTGGCGACGTTGACATTCGGTTAATGATGGGAGTCTGGTTTAGGGGTTCAACTGGAGAAAGAAGGGAATGGTGGCTTGAATGGCGTCGTTGCAATTTGGTTTTGAATGCGTTTCTGCAATTGAAAGAGTGGAATAAAATGTGCTCTTGTTTCTTTTTTTTTTAATGGTTTCCGAGCTTAAATCCAGAAATTCACAACATCATAATTTACCAGTTTTACCTAACCTATCGCAGGCTACGAGTGGAATGAAATACACTGTAGCTTATTCTGCGGACCAGATTCAACTCTATTCGTTGTCGTGTCATGTCGAAACTGTTTTGGTACTTTTGAATCAACCCTTTTCAGGACAGTGCTGTGCATTTCTTCAACCTACACCGCTCATCCGTGATGACGCGTTCCACATTGTTCTGCAAAAAAGTATGAATTAATGACCGCTACTGCCGTGTGCAGAATGAATTGTTTTTAATTTTTTTTATTTTTTACGTGGTGAGGAAGTTACCCTCACGCACAACCCACAGACTGGTAGACCAGGCCCATTATTTAAATCCTCGGGTAGAGGGGGTCGCTGCATACACTAGTTCACCATACAACGGGTGTTGTGATGGCTATCCAGGGGGCGCCACGTGGAGGCTGTATGTCAACTTGACCTGTGCACTAACGAGGATTGCTTTGTCAGCTCGCCATGTTGAGCGCAATCAACGACGTTACCTCGCATGCATAGGCCCATGCCCCCCAGAAACTGAATTCGCTAGACTTAATTTAAGGACTGATCTCAATGTCCGTCGCAGCAAAGCTGATTTAGCAAACTCATGCGGTACAGTGGGTTTTTTTTTTCGGCAGAAGAAAAAAATAAAAGAAATACTAATTCTTATTCAAAACTAAGGTATGGTTCGATTATTTTACTTTTGGATAGTTTGTGAAACTGGAAAACATTTATTTTATTTATCAGTTTCTGTGATTGAAAGAAGTCTGTGATTGAAATGTGTTCTCGAACTGCTTTCCGATGTAATGTTTTGCCGCAGCAAACACAGCTTACCAGTGGGCCGCAGATCAGCTTTAACTCATTGCGTTAACAGATCATATCTAAGTTAATTTTATTGTTCGGGTATTTTAAGACTTGACTTTGCATTCTCCCCTTTCGGCACAGTTTGTGTATTTCTTCAATGTAAAGGGTGTCCCAGCAAGAACGCAAGATTCAAATTTGGTGCCATTCGAAATGTCATTGTTTGACATTTTAACAATTTTTATTGTTTGTTAGTAGAAGGTATAAGGTTAATAAAAATGGAGCGCTACACGAATGGACAACGCATTCTCATTGTGAAATTGTCTTAGTGGGTGAAAGTTTTGCGGCTACAGTTCGCAAATTGCAATCAATTTCGGGTTAGAATAATGCTCTAAAAGGGTCAACTGTAAAACGATTAATGGAAAAATTTGCTGAAACTGGGTCTGTAACTGATGTAAAGACAACAACGCGCCTTCAACCAGGTCTATCGACCTAAAATATCCCAGCAGTACAAGCTCGCTCGAACTCCATCCAACTCAATTCGGCTGAACAAATTGGTGTTTCCAAATCCGCTATGCCAATTTTTTCGTGCCTAGAATTGAAGAAATGAATATGGAGGGAATGTGGTTTCAGCAAGACGGCGCCACATTTTCATACAGCCAGATAAACCAATGCAATTGCTGCATCAGTCATTTCCCGGTCGTGTTATTTCGCTTTTTTCGATGGTTTATGCGAATAAGCCGACGACGACTCAAGCCTTAAAAAGGGAAATTGGATGCTACATTAATGAAATACCGCAGCATTTATGCATAACGGTCATTGAAAATTTCATTAAAAGATCGCGTAAGTGCCAGCAAAGCCGCGGCGGCCATCTGGCCGATGTGTTATTCCACACACAGCCTTATCCTATCTACTTTACGATATAATAAAGAATTAACGATTTTTTTAATATCTGCATTTTATTTAAAATTTAAATCTTGCGTTCTTGTTGGGACACCCTTTATATCGCTCGACCGTGATGGCTCGTTCTATAACGTGCTATAAAACATATGAACCAATGACCGTTTTTTGACCGATACTGTCGTCCTCGCTACCAAGCAGATTCTGAATAACACGTAGATTTGGGCAGAGATTAAATTAATTTTGAAACGGGAAATTTTGTTTGACTTAATGATGCAGGCTTATTACAGTTCCCATCTACAGCAGAGCTCATTCACCTAGCTCACGTTGCGCTTAAGGCTTTTTTGGCTGGAGAAAAAAAACAAGAAAGATCAATTTTTTTATTAAAAATAATTGAGGCCTGGCTGTATTTTTTTTGGAACTGTTAAAATCAACTCAATCATATTGAGATCTGCTTAAGTACAAAAGGCTTCTTGAAGTTCCGGTCGAAGTACAGTACATTCTCGATTTACTCACCAAATAAAAGCAAGGGTTCTTGCAGTGAACGAGGTTGTTGTACAAATCGCGTTTGTAGTTTTCTACGTTCAATTCAACATAAAACCTCAAAAAGGATAACACTCATTTGCAAATATATACATAAATTATTTGAATAACCAACTTAAGAATAATAACAAAGAACACAATAGAAAATTAAATAATTGAAATAAATACAATTTGTCAATAAATTAAGTTAAAAATACGGCAATTTCTACTTTTTCGTTTTCAAATTAGACACTTCTATAAACTTTATTTCACAATTTTTCTTTTATTCCCATACGTCATGGTTTTAAAAAGTAAATAATTAATAATATATAATAATTGTTGACGCGACAGTCCACAAGGGGACCACGGCCTACCTTGCTCATTAACTACTAGTGTTGTGCGCGCTACTGTTCTCTACAGTTTTTTGCCGACTCCGAACGGCGAAGTTTGAGAAGCTTTCTTTGACAGATATAACTCTTTGAGTGTTGTCAGCAACTCGAAAGAGCTGGTGACGTGAAAAATTCGAGGTGTTCAGCCCAGCCGAGAATCGAACCTAGACCCTCCTAACACAACAATAAGAAAAACAAGAAAACAAAAAGCAAAATGGAACACAAATTTAACTGTTAAAGAAAGTCTTTATATAAGGTTGACAAACATCTCCTTTTTCCGCCTTTTTGTCTTTTGAATTTTCCGGCTATGTACAAAGCGCTGCAGAGCTCGTATCTGGCAATACTATACATCATTTGAAAGATTCTGATATAACCTACAAAACGACGCTATGCATGATTAGTTTGGATACTGCGTTCAACAGTTGTAGACGCAGTAGAGTAGAGTTCACCAAGCGCCGCTTAAAAGTTTTCCTTCGGTAAAGGTAAATCCGCTAGAGAAACATTCCGTGACATTAATGGTGTTTTGGAGGATGGTACTCCATCACTTTGAACGGCGGAGGAATGGTTTCGAAGATTCGGAGCCGGTGAAAACGACAACATGGATAAGCCAGCCGGCGGAAGCCCTATGACGATGAATACCGCTCGAATCATGGAAATCATCGAGTTAGACCGGCATGTGGCATCTCGTGACATTGCCCAGGAGATTAGAGTTAAAAAAAGAAAAGCTTTATGTTAGGGTGCCGCATGATTTGACGCAAAAAACCTTCTGGACCGAAACAACGCCTGCGATATGCTGCTAAAACGGAACGAACTCGATCTATTTTTGAAGCGGATGGTGACGGGCGACGCAAAATGGATCACATATGACAACATCAAGCGAAAACGGTCGTGGTTGAAGGCCGGAGAATCGTCCCAAACAGTGGCCAAGCCGGGATTGACGCCCGGAAAGGTTTTGGTGTGTGTTTGGTGGGTAATCATCCACTATAGGCTGCTCCCATATAGCCAGACGCTTGATTCTATCATCTATTGCGAACAACTGGACCGCTTGTAGCAGGCAATCGACCAGAAGCGTCCAGAATTGGCCAACGGGAAGGGTGTACTGTTCCACCAAGACAACACCAGACCACACACTTCGTTGATGACTCGTCAGAAGCTGCGGGAGTTCGGATGGGAGGTTTTATCGCATTCACCATATAGGCCGGACATAGCGCCAAGTGATTACCACCTGTTCCTGTCCATGGCGAACGCCCTTGGTGGTGTGAAGCTGAACTCAAAAGAGGCTTGTGAAAAGTGGCTGTCCGAGTTCTTCGCAAACAAGGACGTGGGCTTCTATGGCTATAATGAAGTTGGCGTCTAGATGGAAACAGATTATCGAACAAAACGGCGCACGTTTGGACTAAATCCGATCACTGGAACACTTTTTATGAAGCATTGAATGAAGAGCAAAAAAGGGCAAAGGAGATTTTTGTCACTCTTGTACATTCTATTCCGCATCATTTGCGCAGTGTATACATAGTTCAAAACATATCGTTATAGCGGATCTTTTATTTTCTGTTCTATATGAGATGTAGGACAGAAATGAGCACTGTTTACTAAGAAAAGTGCATGAAAACCCTCAAATATCCATTCGAGCTTTGTCCAGAGAAATAAACCTAGAGTGCGGTGTACAAGTTTCCAACGAAACTGTAAAGCACATAAAGAGTTGCACGGAAAAAGCCATTACTTTCGTCTCAAAATGTACAAAACCGCTTATCATTCGCTACAGAGTACAGCATGCAATTGGACGAGTACAGGGATGATATCATATTGTGTGATGAAATGAAAATAATGTAGTGTTACAACGAGGGGCCCAATAGAGTGGCGCGAACTTAAAATTCGTTGCTTAATAAGAACATCATTCCAACCGTTTAATTTTTTAAGTTATCTGTAATGTTGGGGGGTGCATATCTAGCAAAAGCGTCGGGGACTTAGTTCTAATTGAAAATACCATGAATGGAAGTAGTTGAGCATTTTGCAAACTTATTTCCTTGCTATTGCCAACAATTTTGGTTTTAATGGCGGTGTTAACGGCAGAAAAGCATAACGTATGTTCTATCAAGACAAAGTTTCGAAACACAAAGAACTTACGGTGAAGACGTGGCTGTTTATAACTGCACCAAAGTATTGGATATACCAGGTCAGAGCCCAGACCTTAGAAATCTATGGGCACATTTGAAAAAGAAAATAGCAAAAAAGGAGCCCCAAAAATAGAAACCAACTGATACAGTACATCAATGAAGAATGGGCTAACATTTCCAATAATTATGATATAAAAAAGTTAATTGGATCAATGACAAAGCTGAACACCTCGAATTTTTCACAGCACCACCTCTTTTCAGCTGCTGACAACACTCAAAGTGTCTTTCTAAGAAACCTTCTCAAACTTCGACGTTCGGAGTTGGCAAAAAAAATGTAGGTCCCTTCTACTTGTTAGAGGACAGTAGCGCGCAGAACACGAGTAGTTGATGAGCAAGCTAGGCCCTCGTCCCCCGTAACTTTCGCGCATTACAATTATTATTAACCATAATCAATGCTAATGAAAAAATAATGCCAATGCATTATCCTCTTTTATGGTTTGTTCGTTTACCTTGTTTGTTGTTAATTAGCTTCTGTAAAACATATGATTGGCCCCTTAACCACTGCGTGCCGAGTTTAACTCTTGTTCGCGAAAAAGATTAGATTTGAAAGCCGCATAGTCATATGTAATCCATTAAATCAAATCCTAAACGACCACTTGTGCAATGTCTTCTACTTCATCCGTGCTGCCTTCAAACAATTTTCAGTTAAAGAATTCCTCATCCAGCCAAAACTCCGAAAATACTTTCCACACATACACTACACGACACCACACGTCACGAATGCCACCCACATGCGGTTCCACAGGAAGAAAAAACCGCACTCTTGTGTGGAACATATTGCGACCACTTCCACCTCAACTTCTCTACATCTGGCAACAACCCACCACAAGATCCACCATATTGTCTGGGCTGGCAGTTGTAAAAGCTCCCACACTTGCTGCGTAAAGCTTTCGGTCCGCCGAATAGCCGCATTTTCCTCAATGAAACTCTTGCCCTCTGAGAGCTCGGCAAAGTTCTCACGTTTTTTCCTCCCGTCCCGTTGTGTTTGCCAGTCGAACTGCACAAACATACAACAACATCGTACCGAGCCAGCTGGGCCACCGCCGCACAAAGCATGTGTACTCAGGGCGGTTCTGTTCGTGCGGTTCTAGCCGTCATGCAGTTCAAAGTGTTCCCTCGGTCAGTGCGGATGTGTGAACTCAGCCGCTGCTGCATCGCGAAACATCACATGTGTGTCGGTCCCCGCGTGATAGATTCTAAGTGAAAACAGTCTGCTATCCAAAGGCTATTTAAGAACTAATCGCGGAGCGCGGAGTACTCTCCTCCTCACCTCGGCGGTCCTTTGGTTGATTCTCCAGGCGTGTGATTCTGCCCATCGCGGTCCGCCCGTTAAAGTGGAATTGATTGCCTGCGCGCGAGTGTGTGCGTGCGCTTTGATTGAAAACAAACAATTTAATCGGGGAGCAGGCGATCGGATCAAAGTGCGAGTGATCGATGAGAAGCAAGTGACTCGCTGTTTGGATACATTACCTTAATGGGATGAGCAGTGTCCGGCGACGAACATGAATCAAAACTTACATTCGTTGACGCACTATATTGGCAAGAAAATGGGGTAAACTAATTGCTGAGAAACGACGCGTCCTTCACTGAAGATGAGGCACTTTTGGGTACCCCGCGGGCGGAGGTTTTGCTTGGGTTGGGTTGGTTTGCTAGCACACCCAAGTGCCAACCTATTCCCGCAGTGACATCATGCCCGTATCGCTCTAGGACAAGGACAATTACACGCCGTCCTCGGGCTGAGTCGATCCTGGCACTGGAAGTGTTATTAAAAAATTCATAAATCAATGCTAATTGGTTGCTGCTGGGTTTGTCGGCACTTCGTCGTGTCTCCGTCGGCTGCGCTCGAGCGTAGTTTGTGCAAGTTCTTGTGCGCCTCTGATGCTGTGCTCTAGTCGTCGCTTAATTAACGAGGACCAGAGTGGCGCATTCCCATTTATGGAGTTATCGTGTTTAAGATTTTAACAACATGCCGAAGTAATTGCATGGGCGCTTTGGGCGGCAACCAGGTGCCTGGGGATGGGGTGGTAATTACATTCGGAAGCGAAATGGAATACACCTTCCTACGTCCTGTCGAATGACACCTCTGGGTTCTTGAATTTGGACTTGCTCGTTGCTGCTGCAGCTTCGTTGCCCTGCTAAATGGAATTATTCAAAAATGTCATTTGTTTTCATTCTCGATTGTGAGTGGAGTGGTGGGGTGTGTGGGGGCGTTGCAGAGATGTCGAACATGAGATGGTGCATGGAGTTGCATGGGGTTACATGCATTGGGTCCGACAAATGGCAGAATGCCAATTGAACGCGAGTTAATGGAAATTTATGGGACGTGGGTGTACTTGAAGGTTTTTCATTTGCTCGGCACAGTAGTAAATGGGAACAGTTTGTGGCTTGTAGATATACCGATGGATATATTGGGTTCAACACGCAAATGCATAAAGTGTCCTTCAATCTTCTGGACACTAGTTTCTGATCGATTGCATCTAAGGACGTACTTCTGCAGCATGAGATCATGCAATTGAATTCCAGGTCCGCAACTTTTCCTTTCTTCCGGTTGATTGTCATTGCTGATATTGGTGCCACTGAACAGTTTCGTCGTTTATGGTCAGAGATAAAGATGACACCAGTGCCATGAATTCGGAATAGGTCATGAATGGGACGCCGCAAACTTCCGAATTTGTTTGTACTACAAGTCAATGTCAAGTCGTGAATCAGTGAAATTTGGAAAAGCAGAGGGTCCGTAGCCGATGTTTGCGCCATATGTCTCTTTTTGTGTAGACCATATGACGAGATCCAAAGTCGATTCCCTGAGATATATTGACATTGTCAAAACTACGGGGGACATACATACGTTGTCTTTGAACTGTAGAATATGTCTGTCACTGTGTCAAATATATTGCAATGTAAAACCTTGTAACATTTTCCCGTCAAATATGTTTCGCTCTTGGGATTATAACAAGGACTGTCAGTCTTTGATTCGAGAGCTATTTAAAACTACTGAATCATTCAATTCTTGAGAGAATGTTGGACAAAAAGTCCTTAAAAAGATGAAAATTGAATTACTTCAGATAGATTTGAAGGAGCTGAGCGGTGTTGGCCCTTTCCAGGTGCAACAACTTAGGCGCGTTTGCATCACTAACGAACTTTAACCAACCAACTTTAATTTTTTGAACACTAAACGAAATACTTATTACTTAGATTAACAAGAGTTTAATTTTTGTAAAACACAAATCTGTCGTTCTTAATCGGAATATCCAGCATAATTCCTAAAAGAAAGGACACGTCTGATAGTGCATTCTATCTTATTTGAAATTCACACTGATGCAAATAATTATTTTTCAGAAATGTCGCACACTTCCAATCAAGTGGGTAATCGCTTCCAAAATCAGCCACAACTTGCACATGGCGCCATCTTTTGAAAACGGATTGAATCAATTTATGCACCCAATAATAGGTTTTTTTTTACCCTCTTTACGTACGTCACCCATGATTTGTATATTCAAGTGGCATTGGTTTTTTGAGTTTAATTTAGTTTCTTATACACCCGATGGGACGATGCTTCGCCCCACAACACACATAACATGTGGTTTTGCTATGGGATGTCTGCACTTTTGATAGTTAAATCTAAAGTGAAATTCTCTAAATTTGAAAACGAACAAGATCTCTAAGCGTGAAATACATAAATGTCAAAATTTTGATTTTTGAACAAAAACGGGAAGTACCGAACTGACATAGTATACCACGTATACCAGTATGAAATTTTTGGAAAATAAAACACTTCTTATTAATGGGAAAGTAAAAATATTTTATTCAAAGTATTGGCCATTGTTTACTGCACGTTTTGACCTCCTTTCTGGCAATTTGTGAATACCACGCCAATAAAATTGTTCGTCTTTTAAAGCAAACCAATCAGACACCCAATTTTCGACCTCCTCGTAGGAATCAAAGTGCTGCTCAGCCAATGCGTGTCCCATCGATGAAAACAAATGGTAGCCGGAAGGAGCCAAGTCTGGTGAATGCGGTGGGTGGGGTAGCTGCTTTCAGCCAAGTGTTTTGATTGCATCCTGAACCAGTTTTGCTTTGTGTGCAGGAGCATTGTCATGGAGCAAAATTGCTTTGCCGTGTCTTCTGGCCCCATTCTGGTCGTTTCTCGATCAATGCATGGTTCAAATTGATCATTTGTTGTCGTTAACGATCAGTATTAAGGGTTTCACCAGGTTTTAGGAGCTCGTGGTACAGCACACCTTTCTGGTCCCACCAAACACACAGCATTGTCTTCCTGCCGAATCAATCTGGTGTTGCAATCGATGTTGATGGTTGTCCCAGATTAACCCATGATTCTTAAAATAAATCCATTTTTCATTGCCAGTAACAATCCGATGCAAACCCGGTTTTCTTTCGTGTCTTTGAAGCAAAATTTCATAAGTGTTTTTTCGGTTTTCCATCTGTCTTTCATTCAATTCATGTGGCACCCATTTTCCACACTTTTGGATCTTTTCCATTGCTTTTAAATGGTCAAGAAATTGTTTGTTTTGCAACATTTAACATTGCTGCCATTTGCTTTTGACTCAAAGTGTCATCTCCAATATCGTTTGCAATTCGGCGTCTTCAAACTTTTCTGGTGGTCTTCCACGTTCTTCATTTCTCACATCAAAATCATTATTTCTGAACGGTTGAAACCATATTTTGAATGTTGCTTCTGATAGAGCATGATCACCATATGCCTCCACAAGCATTCGATGCGACTCTGCAGCACTTTTCTTCAAATGAAAACAAAAAATTGATGCTATCCCCAAATCATCACTTTCTGGTACAAAATTCGACATTTTTAACACGATGAAAAAATATGAAGTTGTCTGTTCAATGACTTGATGTGTACTAAATATTTTTCAGAGATGTCATAGCAAACAAACAGAAGACAAATATGGGCTCGTTCGCAACAAAGGTTCCCTATCAAAACATTTGTATCCTGACGCTCTGTTCATACCGGTATAACTGGTAAATGTCCCCACTCAGCACCTACTTCAAATCCATCAGCGACTTCTGACAGTGGAGATACAAGGAACATTATGTTTCCCATAGGTCCACTCTGAAAGGAAAGAGGGAAATTTATGGGATAATTTTATATTTCGTAACTTTTCCCCAATATTTGAATTGAATATATGATAACTTTTTGTTCTGGAGTACATATGTGGGTTTTGGTTTTACGTGATCGCCTGCCTTTACGGCTTACATTTCGGGGTCCATTTTCCCAAGAGTCGTGGATAATACATGACTAAACACTTTAGTTACCCAAGTACCAAATTGAAATCATGCTTGAGGGACAATTACTGTACCTTGGCTTGCTGCGAAGCCTTCCTTAAGCCTCTACCGCTCTCTGTATCGCAGCGCCCGGCTCAGAATGCAACTCAATACTGAGCCAGGAAAATCTCCTACCCTCCATACTTAGTTTTTGGGTAAACAAGCAGCTAGACAAGTCAGCACAGTACACTTTCCTCGACTCTACCCGCGATGTTGGGTGGTAAACCACAGTCACCACGATACTCCCACAAGTGGCCTACCACTCGGCCAGGCTGAATCCGAAGTTCCAGTGGCTTCTGGCAGCAGAATATAGCCTTTGATCAGGCTGTCATTACCAGGTAGGCTTCCTCAAAACCTTGGTCTTTTAGCCGCCATACCGCCACAAGATGGTCTTTTTCCATCAGTGTTTCCGTTGACACTATGAAAAGTGTTACGGATGTGATTTTTGAATAATGTGATTCATAAAATCCAGTCACATCATGTGGACGGTTGTGAAGAACAGTCACTATTTCGGTCCATTTTTTTCTGTTCAAACAAATTTGTTAATTGAAAAAAATGTCAAAACCACCACTTTGTCCATTAAATTAGACCTCTTTGGTATCAATTTGTGGCCGCCGTGGCGTAGTGGGCAGAGTGCGATGCTCACACGCCGAAGGGTCTAGGTTCGATTCCCCGCCGAACACCTCGAATTTCACGGCAATACCTCTTTCGAGCTGCTGACAACACTCAAACTTAGACAGTTATTACTCAACTGTCTAAGAAAGCTTCTCAAATTTCGCCGTTTGGAGCCGGCAAAAAACTGTAGGTCCCTTCTCACTCGTGAGAGAACAGTAGCGCGCACAACACGATTAGTTGATGAGCAAGCTAGACCCTGGTCCCCCTATGGACTGTAGCGCAGCAATTAATTGGTATCGATTCAATTATTGAGCCATTCTTCAATTTTTTCAAAGGACCCAAACCAATAATAAAGCAAATCGTTTTGCATCCGTTGACAAAGGCTGTAATTGGAAGCATAAAGGTCTGGAAAATACGGAAGGAAAGAAGAATAAGGGGTCTCATTTCAACCTGCAAAATCACCTTGTCATGACTTCCGATTGTTTCTTACCATTTTTAACGCAATGGACAGATCAAAGGCATTAGTTTTAGTCGACAACGATTCCCATCAATAGCTTCAACTGGTTTCAACAGCTTTAAGTACACCACTCTGGTTCCACCCCATGCGGATCTCTACCCTTAAATGGTGGATTTTGTTTTTGGCGACGATGTAAATGGTAATGGAACGATTTCACCAGGACTTGCAATATATTTTTTCTTCTAGGAATTATCTTAAACATTAACCTTCACCTCTAGTCAAGGTTCAAAGTTCTCTTCCTTCGATGTGTTTTAAGAAACAGTTTCGAGCTGTAGAATCGACTTTCAAAATTTCTCGCTTTCAACTTGAACAGCACTCATATCCGGTGCTTCCGAATAAATTTGAATTTCTTTAACCAGACGGAAATTGTTCGCTGAGTTACTCTGAACCTCTCAAGCGCCTCATATTGCTCATCTTCAAACCTATCTGACCGGCTACGACGCTCTTTGTTTTCGCCTCTAAGACCACCACTATTGAAGCTTCGAAACCATTCTGTGCACCATTTATCAGTCGGTCACCATAAAATTCTGCAAACATTCGATGAATTTCAGCTGCACTTTTTTTATAATTTAAAAAGAAAATCAAAACTTCCCGCAAACGCTGTTTTTTAAGACAAATCCATTTTCGAAGAGGCAAAAAACTCAATTGTTGTCTAAGACAGTGGCTGATACGAATAATACACTTATTATTGATGACAAATGTCACACCTTTCAATATGTTTGCATTTGGTTTTCTTGCTGTCAATTTACGACTTCTTGGTGGACGTTCTTATTGCATAGACGCTTTTTGTTCAGTTCATGCCACGGCTTTTGTCGTCGGCAGCAAGAACAACACCTTTGAACTCCATTAACCGATTCAAAGAGAACAAATGCCTCTGAAAGATGTACGAACTATAAATAGGCGAGTTAATTGTCTGTCCTCTTTATTCAAGGAGAGCAATAACACGAGTGTTTATTGAAAAAAAGGCTGCTGGCCCTTCGCCTTCTCATATAAACTGGGGAATTAATAAACCTTGGCTCAGCATTGTTAGGAAGCGTTAGGAAGCGCTGCGAATCGTGATTTTTTTATAGTCATTACGTAGGTCATTTACAAGGTTGACAGTCGGTGAGGACTTCTGTTGGATTTCTCAAAACGCATTGGATTAAAATATCCCCCGCTTGACTCCAGTGTATATAAGAGCTGTCCAAAAGCTCTTGTCTCCCTTGTTAAACATGCAGTGCATTATCGTTGACAACAACCGCAAGAGAATCGGACTCGCAGTTTGTCTTTGCTATTTGTGAGAGTTATTTTCTTTCTGAAGCAGCGTTTATTCGATATCTTTGATGGTAGTGTCAGTTGGGTTCTAAGGGTCCACTACTTCATATTTGCAAAATGGCGACTGAATGTGATTGAAATAAATAAGACAGTAATTCAAAGAACATATTCATTTTAGTGCAGAGTTTGAAGCCCTTTCTTTGTCACAATATTTTCGTAACATAAACTGCGAACGAGGATGACCACAATTTTCTAGGATTCTGGTTACGTAACGAAATATAAAGGGTGTCACAACAAAAACGCAAGATTTAAATTTTAAATGAAACGCAGATATTTAAAAAAAATCGTGAATTCTTTATTATATCGTAAAGTAGGCAGGACGAGGTTATGTTTGGAATAAAACATCGGCCAGATGGACGCCGCGGCTTTGCTGGCACATACGCGATCTTTTAATGAAATTTTCAATGACCGTTTTTCATAAATACTGTGGTATTTCATTAATGCAGTGTCCAATTTCCTCTTTTAAGGCTTGTGTCGTCGTCGGCTTATTCGCATAAACCATCGACTTTAAAAAACTTCAAAGAAAAAAGTCCAATGGTGTTAAATCGCACGATCTAGGCGGCAAATTCTGGTCTCCAAAAAACGAAATAACACGACCGGGAAATGACTGATGCAGCAATTGCATTGGTTTATCCGGCTGTATTAGTTGTGAGGCCATCTTGTTGAAATCACATTCCCTCCACATTCATTTCTTCAATTCTAGGCACGAAAAATTTGGCATAGTGGATTTGGAAACACCAATTTGTTGAGCTCGGTGTCGATTT
This sequence comes from Eristalinus aeneus, assembly GCA_955652365.1. Lineage (NCBI taxonomy): Eukaryota > Metazoa > Arthropoda > Insecta > Diptera > Syrphidae > Eristalinus > Eristalinus aeneus. Next base: position 6,332,559 of record OY019133.1, read on the forward strand.
GAGTTGGATGGAGTTTGAGCGACATCATCAAGTACTACTGCGATATTTTCGGTCGATCGACCTGGTCGAAGGCGCGTTGTTGTCTTTACATCAGTTACAGACCCAGTTTCAGCAAATTTTTCCATTAATCGCTTTACAGTTGACTCTTTTGGAGCATTATTGTAACCCCAAATTGATCGCAATTTGCGGACTGTGGCAGCAAACCTTTCACCATTTTGGTAAAACAATTTCACAATGAGAATGCGTTCTTTATTCGTGTAGCTCTCCATATTTATTAACCCTTTACCTTCTACTAACAAACAATAATAATTGTTCAAATGTCGAATAATGACAATTCGAATGGCGCTAAATTTAAATCTTGCATTCTTTTTATAACGCTGCCTTTATAACGATCACGGTTCCTTTAATAACGATCACAGTTCCCTTTATAACGATCACAGGGCTATACCAAGCCAAATTAATGCGAAGTGACAACGCAGATTTGCAGAAATTGCAACCATTTAGGAGCTACTATTCTGCTATGTGTAGGCACCAGCTCCGCTTTCAGCAAATTGTTTGAATAAGTATAAAGCTGTCCATAGAACTACTTGAGACATCATGTTTCCGGACTGAAAACAACATTCGCCAGGTATGAATTAAAGATGAATGCGAGTATCTATGCTTCCCTGAAGACCTACCTTTTAGACGGCTGAAAAAGTATTCTTTTAACGAATTCAAAAAGTTTGAGCAAACAAGAAATAAACTAAACCAAACGTCCCCAAAATAGATTATAGAACAAATTTAAATCAGTTCCCGTTCTAATTAAGCAGATAATTGATGTGAAGATACGCATGACTTCCCCCGAAATGAAGTAAAACTACATAAGTCGTGAGCATTGTTTCTCCAAAGGATTACTATGAATGTTATCAACAAAAGTCATACACATGATAGGTGGCTCAATAAATGTTTGTCACTTCTTAGTCCAAAAAGAAAATCCATTTCCCCTGAACGTTTAAAATCACTTCCGACAACGAAGCACATCGACTCGCCGACCTAAGCTGTAATTAACAACCATGTTGAAACTGGTTAACGTCAGGTTCATGTTAAATAACTGAGAAATTCCCTTCACGCCTCCACACCGCAGAAGCCGCTGTGTACACCCTGGAAATCGTACAAATTAAATTCACTAATAAATGACCCAGCGGTAGTCAGCCCCATCAACTCCATGCTGATTCTTTGTTTCTGCTTAATTAGCCCTCTCATTCCTTGTGCGATGGCAGGTCCCGGCCGCACCCTGTTCACCCGCGCCCTCTTGGATAGCGCCACTGTGGCATGGCATGTCACCAGACCATATCGCACAATGGAAATGTGAATATTTTATTCTCATCGTCGTCGTCGTCGTCATCGCCGTAGTGGCTTATAAATTACTCTGATGGCTCGGTTTTGTTCTTCGGAAAAGCGACGCGAACTAAAAACGAAAAAATAGGCAAAAAATAAATTCCTTACTATCGCATTTGGCGGGGCAAATTTATGATTTCATAATTTCAACGGCGTTTTCGTATCGATTAATTGTTTCAATAAGTGGCCAGCGGTGGCTAGTGCTTATTTATCGATGAGCAGCCGATAAAATGTTAAACGATGCAGTTAACGATGATTGGAAGTTGGCTATTCAAATTTATTTGCTTTTGAATTAATGACTGCAGGGAGGTAGCTTGGGGTGTTGACAGTGGGGTTGAGAGATAGTGCGTCTTGGTGACAAGTCGGACGAGAGAGTGATTGCGCTGGCACCTTGCAACGAGCTGTCATCAACGATGTGAGGGCTGTGACGAGGAATCGTGCAAGAATGTGTTCTCAGAAAAGATTTCAATGCTCATCACCTGTCGTCCGAATTCCCAATGGAAACTTTCCTCAACGTCATCTAGCATGCCGTCATCTGCTGGCACATGTGGCACCCCGCATAGTGCGTGATACATTCGCACTTCCATCTGTCCAGCCTTCACCTTCGATTTATGTAAACAAAACCCCATGTGGAAGTACTACTTAACCCCATGGTAGCAGCGCACCACTTCACAGAACCGAAAATTCCACGCGTTACACTCACTTCCATTACATGGGCGTGCGATCTCGGCTTTCAGAGTCGACGCGCTACAACTTCCGCTGGTGCCCCGATGAGCGGCGGCGCGATGGCACGGAGTCTGGATCACTGTTCCTTGCAATTTTGTTTACAAACACATATTTGCGATACAAATCATTTTGGATCGGTGATGTATCTCCGGGTAGACCGTTGAATTTATCGCTTCATGGCAGATGACCATCGTTTCATAAGCCACATGTAAGCGTTTCACTGGATTTGCGTTTCCCTTTCCAATTAATGCTCGCGCCTCTGAAAATAGACGCCGTCACTGTCGACGCCACGGCACGGCCACGCCGCACCGCATCGCCGCTCCAGCACACTCGAAGATGTATTCGTTTCATGCCGAACGAATCGGGTTGCCAAAAAATGTTTTATTTCGGTTTTGCTTCTCGGAAGCCCATCGGGACAGCCGAGAAACAGACCCGAAACACTATCGAAGGCGATTATTGGCGAAAGATAAACAACCGATCGGCGCAGCTGGTGGGGATAATGTGTCAGAGGCGGCGGTCAGAGCGCGCCTACCCTCACCTGTTGTGTGCCAAAAATAATTTTTATTTCGAACTGCGTGTAAGCTCGAGCTCAATGACAAGAGGCGAGCACTGCTTGTCAGTCGGGCGTCGTCAGGAAGACACGGCGGATTGCCGTTCGGTAGTGCTAATCGCATCGGAATGCGCGCTTCTGTCCGAGAAAGCACCGCACGCGGAGCAGACACCGGGGCGTATGTGGAATATTTTCTCTCGTTCTTCGTGTAAACACAGCCGGGGAGCGGAAGGGTATTCAAAAGTGCCGAATTGTCAGGGGGACGCGCCGGACTTCAAACGTTATTTATTTGGTTTAATCATTCACCTGCACAGCTCTTACACTGGCTAGGGTGTAGCGCACCGACACTGACAACGCTTTAAATGCACATCACGCTTTGAGTTGATTTATAGCCGCACCGACCGCAGGACTTCCGACATCCGAGCAGTACACCATGGCCGAGCGATGGAAGGCCGCCATGGCCAAGATGAAAAAAAGGTACGTGTCATCTGTCTGTCTGTAAGTGTTCCTTGTTCGTTTGTAGTCATATGTGTGTCCGGCAAAATTCCAGAAGCCACTTGGTCTGCCCGCTCATCCAGTGACTTGAAGTGAGCAAATTATCGACATGATTCATGTGGGCAGACGACGACTCTTAATAGACACGAGTACGAGATACTTAACAGAGCTGAATTGTGCCCTCGATAACCCTCCAGATTGGTTGTTGCGATAACGTGTTGACTCCCTTTCGTGTAGTGGCATGTTGCGTGCGGGTTATCTTTGACTGTGCGGCGGCCTTCAGGTGGACTTTTGTCACACATGCATGCTTAAGCTGTTTATTATTGTGGACACTGATTGATTTTCATTAAGTAGTTTGTTTTTGGGAATTTGCGAAATTGATTGGGTGGTTTATGGTTAAATGGATGAGATAAAAGTGAGTGGGGTACCAAGGGTGGGTGGCTTCTGGGGATTGGAGCATTAAATGATTGGCAGGGTGCGTCTGCTTGCTGAGAGTGACTGGATTAGGGATGCCGTTGTATTGAGGTGCGGATGAATATCGATTTGTTTGAAAACGGTATTTGGAGTCAAGGAACACTAGACACTCAAGGATTGAGCTAAACACGCCTTTAAAGGTGAGATAGTGGGCAGTTAAGTGAGTGAGTTTCAAGGTACTCCAAACACGGACTTGAGACAGAAAGTTGTCAGTTTCTGTGACAGTCGATGTTTGAACTGTGCGTGCCATTTAAATGAGTTTCTTGAATGACTTACATTTCAAGATATGTCAAAAACGGCCTGATTTAATTTTTTTCGTTTTTGAAATGCTGGTAACATCGCAATTATGGCGACAACTTAAGCAAATATCGCTCGTTCTTAAAATTGGTTTTGATGTTTTCAATGTCAAAGATGGACAACAAACTGAACGTCAGTTGTGGCAAATGTAGAACATCGTAGATCAGATTTGTTTTTCGTCTTAGCGGGGGGAAGTAACAATTTGGAGAAAAGAACATCTGGGCAAATTGGAAGATAAAGGGGAGCAGGACTTATAAACGGCGTTGTTTCATAAGTTCTTAGCCTTACTAACCTATGACTTCTAATTGCAAGACAATTAATAAGAAATAAGGCAGCTGCTATGACAACACAGGCGCACAGTTCTAATTTAAGCGTGTGTGTGATCATGAGTGTCTCTGGAGTTAAAAAAATGGGAAAGGATCGGTGAGTGATGGGTTTTTGTTTTTAAAGGGGGAATCGCTAAGCAAATTCAAAGATGATGCTTACATTCGTGTCACCAGCGTCTAATTTTTAACTTTTTATGAACCGCGCACAAATTTTGCGCCAACCTCTACCACTGGGGTTAACGTGATAAAAGTTCCTTATCTTGTATTGGGACCAAATCAAAGGCGCGTAACACTGTTTCTTATTGGTGTGACGCTTTAGTCCGGGTTGGATCTGGCCTATTCTGCGTACCACATGCTTCAAGGCACTTCAAGTTATTTATGGTCGTTCTCTACTTGTGATTGCCATCTAAGCCTACGTTATCCTTTGTTGCGGTGTCTCAATCGCTCGAATTCGAAACTTTTTCGAGCCGTTAAAGCGGTAACCATACGTTCTTCATGGTCTAGCCATATTAAGCGTTAAATCCGAAGACGCATGAGAATGCACTGCCCATAAAGTTTATCATTGAATATTTTCTTACGAATGCCCTCAAGGCAAATAACTGCAAATCGTTAATTTGACAACATCAATCTCACGCATGCCCGTCTTCCTACGAATGCCCTCAAGGCACACAACAAAAATTGCACGCAAAACTTTGAATAACGTCCAAGTTATCACGCCGCAAAGCAGGACTGGGGTAATCAAGCTGCTTAGACTTTTGGGAGGGCCTCTGCTTATCAGTTCCCTCTTGAGTTCAAAGAATCAGCTATTGGCAAGGGTGTTTCTGCGTTCGATTCCGGTATTGATGTTGGTGACCCTATTTACTGCACAAATATGCGAGAGGAAGTCCTTGAGTACCACGAAGTTTCTCCGGCCTAATGTGACACTCTGTCCGAGACGTCGATGTTGTGTGTCCTTCTTTGATGACAGCATGTACTTGCTTTTGCCCTCATTTACCGCCAGAATCATTTTGGCTGTATCCGGCTCAGTGCAAGCAAAATACTCATTGACGACTCGCTTTGTTCGCCTAATCAAGTCAATATCGTGCGCCTAGTCCAAAAGTTGAGCTGAAAATGCCTATGTGGTTGACTTGCGAGTTGCGCACGATTATAAAAAGAATAATGTTAAAGAGGTCGCATGACTGTGCTTCACCTTGTCTAAAACCTTTTTTGACATTGTTGGAGACATCCAGTTCGCTACCGGCCTTGACAGAGGAAAGAGTTCCACATCGTCATACAATTCAATTCAATTGAATTCAATTTATTAAAATTGGTAAAGTAAAGTAAAATAAAATAAAACAATAAAAGTACAAGAAACAAGAAGGAAAAAGAATGACACAAAGGACACACGAGTTTGGTAGTAATGCTTAAGCTAGACGTGCAACTGAATAGCCCTTCCCTATGCTCACTGTCGTACTCTTCAAAATCGACGAATAGGTGGCGAGTGTCTATCTGTAATTCTTGGGTTTTTTACAGGATCTGCCGCAAAGTTGAAGATCTGATCTATTGTGAACTTCTGCTCAGTGTTTTTTATTAAAAGTATTGAATATATTCTGAATTGAATATGGAACATAAGCAAACTATTTTATGTAATAAATTAAAGCAAACCCGATAAATGAGAACAACGTTTATTTATACCATTGAATATTATGGAGAATACAATATTACGTCTTGTCGACTTCGATCTTAAACATGAACTTAACTAAACTAAACTTGTAAGAGAGAATTCACATGAAAAGAATGAGAACAACTCAAATGAATTCATTATTATTTTTTAAAATCCTATAAGTGCTGCGTGAAAGTGCTTTGTTGGATTTGGATCAATTTGAAGCACCCATACAGTCGACTGCTGTTTACTTTCGGGCTCGTACGCGTAAGTCAAGGATTCATCACCTGTCACGATGTCATAGACGTGTTTCGAAGCACCGCGATCGTATTTTTTGAGCACTTCTTTCGACCAATCGTCACGAGCCTTTTTTTGAGCGATTGACAAATTGTGTGAGATCCAACGCGAAAAAATTTTTTGGACGGTCAAATGTTCATGCAAAATTGAATGTATGCTGGATCTACTTATGCCTAAGGTTTTCTCAATCTCACGATAGGTCAGGTGACGATCTTGCAATAGCAGTTGGCGCACAGCATCAATGGTTTCCGGAACAACAACTGATTTTGTACGACCTTCACGATATTCGTCTTGGAATGAACTACGACCTCGGTTGAATTCACCATGCCATCGGTAAACACTGGGCCTTGATGGAACTTCATCGCCAAAAAGTGAACTAAGTTCATCGATGCACTGTTGTTGAGTTAATCCACGTCGAAAGTTGTGAAAAATAATGGAACGACAATTTCCACGATTTAATTGAATTTTTTGGGTGAAATGAATGTTTTAAGTTACTGTAAACGACAAAAATAGCGCTCGTATATCTAAACGTTCTGAGTACGTATAACCTCAAAAATGTCAAACTTTACGATAGAGCTGTTAGTTGCCAGAGGGTTACCCGATCCCGAAATATAAGAGGCAGCCTACGTATGCTTAGTCCCTATCGGAACGCCATCATGAACAAGCATCGCAGGCGAAGAAGCACAGAAGTTCTCCATTAACCTTATTTTTTAATTGCAATGAAAAGCTTATTACATCGCCATCAGGCAACAGCGATTATACTCTAAAACGATTTCTAGCGGATTGCAAGTTCAAGTCGGGATTAGAAATTGATAGGGAAACCTATAGATATAAGAAGGAAGGACGCTTAGGTTCAATTTCTGGTCCAGAAGCTTACCTTCTTTTACAGCTTCTTAAAGACACAGAAGTCGCCATTCGGAATCGGTAACAAACTTAAGACGGCCGCCTTGACAAAGTGGGAAGAGTGCATCACATGTTGAAGGTCTAGGTGTTCTGGGACTTAAAGATTCCCAATAATTATTCTTCAAATGTTGCCGGCAGTTCTTTTAAGCTGCCGGCAACATTTGAAGAATAATTATTGTTTATGAAACCTTCGCTGTTTGAAGTCTGCAAAAGATTGTGCGTCCTATCTCCTGGTGATAGAATAGTAGCAGCGCAAGAGCTTGATCGCTGTTCACTGTTAATTGAAACCCCTTCCAATTTTCAACTTTCTCCTCATGATGACTCCAGCAGTCTGTGTTATTGGCGAAGAGATGACAAAGACAGTCTTTCGCCGGAATTGTAAACTCATGACTCAGCGAACCATGATTCACCTGATTTCGGTCACCAATGCTCATTGTAAAGTTTGCATGCTTCGTATGCTCTTTACATGTCTATTCACCAGATCTTTCAGCTAACTGCAGATCGTGAATTCGACAACATCAATCTCACACCTGCCCATCCTCCTCACGGAACTGAAAAAAAAGAAACGAACACAAAACCTACGAAAAAGTTCAGTGACTGAGTGGATAATCAAGCTGAAGTTTTTATTGTCGAGGCGGAGTGCTTGTTTGGATAGAAGTGAAATAAAAGGCATAAACACAGCACTCTCGGGAGTCATTCGTGTCTCGGCTGATTGGCACGGCAGCCAATCTGCGTGCGCTAGAGCGCCGTACGCACAGTGATTGGGGGACGACTATCTGCCAGCAACACGTTTTAGATAATCTCTACCTGTTTACTGTTGTGGGAGTTCACGGTCATCTCTGATGTTCCTCCGAGCCTGCTGCTGATGTGTGCGCTCGTGTTTTTTTCATTATTGACTGCTCGACTTGTTATTTACCTGTGGGCAAAAAAGAAGACAATTATTAATCACTTTCTTGTTTACATTCGATTGGGGGGCGGAAGGGGCAGAATGTTGTTTTGACATAGTCGTGTCCAAAGGGGGGCAAGATTTATTTATCGCTTCAGTGCTCCTACACTTTGAAGTCCTTCAAGAGCAATGTCTAGATTCTCACGACCTTCCGTGCCCCAGGTGGCGCAACTCACATACAAATTAAACTGAAATAATATTTACGATTCTGAATGGTTGCATGTGAACGGTTCAGGTGGTAGACCGCTGTTGGATGTGAATAGATTCAGCGTGTGCATATGTGAGCCGTCAGTTTTTACAAGCGTGTGAGCAGTGTTGGGTCGGCTAAGTGGCGGGTTGACTTTGTGGTGGGCAAGGCGTGAAATGCTTGTTACAGACAGGGGCCAATGTCCAAACTAAGGAGTGAGGTTGGGCTGCACAATGAGGGGGATATTTGATAGATTTTTGTGCGGATATGAAAGTTCTCTGAGAAAAGATCTGTCAGTTTAGATTTTTTTTTTTAAATTGGCGCACGCTGAATACGAAAATTTTTCTATCCGCGAACTCGAAAATTTGGTTTCTGTGAAAAAAATTTTAATTCTGTGTGATCATAACAATTAACAAATCATTAGAATTGGTTGCCGTGCCACTTTTCGTCATTTTAGTCCTAAATTTCTACGACTTTTTCGATTTGCTTACAGTCCTCAACGAGAACTAACCCGCCATTTAGTGAGGTTAAAAGACTAAAGCCTCCTTCTACTTAAAAGTTGACAGTGGGTATAGCTGGAGAAGTTGATAAAGTAGCTTCTTTTACTCTTCAATCGCAATCGCATTATCTTTTCTTGTGGAGAGTAATTAAGAAACCTCTTGTTCTGTCCGCAAAAGCTGAAGTAATTATTTATTGGGCCTTTAGTGACCTTTATAAATCGCAGGCCTGGGCGACGGTATATATAGAGACAGAGAGACCAAGGACTGGTACACATTGATATTATTCTGAAGATTCTAATGAGGAGGAAAAGTTGCGCTAAGAAAACAATTCCATATTCGTGAAGTACGGCTAAAAATCTGTCTCTTAAGCAGTAAGGGCCAGTCCATACGTTAGAGAAAGTGAACCCATGGACATTTCTTGCAGAATGTGAATTACATGTGAATTCTTGGAAAGGAGTAATGTGAATGACTGATTCATATAAACATTCCTGTAATAGAGATACTAAAGTACAACGATGTTCTACGGAGTCGACTGGCTTCGCAATGTTTATATGACCTGCAATTTTAATCAATTACTGTTGACCGCTATCCAGTAGATTCAGGAAGGATTTGGGTGTACACGACTAGAAAGAAGCGTTTTACTCAAGCTTTGGGCGGATATACGCCTTGAACATTGTAGCCAGATCAAAAAGGATGAAAATTCCTTGCGTCGTTTTACATGACGTTTTACTGACATTTCGCTTTACATTTTGCACATTCCAAGAATGGAAACTCGTTTAGTTCAACAACGAAAGAGCCATTCATGGACAACGGCTGGTTATTTCGACAGCACTGGGTTTCGGAAGCATTAAATTGCAGTCTTTTAATTTTACCCCAATCGATCATGCTGTCGATATCGGATGCACCATCGTACACTCGATGTAGAGGGGTGTGGGGTTCCTTACACGAAATTGAAAAGCTAATGAAACTTCAATAGGTATAGGAGTTCATTGGACTAAAGACACCTTAGAGCACTTTTCTTACAGTGTCCCGCCATTGCGGCTGTTTGGCGCTGATGTGGTGGGAACTGAGAACCTAATTTCTATATGACAGAACCGCCTCCTGGTAGTTCTTCCGGAAAACCAAGAAATTACGTCAAAAGAAAATTTTAATGTGTTCAGCCGTAAGTGTACATCAAATGAAGCTTACTGACTGTGAGTACAATTGGCCAGTATTTGAGGCTGAGTGCTCCAGTGCAGTATGTTCCAACCTACAACAAATAAAATAGCTGCTTTTGTATAACAGTATTGGAAGTGACAGACAAAGGATTAGAAAAGAAAGTGAGGAAGAATGGCAGAAACAAAAGGAAGCTCCGGGGAGGATTTGGGTCTCAACCAACATGCCTCTCTTGCCACCAACATCTCTTCCCTCTTCACTTGTGCACTCCAAGTTTCTTAAAGTCCTTCTCCCCTTGTGTGCGCCATCTCTGTAGTGTTTTTCCAATGGTTCGATTTCGAAAACTTTTCGGACAGAAGCAGTGATCGCTCCAGGCTCTACATGGCCTAGTCATCATAAGTGTTGTTTCTGAAAACGCTTGAGCACAAGCATGCCGCCGTAGAGCCGTTGAATCTTCTCCTCAAGATAGCATCAACGCAAAAAGGACCAAAAATCGCAGGAAGAACTTTTTTTTAAAAAAAAAAAGACCAAACGTTTCCTCGTCGGTTTTTAGTAACATCCCAAATGTCGCGCCTTGGCGCAGTGGGTAGAGTGCGACGCTCACTCACCGAAGGGTCTAGGTTCGATGTTCGATTCCCGGCTGAACACCTCGAATTTTTCACGGTACCACCTCTTTCAAGCTGCTGACAACACTCAAAAAGTAATAACTGTCTAAGAAAATGCTTCTGAAATTTCGCCGTTCGGAGTCGGTAAAAGCTGTAGGACTCTTCCACTAGCGAGTGACCGGTAGCACGCACAATACAAGTAGTTGATGAGTAAACTAGGCCCTGGTCCCCCTGTGAACAAACTGCACTGGCGCATTCAGACTCAAATACTGGTCCATTGTGCTGCCAGGCAGTAACCTTCATCTGATGAAATTTCTTGGTTTTCTGAAGAACTAGCGGTTCTGTCATATAGAAATTAGGTTTTTAGTTCCCACCACATCAGCGTCAAACAGCCGCCACCTGTGCTCTGAGGTGTCTTCAGCTTCTACACAGGCGTTGCAAAAGGTGACATTTCTAAGCCCAAGCTGACATAGGTGCTTAGCAAAGGTGAAGTATTCCGTTAGTACGTCGACAAGTCGTCTGCACTCGCTTCTGTCTAGAGATAGCAGAAAAGACGCGGATTTCTTGCAGACATTTGGGAGCATACTCTTGGTCACCCTGCATCCTGGAGAGACGAGCCATCTCTCGTTGTGCTGTAGAGAGACCCAACCAGGGACGCGGGTAATCCTAAAGTGGGTTCGGGTCCTACGAATGCCTCTGATGAACCTAGCCTAGCTAGTTCATCGGCAGTTTCGTTTCCCAGGATCCCGTGATGACCAGGGACCCAGACAAGTCTTAGCGAGCTCAGCCTGCAGACCGACTTGAATTCTTGGATTTTCTTGGAAACGAAACCAGCTTAGTCTTTTGAAAGGAGGCTTAAGTACCCAAATGCCTCTTGAGCTTTAAAAAAGAACGAATAGCATGAACAATTCTGCGTTTGATATCAGCACTGATATTGTTGTCCCTATTTACCGCGGACGATGTCTTTGAATCCTTTATAACGTGGAAATCTGGTCGTTACGAAAAGCAGATGAGGAAGCCCTTAGTCATTTTTCGAGAGAAAAATTTTGCGTGCGACTTTAGGTACTATTTGCGTTGATAGCATCTGGAGAAGAAGGTTTAACAACGAACTCTATGGTCGGTACAGCGACATGCTCCTGGCCAAGCGTCTTCGGATACAACACTTTAGATGGCTAGGCCATGTAGAGCTTATAGACACTACTGATCTGGCCCGAAAAGTTTCTCGAATTATAGTCATTGGAAGAACGCAACAGAGGACGGCATAGGCGAAGGAGAAGGACCTCAACCAAAATGGATTATGCATTTGACGGCAACTAGCGAAAGATCATACTGACTGGAAAGGCATGTTGGTTGAGGCCCAGGTCTACCTCAGACTGGAGCGCCACAAGAAGAAAAAGAAGAACAAGAAGAATAAGAAGAAGAAGAAGAAGATGAAGAAGAAGAAAAAAAAAAGAAAGAAGAAGAAAAAAAGAAGAAGAAGAAGAAGATGAAGAAGACGAAGACGAAGACGAGGAAGAAGATGTCCTTGACTAAGTCGAAGTTTCTGCTGACTAATTTGACATTCTATCCAAGGAGTCGATGTTGTGTATCGTTCTTAAACGACAGAGTTATTGACGGGTCAGTGTTCGTCCATTCAATTAAATGTCGTCCGCCTTGTTTGAAAGTTGGGTTTATATTTGGAAGATCTGTAACTTGTTGTTGGTGTTGTTACGCACCTTATCTAAAATCTCTGGGGAAACCAGCATTAATTCGGTGAATATGAGACTAGATCTCGTCTAACACAACTTGTATTGAACACTTTGCATTTAGACCAAAGGTTTTAGCGCAACGCCACGCGCGGTACCTCTTCTTGATGTCAAAAGACTAGGTTCATTTAAACGATTAATGATCGTAACTGCAGTTAATGGACCAACAAGAATCATATGAAGTCGAAGCTTTTCAGTATTTGCCCGTGTTTTGCTTTCCATTCTTTTGTAACGAGTAAAGAAGACCTAGACTTCGTTGTCGACTTCAAACTGCGAAATTTGATAAACCTCTTCATTGTCAGCAGATCGAGGGAGGTGATGACTGCGAGAAACTCAACCTTGAACCTATACCATGGCACGTCACATTGAAAAAAACAAACATGGCAAATATTAAAACTATTTGGGTGAAAGGTGCTCTTGCTTTTATTTGTACCAAATTACTGCCTCTGAAAAAGACACAACTTTGCTTATACCAGTGTTCTCCGTACAGAAACATTCCAAGGTGTTTCCTTAGTTTTTACAGCTTCCCCGTTGTCAGGACAAAGTGCCTCCACACCCGTTTTAGTTCTTCACTCCCAACAACATCCCATGCCGTCCAGTTAGGTAGCCCCAAGCACAATTCAACTGACTCCTAAAAATGTTACCAAGGCCACCATAACTTGCCCCCCAGTCTATGATTTCTAAACCCCCACCCACGCAACCACTTACCCAAAGCGATATCTCCGCATCCGTTTTCATTTGCACACTTTAAAGGACATCCATTTTGCATGAGAACAAATTCCATCACATTCACGTCCCACACCGCAGCATCCTTTGAGACCACCCCACACCCAATAGACTTCATCAACTACCGGATTAATTGAAAATCATACGTGCACGTGGAAATGTATCCCACTTCAAAAGCAAAGCCGTCATCAAACGAAATCAACTCACGGCTTAAGTGAAGAGTGATTGAATCCATTTGCGAACTGCACGCCTCAACGCACACCTACCCATCGGCGATGAATTGCGAAGTATCACACAGCATCCCGGCGCTGATTTATTAATTGTCCCTGCACCAGCACAATACAAGGATACTCTGTGCAGACGAGCTCAAAGGATCTCTGGTGGAAGTCGCTTAATGGATTTGTTTTCTTAAAATTTGCATAATTAACGACAATCGCCTTTGTTTATCGAGATACGTCCAACACAATAGATGTAGTTTGCGTTCCATCATCAATAGGAGCGCGCAGTCTTACACCGGAAGGGCGGGGTGCCGAAGCCGTTTGTTATTCATAAGCTGTAGTGGCACTTTGGTTGTTCGCTTTCGGCGGAACAGTTTGCACAAGGTTTTCCTTTGATCTCTGAATGTAACGTATTATTGGGGGTTTTGCGATTTAATCACGTAGTCTGTTTCGCTTTTTCATTCCCAGCTTAGCGATTAAAAATGCAGAGGACAATGGACCAACAAAACGAGATCCAGCGAGTTCGGATCTCCTGCTAGAGGGCGAACAGTGAGTGCAACCACCCCCTGCTCGAGGTGTCCTTTTGTATGATTAACGCTTTTCCTTTGTTTTGCAGGCCAACGCTGGAAGAGATACGAAGCTGGGGCAAGAGTTTCGAAAAATTGATGAAGAGTCCAGGTGAGTTAATCATTTATTTCAGTTTCTTCGAAATTTTATTTGTTTCATCCTTTGGACATGGATTTGTTTTGAAACGTCCGAGTGGATGGAGATTGTACTCAGTCGTGCAGTTCTGCAATTCAACAAGGATTTTCCGCTTACGTTGAGCACACACAAATAAAGCTTAAAGGTTCTGTACCCTGCAGTTCTGCAGTTCAACACTGACTTTCGGCTTATGTTAGGTGGTTCTGTACTCCATTACAGGTCTATCTTCCAATCAGTGTTAAGCTCTAAGAGTGTGTTACCATTTTTATAGCTCAATACCGGCTGGGAGAAGAAATATGATATACTCGTACATATGAACTCAACAATTGACCACCATGTCTAATGAGGGCTCGATTTAATTAATGAAGAAGAAGTGTGTCTCCGTCGTTCATTGCGGCGAATATGGTTTTAGTAGTTAAATAACACTTCCTGTAGGAGGTCTTTATCTTTATCGAGGATGCTGTCCTACCTTAGCAACAATAAGAGGATCTCTGGTGGACGGAAACTAAGTTGATCTGAGGGAAACCCTGCTACAGCAGTTAGCCTAAAGAGAAAGGAAAATGTTGAATTGTGGGGGACTACGAACCGAACCCTTCGGCCATCAGGCATGACAGTGGGCCCCATGTAAATTCAGAGGATGGCATGCAAATCTGAGTCATCTTTTTCGTGAATATATGAAAGCATGTCTAACAAACTCTTCAGGCCAGGTAACTGAAAATAAGTGTGTGTTTGTCGACCCGGGCTGGTCGTCCATCAATTAATTTCAGCAAATCTACATATCCCAGGCAATTCTGCATATCCCAGCTTAAACTTAACTTCTGTGTTTAAAATTGAAGAAGTTTGGGCCGGTTGCTTTGTGAAGGCCTTTATAATATCTCAAAAGACCTTTGAATTAGTCAATTGATTAAATGGTCCTGGCGAAGTAAATCGCTTTGATCAGTGCTGTAGCTGACTGTAGTCTGGCCTTCTTAAGCCATCCCTTTTGTATACAGGAAACATTTAAGTTCTTCTCTCATCCTTTTGACGTAAGAACGCACTGCAAAAAGATTTGATTATTTTGAAAGAAAGAAAAAATATTTTTCCAACGCCCTTGATACATTAAAAGAATTTCAGCATTCGCTTTTCAAATTTTGGAGCGGATCTTGCTATAGAAAAAAGTGGCAGATCATTCAACAAGTACCGGAACATAAAGGGGGCGCCACTTACCATACACAATTTTTTAATTTAATATTATTATTTTTTTTGGTAGTGGCGCCCCTATATGTCCTGGGACTTATTGAGTGGTGTGTTATTTTATTCAATGATTCATTATAAGACAAGACTCCGTGTTAGATCCATCTATACTGACGCGTGTATTGTTCAATAGTTCATATTGTTTGTTATTGCAGCACACCCGAATTGAGTGGAGTGTGCGAATCTAATTTTTCTTGCGAGCTCACGCAGTTGGAATTAATAATTGTATGGCGCGAAAGTTCACAGGGGACCAGGGTCTACCTTGCTCATTAACTATTCGTGCTGTACGCGCTAATGGTCTCTTATGAGCAGAAGGGACCTACAGTTTTTTTGGCGACTCCGAACGGCGAAGTTTGAGAAGCTTTCTTAGACAGTTACTATTCTTTGAGTGCTGTCAACAGCTCGAAAGAGGTGGTGCAGTGAAAAATTCGAGGTGTTCAGCCGGGAATTGAACCTAGACCCTTCGGCGTGTGAGCGTCGCACTCCACGTACTACGCCACGGCGGCCACATTACGCACGCTTTAGTTGCAGTCAAAAATATGTCCCCCAAATGTATTCGCATGGCTTGAGCAACTAAAAGCACACTGTACCCGTTTGGCCCAGATGATGTGACTGGATTTATGAATCACATGATTCAAAATCACATGCGTATCACTATTTATAGTGACAACGGAATCACTGATGGAGAAAAGACCATCTGTGGTGGGATGGCAGTTAACAGACCCAGGCTTTGAGGGAATCTGACTGGTAGTGACAGCTTGACCAGAGGCTATATTCTGGTGGCACGGGAGATCAGGCGCCTCTGGAACTTTGGTTCCAGCCTGACCGTGCGGTAGGCCCCCTTGTGGGAGTGTCGTGGTGGCTGTGGTTTACCACCTAAAATCGCGGGTAGAGTCGAGGATAGTGTACTGTGCTGACTTGTCTAGTTGATTGTTCACCCGCAACTAGGAAAGGCGGTTAGGGGACTATCCCTTCTCAGTGTGGAGATTCATTCTCAACCGGGCGCTGCGAGCCAGAGAGCGGAAGAGGTTTTAGAAAGGCCTCGCATTAAACCAAGGTGGGGTGATTCCCCCTCAAGCATGATCCCAGTTTGGTACTCAGGTAACTAAGGCGTTTAGTCTTGCATTACTTACGATTCTTGGGAAAATGGACCCATGATATAAGCCGTAAAGGCAGATGATCACGTAAAACCAAATCCCACATCTGTACCCCCCATACGCAGAGCATGACCTTTGAGCGATGTAGATCATCATGGAATGAGTTCACCAGACTTTGCATATTATTCTCTGATTTTTGAGTTATCGTTGTATATCCTCTTTTGGTGCCCAGTCATTCCTTTGTAAACGATGTTCTGAACAAAAAACACTGACGCGACACTCGAGGAGAAACAGAGAGAGTTTATTGAAGTGCACAACTTGCTTTTATGGACATTCATATGCAACGTAGAGTGCCAAGAACTAGCCCACACAAAAGACAATGACATAGTATGCAACTACACTGAGGCATTAAAGTTATGAACAAAGAATTCAAAATTAAATTGGCCTACACCACCCCTTGAAGTCATTCAAGAAGCATTTCCGAGGTGAAATATAATCTTTCGGCTGAAATACGTTTGATAAGTTTTTCCTTGCTTTTGATTAAATCCGAATTTTTTCTTTCCAAACAGAATTTGCTTTCTGGGTTACTTACAATGATTTTTTGGTTAAATGCGGAACGAAATTTGATGCAGGAAAGCCTACAATTTCTCATATGGCAAGTTTCGA
Source organism: Eristalinus aeneus (assembly GCA_955652365.1). Classification (NCBI taxonomy): domain Eukaryota; kingdom Metazoa; phylum Arthropoda; class Insecta; order Diptera; family Syrphidae; genus Eristalinus; species Eristalinus aeneus. Next base: position 6,349,426 of record OY019133.1, read on the forward strand.
TTTTCCGAACAGTCTCTGCATGATTTATCGGTTGCAGCAGATTCAGCATAGACTTCTACAAGCATTCGATGGGCCGTAGCCGAAGTTTTCCTAAAATTATAAAAAATCCCAGCAAGGAGACAATCCCGGATATTTTTGAAGAGACTTGAAAAGGGAAATTTAGTGTCTCGAACAGGTTCTGATGCACACTTACTTCTTCTTCTTCTTGTGGCGCTACAGTCCGGGGAGAACCTGGGCCTCAACCAACGTGCCTCTCCAGCCAGCACGATCTTCCGCCAGCTGTCTCTAGTTGCGCACTCCAAGTTCGTTGAGGTCCCTCTCGACTTGTGTCCACCATCTTAGTCTAGGTCGTCCTCCGTTGCGTTGTCCCAATGGCTCAGATTCAAAGACTTTTCGGGCCAGAGCAGTGGAGCCCATTTTCACTTTCATTACAAAGTCCAAAAGTCGGAAGACTTTCATAAATGTCTGGATAGTTGGACAGGAGTTATATGTGTTCCCTTGAGAATTCTGCATTAAAAATTATGGTGGTTAATACCTGGCAACTTAAAAATACAAATTTCTCTGCTGAAATCCGCAAAAAAAAAAAATTGTTGTTAGTAATGTCATGACTTGATCCTTTGGACTCCGTTTAGAAAACATGTGATTACACTAAGTTTTCACAATTTTTGATATTTTCGAACTGTCGTCTAGTGGAATGGTTTAATTATGTTGAAAATGACACCGAGCGTCTTTTTGCGCTTGATGGGCGTTACTCCTATTGCTTCTATTGTATAGTGCGAATTATGAGAATGATGAGAAGCGCGAATAGGTGTACGAAACGATGTATACAGTGTGGATGATTAAAACTCCAACATTTTGGAATGTCATAGTCTTTTTACATTTTTGATAAATTTTATGGCACCAAACCAAATTCTGTTGGAAAATGACTCAATTTTCATGCTGTTTCAATATTCATCAATATGTGCGCAGTTTACTTGTATAACAGCCTGAAAATGGCTGAAGAACACTCTATGCAAGTGACTCTGCGGAATTTCGGCCTATTCCCTGCGATGTACTTGTTATAAGGCGGTCCAAATTATGGTATTTTCAAAGCCAACCTCTTCGGGAGAAAAAAGTACGACAGATTTGTTTCCAGTATACTCAAAAATGCAGTTGTTTGAGCCGATGTGTGTGAGCTCGCATTGTCGTGATGAAGACTGATCCGTCTTCGGCGGTTGGTTTTCCTGATTTCTTGGAAGGCCACTCAGAATTAACTGTTCTGCGTTGTCCTAGTGGTACGGTTGCGACATGTCCAGTTTTTCCGAAAAAACAGGCGACCATTTGCTTGGAAGTCCTCCGTGCGCGAGCAACTTTTGTTGGATTTGGCTCAATTTGAAACACCCATACAGTCGACTGCTGTTTAATTTCGAGCCAATATGCATAAATCCACGATTTATGACCTGTCATGGTGTCATAAGCGTGTGTCGAAGCACCGCGATCGTATTTTTGGAGCATTTCTTTCTACCAACCGACATAACCCTTTTTTGAGCGATTGACAAATTGTGTTGGATCAAACGCGAAAAAAGTTTTTTGACGGTCAAATGATGCATGATGATGCAATATTGCCTAAGGTTGTCTTAATCTCAGAATAGGTCACATGACGATCTTGCAATATCAGTTGGCGCACAGCATCAATGGTTTCCGGAACAACAACTGATTTTGGACGACCTTCACGAAATTCGTCTTGGAGTGAACTACGACATCGGTTGAATTCACCATACCATCGATAAAAACTGGTCCTTGATTGAGCTTCATCGCCAGCAATTGAATTAAGTTCATCGATGCACTCTTGTTGAGTTAACCCACATCGAAAGTTGTAAAAAATAGTCGCACGAAATTTTTCACGATTTAATTCCATTTTTTGGGTGAGATGAATCTTTTACGTTACTGTAAACAATACAAATAGCCTCCGTATGTCAAAATGTTCTGAATATGTATAACCTCAAAAATGTCAAACTTTACGATAGAGCTGGCAGTTGCCAGATTGCAACACTAGGACCGCCCAATCCCGAAATATAAAAGGCAACCTTCATATGGTTGTGTAAATTTTTACGCCACTGTTCAATAATACGGGCGGAAAACGACCATCGGCGGTTATGGCGGTTCAAACACTTATTTTGCACACACACACTTGACACTTGTTTTCTGGTGACCCTCCGAAGGACTTCTCCTGCAACAAATCTCACTCATTTGATCTGTTGACACATTGCTCAGTAATAACCTGCGACTCGTCGAAAAGAAAACGAATTTACAATGCAACACTTTCGTTCAAGCGTAGATACTCCTTCGTACTTTCCTTTCGAACTTTTTTCTGCTAAAGTGCAAGATTGTGTGCTTTTTGGAACTTTAATTGTTGGAGCCAACGAATTTGTTGCTAAGGTTGCAAGCTAATTGCATCCGTATCATTATTTAGAGTGACAACGGAAACACTGATGGGGAAAAGGCCATCTTGTGGCGGGATGGCGTCTAACAGAACAGGTTTTAAGGGAGCCTGACTGGTAGTGACAGCTTGACCAGATGCTGGTCAATGGGAGGTCAAGATCCCCTGGAAATTCAGTTCCAGCCTAACTGAGCGGTAGACTCCCTTGTGGAAGTATCGTGCGGGCTGTGGCTAACCACCTTACATCACGGGTAGAGTCGAGGTTAGTGGACTGTGATGACTAGTATAGTTGCTTGTTTACCCACAATTTTAGGAAGGCGGCTAGGGAACTATAGCGGCTGAATGTGAAGTTGCATTCGATACCGGGCGCTGCAACCTAGAGAGCGACGGAGGTTTTAGAAAGGACTCGCATCAAACCAAAGTGGGGTGATTGCCCTCAAGCATGATCCCAGTTTGGTACTTGGGTAACGTAGGCGTTTAGTGTTGCGTTATCCACGACTCTTGAGAAAATGGACACCGTGATATAAGCCGTAAAGGCAGGTGATCACGTAAAACAAATTGAAGCGAATTTGCTTCAATTCAAGCCCTCTCTTTCCAAACCAGTTTGTCGATGTTGCTGTTTTTTTGATCAGTTTTTTTTAACTGATCACCTCCAGAATGTTTTTCATCTCTGCCAGTAGCAAGGCAACAAACTATAGCTCAAGAAAGAAATGATTCATTCCAGCTCTGATGGGGAGGGCTCTTTCAATAGCTAGTTGAGGCTTTCCAGCCAAGTACTCGTATAACTCAATCCTGACAGCATTTCCATCGCGGATACTCGTATAACTTAATCCTGACAGCCTTTCCATCACGGATACAAATTTGTCAATACAACCGAGACGCAGATCGTTTAATAAGCTCGCAAAAGATTAAATTATCTGTCTGTATCTGAATTTGAGTTTCCTGTCATGATCTGTTTATAAATTACAGCCGTCTGAAGTTGGTTGCAGTTTAAATCAGTCAAGGAGTTAAACACTGGAATGAACATAGGAATCCTATCCCTATATCCGCCTCTGCTTCAGGCGACTAGTCCTAATATTCCTTTCAGAAACCCTTGCCACTGGAGCTTTCAAACCGAAAACTGATATTTCCCGTCTTTATTTTTCGTCCATATTTTCCGTGGCCGCCGTGGCGCAGTGAGTAGACTGCGACGCTCACACGCGGAAGGGTCTAGGTTCAATTCCCGGCTGAACACCTCGAATTTTTCACGACATCACCTCTTTCGAGCTGCTGACAGCACTCAAACAGTAATAATTGTTTAAGAAAGCATCTCAAACTTCGCCGTTCGGAGTCGGCAAAAAACTGTAGGTCCCTTTTACTCGTGGGAGAACAGTAGCGCGCACAACACGAGTAGCTGATGAGCAAGCTGGGTCCTAGTCCCCCTGTGGACTATCGCGCTATTAATATAATTATTATTTTCCGTCACTGACGACTTCACCTTTGCCAAGGTTAAAGTCCTCTCATCATTATCCCCCTTACCAGTGAAAATTGGCATGACAAGTGTCACCTTACAGCGAGTCGCCTAAAATAGGAATCGTGTAAGTCTGCTTCAAGAGTTTGAGCTCCATCCAATTTCCATATGTGAACTTTAGTGCTATATGAGTTGACAAAACTCCTGGGTCTCATGCCGCCCATTCAAAGGGGCGGGGTTTCAGCTTTCTGCATGTACACCAAGCCTTGTACCTCTCCCACCATTCATTTATAATAGTCATTATCAAACAACCGCAATTACCAGAATATTCCATAAAACATTCGCCGGCTGGCTGGTCTGTACGGGATATTAATGATTTTCTTAGAAAAGAATGATTCACTCCGCTCCGCTCCGTGGGCGCACTCGGTGGCCGGCCATAAATAGAACATTTGCCATGTAACGAATAAAATAAAATTTTTATTCAAAAATCAATGCGGAGGCCTTGTGCTTTTTGTCGTATCCGAATTTACTTATCAGGACGAAACGAACAGAGGCAGCAAAATGGAATGAAACGCCCATTCCTCCGCTTCTCCTTCCACCGCTAGGGGCCTGAGGTTGCTCGAGGTCAAATGCGTCGTGATTCCTAGAAGGTACTCAGCCATTGGAAAATACGAGTATAAGAAAACAGTCGCGGGCTAAATATTCAATTACTCACGACATTGTGCAGGAGTTTACATCGCTTCCACATCATGCAATTCAGCTTATCCACACGCAATCGCTTTTATTTCGGGCTTCCGTGGTGGAATATTAAAACAGGATCCATCCACTGCGGTGGCAGACAGTGAAATGACGTCAACGATGTGAGAGGGATGGGATGTTTTATTTGTTGGCTTGTCATCCCCGGAGGGTACCCTCTGTGATGTATGCCTTGCTGATGTGGTTGTCATTTAATTACAGGTGGTCGCAAGGTGTTCCGTGATTTTCTTCGCTGCGAATATAGTGAAGAGAACATTCTGTTTTGGTTGGCCTGCGAAGAACTGAAAAAGGAAAGCAGTCCCGAATCGGTGGAGCACAAAGCACGGTTAATCTATGAAGACTACATTTCTATACTGTCACCGAAGGAGGTGTCACTTGATTCGCGAGTGCGTGAGACCGTCAATCGGAACATGATCGAACCGACAACGCATACGTTCGACGAAGCTCAAATACAGATCTATACGCTAATGCATCGTGATTCCTATCCGAGGTAAGTTTGAAGGGATGTCATGGGGTTGTGAAAATCGGTGTCTTACTAAGATTTTTTTTATCAAAAGGTTTATAAATTCGCAACTCTTCAAATCACTTGCACAACTGCCCGAAGGTGCATCAGCATCCGGATCCAGAACAGAAAGTCCGACTTAGAAGCAGCTAAGCCTTGGAAACAAAGACAATTCGAATTAGCAACAAAAAAATACCAAAAAACAAACAACAAAAAAATCCAACAGAAAATCTCTCTACAACTACTACTAACTAAGCTAAGATTGAGTTTAATTTAAATAAAAACAAATAAAAAAGTTTAAAGCAAACAGAAACCAAACAAAAAGAGAAACCTCTAATTTTAGTTAGTAATTGGCTAAAAATTAATCTAGAGTAAACCTATTTAAAAGCAGTCACCATTTAGTTATATTGTAAAGAAACCAAAAATACCACGAAGATGAAACAACTTAACAAAGCAAAGCAATATTAAATTTGTGAAAATCTTATACTTAACTTAAACAACATGAAACGCATTTTTTATTAGTTTAAATAAAAATCGAATAGAGTAGCTAAATCTTTCATTTTGTAAAACTTGTGAAACTTACAATCAACATGTAAAAATAAAAATTAAAAAAAAACATCATCTTTTAAACGCACCAAACAGTAAACGAAACGATTGATTTAAGTTATCGATTGAAAATATATTTTTTTTTGTTTGTTAACTGGTTATACGAATATATATATTTTTTTCTCTAGTCAAGTAAACTACGTTTATACCAAATTATAAAATAAATAAATTTAGTTTTACTTAGTTTTCTTGTTTTTCATTTGTCTTGTTTTTTAATTTTAATTTAATGTGATTGATGACAGTCATATTGACTGCGCATACTTTTAATTAACTGTCAAATTATTTTCTTAAAAATAAAAGAGGAAATCTTAAATAAAATGAAAAACAATAAAAATGTAATTGTGTATAGAAAAAATATATTTTCCATAAAGTAACATGAAACATGCGTCCTGTATTTTGCACACAAGATTTATAAATTGCAACTTAATTATGAATTATGAAAAAAAACCAAACAAAGTAAAAAATTTAAAGGAGTATATAAGAGAAATGGATACACATCGAAGTATTTTTGTAAATAAATGATTTTTGTTTATTTTCAATTCAAGACTAAAATTGTTGTTTTGTTTTAATTTATTCTTTTGGTTTACAAATTGCTTTTCATTCCCAGACTCAATGACATTTCTGAATAGATTGGTGCTTAAAAGAACAAACAGAAACAATTTTTTTACGTTTTAAGTGTGCATTTACCTTTATCTCTTATCGTTTCTCTGTTGTATGCCTGTCGCAGATCCCCTTGAAGAATCAGTTCCAAGATGGAGTGCACGCATTGTGAAAATGATTTCCCCTAATTTCTAGTTACTCAAAAATTACTTAAATTTGTAAAAACAAAAAGTGAACATATGAAACAAAAGAGTATAAAAGTTAAAAGTTTGTATAAAAAGAAAACACTGCCAGAAAAAAAAACATACATAAGTTAAATGAATTAAAATAACAAAGCAAACAAGTAAATAAATTGTGAGATCACATTAGTTGAAATTGTTTTGTGAATATGTTAATTGTAAACCAGGATAGAAGGGCTGGTTGATGATGGCTCTGTTACGTAGATGGGCCACTTGTTTTCAGAGATGTGAAGTTTTTTTTTCCAGGTTGGGAGCCCTTTTCAAAGACACTTCAAATGTCTAGATTGCGCTTGGGAATGATTGGGAAGGTTAGGGTTTTTTCTTCTGTTTCTATTCTTACTAATTCTAGTTGCCTCAACTGTCTACAATTCAGCAAGCCAAATTGGATGTGATCCTCCTGCATTTATGTGTGTATATCCAATCTTCGGGCTGATGCCTCCCAGTACGAACTTAGTCAGACACTTGGCCTTGTAACTTTAGTAAATTCAAAGTCGATTCATTTTCTTCAGAAGTTTCAGAGAAAGGAAGACCAAAAATGAGCGCAGATGTTTTGTTCTCGAAAAGCCAAAGGTTTTCCACATTTTCTTCCAAAAAAGTCCAGTTTTCGGCGTCATTAAAGGGGGATGGGAATGATGAAATTTCTATACAGATCCAGACTGGTCTCTTCAGAGGGAGACCTCTTGGGCCCAAAGAAGAATCGATTTCCGAAAGTGAATCAATTCGTGCTTTCGTCACTAATGTTTTTGTTCTTGTCAACTGCTGAGTTAGTGTAGACAAAGTCTTTGCTGCACATTCTATGACTGTGGGATTTGTCTTAGTTATGCGTCCTTTTTTGACAAATTCACAGAGTCTTAGCTCCAAGCCCTGTTTTTTTAGGCTACCCTATTGGAATGTCGCAGGCATTTTCGGTAACAGAAAATGTGAAATGTGTCATTGCGGTAATTTACTGCAGCTTTGTAAAACCGACAATTTTGCGACTCTATCACTGTTTTATCGCTATTTCGACAAAAAATGCTCTAAGGAGTTAGCCAGCTGCATTCCTTTCTTTGGAGAATTCACCCGCAATACCCGCCTCGCTAGGAATGCTCACCCGTTTAGACTTAAGTCCACCATCTTACGTACAGTTAAGTTTAGAAACTCGTTCTTCAGCCGCACAACACGAATATGGAATCTCATATTCGCTCTTCTCTGCCCAATTCTCCCCCCATTATAACCACAAGCATTCCAAATCAATCTTCATCGATACCTCTTTCTCTTTCTTCCTCTAGACCTTCGGCCTGTGCTGTGACTTAATTCCAGTCACTTAAGTGTATAAACAATCGCTTTAGTGCCCGCCAATTATAAAAAATAAAAAAATGAATGTATGAGGATTGTTTTGATGCATGTTTAGAAACCACTTCCTTTCATGTTCTATTGCCAGTGATGCTATAACTCGCCAGATTTCCTTGATTCAAATTTAATGATATCTTTCAAGATCCGTTTAGCAGATGACAGTCCAAGAATTCTTGCTCAGAAGAGGCCAATATTCACAAAGGAGTTGGCACTTCTTTAACAATCGCTGCAATCTTGATGGCGCTGTTGATAGGCATTACCTTTTCTGTGTCTCTCTGGCGTGTCAGTTTACTTCTTGTGACAACCATTTGTACGAAGTGATGTTTCTTTTCTTCTAATGTAGAGAGAAGATAAAGAAAAGAAGTGGCATGTAAAGAGAAGATAAGAAGAAGATGAAGAAGTGGCATGTAAAGAGAAGATAAGAAGAAGAAGTGACAGCCGTGGCGCAGTGAATAGAGCGCGACGCTCACACACCGAAAGTCCAGATTCGATTCCCGGCTGAACGCTGAGAATTTTTCACGGCACCATCTCATTCGAGCTGCTGACAACACTCAATGAGGATTCACTGTCTAAAGAAAAGCTTCTCAAACTTCGCCGTTCGGAGTCGGCAAAGACTCCACTCGAGAGGGGGCAGAAGCGTGCACAACACCGAGTAGTTGATGAGCAAGTTAGGCTCTGGTCCCTCTGTGGGCTGTCGCGATGTCAAATTGTCTCTTCTTTTTGGCTTAAGAATGCAAAGCAGAAACGTTTGATTGCTTTGAAATCCATTAATTTGGAAAATGAGTTAGACAGGATACTACAATGGTTTAAATACTGTAAGAAAATCTGCTTTTCAAATTTCGGAACGGACCTTGCCACAGAAAATGATAACAGATCACTCAATAATTCCCTTTCACTAGTAAACAAGCACTTAAGTGCACAGCTAGGGTAATTGTTAAAGAAACTGGACCTGGGCGTGTCATGAAATATAGTGACACTTTATATGAACGGAAGAATTTTGTGTCCAACGATACAGGAATGCAATCTCCGCAAAATTTAAAAAAGGCTATAGCATCCTAGATTAGACTTTAGACTCGCCTTGATTTGGCTCAATTTTTCTTTTCTCGTCTTTGTTTTGCATCACGGCTTACACAACTGCCATATTTCCGCCTTCTTGGAATTTAGTTTGAACCGTAGAAAGCGGCAGAGAAAACTATTAGTTCACTCATTACATTTAGAAAATGTACTTGCATGAACTTTGACGAACTAAACTGAACTGCGACGTGAAGCGTTTACTTAAGCCTCTAAATTAATTTGAAAAATGAACAATTGAAAGGAGCTAAGGGCGCTGTAGAATATTGTTATAAAAAGAAACAACTGGTTTAACTTAACTTTTAACTTTAGATTTTTTTCCTTCGAACAAGTTTGAGGTTTGTAACAGTTGGGACAAGGTGTAATACGCAAAGTGAAAGGACGCTAAACAATGTTTTTAAAAGCAACTTCTCGGGTTAAGATAACCGACAAGCATGCATTTTCATTTAGTAAAACGTTATGATTCTATAGTCCATTGTATGTCTTTTCTTGCGTCTGATTTGACTCTGTGCTTTCGAGATGTTGTATGTCGTATTTTCTGGCAACTAGTGATGTACTACTAAGGTGGCAGTGCTACGCAGTCAGTGCGTGCCCCCATGTTCTTCGGCGTTCATTTCCAAAATAGCAGTGGTTTTGAACGGCTGCAAATGAGTGTCCACGACTTATATGATCGTTAAAAAATTACAGATAACCAAAGTTTTATGTTTGTCTTAAAAAAATATTGATTCATTAACAAACTGAACCATGTTTGACTGGAATGGTTTGAATGAATGCCAAACTTTACGGACTAGTTAAATTTACAATTTAGAAGTCAGAAGAAGAAGGGAGAACTTATTACTTTGTTATATTTTTTAAGATGAGTAAACCTTTCTTCAATCCTAAAACAAATTTAAAATTACTTGTTTCGGTTTAAAACCACACTCATCTAATGCTCAAAGATATATGCTTCCTATTTCGGTCAATCATTTGTTCAAAACCCTATTGAAACCAAAATCTTTTTCATTTCCTAAGCACAATCTTATTCGCAATTCCGTTAGAACATTTAATTCGTACGCGATCTCTTTACTGACCAACAACAATTTCCAACATAACATAGAAAAAATATATTTTGTTTAAAAGAAAATTTGAAAAAAAAAAGAAACAAGAAGATTAACATACAACAAAAAGAAACCAAAAATGAAATGTGAACATTCGATGAAAACAAAAAGATTAAACATAACAAACACAAAACATAAAATATAAAAAAAAAGAAAAAAGAAAAAATGATTAATGTGTATAGATGTCGTGTTTAACAAGTAAACTTCATTACATTTCATAAGTGACACAAGAAAATAAACAAATCGTAATCATAATTCGCGTGATACTTAAGAAATAAATAACATTAACATAGAGTTTATAAAATAAATTAAAACATTTACCAAGTGAAGCAAAACAAAAGCATTGTTTGATTATAAAGTTAAAATAAAAATGAAAACAAAAAAAAAAAAAAAACAGAAAAAAATGTAGTTCTCTTGTTGATTAAATTTTAAGTTGCCCTTTAAGTGTTGACAGTTAAGTTGTTTTTATATGTTTTACATAAAAAAAAATTAAAATAAAATGCAAATAAGAAATAAGATGAACTTTTAAACTTTTATACATCCCTTTAAATATAAATATATTTATAAGATTAAAACAACAACATCTACAAACAAATTGTAAATTAAACTCACAAGTAAAGAAAATAAAATCTGCAATAATCGCGAAAAAAAATAATTTATTAAATTTCTGACAACAATCTCTTCAGTTTCAACGTGTATAGGAATATTTTGAATTAAACTCATATGAATCATAAATTGTTAAATTCATACACAAGTATAATTGTTGAATAACAAGAACAGCAGTGTATCGATTATACAAAAAAATTAAGCAAAGAAAAAAAACCTAAGAAGAACTATTTAAAATAATATTACACCTTACATGTTTTAGGATTGTAAAATGTTAAGTAAACCGTAAGTAGGCAACAAAAAATAAAAAAAACACATAATAATAAGAAAAAAAATTAAATGCATTTTCAAAGGAGAAAAAAAATGAAGTTAAAATGACGCGAAGTGTATTGTTTCATTAAATTTAAACACAACATAATGATAAAAAACCACAAAGCACAAAACGTATTATAGTAATCTAATTGAATAAGTTTTCTTTTAAAAATTTAAACAAACCAAATAAAGAACATAATGTTAAAGGGAACTCAAATAACTAAGTTTACAAAAGTAACAACAATACAGATAGAAAGCAACTTAACATTAATGAAAACAACAAAATAAAAAAACATACATGCAAATAAGTAACTTCGACCATTTATATATATGAAGATGATACTATATAAAAATGATTATTAGTATAAATAAAGAGAAAATAATTAATTTAAGTTCACTAGAATTTTATTTTACCCAACGGTGTTGTGTGGTGCTACTGATCGGCGTGAACTCAAGCCTCAATTAGCATGCCTCCTGTCAGCTGGATCCAGTTCCGTACTCCAAGTTGGCTTAGCACCTCCTCCACTTGTGTGCGTCACCTCAAACCAGGCCACCTTCCGTTCTGTTATCCTTATGGTGCGGATTTAGGGACTTCCGCCATCAGTAGTGGTGTTCATACAAATTAGATGGTCTTTAGAGGGCACATGCCGATGTTCAGCTCAGCTAAGACTAGACTTTTTTTCCAAGTGTCAAATCGCAGGCAGAACTTTTCTTTCGAAAGGACTAAGGGCATCTTTATTCGCTTTTAGAAAATACGGCTCTCTCTCCAAAGACTAAAACTTGGACCAAGTTTTCACGCCGTAAATCAGGACAGGAATGATTCTTGTATAGCTCAGTCTTTGGAGAGAGGTACGTATTTTCTCAGGCGGCTAAAAAAGCCCAAAAAAGTAAGGATTGGCAAGGGTGACTTTGCGTTCAATTTCGGTACTGATGTTATTTTTCCTATTTGCCGCGCAACCGAAGTAAACGAACTCTTTGTCTGTTTCTGCTCCCTAGTGTGATACTCTGTCTTAGACGTCGATGCTGTGCTTCTTTTCTGAATGACTTCGGTTTACCCTCGCCAGGCTCACATTTAAATATCATGAAATATCAAATAACAATTGTAGTTATAGAGGAGGAACTTCTGTCGCTTTTGAAAAAAATAAGATGACTAGATGTGCATAACGTAGTCCACACCACCAGTAATTTGCTCGCACTGCCATATCTTAATAAACTAGAGAAAGTAGGGATTCTTATATCACAGCATAAGTACCAGACGATGGTTGCTTCTTCTTTATATTGTGTTGCAAGTTATTTCACTTAATAGGTCTGTTTCAATTTATTTGTGTACAGAAATTCGTACTTGAGTAGTTTGGGTAAAAGTCTCTCTTGGAGAGAGTAACTCTGACGAAGCTTGCGAAACGACTTTGCGTAGAAATTCAGTTATCAGCTATCAGATAAATGAAATATTAGAAGTTTTTTTTATTTTCACTTTGACGGTCTTCAACTGTCCAAAGAGTTTTCTTCGGCAGAAATTCGTAGGGAGTGGAAATATTTTGCTCTCTCATGAGCACTCTCTTCTGTGAAAAAGCCGGCAAATGGAACGTCTTTTCGGAGTTTTTCGGGGAAATTCGTAGACATTCGAAGCCATTCAGATCAATTGGAACAGACCTAATATTTGGAAAGTAATTTTCAGAAATAAAATTTGTTTGCCCGCCAAGGATATTTCATAGTTCCACTACAGAACACAACTAAGATTCTCTAAATAACTATACTATGCAAGCCAGTAAAAGCAACAACTCCATTCGAAAGTTGTTTTTAAAGTCTAGTGACATATAAACAACAAAGACGAAACGTTCCAAATGAGCGGAGTGGAATTCTTCAATGGCTACGTGCATAAGGACTTCCCAAACTATTGCCGAATTTGCGTGCTCGAGTGTGGAATACCCTAATCCATTTGAATCAAAATTTCAGTCGATACTGAATACAAATGTCTCGATAGGGAATATTTGTTGTGAACGAGCCCTTATTTTTTTTTTGTTTACCATGACATCTGTGAAAAATATTTATTATACATCAAGTCATTGAACAGACAACATCATATTTTTACATCGTGTTAAAAATGTCGAATTTTGTATCAGAAAGTGATGATTTGCGGAAAGCATTAATTTTTTGTTTTCATTTGAAGAAATGTGCTGCAGAGTCGCATCGAATGCTTGTCGAGGCATATGGTGATCATGCTCTTTCAGAAGCAACATTCGAAAGATGGTTTCAACGGTTCAGAAATAATGATTTTTATGTGAGAAATGAAGAACGTGGAAGACCACCAAAAAAGTTTGAAGACGCCGAATTGCCAACAATATTGGATGGAAATGACACTTTGCGTCAAATGCAAATGGCAGCAATGTTAAATGTTGCACAACAAACAATTTGTGACCGTTTAAAAGCTATGGGAAAGATTCAAAAGTGTGAAAAATGGGTGCCACCTGAATTGAATGAAAGACAGATTGCGAACCGAGAAAACACTTGTGAAATTTTGCTTCAGAGACACGAAAGAAAATCGGTTTTGCATCGGATTGTTACTGGCGATGAAAACTGGATTTGTTTTAAGAATCCTAAACGGAAAAATCATGGGTTAATCTGGGACAACCATCAACATCGACTGCAAAACCAGATCGTTTCGGTAAGAAGACAATGCTGTGTGTTTGGTGGGACCAGAATGGTGTGCTGTACCACGAGCTCCTAAAACCTGGTGAAACCCTTAATAATGATCGCTACCGACAACAAATGGTCAATTTAAACCATGAACCAAATGACCAGAATGGGCCAGAAGATACGGCAAGGTAATTTTTCTTCATGACAATGCACCTGCACACAAAGCAAAACCGGTTCAGGATACAATCAAAACACTTGGCTGGGAGCAGCTACCCTCCCGACTACCATTTGGTTTCATCTATAGGACACGCATTGGCTGAGCAGCACTTTGATTCGTACGAGGAGGTCGAAAATTGATTTGCTTTAAAAGACGAACAATTTTATTGGTGTGGAATTCACAAATTGCCAGAAAGGTGGTCAAAATGTGAAGTAAACAATGGCCAATAGTTTGAATTAAATGTTTTTGCTTTACGCTCATATCATACCGGAATAATATGGTAAGTAGCCAACGTCGAACTTTTCAAATTAGTTTTACTGTTGGCTACTTTCATTAGAAATTTTCAGTGATAATGCAGAAAATCTTCATAAGCATTCAATCAATATCATAACTTCAAGTAAAACGTCTTCTGGGCTAAAGAAAATATCTTGTCGTAGACAGTTTTTAGGTGATTGCCGTGGCGTAGTGGGTTGGGTGCGACGCTCACACGCCGAACGGTCTAGCTCAACACCAATTTTTCGAATTTTTCACGGCACCACCTCTTACGAGCTGCTAACAACACTCAAAGAGTAATAACTGTCTAAGAAAGCTTCTCAAATCTCGCCGTTCGGAGTCGGCAAAAAACTGTAGGTCTCTTCTACTCGTGAGAGAACAGTAGCGCGCCCAACACGAGTAGTTGATGAGCAAGCTAGGCTCTGGTCCCCCTTTGGACTGTAGCGCCAACAATTATTATTATTAAACAGTTTTTAGTGTGCAGTTTCAGTTCTTTTTAAGTTTCTACAAGAATGCTTTCTCACTGCTTTGTATGTAGAGTTGGGTCTACCCCCTTATATACCCAACTCTACACACAAAGTAGTGAAACAGCATTCTTGTAGAAACATGTATACTTAGTTTTGAAAATAAAACTCTTTTGACCCTTTTTTAATGTATCATAGGACAGGGAAAATGGAATCCAAAACGGTTACCAAAATCGGATGAGGAAGACCTTAGTCTTTTCGAGTGAACGGTTTTGCGCGCTATTTTGGGTACTGTGTGCGTTAATGACATCTAGAAAAGAAGACTTAACGACGAACTCTATGGGCTGTACAGATGTGGGATTTGTATACCGGGTCCATTTCCCCAAGAGTCGCAGAGAATGCAAGACTAAACGCCTTAGTTACCCAAGTACCAAACTGAGATCGTGCTTGAGGGACAATTACCCCACCTTGGTTTGATGCGAGGTATTCCTAAAACTTGTTCCGCGCTCTGCGTCGCAGCGCCCGGTTGAGAATACAACTCCACACTGAGCCGAGATAGTCCCCTAACCGCGTTGCCTAACCCGGGTTGAACAAAAACTAAGCCAGTTAGCTCTCTGTCCAAGATGTTGGGGCTAAACCACAGCCACCACGATACTCAGACGAGGGGGCCTACCGCTCGGTCAGGCTGTAACCGAAGTTCCAGGGGCACCCCAAGTTCGATCCAACGTTTTGGTTTTTTGGTTTTGGTTTTGGTGACTATTTTTTTTTTCGTTTACCGTGACGCAGTGCATGAGTTCTTACCACATACGAGGGCTGCCGTTTATATTTCGCTGTACAGCGACATGCGCCGCTTAAGATGGCTGGGCTATGTAGAGTCTATGGACACCACTGCTCTGAATCCGAGCCATTTCGACAACCCAAGAGAGGACGGCATATGCCAAGGTGGCGCATACAAGTGGAGAAGAACCCTAACCAAATTAAAGTGCGCAACTGAAGGCAGCTCGTGAAAGATAGTGTTGGCATGTTGGCTGAGGCCCAGGATCACCTCGGACGGTAGCGCCACAACAACAAGAAGAATACGACATGGAAAACACTGAATCTTTCAACGAAGTTACTCCCAACAGTGACAAGGGACTCTCATCCTCCGTAAAACCAATAATTTTAATAATTGTTGGTGCGACAGTCCACAGGGGACCAGGGCCCAGCTTTCTCATCAACTACTCGTGTTGTGCGCACTACTGTTCTCTCACGAGTAGAAGGGACCTACAGTTTTTTGCCGACTCCGAACGGCGAATTTGAGAAGCTTTCGTAGACAGGTATTACTCTTTGAGTGTTGTCAGCGGAGCTTTATTAGACAGTTTGAGTGTCGTCACCAACTTGTGCCGTGAACAATTCGAGGTGTTCAGCCGGGATTCAAACCTAGACCCTTCGGCGGGTGATCGTCGCACTCTACTCACTACGCCACGGCGGCCAATAACAATACATCTGGTAAAAACTAACTAGCTACAAGCCGTTTCCAGACTCTAGGGACATGTTTTCTTCTCGTTTTTCTTCTCGAACTCGACAAGCGCGAAATTTGGGGAATAAAAACTTTTAAAGCAAAGTTTCACCTCATTCTCACCCATTTTAAGACATTCCCTCTCCTCCTTATCCTATCTACCAATGTACATTGTTGAGAACGAAGCTACGATCCCTGATTTACGTCGTTTTAGATTCACTGGTCACCTAATTTTTTTTCTGTTTAGATATGAAAAAAAACTGAGAGAAGTACAAACAACTATTTATAAGAACAAGCTTAAAATGTTGCAAATCAACTTTAAAATATTCAGATTACATTCTTAAAATTATTAATTCTATCCGCCACGCTCTGCTTTCACAACAAAGCTGTACTGTTCAGTTCTTCATTTTACAGTGAACTTGAAGTGATAAACTTTTGTGGTTTTTTTTAACCTCGGTTCAATGCTGTCTAAAAAGCTTCACCAGAAAGCACAATCTGGGCGTAGGTACCCTTAACTCTGTACAGGTGATTGAGATTTCTTTTCTGCTGGGCAAGAAGTCAATGTATTCGTCGTCTATTCGAAGACCTAGAGATATAGAAATTTAGGTAGGCAACACTATTTGAACTGATGGCCATAGTTTTAGCTGTCCAGTGTTTAATTTTTTGATGAGCATTTGGCATTACGAAAATTGAAGCCATGGGGCACACAGGCATAGATTATATGATTGGACTAAAAAAAAGGAAGGTTTACGTTGATCTGCAATTTTATAGGCTTGTTTCGTTTAGCGATGAAGGTCAATTTTGCTTCAATCGATATGCCAATAAGCAAAACAGTCGTATTTGGAGTAATCATTATTCCCAAGTATATGACATCCACAAAAATTGCCTTTTTGGTCGGAATAAGTGAAAGGAATAACTGGTCTGTGTTTCCTTAAAAACAATGTTGGCTTTTAGAGTCTATAGTGATTGCTTCAGAGTTATTGTTCAGTTGAAAACTAGATGTTGCCACACATTAATTGAACTCAACCAAAACCAACTTACCTGCACTAATTTATCTTAAGCTCCTCCATAAATGTATCAAGCTCTCCGGCTCTCTTCTATTCCGATCACCGAAGGGTAAGCATCAAAAAATAAATCTCTTCTCAAATGTAACTTGGCTGTTTTCTCTTTTTTTCTATCTCCTCTTCCATACTCCTGAGTCCTGAGTTCATCAGTTAAACAACAATGATCTGCAGGACCTCTGTTTTCAACAATTCGGTGCAACATTTCACACAGATCGAGCCACCAAATAGTTTTACGTTATGGATATTTGAATTTGTCATACAATTACTAGTCACTAGTATACCACGATAACCCCGAAAGCATTGGCAATTTGAAAGATTTCGATCACGGCGGTGTTCCCGATATAGCACAACAAATATTGGAATATGTAATCGAAAAGGACCTTCAATTAAGACTAAGTGCGTTCATGAGCCAGAAGTATTGCTTAAAATTTGATGCCAGAAGATTGTCTTTCGAACCAGTTAAGTTTAATTTCAATTCAATAAAGGCATTTGTCGACTATTTTGTTTTGATTTTTAAAAAGCACCATTTACAAGACCTTATCATCTCAGTCAAAATAAGTCTGTAGACCTTGAGAGATTTGCAGCATTCGTTAGATGCGCGGAAATGCGACTTACATTAACAAAAACGCCTTTATTTTGAAGTGAACAAGTTTCCGACCGCATCTGTTCTATTATATGTTTCTGTGGCATAAAGTAGGGCTGAGCAGGAGTGTCAAAAAGATATCTTCTTGGAAAAAGGCCCTCAACTGCCTTTAATTGCGGAAAGCAATTCACAATTTCTTTTCGCAAATTAAAATGAACCCTAAAAAATGTATATAAGCTCAAATGCTTGCCCCTAGCTTGAACGAAAGTAGACTATATCTAGCAGAAACCATTAAGAAATGAGATGGTCAACTGAACAGCCGATCAAAAAGCTGATTTCCCCTATGTCTTTCGACGGTTTGACTGTTATTTACGTGTTCTTGTAGAAAAACCCTCAATTTCTGAAAGTTATTTGCGTAACATCGAATATTGCCCATTTTACTCACACATCTTCACATTTCTCCTCCAAAATTGGCAAGATGGTGGCTAAGACGTCAGTTTTTGCCCTCAATAATGTCAAACACACGAAAATTGCCCACTGCACGTGAATTCATCAGCCATTTTGTGTACATTCAACACAATCTACTGATAATTGTTTACGCAAGTAAGTGTAAACGAAACTTTAAATAGGATTTATTTCTAATAAATGGATATTTTATAGAATTTATATTTATAATAACTTATGAAATATGTAGAAAAACAAGAGAGTAGCGCGTGATGAAAAGTCGCACATTTGGAAAAGATTTATTATCAATTGATATTCCGAGTTACGCGTATTATAATTAAAATAATAAAATAAATATCATACATTATTATTACAAAATGTTATTTTTATTGTTCAAATGACATCAACTCAATATGAAAGGCGTGCTAATCAATAAAAATAATGAAACCTAACCCAAAAACAAAAAATAAACATGTTTCGTTCAATGAAAATATAAACAATAATAATAGAACGAATATATTTTGCGAAACATTTTTGTCTAATTTAACTTAAAACGAAGATGTATGACAATTGTAATACATTGATTATACCTAAAACAATTAAGTTGGTTCTAAATAAGGACTTTTTTTTACAAATTTAAGATAACTTTTGATAGCCAAAGGCCCTTTGATGCTGGTGATGGTGATTTTATGTGACCTTATGTGCAATTTTGATTTGAATCACAGTGTAGTTATTAGTAGTATTAATAATAATTGTTGGCGCTACAGTCCAAAGGGGGACCAGGGCCTAGCTTACTCATCAACTACTGGTGTTGTGCGCGCTACTGTTCTCTCAGTGTTGTCAGCAGCTCGAAAGAGGTGGTGCCGTGAAATGTTAGAAAAATTGGTGTTGAACTGGGAGTCGAACCTAGACCCCTCGGCATGTGAGCGTCGCACTCTACCCACTACGCCACGGCGACCACTATTAATGTAGTTATTAACTTACCTTTTGAGTAATATTTCAGGCAATAAAAACAAAAATAATATCATAATAGTATATATTATTTATTAACAACAGTTATAAAATTGATACACATTTATAGAAAGCTAGTTTTAGAATTTAAAATCAATTGCAGTTGTTCAGTGTTCTGTAATATTTATCAGTTCATAAGTACTATTTAGTAAATTATTGCATTCACAAGTTTATGTTTTCATTTTGTTCTTGAATTACTCATAAAGTTTTAAGAATATTGCTTTTCTGTTGCAACTACTGCCTTATAAACATAATTTCTGAACGTTTATCGGCAGCCATCACTCTGCGGTGGAGAAAACTATTCCTTCTCTCCTTTAATTGTCTGATTTATATGCCCTGTCCTTCTAAAAATTTTGAAGAGTAAGGAGATCCACCGGACAGGCAACTCACACATGTTCTCAATTAAAAACAAAAATCCTATCTGTGAATCAGCTCTTAAAGAAGGGGAAATGTTATAAAAAAAAACGCTGTCAAAATGAATTCAAGGGTGGGAGACGAGGGAGTTGACTGTCTCCCTATTGACGTCCCTCAAGATGTGCTCTTGTGGTAACTTGCTGTACTTCACAAGGGAAATGAAATTTTGACGTTTCGTTGGCGGGAGGAAATTTATACGGAAGATTAGATATCGGTCTCGCGGGAAAAGTGAAATATCATATTGGAAAAAGAATATAAGCAAGAAATTGAAAAACACAATATCGGTGGCAAATCAGTAAGTATTCTTATAAGTATCTACCACATATAAACAGATGCTAGTTCTATCATAAATAGGAAATGAAAAATGTAAACAAAGCACTTGTTTAAATGTGTACATATTACATGTTTATTGTAATAACAGTTATTATTCCAATTACAGTTTAGAAGAAACACTCAACTCAATAACAGTACAGATCGACGAATATGCTCTGTACTTTCAAGGAACGAAAGTTGGAACATATTGCATATAACGCTGTTAGAAATGTTTTGTTTTAATTTAAACATTGTGAACAAAATCCTGTTCCTCATAGATACGCCATTGTTCCAGTGCTCCACTTTACGGACTGTTTCACACAGTATTTCTCAGTTTCTCATCTGAATCGAAACTAAATGGCAAGGATTGCAGTTGGTTTTCATAAACCTGCGTGGATTTGTCTCGCTGGCTGACACTTGCTTGAATTCCAATTGAAGCATGGAGAATTGCAGGTTCTGGAACTACCACAGGAACTACTGCTGGTATTTCTTCACTCTGTGTGCTGGTTATTTCGGCAACAGTTGGTGACAGCAACTGGTGATTAATAATACAAATTATTATTTTTTCCAAAAGGAATTATGTTTATTTGTACATACCTCTTTCTGTAGAGTTCTATTCCGCAATCTTTCGTACCTCGCTGTTATATTTTGCACACATTTTCTTGTGGTAACAGAACTCTTTGGTAGATCTAACGTTGGGAAAACAGAATCGATCAAATAGCTCCTTTTCGCCTGGCCTCTATTAAAGGGTGTGATGATTTTATGTTTTTCAAAATGAAGAGAACATATTCTAAATTATTTGGGGAATGGCTTTCCCATTCTCAACACATGCTTCCACCTCAATAGCTTCTTGGTATTTATTAAAACCCTTTGAGGGATTTGGTGCATGGAAATGTCTGCACTTCCATAAGATCTGCACTGTGGAACACCACAATATTTGCCGCTTTTTGTATCCCTGGCAAAACGAAAAAAACAATATACTTTCCACAAGAATTGTAACTAACATCCACTTACATTATATTCGCGAATATTTCACTTCAAATTATTTGAATATGCAATTTTTAAACAACTTTCGATTTGCTTCTTTGCCGCCTAATTAAATTTGTTTACAAATTTGTTCCCGCCACTTTGCTGTCAAAATATTGATTTCCCTTCGGCTTTTCGGAAAAAAAGCTGCAGATGACGCTGATGGTTGTTTGAGGGGAGTCAATTGGTCTCTGA
Organism: Eristalinus aeneus; assembly: GCA_955652365.1. Lineage (NCBI taxonomy): Eukaryota > Metazoa > Arthropoda > Insecta > Diptera > Syrphidae > Eristalinus > Eristalinus aeneus. The sequence goes on from OY019133.1 coordinate 6,370,551, forward strand.
CATCTGAATCGACAGGTGTGTCATATACTCCTGAATGAATTGTACCCCATCTAGCTGGTGAGTAAAATTCTCCTCGGCCATCTAGGAACAAAATGCAAAGTATCCTAGCACTGACACAAACCGCAAGCACCACATAGTGGAGACACACTTGCGACAGAACCTCAAACTGTGTGCTGTGCTATTCTCTCCCACAACCAACTAAAAAAACAGAACCCTTACCCCACGAGACGTCTGCGACAACCTACCGGTTTCCCGCCGCACAAAATTCAAATTTATTAAGCTTGTCAAGGGACTGTCCCATTGAACAGCGAAATGCCATTCAAGTGAATGGGAGCCTCCTGGGAAACGCACAAAAAGCATTGTCCAGCAACTTTGAATGCACAATTCGTAACGCTACACTCTCGGTGTTCATAAATTAATTAATTAAAAACGAAACCTTCGATTAATTGGCAGTCAATAAAACGCCTTTCAGAGCCGGACGGCCAGCCGTCACAAAAACAAACACAAGTCTGGACTGGGACGAGTTGAGGAACTCAGTCAGTCCGCCGCCTCGCTCACCATCCGGTTCATTGAGTAGGATTGATTCATTAATTGCCTCGACCATCAATACGTCAGGGCTTGCAGGAAGCGCTCTTGCCGACGTCGACGATGTGAATCCAGCAGAGCACCGCTCTGCCACAGTTGGCCAACCGCCGGTTGCCAGTTGGCAGTCGCCGTCAGCCCCAAAGTCCGGCCCAAGGAACTATTATTAATTACTTTCCCATTAAAAGTTATGATGAATTGCCATGTTGGATGCATGTGAGAAAAATTCCGCAAGCGCGGGGAAAAAATGAGGGAAACTGCCGCATAAATCGCAGATCTGGACATGACTTGAAATTTAATTAGGCCTAGAGGCCGCCGGGTGGAATGGGGCCTAGGGACTTGGGGATTTCTGCCGATTGCCGATGGCCGTTGGTCTTTACATCGTCATCGTGCCATCGGGCTTGTCTATCATTTCTCCGAGAGGGGGAAAACCGAGTCGAAGAAAGAAATTTAATTGTCCGCGATGCACGGGAGCTCGGCCAGACCACATAAAATGCTTTCAGCCCACCTTCTGGGGCGTCTCTCGACTCTTGGCCGCTGGCTGTTGGCTGTTGGCTGTCGGCTGTAGGCTTCCCGGCTGCCTATCAATAAAACATTATGGGAATGATGAGCGAATATGATTAATAATTCATTGCGCTGTGGTCGGTGGCAGGCGGCTGAGACAGGAGCGCTTACGTACTTAATATGTGCATCAAGAGCATGTCAGTGTTTTTAAGTGGGCCCCTGAATGTGTCCCGTCTGTGATGCGTTGTGCGCAGCCTGTGGTTCCTTTTTTTGCCTATTCTTTGGACTACGTCTGCTAATAATGCAATTGTGATCAGACGGACCCCCTCGCTCTAGTGTGGGCCGTGCGTAGCATCGCCTGGGGCATAGGATGGGCATTAGCTGGACAGAGGCTGGGGCATAGGTTTGTGGCTTCTTGGGGAATAGGAAATAAGGAGAAAGCTAGTGATTGTTGTGGTTTTGTGGGTATGTGCTGCATTCTAGGCACAAGCTTGGCAGAAGGAACATTTTAAAATGGAGTTGGAAATTTTTTTTTTAAAACATCCTCGAATTTTAGGCTAATTCGAAACTTACTATTTGGCGCGTAAAATTCCTTGCATTTTTTTATGGGCTAAATCTAGTTTGAGTCCATTGCTGAACCTTCCAAATTCAAGCAGGTTCATAGTGAGAAAATGGAGGAAAGCGTCAGATTGTAGTTCAGGTCTTTCTTGAGACAGAGCCTTCTGCGCTGTGTAAGGACTTAAAGCTGGGATGATTACAAATCCTGTTCTCCAACTACAGGGTGGTGTTACTCGATTTTTGAATCACATTTGTAACATTTAGATACAAGAACGGAACCAAAGCCCATTTGGTGCGATGGCGACTATGGGACTCAATTCTCGAGGAACATGACTTGTAGTAACAGAGGCTACCGATAAGGCGGCCTGCAACCTTCGTGGTGGTGGTGGCTGTGTCCACTTAAACGGGATGTGTTGTGCTGATTGCTCTCCAGTAGTATTGCTCATAGCAACTGACATAGCCCCTGAAAAGGATATTTTTGCGGCTCAACGTAGAGATCTGTTTCACACTATAGAAACGGCACAAGTACTGAAAAGACCACGTTTCCTTCCAAAACTCTCAAGATTAACATCAGATTGAGATTTGAGTGAGAAAGGTGTGAAAGTTTTGCGTTGTTTAAGACCTTTGAGAAAACGAGATCCTTGGAAAAGGCTGGTAAATTCAGATGACGTCAAAAATTTCACATCTGTGTTACACTGCTCTCTGTTTAGTGGAAGAATTCTTCTTATTCTTCTTGTTATGGCACTCCAGTCCGTGGTGGACCTGGGCCTCAACCAACATGCCTCCCCACATAGCACGGTGTTTCGCTAGCTGCCCCCAGTTGCGCAATCCAAGTTGTTTGAGGTCCTTCTCCACTTGTGTGCGCCATCTTAGCCTAGGCCATCCTCTGTTGCGTTGTCCCAATGGCTCGGATTCAAAGACTTTTCGGGCCGGAGCAGTGGTGTCCATACGCTCTACATGGCCCAGCCATCTTTAGCGTTGTCGCATGTCGCTGTACAGCCCATAGAGCTCGTCATTGTTTCTTCTTCTCCAGATACCATCAACGCAAACAGGACCAAAAATCGCACGCAAAACTTTTCTCTCTAAAAAACTAACGGCTTCCTCATCCGCTTTTAGTAACGTCCATGTTTCCGCGCAATAAAGTAGGATGGGGATGATCAAGCTGTTATATAAAGCGCGCTTAGTCCTTCGAGAAAGGGCTTCATTACTCAATTGCCTCTTGAGCCTAAAGAAACAGCGATTGGCAAGAGTGATTCTGCGTTTGATTTCGCTACTGTTGTTTTTGTCCCTATTTACCACAGAGACGAAGTAGACGAAGTCCTGGACTAACTCACCACGAAGTTTCTACTGCCTAGTGTGACGCTCTGTCCGAGACGTCAATATGGTGTGTCCCTCCTTGATGACAGCATGTCCTCACTTACCGCCAATCCCATTTCAGCAGCTTCCGCTTCAATGCCAGAAAACGCCTCATTGACGGCTCACTGTGTTTGTTGAATCACGTCAATGTTATCAGCGTAAGCTAGCAATTAAACTGACTTCTTGAAGATCGTGCCTGTGGGTTTGACTTGTGAGTTACGCACGATCTTCTCGAGGATGATGTTAAAAAAGTCACATGAAAGTGCGTCGCCTTGCCTAAAACCTTTTTTGACATTGAAAGTCTCGGTAAGTTCGTCACCGACCTTGACGGAGCAGCGACAGTTCTCCATCGTCATCTTACACAATCTAACGAGTTTGGTAGGAATGCCAAAACTAGACATGGCACTGCAAAGCTCGTCTCTATGCACACTGTCGCCCTTAAAATCGACGAATAGGTGGTGAGTGTCAATGACCACTTCTTGGGTCTTTTCCAGGATTTGTCGTAAAGTGAAGATCTGGTCTACCGTGGACTTTCCTGACCTGAACCCACACTTAACCCTATTAAATTATGGACAAAGGATTTCAGATGCTCAGAGAGGATCTTGTAGGCGATGTTAAGGAGACTCATCCCTCGGTAGTTGGCGCAGTCAAAGGCGTCTCCTTTTTTGTGAACCGGGCAAACGACGCTGAGATTCCACTCATCTTACATGCTTTCCTCCTACCATATCTTACAGATAAGCTTGTGCATGTGCCCAACCAGGTCATCTCCAACTGCTTTAAATAATTCTGCAGACAGTCCGTCCGCTCCAGCAGCTTTGTTCGACTTCAACTTGGATATTGCTGTCTTCACCTCGTCTAAGTTGGGAGGACGGAATTCTTATCTATTATCGTCCAAATTGAGTAGAACATTCTGCCTAACAGCGGGACTTGGGCCTCCATCGTCAGTAAGGAGTCTCCAGAAATGATCCTTCCAGATTTTCAGCACGGACAGCGACCCTATTAACCCATCGCTCAATAAGTCCATAGTCCACTTATTGGAGTGATCTTGTACATTGTCCATTTCGGTCGCAGTTAGCTTCGGTCCAAACATTGCACCCACCAGATAATTCTCTTACATTTGGGCGAAACTTTTGGACTTCATTCTTGCCATAACACCTTTCCTGGAATGCGCGTTTTTCAGGTTGCTTCTTTTTTCTTTCAAGAAGCCGGCACTCTTCCCTTCTTGTCCGTTCGTAGAGCTCACGATTAGCTTTAGTTCTTCGATGCAGCGTTGCCTTATAGGCGTCTTGGTTGGCTGCATGCGCTTGCCTGCACTCGTCGTCAAACCATGGGTTTCTTCTGGGTGGTGGCGTGAAACCCAGCACATCAGTGGCAGCTTCTTTGATGGCTTCATGACAACGTTTGCAGTCTTCTTCTATGGTTAGTGCAGGCAGCGTCGAACTCATACCTCAGACTCTGTTGGAAAAGTTCCCAGTCGTGGAAGTTAGTGGAACAATACGTTTTGTTTTTCTTAATTCAATCTTGATCAAAAAGCTGTGTTAAGAGTAGATGTGCTGAAGTCGTTATCCTTATGAAAGGTTCAATGGTGACTGGGTCTACTTGAACTGAGACCCGGCGCGTCCAAAAACTCAGAGTTGGAAAACCGAAGAAATAACCTAAAGAGAGTTGTAAGTGTTAGAAATAGTTCAGTGTGGGAATTTCCTAGTTCTTGACAGAAATTTTGTTGCTTATGAGGTCTAATAGCTGTAATTGCATTTGTGCCGGAAACATTTTTTCTAGACCACTACTTTCAAAATTTGAATATAAAAATGGAAACTTTTCACTTTTTTTTATTATAAGTCGAGCACTAAAGGGATTGTTTATACCCTTAAGTGACTAGAATGAAGACAAAGAACGGTCTGAAGGTATGGAGGAAGAGAGGGAAAGAAGGTACCTATGCACATTGGTTTTAAATGCCTGTGGATTGTAATGGGAGTGAAAAGTTGGATTGAAAAGAGCATTTCATTTTCGTGTGGTGCGGCTGAAGAACGAGTCTCTAAACTTAGCTGTACGTCCGAAGGTGGGCTTAAGTGTGAACGGGTGAGCATTCCTAGCGAGGCGGGTATTGCGGCTGAGGGGTGGAATGCAGCTGACTTTGAGCATTTTTTGTTGAAATAGCGATAAAATAGTGACAGACGTGCACAGGCATCTAAGAAGCTACTTTATCACCTGAATCTGATATTACCTCCCGTCGTTAATGAGGATGACACAATTTCAAAATAGGAGTACGCTTTACACAGTGGCGTACGTAGGGGCCCTCGTGGCGTAGTGGGTAGAATGCGAAACTTACGCGGCAAAGGTATAGATTTGATTTCCAGCTCAAAACGATTTTTTGAATTTTTCACCACACCGCCTCTTTTGAGCTGCTGACAACACTCAAAGAGTAATAACTGTCTGAAAAAGCTTCTCAAACTTCGCCGTTCGGAATCGGCAGAAAACTGCAGGTCCCTTTCACTCATGAGAGAACAGAACAGAGCACACAGCACGAGCAGTTGATGAGCAAGCTACGCCCTGGTCCCCCAATGGGCTGTCGCGATATACAATTATTATTATTATTAATACACTGATGGACCGTAAAGCGCAAAAAGAGTCTTTTGCTTGGATCATGATAAGGAAAAGCAAAGGAAAGCTAAGATTAGGTTAGACAGAGGTCCTTTTTTTTGGTGATATTGAGGGATTTCCTTATTCACAGCTTTACAATTTTTGGCAGTTATCTATGATGTCATATGGTACAGCATTCCCCAAAATTACCAAAAGTCTCTTCTATTGAGTTGTATAAAATCCTTTCATAAAGAATAGAAACTTGAAACAATGTGATTTATATCCAATGAGAATACCAAGAAGTCCATTTTCCCTAGAGTCGTAGAAAGCACAAGACTAGACGCCTAAGACACGCATGTTCCATATACTGGAGGGACACTCACTCCACATTGATTTGGAGCGAGGGCTTTCTAAGACCTCTGCCGTGTGGTCGTAGCATCCGGTTGAGAATGCAAATTCACACTGAGCCGAAAAAGTCCCTGACGTAGAAACTAGACTCGTTGCAGTGTGCACTGCACTTAAATCAACTCTACTCGAAGTTCGACCATAGCCACCCCGATACTATCACAGGGCGGTCTATCGCATGCTCAGGTTATGACCGACGTCCTCGTAGCTCCTGACTATCGGTGGCTCCGATTTAGCCCCCCGTTAAGCTGTCTCCATCAGTTAGCCCCCACAACACCAAGGCCTGATAGCAGCCATCGCACCACACAGCCTTTGATTGCAATGGCGTTTCCGTTGACACTACTTACATCGTTACAGATATGATTTTTAATCATGTGATTTATTTATCTCATCGCATCATCTTGCATCCTAGTTTGCATTTTTCTACAGCCCTCGCATTTCTTTCACCCTTCAGTTGGTTTTGTTTTTGCGCTACTTCAGAAGAATAACCGATGATTGACTTTTTTATCTTCCTGCAAGATGAAGATGACAAAAATTCTAGACCATGTCGAACACCCTCTTCCACACTGCTGGACCCAACCTTCAAGTACGTGGCAGCCTTTCTAATAATTATAATTGTTGGCGCTACAGTCCAAAGGGGGACCAGGGCCTAGCTTGCTCATCAACTACTGGTATTGTGCGCTCTGTTCTGTTCTGTTCATGAGTGGAAGTGACTTGCAGTTGTCTGCCGATTCCGAACGGCGAAATTTGAGAAGCTTTCTCATACAGTTATTACTCTTTGAGTGTTGTCAGCAGCTCGAAAGAGGTGCAGAATATAACTCTCGCTCTTCCGCCGTGGAGTAGTGGGAAGAGTGAGGCATTCAGCCGCCGACTCTAATCCAAAACTGAACATCTCGTGTATTTCACAGCACCACCTCGCTTGAGCAGCTGACAACATGCAAAGCTTAATAACTGTCTGTGAGAAAGGTTCTTGAAGACTTCGTTGATCGCAGTCGGCAGAAAAAACTGTAGGGCTGTGGCTGTAGTAAGGCCTATGTTCTGAAAAAGCCTTTTTAGTTAAAAAAAAATTAATGATGATCTAAAAATCAAAGAAATCATCTTTCAAGGCTGTAAACACATCACTTCACACTCCCAATGAACGCAAGTTACATCCGCAATGTTTGCACACTTCCGCATACTTCCCATCAGACCAGATGCAGATCCCTGAAACCTACGCAAGCGGGCACTTCCTTGCAGCCGGCCGTCGGCGGTCCACACTAAGCATGAATTTTCCACACATTCCGCACAAATCTCCGGCAATATTCGCCTTTTTGCCTCTTCCGCCGATAACATTTGACAGGTTCTTCTATGTTTAACGCACATTAAGGATTCCACTGGAAAATCCCGGTCCGGTGCAATGCTCCAATTAAAATTTAATTTATGACATCTCAACGATTTATGTTATCTCGCCACAATCACTCAATCAGCGCCACTTACATTGTAGGTGCGCAGCAGGCAACTGCAGCATCAACTGCACCTGGACTCGGCCGCTATCTCTCTTTCTCGTCCGTTCCACTTAAGCCCCTGAACGAGGATCCTCGCCGCAGCCTCCGCGGAATGCCGCTGATAATTTTCCCATCTGAAATGTTTTAATTTTCTGTTACAGTTTTTCTGTCTTTATTAATTTTTCCACTTCTCCGCACACGCCTCCCATTGCCGCCTGCCCCCTACTCCACATCTTGTTTGTGATTCAATTTCATTTCTAATGAAAATCCATTCTGAAGGCAGCTCTGGCGGGCGGCCTGTGGCGAGCCGCAGTCGCACCCAGATATCCTGCGGTACACACGACCGTGTTGCACGCTGCCTACATGTACGTTCGGCGGGGATGCCCGTCGCAGAACATGGCGGCGGCAATTGCCACCTAACATTGTCCCATCATCGGGACGGCCATAATTTATCGCCCAACACCAGATCCCGCGGAAATCAGCCGCCCAACAAGCACGACAACGACACAGCGCCGACAACGACAACGACCGCGACGAAGACGACGATCGCTGGGATGGCTTAAATGACTAAGATGGCTGCGCTGTCGCACAGAACAGATGTATCCACTCCCGCCGCCACCGCTGCCATCGCTGCAGTTGCCGCAGCCGATGATTTACTTTAATTTCACTCGGGAAAAACTGTAATAACTTTCGCAATTGGAAATTCATTGATGAAAATGCCGTCCGGCGGGGTTTTTCCATTTTGTCTCCGCTCGGCGCTTCTGTTGCCCCGCACTCAATCATAAAATTAAAATTTATGCGACGACAACGATGCACGGTGCAGCGCAGATCATAAAGTAAAATGGGAGCAGCCAGTCTGGAGACGTACGCACGCGGTACAAGCAAAAAATGTCAAGTCGCACAAAACAAAAAAAAAAATCATGCGGTGCGACATGCGAGGCATTTTCGCCATTGCGCTGGACAATTACAAGCGCGATTGTGATGGCGATGGACAATCGTGCGGCGTCCATCTCCTGGGTGGAGGCAATGATACAGCTCCCGTTGTCGCACGTAACGGGGTGGAGCCGGACATTGTCGTGTCGGGCAGAAAAAGTGACAATGATCTAGTGGGGCCAGCATCAAGCGAAGACAGTGCTTGGGATCGCATAGAAATCGGTTTCTCTTCTACGAAATAAATATTGCATGTGTGCGGCTGCGGGGACCTAATAGGCGCGGACGTTCGTTAAGTCGATCCGGCAGGCAAAGGGTTGGGCGCGTGATCCTCTGACAGATTGAGGATTTGGAAAGCAGACAAGGAAATGGGGGAAAGTTCAACTTCGGGAAGAAAAACCAAAAACTGGGTGACTTACAATGGATTTTCTTTCTTAAATCGCGACAGGCTATGCATGGATATGCGCGGTAGCATAATTTTCACCACTTGATGGCGCCACTATCGAATGAATAGAAATATTTCCGTGTTGGCGTTTCAGTAGAGTTGGTGAATGTAAATTGAAGAGTAGGAGGAATATCAATTTTGTTCCCTGATTAAGTTTCTATTTTGTGAATATGAATAAAACGGCGAAATCAAGCTTGTGGTCTCTTAAGTGATGTCTGTGTACAGGGACCCTTCCCCAGAGAACGCCGAAATTTGGTTTAATTGAACCTACGTTGCATTTTAGAGAGCTACGGGTTTGTGCGTGCTCCGAAAACAGAAAATATGGGAAAAGTGTAGAATATCATGTCCGCAATTCACAACCTCCCGAAATCGGGCTCAAAGAAGGACATGAATCATTGAATTTTGGACGCGCGGAAGCGGACTCCCAATGATTACTGTATCTGCCCATACTCCATACTCTGTACAGCATGCACAAATGTGAAACCAAGCTGCTGCTACTTAAACATTCTCCATCATATCGTGAATGTCCACGAAAAACGGATTGACCGGTACACACCATACTCAAAGGAAACAGTCAAAACGGTGTAAATGCTCCGAAAAGGGCGAAGACGGTGAAAGCCGGAGAATTGATGGCCTCCGTTTGATAAAAGGTTCGAGCCACATGGAACACAAGAAGGGAGTGAGGGGTCCCCACAGTTTTATTATATCAGGATGTTGGATGAATTTTCCAAAACGCAAAAGAATTAGTGCTCCTTAAACATGACAGCTCTTTGCCCTCTTCCCGAGCAAATCGGAGTCCCTGCGACTTATTTTTGTTTTCAAACCTGAAAGATTTACCAATCGGGGATTAATTTGGGTTAAACGTTGAAGGGCCGAAGGTCAGAAAAGAACGCAAGATCATTGCTAGATTTAGTTTGTAGGGTTATATAATTCCAATTGTTTGTGTTTTAGTGCTTATCCGCCACAGTTCACCTTTCCGGTTAACGCATTGATTCCAGACAGACATCATAGATAGTATGTTTGAAGTTTGTTGATAGTTGTTTAAAGTTTGAATAGCCTAGCCTTTGAAGTCGTTTGGTGATGAATCTATAATTAACTTAGAAAACGGTGAGGGCACTGGAAATGTAATTTATTAAACCAGAGCTAGTAGAGCTTTGGTGGCCGCCGTGGCGTAGTGGGTAGAGTACTACACTCACACGCAAAAGCGGTAGGTTCGATTCCCGGACTGAACACCTCGAATTTTTCACGGCACCACCTCCTTCGAGCTGCTGACAACACGCAAAGGGTAACAACTGTCTAAGAAAAAGCTTATCAAACTTCCCCGTTCGGAGTCTACAATACACTGTAGGTCCCTTCTACTCGTAAGAGAACACTAGCGCGCACAACACGAGTAGTTGAAGAGTAGAGCAAGCTAGTCCCTGGTCTCCTGTGGACTGTCGCGTCATACAATTGTTATTGTTATTTAAACGGTGATTTTTTAGCTATTATCTTACTATCTTTTTGGCAAAACTGGTTTAACCATCTGACGCACGTTTCGTGTTTTGTTTCACTGTCAAACATCTTCAGTTTGGTCTATAATTAAACCATGAATCGTCTTACAAACGAACAACGCTTGCAAATTATTGAATTTTATTATCAAAATGCGTGCTCTGTTAAAAAAGTTCATCGCGCGCTTCTTCCATTTTGTGTTCAAAAATGGACGAAGCTCATTTTTGGCACAATGGGGACGAAAATAAGCAGGATTGTCGATTTTGAAGTGAATATCAGCCAGAAGCATTGCAAGAGAAACCAATTCATATAGAAAAAGTCACAGTTTGGTGCGGTTTATGGGCAGGTGACTCATTCATTGGATCGTACTTCGAATCGTGACGTAACTGTGAATGGTGAGCGCTACCGTGAGATGATATCCAACTTTTTTTTGTCCAAAATGTAAGACTTGCATTACATGTGGTTTCAACAAGACAGTCCCACATGCCACACAGCACGCCCAACAATGGACTTATTGAGAGACGAGTTCTGTGAACATTTTATTTCCCGTTGGGGTCAGTCAATTGGCCGCTTAGATCGTGCGATTTAACGCCTGTAGACTATTTTTGTGGGGCTATGGTAAAGCCCATGTCTTTACAGACAAGCCCGCTTTAATTGAAGCATTGGAAGATAACATTGAAGCATTTATTCGTGTGATACCTGCCGAAATGTTGGAAAGAGTATGCCAAAATTGGACTAAGTGGATGGACCATTTGAGGCGCAGTCAAGGTCAACATTTGCTTGAATTAATCTTCAAAATTTAAGGAGATAGATAGATTTTTTTATTTCTTGCATTGAATATCAGTGCTTTGACAATATTCTTTGTGCTCTAGCTTGCTCAGAGATATCTTCAAACATTAAATTATATGGACCGTACTATCGATTCAAATATAGATTTCATGCATTTTTCTGAATTTTTTCTGGTTTCTTTTTTTTTCAACTTTACTATAGCCTTTAAAAAATCACCCTTTAGTAGGACTTTGCCCCCAATCACAGTAGAATGGTATGCAACTTGGGAAGAACTAACCGCTGGGCGTAAATATATCCTTGAAAAGGCAGAGTCGATATATCAGGAATACCGGTATTTTTTTGAAAATAAAACACTAATTATTAATGGGAAAGTAAAAACATTTTATTCAAAGTATTGGCCATTGTTTTCTACACATTTTGACCACCTTTCTGGAAATGTTTGAATCCCACGCCAATAAAATTGTTCATCTTTTAAAGCAAACCAATCAGACACCCAATTTTCGACCTCCTTGTAGAAATCAAAGTGCTGCTCAGTCAATGCGTGTCCCATCGATGAAAACAAATGGTAGTCGGAAGGAGCCAAATCTGCTGAATATGGCGGGTGGGTAGCTGCTCCCAGCCAAGTGTTTTGATTGTATCCTGAACCGGTTTTGCTTTGTGTGCAGGTGCATTGTCATGGAGTAAGCTTACCTTGCCGTGTCTTCTGGCCCATTCTGGTCGTTTTTCGATCAATGCATGGTCCAAATTGATCATTTGTTGTCTGTAGCGATCAGTATTAAGGGTTTCACCAAGTTTTAGGAGCTTGTGGTACAGCACACCATTCTGGTCCCACCAAACACACAGCATTGTCTTCTTGCCGAATCGATCTGGTTTTGCAGTCGATGTTGATGGTTGTCCCAGATTAACCCATGATTCTTAAAATAAATCCATTTTTCATTGTCAGTAACAATCCGATGCAAAACCGATTTTCTTTCGTGTCTTTGAAGCAAAATTTCACAAGTGTTTTTTCGGTTTTCCATCTATCTTTTGTTCAGTTCATTTGGCACCCATTTTCCACACTTTTGGATCTTTTTCATGGCTTTAAACAGTTAGAAATTACTTGTTGTGCAGCATTTGCTGCTGTAATTTGCTTTTGACTCAAAGTGTCATCTCCATCCAATTTCGTTTGAAATTCGGCGTCTTTAAACTTTTTTGGTGGTCTTCCACGTTCTTCATTTCTCACATCAAAATCAATATTTCTGAACCGTTGAAACTATCTTTTGCATGTTGCATCTGATAGAGCATGATCACCATATGCCTCGACAAGCATTCGATGCGACTCTGCAACACTTTTCTTCAAATGAAAACAAAAAATTAATTCGTTCCGCACATCATCACTTTCTGGTAAAAAATTCGATATTTTCAACACGATGAAAAAATATGATGTTGTCTGTTCAATGACTTGATATATAATAAATATTTATCACATATTGCATAGCAAGCAAACGAAAAGAATAGGGGCTCGTTCACAACAAATGTTCCCTATCGAGACATTTGTATTTTGGCGCTCACTTCATACCGGTATACCTGGTACATACATCAGTTACAGACCCAGTTTAAGCAAATTTTTCCATTAATCGCTTTACAATTGACTCTTTTGGAGCATTATTGTAACGCCAAATTGTTCGCAAACTGTAGCCGCAAAACCTTCACCATTTTGGTAAAACAATGCGTTGTTCATTCGTGTAGCACTCCATTTTTATTAACCTTATACTTTCTGCTTACAAACAATAATAATTGTTGTAATGTCAAACAATGACAATTCGAATGGCGCCAAATTAAAATCTTGCGTTTTTGGTGGGGCACACTTTATATGCCTAATATTCAGACCACAATGGATAGACTTCTTGGAAAACAGACATTAACAATACTCGAAGCCTTACAAGTTTAAAACGAATTCGACTTTAATTACTATTCGTTTTTTTTAAAATCAATTTATAAATAAAGAATGCTCTTAATGACTGAATATGTTTGAATTGCAACTTAAGTGTGTACTTAAAAGTATGAAATGCACTTTAAGAATTCGGCTAACCAGGCGGACGGCTTAGCCAAATTTCCTGAATTCATATTACATAACTAGCCTTTCTGTTATGAATTATAAATTAAGGTGTGTCGAAGTTAAAGGGAACTAAGGACAAAAATGATGGCTGCCGTGGCATAGTGGGTAGAGTACGACGCTCACACGCCCAAGATCTAGGTTTGATTCCGAGTAATTCCAAATGTTCGAATTTTTCACAGCACCACCGCTTTCGAAATGCTGATAATACTTAAAGAGCAATAACTGTATTAGAAAAAAGCTTTGTAAATTTTGCGACTCTAAGAAGGGGCTGTAGATCCCTTCCACTCGTGAGAGAACAGTTGCGCGCACAACACGAGTATTTGATGAACAAATAAAGCCCTGGTCTCCCTGTGAACTGTCGCACCATCCAATTATTATTACTTTTAAAGAGGTAAGTTACTCTTTGAAGCTATATCATTTTCTTTTGTAGGTTTAGTACCTATTAGACTCGCTGCTTCTCTGAAGAAGTTTTGCGACCGACGATGATTGGTAATAAGTGCATTTGTTCATAGCAGATCTAAATCACACTGTGCCGCTTCCAATGCTTACTCTCGACCCAAATTTCTTTACACTGCTTAATTTCATGTACGTGCTCATAAACAAATTTTGCACAGTCTCCAGGAAGACTTTGATGTGAAGCTTGAGTTCGGCTGTAACTGCTTATCGATAGCCTTTGAAGAAATAAATATTTTATAGGACTGTCGTCGTGGCCTGGACGCAATCAAATAGCCGGAGGATAGGATTTCGATTAAGAATTTAATTATGATTGAGTTGCGTTTATGACACGCCATTGCACGCACACAAAGCGCTCCCTTTTCCCCACAATTTACGTCGACAACGATGACGTAAAATGAAACAAATCGCAGTTTCCTTAATAAAACATCGATCTTACAGCCATTATAAGTAATCGTGTTAGATTTAGCGGTTAATTTGATCAGGGACACCCTTCTGCCCCGATGTCCATTAAATAAATATTAAATTCTCCCCAGAAGCAGCCGCCCATTCACAATTCCAATTCACCGGCGAACCCCCCGGCGGAAGTGCGACTGATAGCCCGGCTTAAATCAATCTCATTTTCAACCCGCATCCCTACGCAGACTTAACGAGTTACCACGTCGGCCTGCCGTCGTATATCAAACCACTTTTTATCTCTTTCCTGGCATTTAAATCCCAGACCTAGACAACATGCAAATTACGTTTGGCCATAAAATTCCCATCGAGGCGCATTATCCTCCGTTCGCGCCACCACACGCGGCCATCTGTGGGCCACCGAATGAAACCAAATGAAACCGTAATCACTGCGAATTCCCCAGCTTAAGCTTCGAGCTGATCCCTCCATCTTGGGATCCATTAAATTGAGCAATTACCAGCCCCCACAATCACACAATAACACAACCAACCGTACGCGTCGGCGAGTTAACATCATAATCTAACTTTAATGCACGCGCGACTCAAAGGATGCATTTTGTCCCACCACCGAGCGCCGCCTTGGCGGTCCCGACACAGTCCACCGTTCGGTGGTGCAGCGCGGCGGCGACCGAGCTGCACAAGTGCCGGCAGTGTGCCCGGCAAAAACTGCAAAAGACAGCGCCTGAGAGCGAAAAAAGGAAAAATCCATCTTCCTCTGCGCGGCGGTAGATAAATCTTCGACTTAGATCAGTCAATTAAACCTCACTTAATCCATGAAATTCAGTGCGGCGCGGTCGGCTTTGCGGATACTCGTGTAATCTAGGGAGGCAAAAAAATGCACTTATGGCCGCGCTCTCACTGTCCGCAGAGCCTCCCATCAGCCGGCGACGGATAAGGAGCTTTGGTAGCCGGTGTGTCAATCAAATTGTCATTAGGGCCGGGAGTGCTCTAAGTATCAGCCTCTGACATCCTAATCAGGTGGATGGACTCTGCGGTGAGTCCATCAATTGATGCCACCAAACGCGCTGCGGCACGCAGGCGCACTTCCTCTCCGTTCTGTAAATCACGCGCCTTAACTTAACGACAAAGGACGTGCGAGTTTAAATGCAAATTCACGCAATCACAAACAGCGGACTGCGTGATGTGTCAGTGGAGCGTCCTTTCAGTTGCGCTCCGTTGATCCCATTAAGAGCACCGTCCGCTGGTGTCGGGTGGTGGGGAGGCGTGTTGTGAAATTCGGTCCGCGGCGTGGCGGTCAGTCGGCGCATGTTCTCAATGAAAGCCTTGCATGCTCCGATAATGGACTTTCCAACTGACTGCGTAACTGTTTATGAAAGGATGTCCCCCTTCGCGGTGTCTTGTGTGGAGTGGCAGACGTTTACTTCTTGGATCTTGCTACGGGATGGCAAGAATATTTAAAGGCGACACTGCAGCGACGCACTGAAGGGAAGCGTTGACAACAGACTCCGCAGACTGGTTACCACACCAGTGGAGGTCAGCACAGCCAGACTTTCGGTGATGCGCTGACATCTTTTTCAGAAGCGTCGTCCTTGGGCAAAGTGCAGCCGCCAGGAGCATGCTCAGATGCAAATGTGTGCCTCTGTCTTGGTGGAGACCATCGCTCGGCTTAATTAATTCGTATCGTGGCTCCCCCAAATGAGGCCACGAAAAGGCAGCGCACACCGACTGGTGGGGTATTAGGTGGCCACCTCGGCCCGGTCTCTAGCGAGAACGCAACTGCAATTAAACCGAGGATTAGCTGGTTTTCTTTTTGGTTCCGTTTGCCGCATTGCCACTGACCAGAGCACACACATACACCGCGCCACATGGACCACTCGGAGTCCGGCAGCGTCCGGTCCGTCGTGTAATGATAGATTGTCGAGGCAAGCGGGTCTAATGGTTGATGCTTCCAAGCCCGGTGCACTCGTAAATGTTAGTTATTTGCAGGTCCTCTCTCTTTCGCTCGCCCGCCTGACACTTAGATAAGACAGCCGGCAGATGGACATGACGGAGGCGGCGGCGGTTGCTGTTACTGTTGCTTCTGCTGGAACGACGACGACCATGACGATATTTTCACTCCATCACGGTTGCGCCGCATGGCAATTGGATGCGTGCGTGCATGCATCCCCGTCCAATAGCGTGGCAGGCTGTTTACTGTTTGGACACTTTGGAGAGCTAAATCGGATTTGTAATTCACTCCAGCTTTCTAGTCGCTGCCACAGCAGTCCTCCGCTGCCATGCTAATGAAAATTAACTTTTAATAGGAAATTTATGAGTGGTACGCTATTCTCCGTTCTGATCTGCGCAACGCCGCATGCTATGTCAGACGGCCGGCTGGACATTGATGCCGATGCAATGGCATGGGATCACTTCGTCTTCCGCAAGGGATGTGCCACTTGTCGTTCACGCCGGGCGCATAAACGCTGATTGCGCTGCACGCCAGTGCAAATCATCACTCAATAAAATATGGATTTGATTGAGATTGGGAGCTCCCCGAGGCCCGCTGCGGCGTGTTTGAGGACGTCGCCTGGGGCTGACATCCTTATTGGAATTTATGAACGTGCTTTCGATGCAAATTGTGAAGGGACATGCGTGTGCAGCGTGCTCCGCGGTGCTTGTTCAATTTACGAGGACGCGGTGGCCGGAGGACTGCTGCTTATCGATCGGCATGAGAATTTCGCCAGTGGTTGATCCTTAATTGGGAGCGCATGCGGCGCCAGTGACAGACCGGGACGGGTGAAAGGCCCCAAACCTGTCCGCGACAACAGGAAGCCCATGCAAAACAGTTTGAAACAGTTGTCAGCTGTTGGATGTTGGTCCTGGTCGGCTGTCAGCCGTAGTGTCGGGCAGAGATTGTTCATGTCAGCATCACTCTCCAGGCAGATAACCTATGTTTGATATGGAAATGGGGTAAGTAATTAAGCGAAGAGGACGAGTCATTTGCTGATGAGATGAGTTTAGCTGCCTTTTCTGGTCCAATCAAGTCGCCAGTTTATGCGTAAATTCAAAGCTGTCCAATCCAACTCTTGGGACTGGTTAGGGCTCTGCCACTCTAAATCTAACTTTGAGAGTAGATGGACAAGGACCGCTAAGTGGCAGGCAATCGTGGAGTGACATGAAATGGACTTTTTACATTTACTTTCTAAATTCACTTTCTTCGCGGGGACATTTATCATAAATTTGCTGATATCGGAAACAACTTATGGGCAGCGCAGGCACATACCGTCGAACTTCAGCAAGGCCATTTAAGCATTATTGAGCTCAAACGGAAATATGCAGATTTGAAGAAAGCTGTTGAACTTGCTAGCTCAGCTGGTCGATTGGATGGAGTTTGAACTTTCCCTTCGGGTAACTCTTTATGAACTTCCTTAACGAACTGGGCAATGTAGCATTTCTAGCGAACTGACATGATGTAGGTTTTGACTTGCGTTTTATGATTCGGGACCAGAAGCTATGTTTCAGTAACAGCGCGACAGTTTTTTGCTTGTGGGAAAACGTGTAGCTTCAGAGCCAGTACACCAAAGTGCTGTTTTTAATTGTACTAAGATTTATCTCGGCAATCGGCAATTTTGTCACTCATTGGGCCCAGACCCAGTTGCGCTCAAAGTCAGGGTTTCCATCGACAGTGGGGTCTCTCGGCAGCTCCACCAGGGATGGAATTACTTTTTAGAATGTAGGCTGACCTAGTGAATGTTCCCAAACGTCAGTAAGAAATCCTTGGCATTCCTGCTATTTTTTGACAGGAAAGATTGTAGACGACTGGTTGGCGTACAAAGGTCTAAAGATCTTCACTTAGCTTGGGCTTGATGAAGCTTCTGCGACACCAGTGAAGAAATTGCGCTTGGTTGTTGCTGAAGTGAATAGAACTCAAAACTTTACTACATAAGTGCCTGCCGGTGTTTCTCCGAAAGATCAAGAAAATGCATCAAATGCAGATTACTGCTAGAGAGAGCAGTGGAACACTTTTTGAGTCTTTGGTAACTTTGGCCCTGTCTGGGCTAACTATAGGAACATATGAAATGGTGGACTTCATCCTGCGATAAGTGTGTTATCTGAATCTACTGGCCTTTGCTACGTCCAAAAGGCGAAATTTGAGAAGCATTCTTGAAGACGATTAGTGCTCTTTGAGTGCCATTAGCAGCTCAAACGAAGTGGCTTGAAAAAATGCAGCCCAGAAATTTAAAATGGCGGCCACCGGTTTGATTTATCATCACGCAAAATCAAGAAAAAGCCTTCTTAGGTGTGTTAGAGACGGAAAAACGCCGTCGCGATTTCGCAGTCACTGATTGCGCGGCAGCTCTGATTGCTACATCAATTGCAGAGTTCATGGAAGAAACACTAAAGTCCTATGTTCCCCTTTTATCCTCATTCAGAAGTGTTCCTTGAATTTCTAGAAAGCAATTCATTCAACACCTCAAATTTTTGACGGCACCACCTCTTTCGAGGTATTGACAACACTCTAGCAGTAATATGTTTTTCTTATTCTTATTGTTGTTGTTGTTGTTTTTCTTCTTGTTCGTCTTCTTCTTCTTCCTCTTCTTCTTCTTCTTCTACTTCTTCTTCTTCTTCTTCTTCTTCTTCTTCTTCTTCTTCTTCTACTTCTTCTTCTCTTATTCTTCTTCTTCTTCTTTCTCTTCTTCTTCTTCTTCTTCTTTATCTTCTTCTTCTTCTTTTTATTCTTCTTCTTCTTTTTCTACTTCTTCTTCCTCTTCTTCTTCTTCTTCTTCTTTTTCTTCTTCTTCTTCTACTTCTTCTTCTTCTTCTTCTTCTTCTTTTTCTTTCTTTTCTTGTGGCAATCCGGGGTGGCCCTAGGCCTTAACCAACATGCCCCTCCAACCAGCACGATCTTTCGCCAGCTGCTTCCAGTTGTGCATTCTAAATTGGTTAAGGTCCTTCTCCACTTGTGTGCACCACCTTGGCCTATGACGTCCTCTGTTCCGTTGTCCAAATAGCTTAGATTCGAAAACTTTCTGCCGGAGCATTGGTGTCCATACACTCTACTTAACCTAGCTATCTTAAGTGTTGTATCATAACACGCTTGACCAGACGCAAGCGGCTGTGCTTCCCATGGAGTCCATCGTTAAATCTTCTCCTCAAACGCCAAAACGACCAAAACACCAAGGACCCAAAATCTCACGCAAGACTTTTCTTTCGAAAAGACTAAGGGTTTCCTCATCCGCTATTAGTAATGTCCAGGTTTCCTCGCCTAGAATGATCAAGCTGTTATAAAAAGCGGGCTTAACCCTTGGAGAGAGGGCTTTACCAAAACAGCGATTGGCAAGAGTTATTCCGCCTTTGATATCGTTGACTCTGTCCAAATTACTTTCTTTTAAAGGTTTGTGGAGTACCTAGACAGCCTTTTGTATTATTTACTGCGTGTGTGTCTTTGTGGCGGATATTTGAGTGTATCAATGTTCTTTTTTTTAACATCAGCCGAAATTCAGGATCTGGTTCGACACCTGCCAATCCAATCAGCTACTCCTTAATTGCGTATAGCTCAAATATCAGACAGATAGTGAAATACATGGTCATCGTATATACAGAAAGAAGACATAAGGACACATTTGAAAATAAGCTCTGGCCTTCAAGCGTTCTTAGCACTCTGATCCTCAGTCATCGCAGAGCCTATTTGATTGTCGAAATCTCTGCTTGAAAGATAATAAAGGGTGATGGGGGGATCAACATTTTCATTTTTGGGTAGCAAATCAGCCTACACTACAGTCTTCATCGTTTAGCCATCCGGTAATACACAGAGTGAATGCAGTCTACTCTCACACTAAACTCATGAACTGCAGAGAAGAAGGAATTTTTCAAATGTGTACTTTTAGGACGAAACTTAGCTTAGGCTACGCGTCACTCACTCAAAACTATTCAATGTTGTTTGCAAGTATAGCCAAAGAGACAGATTTTCTAAAAAGATTTAAAGCGGGAAATAGACGCCTTTGTCGAAAAAAACAAAATTTGAGAAGACACCCTGTTTCTGCGGCAAGCACAAGCAGGCCACAAGTCGGGCATATGTAACAGAAAATACCATAAACCCGAACAAGAAGCCGAGGTACTGACCAATCATTAACAAGCCAGCAGCAGCATTCAAAGGCAACAAATACTAACGTTCAACTCTTAGCTCTGTGAGGTCCTCAACGAGCATTCTGAAACATGCTGGTTTGATGTATGACAACCTTATCTTTCAAATTTCAAATAAGATGCAAATGCTTTCAGTGCACGACATCGAAGGTTTATGCGTGTGATGATCGCAGAAAACAATGAAAATGAATTGACGAATGCTTCCCTTTATCCATTCCTTTAATGAATCTTTGCTCCGATTCCGTTTGGGGCTCCCTTTGTTGTGCTAATGAATTCCCTTTCAACCCACCAAATTTGAATGGTCTCCAACGCATTTTCAGCTGGCTTCAACTGCTCTGACTGAGTTCGGAAAAAATACAAATTCACTTCCACACACAGCTGAAATGGTAACAAACCCCAACAGTCGCAGCAGCTTAATTGAAAATGTCTCAATCAGCCAATCTGTTGTGGATGCAATTGTAAAACGCAGCCACCACTGACAGGGGACACGGTTCCAACTCAAGTCAAACGTCCACACACAGTCAATTAACTGTGCGAATTCCTGTAAGCCCATGAGCCGAACACGATGAGCTCCAACAAATTACGTCAATTCATCCGGCATGTCCCCACCTCAACAGATCGGCTCTGAGCAGAACAACGAAAACCACCTCCTCTCGGCCAACAAACAATGTCTTACAGTTTTGCCCCCGATTCAGATCCCCATCTCCGTCAGATAACACTCGAAACACTCCCCGTTGCAGGAACACACTCCCAGCGGCGGCAGCAGCACGGCACTGGCAGGTCTCGAAAATCTGAACTCTTCCGGTGCACAGAGTCGGTATCATATTTTCCTCCAAACAAACGTCCACCAGTCCCAATTGATTATCAGCTCAGCTATGTACATAGGACCTTGCATGCGATTTGGGTCCCCTTTCGGTTCGTGGCGCGCCGCCGCCGTGCACACCAGCCACATGAACTACCAACCTACGTACGCCTCGCAGCAGATCGTGTACTCGGCCGGTTGCATAGCTGCGCGGTGCGGCGGAGGACATGGTGCAGCGAGGCACTCTGCTCACCCAGTCAGCCAGCCAGCCAGCCAGCGCTTCGGTCTTAGAAGACTGCAGACCAGTTGTTGCTGCCCCGCAATCAGGATCAAGTTCAAATGTGACTGAACGATATTTAGTGGCATGCCGTCGTCGCTGTCGTCATCACTGCGGTATGCACGCTGCGCCATAGATGGGCAAACCACTAGCGGTATTGCACATCTGACATGTCTACCCCAAGCGATCGCAGTCACGTGCACCTTCTGTGCTCGGAAAGTGTCACTTCGTAGCTACTGCAAGTCGCTCGTTTGCGCATACTGATTACTCGCGTTGCTGTCGCCGGACACCGGACGGTATGGCGCAGTGCAATGAAGAAATTTTGTCATTCACGTCGCGATCGGTCGATCGGGACAGACGTCGAGGTGCGCGCACTCGAATCGGCACAGACTGATTGGCCAGATTGGACCGATATAGCGATTCGTCAATTATGGGCCGGGCTGACAGTCTGATTGGCAGGGAGGCGAACTCATTTACCCGCTACTTACACCGCTATCACATTGGGAAAAGCTGCCCGATGATTTAGATGCCTGCGTCAAAAGCCTCAATCATTTCAATAATTTTCTCTCAGGAGAAATGCCTGCCACTTGGCCGGCACTCACTCAGTCATCCGCCGGTCGGCGGGCTCGGTAATGATGATGACAACATAACGTGCTCATAATCCATCTCCGCCGCGAACGCAGACAAAAAGTGCAAGGCATCCTCCCTGAAGCAGCTCGAGGAGTAACGAGTTCGCCAATTGCCAACTCGACTGCGGGCGATGCGCAGCGGCGTAGTGCGCGCAATGGTCGCGATGGTCCATTACAGTCCAATTGCGGTGCAGATAGATGATTTCTCGACATTGGGCCGCGTTGCTGTAGTGAGCTGCCAAAGATAAAGACTAAGTGTGTGGTGCTGCGTCGTGTTTTTTGCCGCTGGTGCGCTGGCAGTGCCCTTAAAAGTGCACGCACAAATCGCTGATGGCTGGTAGTGGGCATTCCAATTTGTTGGATAGAAAGTTGATGAGCCGTCCGCTGAGGAGGAGGCTCAGCTGGGAAACAGAAAGGAGAGTTTCGAATCGGTGAACGTTGATGTGGAGGCTAATTTTTCGATACGACACTGGAATGCAGCTTCTGTGCTGGAGGAGTTGGAGGCCTTGATGAGGCATCTGGGGACATGTGTGCTATCACTCTGCTGTCGCTGCAAATCAAACGGTCACACTGAGAGATGTTGCATTGTAACAGAAATGAGTTCGGTATGTGCTAGGGACCTCTGGAGAATTGGAGACTAAGCTGGAACTGTGCTGGCGGTGGGTGGATATTTCACAGATGGTGATGGGAAAGATTTGAAGGACGGGTTCATTCCAATGGCTTTGATCAGTATCATAACTTACAAAACACGATGCTCACTGGGGCCGGATGTTCTCTGCGTCTCGAGCTGCAAGCAAGTTCGCTTAAATAAAAGTGTCTGGTGTCCTCAACTCAGTTTAGTTTTCTACATTTCTCGACTTATACTGGCTAGATCAAAGTGCTGCTTGTTGGACCGAAATTCTTTATAATGTGAAAGTTATCTCCGAACTGTGGTCTTGTTTGTGTGAGGCAGAGGTCTTTCCTCACTTATGCACGCTCACGCTGCCCTCTGTTTCTTTTTTCAAGAGCCGACATAGAAAGACTATTCGGGATGCAGCGGGAGAGGAAAGAGAAAATGCTTCCTTGCCCGTTGCATATTTCTGGGCCAAGGAACTTCGGCAGCACAGTGATTTTTGAATCAAAGACGGGTGAAAAAACGAAATGTGAAGACAGTGACTATTTCAAAAGCCACCCCTGCTGCATGAACTTTCTCTGAAAATGTGGTTCTGATGGTCGAGCGAGCTTAAATGACTCCGTCTATTCAAACAGGGGAATACACACGTCTCGTGTTCACCAGTGAATGTAAATTCAGAATAGGTATCGGTTTAATTAAAGTCAATCCGGGTGTAGATAAAACATCAGAAAGTGCTTATTGAATTCTTCAATGTTTATTCAATGTAGACCCAGAGTAGCAGCAATATCTCTCTGATACTGTTGTTTTAATTTTTAAAACATGCTACCGAACCCTTTTTCGGTACTAAACTGTGAATGTTGTATGCATTGTCATGCCATGTGTGTATTTGGATTTATGTGATCACGTGTCGTAAGGGGCCCATGCACTCATCGCTGACTTACGCCTGGTAAAAGCAGTCCCAAAAAGCAATTTTAAGATCTTGTCTTAAGGCATATGCACTCCTTTTTGGCACGGAGCGATGTCTGTCAAACATTTCTGCTTTTCTGTGGGTCACAGTATTCAGTTGAATGCCCCTCCACATCGAATCAAAAGTAAATTCCCGTAGCCATGTAACCGTAAATGTCCAAAAAGACTTGGGTCGACTCAGGTCAAATAGTTAAATTCTCCTCGCGCTCAGAGTTTAAACCATACATATCAACCCATTCCTACAAGGGGGCTAATTATACAGCCAGATGACGACTTGGCTTGATGGGTAGAGTCCGGCGCTCACACGCAGAAGGGTGTAGGTTCGATTCCCAGCTGAACATCTCGAATTTTTCACGGCACCACCTCTTTCGAGCTGCTGACAACACTCAAAGAGTAGTAACTGTCTAAGAAAGCTTCTCAAACTTCGCCGTTCGGAGTCGACAAAAAACTTTAGGTCCCTTCTACTCGTAAGTGAACAGTAGCGCGCACAACACGAGTAGTTGGTGAGAAAGCTAGGCTCTGGTCCTCTTGTGGACTGTCGCGCCAACAATTATTAACATGTACTTCGTTTTTCAGTTGTTTACAGCCAAACTCATTTTAACCGCCAGTAAACGTCTCATTGAGGACTCGCTTTCAGTTGAGCTACTTTTTGGAAGATCGTGACTCTAATGTTGACTTCTAAATTATGGTATGCACGATCTTCTCAAGAATAATATTGAAGGAAGGTCGCCTTATCTAAAGTCTTAGTCTCTGTGAGCTCGTTACCGGCGCAGTAGGGTTTTAGTTATCCTTCACAATCTACTTACAAGTATACCAGTATGAAATGAAAATAAAACACTAACTATTAATGGGAAAGTGTGAAGCCGAACCAAACCAATAAGAAAATAACACCGTACCGTTTTATTTTTCTCTATATTTATTTGACTGCGTGTGGTTTGTGGTATATACGACTGCCTATCACTTCTTTGCTGAAGTTATGTCCACCCTCTTCGCTTTACCTTACAAAAGTAAAAACATTTTATTCCAAGTATTGGCCAGTGTTTTCTACAAATTTTGACCACTTTTCTGGCAATTTGTGAATACCACGCCAATAAAATTGTTCGCCTTTTAAAGCAAACCAATCAGACACCCAATTTTCGACGTCCTCGTAGGATCCAAAGTGCTGCTCAGACAATGCGTGTCCCATCGATGAAAACAAATGGTAGTCGGAAGGAGCCAAGTCTGGTGAGTCGGCGGGTGGGGTAGCTGCTCCCAGCCAAGTGTTTTGATTGTATCCCGAACCGGTTTTGCTTTGTGTGCAGGTGCATTGTCATGGAGCAAAATTACCTTGCCGTGTCTTCTGGCCCATTCTGGTCGTTTGGTTCATGGTTTAAATTGACCATTTGTTGTCGGTAGCGATCATTATTAAGGGTTTCACCAGGTTTTAGGAGCTTGTGGTACAGCACATCTTTCTGGTCCCACCAAACACACATCATTGTCTTCTTACCGAATCGATCTGATTTTGTAGTTGATGTTGATGGTTGTCCCAGATTAACCCATGATTCTGAAAATAAATCCATTTTTCATTGCCAGTAACAATCCGATGGAAAACCGATTTTCTTTTGTGTCTTTGAAGCAAAATTTCACAAGTGTTTTCTCGGTTTGCCATCTGTCTTTCATTCAATGAATGTGGCACCCATTTTCCCATTTCCCACTTTTGGATCTTTCCCATAGCTTTTAAACGATCAGAAATTGTTTGTTGTGCAACATTTAACATTGCTGCCATTTGCTTTTGTCATCTCCATCCAAAATCGTTTCCAATTCGGCGTCTTCAACCCTTTTTGGTGGTCTTCCACGTTCTTCATTTCTCACATAAAAATCATTATTTCTGAACCGTTGAAACCATCTTTTGAATGTTGCTTCTGATAGAGCATGATCACCATATGCCTCGACAAGCAATCGATGCGACTGTGCAGCACTTTTCTTCAAATGAAAACAAAAAATTAATGCTTTCCGCAGATCATCACTTTCTGGTACCAAATTCGACATTTTTAACACGATGAAAAAATATGATGTTGTCTGTTCAATGAAACAAACCAAAAAAAAAATAAGGGCTCGTTCACAACAAATGTTCCCTATCGAGACGTCTGTATCTTGATGCCCTCTTCATACCTGTATAACTGGGACCTAGGGTTTTTTGCTAACTCCGAGCGGCGAAATTTGAGAAGCTTTCTTAGACAGTAAGTACTCTTTGAGTGTTGTTTGAGTGTTCGAAAAATTGTTGTTGAGCTGGGAATCGAACCTAGACACTTCGGGGTGTGAGTGTCGCATTCTATCCACTACGCCACGGCGACCACAAAAAAGAAAACAAAAATTCCAATGCTCAACTTATAACTGCTTCGATGTTTGACAACCTTATCTTTCAAAACTCGCTCAAATAAGATTCAATTGTGCACGACATCGAAGGTTCGTGCGTGTGACGATCCCAGAAAACAATGAAAATGAATTGACTAATGCTTCCCTTTATCCCTTCCTCTACTAGATGTTTGTTTCGATTCCGTTTGGGGCACCCTTTGTTGTCTTGAAGAATTTCTTTCAAATCCACTAAATTTGAATGGTCTGCAATGTATTTTCAGCTGGCTTCAACTGCTCTGACTGGGTTGAGTTTTCAAATACAGCTGAAATATTAACAAATTCCAACAGGCTTAATTGACAAAGAACAAAAAACAACTTTTGATGGTCGTATTGAAAGGAGTTGTGCAAGGCATTCAAACGCTCTTTTGAATCACAAACTAGTATGCGTCAATTTACACTCCACCGAAATTCCTGCGATGCATCCGCTTTCACACGTAGTCAAGACAAACGTACTACTCCTAATCTGAGAGAATTTCGATAGAAGCTGTTTACGAGACCCGAGAGTAGGGAAGTTCTTAGGGGCGTCTGGTGTTCACTTGCTAAAGGTTGAAAGTACTATTCTAGAACTGAACATCTTTCTTCTTTTTCTCTTTACTGTAACAGCTATTTCGAGTTGCTGATACTCGTATCTTCTTAAGCTTCAGTGCTTGTATTCGACTGATTCGACTTTAAAGTGTTTCTTGCGGTTGTTCAGCAGTGGCACGCACAGCACGAGCAGTTGCTTAAGAAGTTGCGTCTTGACTTGATATAGAATATGGAATGATGTTTTATTTTCACCATTGCGAGAAGATGTGGTTTGCCCTGGATAGAGAATTCGTTTGTAAAGTTCGAAATAATTTGCCATTTAAAAATAATAGAAAACTGTTCCCCCATTTGCCTGTTAAGGCCTTATAGGCCACCATCCCGCTGAAGATACAAATTAAATTTCTGGGAGTTCCGTCAAGAGAATCAACAAATTTTAGACGACAGGTAAGGCATTTAATTTTGGGGAAAGGTGCATCATTCCCGCATGGCGGCGGTTGACGGTTTGTGCTGCTTGGGGAGTTGTTGTTCTGAAAAATCATCAAATCACCATTCAACATCACCAGTGTTCACTGAGCGCCTCTAGAAATACAGCCATAAATCTGGACCTACTCAAAATAAATCACAGATCCTCAGATTCACTAAGAGGCTGAGCTCTCTCAGAGATTTTTGTCCAATTAAAAATTGTCAAACTATCCCTTCCTTCCGGGCCTTGCTTAATTCTGCAGCAAAGTTGCAATAAATCTATCCCTTCCCTCCAAGCCTTGCTAAATTCTGCAGCAAAGTTGCAATAAATCTATATCTTCCCTCCAAGCCTTGCTAAATTCTGCAGCAAAGTTGCAATAAATCTATCCCTTCCCTCCAAGCCTTGCTTAATTCTGCAGCAAAGTTGCAATAAATCTATCCCTTCCCTCCAAGCCTTGCTAAATTCTGCAACAAAGTTGCACAAACTTTTTGGGTCAGCTTCTGAGAAGTGTCACCAGTCATTTCATCAGATTGCATAGAATTCCCGAATCTGAAATGTTTCCCGTTCACCCTGCCCAGTACTCACGCACCTCCCCTCCCAACAGATGTGTACGCATTCCCGGCACTGTTTAACAGTTTGCCAAAATTGCATTCCACCACACAAAGCACAATGCATTCGGAGGCGACAATAAATGTTTTGTCATCGTCCTCGTTGTCATGTAGTTTTGTGTTCCCCTGCGAGACCGATCAAAATGTCATGTTCTCACAAAAATTCCAGCCCGGCAAAGACAGCGCGCACAACACGACAAATTGAAAGTTCGCGTCGACGCGGTCGTCGCCCAGCAGCGGGTCGGGTGCTCGCAGAACCGAGCTGCCAATATTCCCGGAAGTCAGCTATGCGAAATTACGCGAGAATATTTCGAGGCAACAACAAGACCGCAGCTCCCGTCCTCGAGTGTTTGATGCTTGTAGCAGTTATGGCTGCTCGTTGTTTGCTTTTTTCTCTGCTTAATTACGCAGCTCTCTCTCTCCCCAATCCGTGGGGTGCGGAGCCGGTGCCGGGTGGTGGAGCGCGGTTCTAACTGCTTCGAGGAGCTGAAATTCCAAAGTTAGCCATTTTTGAACGCAGCGGCGGGGAGCGAAAAAAATCGTCAACTGATGGAATTCGAAGTAGGTAATGTCTGCCCGCTGGCCGTCGTCGTGCATCCATCCGTGGTGCACTGGTCCGCCGCAGAACAATGAGATACACTTCCCTTTTGGAGGGATCCTCCTTTATTGCGTCTGTACAGATGACGTCGTGGTTGTCGTCGTCGTTGCTGTAGTCATCATCATCATTGTCGTTGTCGTTGTTGATGTCGTTGTTCGCTCAGTTCGCAGGGTATAGATCATTTAATCGTATCCGTAATAACGCATCTGCGCGATGATGACGTTGGCGGTATCAGCTGAATGAGGAGCTAAAGGCGACCGGGGCTGGACCGTCATACGCGCACGGCTGCAGCCGGCTTATGGAGTTGTAGAGTAGAGTGCCCGGAATGACCGAGAAGCAATTAACAAACATCTCAGAAATCACTTGGCTACCTAAAAAGGATCGTCAAAGTTATGAACACAGAGCACAACACACAATACCGTGGGGCTACTGGTCGGCCGTGTCTGTGGCTGTGGCTGGGGATTGCTGCATCGATGACGGCGAATAGGAGTTGGTGCGAGCAAAAAAGGCTAAAATACATTATTGGCAGCAATGTCAAGAAATGACAACATTCCGTTCGTCCGATTGCCTTGTTCGCCGTTGCTCCCTGGTCGATGTATGTTTGTGTGTGTGTCATTGCGCTTGATTCCTTTTTTCATTGTTCCTGCTAACGATGATGATGATGGCCACAATGATTACGATGATGATGATTGGACAGTGAGAAAAGGAATGAATATTCTTTTGAAACCTGGAAGCTGCTGTGCTTGGCTATACTTTAATGTTTTAGAGCATCAACTTTTGTCCACCCAACGAGATCTGTTTTGCCTGCACCGCCCACAACAGTATTACAGCGTTATTAAGAGTCTCTGTTAAATATCATCGTCTGTCGGAGAAATTATTCAAAAAGCTTTGCTCATAATTTCTAAGCGAATTTTGAGACACGCCTTGCGAATAATTTATGAATTTGTTTGTTCATGGATTGAACTTGTTTTCCTCTTCCATGGAAACGATCAGTCGCATAGAACTGGTTTGCTATGCTTAATTCCGCGAACACTTACTTGGCTGTGATGAAATGAAGAGGGAAGAACTAGGAATATGTATTTTGTATTCGTAAAAATATTTCCTGGTATTCTGTAGCTGTACAAATAGAAAAACAATGTAGATACTGGAAATATTAGTCAATCAGCATCAGCATCAGCATCAGCATCAGTATCAGCATCAGTATCAGCATCAACATCAGCATCAGCATCAGCATCAGCATCAGCATCAGCATCAGCATCAGCATCAGCATCAGCATCAGCATCAGCATCAGCATCAGCATCAGCATCAGCATCAGCATCAGCATCAGCATCAGCATCAGCATCAGCATCAGCATCAGCATCAGCATCAGCATCAGCATCAGCATCAGCATCAGCATCAGCATCAGCATCAGCATCAGCATCAGCATCAGCATCAGCATCAGCATCAGCATCAGCATCAGCATCAGCATCAGCCTCAGCATCAGCATCAGCATCAGCATCAGCATCAGCATCAGCATCAGTATCAGCATCAGCATCAGCATCAGCATCAGCATCAGCATCAGCATCACCATCAGCATCAGCATCAGGATCAGCATCAGCATCAGCATCAGCATCAGCATCAGCATCAGCATCAGCATCAGCATCAGCATCAGCATCAGCATCAGCATCAGCATCAGCATCAGCATCAGCATCAGCATCAGCATCAGGATCAGCATCAGCATCAGCATCAGCATCAGCATCAGCATCAACATCAGCATCAGCATCAGCATCAGCATCAGCATCAGCATCAGCATCAGCATCAGCATCAGCATCAGCATCAGCATCAGCATCAGCATCAGCATCAGCATCAGCATCAGCATCAGCATCAGCATCAGCATCAGCATCAGCATCAGCATCAGCATCAGCATCAGCATCAGCATCAGCATCAGCATCAGCATCAGCATCAGCATCAGCATCAGCATCAGCATCAGCATCAGCATCAGCATCAGCATCAGCATCAGCATCAGCATCAGCATCAGCATCAGCATCAGCATCAGCATCAGCATCAGCATCAGCATCGGCATCAGCATCAGCATCAGCATCAGCATCAGCATCAGCATCAGCATCAGCATCAGCATCAGCATCAGCATCAGCATCGGCATCAGTATCAGCATACACGTGTTGTTCCCAGTGAATTCAACAAATGAACCTCCTGATTGCATAACTTCAAGCGCATCCTCAAAACTTGCCAACAATGGCGAAACAATGGAAATGTCTCCCGTCATTCGTCTTCATTCGCAACACAAGGGCTGATGGCGGATGATGGCGAAATCCACAGCTACAGCGCTGGCAATCAAGTGAACTGTCTCCAACCATATTCTCGCACTCTCTTTGGGAAGCAAGCGGTTATGAAAGGACATCGCATTCCTCTTGAGCTGTCAATGATTCTCCCCAGCAACCGTTTAACCCCCCGCACAGCTCCATGATTTATATAATATAAATCAATTATTATCCCCTTCGAGATCACCGTACAGTACTTCCGACCGACGATGAAGCACCACAAAATGCCACGGATCCCAGCCGCGCTGCCAACACTCGGAGGCATTGTCGGTGTCGAAGACGGCCCAATGACAACAACAGCGACTTTTGGGAAGTCGAATGCGTCTCTGGACGCGCATATCTATTGTATCCGATCGCCTCCCTAAAGCGGACAAATGGGAATGGCGCGGAATCATCCTGTGCAATTACTCACTTAACAGCCACCGCTTGGGACGTCCTGTAATTGCAATGCACTCCATCCTCCGAACAAACCATCACTCCCCGGCGCGGCTGGAGACGCGGCCTTTCTGGGAAGACAATAGGCCTCCTCGCCAGGCACATACGACGAAAAACCGAAAGAATTCGGAGTACTCGCCGGACAATAACTCAAAATTGGTCAGCGGCGGCAGAGCGCGACGCGCCGATCTCAGCCCCCTGATTGCGCAAAGGTTGCGATTCTTGTGTTTCTGTGTGGCGCGGCCATTTCGCCGACGGTCAAACGCACCGGCATTGCTGATGAAGATAGCTCCTTGAACTGACTGTGTTTTAGGCTGGGCACCGTACAGCTTGTGTCTCCATCGACTACCTGATGAATCATGGCTCCGGTGCCACTTGACACCATGCAACCCGTGGCATCCTATGGGCCGTGAGCCGTAAGCCGTGAGTTCACAGAATCCCACGGAAGACCCCTCACAACCGTGTAGCGGATTGTTTACATTCTGAGGGTGCCCCCAGGCGGTTGGCTAGTTCACGCGAAAAGGTGAACACCTTGCAGTGGGTGTGGCTGCGCGGGGCAGCCGCTCGTGCAGATATGTAAATCGCGATTGATTGGTTATTTAAATGCAAAACAGTTTCCTTCGGACGACGCGGCGCGGCGTGGCGGTGCGCCTAAACTGCGGAAGATAATTAGTGACCAGCGATTGATTAATTGCAGCGACCTTCGGTTGCATCACGAATCCGCGGAGGCGGTGAAAGTAGCGGTTCGTTGGGGAATGCGACGCCTGACTGTGCTTGCGTGCGTTCGGACTGTCGGGTGTCAAGTGGACCGAAGGTATTTCCGGGGGCTGCACCACGCCACTTCGTGCTTGTCAAACTAATTACACTCGAGAGGCGTTACAGGTCGATATGACGAAGCGACGCAGATAACAGATAAAAGAGGCTATTATTGACGTTCCACCTGGGAGTCCATTTGTCAGAGGCTTAAGTCTGATTGATAAACTGTTTGACAGGCAGCATGTGCACTCGCTCCTGGAAGCCGAGTGACACTAATCCATTAGTGGAAGGGTATCCGGGTTCGTTTGTTTGCTTAATCCAGTAATTACGCGTGTAAAGTACAAGGCACTTAGCTGTTGCGACTGCCACTTGTGATCTCTCAAGGTTTGGTGCATGAAAAATCATCATTGCGGTGGGGCAGGTCAATTTGCATCACTTTGCTTTGGTGGGGTGACTTAATGAGGCTGCTTCTAGAGGTTCTAGACAAGACATAGTTTTTCGCAACAGGCAAAACCCAAGGTGTGAATTAGATGGGTTCCAGGAGGGTCTGTGTGAAAATCGTTAAAAAGGATGAAACGTTGGTCTGGAGTCAGATTCAGGGATTTCAATAAATAAAAGGAAACGCAGGTTAAGGTTCAAGCGAAGCAATAAAAAATGTTTCAATCCTTTGAAAGGTGTAGTACCAAGAAGATGTCCGCTGGAGTATGTCCAATATTCCAACCCCGACTTTTAAATCAAACAGTCTCGAACAGGATTTCTTTTCAATATTGTTTGCAAAAGTCTGTGACTAGGACAGAGTTTAGAGAACATCTCCTTTCGCCTGTAGCTGGAAAACATGATACCAAGAGTTCCTGCCACCTTGCCGTACGAGCGAACTGGCGCAGACTGTGCACCACAAAGTACAGTTGTTACTTAAGGGTTTCCGGGCCTTTGCAGCTTTGAAATTAATTTAAATGCACTCTTAAGTTATCTGAACATTTTCATTGTAGTACACATCTCAGAATAGTACAAGCAGCGTCTATAAATTTTAAAATACAAATTTAAAAAAAAGCCTTAATGGACATCATCTAACATGCATGATACTTGTGTCCATATCCCCATGGTGAGGATAAGAAGTTGAAGAAGAGCTCTCCTGGGGTGGGGTGTGACTGACTGTCATACACCAACTCCATCGTCCAGCAGCTTCAAATAAACGGCGTCTCGATCTGCAAAAGCACAAGGTCTTAAATCCGACTTTCGAGTATATTGGAGAAAATTCTGTCTTCTGTTTCAAATGTCGAATATCTTCTCAGGTGCAGGGGCTCAGAAAAAGAAAATGCAATGAAGAAGCTTATTTATGTATTCTTTAAACAATTACAGTTTTGTGAGCTCATCACAATAGACTACTTCTTCTTCTTGTGGCGCTAGAGTCCAGGGTGGACCTGGGCCTCAATTAACATGCCTCTCCAGCCATCACGATCTTTCGCCAGCTGCCTAGATTTGCGCACTCCAAGTTGGTTGAGGTCCTTCTCCACTTGTGTGCGCCACCTTAGCCGAGGCCGTCCTCTGTCCCAATGGCTCAGATTCGAAGACTTTTCGTGTTGTCCATACACTCTACATAGCCTATCCATCTTGAGCGTTACATCCGAAGAAGCCAGGCGCATGCCGCTATACAGCCCATAGAGTTTGTCGTAAAATTTTTTCCTCCAGATGCCATCAACGCAAACAGGAGCGAAAATCGCACGCAAGACTCTCTGGAAAATACTAAAGGCTTAATCATTCGTATTTAGTATTGTCCTGGTTTATAATAATAATAATTGTTGGCGCTACAGTCCAAGGTCCCCCCAGGGCCTAGCTTGTTCATAAACTACTCGTGTTGTGCGCACTACTGTTCTCTCGCGAGTAAAAGGGACCTACTCCGAACGGCGAAATTTGAGAAGCTTTCTTAGACAGTTATTATTCTTTGAGTGTTGTTAGCAGCTCGAAAGAGGTGGTGCCGTGAAAAATTCGAAAAATTGGTGTTGAACTGGGAATGGGACCTAGACCCTTCGGCGTGTGAGCGTCGCACTCTACCCACTACGCCACGGCGGCCACTGTCCTGGTCCTTGTCCTGGTCCTGCCACCATTGTCCTTGTTTACGGGAAATAAAATAGGACTGAGATTATCAAGCTGTTATATAAATCAATCTTAGTCCCCTGCGACTGCCTTCTTTGGCCTCTTAAGCCCAAAGAAACAGCGATTGGCAAGAGAGATTCTACGTGTGATTTCGGTACTGGTGTTCTTGTTACTGTTTACCGCGGAGCCGAGGCAGACAAAGTCTTTTACAACCTCGAAGTTTCTGCTGCACGACAACATGTACTTGTGGCCGCCGTGGCGTAGTGGGTAGAGGTCGACGCTCACACGCCGAAGGGTCTAGGTTCGATTCACAGCTGAACACCTCGAATTTTTCACGGTAACACCTCTTTCGAGCTGCTGACAACACTCAAAGAGTAGTAACTGTCTAAGAAAGCATCTCAAACTTCTCCATTCGGAGTCGGTAAAAAACTGAAGGTCGCTTCTACTCGTAAGTGAACAGTAGCGCGCACAACATGAGTAGTTGATGACCAAGCTAGGCCCTGGTCCTCCTGTGGAATGTCGCGCCGACAATTGTTAACATGTACTTCGTTTTTCAGTTGCTTACAGCCAAACTCATTTTAACCGCCAGTAAACGTGTTATTGAGGGATCGCTTTAAGTTGAGCTACTTTTTGGAAGATCGTGACTCTAATGTTGACTTCTAAATTATGGTATGCACGATCTTCTCAAGAATAATATTGAAGAAAGGGCGCCTTATCTAAAGTCTTAGTCTCTGTGAGTTCGTTACCGGCGCAGTAGGGTTTTAGTTATCCTTCACAATCTACTTACAAGTATACCAGTATGAAATGAAAATAAAACACTAACTATTAATGGGAAAGTGTGAAGCCGAACAAAACCAATAAGAAAAAAACACCGTACAGTTTTATTTTTCTCTATATTTATTTGACTGCGTGTGGTTTGTGGTATATACGACTGCCTATCACTTCTTTGCTGAAGTTATGTCCACCCTCTTCGCTTTACCTTACAAAAGTAAAAACATTTTATTCCAAGTATTGGCCAGTGTTTTCTACAAATTTTGACCACCTTTCTGGCAATTTGTGAATACCACGCCAATAAAATTGTTCATCATTTAAAGCAAACCAATCAGACACCCAATTTTCGACGTCCTCGTAGGAACCAAAGTGCTGCTCAGACAATGCGTGTCCCATCGATGAAAACAAATGGTAGTCGGAAGGAGCCAAGTCTGGTGAGTCGGCGGGTGGGGTAGCTGCTCCCAGCCAAGTGTTTTGATTGTATCCTGAACCGACTTTGCTTTGTGTGCAGGTGCATTGTCATGGAGCAAAATTACCTTGCCGTGTCTTCTGGCCCATTCTGGTCGTTTGGTTCATGGTTTAAATTGACCATTTGTTGTCTGTAGCGATCATTATTAAGGGTTTCACCAGGTTTTAGGAGCTCGTGGTACAGCACATCTTTCTGGTCCCACCAAACACACATCATTGTCTTCTTACCGAATCGATCTGGTTTTGCAGTTGATGTTGATGGTTGTCCCAGATTAACCCATGATTCTGAAAATAAATCCATTTTTCATTGCCAGTAACAATCCGATGGAAAACCGATTTTCTTTTGTGTCTTTGAAGCAAAATTTCACAAGTGTTTTCTCGGTTTGCCATCTGTCTTTCATTCAATGAATGTGGCACCCATTTTCCGCACTTTCGGATCCTTCCCATAGTTTTTAAACGGTCAGAAATTGTTTTTTGTGCAACATTTAACATTGCTGCCATTTGGTTTTGATTCAAAGTGTCATCTCCATCCAATATCGTTTGCAATTCGGCGTCTTCAAACTTTTTTGGTGGTCTTCCACGTTATTCATTTCTCACATCAAAATCATTATATCTGAACCGTTGAAACCATCTTTTGCATGTTGCTTCTGATAGAGCATGATGCCAGTCTGCAGAACTTGTCTTCAAATGAAAACAAAAAATTTATGCTTTCCGACAATCATCACTTTCTGGTACAAAATTCGACATTTTCAACACGATGAAAAAATATGATGGTGTCTGTTCAATGACTTGATGTGTACTAAATATTTTTCACAGATGTCATAGCAAACAAACAAAAAAACAAATAAGGGCTAGTTCACAACAAATGTTCTCTATAGAGATATTTGTATCTTGCCGCTCACTTCATACGGGTATACCGAAATCGAAAAACTAACATTCTGTAAAGAAAATACTTAAGGTTCATAGTGTTCATTCCATTCTATGCTATGCAGAGCGTATTCCAAATACCAGATCATCGGTAACTCGGAACACAGTGATAAAACGAAATATATGCTGGCTACAAAGAATCGTTTCGTCGAACAATTGACAGACAATTGATAGCTAGAATTTTGAGGTAGTTACAGAGTTTGTCTACCTCGGGGCAAATGTGACTTCCACAAATAAGACCTTAGTAGAGATTCAGCGCAAAATCACCCTCGGCAATTGGTGTTCATTCGGTTGGTAAAAACAACCTGGAGGCGGAACTTCTGACTCAAAGGACTAATATAATGATTTACAAAATACTAATCGACATCGTTGGACGACAAATAAACCGGAAGTGAAGATTCTTGTCTCCTTTGAAAGAAAAATTCTGCAACGAATATATGGTCCTGTCAGGAGAATGGAACGGAATAGACAACAGCGAACTCTATGTGCTATAGCGAGATGTTTAGTAGGTTGGAAGACAAAAATACGTCAACTGTAGAGGCTCGGCAACATCGACCGAATGAACTGTAACGCTTCAGCTAAGAGGGACTTTTAATCCCAGCCTCTGAGTTCGAGAAGGAGAGGAAAGCCTCCGGCACAAAGACCAGGTGATTGCGGTTGCTTTTAGAGAGCTTGGTCTTGACAACTGAAAGCAGCATGCCTGGGGTCGTCAAGAATGCAAGGCAGGCTCAGACCCTTCATGGGTTACAGGCCTGATAAGTAACTAAGTAACAGATCACTCAATAAGTCCTGGCGCATATAGTGGGCGCCACTAACAAAATATATTCATTTAATATTTATTTTTTTGTTAGTGACGCCCCCTATATTTCCCGGGAGTTATTAAGTGATGAGTTAAGTAGGTTAACTCTCAAATTTTGGTTGCAAAGCGCCTCTGCTAAGAAATTAAGAATGTTCAAAAATAAAGCCTGCTGATTCACTTGAGAAATGGTTCAGTTAGTGAGGAAGCTTTCTTTGATTTGCTCTTCACAGGAATAAAACTAATTCTTTAACAACTTTAAAAGTTCAGGATAAAAGGTGTCAAATACAGTTTGAACGATAACTGAACTTGATGATTGAAGTGTTGCAACAGAAGTGGATGAACAACGTCAGTAATTGTAAATAACCATCAAAGTGGGACTCTGATTCGACAGTTTGGCGTGAGTAATTTTTCTCCAAAAGTATCGTTTCAAGTTTTGTTAGTCCGGCATATTCATTTGACATCAGCAAGGCGTAAGATGTTTATATGGCCGCCGTGGTAGAGTGGGTGGAGTACGACACTCACACACAGAAGGGTGTAGGATAGATTCCCGGCTGAACACCTCGAATTTTACCGGGCACCACCTCTTTCGAGCTGCTGACAACACGGAAAAAGTAATAACTATATAAGAAAGCTTCTCAAACTTCGCCGTTCGGAGTCTGCAATACACTGGAGGTCCCTTCTACTTAGTTGATAAGCAAGCTAGTCCCTGGTCTCCTGTTGACTTTCGCGCCATACAATTATTAATTATTGTCAAAGTGGGCGTCTGAGTCGGAACTTTGGCCTCAGCAATTTTTCTCCAAATGTTTCGTTTCAAGTTTTGTTGGTCAGTTCAGTTGACAAATATAGGGCGGTAGGATATTTATATCAGCGAACTTCAAATTTGAATTGACGTCGCTTATAAATACTAGTTGAATTCCTCTGAATTGTCTGTCCTTAAATAAGTTAGTTTTCGAATTGATGTTAGCACGTTGAACGATATTTTCGATCTGCAATGCTATATTTCTTGCAACAGAAGCATGTGTCTGCATTGCAGAAATCAAGTGATGATGAGTTCATTTCGAGCATCTCCGTACTCGGGAACGGCTGCGTTGATCGGTGCTGCGTGCTGTAAGCACATTTTTTTTTTATAATTGACGCGTGCAAAAGGGGTTGCGAGTACCCTTAAGTGACCGGATCAAGTCACAGCACGGGCCGAAGGTATAGAGGAAGAGAGGGAGAGGAGGTACCGATGCACATTGGTTTCAAATGCCTGTGGATTGTAATGAGGAGGAAAAATCGAGCTGGGAAGAGCATTCCAGATTCGTGTAGTGCGGCTAAAGAACGAGTCTCTGAATTTGACTGTACGTCCGAAAGAGGGCTTGAGGGTGAATTGGTGGGCATTCCTAGCGAGGCGTGTATTGCGGGTGAATTCTTGAAGGCGAGGAATGCAACTGGCTAATTCGTCTGAGCATTTCTTGTTGAAATAGCGATAAAAAAGTGACAACGACGCGACATTACGTCGGTGTTCTAACGAGTCAATCGACTTCGCAATATTACTGTCACCTATAAGTTTTATCGCTCGCTTTTGAATTCTATCCAGCAGGTGCAGGGAGATCTTAAAAGCACCTGACCAGATAGGAGCGTTATACTCAAGTTTTGGGCGTATGTAGGCCTTGTATATTGTAGCCAGATCAGAAGGGGTGAAGTACTTCTTGCATCGTTTAAGGAAGCCTAGACATTTCGCAGCAATTTTGGCGACCTCAAATATGTGATCGTTCCAACTAATTGTTGGGTTGATACACATACCGAGGATGGAAAGTCTTTCGGTTTCAACAACACAAGTGCCGTCCATGGATAACGGCTGATTATTTTGTAATCGCTTTAACGACAGTAGACAGCACTGTGTTTTGGAAGCATTAAATTCCACTCTATTCTTATTTCCCCAATCGATTATGCTGTCAAGGTCGGAATTTAATGTGCTTAACATACGCTGCCGTTCCGAGTCTAAGGTCGAAGTGGAGGGACGTGAGCCAAGGAACGAATATGAAAAGCTGAGGGTACTGTCATCAGCGAAGGAATGAATGGGATTAGAAGTGTTAGACAAGAGATCATTTATAAAAATGAGAAAGAGTGTCGGAGACAAAACAGAGCCTTGGGGAACACCAGCATTAATATAGTGGATATCAGACTTGAATCCATCCAAAACGACTTGTATTGAACGATTCGAAAGGTAATTTCTAATCCATTGAAGAAGAGACTCATCGATCCCAAAAGCACGCATTTTCGACAAGAGAGCCTGGTGCCAGACTCATATACATTCAAAGAGCTGCCGATAATATTTAAGATCTCTTAAGTAAAAAAATGTCAACGAAACTCATGCTGCGAATTAGGGGGTTGGTGTCAGAAAATAAATTATAGCGTGACAAATTGTGTTTCATTTAAATAGGAGAATTTAAACTTTTAAAGTGCTGTGCTTTTAATTCGGGCGCATGATGCAATGATTCAGCTACTTGCAGTTCAAATTGGTTTTAGATGATATTCTGGCTGCGGTGCATTTCGATATTTGGACGCACTGACTTTCTTCCACTTTAATCTCTGCGAATCTAGTCATTTGCAGTAAGCTTTCTCTTCTTCTTCTACAATTCGCTCAGTTTGCGAGATTCAAGATTCACCTCCTGAAACAGTTTTTTTTTTAAACATTTCCGCTCGGAATTCACCATTTATTCGATCAGCTTATCTTTCAGGGTGTTGTTCACACTTAATGAATTTGCGTTGAGGACTGCATCCAACATGAATGATAGAACGTTGCAACCACAGAATTTCGTTTCTTGTGTTGAAATACCTTCCGGGAGAGAGATTCCAACTGCGCGTATAATAATTGCTGCTAGGCAGACCAAAATAGAGGGATTTTTAATAAGAACTCTGCTATTTCGGAAACCTCATTGAAACCATGTCCTGATTGGATTCTCAAACTTACCGTGCAAGCGATAGTTTTAAGGTAATGAATGAATAAGAACGTCGCGACGTGCGGAGTCGTTTAAATGTTGATTATACTTTCGTCGGTTTCGCCAATCATGTGGACGTTCCGTAAGAGATTCGAAAAATACCAAATTTACTTCGGAAAACGCAAAACAAACAAACAAACTGACTGCGTACTTCTTCTCCCCCGTCTGACTTCAGTTCTGTAATCCTCTCCTGTTTTCTTTTTTTTATTCTAGTACAGCTCAAGTTTGCTGACACAAACATATTTTTCAGTTTCCTCGAACACCCACAGTGCGTGCAGATTTCCACCCACAAAAGTGACTAGTTATAAAAGCATGTCAACTAATTGTCCTCCCACCAGTGTTCTGATTAAGCCCCTTCTTCTCTCTCTTTTGCCGATTTAGATAACACACCATTCGATCTCATCTCTGACAAAGTCCACATTTGTAGTCTCCCCTTTTTGATTTTCAAAATCAGCAGCCAGCACTCACGTTCTCGAAAATCTCCTCTATCAACAGAAAACTTTGATATTTGTGTTCCGGAAAGAGCGCAAAACCTTGAGGCTCGCATTCTTTGATTACGGACCTTCGATAGAGTGTTATGGCCCCGGCTTCCAGCTTACTCCATTCATTGGCTCTTGGCCCCCAGCCAAGCCATCAAAGGGAATATGAATGAAGATGTTCTTTTAATGCCCACCGTTTCGTTTCATTGTGCTTTGTCGTTTTTTGTTAATTTTTCGCATTTAATTCCCCGAATGGACGTCGTAAAAGTTCCTCCAAAAGCCACACACATGCGCACGAAGACCTCTATCTCATGGCTGGATGTGACAATAAAAACGGACGACAACGCATAATACCAGCCGCGTCCGCCGCACCGTCACTGCATAGCACATCTCATAGGACAGCTCACACAGGCGGGTCGTGGCCGCGTAATCGTAAAATATGATCATTGTCACAGACGCGGTTTCGGCAGAACTCCAAGTCACATAATGTCTCCACGTTTGCACTCTTGAACTCGGCTTCTCAACAGCCACCGCGTTGCGGGTCCGCGAAGCACTGGCCATTACCTTTGCGCGCACCGTGCGGCCGGCGTTTCTATGAACGAATTTTTCGGGTCAACAGCGCGCGCATTAGAAACGGACCTGGGAATCATGTCACACAGGCAAGTCAATTGAAGCAATTAACCCGACGAGTGTGTAAATCTAATGCACTGCTGCGGACGTTTTGCAATCGGAGATACATTTCGGTGTGGGCCAGGTGAATGACCACAGCAACGGGTGTTCGCTCAGTCGCTAACTGTACACGGCGGAGGCTTCGGGCTGCAGGCTCGTAAAAGTTGCACCTCAACCTCACCTCTGCACCATTTCGTCTCTGGACAGTCATAAAAAACGGAACGCAACACATCACCGCAACCAACACGACATCGTCGACGCACTACGGGATTACGACGACCACGACGACGGCGACGACGATGAAGACGACGATCCATTGACATTTCTATTAAAATCATTGCAACAGCGCATTGCACACAAGACGGCGCATCGGAGGGACAGATTGAGGCCTTTGCGGACGCAGATCCCCTTCGCGGGCAGGGACTCGCTGCGAAAATGGCGAGATGAGGCAATCAAAGGCTCATCACTGTCAGGCGAGTCGAGCGTACGTCGGTCAGTCGCGAAGTAATTATCGCTCTCCCTGCTCGAACGCACAGCAGCAGCCCGGCCCGGACTCCAGCCGCAGCCCCAGCCCCCATCCCGGCCCGTCTGTGTAATGGAATTATGCACGCATATTCCGCGATCTGAGCGGATTCAGG
This sequence comes from Eristalinus aeneus, assembly GCA_955652365.1. NCBI lineage: Eukaryota > Metazoa > Arthropoda > Insecta > Diptera > Syrphidae > Eristalinus > Eristalinus aeneus. The sequence continues at coordinate 6,411,976 of OY019133.1, forward strand.
CCGCGCGAAGATTTCGACGACACTCGCGCTTTTAATGATGTTTGCCATGGCAGTCGGATTGCTAATTTCCAATTTGAATGATTGCAGGTGTGTGTATCGGACGCGACCGTTTCGCTGTTCCGCGTGTGCGTCGCGGTGCCGGACGCCTGTGTTTTAGTGTGATCCTAATGACAGTTGGAAATATTTCGATGTCAGTTGCTTCTGCATTGGCTACATCAATCACCGGCAATTAAACGCTGACGGTGCGGTGGCGGCTCTGGAGCGGAGGGTGCCGTTGAGGTGCCCTCTCCCTCGGCGGAGGCGGCGGCAGCGACATGTCCTTGTTGGCCAGAGCGAGATGAGACTGATTTACGACGATGATAATACAGCGTCGTGTTTATCTGCGCTCAATGCGAACGGAGGATGTTGTCCATTTTTAATTAATCTTAGTTCATCCATCCCCTCGCTGAGCTGCGGAGACGCAACGCAACGCGGTGGTGGGGTCGTGCACGCTGATAGTTTATGGCACTTCCTTATGGGATGTTTGTTACGAGCTGGGGTATAAATTAAGGCTTGCGGGTTGCGCGGTGGCCATGGCCTGCCCAAGAAATCCGTTTGAGATCAATTTTATGGCGGAGCTGGTGCGTCCGTGGTGCGGGACTTGCAATGAACGTCGGGCTTGCGTAAGATTGATTCTATTGGTGGTCCGGGTACATGCACGGGCTGTAAACGGCTGAGATACCTGGGTAGCGATAAAGATAATCAGACAGACGATATTCTAGGCCAGAACAAGGTGACCGTGTGAAGACTGTGAAGACTGTTAAGGACTTCGTGGAACGTGAGAAGGTACCAAGCCAACATTCTAGGACTAAGGCTCAGCAACCATACTCATTTGGATCTGGAAGAGCTTATCTTGAATGCAATTTATGTCTCAATCTGGGTGGAAACTGGGAAAACATTCATCAATGGACATCTCCAAGCTGCCGACAGAGGACTCATTCTGTTTTCTTGGAAGAATTGAATGCATCCACCAACAGTCCAAGTTTGTGATGTGCATGAACGTCGCTTATAACGCTTGAGCGCCGTGTTGTGTGTAACATGAATTTTATTCAAAAACTTTGTGGAAGTTCACTCATCAAGCGCATCAGATGGATTTGAGTCATCATCAACGAAACAAAGTCATCTGCAAATGGAGTTGATTATGATAATTTGAATATACTTTTCGAGAGCAGAAACATAGAAATGGAACAGGATTCTAGATCAGATGACTCCGTGCGTGATCCTGATTTTCATCTTTCAGACTTGGACTTCAGTGTAGATTCTTCTGATGAAGAACTAAAACAAATGGGAAAGCAACTTGAGGAAAATTTGTTTGATAATCGTCCGCAAACGTTTATGGAATATGATTCAAGTAAAGTAATTGCTTTAAAAAGAAATAAAAAATAAAAGGAGAATCATACACTCGAAGGATTGAAATTGTTGCTACAAGAAAATGTTTATCCCTTAACAGCTGTCGACAGAATTGCAAGGTTAAAATAACTTTTGAAAAACAGAAAGAGATTTTCAATTCTTATTGGGCATTGGGAACATTCAATCAAAGAATCCTTTTCGTCGGAGCGTTATTAGAAATCGAAGATAAGAAGTTGCAGGCTCTAAAGAAAAACAAGATTCGACCACGAAATCGACAACACTATATAAAATATTTTATTAATATTGAGAAAGACAAAATTCGTGTTTGCCAAAAGTGCTTCAAGCAATGCTTTAATGAAACTTACAGATGTTTGAAATCCGTCGTTAAAAAAATTAGAGAGTACGAACATACCATTCAAAGTTCAGCGTGGTTAAGCCGGAGGAAGAAATACATTATCTGGAGAAGTGATTGAAGTTGTTGAGCACATATAAATAGTTTTGCTGCATACGAAAGTCATTACACAAGGCGTGATTAATTAATTGTATGGCGCGACAGTCCACAGGGGACCAGGGCCTAGCTTACTGATCAACTACTCGCGTTGTGCACGCTGCTGTTCTCTCACGAGTAGAAGGGACCTACAGTTTTTTGCCGACTCCGAACAGCGATGTTTGAGAAGCTTTCTTAGACAGTTATAACTCTTTGAGTGTAGTCAGCAGCTCGAAAGAGGTCGTGCCGTGAAAAATTCGAGGCGTTCAGCCGGGAATCGAACCTAGACCATTCGGCGTGTGAGAGTTGCACTCTACACAATACGCCACGGCAGCCACTACAAGGCATGAAACCTTATATAAATATTTTCATGCGGATTTAACTTTGGCTTCTATGGACAGATTGTTTTGCGGAAAACATCCTGCAACCTCCGTAAGCTGAAGCAAATATTCGCAACTATTCAAAGGTACTTATACTTTTAGTATTTTGTTCTATTGAATAGTATGTCATGTTGTATTATTTTATTATGAACATACAATTTAAAAACCTAGTCTCGACACATGTTATAGATGTGATACCTTAAAAATAAGAAAATTATAGCAAAACGTGATGGAGCTGAGGAACTTGTAAGCCTGCAATGTGATTCAAAAGAACATCACGTCAAGGCGGACTTATCATATGACTCTAAAAGAGAAGACAAAGCTCTAATAAAAGATAATTCGGAAATTAAGCCCTTCGCATTTGATCTTCAGCAGTGCCTTCCGACACCATACTTGCGAAGTTCACAAAGTTTCTACAAAAGACAGTTGTGGATATATAATCTTACAGTACATGGCTTTTCTTCAAACACACCGATAAATATTATGTGGCACGAAGCAATGGCTAAGCGAGGTGGTAATGAAATTGCCTCATGTTTGCTGCAGCACTTGCAAGACATTTACTCCGAAAATCGAGTTAAACATTTGATTTTTTATAGTGATTCTTGAGGTTGTCAAAATAAGAATTCAATTATGAGCACGATGTTTTTGGAATTTTTACAAGCTAATTCTAACATTGAGATAATAGACCACAAATTCTTAGAATCAGGTCATACTCATATAGAGTGTGACCTAGATCATGCGTTGATTGAAAGAAAGAAAAAACGAATTCACCGTCCTCATAACTGGTTCAACTTTATTCGAGTCGTAGGTTCAAAAAAAAAAAGTTCAAAGTAATTGAAATGAAGAGTCAAGATTTCTTCGACTTTGCTTCTACTTCAAAAACTAAATTTGCTTGGAGAAATCGGGATAAAGATTTCAACAAATTTGTGTGGAATGAGGTAAGATGGCTGAGATACAACAGAAATATGTTCGGCAAAAGCCACTTGAAAAAAATCAGCCATTTTCAACTTTAAACCTTGCAAAACGTGGTTTTAACTCACTGAAATTAAATGAAATTCCTAATACAATAAAAATAATTGTTGGCGCTACAGTCCAAAGGGGGACCAGGGCCTAGCTTGCTCATCAACTACTCGTGTTGTGCGCGCTACTGTCCTCTCAAGAGTAGAAGAGACCCACAGTTTCTTGCCGACTCCGAACGGCGAAATTTGAGAAGCTTTCATAGACATTTATTACTCTTTGAGTGTTGTCAGCAGCTCGAAAGAGGTGGTGCCGTGAAAAATTCGAAAAATTGGTGTTGAGCTGGGAGTCGAACCTAGACCCTTCGGCGTGTGAGCGTCGCACTCTACCCACTACACCACGGCCACCATGGCCATCAAAAAATTTAATAAGTTCCAAAAAGAAGAAGACCAAACTCGTCAGATTGTGTAGGATTACGGTGGAGAACACTCGCTGCTCCGTCAAGGTCGGTAGCGAACTCACCGAGACCTTCGATGTCAAAAAAGGACTTAGACAAGGTGACGCGTTGTCATGCGACTTCTTTAACATCAATTTGGAGGGCTTCGTGCAGAACTCACACGTCAACATCAGAGGCACCATCTTCCACAAGTCCGTTCAACTGCTAGCTTATGCGGATGACATTGACGTGATCGGCCAAACTCAGCGTGCCGTCAATGAAGCGCTTGCTAGCATCGAAGCGGAAGCGGCTATAGTGGGACTGGTGGTAAACGAGGGCAAAACGAAGTATATGCTGTCATCGAAGAAGGACGCAGAACATCGACGTCTCAGGCAGAGCATCACTATGGGCAGCAGACACTTCGAGGTAGTCAAGGACTTCGTCCATCTCGGCTTCGCGGTGAATAGGAACAACCACATCAGTACCGAAATCAAGCGCAAAATCACTCTTGCCAATCGCTGTTTCTTTGGGCTCAAGAGAAAATTGAGTAATAAAGCCCTCTCCCGAACGACCAAAGTGATTTTGTACATAACCTTGAACATCTCAGTCCTGCTTTACGGCACAGAAACCTGGACGCTACTAAAAGCGGATAAGGAAGCCCTTGGTCTCTTCGAGAGAAAAGTTGTGCGTGCGATTTTTGGTCCTGTTTGCCTTGATGGCATCTGGAGGACAAGATTCAACCACGAACTGTTTTGGCTGTACGGCGGCATGAGCTTGGTCAAGCGACTGCGGATACAACGCTTAAGGTGGCTAGGTCATGTAGAGCGTATGGGCAGCACTGCTCCGGCCCGAAGAGTTTTCGAATCCGAACCACAGAGACAACGCAACAGAGGACGTCCTAGACTGAGATGGCGCACACAAGTGGAAAAGGACCTCAACCAACTTGGAGTGCGCAAATCTAGGCAGCTGGCGAAAGATCGTGATGGCTGGAGAGGCATGTTGATGGAGGCACAGGTCCACCCCGGACTGTAGCACCATCCGAAGAAGAAGAAGAAGAAAAAGAAGAAGAAGAAGAAGAAGAAGAAGAAGAAGAAGAAGAAGAAGAAGAAGAAGAAGAAGAAGAAGAAGAAGAAGAAGAAGAAAAAGAAGAAGAAGAAAAAGAAGAAGTAGAAGAAGAAGAAGAAGAAGAAGAAGTAGAAGAAGAAAAAGAAGAAGAAGAAGAAAAAGAAGAATGATATCATAAGGTTATTTCTTTTCATTGACCCTACTTTTCATGAATGTTTTTAATAACTTGGATTCAGAACCTGAATCTGATATACATGCGAATATAAAAGATGAAGATGAAGACCAAAATGAAGAGCAGTATTGAAATAATATCCCTTAATTTTAATTCACTTTTGTTTTTCTTTGTTCATTTTTCTTTTTTCTTGTTACTGTTTACCATAAATTCCTAACTAATATAAATATAACTTAAAACGATTGAAGGAAATAAAAATGATACTCAACAACAACATTTAAGATATGAGCGCATATTTTCAGTTTGCAATAAAAGCGTGAGTGATATAGGTAAGCGATAAATGATTAAATAAATTTTGGAGAAACAACTTAAATAGCGGATTTTGCAATAAAACTGCAAATAAACAGTTTAAGGATAGAATACAAAAAATTAGAGATCACAGTTGAAAGGGTTTGTAGGAATTTATACAATTTTTATTTCTAAACTGCGAAAATTTTTTCCAGAATTAAAACTAAATTTTATAGGTCCGTTTTGGAAGAATACGTTTCAAGATTTAAGCGGTTTTTGCTTGTGACCACAGATATTTGAACGGTCAATGTGACGAAAGCATTTCCAAAGAACCTCATAGAAACAGAAGTGACTCAGCCAAATATGGTAACAAATATGGTCTGATGACGGGCTGACTTTGTAGGGATATAGAGCATTACGTTGGCAGCATTTCTTCAAAAGGCAGCCATTTTGTCTGTTGTAAAGTGTTTTATTTTTAGTTTTCTTTGATATTTAAACAATTCGACCTAGCTTGATGCTTCAAACAACGCTTTAAATTGGTTGCAGTTTGAAGTCGTGGTAATGTTTTCTAAATTAGCTTGGAGATGAATCTTGCTTTTGGTTGAATGGATTCGTAATAAATAGAACCTCCGTATTTAGAGAATTCCCCAACAGTGAGTTGACAAAGCGTTGTATTCACAGAAACTGAATGTTTGGTATACCTTACAGGTTGAAGAACCATGGCTCCTGCTATGGTTTCAAGAAAACGTTGCAACATGGCGCACAGCTCGTAGCACAATTGTTTTATTAGAGGAAACGCTTGGAAATCGCGTAGTTTCACATTACGGACGCCTAAATTATTTCCACGATCGTGTGATTCAACGCCGCTTGGTCCCCTTCTCTGAGTATTTGGAAAGTCACAGATATACGCCGACAAGCCCGAAGCCACTGCCGACTTGGAGGCAAAATTTGCGGTTATAGCTCATATACACCCAGAAATGTAGCAAAATTATTTCCACAGTTGGACCTTCAAATTAGGCAACGTTCGAGCCTATTGCGGCAACAAGATGTCAAATGTCTCGATAGGGAACATTTGTTGTGAACCAGCCCTTATTTGTTTTTTTGTTTGTTTGCTATGATATCTGTGAAAAATATTTAGTATACATCAAGTCAGTGAATAGACAACATCATATATTTTCATCGTGTTAAAAATGTCGAATTTTGTACCAGAAAGTGATCATTTGCGGAAAGCATTAATTTTTGTTTTCATTTGAAGAAAAGTGCTGCAGAGTGGCATCGAATGCTTGTCGAGGCATATGGTGATCATGCTCTATCAGAAGTAACATGCAACAGATGGTTTCAACGGTTCAGAAATAATGGTTTTGATGTGAGAAATAAAGAACGTGGAAGACCACCAAAAAAGTTTGAAGACGCCGAATTCCAAACGATATTGGATGGAGATGACACTTTGAGTTAAAATCAAATGGCAGCAATGTTAAATGTTGCACAACAAACAATTTCTGACCGTTTAAAAGGTATGGGAAAGATACAAAAGTGTGGAGAATGGGTGCCACATGAATTGAATGAAAGACAGATGGCAAACCGAAAAAACACTTGTGAAATTTTGCTTCAAAGACACGAAAGAAAATCGGTTTCACATCGGATTGTTACTGGCGATGAAAAATGGATTAATTTTAAGAATCATGGGTTAATCTGGGACAACCATCAACATCCGTTACAAAACCAGATCGATTCGGCAAGATGACAATGCTGTGTGTTTGGTGGGACCAGATAGGTGTGCTGTACCACAAGCTCCTAAAACCTGATGAAACTCTTAATACTAATCGCTACCGACAACAAATGATCAATTTGAAACATGCATTGATCGAGAAACGACTAGGATGGGCCAGAAGACGCGGCAAGATAAGTTTACTCCATGACAATGCACCTGCACACAAAGCAAAACCGGTTCAGGATACAATCAAAACACTTGGCTGGGAGCAGCTTAACCCACCAGCCTTGGTTCCTTCCGACTACCACTTGTTTTCAACGATGGGACACGCATTGGCTGAGCAGCACTTTGATTCCTACGAGGAGGTCGAAAATTGGGTGTCTGATTGGTTTGCTTTAAAAGACGGACACTTTATTGGCGTGGTATTCACAAATCGCTAGAAAGGTGGTCAAAATGTGTAGAAGATAATGGCCAATACTTTGAATAAAATGTTTTTACTTTCCAATTAATAATTATTGTTTTATTTTCAAAAAAAAAAAAACGCATTTAGAAACGCTCGTTATTTTGGTGCAGCCGTTGAGGGGAGACGCTATTGAGTACAAGTTATGCGTAGGAGCCGTGCATTGCGTGAAAGACCACCAGAAACGACAGAAAGGCATGGCAGCGTGATTTCGATAAAACTCTACCCCACATGGCTGTAGCGGTCAAAGCATTCCTAGAAACGCTAAAGTTGGAGCTCTTACTATACTGCCATTATTCTTCAAATCCTGCTCCCTCTGACTACGAACTTTTTTGATGAAAGCCGAACGATCTATGGAATCATCATTTCGGGTCTTTTGAAGAAATCGATTATTGTATCGATCTCACATTTCTCCGAAGGGGGTTTTCGAGAGTTACCATCGGAATAGGAAAAAGTACTACCTTCCGACGTATTTTTTTACGCTTTCAAAAAAAAAAAATTAAATTTGAAAACAAAAAAAGGAAAACATAAAGATTTTATCACAGCTTTGACGGAGTGAGAATTTGTTGATGATGGAGTGGCCGACTGTCAATTCAAAAACTTGGCTTTTTTACTGACAACCATGAACGCCATCGAACAAGATACAGTATCTGATCGGTAAAGGGAAATATGTTAAATAGCAGCTGATGATTTTCGTTCTTCAACTCAGATAAATTCTCGTACAACTTTCTTTAAAGTACCAAATCGATCATTGCCTTCAACAGTTGTATTTGTTCTCAAGCTACTTTTCATTGACTTCCGCATTTAGTTGCCACTTGCAGAATGAAAGCTTGACGACCAGGCATCGCCTACCGCCCAAATTGATCTGATATACATTGTAATACATTCCACCCACAGCAGTCACCCCCAAGAAGCCTTAAAAGGCCAGCGAATCCATCATACACTCCCAACCCCATGTTGCTCTCTAACTCACACTCCAGCGACACCGCCCATGCCCATTCACTCCCTAGATGACCGTCACTCACACCGCCCTAATCACGCGTTGCGACACCCAGACCGCACCCACCCAATCCACTCATAATTAAAACCCATACCTGTCAATATAATTGGCTCGTTCTAATGCAGCCCGGCGCATTTGCTTCAGTCGCCAGCGAGCAGTGCGCGCGACTAAACAGCACTCATCTCGCAGCAAAAAGCCTCTAACACCACGCTGGCATCTGTTGTTGGTGGCGCAGTGACGGCGGCAGCTAGCCAGCCTCCTTCTGGCCGAGCCTGCGATTGTTGGGCCAGAGTGCTGCAATTAACAAACGGGAGGCGTTAACGTTTCGCATATTACGACTGCGTTTTCTCGCCGTAATTTCAGTGTTTTTACGATCTTATGGTCCGCCAGCCGCGGCCTGCGACTTTTATTTTAATTTTCGTGTCGTTTTGTTGTTTGTTCGCGCGAATGCGCGCTCGCGTCCAACGCTCTCTGCTAGTGTCTCGCACTCGCCGCTAATGTGTCTGCTTTCAGGTTTCCATTTTTTGCCACTTGCAGCACAGCGCATTTGATTAGGATTGGCTGCGTTGCGTTGCGTATCGTCCCTGGCAGGTTGGCCGGGCGACACGCTCTTTTGCGCGTCAATTGATCATAGCGAGGGACAGCGGCAAACAAACAAAAATCGAAAAACGAGCAGCTCTCACACAACTTTTTGCACGGTCAATAAAAATCAGTCAGGCTGTCAAGTGGCTTCAATCCGGGCTGACGGTGGCACTGCGACCGGCGCTCAAAGAGCCCGCAATCCAATGAAATAATCAACACAGCAGCACCGTCCTGCTGGCAATTAAACGCAATTATCACCGCGTGCAAGTGCAGAACGAAAAATGTGAAAATTTCTATCTAGGTGCGATAATCAGGGTTTCCTTCGGCGTCGCGGCCGCGAATGTCGCGATAGTGGCTTGTAGGCCGCCTCCTGCCCACCACTGGCCCGCAGCGCTGTTGTGGGCCGCCCGATACGGTCTCCGATGGCGAATGTCAATCAGACTTCCTGGGAACCGCATTGTCGTTTTTGTAATGAAATCACTTGATGGGCCTATTAGGAGGCGATGGAAGCCTAATGAGGCGGACATAAGTGATTCGGCTGGGGAAATGGGATTCGTTAGTGCGACTACCGGTGACATTGACGGGAGCGTGAGGTGAAGTCACAAGTCGACACTTGGTGTCGAATTTATTTCGCAGCGAGCATCTGACAGGACTGCTGGCGCAGAAGGATTATGCGAATGTGTCGTGCAGTGTGACGCGGTGAGTGTGAAGGAGCACTGTCAGTGAAAGGCGTGACAGATTGACAGGCTATGATATTGTTTGTCGTTGGGTTTTCCAATGGATTTGCCACGAAGTGGAGTCTGGGTTTGATTTGGATGCAGGTGTTTACTGGAGACGAAAGCAGATTACCCGAGCTTTGCCCACGAAACGATGAAAAGGTACTTTGACACGTTGAACTTTGCAGAAGGGCGCGTTGTGACATTATACTTTCTGTCATCTGTCTGCAAAAAAAAAAAATCCTCCTGCTTGCGTCAAATAGCATAGAACACAGCTCTGAAGTGCTCTTAGATTTGCATATATTGTCTGAAGTGGGAAAACGAGGAACTTATTGCGAATACGGCCCAATTCGACTGAATTTAGGGTACAGGATTAATGGAGGAGTGTCAGCTCTCAAAATCAGAAACCTATCCATCCAGCTATACCATTAGGCAGTAAGCTTTCCAATAACCTTTCTGTACGGATGATCAAACGCGAAGGAAACCTGTTGGATAAATCGGTTTAGTAAGTTTTTAGCTACTACGCTTACTGCCGCCTGAACATTTTGTTTGCAACAGCCTTCATGGTCACTTGGGACAGCATTCTGTTTTTTATTTAAAACCATTTTTTCATTGGCGTTGACTATTTGTAAGAACTTGACAAACTCCATTCCGTTCACCAATTTTCACTGCGAAGAGAATTTTGCAGAAACCTAAACAAATGGTTGTAGGAAGTCCAGGTCTTAAAATGTTTCAGCCGAACACTGTCAAATTGTTCTGGCTCTCCGAGGATGTACTCGTATGCTGCCTTTTCTGGACGCTGGCACTAAGTCAATTCTAGTTGGACTTTCTGGATATAAAAGGTTGTCAAATATCTATTTTTTGCTCTTCATTCAATGTTTCATACAAAGTGTTACAGTGATCGAATTTGGTTCATGCTCTGTTCGATAAACTGTCTAGACGGCAACTTCCCCTCCTTATTTGCAAAGAACTCAGACAGCCACTTTTCACAAGCCTCTTTTGAGTTCAACTTCATACCACCAAGGGCGCTCGCCATGGACAGGAACAGGTGGTAATCACTTGGCGCTGTGTCCGGGCTATACGGTGGATGCGATAAAACCTCCCATTGGGGCTTCCGTAACTTCTGACGAGTCATCAACGAAGTGTGTGGTCTGGTGTTGCCTTGGTGGAACACTACACCCTTCCTGTTCCCCAATTCTGAACGCTTCTGTTCGATCGCCTGCTTCAAGCGGTCCAGGTGTTCCCAGTAGATGGTAGGATTAAGCATCTGGCCATATGGGAGCAGCTCATAGTGGATAATTCCCTTCCAATCCCCCCACACACAGCAAAACCTTCGTGGCCGTCAATCCCGGGTTGGCCACTGTTTGGGACGATTCACCGGCCTTCAACCACAACCGTTATCGCTTCATATTGTCGTATGTGGGCCATTTTGCGCCGCCAGTCACCATCCGCTTCAAAAATGAGTCGAATTCGTTCAGTTTTAGCAGCATATCGCAGGCGTTGATTCGGTCCAGAAGGTTTTTTTGCGTCAAATCATGCGGCACCCAAACATCAAGCTTTTTCTTGTATCCAGCCTTCTGTAGATTGTTTAAAATGGTTTAATGACTAGCTCCCATCTCCTGGGCGATGTCACGAGATGCCATATGCCGGTCTAACTCGATAATTTCCATGATTCGATCGGTTTCCGTCGTCAGAGGTCTTCCGCCGGCTGGCTTATCCATGGTGTCGTTTTCACCGGCTCTGAATCGTCGAAATTATTCCTCCGCAATTGGAAGTGATGGTCGCCGTGGCGTAGTGGGTAGAGTGCGACGCTCACACGCCGAAGGGTCTAGGTTCGACTCCCAGTTCAACACCAATTTTTCTAATATTTCACGGCACAACCTCTTTCGAGCTGCTGACAACACTCAAAGAGTAATAGCTGTCTAAGAAAGCTTCTCAAATTTCGCCGTTCGGAGTCGGCAAAAAACTGTAGGTCCCTTCTACTCGTGAGAGAACAGTAGCGCGCACAACACGAGTAGTTGATGAGCAAGCTAGGCCCTGGTCCCCCTTTGGACTGTAGCGCCAACAATTATTAATTATTAATTGGAAGTGATAGAGTAGCCTCCCTCGAAACAACATTAATCTCATGGAAAGTTTCTCTAGCGAGTTTCTCTAGTCTTCTGGTCCAGATGGTCAGACAATTGATGCTTCGCTACTGCTTCCCTGATCCTCTTCCTCCATCAGTTGCAAACTTTCAACTTATACAGTGATGGTCCGATTAGTCCGAGGTGCACCCTTATTTGAAATCGAAGAGACCACTCATGGGTGCGGTGATCACACACAACCTTCTCACCGTACACCAAGGTGTACTTTTGCATCGTTTAAACTAGTCTGTAGTAAGAAAGCATGAAGTTTTTCGTCCAATATTTCACTTTAAGGTTTAGCATCGAATTACAAAGCTGTCTGATAAAACATGTAGCCCGACATGTCGCCATGCAAAGAAACCCCAGTTAAGCTCTTTAAGGTTTGATTTTCCAGACTTTTTAAAATAAAACACTTAATATTAATGGGAAAGTAAAAACATTTTATTCAAAGTATTGGCCATTGTTTTCTACACATTTTGACCACCTTTCTGGCGATTTGTGAATACCACGCCAATAAAATTGTTCGCCTTTTAAAGCAAACCAATCAGACACCCAATTTTCGACCTCCTCGTAGGAATCAAAGTGCTGCTCAGCCAATGCGTGTCCCATCGATGAAAACAAATGGTAGTCGGAAGGAGCCAAGTCTGGTGAATACGGCGTGTGGGGTAGCTGCTCGTAATCAAATGTTTTGATTGTATCCTGAACCGGCTTTGTATGCAAATGCATTGTCATGGAGCAAAATTACCTTGCCGTGTCTTCTGGCCCATTCTGGTCATTTCTCGATCAATGCATGGTTCAAATTGATCATTTGTTGTCGGTAGCGATCAGTATTAAGGGTTTCACCAGGTTTTAGAAGCTCGTGGTACAGCACATCTTTCTAGTCCCACCAAACGCACAGCATCGTCTTCTTGTAGAATCGATCTGGTTTTGCAGTCAATGTTGATGGTTATCCCAGACCAACCCATGATTTTTTTCCGTTTAACATTCTTAAAATAAATCCATTTTTCATCGCCAGTAACAATCCGATGTAAAACCGATTTTTTTTCGTGTCTTTGAAGCAAAATTTCACAAGTGTTTTTTCGGTTTGCCATCTGTCTTTCATTCAATTTATGTGGCACACATTTTCCGCACTTTCGGATCCTTCCCACAGCTTTTAAACGGTCAGAAATTGTTTTTTGTGCAACATTTAACATTGCTGCCATTTGCTTTTGACTCAAAGTGTCATCTCCATCCAAAATCGTTTGCAATTCGACGTCTTCAATCTTGTTTGGTGGTCTTGAACGTTCTTCATTTCTCACATCCAAATCATTATTTCTGAACCGTTGAAACCATCTTTTGAATGTTGCTTCTGATAGAGCATGATCACCATATGCCTCGACAAGCATTCGATGCCAGTCTGCAGCACTTTTCTTCAAATGAAAACAAAAAATTAATGCTTTCCGACAATCATCACTTTCTGGTACAAAATTCAATATTTTTAACACGATGAAAAAATATGATGTTGTCTATTCAATGACTTGATGTGTACTTAATATTTTTCACAGATGTCATAGCAATCTAACAAAAAAAGAAGAAATAAGGGCTCGTTCACAACAAATGTTCCCTATCGAGACATTTGTATCTTGACGCTCACTTTATACCTTATTACCTACCGGAATTAATTTTTTTAAACAAAGTGCACGGAATTCTCTACCTAGCCGAGTAGGTTGTTTGCATTTACAGGTATCTGTACAAAAATTATAAAGATAAGAGTTCAAAGCATACGTTGTTACAGTTTTTCACCATAGCAAAGAAAACAATAAGAATTAAATTTTTAGTAATCAGTCCACCGGTCTTTGGACTTTCTTAACACATTGTCTTCGTGGCATACCATCGTATAATCTTAGTACGATTTCCGGTGGGATAGCTTACCATTCTTCCTGCACTCGATTCCATAACTCCGCCATTCCTTTAGACACATCGTCATACCCTGCCAGCCGCCTTTTCAAATAAATCCAAAGATTTTCGGTGGGCTTTATGTCTGAACTCTGTGCAGGCCACTGCAAAGTGTCAAAAAGTTGACTATTGAACCATTTTTTGACAGTTTTGGAGGAACTGACTTGACTATTGAGCTAATTTTCGATAATTTTGGAGGAATGTTTCGGATCATTGTCCTGTTGGAAAATTATGCGATCTCCCTCTATTCCAATCATGTCCACCGAAACAGGCAAATTCTCTCGCAAGATTCTCAGATACTGTTCCTTTCTCATTATGCCTTCAATTTTTACCACTAGGCCGATGCTTCTTCTTCTTTTTGTGGCGCTGCAGTCCGGGCTGCTGCAAGTCCCAGTAAGGAGACAAGCCCAGACATATTTGAAGAGACTTGAAAAGGGAAATTTAGTGTCTTAAACAGGCTCTGATGCACACTTACTTCTTCTTTTTCTTATGTTGGTAAAGTCCGGGGAGGACCTGGGCTTCAACCAACGTGCCTCTCCAGCCAGAACGATCTTCCGCCAGCTGTCTCCAGTTGCGCACTCCAAGTTCGTTAAGGTCCTTCTTCACTTGTATGCACCATCCTAGCCTAGGTCGTCTTCTGTTGCGTTGTCCTAATGGCTCAGATTCGAAGACTATTCGGGCCGGAGCAGTGGTGTCCATACGCCCTACATGACCTAGCCATCTTAAGCATTGTATCCGTCGACGCTTGACCAGGCGCATGTCGCTGTACAACCCATAGAGTTCGTCATTAAATCTTCTACTCCAGATGCCATCAATGCAAACAGGACCAAAAATTGCACGCTTCCTCATCCGCCTTTGCTAACGTCCAAGATTCCGCTCCATAAAGTAGGACAGGGATGATCAAGCTGTTATATAAAGCGAGCTTAGTCCTTCGAGGGACGGCTTTATTACTCGATTTCTTCTTGAGCCAAAGCCAAGAGGCCAATACTATTATTGCAAATACACCCTCAAATCATCAAAGAACCTCCCCCATGTTTAACAGTTTGTTTAACATTTTGAGGTCTTAGAGGGCTTGTGGAGTTTCTCCAGTACCATGGACGCCCATCTGATTGGAAACGGTTAATTTTTGTCTCATCAGACCAAATCTCCTAGAAAACAAGAAGAGGACTGCAGAAAAAACCTAAAAACAATCACAAACTGAATATTACTCGTCTCCAATCATCAGAAGTTCAGTTTTTGTATGTTTGCAAAAAAGCTTTTCTCACAGAAACATTGTTGGCTGAAAAAGCTGGTTTCTTCCTCTTTTCCTGAGCCTTGTTACCGACTCTATTTAGCGCCCGAAGAAGAGTCCCAGCATTTGCATTCTGGGTCAGCAATGGAAGGCCATCCCTTGGCACAGGTATTTTACCTGTCATCAATGTGTCTTGCCTCCCTATCTTCAACTTTTTTTGGTCTCCCTCCCTTGTTTGTGTTGCATCCTTCGAGATTATTTGATTTTTTTATTCTTGACACAGACATGTGGTTTATTTTTAATGCTTTTGCGATTTGCCTAGTAGTTTTTCCGTCCTTCAACAAATTCAGAGCTGCTTTTTTAATATAATTCTTTAAATTTATCGAATTTGAGAAAAGAGAAGCTAATTTGTATACCCGGGGCAAAACTGTAACAACACAGGCGTTGAACTCTTAACTTTATCTTTGTAGCAAACTTGATATGCGTCATATTACGTCTGGCCACAGTTCCCAGACGTAATCTAAGTCGCACTGTATGAACGCTTGAGAACTATTGTTATTAGTAATTCTCAGGAGTTTGGCAGTGTGCACGCATTCATCGATTATGCGTACCTTGCACTTTGGCAAGCCTAGCATTAATGAAAACCGGCGATCGAACTCCAAACAAAGCGGACGTTTTTATCGAAAATACATTATTAGCTGTAAATGCAAAAAGCCTACACGACTAGGTAGAGAATTCCTGGCACTTTGTTTGAAAAAATATAATTGATATTTTTTCAACAAACTATGAGCACTTTGCGTGTTTTATTTGAATCCTGTAACATTGTTACAATTTTAGAAAGGCATGAATTCTACGGCTTCGCACTACTTTAGGTTCGCAGACGGCAGTGCGCAGCTCATAAAAAGTCTAAAAATGTTTGGCTTGCGATCTTTCTTAATTTAGGAAAAGTCCAACATCAAAGGAGAAATCTGGACTTTCTTCGAACCTTGGCCTAGTCAGTCGCCATCTGAAATTAATTTTGCCACTGGACTTGGGTGGAAAGCACTTTGTCAAATCTTCAATGCTGGACAAGACTTCAGAGCATCCCCTCCGCCACCAAGCAAAGTGAGTCGTATTTGAACTGCCCACATTTTCCTCCCAACTGGCATCGGACCTCATTGAGATGCACATCAGGCGCAGTTCATTGCATCCCAGCCGTAAATCACTCACACGTGCATTGCGCAAGCACACACTCAGCCTATCTAATCGGTTGCGTAAGGAACTTTTGTTCGGCTCGCAATTAATTTGATGTAGAGCCGAAACACGGATATGTACTTATGGGTCTGCACTCTCAAACGCCTATCGAAGCGCAATAAATTTCCAGGCGCAACTGGCAGTCCAAATTGAACTAATTTCCCTAGCGTCGCCGCGGCATTTCACCGCGTGAACGCACCGCAACTCATTTGGAGAAAGTTGCGTTAATTGCCACCCTAATTGCTGAGTTGTACATACGAGCCGGACCTCTAATCCGATCGATAAATCCGCTTCGTCGTATCTCTCCGAAACTATTACAGATCTTATCGGGGAGAAAACGAATTGTATGACAGCTGCACCGAGCACTGGCATGGCGGCGGTTGCCCGGGCTGTGTTGGGTGTGTTTCCACCGGCAACATCCCCCACCGTAGTGGCTGCCAGCGCAGACGCAGCAGCCTTATGCGTCGGGCGTCGAGCGTCGAGCGTCGGCCGTACATACGTACGGATACGTGTTCGCAGTTTGTCTATCGGCGGGAAATGCGTGCGGCAATATTTCAAGAGTCGCTGCGTCTCCCTGTTTCCCGCCGGCCGCTGCCGGCCACTCCAATTCGTAATGTGTTAATAAATAAATGATCTCCTCGCAGCGATCACCGGCATCAGCAGCAGAGCAGCGATCTTATCAACGGCCGTATGTAAATCTATCCTTTATGTTCGGCGGGGCAGCAGGCTGTTGTTGGAGCTGCCGCTGTCCGCAGTCCGCCAGCTAGAGTACGCCCGACTACGACGCTCGACTCCGGTGTGTCTTGTCGGGGATAAAGGCCCCGCGAATAGATCAAAATCCGAACATTGTTATAACGGGCCATAGAGGTGCAGATATATATCAGGCGGCCGCGCGGCGGTGGTGTTCCGCCACTGACCCTGGCGGTGGTGGTGCGACGGTCTATCGGCCCGCCCCCCAACCCCACTTGAACATATTTCGAAATCACATAAAGTATCTTTCAGATGTAGCGCGCAGCCTGTATCTGTACCTGTGGCTGCGTCTGTGTTGGTCGGCGGTGGCGGCTGTGCACCGCACATGCAATCTCGGGATGCTGATCTCGAAATCTTATTGCAGCACCTCTCCCCAGACCGGGTTCATATATTCCTGTGACAGGTAATGTCTGTGTTTCGAGTGTGTGCGGCTCTCGGTACAAGACTTATTAGCCCCGCTCCGCGGAGTGCGGCGGCGGCTGCGCCCGGAGTTCACTTTTCAGGCTCTACTGCGTGGTTGGACTTTCGCGTTCGCGGAAACGCATCGTAGCGTGAAATCTGTTTTTGATTGGGGTTGCGCTATGCCAAGGGTGCCTGCGACCTGGGGTGGTGGTGGTGGCGATAAAGCGTTTACGGCATGCGCGGGTTGTCCAGATAACAACGGCCACAAAAGCGCCGATTGCACGGGAGACAATTTCGCAACGCGCCGCACTGCCGAGACTGGTGCCCGTGGTGCTGCACGGATTGTCTTGTGCAATTACCTCGGCTTGTGGTCCTAATTTGTAATTGGGAGCCGACTAGTTGAGCGGATAATAAATAAGTCAGAAGGTGAACTAATTTGGCAAATGGATTGCAACTGCCGCGCTGGCCCGGCACCGGCAATGCACGATTGCGGAGCCCAGCTGGAGTCCTCGTGGCAGGAACAATGAGAGATATCACTCGGGTCGAGACACTTCCCAAACGGAGGTAGTTCCCTGTTTTGACAAATCAAAACCACGTGAAAAATCTGGCAGCGGCCGGGGTTATGATTTATCGCCGGGTCGGCTAGGCGCGGGTGTGCAGTCTCTGCAAAATGTGACGCAAGGCGAAAGGAGGTTAAAATTGCGTCGTGGGGTGCAAACGATTGAGTCAGTTGGGGTAACTACATAGTTAGAGGAAGGCGCTCGTTGGTACGAAGTTTTTCAGTGTCAAAACAAAGGCAATGCACGAAGTTTTGACATTGCACGGCAACTGAGGTGGCAGTGCGAGGAGCTGACCGCAGTTTCAGTGTTTCAGGCGCCATCACAAATCAGTTTCTTACTAAGAACGTTATCCCTTAGGCAAAAATTGAGCTTGTACTTACCGCTGTTCACGCGCATAATAATAATAATTGTTGGCGCTACAGTCCGAAGGGGGACCAGGGCCTAGCTTGCTTATCAACTACTCGTGTTGTGCGCGCTACTGTTCTCTCACAAGTAGAAGGGACCTACTGTTTTTTGCCGACTCCGAACGGCGAAATTTGAGAAGCTTTCTTAAACAGTTATTTTTCTTTGAGTGTTGTCAGCAGCTCGAAAGAGGTGGTGCCGTGAAATATTAGAAAAATTGTTGTTGAGCTGGGATTCGAGCCTTGACCCTTCGGCGTGTGAGCGTCGCACTCTACCCACTATGCCACGGCGACCACACGCGCATGCTCAACATATATACATACGAGAGGAAAGGGGTCTTCAGTTTGAATGCTATATGACTTATCCGTGGCCTAATCCTTTGTGACTGCCAAATTGTGGAAGTAAGGGACATTCAGGGAAACTAATTTATTCAGACTGTGGCATCTGTGAATTCTCAAGCAGCAGGACATGTCCTGGAATCTTGTAAGGTTTTTGCACCCCAGTGGGAAGGGCACTTTGGGAATACGGAGATAACTTCCACTGAGATAACGTCCTCAAAAATTTGTTTACAAGCAAATCTGGAGGAAGAGCTTCCTCTACCTCGACGCTGAGGGTGATTCGTCCTATTTTGTGTTGGAGATTGGGAAACATTGAATTTGAGCGCTCTGACTCGAAAACTGGTTCACAGGCAGTAACCCACACAAATTAAATTTCTTGGTCCCCCGAAGGAACGCCAACAGGTGCTTCTGTGTTAAAGGACCTAAGTTTACAGCTCCCATCACATCGGCGCCAAATAGGCGCCATCTGATTCGAGCAAGGCGTAACATTGACAGAGAAAGTGCGCTGCAGCGTCTTCATCGTCTCTACAAGCGTCGCATATGTTAGCCTCACTAAGCCCAAGCACGCTTAAGTGCTTAGCAAAGGTGAAGTGTCCCGTTTGTAAATCAACAAGTAGTCTGCAATTTTTCCTATTTAAAGATTGAAGAAAAGTCGTGGATTTCTTGTTGACGTTTGGAAGCATGCACTTGGTCAACCCAGAGAGTCATGGTTGTGTTGCCGGAAGAGCCAACTATCTACGGAAGCTCTAACCAGGGACGAGGGCAGTTCCAGGATTTTGGTTGGGGCACTGTAAATGCCTCTGTTAATACTTACCTTGCAAGTTCAACGGTCATCTCATTCCCCATGATCCAGGGGTGTCCCTACTAGCGAATAAGGCTTGCCAACCAAATTAAGGAAATACTGCCTGTAACTGAGTACTCAAAAAGTTTTGGGACACTGACACTAGAGGGCGCCACTAACAAAATTAATTTAACTAATATATATTTTTTTGAGTGGCGCCCCCTTGAACTAATTGAATAATGTTTTATTTATCTTGGAACATTCTTCAATCTTGCACATTTTTGTACTAATTTGGTTGTCAGAGGGTTCAGGCAGCCCAAAAGCACAGCTTGACATTCGGAACATACGCACCTACTGCGCCCCTTCCACTTATTATTCACAATACATATCGTACCCTGGAGATAGCTAAAGTTTATGCTTAAAAGACCTACGCGAAGAACAATTAATAGGTTTGAAGTCAATTCTTGACGTTTTCCACGAAGAATCCAGCTCGTAAGAAATCTTGATATTTGGTTTGAAATTAATTCTTTCAAAAACCGGTTCGAGAGTTGTGATATGCATCTTAAACGCAATGAATATGATCCGTTTTTAAACCGAATACGAGGGTTGCCTTTTATATTTCGGGATTAGAGAACAAAAAACAAATATTAATCATCGCAAATAGCTTTTTTGTTTTTCAAAATATTAACCATTAAGATGTATACACTTTTGCATGCGTTTGAAGAAATTCTCGAAGCACTTTTGCCACTGCGATTGAGGTATCTCTAAAACATGCATTCTGAACGCATTAACCGCTTCTTCAGGCGTCCAAAAACGTTGACCTCTCATTTTAATTTTTACGTACGGGAATAGAAAGAAGTCATTCGGTGCCAAGTCAGGACTATACGGCGGATGATTCATCAAATCGATGTTTTGAGTGCTCAAAAATGCAGTTGTTTGACCCTATGTGTGAGAGCTCGCATTGTCATGGTGAGGAGTGATCCGAATTCGGCGGTTGGTTTTCCATTTTTCTTGGAAGACTACTGGCAAACAAATGGTTGTGTACCAATCAGGATTGACTGTTCTGCGTTGTTCTAGTAGTACGGTTGCGACATGTCCAGTTTTTCTGAAAAAAAAGGGACCATTTGCTTGGAAGTGCTTCGTGCGCGAGCAACTTTTGTTGGATTTGGCTCAATTTGAAACACACATACAGTCGACTGCTGCTTACTTTCGGGCTCATACGCGTAAATCCACGATTGATCACTTGTCACAATGTCATGGCCGTCTTCCGAAACATCGCGATCGTATTTTTCTAGCATTTCTTTCGACCTTTCGACACGAGCCTTTTTTTGGGTGGTTGACAAATTGTGTGGGATCCAAAGCGAACAAATTTTTTTTGACGGTCAAATGTTCAAGCAATATTGAATGTATGCTGGTCCCACTAATGCCTAAAGTTGTCTCAGTCTCACTATAGGTCGCATAACGATCTTCCAGTATCAGCTGGCGCACAGCATCAATGCTTTCCAGAATAACAACTGATTTTGGACGACCTTCACGAAATTCGTCTTGGAGTGAACTACGAACTCGGTTGAATTCACCATACCATCGATAAGCACTGCCCTTTGATGGAGCTTCATCGCCAAAAATTGAATTAAGTTCATCGATGTACTGTTGTTGAGTTAACCCAAGTCGAAAGTTGTAAAAAATATCGCACGAAAATTTTCACAACTTGATTCCATTCTTTGGGCGAGATGAATCTTTTAAGTTACTGTAAACAACACAAATAGCACTTATATGTCAAAACGTTCTGAGTGCGAATAACCTCAAAAATGTCAAGGTATATGATAGAGCTGGCAGTTGCCAGATTGCAACACTAATGTTGCCCAATCCCGAAATATAAAACGCAATCTTCGTAATAATTGGAGATAAAAAATGGACTATTTACACTAACGCCGGTCGAAAACGATCATGGGAGCATGTAAAGCTCCCCAATTTTGAAGGCTGATATTGACCCAAAGAAAAGTGCGCTGTTACTTTGGTGGGATTGAAAGGATCTGGAATACTTTATGCTGTTTTTAAAGAACCAAGTCGCTTTCTGTTAACAACTAGACAAATTGAATACAGGCATTAACGAGAAGTATCCAGAGCTTGTCAATCGTAAAGGTATAATTTTCCAGGAACACCCTCGACAGCATTTTTTTTCACTCGCCAAAAACTGAGACAGCTTGACTGGCATCTTTTGCAGTAACCTCCCTGTAGCCCTGACCTTGCAACGTCAGACTACCATTTGACTTGGTCTGAGCCTTAAATGGTTAAATTTTCGATAATGACGAGTCTATCAAATCACAATTGGTTCAGGTTTTTGCAGATAAAGGCCAGAAGTTCTATGAGCTTTGAATAATGATGTTGCCAGAAAGATTGAAAAAGGTCAGCCCACAAAATGGAAAATATATAGTTGACTATAGTTCATTCTAAAGTTTTAAAATGTGTATTTACTTTCTGTAAAAAACTTGCCACAATAGTTTCTAATCATATGGATGGCATGGAAGACCAATGGGTGGAAGACCGACGCGAAATTTCCTAAATGTTGTCGTTTTCCACGAATGCCCCAGCTCCAGATCCCGCCATCGCCTTGGAGCTATCCGTCAAAATCCGAGTACATTTCCTTCCCAGCTTATTTCTGGCCAAACCCAGACCTGGACACTGGGAAAGTCGACTTTGTATGGAGGATGCAGCTGGATTGTTGATGAAAGACATTTCCATGAGACTAATGTCATAGAAGACGTGGTGCGTGAGGTCATCGAAGCTTCAGTGTGAGTTGAACCAAAGACCATGCCTATAAAATTGGCGTTAGAACCCCATAATGTGAGTATAAAGGGTAGGTAGATTCAGCAGGGTGTTAGGAGCACAGCCGAGCGTTCTAGGGAAATTCTATGCATCCGAAACAGACTGGTCTTTGAAGCGTGTTGAACGCGGCAGTCAACAGACCGTTCTTTAAAGCGTGTTGAACGCGGCAGCCAACAGAAAGTTCTTTGATGCGCGTGGAAAGCGGTAGACCCATATTTGCACAAAATCTTATTCCACCAAGTGACTGAAGCAATGGAGAGAAGTGGTCCTATCATTGCCTTGTAGATCCATACAGATCTTTTTGGTGATATGCCGCAGTTTTTGCCAAAAATCCACTTAAACCGCCAGAAAACTGTCAGCGATGTGGAGGTTTTCGTTTCAATGTGCTTTTTTTTTCAAAGAAACTCTTTAGCAAGGATGACACAAAGGTTTTAAGCTTCACAGCAAAATGGAATGATGACAACTCTTAATACCAGTTGAGTCAGACCAGTTAGATTTCTCGTCCTCGTAAAGAGAACAGCACCGTTTTTAAAAGGATTGACTGAAAGGCTATTTCTAGAACACCAGTCATCGATCATGTCTAGAACCCCCTGCCCACTTGCACATACGACCACGAGGTATGGTCTGGTGACCAGTGCGGCTACAACATAAGCCTGGACGTAGGTGTTAGATCTATTCAAGGCAACGTGCGAAGAGTTGACCAATATGAACCAAAAGAATGGTAATAGGACGCCACCTTGCATGCAACCCCGTTTATCCCCAACATTTCTTACTGGTCTCAATCCGCCTCTGCGCTTATTTTTCTGTTCATAAGAAATGCTTAGCCACAACAGCAACGGCTCTTCTACGCCGTGTTCAAAGGCCGCTGTGCGAATGCCAACAAAGGTTGCATTGTCGAAGGCACCCTATATGTCAATGAATAAAGTCAGCGCTGCAAAGTGCACTTTTAGTTCTGCCTCACGCAGGGTTAAAACATTGCCTTATTTCTCCAGAAAGCGTGTTTCCCAAGAAGACAATAATATAGTTACCCGTTGAACGGAGGCTTTAAGAATTTATCAATGGCACAGCATCACTGTTGTGAAACATTGTGTCTCCATAAGAAGAAGGGATTTTGCAGCTGCAGATCCCTCCCAGATCCCAGAGAGCGACACTCACACGCCGACGGTCCAGGTTCGATTCCCGGCTGAACACCTCGATTTTTTCGCTGCACCACCTCTTTCGAGCTGCGGACAACACTCAAAAAGTAATATCTTTCTATGAAAAAGCTTATCCAAACTTCGCCGTTCGAAGGCGGCCACAAGCTGTGGTTTCCTTCTCCTCGTGAGAAAACAATTGATCGCACGACACGAGAAGTTGATGAGTAAGCTGGGCTCTGGTCGCCTTGTGGACTGTGGCGCCACCAAATTATTATTATTATTATTAGACGCCTCGATCAGCTTGAAGCCATATGTAAAAATTAGTGTACATTCTATTCCTGGTTCAGTTTCTGGCCGGAGCCAGTCCTGGACGCAGAGAAAGTCGACGTTGGTTGAAACTTGTTTAAATGAATGCAACTAGACTGTTGGTGAATTGTTTTTAATGCCACTGCACAGCCGTGCAGAAGAACAACGTTTTCGAACATGTGACAACAGGCGTAATACGCTTGACGCTCAAATTCACTGAAAAAGGAACCCAATTAAAACTCCAGATATTTGGAACAACAAATCACGAAGGAAAAATTTTTTTAAAACCGATCGGGCACCAGTGGTTAAGTGAACATTTTTATTGGCATGCGTCCAAGGATGTGGTCATCTTCCGAAGATACTAACAGCCCGAGTTGCCGCCATGCACTATTTCCAACCCGCGATAATCGATTTTGGGAAACCCCCTACGTACCAATCCACACCATGCACTCTTTAATCACTCGCTCCGCTGTCGATAATACTCTGCTCTGAAGGGAAGACCTTTCTGCTTCAGCCGGTCTAAGTTTTGAATGAAGCTTCACAATGAATAAACACACTTTTTTCAGTTTTGTAAATCATCATCTAGGGGATCAGATGTCAGCGCTTGGTAGAATTACATCACATACCCAAAGTCACTGCAGTGAAAAACTGGGTGCTGTGGGTCCTCCTCAAGGCTTGAACATTGTGGCTACAGCAGCGATTGACGTCCCTAAACCTGTTCCGTATCCAGAAGGGAACTGTGAGAATTGGTACTTGCACTTCCTTCCGAATCTTGCACTTCCTTGCGAATCTTGCACTTCCTTGTAAATCTTCCACTTCCTTGCAAATTTTGCACTTCCTTGCGAATCTTGCACTTCCTTTCGAATCTTGCACTTCCTTGCGAATCTTGCACTTCCTTGCGAATCTTGCACTTCCTTGCGAATCTTGCACTTCCTTGCAAATCTTCCACTTCCTTGAGAATCTTGCACTTCCTTGCAAATTTTGCACTTCCTTCCGAATCTTGCACTTCCTTGCGAATCTTGCACTTCCTTGTAAATCTTCCACTTCCTTGCAAATTTTGCACTTCCTTGCGAATCTTGCACTTCCTTTCGAATCTTGCACTTCCTTGCGAATCTTGCACTTCCTTGCGAATCTTGCACTTTCTTGCAAATCTTCCACTTCCTTGAGAATCTTGCACTTCCTTGCAAATCTTCCACTTCCTTGAGAATCTTGCACTTCCTTGCAAATTTTGCACTTCCTTCCGAATCTTGCACTTCCTTGCGAATCTTGCACTTCCTTGTAAATCTTCCACTTCCTTGCGAATCTTGCACTTTCTTGCAAATCTTCCACTTCCTTTCGAATCTTGCACTTCCTTGCAAATCTTCCACTTCCTTGAGAATCTTGCACTTCCTTGCAAATTTTGCACTTCCTTCCGAATCTTGCACTTCCTTGCGAATCTTGCACTTCCTTGTAAATCTTCCACTTCCTTGCGAATCTTGCACTTTCTTGCAAATCTTCCACTTCCTTTCGAATCTTGCACTTCCTTGCAAATCTTCCACTTCCTTGCAAATCTTTCACTTCCACTAGGTTACGGGCATGAGAATTTGCGTCCACATACCTTTTGTGGAGGCATCTCATCTGGCCTGCCACATTGCTATGGATGCAGCTCTTTGTTTCCCTTTAGAAAATTTGACTTGGCGCCGGTCATCGGTTCTTCGGTAGTACACTCTCATAAGCCCATCTGCAAGAACGGCCATGCGCAGCATTCCTGCTGTGACGAACGCTGCCTCATCAGAAATGACCCTGAAACCACGGATAGCTCGTTCTGCTCAGAGTCTGTATGCTGCCGTTACCATCCTTTTCAGTCGCCCTGATGTGAGAGCTCTAGCCCAAACCGGAGCTGCATACAGGAGAACCGAGCTCATTACCCGTGAGAGTAGGATTCTGCTTGCATACTCGGGTCCACCAATATATGAAAGGATTCCTTGTTCAAGTAATTCCTTCTTAATGGCATAATTTACGAGTTTCCTGAAGGAGAGCCTATTGTCCAAAATAACTTGCATCTGCAGTGGCAACGGCAACGGTTGCATTTCAAACATCGATCCCATTCGCGGGAATGAACTGCTTTCGTGTAGTTGAGAGTCCGTTGTCCAACAAAACTTTTTTATACTTTACGCACTCCTTGTTGTCCCTACAGATGTCCAGTATAGCTCCTAGGTGTTTCACGCACTCCTTGGACCCGATTGTCTGGTTTCCAACTGCAAAGTTGGCATATTCCACTCCCTTGCGACTGGTGAGTAGCACCGCCTCGGTTTTTGGCTAAGCGTAGCTGTAGGAAGACCTTAGCAGCCGAGTGGGGTCTAAAAAAAATCTAATTTTTGGGCAGAAGAGAAGATATCCACTAAAATTGGTCACAATCCAGTGAGCCCATTATCCATAGCGACTTACAGTTGCATTAGTGCGAAGACGTCAATGTGAACCTCACAGGCGACCCACAAAATTGACCAAAGAACACAGATCGAACCCACTCAATGTTTCAGTTACGAAATCAAAATCATTTTGGGAGACTTGAGAGCACAGATGAAATGCAACAGGTTCTTGGCTGAGTTCTATAATTTTCCTCAAATCTAATGACACTCTGTTTACCGCTGGAATTTCCAGGAACACCCAAAACCGCTCCTTACTGATGACAAATCTATTTTGAAACTGCTCTTCGGCCTTTCACAATCCCTTTTGGCGAGACAATTTGACAATCCCACACTGAATTCCTCCACGCCGCACATCCCTCAATGATCTCCAACGACGAGGCAACTCATTCGCCCAGTTCCCTCATTTTGGCATAAAGTCAAGCATTCACATACACGTCCTCCGATCACATTTCTATTGTATCCTCATTTGCGCCTATCACCGATCTATCGATCCCTGCACACCACCCCATCCCACTCCGCCACCGACAACACTTGTAAGCATACCAAAAGAAAGCTACAGCAATCTCCAATGGCTTTAACTGCATGTATCTATGTCCTACAACCGATTCGAAACATTTTTCATTCGATTTACGTCCGATTAGACTGCCGGCGCAGCCGCCAACACCGCACCG
This sequence comes from Eristalinus aeneus, assembly GCA_955652365.1. Lineage (NCBI taxonomy): Eukaryota > Metazoa > Arthropoda > Insecta > Diptera > Syrphidae > Eristalinus > Eristalinus aeneus. The sequence goes on from OY019133.1 coordinate 6,438,721, forward strand.
CGGCCGCCAATCGATCGATGCGGCACCAACAACAGCCGTTATCTGGTATGCGTGCAAATCATCTCTCGTGAGATCACCGCCGACCGTAAAATCCGCGATAGCACCTTTCGCGGCAGTGGCGGCGCGCCTCGATCGGTGACCCGTCCCGGCGATCGATGCGATCGCCGAATAAAAGCTATACTTTGCGTAATCCTCGCACAATAGATGCTCGCGCAAGGACCACATTTCACGTATGCGTGTGTGTGCATGTGATATATGCGTCAATCTAGTGGATAGCGCGTTTAATCGATGGCGACGCAGCATCACTGCGCAGGATGTGGTGCGGAGAGAGGCGAAATTGATTAATGGCCCAACGCTCTTCGCCACGATCGGGCGATCGCGATGAGGAAGTGAATGTCGTGAGTGTAGCCGTCCCCTTCACCGCCGCTGTCGCCGACACAGCAGATGTGTACTTAACACCCGTGAGGCACCGAGATTCACCGTTTAATGACCGCCACCATGCCGCCAGATAGCTCTATTTGCATTTGTCATCCGGCCACTCCGGCCTGGAGGAGCATGCAGCACCGCGCCAGGACGCGGATTAGCTGTTTGTCACACTCTGAGTGACATTGTGTGCTGCGCGCAGATTGTGACCCCGCAGGATGTCTTGTCCGGGCGGCTGACCACAATGAATCACCTCAATGTGACAGTTTAACATGGAAATGGGAACGAAATGCGAAATGTGCCGCCTCGATAGAGCCGTAGTGCCTCGGAGGTGCAACACCAGCATGGCGGAGGTATGCCAGCGCCTTCCACGGCTTAAGACCTACGCACACACGGGAGAGTTTCATTATAATGAAGCGGAATGTTAGACCGCGTGTACCCGCAGACGGAAGGAGACCGTTTTCACTTTGCTGCGTTACCGAATACTGCGCCAGCCACTGCTGCTGTTGTTACTGTGCTGCTGCTTCTCTTCTACGGGTCGCTGCCTCCTGCCCACATTATACAAGCAGATACAACACATCCATCGATCTTGCCCCGTCGCAGTGCCACGGTGGCGGGGAGGGGACGCTGCACAGCGCACACACAGCCTCTTGTGTCCTCGATGTAACTATTGGTCAAATCAGAAATTAATTGAGCGCTGGCACGCAACGCGCGCATGTCCATTTTGATAAATTGCCCAAAACGAAATAATTTCGCGAAAATTGATTCCGACCCGTCGCCGTCCCCGACGCCTTGAGCGGTGGCTTGGGCACATCCAGCCATCTAGGCTTTCTAACGTTGTAGAACACATTTCGGCGTATCCTTTGTCCCGGCGGAACGCACACAGCCTGTCGTGTGATTTCAGTTACATCGCTCGAGCCCTCATTGTTTGCCCGGCAGGCTTGTGTGCGTTTGAAGTGCAGCAACAGACCGCGTGCGGTCTGCATCTGCAGTGGCAACAGCAGCGGTTGCATTTCAAACATCGATCCGATCCGGGGGAATGAACTGCATTCGTGTAGTTGAGATTTTTACAAATTAATAAGCCCCATGAACTGCCGGACAGGACACACTCGCTGCGTTTTTGGTGCGTGTGGTGTTGTCCACCGCACCACGCGCATGGCATGCCAATTTGATAGCTAACAAGTCAGATACAAGTTCGATTGCGGACTCCGACTGCGGCAGCGAGGCGAACGCGCACTCTCCACACACGCACACACTCTCGTATGCAAATGGGCGCGCGCCCGTTCGCTTCCAGCCCGTGCAGAAGAACAGTTCACACAAATCCAGGTCGACATGGTCTCAAATATTTTTGTAATAATTTATAACGAGTTGCTTAGAAGCGACGGAGGGGCGCCGGACAGGATGCGGCTGCAATCGGTGGGGCGAGAGAGTCCATCTCGGCAGCGGAATTCACCAGCAGTGCAGTAGCCGCTGCGCTAATGTTGTGGGGGGAGGGGACTCCACGTGAGCGGATATGCGGACCGAAGTCCTGGGGGGCCCATGTAGGCAGACCCGATCGACATCAATGATAGGCAGCGATAGCCGGTAGCTGCAGCTGGAGCTCCTCCGCGCCGGACGCAGTCCACGTCCAGCCGCATATTCGGCCCAAAGTGGAGCGTAATTAGCGAGGATCGGTTTTTCGCGAGGCTCCACGCCAACAAACCCCGTCGGCCGAAAGCACTTGGCAATTATGATGGTTTCGTTACGCGGAAAAAATAAATTTGTTATCACCCAGAGCGGGCTGTGGCGAAGGCTGCGCGTATGACTGATGGTGTGGATGTGCAGAGCAGCCGCGGTTGGCTTTTGGCAGGAGCCGCTGCCTCGAGAGTGTTTCACTTGGCTGGAAGCTTGCAGCAATAATTTGTTAGACAGTCTCCCCCTGTCGCTAAGTGGTTGCGACGATAAATAATCCCAGACGTGGCACTAATGGGCGACGGCTACAAATTGAATTCTTCCCGGGCGCAGCGCGTCGCTGTCCGGGCGATAAGGCGGCCGATGATGGCTTAGATCGTGTTGTGATAGCGATTCTGGCAAGCTCGTCGATTTGTTTATGATCGCGATCATCGATTCCACTTTGCCGAGTTCGCTCATGGTGACGAAACGGCGATTTTGTGGCTGCCGCCGAACAGGTCCTCAATTAGAGGATGGCGAGGACTTAAGTTCATTACAGAAGCGAAGGTGTAACTGACTCGATACTTTATCGCTAAAAAGTGACTTCTGAATTCCACCGAGGCTATCTCTCATCTTTTCTTATCTCTTGAGTGTCTGTTTACCATTAAGGGAGGGGTGGAACGTGTTGAACTTTTGTGCACAAATGGCAGGGAACGTCATAGGAGGTACTTTATTTGGCTAAGGAGTCATTAGCTGGCGCCATGAATGAAGATCCTGGAAGATTCTGCCGAGATTGTGTTTCAAAGCGCCGTATTTTGTTGGAAGTAATTTCTGACGCTTCGTGATAGAGGTAGATTCTGCACCTAGTTGATTCTAAGAGCCATACGTCGTCCTTTTTATGTTGGTTCTCTGTTGAGAACTTAGATGAGTGTTCTATACTGAATGAGTTTGGAATGTTATTCTAAACGCACAAGCTTTGATTGAATTGCTTTAAAAGTGGAAATGTATCAAGAGTTGTTCTTCAAGAAGGAGCTTACAGTGCAGAAAGGCATAACACTCTCCTACTTAGTGAAAGCAATGCCAAGGAATCCATCATCAATTTAACGCAGCAAAAGGTAATAAGAATCCTCAAAGTAAAGTCAGACCCTCAGTAGCGCTTGCTGCTTCCAAAAGCCCAGACAGGCATCATTATGTGCTTCTCATACTTGTACTTAATGGACGGAAGTTGACATCTAGAGCCATTTTGGGCTCACAGGTAAACTTAGCTACCGCACGCCTTGTGAAAAGATAAGGCCTTCAGGCAAGGAACACTTCTAAGAATACCCAAGGCATTGGTGATTGTAGGAAGGAATGCTGTCGGGCAAAAAGCGATCCCCCGCACACCGCCTAGGCCAACACGTTACAATCGTTTGTTGTAGCCGTGGCATAGAAAGTAGCGTGCGACGCTCACACGTCGAAGGGCTTATGTTCGATTCCCAGCTCAAAACCAATTTTTAAAATTTTTCACAGCACCACCTCTTTCGAGCTGCTGACAACATTTAAAGAGTAATAACTGTCTAAGAAAGCTTCTCAAATTTAGCCGTTCGGAGTCGGCAAAAAACTGTATGTCCCTTCTACTCGTGAGAGAACAGTAAAGAGTATAACACGAGTAGTTGATGAGCAAGTTAGGCCCTGGTCCCCCTGTGGACTGTAGCAAAAACAATTATTAACTATATAAAGGAGTTTGTCTATCTCGGGGCAAACGTAAATTCCACGAATAACATTGCAGTGGATTCAACGTAGAATCGCCCTTGGCAACCGATGCTTCTTCGGTCTGTCAAAACAACTGAGGTCGAAACTCCTAGCTCGAAGGCCCAAAGTTATGTTCTACAAAGCCCTTATTCTGCAAGTCCTGCTTTATGGAGCCTAAAGCTGGACATTAAGTAAGACTGCAGAGCTGATTCTTGACGCTTGTGAAAGAAAACTTCTACGTCCGACATTAAGTCTCGTCTGCGAGGAAGGCGAATGCAGGGAAAAAACACAACTGCGAACTCTAGGAGCTGTACAAGGATGTGGATGTAGTCGGGAAGGCAACACTGGTTCCGCCACAACGAGCGAATGTACAACAACACTCCAGCAAAGAGGGTCTTCGAATCCGAGCCTCCTGGTTCAAGAAGGAGAGGAAGACCGAACCTCCGGTACAGAGACCAAGTCATCGCAGAAGTAAGGCAGCTTGGGCTTGATGAAGCAGCGTGTCCCGGACCGTCACCGATTGAAAGCAGCAATTGCTCAGGCTCATACCCTTATGGTTCGTTTCCCTGAAACGAAGGTTGTCTTTTATATTTCGGGATTGGGCAACCTTAGTGTTGCAATCTGGCAACTGCCACCTCTATAGTAAAGTTTAACATTTTTGAGGTTATTCGTACTCAGAATGCTTTTACAAAATAATAATAATAATTCCAAAGGGGGACAAGGGCCAGCTTGCTCATCAACCACTCGTGTTGTGCGCGCTACTGTTTTTTCACGAGGAGAAGGCACCCACAGCTTTTTGCCGACTCCTAACAGCGAAATTTGAGAAGCTTTCTGATACAGTTAATATTCTTTAAGTATTGTCAGAAGCTCGAAAGAAGTGGTGCCGTGAGAAATTCGAAAAATTGCTGTTGAGCTGGGAGTTGAACCTAGACCCTTCGGCGTCTGAGCGTCGCACTCTACCCACTACGCCACGGCGACCACACAACGTTTCGACATACGAGTGCTATTTGTGTTGTTTACAGTAATTTAAGAGACTCATCTCGCCCAAAGAATGGAATAAAATCGTAAAAATTTTCGTGCGATTATTTTTTACAACTTTCGACGTGGATTAACTCAACAACAGTGCATCGATGAACTTAATTCAATTTCTGGCGATGAAGCTCCATCAAGGACCAGTGTTTATCGATGGTATGGTGAGTTCAACCGAGGGCGTAGTTCACTCCAAGACGAATTTCGTGAAGGTCGTCCAAAATCAGTAGTTCTACCGTAAACCATTGATGCTGTGCGCCAACTGATATTGGAAGATCGTTATGTGACCCATCGTGAGATTGAGACAACTTTGGGCATTAGTGGGGTCAGCATACATTCAATATTGCATGAACATTTGACCGTCAAAAAAACTTGTTCGCGTTGGATCCCACAGAATTTGTCAACCGCTCAAAAAAAGCTCGTGTCGAAAGGTCGAAAGAAATGCTCTAAAAATACGATCGCGATGCTTCGGAAGACGTCCATGACATCGTGACAAGTGATCAATCGTAGATTTATGCGTATGAGCCCGAAAGTAAACAGCAATCGACTGTATGGGTGTTTCAAATCGAGCCAAATCTAACAAAAAATGCTCGCGCACGAAGCACTTCCAAGGAAATGGTCGCCTGTTTTTTCGGAAAAACTGGCGACCTACCACTAGAACAATGCAGAACAGTCAATTCTGACTGGTACACAACCATTTGTTTGCCAGTTGTCTTTCAAGAAATCAGGAAAACCAACCGTCGGAGATGGATCACTCTTCACCTAGACACTGCGAGCTCTCACACATCGGGTCAAACAATTGCATTGTTGAGCACTCAAAACATCGATTTTATGAGTCAACATCGCCGTATAGTCCTGACTTGGGATCGAATGTTTTGTTTTTATTCCTGTACGTAAGGAATAAAATGAGAGGTCAAAGTTTTGCGACACTTGAAGAAGCGGTGGATGCGTTCAAAATGCATGTTTTGGAGATACCTCAATCAGAGTGGCAAAAGTGCTTCGACAATTGGTTCAAACGCATGCAAAAGTGTATACATCTTAAAAATTAATATTTTGAAAAACAATAAAGCTATTTTCGATGATAAATCTTTGTTTTTGTTCTCTATTCCCAAAAGATATGAAAGGCAACCCTCGTATCATATGCGGCCTTAAAATTGACGAATAGGTGATAAGTGTCAGTTTGGATTTTTTGGGTCTTTTCCAGGGTCGGCTGTAAAGTGATGATTTCGTCTATTGTGGACTTCATTGGCTTAAAGTCAGACTGCTAACAATCAATTTGGTTGTGGACAAACGGTTACAGGCACTACAACAATACGGCAGAGTAGATCTTGTACACGAAGTTGAGGACACAGAGCCTTCAGCTTCCTTTCTTGTGGACCGGACAAACAACACTCAAATTTCACTCACCGGGCATGCTTTTCTCCGACCTTATCCTTCTGATTAGCTTTTTCAAATCCCAATCAGTCCTTCTCTAGCTGCTTTAAATAGTTCTGCGGGCAGTTTTTCGGCTCCATCAGCTTAATTCGGTTTCAGTCTCGATATTAATATCTTTTCTGTTGTTCTAAGTCTGGAGGACGAAATTATTGTCAATCATCGTCCAAATTGAGTGAAACATTCTACCTAACAGCGAGATTCGGGTCCCATCGTCATTTAGGAGTCTCCAGAATTGATTCTTCTTCATTTTTAGTACACTCTGCGGCTCTACTATTAGTTCGTCATAAACTTTTTTCCCACTGGAATCTTTTGGTATAACTTTCGAACTTTCATTCCTTCCTTAGTATCTTTCAAATTCTTCAGCCGCGCGCTCGTCCGCTGCTCTTTTTTGCAGTTGATCTCGTTTTTTTCGTTTAAACATTCGATATTCTGACGGAAATCACATGGTCCTTAGACCCCTTTCAAAAATTTTGTTTTTCGAAGTCAGATTTGAACTGCCAGTTCCCTCCACTTATTTGGAAGTGAAAACGCAAAACAGCTAGACGCCGAATCCTTGTGGATTCTACGCCCAGCCAACCAATGCCTTCTTCTTTTGGATTCTTTTGGATTCTGAAGTAAGTACCTTACGTAAGCTTCAGATTCCCACAGAAGGAGTTCTCGGTCCAGTCTTCCACCGCAGAAATGATTTCCATACTCAAACATTCTTCGATGACGTCTGCCCGAAGTTATCGCTCCAAATATGGTCGTCTCTCGGAACAAACGCACACTCAAGGCAACCAACCTTATCCGCCTGCGGCTGGCGGCGATCCATTCACTTCAATTTCAATGTTCAACAATCGCAGTGGCTGGGTTTTCCGGGTTTCCGCAGAGGGCCAGTGTATGTGTGTGTGAGCGAGAGGAGCCTCCTCTGTCATTGTTGTCGTCGTCGCGCATACCCAATGAACGCGATCTAATTAGACTAATGAACCAACCGTCCGTCCAGTCCACCCAACTGGCAGCCAGTGCCAACCACTGACCGACCATGTCGCCGGACTAATGGCGCTCGCGCACATAACCTTAGATTTTCCAATTTCCCATTCCCGGCCAGTGATTCGAACAAGAATGAATAACTTCTGTGTGCGTCGACGTAGCCATCTAGTGGCAGTGGCAGCCGTTGGACAGAAAACCGTTTTGCAAGTTGTTTTTGTACATCTGTCATTATGTCAATTTGGAGAAATGTTTGAGAACCCAAAAGCGGACCAAGAACGACATCCACTGGCGCGCCCCCTGCACTGGCCGCAGCACATCGCAGTCGCAATCGCAATCGCCTCGAGTGGGGCAATTATGTCATTCGACTGCAAGCTGACGTGCAACAAGCGTACCAAATTCAAATGGTCGCTCTGGGCTACCCGCAAACTGCTGCGCCTGCGCATACAAAATCAGATCACAGACACAGACTAACGACCGAATCTGAATTCCAGCAGCTCGACGAGACCCGAGAGCTATTGTTCGGCGCACGAGGGAGGGCTCGCCTGTCCGCGGTTGCGAAGCATCGGCGAAGAAGTGCCCACTGCGCCCCATGTCGTCCAACCCATCCCAGGCCCGTCGTTACCCGTCAAAGCATGGCAGCCTCCTCCTGTCGCAAATCAATTAAATGCAAATATGGTAGGATAATCGCCTGCATCTACATAAATCTATTAAAACAAAAGATCGGCCCTGTACAACAAGGCCCGGTGTGATCGGCAGTGAGCCGCGTTGCCGCCGCCACTGGCCGGGCTTTGTTTGCCGAGGAGAAAGGAAACAGAAACCGAGGAGGACGCGCGCGTACACAAGATCGATTGGTTGCTTGAAAGCTGGCAGTGCAGAGCCCGGCTGATTGCCAAGACCGTCCCGTCCGCTGCATCCGTCGCCAACCGGCGGAGTGCGTGGCGCGTTGGCTTATCGTAATTTGAGGATCATTCCTCTTGACTCGATCCAGCCATCTGCGAACGGGCAAAAAGCTGCAGCCCAGTGCGAGAGAATTCCCCGTCCGGAGCGCAGTCACTCCGCCAAGTGATGCTCGGTGCTCATCTCATCTAATTACGATGATTAATTGATCGCAATTATAATTCTATTTATGGGGGCCGGGAGAGGGTCCGTTTTGCGCTGGTTGACTGGCTGCAGCTGACTGGGACGGGGAGTCTCCGTCAGAGAGATGCAGTTGCGTCCCGCGAGGACTGACTTTTGTCTTCGTTCTGTGAGTGATAAATGGAAACACAGTTTAGATAATTACGGGTTCGGTTTGTGTGCGCACTGCGCGTGCACATCCATTACGGGGTGGCGTACCTCTTCCGTGGGACTGACTCTGGGGCCGAGTTGAGCTGGGCTGAGAATGCGAATGAGAATGGGAATGGGACTGCCAGTTGCTGATTGGCGAATGGAAAGCGCGGAGCCCTGGGCTTCTAGCTCCTGGCGGGCCTAATGAAATTGTAATTGAATTTCTCCTTTCGCTGACGGAGTCGTTGACGGTCGTTTGCGGGGTTCCCGCGTCCAGGATAATTGTTTTGCTAGCTTTTGACAAAAGGGATAAGTTACTGTCAGCGCGTGTTTGCTAAGGCCACGAGGAGTGTGATCGATCTGCCCGGGACCCGATGAGGGTTTATTTCTGGTGAGCGGCAATTAGCCGATGTGCCGGTTGCCGAGCGAGGGGCATCTCAGCCAGCGTTTGGCATTTAGCGGAAGATCTATGGCCGCCATGAATAATTCGCGGAGTGTAATTGGCGTTTAAAAACTGGCGGTCATTAATCTGCTGCCTCTCGGATGGGGCTAATAGAAATCTCTGGTGAGCGGCTGATTGGACCGGGTGCTCATCAGAATAATGAGAAGGGTAAATCTTGTTGAACTTATGCTGAGCTACGTGGTTTCGATTGGGCTTTGGGAGGCTGACTGGAATGGCCTTTTGGGGGATGGAAAATTAATGGCCACAGCGGTTGTGAAGAAGGCCTTCAACTTATCGAGCGCCCCATAGGAGGGCGATGTCATACTTAACTTTCGCGATATTTGAAAGTTCAGAGGAGTCTTCCGGAGATAGCATGCATGCGCTGCGTATTGTCCGCGCCTGAATAAGCACTCGAGCCTGATCTCCTATTATTGAAGAAGAGTGTAAGACTGCTTTGGCTCACTGAAATGCATTTTGGGATTCTGGTTCCCTTCCGACTGTGTCCTCTGCAAATGACAAGACATCGAAGATCGTTTATCCCTACCATCAGACACCAACAAGCAGCGATGAAGCTTTTAATTTTGTGCACCCAGCTAAATATACAAAAAGACCTGATTCTAGCTTCATCAGCTTCTACATGTGTAGTGCATTTTTTTGTTGTCCCAGGAGTAAGGGGACTGGCAGTTTAAGGCCGACTTGGAATGGCGAGACTTTAGGAACACTTTTATAAACAAACAGTGCCGTCTGAGTGTTGTGTCCAGTCGAGGAATGATTTAAGTTTATTTCCAGCTTACCATCCCATCGAATCCTTGGAATCCCGGTGCAACTTTTTTGACCAGGTTCGTGTACTAGCATGATTGGGTCACAGGCAACAGCTCAAAACAATTCGACGACTTTTTTCGGCCGCAACATCAGTCAACAAGGCGACGCACTGTCATGTGACTTCTTCAACATCGTTCTCGAGAAGATCGTGCGTAACTCACAAGTTAACACCAGAGGCACGATCTACCCGAAGTCAATTGAATTGCTAGCTTACGCCGATGACATTGACGTGATTGGACGAACACAGAGAGCTGTCCATAAGACGTTTGCTGGCATTGAAGCGGAAGCGGCTAAAGTGGGTCTGGCAGTAAATGAGGGCAAAACTAAGTACATGCTGTCATCAAGGAATGTCACACAACATCGACGTCTCGGACATCGCGTCACACTAGAGAGCCGAAATTTCGAGGAAGTCAGGGACTTCGTCCACCTCGGCTCCGCGGTGAATAGGGACAACATCAGTACCGAAATCAAGCGCAGATTCACTCTTGCCAACCGCTGTTTCTTTGAGCTCAAGAGGCTATTGAGTAATAAAGCCCTTTATCGACGGACTAAGCTCGCTTTATATAACAGCTTGATCACCCAGTCCTACCTTATGGCGCGGAAACCTGGACGCTACCAAAGGCGAATGCGGAAGCCCTTAGTCTTTTCGAGAGAAAATTTTTTCGTGCGATTTTTGGTCCTGTTTGTGTTGATGGCATCTGAAGGAGAACACATAATGACGAGCTCTTTGAGCAGCAAGGTCAAGCGTCTATGGGTATAACGCTTCAGTCATTTATTACTTAGTATTTGGTGTACTCATAGGAGTTACGGGGACTTTGAATCAAGGTCATAACTTAAAATCGCTTCAAATCTTTTCTGATGAGTTTTATTGCGTCTCCGGTTAAGGATCAATTGATGAATGGAGTGTCCCTTAAGTACTTAGTTAATTTTGTGTCCACATATTTGTTGTTTTCATTCTTGCTGGATGAAGTCATTACTAGACACCAACGGACCGACATCAAGTGGTAGTGGAAATTTCTTGATGACTTTAACCGCTTCCCTTTAAATCTTTCTGTCTTTTCCCAGCGGAAGTACTGCTAAGTATTAATTCGCAAGGAGCTGGTTTACAATTTTTGCTTTGCCATATGAGGCATTAGGCGAGTTTGAGTTTTGATGTCGTTCTAAAATTCTCTTAGTTAAAAATGCAGAAATACGATATTTGCGGTATTTCTGCATTTTTAACTGTAACGCAGTGGTTTTCGCATTTCAAAAGTGTTGGCTGTTGCTGGTGCAGTACTCTTATTTAACATAGTGCGCATTCAAAGAAGACTTCCTTCAAAGTCTCTACAAGGCTTGTGTAGCGACGCCCTTCGGTGTACAACGGTTTTGGTTGAATATGGAAACAACCAAAATTTTGTCTGCAATGTTTTAGGTTGACCCCACTTCCAGATTTTGAGATTCAGCGATTCGTCCATCCCCTTTTCTGCGATCGTTTCAATGTTACGTAGGTTGCCTTTTATATTTCGGAATTGGGCAACCCTAGTTTTGCAATCTGGCAACTGCCAGCTCTATCGTAAGGTTTGACATTTTTGAGGGTATACGCACTCTGAACGTTTTGACATTCGAGCGCTATATGTGTTGTTTACAGTAACTTAAAAGATTCATCTCGTCCAAATACATCGTGAAAATTTTCGTGCGAAAATTGTTTACAACTTTCGACGTGGATTAACTCAAAAACAGTACATCGACGAACTTAATTCAATTTTTGGCGATGAAGCTCCATCAAGGACCAGTGTTTATCGATGGTATGGTGAATTAAACCGAGGTCGTAGTTCACTCCAAGACGAATTTCATGAAGATTGTCCAAAATCAGTTGTTCTTCCGGAAACCATTGATGCTGTCCGCCAACTGATATTGGAAGATCGTTATGTGACCTATCGTGAGATTGAGACAACCTTTGGCATAAATGGGACCAGCATACATTCAATATTGCATGAACATTTGACCGCCATTAATTTATTCGCGTTGGATCCCACACAATTTGTCAATCGCTCAAAAAAAGGCCCGTTTCGATTGGTCGAAAGAAATGCTCCAAGAATACGATCGCGGTGCTTTGAAAGACGTCCATGAGATTGTTACAGGTGATGAATCGTGGATTTATGCGTATCAGCCCGAAAGTAAACAGCAGTCGACTGTATGGGTGTTTCAAATTGAGCCAAATCCAACAAAAGTTGCTCGCGCACGAAGCGCTTCCAAGCAAACGGTCGCCTGTTTTTTTCGGAAAAACGGGATATATCACTAACCTACCACTAGGAGAACGCAGAACAGTCAATTCTGAGTGGTACACATCCATTTGTTTGCCAGTTGTCTTTCAAGAAATCAGGAAAACCAACTGCCGGAGACGGATCACTCTTCACCACGACAATGCGAGCTCTGACACATCGACTCAAACAACAACATTTTTGAACACTCAAAACATCGATTTGATGAGCCGTATAGTCCTGACTTAGTGCCGAAGGACTTCTTTTAATTCCCATACGTAAAGAATAAAATGAGAGGTCAACGTTTTGCGACACCTGAAGAAGCGGGTGATGCGTTCAGAATGCATGTTTTGGAGATACCTCAATCAGAGTAGCAAACGTGCTTCGACAAATGATTCAAGCGCATGCAAAATTGTATAGATTTTAATGGGGAATACTTTGAAAAACAATTAATATACTTTGATTAACAATTATTAATTTCCATGATTAATATTTGATTTGTGTTATATTTATTTGTTTTATTTAATATTGTTTTTGTGGCCGCCGTGGTGTAGTGGGTAGAGTGCGACACTCATACGCCGAAGGGTGTAGGTTCGATTTCCAGCTCAACACCAATTTTTCGAATTTTTCACAGCACCACCTCTTTCGAGCTGCTGACAACACTCAAAGAGTAATAACTGTCTAAGAAAGCTTCTTAAATTTCGCCGTTCGGAGTCGGCAAAAAATTGTAGGTATCTTATACTCGTGAGAGAACAGTAACGTGCACAACATGAGTAAGTTGATGAGCAAGCTAGGCCCTGGTCCCCCTGTGGACTGTTGCGCCAACAATGAATAAATATTTGTTTTTGTTCTTTAATCCCGAAATCTAAAAAATTCAAAGCTAGACTTCTTTCAAGTCTCTACGCGTAACTGAGGGCTGGCTCGATTTGCGTGCTATTTGCTTAAAGTCTTGTAGCCTCTAACAAAATCGCAACACCGACTTGACGCTTTTCTTGTACTATTTTATATTCGCGAAATCTGTATAAATGCTGCGTCATCTCTGAGTCATAACCATTTGCCCTGCGTCAGAACGCAGAATCCAACGTGGATCTCGAAAGGGCCCACTTATCATTTTCGTCGACATCTGTCAGGCGAGAGCGAACTGAAGTTGAAACAAGCTCTGTCCTTGCAATTCCAGGTGATGTGAGCATGATTTTAAATCACGTCGGTATACTATTACTTCTGCCAAAGAAACCAGGGGTTAAACAGAAGACATTGGTGCTGTCAGCTCTGACTATTGGTGACAGCCTAAGTTTGGTGAATTGGGATTTCAGGAGAACCTATACCTCAGATTCTTTGTGGGTTTCCTTGTGGGCTTCAGACTTACGCCTGAATCATTCGAAAACTAAGGTACTGTCCTGGCTGAATCTTGAACGTTTTGTTCATCTTATCCCACATAAGTGTGACAATAGACACAATGCTACGACTTAAGGTGTGTTCGCATTGCAACCGTTCTGTGACCCAAACATCGTACACGGCCTTGCTTTGTATCGACAAGATGGCATTTCGTACAATGGAAATAAACCGCTCCTTCAGTCCCTGGACGAAAATAATAAGGATCTCGGAGTACATACTGCTAGTTCAAAGACGCAAGTCAACAAAGTCAACTTTTAGTAGCAAAAGAGAGAGTGGAAATGAATCAAGCGAGAGAATTACAATGCCAATGATCACAACATTTTTGCTTGAACCATGACCAGTTGTGCCGAATTAGAATATTTGCACCACGGAACTCGCAAAAGCTCCAAAACCGGAGTGGATCTTAGTGTAATGCCGTCACGGATCGTTGATAATAGTGATGACTAAAGGTTGCCGTCTACAATGCAATTCAGACTGATGAACTTGAGAGTCATGTTCATCATCGAATCATCCAACAGCTCATTAAGTATGCTTTCTGCTCTATTCCGATGTAATCGGAGTGCCACTCAAAGTTGCCATCAGAATGACCATCGGCTTATTCAAATTTGAACTTCCGCTTGCTGCGCACAGAACAACAACTGAATCGGCAATTGGCATTGACAAACTAATTCACCGCCTCCCTCGTATGACATCCCTGCTTGCCATGCACCCATAAACTCTGACAGACTCGCCAGACCACTTTCACCATCGAAACCGCAACAACTTCATGACGCTGTGACATTGGATTGACGGCCTGTCAACACAACTGTCAGTTTTGCGAAATGAAGCATCCTAACAAGTCCATTCCGCTGCCATAAAACTCACACAAAAACCAACCATAAGTCCATAAACATCGCTAACAAAGCAACACCGCGCTCGTCGGCCATTGTGCAGCCGGCCGACACTGGTCCATCCATCCGCGCCGTCATCATTGCATAAAGCTCTTAGCAAAGATCCGACAATTAACACCGAATTCGCAGCCACCGCTGGCTGGGCAACTGTCGGCGGGAAGCTTTTAAAAGCCATTAACTGCGATTGATTAAAATCTCCGCTTTTGCGTTTCAGTCATTCCAGCAGCAGCGTTTCGCGTCCTCCATCACGACTGCTGATAGAGGAGCGCGCAAAAACACAGACAGCAAAATTCCCAAAGCGAATGCGAATTCGAAACGCAAAAAGGCCCTCTCCCCCCGGAACGCTCAGCGCTCAGCACTCGGACAGCGGACTTAATGCATCTCCGATTATGCCAGATTATGGTTATCGCACGATGTTAATTTTATAATCACCTAGTCACCACCGAGCCGCCGGAGTCACGTCCATACGCGTCCAGCACGCCATCAGTCGAGGAGTGATTGCATCACTATCTTAAATGTCAGAACGTCTGTCCGAGCACACGAAATGTGATCCGATTCGAACGAGCGATCGCGCAGAACAAAATCTACTGCGATCTCCGAAAAGCAACAAAAACTCGCAGAAAACTGAGAGAGATACGCCACCGTCGGTGACCGCTGAGAGGCAGGTGGTGACGCTGGACGAGCACGGTCCGAGCACCAGCGATTGAAACAATTTATGCATAGAGACGTATTTTATGGTCGATAAATTAGAATTTGCTTCAAGGTTGAGCCACGCTCAGGCGACCTATCGATCGGCATCACGAAGCTGCGTGGGATGGACGCGCCGGATTGGTTTTCCCTGATGGGCTACTCCGGCCAGCGGTCACTCGAAATGCGATCCGTACCCGAGTCTGAAGCCCATCAAGCCGGACATAAATTCTGGCGGGAAACAACGCCAATTGAATTTGGGCTCAATGAAGATGTGTGCCTCACACCGTGCCGAACCTTGAATTGACCGATCGACCGCCCCGCCGCTAGGAGTGTGCAGTGCTGGTTACGTCAACTGGGTAATTGCTTGTGCAGTGCTAAGTGCACTGAAATGGCATGTTAACCAGGTGACAGGTGCTCCAGTCGGCGGTTATGATTCATAATTTGTGCTTCTTACTGATCGGCATTAGAGTGGTTGCTTAATGACTTAATTAAATGAAAAAGGTCCAGTGAGTGGTGCTGCTGCAGTATGCGGAATAGGTCGCTGCGGCGGTGCGCCACCCGTTCTGCTGGTTGCTGTGCGGGTAATCGGTTTGCGGTTTTTCGAGGAAATCCAACCTGAATACGACGCAGTGGTCGATGGGTCGGCGGTGACTAGTTGCTGCGGTTCCAGCTAACTGCCACAGAAGTAGTTTGATGTGCTAAACGATTTTGCCAACTTACTGGCACGGTAATGCAATTTCGTGGAATTTTACTTTTTTTCTCTGCCTGTGGGGGTGGATGGGGAATTTGTGTCCGCTTGTGATTTCAGAGTGGCTGGTGTGGTGGTTCAGCACTAGCAAGCCAGAGATTGAGGGTGTGGCGTGTGCTAAACTGGTTTTCAGTTTGTTTCAAAATTTGATCACAGTCTTGAGGATGCTTTAAAAAAGGAGGTGTGTAGGTAGCCAGTTTTGAGCCCTCTCTTGTTTTGCTGTAATCAGAGCAGCATATCCAGCTAGAAGAACTTTTTAAAAGTCCTCTCAAATCCTTTCCCAGGCGAAACTCCAATTTGTTTTACAATGGCACATTAGAGAGCAGCTCCATTGACCCGACTCCAAACGGCATTCGGCCAGTGTTCTCCTATCAATGTGGCTTATCAGTTCTAGTAAAGAATTTTCCCCAGTTTCACAATTCCAAAAGTCAATACACTACCAGGGCGCATAACGTGAAGGCGGACTCTTCTACTTCTTCTTTGTGTGGCGCTATAGTCCTGGATGGAGTTGGGCTTCAGACAAGATGCCTCTACAGCCAGCACGATCTCTCACCAGCTGTCACCAGTTGCGCAGTCCAAATTGGTTGAGTTCCTTCTCCACTTGTATGAGCCATCTCAGCCTAGGCCGTCTGCGGTGGCGTTATCCCAATGGATCGGATGAGAAGACTTTTCGGGATAGAGTAGTGGCCTTGACGCTGGAGAGGGTACATGTCGCGGCTCAGTCCTTCGAAAAAGGCGTCTATAACTCAATTGGATTTGAATTCATAGAAACAGCGGTCTGTTTGCGTAATCTTTTTGTTTCTATTTACCGCGTTTCTGCTGCTTGATGTAATACTTCTACTCTATCCGAGATGTCGATGTCGTTTGTTCTTCCTTGATGAAAGCATGTACGAGCACTTCGTTTTTTTCCATTATTTACCGCCAGGCCCATTTTCGCGCTTCCGCTTCAATCCCAGCAAACGTTTCGTCAAGGAATCACTGTGCTCGTCAAATCCCTTCAATGTCGCTTGCATAAACAAGACGTTGAGCTGACTTTTGAAAGACCGTGCCTCTGGTGTTGACTTGTGAGTTACTCACGATCTTCTCGAAGATGATATTAAAGAAGTCACATACATCGCCTTGTCTAGCAAGACGGAGCAACTACAGTTGTCCGTCGTCATTTTACACAATTTGACCAGTTTGGTAGAAATGCCAAAACTAGACACTGCACTGTATAGCTCGTCACACTATCATATCCGTTCTTGAACTAGGAGAATAGATGGTGAGTGTCGATTTGTACTTCTTGGGTCTTTTCCAGGATCCCTCGTAAAGGGAAAATCTGGTCTATCGTGGACTTTTCTGATCTCGAACGAGATTGGTAGGAAACTGTCTAAATGCTCTGCATTCCATTATTTAGTGCGCGTCCGATGCATTGTCAGTGACTCTGTAGTAAGAGTCTGAAAGGTACGAGTTTCAATCATAAGCTCTCTTGGGAGCAAAGGCTTCGACGTGTCCTCATATTTTATTCATGACTGGGTACATTTTGCTTGTTTCTGAAGCACCGATTGCCCCAAGTACTTTTGTGACAACTTCTGGACACGTTGCGTTCAGCGCTGTACCCTGGCGACATATGGGTAATGCTTCCTGCCTGATGGTAGGTTCAAACCACTGGCGTTTGTGTCTTTGTGTCAATCTGTGTCTTAATTGTGTCTGTACAAAAAATTAATTTTTAGTTTCCTGAAAACTATTTATTTATTTGAATAATCAAAGTAGTCAAGGTTCTGATAACCACTTTCTGCTATGCCGAGAGCCCGTTGTTCTCTTCAGCTATAAACCTTTTGTCTCAGCATTTTTTCCAACCCTTAAAGCAGTTCTGATATGCAGTGTTTGCAAAGCCCCTGAGGTCTCTTAGTGATTCCGTTTGTATCTCCTCAATCGTCGCAAAACGACATATTCCATGGGCCTTTCGATGTCGTAACCATATATTTATGATTTGTCACCATTTATGACATTTTAAGGCAAATCCAAATTCCTGTAAGCGTCATTCAAAATTCCTGAGTGATGCCCATTCGATGTTGTCTTTCTGTCAATATTCAGCAAACTGGAACGAACTTCGCTGAGCGGTGTCATCCTAAAAATTTTCGAAAAAAATTGCGTGGCATGAGCCAGCCCATGTGCCAACAACTTCAGCAACTTCTTAAATAGTGATTCAACGATTCTCCATGACAATTTTCTACACCCTCTCAACATTTTTAATTAAATTTTGATGTACTGAGGCGTTCATTGCGGTTGTCGGCATTAACGTGTCCTCGACTTTTTTTTGGAAATCTTGTACCACTTTTTAATTTAGAGTACACTAAGCGTATCTCACTGCCGACATTTTAAGTGTTTTTGAGCAGTTTCTGAGTTCTTCGGTAAATTCGTTTCGACAGTAGAAAATCACTACACTTAGAAGGCACCAACATTTTATGTCTCTGTGGTGAAATTGTTAGTACACGTTCAGTACGAGTGTACCAACATAACAAAATAAAGAAAAAAAACGGTAAACGATTGTTTGTAGTTTACAAAATATGAAAATTCACCACCAGACCTCGTAACACATCACTCATTAAGTCCCGGGACATATACCATAGTGGCGCCTTCTATAGCTTACCTTATAAGTCCTGGGACATACAGGGAGCGCCTTAAAACCAAAATTATATCGACTATGGATTTTTCGTAAGCTTCGCCCCCTATATGTCCCGAGTCTTGTTGAGTGAGTTTATAGTGCGAAACTAACAAAACATTCAAGTTAACACCTTGATCCGCTCTTACAACTCTGAACAAACAATACAATCTGGAATTAAAAAACATTATTGTTTATGATCCAAGCGACCCTTAAATCCAAGAAACCACTTTAATATTGAACTGATTTTCAAACATGTGCATCGCCTCGCATTTAAACCCCTATCCACAACACATCAGATAGAGAAGACGTTGTGACTTACTCCGGCTAGCATCTTAAAAAATGCAATCGAGATCCAGTCGTCGAACCGTCCTATCCTCGGACGGCGTTGGCTTGCTTGTCATTTCATATTTGTAATATTTAAATTGCACTGTCTTCGAAATAAAGTTTCTTCTTATTTTTATTTTGAAACAATTAAATTAATTTCCATACTCGACTATGACTTTTTTTTTTGTTTGTGGCGCCCTCTATATGTTTAGGGACTTACGAAGACATTATATATGCCTTCTTCATAAACTTCTCATGAATTGCGTGCTACTGTTTCTTCTTGAGTAAAAAAGACCTATAATGCAGTTTTTCGCCAACTCCGAACGGCAAAGTTTGAGAGTTTTCTTGCAGACACTCTCCGAGTGTTGTCAGCAGCTTAAAAGAGGTAGTGCCGTGAAAAATGTGAAATGTTATATCCGAGAATCGAGCCTAGGACCTTTAGCGTGTGAATGTTCAACTGTATCCACTTCGTCCAGGCATTTACGTTCCAGATTGATTCTCGGCCCCATTCTTCGCACTTGTTGAAAGCTTGTGATTAATGGAAAATGTTCCTCGTCTATACGTTCTCTAAGATGTTTTAATTTGGTTGCCACAGAACAGACAGTTCTTTTCTTGCTGCGATTGGCTCTTTAGCTGTTTTATTCAACAACTCCAAGAAGCATACTCCTCCATTAGCATCTCAATATCTTAATAATATGGTCATTCCATAAATGTGTGCGTCATCTTGGGCGAAAACGTCCTCTTCAAAGAACAAAGAGAGAATGGGAATAGAGCTTTATCGTTCATACGTCCTATAAAACTGTGCAATTTTCGGCATTACGTCAATAAATACTTGACTACGACTATGCTTTCTCACTGCATATTGGGTTCTTCGTTAAAGGTTCTCTTTCAGTTGTCATTATCGTTGTCATCTGTTATCCATAACGTTATTAATAACATCCTCTGATGCCATAAATAAAGACAGAAATCATAGAAGTGCTTTGCTTGGACTCTCGAGAATTCATTGTCCATGAGCCGGAAGAAAAAGCAATAAGCAGTAAATTTACGTTACATTTTATTGTTAAATCTTTGTCGAGTCCTTGACTTCCTTAAAAATTTTCTTCCCATTATGATGCTCTGTCTAACACAACAACAAAAGTTTGGTGAAACCATTTATTTTGTATAACCTTTGCTCAACTAATGTCCCGTTTCAGTCGTTATTCCGGCGCAACCGGCAAGTAGAGGGCGTGCTTGGTTCGTCCAACCACAACAGCTGATCGGGATTTTCTCTGGCGTTAACTTGTTACTTAAGAATACGAGGGTTGCCATTTATGTTTCGGGATTGGGTAGCCATAGTGTTGCAATCTGGCAACTGCCAGCTCTATCGGAAATTTGGCATTTTTGAGGTTATACGTACTCAGAACGTTTTGACATTCGAGCGCTTAACTTAAAAGATTCATATCGTCCAAAAAATGGTGTTAAATCGTGAAAAATTTCGTGCGATTATTTTTTACAACTTTCGACGTGGATTACCTCAAAAACAGTGCATCGATGAACTTAATTCAATTTGTGGCGATGAATCATATAAAGAACCAGTGTTTATGGATGGTATGGTGAATTCAACCGAGGGCATAGTTCACTCCAAGACGAATTTCGTGAACGTCGTCCAAAATCAGTTCCTGTTCCGGAAACCATTGATGCTGTGCGGCACCTGATATTTCAAGATCGTCATGTTACATATCATGAGATTGAGACAATCTTAGGCATTAGTGTGACCAGCATACACTCAATATTGCATGAACATTTGACCGTCAAAAAATTAGTTCGCGTTGGATCCCACACAATTTGTCAATCGCTCAAAAAAAGGATCGTGTCAAAAGGTCAAAAGAAATGCTAGAAAAATACGAGCGCGATGTTTCGGAACACGTCTATGACATCATGACAGGTAATGAATCGTGGGTTTATGCATATGAGCCCGAAAGTAAACAGCAGTCGATTGCATGGGTGTTTCAAATTGAGCCAAATCCAACATAAGTTGCTGGCGCACGAAGCACTTCCAAGCAAATGGTCGACTTTTTTTTTCAGAAAAACTGGACATGTCGCAACCGTACCACTAGAACAATGCAGAACAATCAATTCTGAGTGGTACACAACCATTTGTTTCCCAGTTTTCTTCAAAGAAATCAGGAGAACCACTCTTCACCACAACAATGCGAGCTCTCACACAAACAACTACATATTTGATCACTCAAAACATCGATTTGATGAGTCATCCGCCGTATAGTCCTGACTTGGCACCGAATGACTTCTTTTTATTCCCGTACGTAAAAAATAAAATGAGAGGTCAACGTTTTTCGACACCTGAAGAAGCGGTTAATGCGTTCAGAATGCATGTTTTAGAGATACCTCAATCGGAGTTGCAAAAGTGCTTCGACAATTGGTTCAAACGCATGCAAATGTGTATAGATCCAAATGGGAAATATTTTGAAAAACAATAAATCTATTTTCGATGGTTAATATTTGTATTTTGTTTTGCGGCCGCAGTGGCGTAGTGGGTAGAGGGCGACGCCCACACGCCGAAGGGTCTAGGTTCGATTCCCGGCTGAACACCTCGAACTTTTCACGGCACCACCTCTTTCGAGCTGCTAATAACACCCAAAGAGTAATGACTTCAAGAAAGCTTCTAAAATTTTTCCGTTCGGAGTCAACAAAAAGCTGTAGATCCTTTCTACTCGTGAGAGAATAGTAGCGCGTACAACACGTGTAGTTGTTAAGCAAGCTAGGCCCTGGTCCCCCTGTGGACTTTCGCTCCAACAATTATTGTTATTATTATTAATATTTGTTTATGTTCTCTTATTCCGAAATATAAAAGGCAACAACGAACTCGGTAGAAGTCTTGAAATGTGATACCGCTGAGCGCTTTCATTAATCCTGTCTCATGCCCTTTGAAACTGGAGAATAAGTGATGAATGTCATCTCGCCGATATGCTACTCTATAGTCACCTTCCTTGAACCATAAGTACATTGATTGGTTATAAGCAGTTTTAGGCACTTGAAAACAAGCACGTTAAAGAGGAACTAATTTATTACGACAAGAATACTGAACCTTTCATAATTAGTCCAACCAAAGATGTTTGATTCTGTGAAATGGCCATCTGATGCTTGCTCTTCAGGTGTGCAGTAACGTGCAAACTTTAAAAGCAAACATCTTAAGAATCATGAAACACGGACATATAGTCAAAGTAATCGCATCCCTGGACCAACGATAAGCTCTTGCGGGCAAACTAGACTTCAAAAAGCAATGTCATTCTGCTGTCAAGAAGAAAATCGTTACATATTCAACCAGAACTTAAGCACAGATAGAGGTAAATTTCAAAGATCCTGTTTTTATCCATCACAACAATGCTCCCCATGCTGAGAAGAGTCCAGCAACCCTTTCACATGTCGGACAACAACTCTAAATCAAGTCCTGCCAAACACATGGACCAAGGACCACAAAACAAAAAACTGATCTCTCGCCGAACTCTCTCAGGATCCTCTTCCCCCAATGAGGCAGATGTAACTGCTCTTCAACTGTTTACAATTAATCTCCTCACGATCATCTCAGGACTGCAAAAAACATCCCACAGTTCAACTCTCCCGCTCCTGCCGAGATCACATCTCTCCCCGGCAATTACACTCGGATTTCTTTCAAATAACAGACAGCCATTCCATCCATCACCATCCCCCTCGTGTAATCAATTTGCATACGCAAACGGATGTGTACCGCCTGTCCAGTCAACCACCGTCCAACCCATGACAATGGGGTTGAAATCCTCTCCGCAGTCCTTTTCAGGGTGAAAAGGGTGCTTGTCTAAGAACATAAATATAATTTTTTCCACGATAATTCATGCAAAAAACGTCCCAAAAGGATTCGATTTAACTGCCGTAGGGGCGCAACGTCCTTCTTAAAGGGGACACCGTCCACTCGTGAAGGAATGGGTTAAGTGTGCATACATCTTCCGTTACACACCCTGCTATCACATGTCCAAACGGTCATCCTCTGGTCAAACGTGTCTGACAACTCTGCGGCACCTTGGGAAGTTCTTGCATCCACAACACGAGTGTCCTTTTTGCTGGAATAATCACGAGTGGAAAAAAATCACGACTCTCCACAGATCCGTGAGAACTGCTTCGTTAGCCGAGGCACCTCGACTAATTCAAAGGACAAACAGGATTTGTTCCTCACTCTCTCCTTCGGAATTCGGAATAAATTATAAATTTGAGTGTAACTTTGCACGGCTACGAGCGGAGCTATGTAGCTAGTCTTAATTTAAGGAAATTTAAGAAGACACAAAGGAGAAGTGACCAACGGTCATTGTTGTTCCAGCTGTGCCCTCATTGCCGAGGATTCTGTTCCAGCTGAGCGCTTAGGGGCTCGATGGTCTTCCAGAAAATGCGCGCTTTGGGATTTTGTTGATTTATTGTCCTCGTTGCTGAATGGAATCAGAGCAGTTTTGGGTGTTTGCGCATCGCGGCTGAGGATTTAATCAAACGGAATGGATGCCCTGTAATTAAAGTCCATTCAGAAGATGAAAGATGATGATGGCTAGTGCTTTGCATTCGGTGTCTGTGGACTGTTTCGCTTTTATTGAATTTCTTAATTCTTTAACTGTCCTGTAAAGGACACTTTTGTAGCTGCCGGGCTTTGTTAAGTGCGACCGGTTTTTTATTGGACACCTAGAGGCTCCCAATTCCTTGTGCTCCGATTCATAGAGGAGGCTTTCCGGAATTGAGGTTAGAGCTAGATAATTTCGAGTTTTAAGATATGATGTACCGTTCTGGATTTGTGTAATGATTGACATGGATTCTGTCCTTCCGATTTCGTCGAAGTAAAGACAGTAATATCGTGACTGAAATCAAACAAAGCTGTGAACAGACTGTCACCAGGACTTTTTAAAGCAGCTGGAGATGACCTGGTTGGGCGCATGCACCAGCTCATCTGTAAGATATGGTTGAAGGAGAGCATGGCCTACGAATAGAATCTCAGTGTCAATTGTCCGGTCCACAGGAAATGCATAGCCCACATTATCCTCTCTGCCATACTGTGTGGGCGTCTGAAACCACAACATGATATATTCTTATAAGTGTTGTATCAGGCCAGGGACGTCCGCAACAGCCCAGATCCCTACTTTAGGGCAGATAGTGGGAAGGACGCAAGTACAGATCGACACTCGTAATTCGTCGATTTTGAATCTTTGGTTGAGGCCCAGGTCCACCCCGGACTGTAGCGCCACAAGAAGAAGAAGAAGACCACAACGTGCACAGGGACGATATATATAGTGCTATGTCTAGTTTTGACGTAACTACTGTGGGCGCGCTATCGTTTCACGAGTAGAAGGGACCGACAGAAGGGACTACGAACGGCGATGTTTGAGAACATTTTTTAGGCAGTTATTACTCTTTGAGTTTTGTCAGCGGCTAGAAAGAGGTGGTGTCGTGAAAAATTCGATGTGTTCAGCCGGGAATCGAACCTACACCCTTCGGCGTGTGAGGGTCGCACTCTATACACAACGCCATGGCGGCTACTTTTTCAACTATTCCCTGATAAATAATGAACTTTTGTCAGTCCCGCAGACTGACATAAAACGAGGCTAAGGTAGTCTGACTGCCGCACCCGCTGCTCGGAGTAGACAAACGCGGACACACGGCTCAGCCAACTATTCTTGTCAAACAGAAATAATGAAGGATAAAATGCGCATGAAGTTTGGAGCTTCACGGCTATCCCCTGCACTTGCAACTGGGGTTGTCATTTTAACTCTAGTTGCCGTTCCCGGGTATTTGAGCTCCTCTTCTTCTTTGCGTGGTGCTACAGTTCGGGGCAGACCTGGCCCTCAAACAACATGTTTCTCCAATCATTTATATCTATCGCCAACTCTCTTCAGTTACACACTACAAGTTGGATGAAGTCCTTCAAACCTTATGTGAGCCATCTCAGCCTAGGACGTCAGCTGTTGCGTTGTGCCAGTGGCTCGGTTTCGAAGAAGTTTTGGTCCAGAGCAGTAAAATCTTAAGAGTTATTGAGCATGCCTTACTAAAACTGGATCTACAAGCATATTGAAAGTAAACCGACGATCACCACTGTACAGACACTTAAGGCGCTCTTTCCCTATTAATAATAAGTATTGGATTCTGGTTTTTCTTCATACATTTAAGATCCAAGAAGAATTATGTAACGACATGTGTTGAAAACAAAATTCGACTCCGATGTAAAAACAATCTACTCGTCTGCGTCTGTACTTCTGTATTCTTCTTAATCTAACCCTTCAAAACATATTCACTTTCTTCTTCATGTTGTGGCGCTACAGTCCGGGGTGGACCTGGGCCTCAACCAACATGCCTCTCCAGCCAGCACGATCTTTCACCAGCTGTCTCCAGTTGCGCACTCCAAGTTGGTTGAGGTCCTTCTCCACTTGTGTGCGCCACTTTAGTCTAGGTCGTCCTCTGTTGCGTTGTCCCAATGGCACGGATTCAAAGAGCAGTGGTGTCCGGAGCGGTGGTGTCCATACGTTCTACATGGCTTAGCCATCGCAAGCGTTGTATCCGCAGATGCTTAACCAGGCGCATGTCGCTGTACAGCCCAAAGAGTTCGCCATTAAATCTTCTCCTTCAGATGCCATCAACGCAAACAGGACCAAAAATCGTACGCAAAACTTTTCTCTCGAAGAGACTAAGGGCTTCCTCATCCGCCTTTGCTAAGGTCCAAGATTCCGCGCCATAAAGTAGGAAGGTGATGATCCAGCTGTTATATAAAGCGAGCTTAGTCCTTCGAGAGAGGGCTTTATTACTCAATTGCCTCTTGAGCCCAAAGAAAAAGCGATTGGCAAGAGTGATTCTGCGTTTGATTTCGGTACTGATGTTGTTGTCCCTGTTTACCGCGGAGTCGAGATAGACGAAGTCCTTGACTACCTCGAAGCTTCTGCTGCCTAGTGTGACGCTCCGGCCGAGACGTCGATGTTGTGCGTCCTTCCTTGATAACAGCATATACTTCGTTTTGCCCTCATTTACCGCCAGACCCATTTTAGCCGCTTCCGCTTCAATACCAGCAAATGCTTCATTGACGGCTCGCTGTGTTTGTCCAATCACGTCAATGTCGTCAGCGTAAGCAAGCAATTGAACTGACTTCTAGAAGATCGTGCCGCTGGTTTTGACTTGTGAGTTACGCACGATCTTCTCGAGGATGATGTTAAAGAAGTCACATGACAGTGAGTCGCCTTGTCTAAAACCTTTTTTGACATTGAAGGTCTCGGTGAGTTCGGTACCGACCTTGACGGAGCAGTGAGAGTTCTCCATCGTCATCCTACACAATCCGACGAGTTTGGTAGGAACGCCAAGACTAGACATGGCACTGTATAGCTCGTCTCTATACAAACTATCATTTGCAGCCTCGAAATCGACGAATAGGTGGTGAGTGTCAATTTGCATTTCTTGGGTCTTTTCCAGGATCTGCCGTAATGTGAAGATCTGGTCTATTGTGGACTTCCCTGGCCTGAAACCACACTGATAGGGACCTATCAGGTCATGAACAAACGGCTTGAGACGCACACATAATACGGCGGAGAGGATCTTGTATGCGATGTTCAGGAAACTTATCCCTCGGTAGTTGGCGCAGTCAAAGGGGTCTCCTTTTTTGTGAACGGGCCAAAGGACGCTGAGATTGCACTCATCGGGCATGCTTTCCTCCTACCATATCTCACAGATGAGCTGGTGCATGCGCCCAACCAGGTCATCTCCAGCTGTTTTAAATAGTTCCGCGGACAGTCCGTCATCTCCAGCAGCTTTGTTCGACTTCAGCTGGGATATTACTATTGCACAAGCATGGGCCTGTGCACGCGAGGTAACGTCGTCGATTTCACTCAACATGGCGAGCTGCTAAGGCTATCCTCGTTAGTGCACAGGTCAAATTGATATACAGCCTCCACACGGCGCCCTATGGTTAGCCATCACAACACCCGTTGTATGGTGAACCAATGTAAACAGCGAGCCTCTTTGCCCGTGGGTTTAAATAATAGGCCTGGCCTACCAGTCTGTGGGTTGTGCGTGAGGGTAACTTCCTTACCACGTAAAAATCATATAGTTCCGAGAACACGATATGCCTCGGATAAGGACGGATCCACTGTTGACGACCCCAGCAAACGTTTTAAGGATAATGATTCTCGGTCTTGCACGTGGAATGTGAGGTCCCTTAACAGGCCACGTGCAGCCGAACAACTTGCGGAGGCCCTTGACTGCTATAAGGCAGACATTGCCGCCATCCAGAAAGTGCGATGGGAAGGGCTTGGCATAAAAACGATGAAGAACTGCGATATGTACTACAGCAATTGCTATAGAGGGAGAAGGCAGCGCTTATTCGGATGCGGATTTGGCAGACTTAGGTCTTGAGCTACGACCCAGTCAGCGAACGCCTCATGACAATCCGCATCAAGGCTTAATTCGGGAACATCAGCCTAATATGCGCTCACGCCCCGACAGAGGAGAAGGATGACAACATCAAGGATGACTTCTATGATCTCCTAGAAAGAACATACGATCGATGCCCCAGCTATGACACCAAGATCGTTCTAGGAGATTTCAACGCTCAGCTGGGAAAGGAGGACATCTTTGCTGGAGTCATCGGTAAACACAGCCTGCACGACAACACATCCGGAAACGGACTCAGGCTGTTGGACTTCGCCTCGGGACGAAACCTCTCTGTGGCTAGCACGCGGTTCCCACACCTGAACATTCACAAAGGGACCTGGCGATCTCCTGATCAATCAACCGTCAACCAGATTGATCACGTTGCGATCGACGTCAGACACTCCTCCAGTATTCTCGATGTCCGAACCCTTCGAGGTACAAACATCGACTCGGATAATCACCTTGTTGTAGCCAAGGTAAGAACCCGGATATCGAGAGAGTAACGGAGTCGAGACAGGCCATAAGGGTTTGACGTCGAAAAGCTACAATCGGAGCTGATTGCTGGGAACCTTGCCCACCGAGTCTCTCTGAAACTCGCTCAGAGTTCGACGCTTCCTGCACTAAGCATAGAAGAAGAATGGAAACGTTGTCAATAAACCATCAAAGATGCTGCCACTGATGTGCTGGGTTTCACGTCACCACCCAGAAGGAACCCATGGTTTGACGACGAGTGCAGGCAAGCGCAAAAGCTAAACAAGACGCCTATAAGGTGACGCTGCATCGAACGACGAGGGCTGTTCGTGAGCTCTACGTACAGAGAAGAAGGGAAGAGTACCAGCTTCTTAGAAGGAGAAAGAAGGGTCATGAGAAGCGCGCGGTCAAGGAAATGGAAATGTGCTATGGCAGGAATGAAGTCCGAAAGTTTTACCGAAAGGTAAAACAACTTTCCGGAGGATACAGGGTTCGGACCAAGGCCTGCCGGGATCAAAACGGACAACTCGTAGTAGAGTTGCAGTCTGTGCTGAGAATTTGGAAGGATCATTTCTGCAGACTTCTTAACGGTGATGACGGCCCAAATACCGCTGTTAGGCAGAATGTTCCACTCAATTTGGACGATGATAGACAAGCATTCCGTCTCCCTGACTTAGACGAGGTGAAGATAGATTTGAAATACGTTAGGTCAGCCATTAGCATTGAAAACTATCAACATTGAAACGGGAAGAATAACATCTGAATCCCTAAGTCCGTCTTCAACTCTTAGCATCTCGGTCTTGGGTCAATGTTGGCCTCAAGCAACAGTCATCCCCAGCTAACTTGGTCTTCAGCTTAATGCCTCCCGTTTCGCAATCTAAGTTGGTTGCATATTCTTCATCACTCGTATGGAAGTCGTGGCTGTCCTGTTTCGTATTGCCACAATGCTTTGTAGTTCTAACTTGAACAGTGTTGTAAATGTGGTTTCCATGGGCTAATCATCAGAATTGTTGTATCCGACATACGCCTGTATTGACTTTTGCCGCTGCCCCTGTAAAATCTCTAAATCGCAAACACTTGTGAAGGAATGCAATGGCCACGTTAAGCTGTAGCATCATATGCGTCCGCATGGCTTAAGCATAAGTCTAGAAAGATTGAGAGAGATAGTGTCAAAAAACTAAAGCGCAAAGATTAGAAGAACAATTTTGTACTTGTCATATTTTTCTTTGTCAACATTTGCTTGGCATTTGCGCCACAGGTATCTCTCTTCCCCCTTTACAGTCCGTCTTCTTCTTTCCAATTATTCAATAACGAAAAACAAAGAAAACTCTCTGTTCCCCAGGAATCGTTTGAAGGCATCTCCCTCCGATTTCAGAACTATTCCAGAAAGCCAACAACACCTCCTCCCTTTCCCAGACCCTCGAAAAATGCCAAAATGAACACAATGTACACCATTCCATTATTAAAATTTAATACATTACTAACGACCGCAAAAGGCTATCAGTCCGATAGCATCTTACATCACCGAGGGTCTGAGCTCTGTATCATAAAGATTGACGTCCGGCGATACCGAGCACTCTGCCTCGCCGCAAGATGCGGCCACAATAAGCTTCGCTTTTGTGATTTTCGCCTTTTTTCGTTTCCCCGTCCGTGGCACAAATGTCCGCCCTTTTAGTGTATTTGCATTTGAGAGAAAGCAACACCTCGCACTATCAACCAAAGAAGATCTCGTGTACATGCTGAATGACAAGATCTCCTCAAAAAATTCTTCACGATCCTCGCTCTTTTGGCCAAATGAGACGAGCGCAGACAAACAGCAGAACCAACAAAAACCGCCGGACAACAGCACGTAAGCCCCCTTATCTCGGTTTTCGGTATTATGTGTCCAAATACCAACATATGTACGCTCCCTCCACAAAGGACATCGCAGGCGAACTTAAAACAAAACCATTATGAAAAAAGAACGCCCTGCGCACGAATAATGAATGTCGCTGGAATTATTCGGTTGTAATATGCGGACCCTTGTTCTTGTTGGTTGGGGTCTCTTTTGGCCTTTTTGCACGAGCGCGCCCAATGTGTAAATCATTCCGGCTTCTCAATGTCCACATACTCGCCGGTGTACCGGCCGTACTGACTCATTCGCTTCCATATCACGATACAAGATCACTTTTCATTTTTGATTGCAGAGTGGTTCGTTCATCATGTGCGCTGTACAGCCAGCCAGCCAGCCAGGCAGCCACTTCTCTCTTGGTCTCTCTTGTTGCAGCAGCGAAGAAGAATAGAATTTCGCTTGATGCTTGGAGTGCGCTGCTCGGTGCCATGGCGATGGTGATGGTGATGGTGCCTTTTTTGTAGGGATTCATTTACATTATCCCAGGTACAACGAAATGCTCTTTTCGCTAGCGCAGCATGCTCCGCGGATGCTGCTCGCAAGTCACAATGGTGGTGCTCTCAGATTTGACTTTTCGATCGCGCGCTTTGGAGAAGGTGGTGCTGCTGGCGGTCGTGGTGGTGGTGGTGGTGGTTGTGATGGTTGGTTGTAGGTTGTTGGTTGTAAAACATCTGAGATGGGGAAGAAATTGCATCCAAGCCGATTACATTGGCAAAGCAGCATTGATATTCCCAACCGCGTCATCACATTTGTCGCACACGAATGAATACTCTTTAGAGACAATCAGAGACGCTAGCAAAGGGAGTTTGTGCGGAAGGGAGAATGGTCACATCCAACATTCGTGTAGGATGTGTGCTCAGCATCCTTCGTGCTCTGCATGTACAGCGCGATCTGAGCCGATGAGACGACGTCGACGTCGACATGCAATCGAAGGGAAGCTAGAGGATCGTTCTGGTTGCTTGTCGGCTTGCATTGCACGGAGGTGGTGTGGAACAGAGAAATGAGTCACGGTTGATTGAACAAAAGTCGCGTTCGCACAACAACTCTTTTATTCACTTTCCATCACAGTGAGTTCTCCCGCCTTACCGCCCCATCCCAGTTGAGTCCCACCGCCAAATGACTGCCAAAATACTTTCAAATTTCCATCCCACTTGCGCTGGACTTCATCCTTTCACCGGACCCTGGCCGTGATTGTGTTTCATTTGACCGCAAAGTGCATAACCCGCGCCAGAAACACAAGCAAATAAACCAGCACTGCACCCCGAAAGACACAAAGCACCCATTTGACTTATAAATGTGGCTTAAATTGCAGTTGATGCATACATCTACCTCGAGGGCAGTAATGAAGCAAAAAAGCTTCCTTGTTTGTGTTTCGCTGGTCGTTGATCGTCGCTCTTTGGTGTTCGGGTGTTCGTCGACGTCGTCGTCATCGTAGTTGTCGTGGTTGCTTTTTCAAGCATGCTGCGGCTGCTGCTGTTGCTGCTGTATATCTTTGACTCTCATTGATTTTCATCATCATGCTGCGGTGGCTGTTGCTGCTGTTGCCGTTGCATGAACCCTTGGCGCGCTAGCGATGCGAGGTTCGTCTGTTCTCCTCTCCTCCCTACACCACACAGTTCATACAGTTTAGCTGCAATTTACAATTAGGACCGCGGACCCATGTACACAGGTAATGTGCATGGCGGCGCGCAATGCCTCCTTCTCATTTTTGCCATTAACCTTCGAATGGGGCTATTTGTCTTGAACGCTATGCCGTTGTTACGCTATTCCTTCCTACCAAGTGCATACATATCCTCCCCGTGTGCGAAATCGCTCCGATCCCGGACGGTATAAATTAATTACATGTGGTCCTATAATAATTTCGTGTCGCTGATTTCCTCTGCGCCCCCGCCACTCACCCAGGACGGTGCCATATATCGCCGAGCGCATGCGCACGACAATTTCTGTTCAATTCTGGCTGTGGAGTGCGCGCGTGTGTTTGTTGCTGCGTTGACACGAGAAAAAGTTTAAAAGGGCATGCAAGGCGACGCGATGGTCCCGATAATTATTACCCATTGTCACGGAACGCAGCATCGATACATCCCCTAACAGGCAGGGAGCTCCGTGCGGGTGAAACCCAGTAGAACAATGAAATGTGCGGCGAGATCGATGCAAGAAGGCCAAAGGAGAAAGACACTACGTTTGACCTTATAATACGTGTCACACACACCCCACACTCGGCCGATCGTGTTGTCTTTTCTTACGTTTTCGCGAGAAGAATTTTCCGATCGCATTGGAGTTTCGTGTGGTGGTCGTTTTGTTTCGCTGTTTGCTCCACAGCGGCATAGCGTCGACTTGACGAAGAAAGATACTGAACGAATGGTTGGCAACAGTTTCGTTTATTCGCAAGCGGAATGGCGAAATAAGCCACAGCGGAGAGATACACCGAAAGAAATTCGCTCACGACTGTGTTGGGGAGTGAGTGGCGAACGAATGGAGCGTTGCTGGCGGGTCCGATGCCTTGTGGGAGATACAGACGCGATGTGTGTGCCAAAGAGAAGGTTTGCATTTAAAGCTATAATTGCTGCTAAGGTGACTGTAGCGGAAGTGTGGGGGCGTTGTTAAGCGTTGTTAATGGACCGATTCGAAGACTGGAATCTTAGAGCATCGGAAGTGAGTGGAAAGTAAATTTCGTTCACTCACCCAGAAGAGGCTTGGATTGCTTTTGCTTTTGCGGAAATATTTTTCGACGGTTCTTTATTTCATCTCCTCCAGATGAGAAGATTCGGTTGTTTATTTGCGTATTGATTCGTGATCAAGGTCAGCTTGAAATTAATCCAATTTAATGGAATGAAACCGACAGGCAAAAGCGATAATAGTTGTCCCCAAAATGAATTGTTGGGAACCTTGTGTTGAGGTTGAATTATTAAGTTAACGAATCCCATCAATATATGCTTCGTCATTCATTTTATATTTCAGAGTATATAAATGTTCTTCTCACTGGGATGTAGATTATGGTGAAAAAAAGAAGGAAAGCTTATAAAACGTTTAAGTACTTACATTCTATGTTCTTCACTCTTAACTTTACATCGGACTGAAAGATGCAAAGCATGCAAATCGTGGCGAAATAAATAAGCCAGCACTACACGTGGAACTTAGTTTTCACAACAATAATTTTTGTTTGGAACCTAAACAGACCTATAATCAAAAAGTGACCGCACATATGCTCTGGACATTGGCGCTAACTCAGATCAAGTTTTGCTAAGACATATACACATACTGGAAATTAAGTTATCTGACGTTGGAGCCGTCCAACACACATCCAATACGCTAAGAGTCAAAGTCTTTTATCTCAGAGGACGGTACACTATAGGTCTAAGTGTACCTGGGACTTAAATGTCAGGCGTCTTGGGTTTTTCGAATTGTCCTTAAGTGGTCTTCGATTAAAAGTTTGAAGAAAAAATGGTACATGAGGATCTTCTTCCCTTGAACTTACCATTACCTTCAAGAGATGTTCGCTTTTGTGGATAAGGATAAGATTTTCGGCTTTATTTAATCTCTTAAGTTAACGGTGACCACACATTTTGACCGTTTTTCTATTTTTGGCGATCTTATATTGAACAATAATAATAATAACAATAATGTTTGGCGCGACAGTCCACAGGGGGACCAGGCCCTAGCCTGCTTATCAACTACTCGTGTTGTCCGCACTACTGTTCTCTCGCGGGTAGAAGGGACCGACAGTTTTTGTCGACTCCAAACGGCCAAGTTTGAGCCCCCTTGTGGACTGTCGGGCCAACAATTATTATTAACATATGATACTGGCAATTCGTTGAAAGAACCGTGGCGGTGGGTAGTCGAGTGTTAGCGATGGGATACGGGTTGATTTGCAACAAAGTGTTGCATGTGAGTCTGCTTGGAGGTAACCTCTGCCAGACGCACATTCCATGGGAATTATGGATAGAGTTGTGTAAGTAGAAAGGGACCCGATGTTATAAGGCTTTCATTTTTTTTATAAATTTCTAAAATTCATAGATGTGCAATTTTGCTTTTTAAATGGAACAATTTCTTTTGCTTAAAATTTTAAGATACATTTTTACTTTTTACAGAAAACTCTCTTAGTTTCGGAAAAGTTAAGCATTTCATTATTAAGACAAAATTTATGAGGCCAGAATGAAAATTCTTCGAAGTCGTAAGCCTAGGTTCTGTTTATGGCTTCTGGAATCTCCTAAGATCCATAAGGACTTACGCTAACTCCAATCTTCTAACTGGCCGGACAAGACAATTGTGCACCCACCCATAGAGGTGTCAAGTTCGATTGCCGGAACAAAAAATTAAGTCGTCCTTGAGAATCGTCAGCAACTTCAAAGTAAAAGAACACGAGATGCTCAACTGTAGAATTTAACCAGGAGTCTTCGAAATGGAAGCCAACGTAGTGACCCACAATCCCACAAATTGTCACTCCTTCCGAATTAAGGCGTAATTAATAATAAAAATAATTGGATGGAGCTACAGTTCGCAGATTGGCCAGAGCCTAGCTTACTCATCAACTCCTCGTGCTGTGCGCGTATACGTGACTAGCCCCAAAAGCCGAACTTCCGAAGTGAAGAAAAATGCAAAAGAAGCTACAGCCACAGCCAATTCTAACTAACTTCCGGACGGCAGCAAAAAAAAAAAACACAGCCAAATACACAACAGCAACAGCGCTATCAGTAATCGACATTGATGTTTAATGTGTAGTAGTAGAAGGGATCTACTGTTTGCCGACTCCGAACGGCGAAGTTTGAGAAGCGTTTTTTTTGGATAGTAATTACTCTTTGAGTGTTGTAAGCGGCGATGATTAAATAAGAAGGATACACCAACTCATCTGTGAAATATGGTCGGAGGAAAACAGGTCCGATGAATGGAACTTCAGCATTGTTGGCCCGATGCATGAAAAAGGAGACCCTCTATACTGCTCCAAGTACAGACGCATCAGTCTCCTAAGTATCGCATAACCTATCTGCCTTCACACAGTTCCGCAGATAAGATATTGTATTGCCACAAGCCATTTGTCAGCATTCTGGTCGATCCATACCAATGTGGTCTTAGGCCAGGAACATCCACCATCGACTAAATATTCACACAACGGAAGATTTTGGAGAAAACCCAGGAGGAACAAATCCATACCCACATCCTTTCATCGATTTTAAGGCCGCGTATGATAGCATCTATAGCGACGAGCTATACAGAACAATGTCTAGTTTTGGCATCCCTGGAGAATGCACGCTGTTCCATCAAGGTCGGGAGAAACCTAACCGAGACCTTTGATGTCGAAATAGGATTCAGACAAGACGCGAGCTGTCGTGCGACTTTTTCAACATCGTTAGAAACTCGAACAGCAACACCAAAGGAACCATCTTTCAGAAGTCCGTGCAACTGCTCGCATATGCCAACGATATTGACATTATCGGAAGAACGCAGGGTAATGTTAAGGGCGCTTTTGTGCGTATTGGAATGGAGTCCGAGAAGATGGTTTTAGCGGTAAACGAAAGTAAGACCAAGTACATGCTGTCAACCAGAAAGTAAACTCAACACCAACGTCCCGGTCAGAATGTCGCAGCCGACAGGTATAACTTTGAGGTAGTCAAACTTTGTATACCTAGGCACCGCTATCAATTTAGACAACGACACCAGCGCTGAAACTAAACGAAGAATATGTTTTGCAAATCACTGCTTCTTTGAGCTTAGAATTCAATTGGTAAACAGAGCCCTCTCTCGAACAACCAAGGTAACTCTTTAATAATAATTGTAATCGCGACAGTCCAAAGGGGGACCAGGGCCTACCCTGCTCATCAACTACTCGTGTTGTGCGCGCTACTGTTCTCTCACGAGTGGAAGGGACCTACAGTTTTTTGCCGATTCCAAACGGTAAAGTTTGAGAAACTTTCTTAGACAGTTATTACTCTTTGAGTGTTGTCAGCAGCTCAAAAGAGATGGTGCCGTGAAAAATTCGAGGTGTTCAGCCGGGAATCAAACCTAGATCCTTCGGCGGGTGACCATCGCACTCTTACCCACTACTCCACGAGGGCCACTCTTTATAAGACTTTATAATCGTCCCAGTCCTGCCATATGGCGCAGAACTTTGCCAACAGCGAATGAAGCTGCTCTTGGTGGCTGCAAGAGGAAAATTCTTCGTGTGATTTTCGATCCCGTTTGCATAAATGGTTAGTGGAGAGGGAGATATGACGAATCATACGGACTGCTTAGCGACATCGAATTAGCCAGAGGTGTGAAAATACAGCGATTGAGATGGGGCGATCATGTAGGACACAAAGTATAGAATCACTTTGTAAATAAATCAAAGTTGTATAAATTGTATCAAAAATTTATATTTTTAAGATTAAAATAAATTATTACTATTATTTTTATTATGAAAACCAATGTTCTCGCACGAATCCACCCCAGGGCGTCGGCGCAGTAGAGGAATACCGGGACTCAGGTAGAGCACGCAAGTTGAAAGGGACCTCAACCAACTATGCGTGCGAAACTGGAGAAAACTAGCTAAAGATGGAGCTGGCTGGAGACGCTTGTTGGTTGAGGCTCAAGTCCACTGCGTATTGTAGCGCCGCTTTAAGTGAGTAATTAAGAGTGTTGTCAGCAACTCGAAAGAGGTAGTGTCATGAAAAATTCAAAATGTTCATCCGGGAATCGAACCTGGACCTTCGGCGTGGGGGTGTCGCACTCTTCTAACTACGCCACGGCTGTCACAAATAAGCGTATACTTTCGCAAAGAAAAAATTGATTTTGTTTTGTGTTCGTAATTGCCAAGTTGACCACACGCTTAATCCAACACCAGAGAGAATAGTAGAGTTGGTGTGCAAACCAAAGAGTTGATGTGCGAACCAAAAAGTCTCGTATTGCTCAAAACCGCAAATAATAAAATTCCATATTATATTTTGCGGTTCAGGAAAGTTTTATTAAAATGGAATAAATTTGAATTGCCTCTTAATTTGTTTTCCTGTGCAAAAAGTGTTTGTGTTTGAGAAAAGCAGTTTTGCAGTTTTGAGGAAAATTTCTGAGACCGTCTAAAACGTTTCCGATTCCGATGAGTGTCTACTTGACATGCACTTATAAAGTAATGTTGTAGCTTCTTAAAGAACTATACCACTTGTTGCCAATTAGGATAGACATTATGTAAAACCCGCCCGATTCGAAGAAAATGAAAGTATGACAATACTTCAATCCAATTATTGGAATTTTGTGCTAGTCTGTGAATCGTTTTCGATGGGGGCTTAAATAACTCGAATGTAATATAATTGAATTCAAAACTTTTGGATTTAAGAACATAGCGAAATTTAAGCCGAACCTAATGTTCATATCCTTTTGCCTTACCTAACCACGCCTTTTTAGTCATTGCTACATTTCAACCGCAGCTTCAAAAAACTCAGAGTCAAGCGTCTTTTACAAGATGGTTTGATTATACTTTTTCGATCTACGTGCCCAGAAGGAAAATCCACGGGAAACTTAGTAATGGAAACGTATGTAACATGATATATTAGTTGGACTCAA
This sequence comes from Eristalinus aeneus, assembly GCA_955652365.1. Classification (NCBI taxonomy): domain Eukaryota; kingdom Metazoa; phylum Arthropoda; class Insecta; order Diptera; family Syrphidae; genus Eristalinus; species Eristalinus aeneus. The sequence continues at coordinate 6,475,731 of OY019133.1, forward strand.
ACTCATGTGGTAGCTTCACAGTGAAAATTTGTATCTTACTCCTAATAGCATCCAAATCGTTAAGTATTTCAAACGCGGGAAACGCCATGTCTTCGATAAGAGTCAATAAGAAAGTACACGAACTCCAGAAAGTCCTGGAAAATTTAATGCATTGTAAATAGCCATAAGAGAGCCTATTTTAATACTTCTCATGCGTACACAGACATGATGATGATAAAGTTATTCATTCTTAAGAAAGCTCATAAAAGCCTCCATTTGCCAAGATGGACAATATCCACAGGTCCATCATAGGACAGAAACATACATCTAGAAACTGCATACAACTTGTACTGAACATATGATCAAAAACGGAGTAAAGGATTTCTATTTAAATCAATAAAAGATTAAAGACTTAACAATTTCGAAAATTCCAAAACATTCTTAAAGTTTTAAAGCCAACAACCGACGACTTCTCCAAAATTATTTAGTGCCCGAAATCAAAGAATTACCCAAATCCCTTCCGCCTTGAGGCGAGACATTCCTCACCCCTCACCAAAATGTCGACGAATCGAGAAAGATCTTCATCCCATCTCATTCCTAGAGGGCAGCGCAATGACCGCTTTATGACTTCAATCACCATAAAATCCAATAAATTTTCTCTCAGTGCATCCCCCAGCATCAGCTCCACACAGCATCCAACATACACAGAAATAGATACACATCTCGACGGAGATTTAGCTGAGTTTCCGAGGTGAGTACCGACTTGGATGTGTTTGTGCAACGCACACACTGTCACTCCACCACGGAGCACCTTCGCTTGCCTTTCTATCTCCTCGACTCAACTCAACTGCTATTCTACCCTTTTTTTCTTTCTTTCTACCCGAGGCGTCCAAGAGCCAAATCGCCGTTCAATCTGTACCCACACTCACACAGCGGCAGGCTGCAGCCGATTCCGACTGCAGATCAATACAATTCCACCTGTACACAGAGCTGTGTATGGTGCTGCGCACCGTGCTACTGTCACAGGTAAAGACGGTCACACTAGCTGGTGATGGTGATGTATTTTTTTCAATTCTCCTTTGTGTCCCACCACAGGTAGGCCGCAGTGTCTCTCTCACTCACCATCCATCAGAGTGGCGTGTGTTTGTGTGCTGCTCTCGATATATTTGGTCTCTTCTCGAGATACACACGCACACCTGTGCGCCTACTATTGATCGCCGTGTATGCTGTGTATCTCTCTCTCCTACACCTCAGGTAAGACGACGACCACGACTAAGACGACGGCGACGACGACGACACGAAAGAGTAAGACAACGAAAAATAAAACAACAAAAAGAAAAAATAAAATACCTCTCCGGAGAGTTTTTCGTACCGAGCCGCCGTCCACCAACAAACCTTTTGCCAAACGACGAAAAATTTTTCCCCCGAACCAACATTTAACGAATCTGTCAGGGCGACTATTTCCCCGATATTCTTGGGAAAAATGTCAAATTAATTAAGAAAAAGCACCGCATCCGCTCACCCATTCACCGATCTATCCGAATTCAATGGAATATCGTGTTTTTCACCATCGAAAGTGCGTTAAATTGTGATTCCTTCCTCCCGTCCTGTGTGCTGTGTGCTGTGCTGTCGCTCCGATCCACGGGGGAGTCGCACTCCGAGAGTTAGATTTTCAAAAGTTCAGTTCAGTTCTTTGCGCTTCGGGTGGATACACTTCTCAGTGATTTTCTTTGAGAAACGATGTGCTGTGTGCCGAGTGCTGTGTGAGTTTGTGCGTTAAAATGTCGCGAAAATTCAAATGAAACTCCTCGGGATTGATTGATTTCTAGCTGCAACAGTGAAGCTAAAGAGAAGCTAAAGAAGCTAGAGAAGCTGGAGAAGCAAGGCAACAAGCAAACAGTGAATTGTGGTGAGTGCTGCGCAACAGTTTGTTGGACGAGGTACACTCGCTACTCATATCCGTCTTCCCCCGTCCTCAAAGTGCATAGATTTCTGATTTGTGTGATGGAATGTGAGAAAAATTATTCGAGAAAATTGCTGAAATATTGATTGGAAAAATAAGTATTCGAAATATCTCGATATAAGAGTAGGAAAAGAGGGAGAAGCAGCAGAAGAAGAGGAAAAAATTGTGCGCCGCTGTCCACGATCGTCTATGGACATATCTCTGTATCAGTGCCCGTGTGTATGTGATAGGTTGTGTACGGACAGCCATTTTTTACGTTGCTCCTCAACCGTGTGCTTCACGGCTCTTACCTTTCGTTGTGGTTCGTCGTGTGTGTGTGCAACGCTCGGGTTGTGTTTGTGTTTCGTTTCGTTGTTTTTTTCTTGTGTTATTTTTTGTGTTTTGCCTCGACTTCTCCTTTTGTTTCTGTTGTAAATGTTTTGTGTTATTCAATTGAAAATTGTTAAGAAATATCTTTGTGGTAACTTTTCTCTGCCGTCGCTGCATAGCGCCCAGTTGAAGTCTGTGCAGAAGTTGCAACATAATCATAGTGCCAAATGAAATGGAGCATGTTCTCTCCGCCTAAGGATTAACTTTTCGCTAGCAGTAACGAGGAAACGAGGCGAGAAAAATCGACGCAGAGCGAGCGAGAAGTAAAGCAGCGCCAAATTGTGTGAAATTACGTAAGTACCGACCGAAACAAATATCAAAACAAAAACCAAAAAAGAAACTAGTTGCTGAGTTGTTTGACAAGAGTGTGCAGCAAACATATGGCCGCCGATGGTGGGGACAACAGCGGCGGTGAGGAGGAGACGGTTTGTTGATGTTGATGCGATGGCTGGTGAAAATTTAGGCGGGCAAATTGCAAATCGATCGCAGTTACCTTCTTATAGACATTTTGATGAAAAAATCGATGGAAGCCATAAGCCATGGGGGAAACGATGAATCCCCAGTGGACTGTTGAGTGCTCCTTCCATTAAACACGCACACACGTACAAATGCCCAGCGGAGTCCACACTCCTCATGCGGAGAATTGAACGTACAGGCAAAAGGAAAGGCTTAAGTCGAAAGCCACCAACCTCTTGAATGTTCTTTTCCTTCTTCAGAGCGGGGCACACACAGACTTCGAGTTGACTCGAGTTGAGATTGTGTCTCCCCCCGCCGTCACACCATTCTCTGCGTCTGCACCCTATTGATGGTAATAGGAATGCAGACTTTACCTGAAGTCACTCCTCGCGCACCGCTTAGCGCAGTCTATCATGTGAGCATTCTCCTGTGTGCCACTTGTGGTAAACAGCAAACAGCAGGAACACGTAGGTGTTGTAAGTTGCCGTCCCTCTCGCTCTCGCGCAGAACGCGCGCACTTGAGTAAGTGTGTGTGAATGGATATGCTGGATCTTTCTTTATGGCTAAAACAATTTTTTATTGTGTTGTTATTATTATTTTTCTTATTTTGTGTTTTGAATTGGATTTCCAACTTCGAGAGCATGCCACAGCATGGTGAACGAGAAGGAGGAAATACCATACCAACTGAAAGAAATTAAATATGTTCATTTCATTGGTGTGAGTTCGGCTGTGCCTTTCCTTTTGGGCTGTTATATAGCCCGTCGTCATCGCCATCATCATCATCATCGGCGCAGAAGAAACAGATGAAAATACGAGATACACACTGCTTCGCCTCTTTTTTGCTCTTTCCTTCTCTGGGCGCGTATGTGTGTGTCATTCTCTGGTTTTTGGTCATCACCATCATCATCAACATCGACATCATCTCCTCTCTCTCGTGCTGGATCTTTCGTAATTCGGTTTTCGATTTTCATCTGCGTCTTCGCCTTCGCCATTTCCTTCTTCTTCATCATCTCCGCCATGCCGTAATGGCTGCTTGATACGTTTATGAATTATTGGTATAATTCAAGAGAAGGAAAACAAAGTATGCGAAACGAAAAAAATTTGCAAAATTTTTCAACAAGTAATCAGCCTCCAGTGAGGTGTAGCCAGAGAGCGTAAGAGCCGTTCGAAAATCAAATTACACAGCCGGATTTCGCAAGAAGGCGAAAACAAAAAAAGTGAAAAATTGTTTGCCGACCACCACTCCCGCTCCCTGTAAGTCCCCATTCACAATTAATTGCACTGCAAGGTGGATGGAAATAATTAAATAATATTTTGCAATTGTAATTTAGAATTACGCTGCAAATCGCATCGCGTTTGTTGTTGTGAGAGACAGCGACATTGAGCTAGACGACGAAACCTAGATTTGAGGCGCAACATCTATCTGGAGGTCGATGCGTCGACGACAACGACGATGATGGAGTCGTCGCGACCACATTCGATTTGTACTTGTAAGCTAACGGAATTGTAGTTAATTGGCGGTGAATTGTTACGAGAGTTCGCTCACCAACTCTTTTGTTTCCGTCCAACAAAAATGAGATTTTCTTGAGTGATGTCTGGGAAAAGTTCTAATTATTTCAAATAGCTCTTATTTAAGTGCTGAATAGCCGTAATGACGATAGTGAGAGGTGGTAAGCGCTTACTGAGTGTAAGTCGGTTGTGGTGCTCACGTCTGTGACGGAGGTCACCTTTGGCGATGAAAGTTCTAAATTTGCACGATCAAGCAGGGTGAAGGTCAGCCGACTGTGAGAACGAAATAAAAGCTGACGATCATTGTCTACTATCGGCTGGATTGTGATCCGAATGAGAATGAGTGCATGCATCTAACACGTACTGGATATATACAGGTTTTTCTCCATGAACCCAAAAATGAAGATCTTGATGCTTCCTCACTCACCTTCAGTTAACTTATAGCATCTGCACTTTCATGTGTTAATTTATATAAAGGACAATTTGAAGCCAGTATCGATTTTTGTTGGTTTCAAACCTGTAAATGGATCGCTGTAGCAGAACAAGCGAGACAGGCTGTCGTGCATGTACATTACAAAATCAGCAATTAATGGCTGAATGTTTGATATGAAACAGAAAATATAAATTAATAAGGATCTGTTATTTCTGCGGGCACGCCATGACTGAAGCGACTGCGAGCTGCCAGTCAGATGTTTCCGCCGTTGATGCCAAGGCCTTCCTTTCCAAGGAATGTATGCACATGTTGCCCCGAATGTTATACTTTAATGGACTAAGTAAGGCACTGCAAAGTTTGTTCTCAACAAATTGTTGTCTTGAATGTCTGTATGGCCGTGTCGATGCTTTTTAAATCGATGCCTTAGTTGTAACAAACTTTGAAAATGTTAGTAAAAATATTTGTTTTCCTACAGACAACATTAGCGAAAGGTATTGCATATGTTGCTGATGCAAAGACCGTCCCTTCAAAGAATATGTGCACTCGTCTGCCCCTAGGGTATTTTTTGGGAAAAAATTAAGCACTGCCAAGTTTGTCCCCGTGGCCGCCGTGGCGTAGTGGGTAGAGTGCGATGCTCACACGCCGGAAGTGTAGGTTCGAATTCCGTCTTACCACCTCGCAGTTTTCTCGGCACGACTTTTTTCGAGCTGCTGACACCACCGGCCGCCGTGGCATTTGGTAGAGTGCGTGCTCACTCAACACACGCCGAAAATTTAGGTTCGATTCCCATCTGAACACCTCGCATTTTTCTCGGCACCACCTCTTTCGAGCTGCTGACAACACTCAAAGGTAGTTTAAGAAAAGGTTTTTTAAACTTCGCCGTTTGGAGTTGGTAAAAAACTCTAGTTCTCTTCTATTCGTTAGAGAATACCATAGTAATGCGCACAACATGAGTAGCTGCTTAGCACGCAAGGCTCTGTTCCCCTTGTTTTGTTTTTTCTAAGTATAAATATTGTTTATCTAAGTTTGTCTTCAACGATTTTTGGTCTTGAGTGTTTGCCTGGTTATATCTGCTTTTTCCATCTGCCGTAGCGATGCATTTTTAATCTTTGCCGTAGCGAGGCCGTTTTAATCGATTTGTGTCAAGCATGGAAAGCCTTTTTGCCGTTTTCGTCCTTTGCCGTCTCTACTTTAGAAGAAGCGACTGTCAGTACTCTTAACTTCACACTAAGGATGATACGAGACGAAAGCTGATGGGCTCCAAAGTGGCTAAGAAAAATGTCAATCAACTCCCGCCCCAATGATTCATCACCTGCACCCAAACGAGCATCTAATCAATTTCTCTTCCAATAGACAAGATTCAATGGAAGCGACACACACCCGCACTGTCGATGACTACATGAATGAACGGCACCTAATACGAGTACTTAATAATTTGAGTACACATTGGATTGGTATTTCCAGATAGCTGGATGGCAAATAGACACAATGACGAGTTCAGTAGGAGCAAATTTCGCAATCACACCCGCGAATGCAAACAGTGATCAGTGATCTCCGGCTGCTAAATTACTTTTCTGCGGTGATGTTCGCTGTTGGTCGAGTCAGTGAGGGAAACTAAAAGCAATTAGCTCTGCTTGTTGCGTAGGGAAAATGTGGTCACGGGGGTTTCCTTGCAAAAGACGTATTTTTTTCGAATATTTCGTACAGAATTTATTTAGATTTTTAAGCAGTTGCAGGAGGTTAAATGTTAGATTGATTGAATATTAGAAAATATTGACTACGCGTTCTCACTTGATACTTTCTCACTCAGTTTCAGTGGATTTTGGCCGTCTTCCCTTATATGAATCCATAAAATAAACACTATTAAGGCGCAAGGTCACTATGGCGTAGTGAGTAGAGTGCCACGCTCAAAGGTCCAGGTTCGATTCCCTGCTGAACTCCTCTTTCTAGCTGCTCAATACTCAAAATGTTATAACTGTCTAAGTGAAGCTTTTTAAACCTCGCCGATGGAAGTCTGCGAAAACCGAAGGCCCCTTCTACTCTTGACAGAACAGTAGCGCACACAACACTTTAGCTGTTAAGGAAGCTAGGCCATGGTCCTACTATCGCGCTATACAATATTTATATATATAAGTATACATAGATATTTGACGACCTTATATATAAATTATATATAAAGAGACATGCGTATTTTGAAGAAAAACGTCGAAGCATCGGTTAGATATGATTCCAATGGGCACTTAAAAGACGTTTCTAAGTAACACATCGACAGCCAGGGGGATTTACGCTAAACGTAAGTCTCCATTTCATATTAATGGCAGCTTATTGTGTGTTTCTACCTGAACCCCATGTACAATGACAGACTACTTTCGACTAAACGACAGATTATGAACTAGAATCTATTCCCGCGTGCTTGGTGTCCGATGCCCTATTTCTAAATTCCGTGTATGCCCTTTATTATTAAAAATAAGGCTCTTGTGGTACCACTGTGGCATTAAACTCTCAAGGCGAAGATTTCTCATCTCACATGGCTTACCATTTTCAAGTTCCTGAACATACTTCCAACATTCTGCGCTTAAAATCGACCAAAATGTTTCCTATTTAGACTTGATGCAGCAATATCACATACAACGCGAGTAGCTGCTGAACTTTTGTAAATGGCAGCGACACTCTTTCCTATAATCGTCTCCACTGAAGCATTCCATGACCGCCTGAAACAATCGCAACTCTAGCAGAAGGCTTACGTTGCATGCTGAAACCAACCATACAACTCCCTGATTATGAGCTTTAATTTCTAAACTTGACATTTTATTGGAATGCTGCAAAACTTTGAATTAACGAAATGCTGCATTCTCCATCAAATCAAATTTAGAGTGAGCCCAAGAGTGTGTTATTGTTTGTATTTCGGGAGGGGTTTCCTGTTTGAATGTTCTTCTCCCTCAAAATAGCTTCTTGCTTTGATGTTATGTCGCTACCAGTTATGTTAATAGTTGATGCAATTTTTGATGTCCAAATGTTGGAATTTAAAGGCATTCCACTGACAATTAGAAATTCCTGAGATCAGCAACTTAAAGGATGTAGCACAATGAATAAAAAAAAAACAGATTTCTGGAAGTGAAACAAAGCCCCCCTCCACTTCTCACTTCCCAATTTCCATGGCAAACTTCAATACAAGCGCTGAATGTAGGATCTAGCTGCGCATAGAATTGACAAAATATTTGCACATGGTGCATGGGTTGGCCGAAATTTTGCAACTCCACAAGTCCGTCAAGTTCTGAAGGCAGAGATCGAAAATTTATGCAGAATCCGGCTTGCTGCTGGCAGTGCGGCTGGAAGAATGCGTGAGCTTCCGCAATTCTACATTCTAATGCTCCTTTACCTCTTAAACTTTCAGATTTTGAGTATGATTTGGAGTACGTCAGGATTTCTTATCATGTAGTCAGAACTTTGGACCTAGTTTCATAGCCAATGTCATTGTTGACTGCAGGCAGTAACAATTGGCAGTATATTGGCAATGTGCTAAAAGAGTTTCTTAACTCGCTTGTAGCTGCTAAAAGACTAGCTTGAAGACTGGACAAGCAGACTCGAACCTTCTCAACTCAACTCAACTCAACTCTTCTTAAATAACATGTGCATGCGCAACTCTCTTTCTGGTGACATCGGAAAACACTCATTCCCATGAATTCGAAGAGGTAGCGGCAGCGGCATATTAGAATCTAGATATCAACCCGACGCTTACGTAGTACGGAATGAAGTCACCGCTTCAAATTCGATCATAGACATATCATGGAATGAACGGAGTGCCCAGGTGAATCAATTGTTTAAGCACGAGGTCAATGTAGTAGCATCATATAATAATAATAATAATTGTTGGCGCCACAGTCCACAGGGGGACCAGGGCCTAGCTTGCTCATTAACTACTCGTGTTGAGCGCTCTACTGTTCTCTCACGAGTAGAAGGGACCTCCTGTTTTTTGCCGACTCCGAAGGGCGAAATTTGAGAAGCATTCTTAAGCAGTTAGTACTCTTTGAGTGTTGAAAGAAGTGGTGCTGTGAAAAATTCAAAGTGTTCAGCCGGGAATCGAACCTAGATCCTTCGGCGGGTGACTATCGCACGCTACCCACTACACCACGGCGGCCACAGTGTCATATAACATATCACAAAAAGTCCCGTGACATATAGAGGGCGCTACGAACAAAAAAGTAAAATATTATTATTAATCTTTGTACGTGGCGCCTCCTATATGTCTCGGTACATATAAAGTGATTATAGGAATATGAGGGAATATCTGGGAATATGAGGGTGCTGAGTACTCGCTAAAGAATAAAGTGGAAAATGTTCAGCACAAAATATGCCGATGTTCTGCTTGCCAATAGACACTTAACTAAAGCACCACATCGGCATACATCAACAGCCCTCTTAGCAGCCTCAAGAAAGAAAATCAGACTCGCGTTAAGGATTTGAGTTCATTTTGGTAGTAGACCTATGCCACGGGTACAGGGTTTTCATTTAAAAACGGTAAAAAGAAGAATATTTATCACCGGCTTTGCGGGTATAGTTCAACGACGAATGAACAAACAATCACTGAATGCGACCAGTGCATGAGGTAAGCTCATCTTTGAGGAGTTTGCGTAAAGCGGCTTGCTTAAAATCTTCTGCCAAACCAACTTTGGGTTTTAAAAAAACAAATGTGGACCAAACTAGGCCATGAGAAAAGGGCATGAGTCGCCAACCTCAAACTATTCTTAGAGAAATTAATAATAACGCAGATGATACTGAAATGGTCCTTGAAAACCAGATCCTAAGACCATTGAATGAACCAATACTTGTAAAGTGATGATTGCAGCATTTAGAAATCAGAGGGATCAGAGCAAACAGACGTCCGTTCTTCAGTTCTGCAGAAAGACACTCGTGTGGTAAGAAAATACATTTTACTCGTAGCTTTCTTCCCTTCTTCACCAAATATGCAACCACCCTCATATTTGGCATTCCAAAAACAAGACTGCCAGATAAAAAATAAAAAAGTAAAGAAAGTTAAAACCTGCAAGTGAATAATCCCCGCACATATTTTTTAATGAGTTTGCCGCTTGAGCGGCCATAACGTGCAGACATACGGCCCAAATGTGAACCTCCGAGGTCAATCTGTTTCAAAGATTCTTCTCGCGATATCATCACGCCTCCAACATCCAATCATCGTGATCCTCTCCATCACGGAGCACATCTTAATTCCCATAATTTCGACTGTCTGAGACTTCATTTGCAGTGCATTCCCCCGACTCAACTCATCATGAGGTTGACCCTTAAAATCGATTACTATCAGCCCCAGCTCAGGCACACCACACAATCACTTCAACGAATCTCCCATTGCATGCGCATCCCGCCACTAATTGATTTAAGCAACTGCGCCACCCATTCCCTTGCCACCGCTCGCTAATAATGCCCTAATAGCTCAATCGTGGCGAGAGAGAGGCAACATTTCCACCGAAATGACGAAATCGTGCCTAATGGGTGAAAAGTTTGATTTACAAATATTTTCTCAGCGTTGCCGTTTTTTGTGCGCGTTTTTTTCCCCAACTCCTGCGATTGCGAATTTCGCACGAAGCCAAGTGTAACCGAAACCGCTTGAATAATTGATCACGACTTTGATGTATTGTGTGGCCGCGCTCCTTAAAGCCGCATGTGTGCGATGACTTCTCGAAAGCAATTTGCGCAGCGGCGGCAATGGCGGGAAAATGCAAAACAGTTTAATTGCAAAAACAAAGGAACTCACAGCCAACAGTCGGACCAGCTTCTGACATTTGGCCAAGAGATGAGAATTGTATTTGTCTAATGGATCCCATATGAACTATGGCATTCGCAGGCATCCGGGCAGTCAAATCGCGTTGCCTGCCGCCAACTTGACCTTTCATGGCCACGAGATCCGTGATTCGGATCTGGTCGACGGCTCGTCGTTTATTCAGGCAGCCGCCACTGGCCGAGCTGTTACACTTTTACCAGTCTGGTGCACACAAAGCACGCCTCATGAATCATATTGACTGGGAAGATGGACGAGAAAACGAAACTACTGGCGGAGTACTTGCACTTTCGTTTGTCAGTCGTTAGCCGCTTCGGCTTCGCCGTTCCTCAAGCCTCTTTGTGTGCTGTGAGTGTGCGAGTTCTTTTTTTTGCCTCCTCGCGTTGTTTTTTTTTTATTTTTTTTTGTTGCTTACCCGATCTCAGGTTGTTTAGTATTCAAATCCGAAGCTTGGACATGCTTATGATGATCAGGGGTTCGCATCGAAACAAAAGAATACCAACAGCGGCAGAACACAGGTTTGTGTGTGCCTTGGAAGATTAGTTTGTATGGCCGTGTGCTCGTCTCGTATTCAGGCGTTAGATACTAAAGTAGTTTACACACGTTTTTGTGTGTCTTTTGGTGATGACGATCCTCCAACAATCACCACTTTATGCTGTGTGTGTTGGTTGCTCAAGAGTCTGAATGACAAAGAGACGAATTCGACTTTGACTCTGCTTGGTACAAATGGTGTTTGGGTATTTTTTCTGTTTTGTTGGTTTCGTTCTCCAGTTTCGAGATATTTGTTATTCTTCTTCAGTCCGGAGAACGTGAAGAGCTTCACTTTTTTTTCCCTCGAAATGTGTATGTCATGCTGTGTATGTGCATGTTTGTATCGCGATGGTGTGTGATTATTGAGCACATGTTGCCTTTGTTGTGTGGTGTCGTGCCCAAGAGGTACACAACAGCGTGATTCATTTTGATTTGAAAATCTCCATATGATGAGGCCGGGGTGGAGAGGGGGAACGAGATGATGATGCTGGGAAATATCATCTTCTTCCTTGTAACCCCAAATTATTGGGTAATTCTTTGCTACATTCACAGCCACACAGACAGCCGCACAAAAATTTATTGCTATCGTTTCGATTTGGGAGACTAAGGCGGTATTTGGGGGAGCAGAGCGCTCGTGTTGTTTTTGATGGGCTCGAAGATATTTAATTTCATTTCGGAGGAAGTGTTGTTGTGGTGGAGAATAACCCAAGCCATCATGTTGTGGTTGTCAGAGGCGGTGGGGGTCTTTCTTGTCGATGATTACCACTAATGATGGCCCACAACTCAGTGATGGGAGATGCTGTTACTGCCCGGTCATCTGTAGCAATCGATTGAATTGAGTTGACATTTTTTTTTTTTTTTTTGAGAATTTAATTTGTGAGATAGACGCACCGAATTTGAGTGAATTTCGGAAATTTTTGTTTACTTACACGAAAAAGTTCGCACACCAACTCTTTTAGTTTGAAGGCTGTCAGAGATCTCATGCTTCGTTTTGTTGTTTCCCGGGATTCATGGCGCGAGACGTTGCTGGGATGGACTGTGGTTTGGATAGAAACTTCATCATGCGCACAGCCTGAAGGCATATCATGGTGGGTAGGGCATGTTTTGAGAGCTTTTCAGTGTTCAGTGCTTAAGACAAACACAAACATGCTTTATGACGAAAAATATACAAATCCATCCCTCCCATGCACAAATAATACAGAGAGAGAAGAAAACCCACTTTCTCACAGTCATAAGTCTATGGGAGCGCATCGATAACTCCCGTTGAAACGTACCACTCCTGGCATGGAGAATAAAAAGAAGTAAACATCAAAGTTCAAATCAGAGCAAATACCGAAGGAAAATAAGAAGAGCTGAAAACCCGTTTTTATGAATCGAAGGATATCTCACTCGACGACGCTTCGCATTCACAAACTCGCTCAAAGCCACCCGCCAACATCGTCATCATCCAACTATCGAAGCAGGATAACAAACAACTTATCGAGTCGTCCTCTGGTGTCAGGCCGCCAGGTTGCCACATGGCAACCCAACGGGTTTGACTCCTCTTCGGCAGCCAGTTTGGCCTGTGTGGGGATACCCTTATTATTTTTGGGCGAGGATCGCGAGGATGATTCATTTCATTCAAAGTTCTGCAGCACTTTGGTGGCGCGATTATGCTCGTCTTCTATCCCAGATGAAGGCACGTTGTCGCTTCTCAAATGCAAAACTCCATAAAATCTTGAAATAAACAGAAAAAGGCGAAAAAATACACAAAACCCACCAATCCAGTTGTACGCCGGGTGGTGGTGCCGTTGGAGATGGCGGCGGTGGCGATGGCGGTGGTGGTCTGGTAGCACTTCTGGTGCCTTATGAATGAATTGAGAGCCAGAATGGAAGTATTTTTCTGGAGGAGCGAAAGCCTGTTTGACGTTGTTGGTATTGTTGGCGTTGTAGTGATGGCGGTGATGGTTAGTGGCGCTTAAGCATATAATCCAGTTTTTCAACAGCAAGTGTCTATTTTTGTGATGCTGCCGATCGGTCGATGGTTGGTTGTGCTTGACTTTGGTTTCTTGGGGCGCTCCGATGCAACCCATAACAGCCCTGACCTGATCCCCGCTTTGGCCAATGCGGCTACCAGACTGGATGGCTGCGACTTGATGTCGTCTTGTATTTGGCGTGTACGAGCCCGAAAACTTGTTCCGCTCACACACATGACGTCGTGATGGCGGTTGTGGGTGAGGTCAGTGCTTTGAATTTCTCTTTTATAAACTGGGTGTATCCGCCAAGACAAGATCCGCTTGCACGGTTATGATTTGATTGCTTTCATAGGAGTCTTCACCTTGTCGGTTTGTTGCTGATCAATAGCTCCGGCATCGAGATGCGAGGTGATTTATTGTGTTAGCCGCTGTTTGTTTCTTTTCACCGAAGACTGTCGTGCTGTGCATGTTGTGAAGGTTGCGTTGAAGGAGGTCCTTGGGGTTAAGCCCCACTGATGGCGGTGACATTGTGGAATTTTACTGAAATCAATTAGACACAACGAGCGTGAGCAGACAGTACTTAACCGACAGAAAAATGTCAGGCTTGCAGAAAATCTCTTGTGAATCACGGTGACGTGAGACGAATTTGATCGAACGCTACTTGGCTCGGCTTTGAGAATGGGTTGGGCTGGGCAGTGATTACTCAGCGCGAACTTAGGATCTTGTGTAATTGTGTGTAATTTGCGGTGAATGCGGCGTTAATGAGACTGAACTTCGATTGGCATCGCCGCAGGGGATTCTAGTTAAATGCGGATCGGCGTATTTGTGTTTTTGTTGCCATTTGCGTCTGTTCTTTCCTTTCACCGTCTAAAATGAGGGTAAATCGATTGATCGGTATCGGCCTAAGTGGTTTCTATTCTCTTCAGATTGTGTCACGTGACCCCAGGGGGATTCTGGAGCGGATGTTGCTAACCAGAATGAACTGCTAATTGTGCGCGTTTTAAATGAGTGATTTGTGGGTGATTGTAAGTCCCCCACAAATTCCAGGAAAATTCTAGTACTTGATAAATGCGAACAGAGCATTCCTCGTTTCTGCAGACTGTCTCATCTTTCTGTAGTCTGCTTCGCATTGCACTCCATTGTCAATGAGAAATTTATTTTCTTCGTTTGTTGTGCCGGCTCTCATTGTCCTCCATCAGCCGTCCATTGGATTTAATGGGTTCCGCTCCAAATTTCAGCTCTGGCTGGCCCCTTCCAGCCGATCGCATAAAGAAGATGCGTACGCAAATCTGCAGCCATCACTGTGTCGTCTTAAATTAGTGTCCACCGGAAGAATCGCCCAATTATTTTACATCGCCACGCAGCAGCAAACGGCGGAGTGCCGCAACAATGAACCGATCACTCGCTGTCACAAAACCAAGCGCGTCCTTTCAACCCGTCCACTCATCCATCCCTGTACCCGGCGATGTAATCCGATCAATCAATCTAATTAAAAACGCAGCGACGACATCCACGACAAGGCTGGCTTGGGGTACAAGTCTGGTGACAAGAGCGCAACCGACCCATACCCAGGACAGACGGTGCACCACGGCTTCGGGGAGAATGTCGAGATTAAAATGTCACATCGCCGAGATGTTTGCGTTCAAGGGACAGCTTGATTTAAGGTGTAATGAAAAATAAACCGAACCGCCTGTCAGGCGGACCGACAAAAATGTCGAGAACATCGAAATGTCGTCCTACGCACGGTCCGCCGTCGGAAGGCCCTCTCTGTCTCTTCCTCCATTTGGAAATCACAGTTGGATCCCTAAATGGCTGGCGGGATTATCTGCAATCAGACATGGAGCTAGAAAATGCATCTGGTAGCCGCAGCAGCAGCCGAGGAATATGTTCCACGTGTAGCGCGCCAAGATAACCGACCGATTCTTGATTCTACGAGATCCGTATGCAAAAATGTTGATATTTCAATCAAAGCCTGCGATGTCTGGAACGAATGCTGGTCGGTGGTGTGGACAGAAACCCGAATGAAATACCGATTCAAGGAGTTAGAGAGAGAGAGAGGGAGGGAAAGATTTGTCACTGCGATGTTGTAGGCTTTGGCAACATTTGAAAAGATGTAAGCGGGTCGCGGGCAGAGATCAGGGAAGTCTTCTTCGACGGGATAATGTACGGAAGATGATGCGTTTGGATTTGATGATTTAGGAAAGCAATGATTCGTCTTAAAGGGAAAAGAGCGTTCAAAACGGATCATTGGGCAAGAACGTGGGTAAATTGTTTTAAAAGAAATTTTATAGTAAGAAATGAGTGTATTTATGTTTGGGATGATCTAAGTTCGAATCCAGGCTGACAATTTTTTTAATGAAATATTTTCATGGATCCATTTTTCTCGAATCGAGTTGACAACATTTAGGAAATAAAAAAGGGCGACTTCATGTCTTATACTGTACTCCAGCAGATCTGGTTGACTGTTGGTCCACGCCACTTAAATCTTATAGCTTATCTTAAGACAACATTTTGAAACGCTCCTACCCAGGAATGAACAGACAAATTTAAAGAAAAGACAATTGGCATTGCGCAACTAAGCACCCTTCAGATCGGTTCAATAAACGACGGCATTCATTGTTTCTTTCATATCAAAGCGTTCTATTTTTATGTCATAATTAACAACTGTGCTAAATTTCTCTCCCAAACAAGGGGATATATATACCCATGATCCTCAAATTTTTTTATTTAAGCCAGAAATATATGGAGTGTAAAATATATTGCTGTCAATCTGCCATCCTCCGGCTTCAAAACTTAAATCGGCGTGAATATATTGTGGGTTATCTATAAAAACACACCTTGCCTTGGAGATTTCAGCGGCTTTACCAGAATCTTCACTATCACAAGACTTAGGCAAGTGAATAAGGTTCTGCATCATCAAAGAAGAGTTCTGCGTCATCAAAGAAGAGTTCTGCCTCATCAAAGAATAGTTCTGAGTCATTAAAGATGCGTGTCGCCTGTTTTGGTCTATATTTGTTGGTCAAATTGGATTGGTTTCTTTTGAGTGTATCCATTCTGTATTCATTCCAACGATTTGTGCATAATAGAGAAATGGACCGACCACGTCCTTGTAGCAAGTGTTGGAGGGTTTGGTTACCACTTGTCAAAGCCTTGTTTCCCGTCATCGATGTTCGATGTTGCTTTTGGTTGATATCCCCGTATTGGAATCGTTTTTCACTATCTGTTAAAGATAACTTCAAATAAAAGATCGCGCAACAGTCTCCCAAAATATAGGGGGCGCCACTAACAAAAACTATTCGTTTAATATAAGTTTACCAAATATCTACTTTCCGCTTTTTCGTTTTTTGAATTTTCCGGCTATGTACAAAGCGCTACAGAGCTCGCATCCGGCAATACTATACATATATATATACATATATATATATATATATATATATGTATACAATACTATACATATTGACATAACCTACAAAACGACGCCATGCATGATTAGTTAGGATATGGCGTTCAACAGTTATAGACGTGTAAACATGGAGTTCACTAACGCCGAAATTTTTTAAAGTTTTCCTTCGTTAAATGCAAATCCACTAGAGAAACGTTTTGTGAAATTTACGGTGTTCTGGGGGATGGTACTCCATCAGTTTAAACCCCAGAGGAATGGTTTCGACAATTCTTAGCCGACGAAAACGACACCATGAATAACCAGCCGGCGGAAGAACTGTGACGACGAATACCGATCGAATTATGGAAATCATCGAGTTAGACCGGCATGTGGCATCTCGTTACATCGCTTCTACGAGGGGGGTATTATGAAGTCACCGTCTAGATGGAAACAGATTATCGAACAAAACGGCGCGTATTTTAACTAAATCCGATCACTGTAACACTTTTTATGAAGCTTTTAATGAAGAGCAAAAAAGCGGAGGGGAGATATTTGTCGCCGCCGGGAAGAAGCAAGAAGAGTGCGACACTCAAAGCCCCGACATTCAAACTCCCGACACTCAAGGTCCCGAAACTCAAAGTCCCTACACTCAAAGTCCCGACACTCAAACTCCCGACACTCAAAATCCCGACACTCAAAGTCCCGACACTGAAAGCCCCGACACTCAAAGTCCCGACACTCAAAGTCCCGACACTCAAAGCCCCGACACTCAAAGTCCCGACACTCAAAGTCCCGACATTCAAAGTCCCGACACTCAAAGTCCCGACACTCAAAGCCCCGACACTCAAAGTCCCGACACTCAAAGTCCCGACACTCAAAGTCCCGACACTCAAAGTCCCGACACTCAAAGTTCCGACACTCAAAGCCCCGACACTCAAAGTCCCGACACTCAAAGTCCCGACACTCAAAGTCCCGACACTCAAAGCCCCGACACTCAAAGTCCCGACACTCAAAGTCCGGACACTCAAAGCCCCGACACTCAAAGACCCGACAATCGAAGCCCTGACACGCAAAGGCCCGACACTCAAAGTCCCGACACTCAAAGCCCCGACACTCAAAGCCCCGACACTCAAAGCCCCGACACTCAAAGTCCCCACACTCAAATTCCGGACACTCAGATTCCCGAAACTCAAAGTCCTGACACTCAAAGTCCCGACACTCAAAGCCCCGACACTCAAAGTCCCGACACTCAAAGTCCCGACATTCAAAGTCCCGACACTCAAAGTCCCGACACTCAAAGTCCCGACATTCAAAGTCCCGACACTCAGAGTCCCGACACTCAAAGCCCCGACACTCAAAGTCCCGACACTCAAAGCCCCGACACTCAAAGTCCCCACACTCAAATTCCGGACACTCAGATTCCCGAAACTCAAAGTCCTGACACTCAAAGTCCCGACACTCAAAGCCCCGACACTCAAAGTCCCGACACTCAAAGTCCAGACACTCAAAGCCCCGACACTCAAAGTCCCGACGCTCAAAGTCCGGACACTCAAACTCCCGCCACTCAAAGTCCCAAGTTCGATTCCCGGACTGAACACTCACACTTTTACCGACACAAGCTGCTTATAAAATCTTTAAACTTCTCAATTCATAGTAGGCAGAAACTGCAGGTCTATGCTGAGAGAACAGAACCGCGCACAACTCGTTTAGTTGATGGTCAAGATAGGCCCTGGTCCCTTGTGGACTGTAGCGCCTTATATATATTTAATACAAATTTTTTTTCTTGTAACTGGCGCCCGCTATATGTCCCGGTATTTATTAAGTGATGTTTTATGTTTACACTTCATAAGATTCCACTGATAGTTATTGGATTCCTTGCATGCGCCAACTCTTCACGATCTCGAAGTCATCTAGCCCACACTGTCAGACAGTTGATATCAAATGCCAGCTTTCCTGGCGCGAATTCTTCACAATAATAATAATTGTTGGCACTACAGTCCAAAGGGGGAACAGGGCCTAGTTTGCTCATCAACTACTCCTGTTGTGCGCGCTACTGTTTCACGAGTAGAAGGGGCCGACAGGTTTTTGCCGACTCCGAACGGCGAAGTTTGAGAAGCTTTCTCAGACAGTTATTACTCTTTGAGTGTTTTCAGTAGCTCGAAAGAGGTGATGACGTGAAAATTTCGATGTTATCAGCCGGGAATCGAACCTAGACCCTTCGGCGAGTAAGCGTCGCACTCCTTCATAGATAAATTTCAATGCCAGTGACAGATCGGCTAGCTTGAGGTACATCTTTCGTCCAAATCGAACAGTCTACAACTGGGTGCAGCGGTCACTCACGACCTTCTTTCCGTATACTTTTGCATCGTTTTTCCTACACTATAATAAGGAGGAATCACATTAAGCATTTCGTCCGATCTTTTACTCTTATAAAAATCAACGAACAACGCATTTCAAAGCGTCTGTATGAAAAATGTAGCAGTATGTCGATGTTGAAACAAGTCTCAGTTGAACTCTATGCGATTAGAGTTCCTAGATATATGAACACACGCACCATCCCCACATTCTGAAACGTGAAGAGTTAGAAAGAAAAATATGAACCCCTGAGTCTAGCATTTCTTTGGGTTCGCAAATGGCAGGACGCTTTTCAGAAAGTTTTGTTTGGTTTTCGAAATTTTAAATTTGGGCAAAAGTCTGGCTTCAAAAGGGAAAAATTGTAATTGCTTCTAGCCTTGACACGGCCAAGGCCAATCTCCATTGTCCTTTATATAAGTGGATGGCGCGACAGTCCACAAGCAGACCGGGCCTAGCTTTCTCATAAACTACCCGGATTATGCGCGCTACTGTACCCTCCCAAGTGCAAGGGAGCTATGGTTTTTGCCAATTCCGAAAGGCCAAGTTTGAGAAGCTTTATCTAAGACAGCTATTCCTATTTGAAACTTGTTAGCAAATCGAAAAAGTTGGTGTTCAGCCAGAAATCGGATCTGGACCTTCGGCGAGTGAGTGTCGTACTCCTGTTCTTTATATGCCCTCTTAAAATACCTCAAGTTAGTGCCATCGGACTCGGGGTTTGGTGGCTAAGACGAGATAAATACTAAAAAAGTTCACAACCGTTGCAAGGTGCATCTCTTACATCAAAATTTTTGGAACAGAATCGAACAGACCACTTGATGCATTTATCATTCTCAACGAAGACCACAAACATTTCTCGGCGCTTTCAGAGTTCTTTCAGAATTCTCTTCCTTCAAAATTTTCCCCTTACTGTGGTAAGAAAGTCACACACATCGAGTGCCTTCAAATAGTACCAAAGCATTACACAGCAGTCTCAACGAAAAACTAGCCTGACGCATCCCCCTTTCAAACATATACTCGTGCAACAGAGTCAGACTAGTGTTTCAAGATTAAAATCAATGTGCATCGGTACCTCCTTTCCCTCTCGTCCTTTTTGCCTTCGACCGTGCTGTGACTTAATTCCTGTCATTTAATGGTATAAACAATCACTTTAGTGCGCGCCAATTATAAAAAAAATCTACAAACAGCAACATCACCAAATGACAAATAAAAAAAAAACACGGTCAAGACCCAATGTCCCTAATTATTGGAAAAGGTGACTTTTTAGATTCCATAATTAAACTTATTCCAGCCGCCGTGGCGTAGTGGGTAGAGTGTCGCACACTCACACGCCGAAGGTCTAGGTTCGATTCCCGGCTGAACACCTCGCAGTTTTCACGCCACCACCTCTTTCGAGCTGCTGTCTAAGAAAAAGCTTCTCAACCTTAGCCGCTCGAAATCGACTGTAGGTTCCTTCGACTCTTGAGAGAACAGTAGAGGGGGACAACAGGAGAACCCAATGAGCAAGCTAGGCCCTGGTTCCCTTGTGGACTGTCGCGCCATCCAACTATTATTATTATGACGAAATGACGAGAAATTTGCAGAAGCTCTTCAGTCGGCAATTCAAAGCTATTCTTGTCGAAGTTATCCTTGTCGAAGATGAAGGCATGAACAGGTGGAACACAAACTCGTGCTGATGAGCTTCGTGGCAGAAAAATTGGGGCATTTGTGCTCGATTTACTTTCTGGGATCTTAGAAATATTGTCGAACTGTAAAAAGGGTCAGGGAAAAATAATTTCGACAGACCTAAGAAGTGGAAACTCGATTGTTGCCCAGAATGCTCAATATCATTGGGAAATGCGTTTTACTTAGCGATGCACCAATTTCTGATCATCGAATCAAAATTAAATGCTTTTGACACGGTCCCAGTCGCTCAGTGGAATGAACGTTGTAATGTTAGTTAGAATTAAGAAAAGACGCATTTCGACAGACCTAAGAAGTGGAAACTCGATTGTTGCCCAGAACGCTAAATATCATTGGAAAATGCGTTTTACTTAGCGATGCACCAATTTCTGATCATGGAATCAAAATTAAATGCTTTCGACACGGTCCCAGTCGCTCAGTGGAATGAACGTTGTAATGTTAGTTAGAATTAAGAAAAGACGCATGTAGACGTACTTGTACTTTTATTGCAGTGACCGTCTTCGACGACGTCTGTCGTATGGTTACACACAAGTCATGAGTTACCAAGTTAATGCAAATTCATTTGGGCAACGGGCAAACAGATATGCTAAGTGATCTAAAAATGAGATGAGACTGATACCTCGTCTGTCCAAGACAATATCGAGTTGACAGCGTTATCCAACGTTCTTTTTTTGGCGTGATGAATTGTGATTTCTTTTTTACCTGAAACGGCAAATGCTTCATCATTCATTCATTCAACTTACGTGCGCCAAAATTAAGCGGATGGGTAAAGTGGCTCGTATATTTATCCTCCGTCACACTGCACTCGCGCATGATTTCGAAACATACCATTCTGCAACATCAGCTTTGTCAAATTCAGGACAACGTGTTTTGTGGCTATTCATCTATACAAAGAGACCACTCCGTGGCGTCGTCCTGCGGAAATGATTGAATAAAAAATGGGCGATGTCCAAACTCAATTATAAGTACCTCTGCGACGAATATTCCCTAGTCCTGGATTAGCTCGTGTACAAGTTCCTTTCGTTATGCAAATTCAAACTTTTTGTAGTTCAAAAATTCTGTCGAAGGTCCTAGTCTTCATTTGCTTCACCATTTCTGACTTGATGAAGTTTCTTCGACAAACTGCTCGCAATCAAAAAACTTCAAAAAAACGAATTTTTTGAATTCAATTAAAAAAACATAGTTCTGCGCAGTAGTCCGTCCTGCACATTCCACCCCAGTCGAAACCGCATTTCGAATTCCGATCGAAATCGTCTTGTTTTTATTTCAAAGCCAACCAATCCCAAAATAGAACCGCACTGACATCATCCCCCTCACACACAGCCCACTCAGACGGATCTCAATCTGGTAATGAGTCGGCGGCTAAGCGATCGGCGATACGCGCAGATTCCATCATAAAGCCGTCATAAGGAAGTGCAGCGATTCTCAGAAGCCCATAAATGCCAGCTGCCTGTTCAAAGACGTGCCGCACATCTCTGACATCAGTTTATGACACTGCTCAAGGCACAATATAACTTTATTGCCCCGCTTAACTATCGCGCGTTCTAACGACTGGGAGTGCCATCCCAGCCGAGATGACGAAATCGGACCCTTTACGGCCGGTCCGACGCGGTCGATTCCGAGTCCGGTTCGGCCACTCCACTAACCCAATTCCCAGGGGTTGAGAACTGGCTCTTGTGGGTCGTAAACGCGAGACGTGTTCCACCGGACAGTCGACACTCGTCACAGGACCTGTGCTGCGGTTAAGCACTTGCTTTTGAACGTCAATTGGTCCTCACCGCAAGCACGGCCAGTCCCAGTGTCGGGCAAACAGGATTGCTCCGCTCCGCAAGTGGCAGGGTTGACGATGTTCGTTGGCAAATCCTGTTTTCTCGCACAGTGCTTATCTGGATTCATATTTCAATTGTTGCGGTGCACGCGTGTGTGTGGGGCTTCCTCGCACAAGACTCCTTCGTTTTGGCCACAGACCGCGTCGTCCCCCATGTAAACAAACAATAAACAGCCGCACAACTAGATTATCCACTGAGCGGGGCAGCTCGACGCGCTCCGCTCGAGAGAGTAGTGTACTCGTGTAGTTGATTGAACTTCTGAACCTGATTGACAACAATGTGCGTTTCAGTCGGCAGTGAGATGAAAAACTCGACCCGACAACAATCTGGTGTGTATCTACCTACTTACCCTTCACCGGCGAGCTAGTAGGCGAGACAGGCTGCTAGTGTTTTGCCGCCAATTTGACAGCACTTCTGCGGCGAGGTTGCTGGTGCCAAGTGGTGGTGGAGCAGCATGCCCCCCGAGATCGGGGGGCAGACGCTAAATGTTATTAGACATCATTAAGGTGTAGCGTCTCGGGAGAAACCTGATCGATGAGGGCGAGAGAACCTTTACCGCTGCTCTGGACTGGCCTGGGCAAAGTGCGCCCTGCCCACCGCCAGTCGTGTGGAGTAGTGTCGACATTGGAGCGCTACTGTTGTTACCCGTCACCTCGATTCTCGTGGTGCTCAACCAGATTGGCGGCATCGACTACGTCGACATCCACATCAGCATTAACATCCACATCAACGTCAAGATCGGTTTCGACGTCTGTGACAGGTGGCGGTGGTGGCGGCGGCGACGCAGTGGTCTTCTCATTCTCTCGGGGTTCATTCAGCGAATTTGTATGCCAGTCAGAGCTGCAGGAGCACGACTGCTGACGGCTTTGTGTATGTATCTGGTTCATCTTCAAAGCCCGCCATAGATACAGTATCTTGCTAAACAGGAAAATCCAATTTTGGCCATGTGCACACACGAGCCACGGCATTGCTTGTCTTGGCATGCCAGTGTGGACCGGAGTGGCGTACGCCACCACCTACGAAGCCGGGACAGGCCGAGGCACTGGCGGATATTCTGGTTTTGTGTTTCTCATTTTTTGGGCCAGATTTCGTTTATTTTTATATCTCGGACGTGTATCTTTTTGGGATCGGGGTTTGTTTTGACAATTTTTTCTCGCAGGTCCGGTGCGTCTGAGTCTGCGATGAAGATGTTGACATAGAAGCGCGGATCCGCCGGCGGAGCTGTCGTTAATGAAAGAGGGAGCGCGGCATCTCACGGATGACGATGATGAGGGAGATTTGAAAATGTACGACGTGTGGCGAGCGAAATAATGAGAAGAGAAAACCTGCTTTTGTTAAATACGGGAAAAGGTGAAAACTGGTATCGGCATGTGGTGACTGGCGACCGGTCCCCGCCGGAATGTTGCTGTTTTGTGCTGGCTGCCTGCCGTTGTCGCTGTCGCGTCGCCATAGACGGTGCTGCACATCTGATTTCGCATTGAGATAGGTTATGATTTATTGGTTTTGAATACCCGTTGCTCCAGCTGCCATCTTCGCGTGTATGCTGGCTCATTGTTATTGGCAGCGTGCCGCTGCCAGCCTGCTGGTCGCACTTGGCGCGAGTGCCGACTGTCTGTCGTTCCCGCGTGGTCAGGAGTGCATTGAACCGGCAACAAGTGTTGTTATGGGTGTTGATTTTCCTGTTTTATACTTTCTTGCGTATTTGCCTGCTGTCTGGGCGGCCGTCACTGCGTCTATTGGTAGAGTTGGAGTCTGCGGCCCATCTAGTCGCGACAAGTTCCCTGTGACAGGCACTGGTGTCAAGCCATGTGATTAAGTCTGTGCCAAAAATGGCTGCACGGCACATGACGTCCGGAGAGTATTTCGCTCAAATGGAGAGCAGACCGCCGATGGAGACTGGCAGACGAACTGGCGAGGTTCTGAATAGGGATGAGAAGTTGACTGGACTTGGAAGCGATGGGCAACGGTTGTTTGATTTGTGAGTGTGTCCAATGTGTCAGGCGGGCCGTACTTGGACCGGTGCGCTGTACTCGGTGGACGTTGATTTGAAGTTAATTGGGTGAAATGTTGCGAGTGAAAACACGAGTTTGGGAAGCTATTACAGGGCGATTGGCACGGAGGCTTAATGACGTCGTCGAGGAGTGTTGGACCAATGGGATTGATTGCATTTATTTTGAATCATTTTTCGCTTGACTTTGAGAAGAAAGGGTAAGATTTGGGGAAATGTACGAAATTTGGAAATTGTGTCGCTTGTGCAGTTGCAGGAACTGAGAGAGTTTCACTCTCTGCGAAGGGAAGATATGCATTTATTAGATTTTTGGTGGCATATGTCTGTGAAATTGAAACAAATTTGATCCCTTGGGTAGTTAATTCTGCTAAAAATTGACGTATAAAGGAGAGTTTCATCAAATGACGACTGCATCAGATTTCATATCTCATCTTGCAATCCTTTTTGGTTTTCAAAGTGGAGTCCACTTGAATAGAACCCAACTTTTGTGATTTAGTGACGGTCAGAGCGGATTATCCGAAGGGCCTTGCCGAAGTCTGAATTGCTTTCAATTCACTTGGTAAATAACAAGACAGATCTGAATATCAATACACAATAATAGGGAAAGGATTGCAAGTCAGCTTGACATAGGACGATCAGAGAGTTATTATAACCATCGTAAAATGGAACACGTGAGTGCACATAAAAGGCCTGATCTAGTCAAAATAAAGTCGCTACGATAAATAGCGCGGGTGTCCTGCGAGTCAATAATGATGGTTTGTTGTCACGGATGAGTGTGCCGATAATCCACCTGAAGAGTTACTTGTCCCCTCCTTTTATGCCAAAAATCATTGTCGTGGCATAGCGGTGCACATATGGGGAAGGTTCCACTTTCAATTCCTGCACGAAACACAAGCTTATCTCACTCCTTGGTTTGCAGTGTTCAAAAATTTAAATTCCCTTTCAATAGTGAAAGAACAACAGCACGCGTAACATAGCCCCAGTGCCTGAACTGTCGCTCTAAACTGCTGTCTAGTCGAATTAGTTGTGCCGTACCAACATTGTCACGTTGTCGAATGACTTCGAACCACATATTGAAGGATCAGATTTTAATACTGTTTTTGTTGGTTGTTAGAAACCGGTCCATTGTAGTACCAGGCAGTACAAATAAAAATGATTAGGTGGCGCTGCAGTATACGGGGGGACCAGGGCCTAGCTTGCTCATCTGCTACTCATGTTGTGCGCGCTACAGTTCTCTCGCGTGTAGAAGGAAACTACACGTTTTTGCCGACTCCGAATAACCAAGTTCGAGAAGCTTTTGCCTAAACAGTAGTTAGGTAGGTTAAGGTGGGTGAAGAACGCATTTAGTCCCATACAGGACCATTGTGCTACCACACCATGTGGGAAGAACCTAAAACCAGCTGGAGCCGGTATTAAAGTTTAAAATATCAGCGGGAGGGGTTTTATTGAGGTCATGTAGGCCGTTGAAGAAGTTGCTTCCAAAGTGCTTGTTTCTGAAGCGCGGGAGCGCCGGGCATGTGCATAACAGGTGTAGAAGAGTTTCTGATTCTTCCTCATCCCTGCCGCTTCTGCGAAAATCGTTTGAGGGAGCCCCTAGTCTGCTAGCATGCTCACCGATTGGACAGTGCCCGGTTATGGCTCCCATGACCAGGCTTATGTCTGATCTTTTGAGCGATAGTAGCAGTCTGGAGCATTTGGGTTCAAGAGAGGGCCACACCTCCTTGAAGACGCGACAAAGGTTATGAGTAGACCACCTTTGATTAGTCTGATAGATCGCTCTCAAGTGCAGTTCTGACTTGCATATGGCGAGAAGGAAACCGAGGTGTTCGTGTTCCTGATGTAGTGGTTTCATTGTGGCAAGCCTGGCCAATTCGTCTGCTCGGCAGTTACCCGGAATGTCTCTGTGATTTGGCACCCAGCACAGGCGTACAATTATAAATTATTATTATTACAGGCGTATGTTGTACTGCTCAGCCATCTCATCTAAGGCAGTTCATGACCGTCCTAGAGTTTGATGACACAGATTCCAAGGCCCTGAGTGCTGCCTTACTATCCGTAAGAATAAGGATAACAGCTGAGGATATTCAATTCCTCTTCAGCTAAGACAGTGCTTCGCGAGTGGGAAGTCTGAATTTTAGACTAAGGTTAAGATCCTCAGAGTAGACTCCGCAACCAACGCCTTCGCTTGTTTTTGATCCATCGGTGTAAATGCACTTAGCGTCAGCAGCCCATTATGGGTTAGCCGACCACACCTCTCGTTCAGGGATTATAGCACGGAATTTCTGTATCATGACGACCTTCGGCGCCGCGTAGTCAAGGTTTAGGTATGTGGGATTTGGTTTTACGTGATCACCTGCCATAACGGCTTATATCACGGGGAACCTTTTTCCCAAGAGTTGTAAGTAACGCAAGACTAAACGATTTAATTACCCAAGTACCAAACTGAGATCCTGCTTGAGGGGCAATCACCCCACCTTGGCTTGATGCGAAGCCTTTCTAAAACCTCTTCCGCTCTTTGGGTCGCAGCGCCCGGTTGAGAATGCAACTCCACACTGAGAAGGGATAGCCCCCTAACCGACTTGCCTAGTTCTGCTTAAACAATGAACTAGACAAGTCAGCACAGTACACTATCCTCGACTCTACCCTCGATGTTAGGTGGTAAACCACGTCCACCACGAAACTCCCACAAGAGGGCATGCCGCACGGTCAGGCTGGAACCGAAGTTCCAGGGGCCCCTGACCTCCCGTGGCACCAAAATATAGCCTCTGGTCAAGCTGTCACTACCAGTCAGGTTCCCTCAAAGCCTGGGTCTGTTAGCCGCCATCCCGCCACAGATGGTCTTTTCTCCATCAGTGATTCCGTTGACACTATAAATAGTGATACGGATGTCATTTTGAATCATGTGATTCATAAATCCAGTCACATCATCTGGAAAAGGTTTTGGTATGCAAAGTTGACTATTTGAAGGATTTTTGAGTGTCCATGGGACACGTTCCATTGTGATGAGGAGGTCAGTCTTATGGCTGTACTAGCCGTTGTTGTTGGGCGAACAGATTTTTGGGCATAAAGTTGAAAACGACTTCCATTGCATCTGATGTTGTGGTTCTTAGAGCACCGCAGATACATATGGAGGCCAGTCGCTGGACTTTTCTGATAGTGCAGGCCACCAAATTGCAACGCCATATAGTAGAATAGGGCGCACCACAGCCGTGTAGTTCCAGGCCATCATGTGGGGTTGGATACCCCATCTAGACCCATTGGCCCTTCTGCACATGTAGAGTGCAGTCGTGGCTTTGAGGGTGCCCTTGGCGATATTTGCCTTCCAGCTGAGTTTCCTGTCCAGCGTAAGCCCTATGACCGTGGCTGTATCGGAAAAGGAGCAAAAGATCATTAACAGTAGTTACTCTTTGAGTTTTGTCAGCAGCTCGAATGAGGTGAAAAATTCGAGGTGTTCAACACCAACGAACCTGGACCTTCGGTAAGTGAGTGTCGAACTCTACCCACTATGTCACGACAAATACAGTTCTTGGTCTTTCAAAGGAAAATCTAAAATTTCAGCTAGAATCACATCCGTCACAGGCAGCCGCCACCTGATCTGAGCGAAGGCGAAAAGTTTACAGAGAAAGTACCTTGCAATGTCTTCACTTCCTCTACAGGCATCGCATAAAGTACCAGCACTTAGCCCAAGGGCTTAGCGAAGGCGAATTGTCTTAGCTCTACGCCAACAAGTCGACTGCAGTCATTTATATCTGGAGAAAGAAGAAAAGTCGAGGAATTTTGCTGAAGTTTGGAAGTATACACTTCGACATCCTGCATCCTGTCATGGAGTCTTTGGTTGTACTCTTGAAGGAGCCACGGTCAGTTTAAATACTTAGTCAAGCATTCGGCTTTTTAACATTATCACCTAATTCGATTTGCCTCTTTTCCTTCACATTCTTCGCTCGGTATGACGGCTATCCTGTTTTGGATCACTTTCTAGTCATAACGAAACGATACCAAATCAGTCGTTGCTGGAGAAACTTTGATTTGGTCTCGTGGAAACCTAAGTTCCTTACAATTATTTTCATCTTCAAAACGTTGATCCTTTATTTGGTTTCCCTGCTTTATTTTTCTTTTGATTCCTTTCTTTATCAGTAGAACTTACGTGGTTCGTCGCCTTGTCGTCCACGGCCTATATTTCTAAGCTAGCTGGCAATTCTTATAATTGTTTATTGGAAAAAGTGCATGATGTTAGTCCCACTGAACTTCGTCACTCACATTCGCCTCCTAACTTAAAGTTTCTTTGCACAGAAGAGGCTGAACGCAACACTCCAGAGTGCGACCTAATTTTTTAATGGTGTCTCATTAAAAACGGTTTGGGTAAGAATTTGAGGGCTACCTACCAAGAAGGTGCGACGCTCCCACGCCGAAGGTCCAGGTTTGATTTCCGACTGAACATCTCGAATTTTTTTACGGCGCCATCTCTTTCGAGTTGCTGAAAACACTCAAAAAATCTGTCTAAAAAACGGCTTCTCAATTTTGGCCGTTCGGGGTCGGCAAAAAACTGGTCCCTTTAGCTCTTGAGGGAACAATAGCGCGCACAACACGAGTAGTTGATGAGCAAGCTAGACTCATATGGACTATCGCGCCAAACAATTATTACTTATTACCAAGAAGACTATATTACCAGTGCTGTAAAGAACAATCGTAGATCACTAGATGAAAAATCAGTCAAGCGCACGTTCACAAATTTCAGACCTGGCTACGTGGAACTGGGTCAGAAGCCTCCCATCCGAGCTCCCGCAGCTTCTGACGAGTCATCAACGAAGTGTGTGGTCTGGCGTTGTTCTTGTTGTTGAACGCATTATCCAAAACCAAAATAATGCACAATCGTTTTGTAGGTTATGTCAAGACCTTTCAAATCTTGTATAGTATTGCCAGATACGAGTTTTGTAGCGCTTTGTACATATCCGGAAAATTCAAAAGACAAAAAGGTGGAAGGGCGATATTTGACAACCTTACTTAATATGTGATCAATTGCTTAGAAAGGGTTAGAGAGGGAAAGAGGGAGAGAATGCGTTTCCTACCAAAACAAATACTGCACTCGACTCATACCCATGAAAGGATAAAATCATCTGCACTCTACCAGAGCTCTCCACCTCTGATCTTCTGTGTAAAACTTGCGGATCGATTGTTTCTAGAACTTAAATTTTTTTCAACTATCAAGGAACTCGCTCCTGCGGACCGTTCTCTTCATTTCCCAGAAAGGCAGGGCGAAACTTTCGATGTACTACTATTTACCCAGTATTCGAAGGGACTCACATTTCAGTAGCAAGTCCACTGGAGAAGTTGGAAAACATGTCTTTAGACACACTCCCGGTTGTCGGTAACTTTGTAGTGGTCGTAGTGTAGTTGTAGTGGTCGGAATATCAATAAAAGTCGTTTTTAAGGATCAATCTTTAAACCTTTTTCAAGGATCAAACTTTAACCTCCACAACAGGAGTCGAGCCATTAAGTGGTGCCTCTTCACACTCTTTAGTGTAAGCTTTTCAGCGATTTCTGTGATCTGAACCACTGGCCAAAGTGGTCGCTCCGAACGTCTGAACATTTATTCGCCACACAAATTCATGGCATTTCCCCCGGAAATCCAAAATGTTCCCCACTCTCAAACCAAAACTCAACTGTCTGGCACAAAGCTGAATTTGCACGAGATTTAAAGATAACCATCTAACCTCTTAATGGGGCCGCCACTTAAACCGCTCACTCGCTCACATCGAAATGAGCAATTGTTTCAACTGCCCCACTCCACGGAAGTCCACCTGCATTGAGCAGCGCGCGACCCGTAAAAAACCGATTGAAGGCAGTAAAATTAGCAAATAGCCTTCCCAGAGCCCGATTCAAATGCAGTCGGAACACGCAATAATCAGTCGCTCTTGCTAATGCACACCTGTCTCCAGGATTACTCACGGCGACCGCCTTTCTCTCCTCCGCTAGGGTAATAAACTCATTACCAATCGGATCACCATAAACTGTGGCGGTAATTAAGTGAGATTAAATATAAATATTTCACTGAACGCGCAGGACAAAACGGTGCCTGTCCGGTTGCCTCCTCTTCTTCTTCTTTAATTAAATCCGATTGCATGATCATCGGTCGATGCATGCAACATAATCACTTTACGGCGAAAGCAAATGCCCGCAATGCAATCAGCACCACCAGCCGACCATCGCCATCGCCGCCGCCCCATTAAGCGATTATGGACCACCGATTGCTGTCCGGCATTCCTCCAAAATTATGAACATCCTGTCATTAAATGGGGAGGGAGGCGCTGCACACCGACGAGCGCTTATCAAAATATTGAAATCGGTAAATAAATTAAGGACATTTCCCTGACCGTCTGGGTGTGCACCCCATGCACGGATATCTTCATTAAGAGCGGCCATCCCCGCAGTCGTGGACGCACATCATTCCACCTATCGCAGGGAGATAAATAAATTTTATCTGCACTTGTATCGTCATGACCAATCTGATCTTGAAGATGGCACGAAGCGCGCCGCAGAGGCTTGGTGCGCGCACTGGCGAAACATTAAAAATAAGTTTTAACTATAAAAATATCTTTGAAGTGGGTAACCTGCATCTGCGCCAGCGACGGCGATGCCAAGCAATGGGATGTGGTTTATTGCGCTTTATCTACACAATTTAGCGATTTTTATTCGGATCTGATGGTGAACGATTCCTTTGGCGTTGGTCGGGCATAGGGACTCGTGCAGAAGCTGGCGCGCTCTAACTCGGAGCGAGTGTGCGGGCAATTCCAATAAAGTCTGGTTTAAATGTGGCAATTAGTTTGAATTGACTTTATGCATGATCGCTTTATATTGGATGCAGGGATTTTTTGTGCTCGCCTGTTGTGTAGTGTTTGGTTGTTTCCTGTAGGGTGTGTTGTGGTTTGTTTGGTTGTGGGAAGGGGATGATATTTAGAAACGAATGCTTTTCTTCAAGCTCTTCTCTAGCCATGTTCGGGGAGACCCTCTTTTGAGCTAAGACATTTTGAACGAAGCACAATTTACCCTACATTTAGAAAAACATGTCCTACACTGGTCTATTGTAGCTCAGACAATCAGACGCTCAAACAAGAAGACGTTGAGACAGTAAGACGCTCAGCCAATCAGACAATCAGACGCTCTGAAAATCAGGTAATCAGACGCTCTGACAGGAAGGCGTTGAGACAAAAAGACGCTCAGACGATCAGACAATCAGACGCTCTGAAAATCAGAAGGCGGTCAGGCAAAAAGACGTTCAGCCAGCCAGGCTATCAAGCGCTCAGACAGTCATCTATTTAAACAATATGTCTCAAAGAACAGCAACTTTCTTAGTCCAAGTTTAACGAAAGCCTTCGAACAGTGCTCTCCTGAAGCCGTTCCTCTTAAATTTGCCACTTTCCCTGCAAATGCCGCTCCAGCAGACAGACAGTTCTGCTTTGCGTTGAAAAAATTCAAAGCATTCCCAGTGTTGTCATACAAAATCGAGGCCAATTAAGGCCTGAATAGGTACTGAGTTTATTGAAATCCTGCCGCGTTGTCCTTATATTTGCTCCTGAATTTGAGCTTCACGTCTGTACAGGATCACTTCTCAGCAATCACTTAAAATCTTCCAGAAACCAAAACCATGCACAGCCACTGATCAAATTTCAACCCAGATTGCAGCACCCACTACCGCATAGGGTGCTGCACCACAAAGCACCCACCGCACCAATGTCTTCATAAACTTGATACTTCACAGCACAGTTGGGAGAAAATCCAAAACTGCTGCAGGACACAAGGGGCGCACACGAGATCTCAATACGTTTCCCGATCAATAGTCGGCCGTCGCAAAGGTTGAGAGTCCGAGTGTGAGCGTGAGCGTCTGGCGTTCGCTTGGCGAAAACACATTTGACCGAAGAGGCATTAAAACTTATGAGCGAAATAAAATGAACATGTTGTTGGGTGCTGTTGTTCGAGGCACTCAGACTCGGCAAACAACATCAACAAGATCAACTGCAACAGCAACAACAACAACAGCAACAAACGATAAACAATTAGTGTGCGAACGTGAGCGTGTGCCCCAGCCAGGGTCTCTCTTTGTGTAGGTGATGTAAACATTCGGTTTGACGATTATTGCGCATACACGCTGCTAAATAACGCTACGCTGAATAAAAATTTATTAAAACAATTTAACGTTGGTCGGGCGACGGTGTAGTTGCTTCTGCCAAGCACTGATGGTGGTGCTGTGTGGCAACGCCGCTGCCGTGCTGTGTGGATGCTCGTAATTAGTCCGTGATTGCCGGTGGGCATGTTGGTCATGTTGCGGCGATGAGTGCGGAATTCTCTAGTGGCCGGCTCGAGCATGGCTACCACGAGTGTGTGTGCGCCCATTGTGGGGGTGGGTGGACTGTTGCACACTCTGCACGAAAATGAATTTTAATTATTGACGAGTGGAAGGAAAGAAATAGCCAAGTGCCGCCCACGAACGCGCTAGCGGGCGCTTGATTAATGCCATTAGCATACTTGCCGAGTGGGCGATTGGGGTTGAGGGCGAAACAGGGGTTACGACAAATCGCACATTGTTCAGAGACAAGCTGTTGAAATGAAGATGTTAAGTGGTGAGCCTCGTTATTGATTTGCATGCGAGTTGAGCTGAAGGACGCTGCCCTGGGGGAGAATTCATGATCAACGCCTTATTGCTCGCTCAGTGGGTGATTAGTCATTCAAAGAGCAAAGGTTCATGCATGACGGAAGTGCGTATTTTCGTAACTGCTTATTGGATTTGCCATACGCAGAAGGAGGGAGCTTGTATTGATTCTTACAAAATAAAAGGGACGCAAACGGTGGCTGTGCTCAAAATTTCTACAGACACACGAAAGCCTGCTTAAGAGCAAGACGTTTCAAAATGGAGAACAGATTCGATTCAATAAGCGGCACGCTTGTTGTCCTAGCAGTTAAAAAGTTTTAATTGTTTCAAAGTGAGCTTGCTCTTGAAGTTCAAGATGTCCACTCAATCGTGGGAGAACAATTTCACACACAATTCGAGTGGTTAATAGATAAGCCAGCTTTCCCAGAGCTCCGTTTTGTCTCCAACACTCTTCTTCATTTTTACAAATGACCTCCTGTCTGTTACTTCTAATCCAATTCACGCCTTCGCTGATGACAGTACTCTCAGCTTTCTATATTGTTAGTCAACTCCCGACCATCCTCTTCGTCCATAGACTTGGAACGGCAGCACACATTAAGCTCATTGAATTCTGCTTTTGACAGCATAATTAAATGGGGCAACAAGAAGAGTGGAACTTAATGCTTCCGAAACTCAGTGCTGTCTACTGTCACTCAGCGATCGCTAAACAACCAACCATAATCCAGGAATGTCTTCTGCGTTGTTGAGACCGAATGAATGACTTTCCATCCTCGGTATGTGTTAAGTTAAGACTTATGTCAAGATTTCTAAAACTATAGTAATTGTTGGCGCAACAATCCACAGGGGGACCAGGGCCTAGCTTGCTCATCAACTACTCGCGTTGTGCGCGCTACTGTTCTCTCACGAGTAGAAGGGCCGTACAGTTTTTTGCTACTTCGAACTGCGAAGTTTGAAAAGCTTCCTTAGGCAGATATTACTCTTTGAGCTTTGTTAGCAGCTCGAAAGAGAAGGGGATGCCGACCTAGACCTTCGGCATACATCTGCCCGTGTGGACGCCGTTGGGTGGTGGGTAGAGTGCGATGCTCACATGCCAAAGGTCTAGGTCCGATTCTCGGCTGAACACCTGGAATTTTTCACAGCACCATTTCTTTTGAGCTGCTGACAATACTTAAAAAGTAAAGTTGTTTGAGAAAAGCTCGAATATAACGCTCCTACATGATCTGGTGCTCCTTCGACCACGCTACGCCTACTAGCTAGAATCCAACATCGAGCGATGCACATTATTGACAATAATAATGCTTGAACATCGACAAAATGTTTTGTATGTATCATTATTTGATCGCTATTTCAACAAAAAATGTTTTAATGACTTAGCCAGCTGCATTCCTCTCCTTCAAGAATTCACCCGAAATACCCGCGTCGCTCGGAATGCTTCCCCGTTGACCTTTAGGCCCACCTTCGGACGTTGGTTAAGTTTAGAGACTCGTCCTTCAGCTGCACCACATGAATATGAAACGCTCTTCCCATTCAAACTTTTCCCCTCCATTGCAATCCACAGGCATTTAAAACCAATGTGCATCGGTAGCTCCTTTCCCTCTTTTCCTCTATACCTTCTCTCCATTCTGTGACTTAATTCCGGTCATATAAGGGTATAATCAATCCCTTAAACGCGCACCAATTATGAAAAACTGGGACTTGGTGCCACCTATGGTTGCTGAAGAGGTTCTCGTCGCATGTGGACCTCAGCGCCATCCACTTTCAGTTTATAACCCAACATCAAGAAGCAATTTCAAGCTTCTTGAAGCATGCTGAACACAGACTTCTAATTCATGGTTGGAACATTAACAAATTTATTGGTATAAATATCTTGATGAAGGCTCGTCCTTAGTTTGTGGCTTTGGAGTCAAACGAGTTTTTTCGCAGAAGGGCCCTTTTACTTTCATCCTCATACCGACAAACCGACAATATAGCAATCCCGGTCCAAATGTACTTTGTAGACCCGTCTTACATAGGCATTGCCACATTTAATACTTATCAGAGTGATTTGTTCGGCAAGGGTATAAAACATAGAGGACGGAAATATAAACTATTACGAGGAATATTTAATAGATCCTTGTAAGTGACAGTTGAAGATTATGACGATATTTGGTGTAAGCAATATGAAGAAAAAAGCCGCAGCACCGTGGTCAATTCTGGGTTTATTGGTGAGAAGTTTTCCCGATCGCTTAATTGATTACCGAAGTCGTGCAATTTCAGACCATTATAACTTTTCAGTAAAACTACCTGATGGACAATGTTGACATGAATAATCCCTTAACTCTATTTCCCCATCTTCTTCCTGACGTTATTCTGCATTACGGGGTGAATCTGGGCTTCAACCTACAGGTCCCTACAGATAGCATGTTCTTTCGGTAGCTACCTCCAGCTTTGCCCGGCAAGTTGGTCGAACGTCCTCTGTTGCTTTGTGCCAATAATTCAGAATTAAGGAACCTTTGGACTTGATCAGTGTTGCCCATGGGTCCTGCATGACACAGATAAGGGATTTAAATGAAGAACCTGTCTAAACAAGCCATTTGCACAAGCGTCGCAGATAACCCAAGTGTCAGTTACCCAATTACCAAATTGAGTTCATATTTAAGGGACCCCTTGGTTTGACGTAAGGCCTCTCTAAAACCTCTGCCGTTTCTTGGGTTGTAGCACCCGATAGAAAGTGGAGCTCTACGAGGGTTGCCTTTTATATTTCGGGGTTAGAGAACAAACACAAATATTAATCATCGAAAACCACCTTTATTGTTTTTTTCAAAATATTTCCCATTGAGATCTATATACATTTACATGTGTTTGAACCAATAGTCGAAGCACGTTTGCCATTCTGATTGAGGTATCTCCATAACATGCATTCAAAACGCATCAATCGCTTCTTCAGGTGTCGAAAAACGTTGACCTCCCATGTTATTTTTTACGTATGGGTATAAAAAGAAGTCATTCGATCCCAAGTCAGGACTATACGGCGATGATGAATCATCAGATCGATGTTGCGAGTGCTCAACAATGCAATTGTTTGACCCGATGTGTGAGAGCTCGCAGTGTCTAGGTGAAGAGTGATTCGTATTCGACGGTTGGTTTTCCTAATTTCTTGGAAGACAACTGGCAAGCAAATTGTTGTCTACCACTCAATACGGTTGCGACATGTCCAGTTTTTCCGAAAAAACAGGCGACTATTTGCTTGGAAGTGCTTCGTGCGCGAGCAACTTTTGTTGGATTTGGCTCAATTTGAAACACACATACAGTCGACTGCTGTTTACTTTCTTGCTCGTACGCATAAATCCATGATTCATCACTTGTCACGATGTCATAGACGTGTTCCGAAGCACCGCGATCGTATTTTTGGAGCATTTCTTTCGATCAATCGACACGAGCCTTTTCTTGAGCGATTGACAAATTGTGTGGGATCCAACGCGAACAAATTTGTTGGCGGTCAAATGTTCATGCAATATTGAATGTTTGCTGGTCCCATTCATGCCAAAGGTTGTCTCAATCCCACGATAGGTCACATAACGATCGTGCAATATCAGTTGGCGCACAGCATTAATGGTTTCCGGAAGAACAACTGATTTTGGACGACCTTCACGAAATTCGTCTTGGGGTGAACTACGACTTCAGTTGAATTCACCATACCATCGGTCAACACTGGGCCTTGATGGAGCTTCATCGCCAATGATTGAATTAAGTTCATCGATGTACTGTTGTTGAGTTAATCCACGTCGAAAGTTGTAAAAAATAATCGCACGACAATTTTCGCGATTTAAATCCATGTTTTGAGCGAGATAAATTTTCCAAGCTATTGTAAACAAGACAAATAGCGCTCATATGTCAAAATGTTCTGAGTACGTATAACCTCAAAAATGTCAAACTTTATGATAGAACTACCAGTTGCCAGACTGCAACACTAGGTTTGCCCAATCCCGAAAATATAAAATGCAACCGTCGTACATGTCCTTACCCAACAGTCGGAAAAGTCCACAATCTGCCTGTCCCAGTTTTGGGTTAACAATAAGCTTGACCAGTCAGCTCCGTACCCAGACCCTGTGAGTCGAACCCCAACCATCACTATATTTCTACAAGGAGGCCTAACAGACAGCTCAAGCCGAAGTTCCATGGGAACCACCTCACGTGGCACCCGAATATACGAGGGGCGTTCAATATATTCTCAGTATCGATAAGAAGGAAAATGCAAATTCAGTTTAAATTGTTTTTATTTTTCACTATAATCTCCCCTTACGTCAAGGCATTTGTTACATCTTGAGGTAAGCCTTTTTAAACCTTCAAAAAAAATAAATTTGCAAAATACGCATTTATTGCCGACTTGAGTTCTTCATCATCCGAAAATCTTTTCCCACAAACACATTTTTTCAAATCCGAAAACAGGAAATAATCACTAGGGGCAAGGTCTGGACTATAGAGTGTGTGTTGGATTTCTTCGAAACTCCAATCTCGTGCAGCAGCCTTGGAAACTTGGGCCGTGTGAACAGGAGCGTTGTCATGAAGAAGCTAAACTGCCGCTGCGGGCTTACCCCGTCTTTTCGTTTTAATTTTCTCCCGCAAATTATGCAAGGTGGACGCGTTTCAGCCTTGTTTCTTGTACCCAATGAGCAAGATTCCCTTTGAGTCCAAAAATCTGAAGCTAAGAGCTTCCCAGCAGACGGAGTGTCTTTGAACTTCTTTGGGGGGTCTGTTCCTTTTCTATGCCACTGCATTCATTCCTGTTTGCTTTCAGGGTCATAGCGGTGGACCCATGTTTCGTCCCCAGTAACAATTCGATCCTTAGCACTGTCCGCGATCTCACTACATATCTCCAAAAGCTCTCTACAGCATGCGATTCTCACCTTTTTCTGAGGCGCTGTGAGCATTCTTGGCACCCACCTTGCACTGACCTTTGAAAGGTTAAGATGGTCATGAAGAATTTTGTGAATGGTACCAGTTGAAAGCTTGGGGATCTCTGCCATCATTTTCACCTCTATTCGGGCATCCTCAAAAACAAGTTTTTCGAATTCTTTGATGCTTTCTTCAATACAAGCAGTAGCCGGGGCACCGGAGCGGGGGTCGTCTTCACTGCTCTCTCTGCCTCTCTTTAACTCACTTGACCACTTTTGCATAGTTGATAATGAAGGTGCGGAGCCTTGGTAGACAACCACCATCTCTTAATGAATAGTTTTTGGACTTTTTCCTTACTCAGTGAGAAATATAATTACAGCGCGATGCTCAATTTTCACCATCATAAACCGCGAATTAATAATCACATTCATATGTAACTTTAGATGAATGCACTTCAATGCACTATTGATTGTAGTACTTGATAAATTAGCCAATTTATATATGTATCCATAGATTCACCCCGATGCCGATAATATATTGAAGACCCCTCGTAGCCCCTGTTAGCCCCCGCTTAAGCTGTCACTTTTAGTCAGATTCCGTCAGCGTTTACGTGTGGTAGCCGACATTGCACCAAATTTTCATTGGCTGCATCAGTGTTTTCGTTGCCAATGTAATGGATGTAATTTTGAGCAGATTACAGATCCAGTCACATCATCCGGACCTTTATGACACAGTGACCAAAACGATCTCATGCGCTGTGCGGCCTGTACAATTGGTGACTGAACTATGAACGCAGACAGGGCCAGGGATAGATCTAACAAAATTGATGCGAAAAACACCACGGGCTTCATCAGCTGTTCTTGTAAATATTAAGGTTTCTTACTCATAGGTGGAAATG
This sequence comes from Eristalinus aeneus, assembly GCA_955652365.1. Taxonomy (NCBI): domain Eukaryota; kingdom Metazoa; phylum Arthropoda; class Insecta; order Diptera; family Syrphidae; genus Eristalinus; species Eristalinus aeneus. The sequence goes on from OY019133.1 coordinate 6,514,391, forward strand.
ATTCAGATGTTATGCCATGTAAGCTGTCCTTGTCCTTTGAGATATGCTTCTACTTCGAAAGTGAACGAGTAATAGCAATTGTCGAGAGTTTTACTGCGTGCTTTCTTCAGAACCGAAACAGACGTTCCTCTAAATTTAATCTCTCTATGATGAAGATTTGGCCGAACCGTGCGTCCATTGTCGCTGACAGCACTCCGTTAAGCCCTTGTTCATCATTGAGCCCATTAAAGCCGCCACCTATTTAATATCCGAACTCGAGAGCACTCAAGTTATGGCCAGACATGGCCCAAAATATTACCGGAAGATAGTTTAAAATTCCCTTAAAAGAATTCTGATGTCCAGACGAACCCAGTGACACCAGCAGTTGCCGAGATCTCAGGCCAAAAGCTTAATTAGCTTCAGTGTCTCGCCCTGAGTAGCCTTTTGTCTTAAAAATTTTCGTAAAAAGTGCACCGGTGTGTAAGTTTTTTTTTAAATTCTCCGTCACAAAGTATTAGTAAGAAACCCTATTGGGTTAGAAGAACGATAACTTTTTCATCATCTGTTGTCCAGGATGCAACAGTCTGATGGTGTATTTCTATCTGTCATTGAAAACCCCATACACAGATCAAACATAAAAATTCAGTCCGATTCCATTCACCTCTGCATGCAATGTCACACGCTGCCGGCACACACCTCCGAAGTGGCATGCGCGCAGCAAGTTGCATTATGAACTAACATTTGATCTGCTGAACCCTCACTTCGGACGAAAACTAAATCAAAAACTTTCTACTCACAGCTGACCAGGGGATCTGTGCCCAACCCCAGCCACTTCTCGCATTCCAGGTCGTCTCGCTGCCAATGCACGTGAATGCCATCCGTTGACCCAGCTCACTAATTCACTTGGCTGTGACCTCGATGTGAGTGATACCGGCTGCAGACAAATTCGCCAACGGACCCGAAAAAGAAACCTTCCGCGGAAGTTCCTTTTGGCTCGAGCCCAGCGCACAAAAGACGCACATCACCTGGCGCAGCGCACCGCATATGAATTTTGCAAGGCGCGTCTCTTAACCTTTTGACTCCGATTGTCGTCATCCGCGTCGTCGTCTGCGCACAACAACGCATGGCGAAAGTTGCCATTTTAGCATTTGTCTATGCCTCGTCAAGTCTCCTCTCTTGCGCCACAATGGCACTGCTCCTTGGTGGCACATCGCACGCCGACTTCTTCTCATTACAGGCGATTAGAGAAACTTAATTAAAACCACCGCGCCGTCCGTCTAGCTGAGCCTCTGAGTCCCGCTGACCAGCAGCGGCGAGCAGGCCCCGCGCGAGAGAGAGACAAATTATTGCGGCTCGTCCATTAGAAACTCCCAAGCAAACAGCCAGTCCTTAACCGATGGCAATTTCAGGCCCAGCTTGACGTCCATTTGGCGTCTCGGCGTATATCTTTGGCTCAGCGCTGCGTGGCCTTTTTCTGCGCCTTTTGACAGCCAAGATGAATGCCTCTGCACTGACTGCCTTTTAGCGGCAACATTTTCTCCCCCTGGCACAGCGGAGCGCGACTGCGGAGTGTGCACGTCTCACACATGTGTGCGGCGCGCATCCGCGACACTAAGACCGCTGAATTTATGCAATCGAATTGGTCCAGCTGCGGCGGCCTCACTCAAATATTAATTATTGCAATTAAATGGGCGCTCTAAACAAGGAGCCGAGTGTATTAATGTCGCAAATTATTGGCGAATGCCATAAAATGCGCCCGCAGTGTGGAATGTATTCCCAGAGTCGTCGCGACCGCCAGTGACCTAAGCCGACTGGAATTCGCCGTTTTCGATTTCCAATGATGGCGTTTGTCTGTCGATTCTCCTCAGGCTGAACGAGCACTTCAGGCGGTGTCCGCCGTAGCTGTGCCTTGGGCCGACGAGGTAGCGCGACAAATGATCCAGTTCTCGCGGGCCACTCGATAATAAATCAATTAAAGTGGACCGCGCAGCCAATTGAGCCATATTCACGGAAATATGTACTTAACCGGGGCTGTTGCAATGTTTTGGCCTGAAACCGTTAGGCGTCATGTTTGGGGTGGGAGTTGGAAGTGATAGCGGAATGGCGCCAAAGACGGAAGGGTGAAGCGAAACAGATCAGCTCCCACACGGCGACGACAGCACTAGAACCCCACTGCCATAGAACAAAGGCAATTACGACTATGACCAGGAAGGCAATTTGCATAATGCAATTACGTGTGTGTGTGGAGCGAACTGGCGAGTGTATCTGCGGTCGATATTATTTATTGGATTCTTTGTGCTGCTTGCAGAGGAGGGCAAGACTGCGCGCAGCGTATTGGATTGGATTGGATTGGATTGGTGTAGTGTAGCGCCCCAGAACACAATTCGTTTGGGGGAATTTATGCTTTATTGGATTTCATTGTTCGTGGCAGCGAACAGCCGGACAGTGGTTGATTGTGGCTTACAACGAGTGGATGTGTTGTGTGTTCGCGCTGTGAGACAATACGACATGACGTTAACAACTTCAGGCTCGGTTGAGCGCTTGTAATTTGAATTATTTCACGCATGTACAATGGCGACTAGTAGATGGGTTAGTTATTTGGTGAGGCATACTTTGCTGGTAGTGTAGCAGAAGACAATAGCGGAAGGTCGAGTCTTGAGGTGGAGGTGGGTGGAAGGAGCGCAACTCACGGAAAGGAATCTGTTTAGAGGTCTGTGAAGTTTATGGATGCGTTTTTTTTCACCGCCATATTTGCGCACGTTACGTTTTTCAAGTTGCAGGAATGGAATTTAGGATAATCAAATTCAAACAGGGGATACAATGGCTTTGCATTTAACCTGATAGCTGTTGCGTTTGGCATTGTGCGATATTTATCAGACACGTGGAGAGTCTGGTGCAGTCGATTTGAAGCGATGGAGGGGGATTTAGTGTCTCAATGCCAACAGTAGAGATTCTAGAGGCTTTAAACTTGATGTTGATGAATAAGTTCGCAGTTGAACTCTTTTGTCTCCTATCCACCAAATGCGCCAAAATATCCTGGACACAGGCATCCTGATGCAAATTATTCATCCAGACAAATGACTCTCCATCTCCAACAACGTACTTTTTTGTCTCTTACTGGCAACAAGACTTAATTTATATCATTACGAGTCCAGAAACAATTTTGCACCCATGATGCTTCCTGGCTTTTTACAGGAAAAGCGCTTGTTACGAAATTTTTCCACGTGGACACAAACTTCTTCTCGAAACCGTTATTCACATAGCACAAATCTCTCAACTCTCCCACAGTCCAACCCTCCTCCATCGAACTCCATTGAATCTAGGTTAACATACAATTACCCAGCAGTTCATAGGTGCATTTAAACTACCATTTAGCAGCAAGCTAAGAATCATTCTTTGCCATCGGAAATCATACTTAACCAAGCACCCGGCTGCCGCCTCGCCTTTCACACCAGCCAACCGACAATCTCTGCGGGAGGATGGTCTGGGAACCCCCTCGTAAATTACCTCACACAACCGCCGCCCGCCTTCCACGCTCATTAATCATTACGACAATAAGCAAATGGACACGGGCACCGTGTAAGCGTGTACTTACGGCAACCCCCCACATTCGCATGATATACTGCTGGCCTGAGCTCACTGTAGCAGAAAAACAGAACAGAACACCGATTTTAGTATAATGTGGGGGGCGTTGCGCACTGAACAAAAAAAAAAAAGTAGAAAATTGCAAAAATTCATACCGCTGTGCGGGCATATGTACATGCGCGCACTTTTCACATCCTGAACGGATGGAGAACACTGCATTCACACCCCGCGACGATGGCAAAACAACCATACGACCGCCACCACCAGCACCAACACCGGCAGGTCGCGCGACCATGGGATGAAGGGGAGATTTCATAATTTATTGGCCTTAATCATGGCCGGCATTGGTAGTGAGACCAATTTTATCTCGATGTGCACACCGCATATTCGCGCAGTGTGTGCTCGGCAATCACCCAATTGGTGCAAATTGCTCGTATGCGATCCATTATTATCTTAAGAGAGCATCTGGAATGATTTAGAGTGCAGCAGACCCTCCAGCGCGATGATGAACTGAGTGCGCATCCCCCAATCGACCTCCGCCACTGCTGCTGTCGGCCTGGCTTCTTAGCTGCTTGGCTTCTGATGCCGAGTTTCGATTGTGGCATAAATCTTCAGCGCCAAAGAATGCACATTGTCTTAGCGGAGAAGACAAACGGGGCCGCGGCAGTAATAGCTTGATTAATCGGGGATTGGCTTTGATTCAGTGCCAAGCGCCTGAGAAAAGTAATCAACGTGACTGCCGCCGCACCGACACTGTCATCCAGTCATTTTTGGAATGTCGCACGGTATAATGAAGAGTTTCTGCTACCATCAGTGGCTATCATTCGCCGCCACCACCACCGACAGCACCACTTACCGCTTACCGCTTACCGCTCACAGCCACTGTTTGCAAATAGAGAATGGATAGCCTTTCATTACCATACCACCGTCATCGTCGTCGGACTCGGACCCGTCGTCGACGTCCTCCGCGTATGTCGCTGTCGTTCCCATCGTTGCCTATGATCAGAAGGTTCGTTTGTTTGTTGGTTAGTTGCTTGGATGCCCGCAGAATGTAGCGGCAATTTCTTCCCTCCTCGGACACGACGACGTGCCGCCCGAGAGAGAAGAATCACTGAATCAACTGCAGTGCGCGGTTGATTGCCCCAAAGCGCCACTTAACAAGCAATTTAAACATTTCTTCTTGCATTCGACCGGATGCAAATCTGTTTCGGTTTTTTTTTTCTTCTCGTTCCTCGTCGAACATGCCGCACGCCAGCGTCGTCGCTGCAACACTCCACCATGACTGTGGCTGGAAAAGCGGGCAATTTCCTTAAATTAAATAGGAAAAGTCCGGGCAGCCGTGTGCGCACTTTCAAAATGATGTTTGTGGATGCTGTCGGTGAGCGGATGGCTTCCAGGTGTAATCGCAGATGCTTTGCGGTATCGAATATTGATGTTGCTGTAAATGCGGTGCTGTTCTTTGTCGTGTACCATGACTGAGTTGTGTGGGGGGTGAAGGACGATTGCGCGCGCTTCACCAAAGTACAAATTAAAGAATATTGCCGAAGAGTGCCGGTGATGGGTTGGTAACACTTTGATTTAAGTTTGCAATGGGGGGAGGGGGTGTTATTGAAGTAGAGTATGTATCTTGATGGGAACTAGATTCTTTTAATATATTTAGAGTCGTGATTTTTCACGCTGGTTGGACACGGCGAAAGTTATGGCAATCAAGCACTGTCACTTTTCCAAAAGTTCGCAGTTGAACTCTTTTGTATTTTGAGCAGCAAGAACTTTGAAGGCCAAAGAAGCGCCCAGGGATTCACTTTGCTTTTAATCTTCTCCCTTCCTTCAAAGCTGAATTTAATGCCTATCACAACGCACGACTAAAATGTGTTCTTTCCTCTCATTTCAGATGCCAACAGCAAAAATTGTGATGTGACACGTTCCGAAATCCGTGTGACGCCGATGTAAATATAAACGAACAAGGAATCACCCTCAGAGGAGACGCCAAACAAACAACAGCAAATCACGAGATTCCAGTGCCATAAATGTTTAAGTCTTAAGACAGAGCATCTAGAACTTACAACAAATTCCGTCCATTTGCTGAGATTCAAGTGCCTTCACTTAAAAAGCCATAATCTTCCATTTTTTGTTCTTTTTTGTTGAAACCTAATTAAGCTAAGAGCACCGTCATACGTTTAGTATTAGAACATTCGTCAGGACCTAAAAGGATCACCTCCAAGAGGACACAACCGACAACCAACACATCGCCGTGCAATCCCATTCAAGCTTTAAGCTGCAACGTTAAACGAATTGAGACACTCTCAACTAACACATCACATCAACATGTCATCTCCACTCACATCACAGGACCTGTCCATGTCCGCTGCAATTCATCAGCAGCAGCGGGGCCACCTAAACCAGACATCGCCATCGCCACCGCACGCCACAGCGGCTTCACCGAATTCCGTGCACTCGAATGGCTTGCCATTGATTTCGCCAAATGCCATACACCGATCTCCGGAGAGCCCTCAGCCAGAGCTGGCCACCATGACCAACGTCAACGTGCTGGACTTGCACACCGACTCATCCAAGCTCTACGACAAGGACGCGGTTTTCATCTACGAGTCGCCAAAGGTCGAGGACCAGGTGATCGATGCTCGAATGGTGGCTCAACTCAGCCAGCAGCAGCCGCCTTCAGTCTCGCAGCCGCTGGCCAAAATCGAGTTCGACGAGAATCAAATCATCCGCGTAGTCGGCCCCAATGGGGAACAACAACAGATTATCAGCCGTGAAATCATAAACGGTGAGCACCACATTTTGTCGCGCAATGAGGCCGGAGAGCACATCCTGACCCGCATCGTCAGCGACCCATCCAAGCTCTTGCCGAACGACAGCGCCGTCGCAGCAGCTATGTTCTCGCAGGCCCAGAAGCTGGCCAACGACCACGGAGTTTATCAGACCTCTCCATTGGACGCTTCCGTTCTGCAGCAGTACGATGCCGACTCCGCCGTGAAGACCGAGGTCGACATGTACGACGACCCAAAAAAGGGCGGCCAAATCATCTACACCACCCATGACGACCCCAAGTCGCTGACGACTCACTTGCCTGTCACCGGAAAGCTAGACGGCGACCTCTATCCCAACGACAAGCACATCGACCTAATCTACAACGACGGGAACAAGACCGTCATCTACACCACCACCACGGACCAGAAGGGCCTCGAGATCTACTCGGGCAGCGATCTAAGCGGCTTGGTCGCCGCCGACGGTCAAGTCGTCGTCCAGGGAGGTCTGCAGTACGCCACAGCTGGGACAGCTGGTGGCCAGCCAGTGTATATCGTAGCGGACGGCGGATTGCCGCCAGGAGTTGAAGGCCATTTGCAAAGGTAAGTGGGTAGTGTGATAGACTTAGGAAACTGTGAGCCAAATTGCGTTATAAATAGAACGGGTTGGGTGGGGGCAGGGGCCCAAATAGAACCGCGGCGTGATTGCGAATTTATGAAGCATAACCGACGAGGTGGAGAGGGCGTGGGTATTTCAGTCTCTCATGAGTGCCCCGTTGGCCGACGATGTGATTGTGCGCAGCGATAAAGTAGGCCATGACGTTACTGGCCGGCAGCAGCCCGTGCCGCCGCTGCTGCTGATGGTGGGCTATGTTTACGAGCTGGTCGTAAAGTTTGTTTGCGCAGTGTGCGGTTGCGTAAGAGAATGCCATACGGGCGTCCTTGGTCGCCGGCCAAGTGGCCGTAACTGTGTCGGAGAGGGTGTCGGCGGAGATATTGTTGTAATTCATCGCATTGTACTTTGGCTCGGTTTCAGGAAGCCTGGCTCTTGGTGTGAATATTCAATTATTTTTAATTGATCCATATATCTGGAGTAATGGCCGGGCTAGCGAATGTGGAGACGTGTGGTGAAGTGTTCGAAATTAGCCCTTTCTGTGGGGGGAGGTTGAGATTTGAAAGTGGCGGGAGGGTGTGTATGATGCAGAGACAATTGTCACGATTTCTTTGTGATTTGCAAGTTTTTGGTTTGTTTTGTCTTTTCGGTCAGCTCGTGTTACATCTGAAGGCTGTGAGATATTGTCGTTAAGTGGGTTCTTTTGTTTGCGGTGGACGTGGTTAGCTTAAAGTCCGTTCGAGCTGAACAGTCATTCAGCCGGAACTAGAGCGCCTAGAAGTTTTTAGTACTGGCCTCCGCATTTGGTTGACAGCTCATGCCAAGCCATTTCGATTGTATAAAATTTGAGAAAATACACTCGAATCATAGCTAACATTTTCCGAGAGCAGGCCAATCCTTTTTTGGTCCGACATCATGGTGGTTAACGCTTCACTTCATTCTTTATATTCCGAAATATTATAAAAAGAAACAGAGGCATTTCAAAACAATGTGCACCGGCACCTCCTTTCCCTGTTTTCCTCTGAAACTTCGGGCGTTCTGTGACTAATTCCGACCACTTAAGGGAAGTAAAAAATCCCTTTAGTGCACGCAACTGAAATTCTTTGAGTAAATTTTTTCAGTTGAACAGCAGCAACTTCTGCCCAGTCCCTAGGCACAGCATGACAAGCTCATATGCAACCGAAATTCTGAGGTCTGTGCATTGGTTGCCAGGAGAAAAATTAAGAAGGCTTGTGTTCGTAGCATTTTTTTTTTTTCTTCTGATCGATTTGACCGACCTTTTTGGCTTAAGCACAGTTGAATAGGAAGAGCATCGCAATGGGATGTCCTAGACTACATGAATCCCGGTCTCCTACTGGTGAGCCACCAAACCTGCTTGCTGCGTGCACTCTCTAGAATTAGAGAAATTTCTGATTTGTGTGTCATGAGAAGAAGGCTTCTGTTCATAGCATTTTCAAAGGTTACGTTTCTTCTGATCGATTTGACCGACCTTTTGGGCTTAAGCACAGTTGAAAAGGAAGAGCATCCAGGGATGTCCTAGACTACATGAATCCCGGTCTCCTACTGGTGAGCCACCAAACCTGCTTGCTGCGTGCACTCTCTAGAATTAGAGAAATTTCTGATTTGTGTGTCATGAGACTGTTTTTAGGGATGTGGTTTCAAAATTTATACACGCGTGTAGGACGGACAATTTTTCTGCTTGGAATTTTTGACGGGCTTTGGAACTTGAGCTCCTCGTTGAAATTGCGTATGGCGTCTGTTAAAGTCAAATTCTTTTTTATCAGAAACTGATACTGCTGTCCCCCTCGGTTTGTATTTCGTCTCCGAAACTCAAGCGCTTCGCCTGTTTTCATAAATAATCTTTTAAGTTTTCACACATTCTCCTTGTCCCTAGACACACTCACTCCCTTATATTCAAAGTAAGTGTAATGAATGGACTGCGTGGCATCATTTTTTTGTCATCTTGTTTTGTCTTCTGTTTCTTCTACTACTTCGTCTTCCTCCTCTTTCTTGTTATCATCCTCTTCTTCTTCTCCTACTTTTTTAACCCCTTCTCCATGTTTGACTTCTTCTTCTCCTTCTTTTTCGTGTAGGAGACCAGTAAATAGATAAAAGTGATGCTTGTCTCTATGTGCATTTATTTACAACAACTCATTTCTTGTGTCTTATTCGCATGCATTTATAGTGGGTGGGCTGAGAGTATTTCATATGAGTGAAGAGTTTCGTTTAGATCAATTTTTATTTATATAGAGATGGTCCGCTTGGTCCCAAGAGACTCCACCACTGGTAAAACTGTTAAGCTTAACTTTACCTGTTTTCACCTCACCTCCTCGTGTTTTTTTTTCCTTTTGAGCAACCAGCGTACCTTTCGCCTTCTAACGTAGTAGAGCTGATGATCCGCTCTCGCGTTAGCATCGCCGAATGCACCAGCCTGCAGTCGTTATCGCACCAAGTTTTCTTTGGCTGACCAGAGTCAGAGGAGGAGTGAATTCCAGTACTTCCAAAACTTACGGCTGTCGACTAAGATTAGAGCGTTTTAATTGAAACAATATATATATACGGAACGTGCAATTTCTAGTTAAAGCCGAAAAGCTCTTCATCCTCGGTGTCAAAAATAACTTTAAAGTTTCACAAGTTGAAGTTCACCAGAAATGGTGCGAAATGACCAGGTTCCCATAATCTACACAACAGATATATCATCCCTTCTAAGCTTGTTTAAAGCCTACGCCGTGCATGATGTCTACGGGAAAGCTTGTTGTATAATTTCGGGAAGACAGGAATATTCCGAACTCGGTCGACTCAGACTACACTAATCTAGCCCTTCTCTCAGACTGTTTCATTCAATAAAGGATGATTTAATGACTGAGGCTTGTAAAACTTTTCCAACTTCGACACAAGAAGAGACCATCGATTCGCCTGTCTTTGGGTTCATAAAGAATCCCTTTCACGGCAAGCCGTGTTTTCAATTCTATGGAGCATCAGCCCCTTACCACTTATTCTTTCCTCAAACCTCCGGTTCAAGTGCCGGCTTCATTCCAAACAATTAGAGGCATTCGCAAACTCTTCAGAATGCAGGAGAAAAAGAAAAAAACGTTTAAAAGTTCGCACAGTACCGTATGCCGTGCCAGCAGTGAACCTCATCGGTCTGTGAGCGTCGCTTGTGTTCCTATTTGAAGAGTATATCTCGATTAAGAGATATCAAAGCGGTCCTTTACATGTACAGAGGTATTTCGAAAGAAGTCCCACATACATTTAATTTGAAAAAAGCTTCGGATTGAATGATGTCAATAACTTATACGGATCACCGTTTCTCCAACAAAGTCCACAAAGTGGCTACCGCGGCGAAGAGTGCGACATTCACGCAACGAAGACCCAGGTTCGATTCCCAGCTGAACACCTCGAGTTTTTCGCGCAACAACCTCTTTCGAGCTGCTGACAACAATCATTGGTAATAACTGTCTAAAAAGGCTTCTCAAACTTCGCAGTTCAGACTCGGCAGCAAATAGTAGGTCCCTTTCACTCGTCAAAGATCAGTAGCGCGAACAACACGAGTAGGTCCCGGTCCCCCTTTCATTTAATTATTGTTAATTTTCCACAAAGTCCGAATTCAGTGCTGAGATTTACACATCCAGGAAAGTATCTTGCAACCATGCAATGGCCCCAAAAGAAGACCTCTATAAATGCCTCTGATTGCTCCCTTTCTCGCTGCCCCCCATTTGCTGTCCACCACATCGTGCTGGAATTCGATTGATTTTCTCATCCAATTTCATCTTGATCTCACCATATCGTCTTTCCGCGTCCTGCATGCACATGTGGTTCCGCCTCCCCGTGTAGCCTCGATATGATGCCAGCCAGACTGCAGCGACAACCTACTTTGAATGCAAATGCCCTAATCACCTCCGACGAGCGCACACCAAGCCTCCGAGAAATCAAGAATCCACTGCACGACACTATGCAAACATAACTCAATCCCAAACGAATTGCATGTCCGCAGACACAACACCCAAGCGACCGACAGATACCGTGCCATTCTTCGCGCACCCAGTAGATAGGATTACTCCAGCCAACCCAAAGTGTCGTCCTCTCTCCGGACGAAATCAAAAAACACACAGGAACCTAAGAAAGACAAATTCTCCGCTATGCATCTTTATCTAAGCCTCGCCTCTGCCGGGCCAGCCGCAGTCGAGGCACCAGCACCAGCGCCAGCAGCAGCAGAGGCAGCGGCGATGGCGGCGGCGGCGCTCTCCACGCGCCAAATGCGGAAATGCAGTGCCGTCATTATTTATGGACCCCAATCCGCTGAGACCGAAAGAGTCACCGTAGCCAATGAGACCGACCGCACATTTGTCCCGCTCGCGCTGCTTAGCACTCCGTTTTTCGGTTAACGGTCCGCCATTAGATTAATTTCTTGAGAAATTATTAATCCCAACAGACTCGCGGCACGCCATCCTCCGCGCATGCGTTGTGTGACATAGCAAAATAATTAACAAGCAAATCCTCGGATAATTACAGAAACAGCCCGATAGGTGCTGCAGCCCACCCAACCCCCAGTCTCGCGCCGCTACGCCGCGGACGGGTGGTGACAGAAGTCGGATTAGTAGGAGCGGTGCACCTTTTGCGGCGGCCGCAGACATTCGGAGGGAAGTGTGATTTATGAACTCGGCGTATCTTTGTGTCGCTCGGCGGCATAGGTCGTGTGACAAATGCATGTTCGCGCGCACTCATAACAAATCATACCGCGGGACCCAACCCACATGCTGCCACCATCTCACCCACCGCGGAGCAGCGCGAATACAGTGTGGTCACGGATACCGATCGGATTAGATGCTCCAGATACCAAGGTCCGTGTTCTGTGCGCCCCTCCCGCCACCACCGAAGTCGAGAGAGTGAAAAAAGACGCTGCAAAGTATGTGGCGGCAATCTCCCGCGGTATTGTTGCGCGTGCCTGACACCTGATGCACGTCCGTCCATTCATTTGCATGTTAATCGGCCGTGGTGGCTTCCCAGGCCCTCGCCCTCACACCCTATTTAGCATTCACGGTGCGACTGACGGAAGGGGGAATTCCTTGCGTTGAATTGGCAGGTCCACGCCTTGCGAATTGCGGAGAAGGTCGTCGCATGCATGTCGGGGAAACAACAATTTCCCGCTTCGACGCTCGGCCAGAAGCGTGTGCTCGGAGCTCTGACGACAACGGGATGTCGTAATTGAGTGTTTTTCGGCCAACTAATTGACTGTGGCTGTGGGGGTGATTCCCTCTAGTGACAGGTGAGACAAAGTCATTTTCAGCAGTTGCGTGCAGACGCCAATAATCGCCTCCACTTGATGATGAGATGTGACGGTCGAGGGGAGGGAAAGTGCACTTGGCAGGCGGTTACGCAAGTTGCGTGACCACTCAGTGGCTGGAATTAGAGGGGAAAATGATGAGATGAAGGGCCAAGAGTGTGTGAATTTGTGAACGAAAGGTGACGAGAAAAAACCTTTTGCGTAACGCCAACGAAAACGAAAGCAGCTGGCAATGATTTTTTGGGAAATTGGCTCTACTAAGTCCCACCTTGGGAATGAAGAAATTTATGAACGCAGCACGAGATTGGTAGATGCTTCCAGTGTGTCCAAAGTCACGCTAAGTTGAGTTTTAGTTTCTCAAAAACTTCAGATAAAGGTGCCTCTCTCAATAGAGACTCGTGGCAGTTTGTTGAACTTTCAATAGCTTCTTGGCGAACCTTCGACAATGTGTATGAAAAATTCCTTGGACTGGCCAACATCGATAGTTACAGGTACTAGCGTATCTTATCGGCCACAAACGACGCGATGGAGAAGACTGCTTATTAGGCTTATTAAGACTGCTTATTTGGACGATCTTTCACCAGCTCTTCTGCTTGTGGCGCTACAGTCCCGGGTGGACCTGGGCCTCAACCACCATGCCTCTCCAGTGAGGATAATCTTTTGTCGGCTCTTACTCCGCACTCTAAGTTGATTGAGGTCCTTCTCCACTTGTGTGCGCCACCTTGACCTAGGCCGTAAACTGTTGCGTGGTCCCAATAGCTCAGATTCGAAGTCTTTGAGCGCCGGAGCTCTACATAGCCTAGGCATCTCAACCGCTGTATTCGATGACGCTTGACAAGGCGCGTGTTGCTGTACAGCCCATCATCATCCAAATGCCATTACCGCAAAGAGAATCATAAATTGCCCACAAAAATTTCCTTTGGAAAAAACTAAGGGCTAAGAGGCTAGCCTTTCCTCTCTTTTGGGAACTCAAAATATCCCTACCTACCCAAGATATTACTAGACAACCAATTTAGCATTTAAAAGCCTCGCAATGACTCCACGAAACAAGTAAGACCAAAAATGTCTGATGTCTATCCAGCAAGTAGCAAAAACATGACTTCTGCAAACCTATTACATGGTATTCCTATCACTTTGTTCATCTAATCCTACCTTTCCACTTTGATTGAACTAAATTGCGCCTGAAATCCATTACCAACATCCCAGTGCTTCGCATTGGAATTAAAAATTTCTCCAACTTGTGTGTCCTCCGTACGTCTGCCATGACACACTGAAAGCACTGCTCTGCTGACATCCGGCTTTCTCTGCGTACGCGCAATCCGCCATCTCTCCTAGAAAACCCTCAGCGGTAAGACTCCGAATTTATGAACCCAGATCAAGACCTTCTGTCGTTCCTGGCCTTCATTGATTGAAAAACACGCATAACTGACCATTGCCGACGTCTTCAATAAACCGCTCGACTAAATTACAAAAATTAAAAACCCCACCACCAACGGCAATCCGTACGGATTAGTGTCTGCGTATTGTAGTGGGTTTGATGCGTGCGATAAAATTACCGAGAGGGATCTATCCGGAGGCGTAGATTTCCGCAGAAGCTTTCCACCTGCACGACCGATCACCACGAGAGCGCAATAAAATTTCTATCAAACGATCGGCATGGCCCCATAACAAAAACTGATCAACAGCACCACCTCCACTCTCGCCCTCGCCATCGCCAACGCCACCATCACCGCCACCAGGTGTGTGCACCAAAAGAAACCGACGTCGTTAGCCCATGAAAATGATGACGACAGCCATGATGCGGCTGATGACGATCATGATAATTATGACGACGATCACGACGCTCTCAGCTTTCAGCTCTCAGCTCTCCCATGGACCACAATGAAATAGAGGGACACACGGCGCAGATTCGATTAAGAGGAATCCTTGAACGGATGAACTCTTCCACCCTGCCCAACATGATCGCCGCACCATCCGCGATCCGCGGTCCACAGAACGGGCCGCCGTTGGGGCGCACACATACGATGGCGCGTTCGTGGCGACTGTAAAGTCATTGGATTTATGGAATTCTTATCGCTGACCTTTCCCCGGCAGTCGTAAAATTTACTTAAAGTAACTTTTTGCTAGTTTTCGTGCGGCGATCCATTGGCTCGAAATGGGCTCACAGGGGGAGGGAGGGGGCGGGATGACCAAGTGGGTCTGATTCAGCGAGAGGCAATCATCGCGCGGCGTATCATGTCCTCCTCCGACATCGGTGACGACGACGATGGCTCCTCCTCCAGTCCGCCCGCCGCCATTGCAAGCCCCGGCAACTCGTAAAGTTAATAACTTTATGGCTTAAATTATTATTATTAACTGTTTTCACTTGAAAAACTGAAAGCTAAGGTTTCAGCGGAAAACAAACGGACGGCCGGGGGATGCCGCGCGCCTCCGCCGCCATTGATCGATGCAATGGCGCTGTTGACAGTTGAATTAGAATTTCAATTAAATGGGACGTGCAGTGGAAGGATGGTGGTAACTTATGCCCCGAGGACCTTTGGGGCATTCTCGTGGACTGATTCACGCGCGGTTTCGTTGAGGAGCGGATTCTTTTGCATGTGACCGACATACGGCCGCCAATCTCGACATCGGATCGACACCACTTAATCACAAAAGCCACCCGCCTGAGTAGTAAGCACTCGTATTACCCATGTCACCGGCTTCTGGAGCAAACCGAACGACAGGTTGACCCAAATCCAACACCACTCGCTCAAGTGAAACGAACCCACTCCGCGTCGCAGCCTCAAAAAGTGTCAACCACTGCTTCCAAATTTATCTTCTGTTTTTGTTCAGCGCCGATTGCATATATCCTCGCGGCCATTTATAATCTTGTTAACACAAAGCTGGCTTCAAGCGCACGGTACACTTGCCATCGGGAGGGCCGTCAGTTGTCGTGCATTCGAATGCGCCCGCACCACACCCAGCGACAAATGCACTTTGGCTGGTTGCGCCGCCACCACTTCCGCCACCACCGCCGGCAAATATCCGCGAGATCAATCAAATCTCAGAAAATGGGGGAGAGCTGTGCGCAACATAAACACTCGCACACCCAGTCCATGTACACTCGCGTCGCGATACGTGTGACACTTTGCCGATAAATCACTTTGGCCCGGGCTTCCCCCGTGGGGGACATAGAAAGCTTTCAGTCGTCGACACACCAAACTCTGTCGACGTCGTCGAGTATCTTGGATCGCAGCGCGGCACAAATTCCTTAGGAAAACACCTCCAGGGTGGACGCCCACTTGATATGCCGCCAGCGCAGCCTTCGACGCTGGTGCGCTGGATCGACGCATAAACCCAAGCCATTTGGGGACTTTCGTATGCCGATATTTCTTGTTCATTGTCATTTTTAAGTGCGCGTGCGGCGAACGCATTTAACGTGAAGTGATACTAGCTGACTGCGTTTTGGTGCGGGTGGTGCACTGGTGAGCGAAACTTATGTCGGCGTCATAGGCAGAGAGTGTCACCCACCAGCGGTGTAGCGCCATTGCCGTGTAGCGACGCTGAGGTGATCGATTCATAATGCCGAGTGGTTCAAGGAAATCATTTTACGTCGTGTCAAGGTTCTGTGAAGTGTCACTTCGATTCGACTGAAGGTGCCAAATAGGTGTTTCCAAATGTCGAAAAACTCTCAACCTCTAGAGACGTCAAAATGTCAAGTAGACAGATTTCCAAGAAAAATTCTGAAAATGATCGGAACTGTACCGAAAACTCGGAAATGTCGAAAATTCGGAAGTGAAGTGTCCAAAATTGTGAAATGTCTACAGTTTAAAACTCAAATTCCAAATCGCCCCTTAAATTGGCAAAAATTATGAAACGGCTTAAAATTTGAAACACCAAAGTGCTCCAAGTCAAATTTTGTTTTGTAAAATGTCACTTCGATTCGACTGAAGATGATAAATGGGAGTCTCCAAATGTCGAAGGACTCTTAATCTCTCGAGACGTCAAAATGTCAAGTTGACAGATTTCCAAAGAAAATTCTGAAAATGATCGGAATTGTACCGAAAGCTTGGAAATGTCGAAAATTCGGAAGTGTCCAAAACTGTGAAATGTCTACAGTTTAAGGCTTAAATACCAAATAACCCCACAACTGGCGAAAACTATGAAATGGCCCAAAATGTAAAACACCAAAGTGCTCCAAGCCCCGAGAACCTGAAAATTTTGTTCTGTAAAATGACACTTCGATTCGACTGAAGGCGACAAATTTTGGTCTCTAAATGTCGAAGGACTCTCAATCTCTCGAGACTACAAAATTTCAAATTGACAGGGATCCAAGGAGAATTCTGAGAAAGATCGAAAGACACCAAAGTGCTCCAAGTCCCGAGAACCTGAAAATTTTGTTCTGTAAAATGTCATTGCGAATCGACTGAAGGTGATAAATGGGAGTCTCCAAATGTCGAAGGATTCTCAACCTCTCGAGACGTCAAAATGTCAAACTGACACACATAGAACGAATTCTGGAAATGATCGCAATTTTACCAGGAAGTCGGAAATGTCAAAAATTCAAAAATGTCCAAAATTGTGAAATGTCTACAGTTTTGGACCTAAATCAGCCCCAAAATGGCAAAAATTATGAAACGGCCCAAAATATGAAATATCAAAATGGTCCAAGTCTCGAGAACCCGAAATTTCGAACAAGAACTTTCGGTGCACCGCGTTTTGAGTCTCACTGTGATCATTCTCTGTACTCTGCCCCCAAACCTCGATGACAGCACCCAATCCCCACCAACTGCCCCGCATTCACTTCTTTTGCATTCCCATCATACGGGAACAATCATCACATGGGCAAACATCCCGTAGCAAGCCAACCATCCCATCACCCACTGCATGGGGCAGCAATGACTCGCAACCAGGACTCTGAAGTAATTTGTGACCGTGAGCTAAATCTGAGCGCACTTCAAAGCGCTTCCCCTCGCCCGCAGCACAAACGTAAGAAATCGATCACCGAGGCTAACCAATCCGCCAGGTGATAAATTTCCCCTCGGGTGCTCTGCGCCATCCATCTGCAGTCCGACACGATGGAGAACGAGATCCCATTCAACTTCAACCTCCCAGCAGTCGACTGGGCGCTACGCGCATCCGTAACGGCAGTTCGCCACAGACCACCTTCACCGCGATCGCCATCGCCTCCGCCATCACCACTGCCGCGATGCCATTTTCTAGATTGCACTTCGGAATATTATCGTCAATCTATTAGAGGGCCAAGGAGAGGTAATTTCCGCCGCTCCGTTGGTCTGATTGTTATTTGTCCCATGGCTAATACGTTTGACCGGTGGGGGTATAGTTGGCTCATAGTCCACCCGCTGCTGCGCGCTGCGTGCGCCTACCCGTAATGACTATGCTTTCGGTCGTCGCACACACACACGTTGTGGCCACCGGGACACCGACTATCTCCGCGCGTGGTTCTTAATCACTTGGACCTGGCAAAAGGATGCCTTGCACTGATTGTTCAAGGAGAGCCTGGAGCTGAATGCTTGGTGTTGGCCGCTAGAGTAATTGGGGTAATATTGGGTGACAAGTTTTTGCTTCAATTGCATGGAACCCAAGATACCTGGGCAGTGGGTGAGATTAGGCGACGGCACGCTAAACTGGGCGAACTCCACTCTCAGATCGGAGTGAACTATAGACGAGCCAGGAGATAGGAGACTGGAGACTGGAGACAGGAGACTGTAAATCAGAAAGTTGGGCCGGAGTGTTGTTGGGCACTTGAATTTAATGACTGACGATAATGTCCGACAGAACCTCTTGGGAAATCTGGGGCTGTCTGTTTGGGGACAGATTTCATGACGCACTCCATCATCAGGCTTGAGTTCTTCTTTGTGTCGTAGCAGAGGTCGACGACTGTGGGGATTCCACTTGACGTGAGTATGGACAAAGCAGACTTAAACGGAGACGATTCCATTTGACGTGAGTACTGACAAAGCAGACTTAAACGGAGACGATTCCATTTAACGTGAGTACTGACAAAGCAGACTTAAACGGTGATGCCGTGCCATTGGTATGTGATGCTGAGTGGTGCATAGTGTGTGACTGGCTGGAAGATAAGAGAAGAGCTGAATAGGTTTTTCATAGGAGCGATCAAATGGATGACCACATAGCTTCACTGAAGACAATAAAAGGGTTCAAGAAGGAAAGCAAATTAAAAAAAGATCCTTTTCAGGCTAAAACGGAGTGAGAACCATTCTCCATCGAGGTGTGCAGTGGTTCCCCCCCTAAGGTCTAGAAATCCCTTAACAGTGGCTCAGAGGTCAATCTCAATATGGATGCTTATGATTCACTGAGCGAGAGTGGGAACAGTACCGGAAGTCGGAAAAAGAGGAAACTCTGAAGCAGAAGAAAGAAAATAACCCGAAGGCCGAGATGTGGGCTCGAAATGTGACTCAACTCTTGGTCTGGCTTTTAACTGCTGCCGAAATGAAGTGTTTCAACGACTGGCCTTGACAGCAGCTTCATTACTCCATTCAGCTTGACTGATGTTGCTTTGTTGGCTGTTGGAGTGGTGGTAAGAGCGGACATACTACGACACGACTGTGTTGCTCATGTACGCAGAAATCTTTCTGACTCACCACAGGTAGAGTGAACTTAAGTACTTGTGGTAAAACGTTTTGAATCCGCTGTCGAAGCAAAAGTCTTATGGCAGGGAGAGAGACACAGGCGCTTCAGAGATTCAAGAGACTCCACGTGCGGCGCCAATAAGCTTTCATGCTACACGGTTTTTTGTATAGAACTCTTCTCTTGTGGGAAGACGATTTAATTCCACTTTAGAACTGCAAGTCCTATGGCAGGGAGGGATAGACAGATGCTTCAGAGAGTCAAATGACTGCACGTTGGGCGCCAATAAATTGCCATACTACCTGGTTTTTTGTATAGAACTCCTCTTTTGTGGTAAAACGACTTAATTCCACTTCAGAAGCACAAGTCTTGTGGCAGGGAAGGGTACACAGTTGCCGTACAGGGTGTAGTAACCCCACGTTGGGGGCCAATAAGTTGCCATCTTACCTAATTTTTTGTATAGAACTCCTCTCCTATGGTAAGACAACTTATTTTCACTTAAGAAGCGCAAGTCTTATGGCAGGGAGGGATTGACATACGCTTCAGAGAGTCAAATGACCCCACATTGGGCGCCAATAAATTGCCATCTTACCTAGTTTTCTGTATAGAATTCCTTTCCTGTGGTAAAAAGATTTAATTCCACCTTAAAAGCACAGGTCTTATGGCAGGGAAGGGTATTCAGTTGCCATAGAGAGTGTAGTAACCTCACGTTGGGCGCCAATAAGTTGCCATCTTACCTAGTGTTTTGTATAGAACTCCTCTCCTATGGTAAGACAACTTATTTTCACTTAAGAAGCGCAAGTCTTATGGCAGGGAGGGATTGACATACGCTTCAGAGAGTCAAATGACCCCACATTGGGCGCCAATAAATTGCCATCTTACCTAGTTTTCTGTATAGAATTCCTCTCCTGTGGTAAAAAGATTTAATTCCACCTTAGAAGCACAAGTCTTATGGCAGGGAAGGGTATTCAGTTGCCATAGAGAGTGTAGTAACCTCACGTTGGGCAAAAATAAGTTGCCATCTTACCTAGTGTTTTGTATAGAACTCCTCTCCTATGGTAAGACAACTTATTTACACGTAAGACGCGCAAGTCTTATGGCAGGGAGGGATTGACATACGCTTCAGAGAGTCAAATGACCCCACATTGGGCGCCAATAAATTGCCATCTTACCTAGATTTCTGTATAAAATTCCTTTCCTGTGGTAAAAAGATTTAATTCCACCTTAGAAGCACAGGTCTTATGGCAGGGAAGGGTATTCAGTTTCCATAGAGAGTGTAGTAACCGCACGTTGGGCGCCAATAGGTTGCCATCTTACCTAGTGTTTTGTATAGAACTCCTCTCCTATGGTAAGACAACTTATTTTCACTTAAGAAGCGCAAGTCTTATGGCAGGGAGGGAGACATAGACGCTTCAGGGAGTCAAGTGACCCCACGTTGGGCGCCAATAAGTTGCTATCTTACCTACTTGTTTTCTATAGAACTCCTCTCCTATAGTGAGACAATTTATTTCCACTTAAGAAGCGCAAGTCTTATGGCAGGGAGGGATTGACATACGCTTCAGAGAGTCAAATGACCCCCATTGGGCGCCAATAAATTGCCATCTTACCTAGTTTTCTGTATAGAATTCGTCTCCCGTGGTAAAACGACTTAATTCCACTTTAGAAGCACAAATCTTATGGCATGGGAGGATACACAGTTGCCGTAGAGGGTGTAGTAACCCCACGTTGGGCGCCAATAAGTTGCCATCCTACATAATTTTTTGTATGGAACTCCTTAATGCGTAGGACTTGAACGATATTCTCTTTAAAATGAATGTGAACAGATGCTGCCCGATAGTTGATTTTAAGCAGCTATAAGCAAGTCCTTTTTCGTTTTCAAATTAAGAGACAGCCCCTTGCCCCTGTCCTGCACATAGTGAGCCATCTGACGCTTCTACGATTCTCCTACAGACATTGTTCACATGTGAGTTTGACAAATGCATCTGCATCTCCTAAGACATTTGGATGTCCCCTGTCTCCGTTTCTTGTGAACAACTGACTTCAAGCACAAACATCCACATTCGACCCACTTTTCGCACCTCCAGCTGACCCATTGCCAGCACCTGTGACCCATTACCAAAAACACACCCGCCGGGTAGCGTCCCCATTCGCCTGTCACACCCAGTCGCAACTAAGAATCTTTTAACTCGCCCGCCGCGTGTCCTACCAACCAAAGTTGCAATCGCACAGCACACCTCCGCCTCCTTGCCCACCCACTGACATTTAAATTTCTTTACCTCTCACGTCAAAACGGAACACAGTCGCGCATCTCACATCTGCACATGCCCAGCGCGCACAGCATCTCCCCGCATCGCAGCACAACTCGACTAGATTTCCATCATCATCACGATGTGTGCGGTCGCCGCTTTATTGATAGACGGACCGAGAAAATTCCTTCACTCGTGTGCCGGCGGTGGGTGTTGCAATGACCGTTCCACCTCACTTTGTAATCGATGCTGCTACAGCGGCAGTCGTGTAGCTGTGCCAACTTCACAGTCGTGTGTGCACTATGAGCACGGCGCGACTGGTCGTGGGAACAGACGGCTGCGCTCGAACTATCAGATACGCAAATTGTTGCATGCCACCGTCATCCAGCATCAAGCCATCAAGTCAGTGTCAGCGTCATTGTCATAACGTTTTCTTTTCTGTTTTTTTTTTTTGTTTATTTTTTCAATAAACATTCCTCGCATCTGAACGATTGTGCCATTAGAAATACAAATGGCACACGGATCGTGGGTGAACGCCGTTCACGGGGTGTCCGATGACGCCGTCGTCGGTGCCGATGCCGTTGTCGATGATGACCCTGATTCGAAGTGTCCAGGCCGTTTGTGTCTCTCGGGCGCTCTCGAAAATTCATTGTCTTGTGATTAATTAGGCTCCGACATGGTACTACTCTGCGGAGCGGCGCAGCTGGGTGGCTGCTTCTATGCGGTGTCGGCGGCGGTTGATGGAGTTATTATTAATAGCGCTCGCGTGATCGGCGGCTCTGAATTCTGAAGCCGCTCCGGCATGTCGCAGGGGTCAAGTCGCTGTGAACCAATTTAATTGGCATTTGCAGCTCGTTTCTGCGGTAGTGAGGCGAGGCCCATCAAGGCCGGTACATGGGAGTGGGGGTTCGCCCCGGTCCACCTCCTGCGCTTGTGCGAACTTGCAAATGAAGATATAATTGCACCGGGTCCCGGAAATGGCAGTTAACTCCTTTTGATGACGGGGATTAGAGCCATCCACGGCCCTGGACGTATAAAATTTCACCTCGTAAACTTGCGGTCTGATTGGTGACGGAGGGGGACGTTGTCGTGCCTGCCAGTTGATGATGATGTCCGCCGCCTTGTGTCTCGCAGACCCTCATAAAAACCTCTCCGCGGAATAATAAGTGTCTCGTTGGGGAGATTTATGAATCCTTTCCCAATCATAAGACCATCGTCTCGATGTGCAATCACAAGTTAATGCTGGCGAAGATATACTCTCTCGCGCTTTTCACATCCCCACGCGTCGTGTGTGCTGCATCCCACCTCGACGCGATGCCGTGGAGCGCTTGATGCGCATCATTACACCGCATTTGCGTGGCTGTAAAACTTTCTAAAAATTCGCTTTACAGCGTCTGCGTTTATTTTGCTGCGGTAATGCTAATCGGGGTTCAAGCCCCTCGACTCGACTGAATGACTGGTCGTAGGCTTGGCGTGCTTTGGTTCGCATGAGGCTGTCGGTTTATGAATGGATTACTGTTTTAATTGTTGCGTTCCGAAAGGACGGGAGCCACGCTTACGAGTATTAGCGGGGTGAAGCGGGGTTCGGTTGGTGGATGCTTTTGGAAAACTAACCACCTGGGTATCGAATAGGAGCTCTGTGAGGTGGCGCAGTGGCGGAAGGTTCTCTGCGACGTGTGACAAGTCACAGGAGTAAGGATTGAAAGGCATGGTCATCTGGAAAAAATCCAACTTGTTGAAATGATTTAGATTCTCACTAGGAAGTTTCGTAAAGTTTCATGGACGAACGGAAAGGTTTACAAAGATTTAATTTGTTGGATCACTGTCTTCAGAAAATGAAGATGAGTTGTTTGAGGCACTTAAGAGCAGAGCTCTATTAAAAAAGATTGAAACAAAATTTAAGGACTTACGGAAAATATGATTAGAGGTACGTTTCAGATGGTCTTGTTGGAACTTGAAATAAAAAACCACGACCGCTCGTCTTAACGTTTCATTTCACATGAAGACTATTTCGATACATACAAGAGAAAAAGTATAGTAGGCAGTGTTGCCATTTCAGTAATGTACAATTTTTATTGGAAAAGTATCTTTTTCAAGACTGAGAAGTAATTCATCCGCCAAGTGATTGAAATGAAACAAGATTCTTCTCCAAATATTTGATCTACAGTGTGATTTTTGGAAAGGCAGCCAATCTGATCGTCCATTTGCCTTTCTTCCATGCCAATTGCTGTCTGGAATTTCTGTGGCATTTGCGTTGGCGACACTCAACCGCTAACAGTCCCGGTCTTGAATCTAGAACCGACTTTGAAGTAGTTAACAACACTCAACAAAGCAATAATACCCCATTAAGAAGCTTCTTTCATTTCGCTTCTCATAGTCAGCAAATAAATGTTCACCTCGAGTACATCGTGAGAGGACTTACAACACAAGTGGGTTCTGGAAGTAGCCCTGACACCTTGTGTTCTTGAGTTCTCGTCCATCCACCTCCGCAAAATTTCGGATTCCTAGAAATGTGGCTCTTTTCTGTTGTTCTTCCACAAATAAACCGAATATTAAAGAAAGAATAAAACAAACCAAGAGATTACTGTTCCGAGGATTCTTATCAACAAACGCTCAACATCCATGTGAAACTCTATGAATGATTCTAATAATCTATAAAACGAAACCATCAATGCGTGAATTAAATCTCTCACTTTCGCATTTAACCCGTGCACATTATTTTCTTATCATGATTAATAATAATTGTATGGCGCGTCTGTCCACAAAAGGACCAGGGTGTAGCTTGCTCATCAACTACTCGTGTTGTGCGCGCTACTGTTCTCTCACGAGTGGAAAGACCCTACAGTTTTTTGACGTCTCCGAAGACAACGTTTGAGAAACTTGTTTTTAGGCAGTTATTCCTCTTTGAGTTTTTTCGGCACCTCAAAATAGGTGGTGGCGTGACGCATTTGAGGTGTTCAGTTCGGGAATCGAACCTTGACCTTCTGCGTGTGAGCGTCGCACTCTGCCTACTACGCTACGGCGGCCTTGTTCGCTACTAATAATTGTTGGCGCTACAGTCCAAAGGGGGACCAGGGCCTAGCTTGCTCATCAACTACTCGTGTTGTGCGAGCTACTGTTCTCTCACGAGTAGAAGGGACCTACAGTTTTTTGCCGACTCCGAACGGCGAGATTTGAGAAGCTTTCTTAGACAGTTATTACTCTTTGAGTGTTGTCAGCAGCTCGAAAGAGGTGGTGCCGTGAAAAATTCGAAAAATTGGTGTTGAGCTGGGAGTCGAACCTAGATCCTTCGGCGTGTGAGCGTCGCACTCTACCCACTACGCCACGGCGACCACTTGTTCGCTTGTTCGCTACTCACACAATTTAAAATTGTTCTTTATTGAACAAAATATTTACAATTTCAAAATTTTTAAGCTTTAGTCTTACAGTGTAAGACTTTAGTCTTACAGTGAATATTCATATATATGTGTCGGCTCAACAACAGGGGCCCGACGGATGAACAACTGCCTTACACAGTTTGGGTGTGTACAAGTGAATTATTTACAATGTAACTATGTCCTGTCTTAAAATCGGGGTGTTCAGATCCGTGTGTCGATGATGTTCCTTTGTAGTGGTGGGGGGGGGGGTTGTTTTCAGGGTCAACCTCGATGATAGGTTGTATCACTGCGTGAAGTGATATGGCTCGCAAGCAGAAGATGTCGGGGGGAAAATCTCTTCGTTTAACATGTTGTGTGCATTGAGAAATCGTTGTCCATTGACTGAGCTCTTTAAGTTCCTGACGATTGGGTTAGGATGGATTTCAGTTTCGCATAACTGCTTCTTGGGAAGTTGCACCAAGAACTGTTGCAGGGGGATGATGCGCGATTTTTCGTAGACCTTCTTGTTGGTATGATGTTTCATCCGGTTCTTGTCAAAGGTGAAACCGGTGCAGATTCGTAGTTTATCCATGCTGTTCTTGGAGATACTGTACCATACAGGCAAGCCATACGCTATAATGGGTCGCATGAGCTGCTTCTACAGTAATAGCTTCGTCTTCTCGGCAAGTCCGTTCTCACGTCGCATCAATGAGTAGATGCGATGGAAAGCTAAACTGGCCTTTTGAAGGGTCAATTTGGTGTGAGGATTGAACTTCAACCTCACAGTGAAGTTCACTCCAAGATACTTCGCCTTGTCTGCTGTCGTTAGTGTTGTCCCGTTGGGTAGCACTACCTTAATGGTCCTGCATTTTCCGGCTGTTCGGGAACCTCGTCGTGTTGGTCTCCGCAGACACATAAGGACCGATTTATTGGTATTGATGCGGATGCCCCACTTCTGATAGTAGAAGTAGAGCTTCTCCATTTGTTGTTCGATCCTCCGCGCTGCTATCTGCGGTGACGGCGATGTTGAATATGTTAACGAGTCGTCCGCGAACAGGCAACAGTTTACAGATGGCGATAACGGTGGTTGGTCTGCGGTGTAGATGTTAAACAGTATGGGTCCCAGTCGCGATCCCTGTGTAACGCCTGCCTGGATGTTTCTTGTTCTTGATCTACTTCCTTCTATTTCCACATAGATTCTCCTGGCTTGAATTCCCTACTCATCATGATTGCAGTTCCTAAATAAACACTTCTTCACGATCCTGGCCGCAACAACATCACTGAGAGGAAATGGCAGGACGAAACCACTAGAGGTGAAGAAGTAATCAGAGTATATGACAAAACCACGGTGCCCTGAAATATTCACACCGAATGAAGTCATAGAATTAATTTATTGATTGCACTCATCACTGTCGAAAGAACTGTCAGTGCTGATCAAGAACCACTCCTTGTGTGGAAGGAGCTCACAGTAACTTCGCGATAAACAGAGAATTTTGTTTGCCAGAATATGTCGCGTTGCGAACATTTTTCGGGCAAACAAGATCAAGTCAAAAACTTTGTGAGCGATCCTTTAATGCATACATCTTGGCGTTTTCACGCCTTCATTACCCATTCGTCGTCATTAAATACTGTGCTACATCTCCTCTCCTCTCTGTCGCATTCTCTTTCAAAACTTATAAAAACAAAATCTGACATATTCAAACATTTTCAACACTTTTGTATTTTCGGATCACCTCCTAAACTTTTCCCACATAATGTTTTTTTTCTGATAAATCATGTTTCGCCATCATGTTGTAAGTCAGCAGTCTTAATTCAAGGTCGCCGTGTAAAAAACATAGTTTTTAAATTAAATTTCTGTCATCCAGAAAAGGTCGAACGATCAGAAATTTGTAATTTTATCGGAAATTTATTCTGTAAAATGAATTTACATAAGTTATTGTAAAGCGGGTCAAATATACGTGCGTCATTTGAATCTTTAAGTATTTATAGTTGCATAAGTTTTTGTGGTTTTTACAAAATTTATGAAAACCTTTGATCTTTGATGTGAAGTGTTTTTGTTTTCAAGGTGGGTGCGACAACTTTAATGAGGATTTCACAAAAACTGATATTTTGGGAGGATTTCTCTGTATGCTTCGCATAAGTGTGAAATATATATAAGGTTGACAAATATCTCTCTCGTGGCCGCCGTGGCGTAGTGGGTAGAGTGCGACGCTCACACGCCGAAGGGTGTAGGTTCGATTCCCAGCTCAACACCAATTTTTCGAATTTTCACGGTACCACCTCTTTCGAGCTACTGGCAACACTCAAAGCGTAATAACTCCTTCTTCTTCGGCTTCTTAAACTTCGCCCTTCGGAGTCGGCTAAAAACTGTAGGTCCCTTCTACTCGTGAGAGAACAGTAACGCGCACAACACGAGTAGTTGACGAGCAAGCTAGGCCCTGGTCCCCCTCTGGACTGTAGCGCCAACAATTATTATTATTATCTCCCTTCCGCTTTTTTGCTCTTCATTCAATGCTTTATAAAATGTGTAACAGTGATCAGATTTAGTTCGATAATCTGTTTCCATCTAGACGGCAACTTCGCAATACCCCCATCGTAGAAGCCCCACTCTTGATTTGCGAAGGACTCGGGCAGCCACTTTTCACAATCCTTTCTTGAGTTTAACTTTACACCACCAAGGGCGTTCACCATGGACAGGAACAGGTGGTAATCACTTGACGATATGTCCGGGCTATATGCTGGATGCGATAAAACCTCCCATCCGAGCTCCTGTAGCTTCTGACGAGTCATCAACGAAGTGTGTGGTCTGGCGTTGTCCTGGTGGAACACTACACTCTTCCTGTTAGCAAATTCTGAAGGCTTCTGGTCGATCGTCTGCTTCAAACGGTCAAGTATTTCGCAGTAGATGGTAGACTTAAGCCTCTGGCCATATGGGAGCAGCTCATAGTGGATGATTCCCTTCCAATCCCACCAAACACACAGCAAAACCTTCTTGTCCGTCAATCCCGGTTTGCTCACTGTTTGAGACGATTCACCGGCTCTCAACCACGACCGTTTTCGCTTGATATTGATGTATGTGATCCATTTTTCATCGCCAGTCACCATCCGCTTCAAAAATGGGTTGAGTCATTTTGCCAAAACCTTTCAAGTGATGTATAGTATTGCCAGATACGAGCTCTGTAGCGCTTTGTACATAGCCGGAAAATTCAAAAGACAAAAAGGCAGAAGACATTTGTCAACCTTATATAATAAATTCAATTTTTTGAAATTTTTGACATTCATGACAATCATCAATTCAAGACTCGCGGGTTTCAAAAAACTACTTGGACTCAAAGATCTCTAGAAGTTGTTGAAGAGTGCTACACTAACCTGCTCCAACACTCAAGCATTAACAGAGCCAATAGGCTTTAATCTTTGAATTGCCAAACTATCTTGTGTGGGAGATATAAAAACAATGCCGCTCTATGATTTGTCAAAGCTATGGCCACGGGAATATACCTGGAAATAGCGAAGAATACAAACTAGCAAGAAACAGTGTGGTAACCAAGGGCAAGAACTGAAGCAACATCTGTGTGTCAGTTGAAACATTAAAGATCATAGCTCAAATCAAGAGTCAGATATGAAAATAGTCCCAACGGATCCAATTTTTTTTCTGTCCGGTTTTGTTTCCTTGTTCTTTTACAAAACAAACAGATTATTCTTGAAATCAAACCTTGAGATATCAGAAGCTTTCCCTGTTGAATGATGTTTCCCTTGCATAATAATCATTGATTTGGTTAATTTCCACAAACAACTGTTGTCACCAACTTTAAAGTATGTTACTTTTCAAAAATAGGGTTTCCAGTCCTGTCGTGGACCTAAACTCCATCCCCGAGAAACCACTGCCATCTTCAGTTAAGATGCCTCCTTAAATAAGCAGATTTTCTTGCGGAGTATTGACCAATTGCAAGATAAGCTGCAAATCCGAAGACGAAAAGGTGCTTCCTCTAGAAAACGAATCCTGAAATCTATGCACAAACAACACATCACTCAATAAGTCCCGGGAAATATAGGGTTGCTGCCTATATATTAAATAAATATGAAATTAATAATTTTTGCGGGTGCCGCCCCCTATGTATCCCGGGACTTGATCTGTTAAATTCCCTTGTTTATTTTGTCCCTTTGATGTCTTTAAAAAAGCCGTTCGGCGGTGGAAAAAAGGTCTTTCGACATCTATCAGTTTCGTACAGGAGTCATTTTCCTTGCCTTGAAGTAATTCCAAATTTTTTCAACCGAACGAACATCGTCTGTTGACTCACTTCCCGGAAAATTTTGATCTCCCAAACAAATGGCTTCTTTCTGTAGTTCTTCCACATATGAGTCTTATATTAAGGAAGGACAAAAACAAATCAAGAGAGAATTGTTCCGAGCATTCTGGCTGAACTATTGGAAGGTCAAATTAGCAAAAAACGCTCAGCATACATTTGAAAATCTATAAATCTATGGTATATAACGAAACCATCTATGCGTGAGTTAAAACTTTCACTTCTGCACTTAATTTGTTCATACTATTTTCTCATCATGATTAATAATAATTGTATGGCGCTACGTTCACGGGAGGACCAAGGCCTAGCTTGTTCATCAACTACACGTGTTTTGCGCGCTACTGTTCTGTCACGAGAAGAAGGGGCCTACAGCCTTTTGACGTCTCCGAAGGCGAAGCTGGAGAGGCAGTCTTTTTAGACAGTTATTACTCTTTGAGCGTTTTCAGCATCTCAAAAGAGGTGGTGCTGTGGTATTCCGTTCGGGAATCGAACATGTGAGCGTCGCACTCTACCCAAAACGTTACGGCGGCCTTCCTAGCGCCTCATTATAATTGGAATCCTTATTCCTTCCAAATGTTCTTTTTGTTTCTTTTCTTTCGGCACGATTACTGTATCCATATTTTTTAAAACTTTATGAACTGGCCAGGAGCTGGCTAAATTCACAACTTTTGAAGCACTCCAATCTTAACTCCAAATCGTTGGGAGCAGATTGACCTTAAGCTTCTACAAACATTGATTGGATTTCAGCGGCACTTTTGTTCTTATTGAAAAACGAAATCAATACCTCTTGCAAATGCTGCTAATTTAAGATAAATCCGAACATTTGCGAAGAGGAAACAAATAAAGCAGTTGTCTAAAACAGAAAAATTACTGCTTACAAATGTCACATCTTTTTCAGTTAAGTTGATCATCATCGTTGCGCTACAGTCATCAGGGGGACCAGAGCCCTACTACGCGCTAGAAAAACCTACAAATTTTTGCCGACTCCGAACAGTGAATTTTGAGAAGATTTTTAGACAGTTATTACTCTTTGAGTAGTGTCAGCCTTTCAGTATCTGCGTTTGCAGCGACAGTCAACCTGTGCTCAAGGCCTTACTCAACCCTTTAACCACTTCCAAGATAGTTCAAGAATGCAAGTCTTCCCTTAATTTGGTCGGCAGGCTGAATTCGCTAAGACTTGTCTGGGTCCCGGGTCATCACGGGATCCTGGGAAACGAAACTGCCGATGAACTAGCTAGGCTAGGTTCTGCAGAGGCATTCGTAGGGCTCGAACCCACCTTGGGATTACCCGCGTCCCTGGTCAGGGCCTCCGTCGATGGTTGGGTCTCCCTACAGCACAACCAGAGATGGCGTGACTCTCCAGGATGCAGGATGCCCAAGAGTATGCTCCCAAACGTCTGCAAGAAATCCGCTTCTTTTCTGCTATCTCTAGACAGAAAAGAGTGCAGACGACTTGTCGGCGTACTTCGCTATGCACCTGAATCGGCTTGGGCTTAGTGATGTCATACCCTGCGATGCCGGTGGAGAAGGTGAAGACACTTCAGAGCACTTTCTCTGTCAGTGTCCTGCTTTCGCTCGTATCAGGTGGCGGTTATTTGACAATGATGTGGTGGGAACTGAAAACCTAAGTTCTATATCACAGAAGCGCATCTTTGTTTTTCTTCGGAAAACCTAGAAATTACATTAAATGAAGGTTGGCCTGGTAGTACAATGGACCAGTATTTGAGTCTGAGCGCTCCAGTGTAGTTGATCCCAACCTCCAACAAAAAAAAATTGTCAGCAGCTCGAAAGAGGTGGTACCGTGAAAATTTAAAAAATTCGTGTTAGAGCTAGGAATCGAACCTACGTGTGAGTATCGCACTCTACCTACTACACCACGGCGGCCACAATTAAGTTCATAAGGTAAGTAATTTCTTCCAAGATCTGCCACATCATTACTTAACATATTAGAAGCGAAGCCATCTTTTGAAGAGGGACCCAAATCAATTCCAAAATTAATGGAATATCGAGTGTATAAGATAGATAGATGGTGTATAAATAGCAATAGATGTGCTCTAGCCTAGCCTATCAGAGATATAGTTTCTAGAAACTTTACTACTGAAAATTCAGTCACATTACGTTATAAATTGTTTAAAGAATTGAGTACGTTTGGGGGAAAACTGTGAGAAAAACCTCCATTTGAATTTCGAGTGTGTAAGTGGAGGGGTGTTCTCAACCAGAAAATAAAAAGACTTTAGGGAGAAGTGAACTACAACCGCCTCCGTGACAATGCAATGAACACACTGTAGGGGCGAATGAATTTCTTACTCGTTTGCTACTAGTTACCTTACTTTTACATAAACTGTTCTAGACAACAAAAAATGTCAAATATGTCTTCATACAGCGGGTTCCTGTATAATAAACCTAGATTCCTAATTAATTGCTTAGGTGTGTTTGATTCTGAAACGAGAATTAAATGTTTGCCATGGCATATTTGTCAGGATCAACCTCGAATCAACTGACACCTATTTCGTTTAATTTAACAGCACTGCAGGTACACAGAAGAGGCGTAACCGTTTAATAGCCGAATTAATGGGACAAGTGTACTTTTTTTTAAACTGACCCAATCAGAGTTAATGATTATGACATTGTAGGTGATAAATGACTATCATGCACAAAGACACGACAGAACAAATTGGCCACAACTCCATTTAACCAATTATCTTAGTATGGTAAAATACAATTGTTAGCACTGCATTCCTGGGTAAACTTTTACAAACACTGCTAAAACAGTCTCTCGCCATCGCTGGAGAAATAGAAAAGCGGGAAGTTTTTTTTAGAATCACGGTATTTGAATTGATGGGTCCGGAAATATCTGAATACGGACATCTAAGACACTTTGGTGTGTAAAACAAATCGTCCCTGTGACAATAATCAAAAATGCTTCATTTATACAAAAGCTGCGTTATTCATTCACTGACCTTGAGGATAGAAGAAGTTGATCTTTAGGCATTCATTCGAGTTAAGAGTGAAGCCTATGGCTACATGTGCTCGCTGTGGCGTAGTGGGTACAGTCCGACGCTCACACGCCGATTCTCAGCTGAATACATCGAATTTTTCACTCACCTCATCTTTCGAGCTGCTGACAATACTCAAAGAGTAATAACTGTCTAAGAAAGCTTCTCAAATTTCGCCGTTCGGAGTCGGCAAAAAACTGTAGGTTCCTTCTACTAGTGAGAGAACAGTAGCGCGCACAACACGAGTAGTTGATGAGCAAGCTAGGACCTGGTCCCCCTGTGAACTGTTATGCCATACAATTATTATTATAGATGGCTACAACAGTGTCTTATGCATAAAACCCGCACAACATAATTGAAAGTGATACTGCAATTCAATGACCAACTACAGTCTGAAAGAAGCCAGTACCTCGCTTCCTCATCGACTACGCAAATTCTCCTTCGAGTAGAAGGCACACAGTTGTATGCCAACTCCGAGCGGTGATATTTGAAAAGCTTTTTCATAGACAGTAATTTTTATTTGAGTGTTCTCAGCAACTCGAAGCAACACGTTCCAAGAAAATGCGAAGTATTCAGATCGGGAATCGAACCTGGGACCTTTGATGTGTGAGTGTCGCCATCTACGCAATACGTTACAGCGAGCATCTATGACGAACTCTTGAAGTTTGCATATTGCTGAGATGTGCAGCCTCTATAGAGTCCCTCATTAAGAAATTGACTTGAGCTGAGCCAAGGTATGGTGAGTGAATTTAACTCTACAAACGGAGTGCTGATAGAAGAAATGGAACAGAAATCATCTATGGAAACTTTTCAACAACTTCGCTCATTAAATTTGGATTAAAAATGTATGACCCCTCCATTCACTCGAAAAATACCGTTTTACGCCGGCACCCTCGAAAATCATAAAATTTTCAACTTTATGTACTCGACGGCATCCAAAGGGATGCGAAATTGTATTTGAAGGTCGTTTCAACGTCCAGGATCACGGAAATATTTCGGGCCATAAGCAAAGAAATTTCTCTGTGCCGGCATCATCTTTTTCTCACAACACTAGCACATTCTTAGGAAACTGGGTCTTAGTTCCTTTGTAGCTCGTTGCCACAAGTATGTCCTACTTGGAGTGAATTAAAAGGCGAGGAGTCGATTTATGTATACAATATTTTATTTAGATAAGTTATCATCGGCGATTTCAATGTAAGTATTGATCAGTGTCACTATCCCACTGCTAGTCATGATCCGTGTGACTTTCTAATTGCGAGTGTCTTTTGTGTGACCCAACCCATTTCTTTTATTGCTCCGTAGGCACATGCCCACGTTGCATCCCTCGGCGTTGGTGGGATGCGAAGGATATCCTCTTGTGCGTTGCGGGCACCGTTGTGTTCGTTGGGTTGTTTACCCAACGACGTACGGACCGCGATCGCAGATGTTATTTTGCGTGAAAGGATATCCTCGCGTGGGTTATGTGCCGTTGGGTTAGTTCACGTACTGCGATGTGCTGCTGAGTGTGCCGTTGCGAAGTCCGTTCAGTATGCTCAGCTGCACTGGTTGGTCGGACCGTTGGTGTGGTTGTCTGCCACACATTGTGTGTCTGTGGCGCCATCTATTTGATTTTTTATGTATAATAATAATAATTGTTGGCGCTACAGTCCAAAGGGGGACCAGGGCCTAGCCTGCTCATCAACTACTCGTGTTGTGCTCGGTACTGTTCTCTCAGGAGTGGAAGGGACCTACAGTTTTTTTCCGACTCCGAACGGCCAGATTAGAGAAGATTTCTTAGACAGTTATTACTCTTCGAGTGTTGTCAGCAGCTTGAAAGAGGTAGTGCCGTGAAAAATTCGAAAAATTGGTTTTGAGCTGGGTGTCGAACCTAGACCCTTCGTGTGCTTGTGAGCGTCGCACTCTACCCTACGGCGATCACTTGTTGTATATGGCACACAATTAATTAAAAAAAAACAATTTTCAACTTACAACATTTCGTTCACTTAAATTTCTTCAGTAGATCACTCACCATTCACTTTTGTAGGTCAATGGAGTTGAAGACCTAGATTGTAATTTAAGGAACGAATTTCTTAAGAAAACATGACACAAGGAATTGTGACCGACTTTCAGAATTATTTTTTTATGTACCAAAATATACCAAATAGGAATGCAGTAAGCAACGCAACATAATGGCTAAACTGCGGCACTCACAAGGCACTTCAAGGTTCGATTCGTGGACTGAACACCTCGCACATTTCAAAGCATCTCCTCTTCTGATTTTTCGGCAAAAATAAAGGGGATGTTACCTGTCTCTGTGGCCGCAGGACTCCACAATGTTCATTAAGATTTTGGCGTTCGTTCGAATGGATGCCTTCTGCCTCGCCACGAAGGTTATCATTTAATTTGTGTAGTTATCCTTAAATACTTCTTCAATTATCTGGCTCGGAATCGGAAAAAAGCTATAGGTCCCTTCAACTCGAGAGATAACAAAAGTACGCACAACACTAGTCGCTGCTGAGAAAGCTTGGCCCTGGACCCGTTTGTTCACTTTTGCGCCGTCCATTATAAAAAAAATACAGAGCTCCGTAGACATACAAGAAAACCGACGAAAAGGTAACAAAACCTTCTCTGCCGTCAATCTACGCTTTGAAGACTTTTATGGTCGCTTACAGTCCTTGGACCATAAAGTCTTCCATTGGATATTTGGCCTTTCTAACCGATTTTTCAAAAGCTTTACGAAAAGGCGCCTAGGAGTCCTTTAGTCTGCCAAATTCTGGTTGTTAGTTCTTTGCCTCAAACATTTAGTTTTTCACTGTCTCGAAGTTACCGCTAAGCACCTCTGCCGTCACATGACAGCTTTCGCGCCACTGAACGTCTATTCCAGTGACAGACCGCGCAAACCTTATTTATCTCATTGAATATTCCGAAATTGAATCCAAACAAACACCGCTGACAGCAGGATTAAAATTTCGTGCGGTCGCCAGTACAAATATTTCGAAATGCTTTGGCAGTACTGTTGCCATTCATAGTAAAAAAGACTTCACACAGTTTTTCGCTCCTAGTTATAAACAACGAATTGCAAAAAGTGTCTTCACAAAGACTGGACCTTTATGTTATATGTCGCCTCCAGACAAGTGCTCGATTCCCTTAATCAAATAAGGGTTTCCGCATTTCACCAACGCAACACCCCTATTCCTTAAAAGAAGCTAAAGAAAAGTTAATAGTCGCAGTTTATCATTCCTGATAGTCTGGCAAGCGTCTCGAAGCCTGTCTACTAAAGATCATTGGCTCTGCAGCTTCCCTTTCCTAAGCCATCTTTCGTAATCTCCATCTATGGCATGCTACTGAGCAAATTGCCAAAAAATGCGACATTCTATTCTTCGACACCAGTGACCCCGCCTGGGTCTTGCGGCAATTTCTCATCGACATTCACTGAGCGGACAATGAGCAGGGCTGTCGAAAAGACCCCAATTTCCAAACATGCATCATCCCGAAAGGTCACACTCTTCACGAGTACCCTGCATTAAGCGTCGTTTGCATCTCTGCACGCCATTGACTGAAATAGTGCCCCCAACGGCAGAGCGCCATGTGAGACACAGCCAAAGGAGGTCGTGCAGAGAATCACTTGTAAGATGCCAACTCTGCAGCAAGTGCTAACGAATGTGGAGACCAGCCTGCTCCCATTGTACGTCAATCCGTCTGCCGAACTCGCGCGCACGGAGATCACGGCAGAGACCGACTTGCATCGGCAATCAAGGCCTTCCCACAGTCGAAGATGTCACTTTTACTCCGCTCGACGCGTCGCGCTCGGTCCGTCTTTATTAATCTCCGAAACACGTTTCTTTTCGCCGCCACACAGGCCAACAAGCACTGCGACATGTCGTCAAACAATGTATGCACCTCTGCAGTCCTGTCAACATCTACGGGACGCATCGCACAGCGCGGTTTTTTTAATCACAAAAGCTTGTTCCGCTCAACGCACTTAGTGTCAGTTCGCATGATGCATGCCCCACACTATCTACACCTGCATCTCTCACCGGAGCTATGCACTTGTTGACAAATGCAACCCATTCTGGAATCCAAATCAATACCCCACCGCCACCGCACCACTGCCGCCGACGACGACTGCGATCGATGCCGCAACAAATTACCCGAGCCTACCTCAAGCTGCACATGCCTTGTCTCAGCTTGCGGAGACACAGCGAAGAAATAAAACGCCGGAGTTGCGACATCTTACACAGATTTATCATTTACATGATTAATGAAGCAATGTTGCAAAATAATTGGAAAAAAATGTCCGCGCGATCGCCCGCGGTCCACGCCGGCACCTAGCCACGACGCACACCAAGCCGGCCGCCGCGGCGCGACATCGACACCATGGAACGGGCGTGTGTCCCAGCGACATTTGTCTCTGTGGCCGCAGGACTCTGCAATCTTCATCAAGATTCTGGGCGTTCGTTCGAATGGATGCCTTCCGCCGCGCCACGAGGGGTATCACTTAATTTGTGTTGTAATCCTTAATCGGAACGGAATAGCCGAGGTCGCCGAAAATTCTGAGCTGCTCGGGGCAGCGATCTGCCTGGAATGCGCCCCGTTCGCCTAATCCGGCACGGATCGCCGCAGAGGGAAGCGAACTTAAAACCAGAGCACTGCACCTCTGGGGAGAAGATGAATGTGCGCCGGCGAATGGGAAGTCTCCGCGGTATGCGGAACGAGACCGCACCGCAAAAATTACCTAACAAGGCTCATTAGCAAACACCTCGGCCACGGCGGCGTAGTGGTGGTGCATGTGATGCCACCAACATGGTTTCGAAGGAGGAGGCGCACATAACTTCCGTGGACGCTGGATGGGAGATAAATCAGAGCAAGCGATACCTGCCGCCGCCACCGTCATCCGGGGGGAAATTCATTTTGGGGCTTTTCCTCTCCATTGCGGTCCTGACGGCGACTCGGTAGCGACTCGGGAGTGATTTCTCATTCTGGAGACTGCGCGAGAGTGGGTATCCAACATTTTAATTTATAATATCCTGCCTGCACCTCGAACAGAATGATAAACAAAGAGAAAGACAAGAAGCACAGGCGCTATGCAGCGAGGAACGATGGCGATGACGAGGAAGCAGACGTCGTCGTCGCGCTCAGTGCTCGTTGCACGGCGCGGGTTGTATGTGGCGCGATGCACATCCCATCGGTCGCCGTCTTGTTAGAGCCCGAGACATGGTGTGAGATGAGAGGACTTCCTACATAGATTCAATAAAAGCGCCCCGTCCGAGACACACCTGCATCGTATGTGTGCGCACGTCGTCCGCTGCTGCCACCCGAGAGAGAGAGGGTGCCCGTACAGCAACTCATTGTGAAATTGGCCACTGGCCAACGGCCCATCCAGCCATCATCAATGAACGCGCAAGACAGACTCCGAGTTTGGAGATACGCAACGCCGCTGGAGTGGGAGAGATGAGGGTGGGAGCAGGAGGTGGCACAACGGTACAAAAATTGCTTAACGGATGGATAAATCGTCGTTCGGCCGTTTTCCATTTTTATGCGCAGTTATAATGGACGATGGCGCTGTATACGATTGCCTGCCGGCTCTGAGATTCATCTCGGATCTCGCATCTCGCCGAAGATGGACACCAAACAGCGGCCCAACTGCCGCCACTGCCAACGCCATCAACGACAGCAGCCACAGCCACTGCCGCTACAGCAGAAGCATCACCAAACATGAGCACCAGAGCCCACCGCCACTCGGTGAAGTCGATGAAGAAGGTCAGGTGAAAATGTCCACGCGAACAATTTCGGTGAAAGAAAATGCAAACTTTCATTGTTTGTGCCTTGGCATCGCTACATCCGTGCAGGTGACGGGGGAAGCGATTCGAGAGCGGCCAATGAAGATGTGGACGGTGCTCGGGTTGAATGGGATATTTTTTTCCCGCTCGAGCCCAGCATGAGGCCGGCATGTTGGTGTGGTGCTTCTTTACCAGAAGCTGGCGCGGTTGTCGTTGCCGGTGCTTCGCGGAGGGACATTTCGAATGCGAAGCGGATGAGCTTGTCCGTCTATCGGGGCAGGATCTCGATCTGTTCTGCGCTGTGGTTGCATGTGGTGCTGGGCGGAGGATGATGCCATTCGAGAGCAAGGATTGGATTTATCTGAAGATCAAGACATCAGTTTGGATTGTGCTGAGGTTACGGAGGATGCATGAGTTATGGCGTCGATTCAGGGAGCGATGGGTTGGCTGGATGGTGGGCACATCGTTTCTGGTGAAATTTTCTAGGGCAAAGGGCAGAGCGAACATCCTTAAGGCCAGTGGGATGATGGAAGGAGAAATCTCGAGAGGAAATGTAGTGCATGTGGTGTTCGGGGGTAATGCGCTGATGCGAAACGGGAAATTTGTTAACAGGGTCGGGTACACGTGTGTGATGAAATTGCTGTACCTTAGGAGCTTCCATCGAACAGTTGCACAGTCGCAAAGTCAGTTAAACAAGGACCGGAATCAGGATTGTAAATGTGAATTAATATGAACCGTGAGCCCTTTGGACTTAGATCAAAACTCGAAAAAACATTTTTATAGCGACGGAACTAATGATGGCAAATTCTGTGACGTTAGCGCAATCTTACTTAAATTTGGACACGTTCTCGACTTGAGTTCAAAAAGATTGACCAGGATGCAACTATTTGAGCAAAGCACGAGCTGTTGACCTCTCACAAGTGGAGACGATCCATGATTTTTCCCCTATTCCGATTGGTGAATGTTTCATAGACGTCCAAGGATATTCAAAGAAGGGATCGAGCTTCAAACGATGCACATGCTAACCGAACAAGTCCGTTTGGGTTATCCTTTACATAGCGGACAGTTACGATTAAAATTAATTTCGTCCTTTTTGTTTAAAAAGCGAAAATATGTAAAAGGAAAGCGCAATATGGTTACGACGATAATTAGTATTGAATTAATAATTTTTACTAGTGGCGCCCCCTATATGGTATGTCCCGGGTATTTTCGAGTGATCTGTTATACTACTGGGAAAAGAGGCAAACAAATTTGTTGTCGTACGAAGTGACATTGCTCCAGGTCTGACTTGCCTTCTTTTATTCCAAAATAAAATAGGCAACCGTGAATTCCACTCACACATAGATGGCTTCGTTCATAGAATTTTCTGCAAATATAATAATAATTGAATGGCACAACAGTACACAGGAGGACCAGGGCCTAGCTTGTTCATCAACTGCTGGAGTTGTGCGCGCTACTATTCTCTCACGAGTATAGGGACCTACAGTTTTTTGCCGCTTTTAGGCCAAGTTTGAGTAGTTTTCTTAGACAGTTAAAACTCTGTGGGTGTTGTCAGCAGACCTCCTGCGAGTGAGCGACGCAGTCTACCCACTATGCAACGTCGATCATAAATGCAAACATAACAAGTGTTTAGTATTGGTTGCAGTATGTTAAGTTTGCCAAACAAAACCACAAATTATTGATGAACGTCTACTATGCTGCAGTTCACCGGACATTGATTGCTTGTGCGTTGAGGGTGTCAGCAAAGATTAACTGTCTGTTTCCCTTAACCTTTTTTTCACAAGTCGATTACGGGAAGCGCCTGTATGCTAATCCTACCAGTCCACACTGCACACTTAAACCACTCACCCCATGGAACTGCCATTAGGTATTACTTCGTGAGGTTCGTGAACGACGCTCTGTTCTGCCCTTTTTGTTTCAGCCCATCTTAGTTTTAAATAAACTTTCACATTGAATAAGCGTACCTTGTTCCAGTTCTCTACCAGATCTCATCACGTAGGGGATCATATCGCCGACGCTTGGTTGGTGTCTCTCCTACGTAAAGAGAATTGAGAGAAAAATTGCGGGCTGTGTGTCCTCTTTGAAGTTTGGACATTGTGACCACAGCGGCAAGTTTTGGTTTTGGTTTCCAAAGCTGTGCAGATATTTTTGGTAATCACCTTGTCTCTCAAGGAAATGTAAGTAGCTGGTACCAACACTCTCCTGCGGGTTTTGATACCCAGTCCTCGATGACGGATATAAGCATTCGCACCCATCTGTCTTTTGTGGAGGCGTCCTATCTGGCTTGCCACATGACTTTGTATGCTGCTCGCTCGTCTCCATTTATAATCGTGGCTTGGTACCGGTTCACGAATTTTCGGTGGTACACTCTCCTAAGCTCGTCTACAAGAATGCCTTTGGGTAGCATTTCTGGTATGACGAACACTGTTTTATCTGGAAACCACTGACAGTCCGTATTGCGAAAAGTCTGTTCGCTGACGTCCACATTAATTTCAGTCGTTCTTAAGTGTCGTAAGTGAGTAGTAAATCGTAAGTCGTAAGTCGTACGTCGTAAGTCGTAAGTCGTAAGTCGTAAGTCGTAAGTCGTAAGTCGTAAGTCGTAAGTCGTAAGTCGTAAGTCGTAAGTCGTAAGTCGTAAGTCGTAAGTCGTAAGTCGTAAGTCATAAGTCGTAAGTCGTAAGTCGTAAGTCGTAAGTCGTAAGTCGTAAGTCGTAAGTCGTAAGTCGTAAGTCGTAAGTCGTAAGTCGTAAGTCGTAAGTCGTAAGTCGTAAGTCGTAAGTCGTAAGTCGTAAGTCGTAAGTCGCAAGTCGTAAGTCGTAAGTCGTAAGTCGTAAGTCGTAAGTCGTAAGTCGTAAGTCGTAAGTCGTAAGTCGTAAGTCGTAAGTCGTAAGTCGTAAGTCGTAAGTCGTAAGTCGTAAGTCGTAAGTCGTAAGTCGTAAGTCGTAAGTCGTAAGTCGTAAGTCGTAAGTCGTTAGTCGTAAGTCGTAAGTCGTAAGTCGTAAATCGTAAGTCGTAAGTCGTAAGTCGTAAGTCGTAAGTCGCAAGTCGTAAGTCGTAAGTCGTAAGTCGTAAGTCGTAAGTCGTAAGTCGTAAGTGGTAAGTGGTAAATCGTAAGTCGTAAATCGAAAGTCGTAAGTCGTAAGACCGTGGACGCCGTGGTCGAGTGGGTAGAGTGCGACGCTCACACGCCGAAGGGTCAAGGTTCGACTCCCAATTCAACATCAATTTTTCGAATTTAACGGCACCACCTCTTTCGAGCTGCTGACAACACTCAAAGAGTAATAAATGTCTATGAAAGCTTCTCAAATTTCGCCGTTCGGAGTCGGCAAGAAACTGTGGGTCTCTTCTACTCTTGAGAGGACTGTAGCGCGCACAACACGAGTAGTTGATGAGCAAGCTAGGCCCTGGTCCCCCTTTGGACTGTAGCGCCAACAATTATTATTATTAAGTCGTAAGCCCGAAGTGAGTGACCTAGCCCAAATAGGAACTGAATACAAAAGGACTGAACTGACTTTTCATAATAGTAGGATTCTGCGTGCATAACCGCATAACCGGGTCCACCAATGTTTTAGAAGGATTCAAGGGTGTGCTTCTTGTTTAAATGATGCCTTCTTACTGTCATACTGTACGTGTTTCCTGAATGAGATCCTGTTGTCTAACATGACTCCTAGGATTTTCACGCACTCCTTCGACCTGTGCGTGTAGAGCTTATGGTCTCCAAGTATGAAGTTCGCACATTCCTACCGAATTGTAATTAGGAAACACTGCTTGTGTGGCCGAAGTGGCGTGGAGTGCGACGCTCACACGCCGAAGGGTCTAGGTTCGATTCCCAACTGAACATTTCGAATTTTTCACGTCACCACCTCTTTCGAGCTACTGACAACACTCAAAGAGTAATAACTCCTTCTTCTTCGGCTTCTGAAACTTTGCCGTTCGGAGACGGCAAAAAACTGTAGGTCCCCTCTACTCGTGAGAGAGCAGTAGTGCGAGCAACACGAGTAGTTGATGAGCAAGCTAGGCCCTGGTCCTCCTATGGACTGTTGCGTCCACAATTATTATCATTATTACTTGCGTGCAGTTTTAGAAATTCAATTCCACTGTTTGAATGCACCACAAATTAAGATGTTTAAAGGTGTTGTGAACTCCGCAATTTATCATACACATATGATAACAGAAGTGCGTTTTGTGAGCTCTCTAACAGACTAATGCTTGACAACGTGTCCGTTGAGCTGCCAGAATTTGAGCCTTACGAACACTAAAATCAGACTTGTTTGTATAACGCTCAACTTCATAGATTTTGCATCAATTGGCAGCATATAAATATGCCTTCTATGATGACAAAAACCCTTAGCTTCTCGAGACGGAAGTTTTGTGTGCGATTTTTGGTCATGGTGGCGTTGATGGTAGATTTAACGACGAACTTTATGAGCTGTACGGCGAATGGTCAAGCGTCTTCGGATACAACGCTTAGCTAGGCCATGTAGAGCGTATGGACACAACTGCTCCGGCCTGAAAAGTTTTCGAATCAGACATTGCAGCAGAGGACAGCATAAGCTAAGGTGGGGCACACAAGTGGAGAAGGACCTCAACCAACTTGGAGTGCGCAATTGGAGGCAGCAGGCGAAACATCGTGCTGGCTGGAGAGACATGATGGTTGAGGCCCAGTCTATTCCTCACTCTACCTTGTTTTTGAGACTAAGAAGATGACAATAACTTTAGACATCGGCAAAGCTATAGTAGCTCGTACAATTTTTCGATTCGAATCTTGCCAATTTCTAAGCGTTCTCACTTTGAATACAGTCAAGCAATGTCTTAGAAACACTAAATTCGGTATAGAATTCTTCAATTTGTCAAATTTTGATTATTAAATTTTCGTGGAACGAGTGTGCAATATTTCTCCTAGACTTATTCTTCTGGAAGGCTTCACTACCGTACAGTCTTAAATGTAAGAGCGTTGATGGTAAGCGATTCATTCTGAAACAGATATAGGATTCGGATTAAGGTTATCCCCTGCCCTTGCGCCTTACACCAAGTTGTCCATATTCGAAAGAGTCGTTGAACATTGCTCAAAAAGTCCCTGAACATACAAGTGTCGCAACTAGGAAATGTTGTGGTCGCGGTGCCGTAGTGGGTAGAGTGCGACGCTCATACGCCGAAGGGTCTAGGTTCGATTCCCAGTTCAACACCAATTTTTCTAATATTTCACGGCACCACCTCTTTCGAGCTGCTGACAACACTCAAAGAGTAACAAATGTCTAAGAAAGCTTCTCAAATTTCGCCGTTCGGAGTCGGCAAAAAACTGTAGGTCCCTTCTACTCGTGAGAGAACAGTACCGCGCTCAACACGAGTAGTTGATGAGCAAACTAGGCCCTGGTTCCCCTTTGGACTGTAGCGCCAACAATTATTATTATTAACTAAGAAATGCTCCATAGTCGACTAGGAATTTTGTGTAATTGGCGCTCCCTACATGTTATATAATATGAGACTAGACGCCTTTGTTGCACAAGCAAAAAATGATATAGAGCTGGGTGGACACTAACTCCACCTTGCTGTGGAACAATGCCCTTAGAAAATCTCAGCCGTCCTGTGACTCACAGGACCCGGTTAATAAGGCACCTCCACGCTGAGCCGAGAAAATTCCCTAACCACCTGTCCTAGACTTGAGTCAACAATAAACAGTCGGCATTGCACATTAACCTCGCACAACCACAGCCCACCGCATGGTCAGACTGGAACCGAAGTCCCAGGGGCCTCTGAGCCCCCATAGAAGCAAACTATACCCTCTGGTCAAGCAGTCTCAGTCACTAACAGTTTGGTTCTCTCAACACTTTGGTCTCGTAACCGCCATCACAGCAAAAGGTCTATGGTTCCATCAGTGATTTCATTGACGCTTGTACTAGTATTATGGATGTGATTTTGAAACAAGGTTGATAAGTTCCAAATGCCCTGTCTTGTAAATGGAATAACCCGAAACTAATAATGAGGACAAGGACTGACACGATTTTTTGCAAAAAATAAAGTATCAACTCATCCAGCAAACATTTCAAAAGTCATTTCTTGCTGGCGTCAGTGAATGGACAAAGAGATCTAGCCGCATGTATACAGAAGTCGTATCGAGAGTGAATTCATATGAAGCAGGGGTTGGGTAGAGTACAGAGCCATAATCTCCATTCCTTCGTCAAACTCCCAGACGTCTATTTGTTGTACGACTTCTGGTCTGGCTCAAATCCAAATTGCACTCCAATTCTTTCTCAAAACTCAGTCGAGTAGTAGCTCCACATCGTGTTCATACCACAACAATGCTGCCCCAGGAACTTCCTATACCTCCAATTCCATTCAGAGAGTGAACCGCCCAGCGGAAGTTGCGAATGAAATATCCTCCCAGCCAAACGAGTTCTAGGCAAAACCCAACGCAACAGTACAGTTACAGCAATTCACCTTGATTGACATCGTTTTTGATTTACAACGCAATCGCCAGCAGATTGGAAGTCTTCCTTCCAGCCGCCGGCCATGGGATGTGTGTGTCCACTCCGCAAATACAGACTGGCATCCTTCTTCAGACACAACCAAATCAATCATAGCCACTTTCGAAATGTGCACACTCACTCACCCGCCAAAGTCAATTCCCAAGCGCAGTCCCCTCTCCCGCCCGCGTCCGTCGTCAACCACTGGTCATGACCCAATCATCAGCGAGTTCAGACAGCAAACCAACACGCGAGACAACATCATTCCCAAACGCTCATATCTTCCGCATTTGTTATCTGCACTCGAAAATCTCACCTCATCAGCTGCGCAGAGCCGCCAAAAAGCTTATCGCTGCGCTCGATGGGTCTCCCAGGAAATGCACAACGCGGTGCCGCACACATCACCGACTTCGGCTGGACCCAGAGCTGGACCGACCAATTAATCAAGAAATTGCAAAGCACCCCGCTGCGTGCGATTACCCGCACCCCATAAGACACGTCCAGCAGTCGTCGTCATCGTCGAGCGTGGAGTGCTCAATTCGACGCGACTCGCATCACATCGCATCGCATTGTAAATGGAAATCGCCCCGAGACACGTGGACCTGAGGTCAACTCCCAAATGGATGGCAATACTCGTCGAGTCATCACGCGGTGGGGTGGTGTGGGGGACGGGCGGGGAGGCAGATGTGCACTCGGATAATGGGCCCCCTTCTGCCTAGACAACAATGCGCGTGATGCCTATGACTCACCAGCGCCGATCAATCAATCATTCAATTACTGGGCAACGGTCAAGCCGGGCTCTTGAACTTTTCGCAGTCAGAATGGGTAAT
Source organism: Eristalinus aeneus (assembly GCA_955652365.1). Taxonomy (NCBI): domain Eukaryota; kingdom Metazoa; phylum Arthropoda; class Insecta; order Diptera; family Syrphidae; genus Eristalinus; species Eristalinus aeneus. Next base: position 6,559,163 of record OY019133.1, read on the forward strand.
GAATTTTCCTAGCTCGTCGAGGATGTGACTGGGAACACCTGGTCGCCGAGCGGTGCCTCTGTGTGTGTCGCAGATGAACTATAACACCTCGGGAATGGATTGGCGACACTGATTTATTCCGTGCGGCCCGCTTAGGTGTTGACACCGCCGGGCTCTAGCTAACAATGGAGGGGCTCCGTTGCCAGACTTCGCAGCGTAGATTCCTTCTCTCTGATGAATGTTCATCCGCTGGGGACCTGCGGAAGGTTGCCGTTGATCTAGGTCAGCTGACAGCAACGCCGATAGAGATGTCTCTTGGGGTACACGCACATTCCGCTCGCAATCAGTTGACAATGCACATCCTACCGAATCGACAATGGGCTAAGTGTGCCCCATGGCTCCCCTCCCACATCTGGTCCGCCGCACCTGAGGGCGTACGGGCGCGTGAGTGCGCGAGAAGTGCAAAAGAAGACCGTGCCCTGGTCGAGTGTATTGATTTATTGGCAGTTATTGTTGGTCTTTGTGTTGTTAGTGCAGGAGCCGCGAGCCGCCACCGTGTCGTTGGTCGCCGCTGCTAGCCGGCAAGTCGACCAGTTGCAAGCGAGGTGCCCGGTTGCTGGAGAGAATGCAAAAAGTGGCCAAAATAAGGAGAAACGACAGCAGTTCAAGCCTGGAACCCCCATCAACACAATTCGTGACCAAGTGTTTTTCGCCGTTTTCGCCGCTCGTTGCGTTTAGTTGTATTTTTTTTTCGTGTCTCCTTGTCGTACTTGTCCTCTCGGCTGTGCTGGTGCGCCGGTGTGTGTATGCCTCCGTAGGGGTGATTGGTGGTACTCAAGGTGCACTCCTTGGTGAATTGCCGGAGATTCCTATCTGCACGGCCGTCGCAATGGAGAAACCAATGGGTGAGGAAATTACAATAATTTTGTAAATTTTTTACATTGTTACTGTGGGCTTCCAAAATGGGCTGTCCGAGTGGTCGGTGTCGTGGCCGGTGTCGGCAGCGGTGTGTCGGCAGTGTGTCGGCGCTGTGTGACGGCTTCAGAAGCGGCGAAATCGAGGTCAAAATTTCAACCAAATGTCGATTCGAATGATTTATGCGATGAGTTCCCCCAAATTAGGCAGAGGCCGAGCTCCGAAGGCTGTGGGAGTTTTCTTTTTCTGTTTCGCTCTCTTCTCCACTTCTGCGGATTGTTTCGGTGGAGTGTCAGACGCACAAGTTCCAATTGCATGAGGAGGTGGCTGGCCATCAAGTGTAATCATGATTTGGGCGAAGGGCGCGTTTGCTAGGGAGAACCGTTGTAATTCACACTTTTGTGGGGCAGCGCAGGATAAGTTGTTGATATTAGCGAAATTGCACCCATTAAGTGGTTATGGGCACTTGGCTGAAGGGAAACTGTCTTAAACTAAGTGAAAACTCGGGATGCAATGTGATGGACGAGATGGTCATACGGGGCGGCCCACGTACGGTGGAATTTTTATTTGATTGTGGATTTTTGATTTATGTCCGATGGCGGAGTGTGGTCAGGACCAATTTTCGGATGCATTCCTTGAGTGTGCAGCTGCTGCAAAATGATCGCGGGTTAGGTTCCGCTTTAAGACAATTGTATGCATGGGGGCATGACCTTCGCTGCGGGATATTGACCAAAATAGAGAGTTATGGTTTTTCGAGTTTTGAAGGCTTGAAGAATTCAATTTTCCATGAAATATCAGGGCATTATACAGAATTTTCCTCTCAACACCAGGACATGGAGTTAAGATTCCTTGAATCCGAACCATTGGGCCAGTACGACAGAGTACGGTCTAGACTAAGATGGCTCACACAAATAGAGAAGGACTGCAACCAACTTAGAGTGCAACTTAAAGAAGCTGGCGATAATTCGTGTTGGCTGGAGGGGCACAACAGTTAAGGCCCAGATTCAACCCGCACTGCAGCACAATAGAAAGGAGAAGAATTCAGATTCGCTGAACATAATTTATTAGAACTGAATACGAAAGATTGTTTTTGTGTGGCATTTACTCTGGGAATCTCACAGACGCTTCAACCAGTGTAGGAAGTTTGAAGCGTAAAGCACTGTCGCGTCGTAGTGTATTATTATGCGTCCGCCGTGGAGCAATGTGTACAATGTGACATTTACGCGCACAAGGCCCAGGTTCGATTCTTGACTGAAAAGCTCGAATTTTTCATGACACCACCTCTAGCGAGCTGCTGGCTGCACTCAAAGAGTTAAGTTGTCTTACAAAAAGCCTCTCTCTCGCAAACTTCGCCGTTCGGAATTTGCAAAAATCTGTCGCTCCCCTTCCGCACTTGAAAAAATTGGGGCACACAACATGAGTAGCTAATGTGCAAGTTAGTCTTGCTGTGGAAAGTCGCGGCACCCAATTATTATTAGTGTATCCTTATCCTCATGTGGTCGCCGTGGCGTAGTGGGTAGAGTGCGAAGTTCACACGTCTAAGGGTCTAGGTTCGATTCCCAGCTCAACACCAATTTTTCGAATTTTTCACGGAACCACCTCTTTCGAGCTGCTGACAACACTCAAAGAGTAATAACTGTCTAAGAAAGCTTCTCAAATTTCGCCGTTCGGAGTAGGCAAAAAACTGTAGGTCCCTTCTACTCGTAAGAGAACAGTAGCGCGCACAATACGAGTAGTTGATGAGCAAGCTACACCCTGGTCCCCCTTTGGGCTGTAGCGCCAACAGTTATTATTATTATCCTTATCCTCATGGGTAACAAGTAAGCTTTAAAAATAAGTCAGTTTGCTTTCAACAGAAGTTTATAAGGTGCAGCAAATAATATCCTTGTGCCATTTAAAGAACATAACGCATCCCATTCCGATGACAGTTTTCAAAACTTACCAAAACTTACATTTTTTTCATACGAAGAATGCGAACAACTTTATATGCCTCACGCAACACAAAATTCTATAAAATCGCTCGTGAAAAAGGACCCATGTTATAAAACTTATTTTGATCTAAGCGTTGGTGTCCGTACCTCTCAAGTAAGGCTTGAGACTAGGCTTACAACGTTCTCTAAATATATAAACGAGGAATTACGCAGAGCTTAGACTTTTTAAAGATATTTGGACATTCTGGGATCTGTATAAGTGGCTAAAATAACAATCACCTAGCTAAATGAAACCTCTTCAAGAATAAGCCTCAACTGTCAAAATCCAAAGAAGAAGAAGACTCCCCTGAAAGAGCAGAATAGGGACACAGATTATTTTTACATCATATCAATCTAAAATTCTCCATTTTCAACCTTACATCACACCAAAAGAACCCGAAAGAAGGCCGGTAAGCTGAACGAAATCTTAGCTTTGCAAGAAGTTTTCCACGTTAACGTGGAAAAAGTGTTCTTATTCCGTCACAGTAATCGGTAATATTAGTTTCTTCTGAGTTTTTCTTTCACTAAAAATATTCTTAGAAAATTGACAAGGCATCAGTCTTTTCTTTTGTTTTTTTTTTGGTGTTGGAGGTTGGGATCAACTACACTGGAGCACTCAGACTCACATACTGGTCCATTGTACTACCAGGCAGTAACTTTCATTTAATGTAATTTCTTGGTTTTCCGAAGAAAAGCTAAGATGCGCTTCTGTGATATAGAACTTAAGTTTTCAGTTCCCACCACATCAGCGCCAAATCACCGCCGCCTGATACGAGCGAAAGCAGGACACTGACAGAGAAAGTGCTCTGAAGCGTCTTCACCTTCTCCACAGGCGTCGCAGAGTGTGACATCACTAAGCCCAAGCCGACTCAGGTGCATAGCGAAGGAAAAGTTAATACGCCAACAAGTCTTCTGCACTCGTTTCTGTCTAGAGATAGCAGAAAAGAAGCGGATTTCTTGCAGACGTTTGGGAGCATATTCTTCATCACCCTGCATCCTGGAGAGTCACGCCATCTCTGGTTGTGCTGTAGGGAGACCCAACCATCGACGGAGGCCCTGACCAGGGACGCGGGTATACCCAAGGTGGGTTCGGGTGCTGCGAATGCCTCTGATGAACCTAGTCTACCTAGTTCATCGGCAGTTTCGTTTCCCAGGATCCCGTGTTGATCCGGGACCCAGACAAGTCTTAGCGAATTCAGCCTGCCGACCGAATCGAGGGAAGACTTGCATTCTTGCACTGTCTTGGAAGTGGCTAACGGGTTGAATAAGGCCTTGAGCACAGCTTGACTGTCGCTGCAGACACAGATACTTCTTCCCTTCCACCTATTCTTCACAATGTAGTTGGTGGTCATTAGGATCGCGAAGGCTTCCGCCTGGAAGACCGACGCGAAGTTTCCTAGGGAGGCGTGAAGTCTAATGTTGTCGTTTTCCACGAAGGCCCCAGCTGCAGAGCACTCCGTTGTCTTGGAGCCGTCCGTGAAAATCCGACTACATTCCTTTCCCGGTTCAGTTTCTGGCCACAGCCAGTCCAGGACACGTGGAAAGTCTACTTTGTAAAAGCATCTATATTATTGGCGACCTCGCATCAGACGGCATGTCCATGAGAGTAGTATCATAGGAGATGCGGTGTGCGAGGTCATCAAAGCTCCAGTCATCAGTCTAAACTGATAAAGATCTAAGAGCCCTAATACATTCCACAATAAGTCCCCTCGAGTATTCGTCTTCAGCTTGCAGGGTATCGTAAACTGGCTCTAAAATCTAAACGTGCACAAATCCGCAGGCCCGGATGGTATCCCTCCAATACGGCCACTGTTCCAATCCGGAATTTAATTTCGTGTGGTTAAAACTCCATTCCCGTAAGCAGTTACTCAAATACTACTTTATTTATAGAAGTCCAAACCTGGATAGCAACTCAATTTTCAATGAGTTTGCGCTTTTCGACTCCATCACAAGAATTGTATCCCTGTATCCTCGCACTGAAATCGTTGTTGCGGGCGATTTCAATGTTTGGCTTCGACGTGCAGGCCAGACAACACCCGAAGGAAGGTATGTTGAGATCTATGCAGAGGTAAACAATTTGATCCAGCTTGTGAATAAGCCAACACGGATACCTGACATTGCAGAACATACCGCCAACACCTTAAACATAATGCTCACATCTCATCCTGAGAAATACTCACTTGACATACTGTCGCCTCTAGGCTCGACAGACCACTGTGTCGTGTCAGCCAATTTTCCATACTCGCCTTAATCAGTTAGAGAGCAAGACCCTAAAAGAACAGTTTGAAGAATTGGCGTGGCCCAAACAACTTTTTTAGGGAGTTTAACTGGTCACTTTGCTTCCTCGATATTGACGTGAATGCCGCAGCTGATAGGATTACAAAAATCGTTTTGTCGAGTAAGAAATCCTTCATTCCTCACAGCGTGAAGAGTATCGAAACCTAGGACAAACGTGTGGTTCTTGTATAAACCGAACTGCAAAGAGGCTATCAGTTAAAAAAAATAAGCTTCCGGACTTTCAAAGACAACCCTTCTGAAGAAATTCAAAAGGACCCGAAATGATTGCAATGCGTTAATAAGACGAGTTAAATTCTTACATGTTGTTCATAGTTGAGGCAAAAAGTAATGCATTGTCACAGGGACAGAAAAATCTTTTGATCATTCGTAAAAAACATAAAGAATTCCGTTAACAGAATTTCCAATGGCATTCCAGCTGTCAGCTCTTTGGAAAAAGCTGTTACCTGCACATCTTGCAGCCAGCACAACGCTTCCAGATTGTGCTTTATCGGAGCCTGTAATTGAGAGCGTACATATTTTTCATGGGACAAGTCCATTTTAGCACTCGTACAGTTGCAAGAGTACTTAAAGATCTAAACGTGCACAAATCCGCTGGCCCGAGTGGTATCCTCCCCGTTCTTCTGAAGAAGTCTTCTTCTACGCTGGCAAAAGCACTGCGTAAGCTTTTCCATTTGTCCTACTCTTAAGGGCTCTTTCCGAGTAAGTGAAAAATATCATTTGTTCACCCCGTCCCGACCATCATCACCCACCTCCAACCGACCCTACTTTCCAAGGTTTTGAAAACGCTGATAAATCGTCACCTTATGAAATATCTTGAAAACCGGAATCTTCTTAATGATCGGCAATACGGCTTCCGCAGCAACAGGTCCACCGGTGATTTGATGGCTTATCTCACCGAAAAATGCATGCAATCTTTACACGATGTAGGAGAAAGCAAGGTCGTTGCACTTGATATTTCAAAAGCATTCAACACAGTCTGGCATTAAGCGCTATTGTCGAAAGTGCGTGGTCTTGGCGTCGATGAATCTCTTCTTCAATGGATTAGAAATTACCTTTCGAACCGTTCAATACTAGTTGTAATGGATGGGTTCAAGTCTGATATTCACCATATTAATGCTGGTGTTCCCCAGGGCTCCGTTTTGTCTCCGACACTCTTCCTCATTTTTATAAATGATCTCCTATTTGTCACTTCTAATCCAATTCACTCCTCCGATGATGACAGTACTTCCAGTAATCGTTCCTCGGCTCTCGTTCCTCCTCTTCGGCCATTGACTTGGAACGGCAGCGTATGTTAAGCTGATTTAATTCCGATCTTGACAGCATTATTGATTGGGGTAAAAGGAATAGAGTGGAATTTAATGCTTCCAAAACCCAGTGCTGTCTACTGTCACTCAAGCGTTCTCAAAACAACCTGCCATTATCTATGAATGGCTCCTGCATTGTTGAAACTGAACGACTTTCTATCCTCGGTAAGTGTATCAACTCAACACTAAGTTGGAATGATCACATATTCGAGATCGCCAAAAATACAGCGAAATTTCTAGGTTTCCTAAAGCGATGTAAGAAATATTTCACCCGTACATCCACCAAAAGCTTGAGTATGACGCTCCTATCTGGTCTGGTGCTCCTAAGACCTCTCTGCGCCCTTTAGATAGAACCCAACAGTGAGCCATAAAAACTTATTGGTGATAATAATGTTGCGAAGTCAATCGACTCGCTTGAACATCGACGAAATGTTGCGTCTCTATCACTATTTTATCGCTATTTCAACAAAAAATGGTCTAACGAGTTAGCCAGCTGCATTTCTCCTCTTCCAGAATCCACCCGCAATACCCGCCTAAGAATGCTCACCCGTTCACCCTTAAGCCCACCTTCGATCGCACAGTTAAGTTCAGAGACTCGTTCTTCAACCGCACCACACGAATATAGGATGATCTTCCCAGCCCAATTTCTCCAATTTTCATACAGTTCGGTCCTTTCTAGCTTTATTTAATCAAAACACGTCTCAATGGCGTTCGTTGTAAATTGGCCGACATCTCTCGATTTCAACTTGTACGGCACCCATCATCTTGCTCTGGCTTTGATCCAGCAATCCCCTCTATTCCTCATTTTCAAACTGTTGGGACTGGCCAAGACACTCTTTGTCTTCAATGTTAGGTCACCACTTTTGAAGCATTGGAATCACACTCTGCATTTTTTAGCGGTCTTATCAGATTCACCATAAACTTCTGCAAATATTCGAATCTTATGTTCTTCCCCACCGTAGACGCATTTGCGCTCACATAGGTCCTGATGACCGTCAAGACCGTCTCAATAATTGGGGAAATGCTCTCAAAAGAAATTGGAAAAACACAGATGAAGTGAGAAGTTTCATTAGCTGAAGCAAAATAAAGAGCGCTTGACTATAAGGCGGAATTTTGTGTTTTTCCTTTTTTTTTTAAGCGAGTTCTTCCTGAAGGTGCTGCGTTGGACCTCTTGTTACTCAAGGCTCTGCCCTCGTCTTCAATAATAATAATAATTGTTGGCGTGACAGTCCACAGGCGGACCAGGGCCTAGCTTGCTTATCAACTACTCGTGTTGTACGCGCTACTGTTCTCTCACGAGTAGAAGGGACCTACAGCTATTTTGCCGACTCCGAAGGGCGAAGTTTGAGAAGCCTTCTTAGACAGTTATTAGTCTTTGAGTGTTGGCAACAGCTCAAAAGAGGTGATATTCGAGGTGTTCATCTGCGAATCGAACCTAGACCGTGAGCATGTTAGTGTCGCACTCTACCCACTTTGGCACGACGGCCCACAAACTTGCAGCTGCAATTGACAAACGTTATTCAATGCAGACTTCAGACTCTTTGATCTGCAGAAGATTCAAACTTTAAGTGTCTTAACCAAATTGCACAGGAAACGTAATACTTGACAACTTATCGTTCGGATACAGAGGAAGCCTTTCCATCTAGCCAATTTACAACCATTCATTAGTCATTTTCAATTCACTCAGAAACTCATGAAACAAACCCCCTCCCCCAGCAGAACTCATCGCCCACCTAACATCGAAGATGCCACTCGTCGTGACTCGTGCCCTCACTTAACACAAAATCCATTTGTCCGTCTCACAGACCAATCAACACAAACTTGCTGAGGAATCATAATTTCCGTTTCACATTTATCATTCACACGATTCCATCGAAGGCTCTGGCAACCGTTAAGATTCTTTTGTCAAAAGGCATCCATCAAATGGCATATCTCTTCACAGCCATCGGCGATCGCACACACGCTCGCTTCCCACGACTCCGCGTGGTGCGCCCATGCCCTCGCGCGTCTAGTCAAATGCAAAACTCCGTCGAACTCCTAACGCCCCTGCCATGCATTGTTAAAATGCCACCACGCACCCGACACTCTCGACACACGCTTTCGCGGATATTCTGCATCACTAAGCGCGGCTTCACCCACAACTCCTCGGCGGCACCCCGACACCTCGGTCCCATCACGGTATTCCCAGACGCACACCGTGACGTTAATGGCGCAAATGACTCGACACAAATCCCAAAATGCCATTCAAATTTTGCACCTTCACCCCCGGCCTTAGCTCCGGCTGCAGCCGCCATCGCTGCCACCGTCGCAGCCGAGCTCCGATTTGGACGAGCAGCGTCTGCGAGCCTGTTGCGCCCCAACACATGGCCTCTAATGCATCGCTCATGTCACAGCGCACTACTCCCAGACGCACTCGCTGACCAATTACCCATTTTGTGATGCCTAATCACCCTTTTATTCCCACTTACGGGGCCCCGGAGTGTGGCAGCTTCGACGGAATTCACGCCAAACCCATCGCAGAAATTTAAATGCCTTCCCCGTGCGCGCACGCGGTTCGATCGAGAGGAATCCATTGACAGTGTCCGATCCGATGCGATGCCGTGCTGCCGTTTCGGGGGGAACGAGCGAGATCTCCCCGCGATGGGCTCCTGATGCGGAGGGCGATTGCGGCGCACCGCACCGATCGCAGGGCGCGGGCGAGGAGCAGAAGCTGCAGTAGGTTCGAGTTCGTACTATTGTAATACGCTTGCGCGCGTTCAGACAATGCGCACTGCTGCGCAGATATGCATCTCAAAGGAGCAGCTATTCGCAGTTAGCTCGCGCGCACTTATTCGGTTCGTTTGTGCCCGTCCGCGGTGCATATGGTCGCCGCAAAATGAAGTCAATTGGCGCACGCCTCGGCTCCTAAGTGGCCTGGAACAATGCGCACTCATGTGTAGCAGTGTTGCTGTGTTCCCTGTGCGGTGGGATCCTAATGGTTGAAGGCGAAGTGCTGCCAAACAATAGAATCGGAGATGGATATCAATTGGCGGCGCATTGGCTCTGGCCGGGAGAGGACGTGGTAATTATTATTTTGCAGTCTCGGAGGTGGAGGATTAGCCACGGTCCATTGGTAGACGAGCATCACCGACCAGAGAATTGATCGATTATATGGGCTTTGTGAGACGGCTAACAGTGAACTTTAGATGACGAGATAGACGAGCGCGCGCCTGTGTGATCCGGGGCACAGTGGGTGTTTGTGAGGCATTTCTCTGAGGTGGGTGGAACTGGATTTTCGTTGCTTAACCTTTGTTAAGACAGTCAATTAACAACCGTCAACCGTGGGCCGGACGGGTGTGCGAAGGAAACATTTTGACAGGCCAGAACACGTGGTGAACCGATTATTGAAAATTAGAAATATCGATTTGTTGTACAGAGGAGGGGAGAGTTATAGGATCTTAGGTGGTAATTTCGTATAAGTTTGTCAAATATCCCTTCCGCCTTTTTGTCTTTTGAATTTTCTGCCCATGTACAAAGCGCCACAGAGCTCGTATCGTTTGGAAGGTCTTTATATAACCTACTACACGAAATAGTGCAGGATTAGTTTGGATATTGCGTTCAAAAGTTATAGACGTGTAAACATGGAGCTCACTAACGCCGAAATTCGCGCTATTTTAAAGTTTTCCTTCGTTAAAGGCAAATACGCTAGAGAATCGTTCCGTGAGATTATGGTGTTCTGGGGGATGGTACTCTATCAGTTCGAACCGCAGAGGAATGGTTTCGACAATTCTTAGCCGGTGAAAACGACACCATGGATAACCAACCGGTGGAAGACCTGTGACGACGAATACCGATCGAATCATGGAAATTATCGAGTAAGACCGTCATGTGGCATATTATGAGACCGCCCAGGAGATGGGGGTTAGTCACCAAATCAATTTAAACCATCTGCAGAATGTTGGATGGATGCCGCGTGATTTAACGCAAAAAAACCTTCTGGACCGAATCAACGCCTTTTATATGCGGAACGAACTCGACCCATTTTTGAAGCGAATGGTGACTGGCGACAAAAAATGAATCACATACGACAATAGCAAGCGAAAACGGTCGCGGTTGAGAGCCGGTGAATCGTCCCAAACAGTGGCCAAGTCGGGATTGACGGCCACGAAGGTTTTGCTGTGTGTTTGGTGGGATTGGAAGGGAATCATCCACTATGAGCTGCTCCCATATGGCCAGACGCTTAATTCGATCATCAACTGCGAACAACTGGACGCTTGAAGCAGTCGATCAACCAGACACCCCCAGAATTGGCCAACAGGAAGGGTGAAGTGTTCCACCAGGACAACGCCAGACCACACATTTCGTTCATGACTCGTCAGAAGCTACGAGAGCTTGGATGGGAGGATTTATCGCATTCACCATATAGGCCGGACAGAGCGCCAAGTGATTACCACCTGTTCCTGTCCATGGCGAACGCCCATGCCGGTGTGAAGTTGAACTTAAAAGAGGCTTGTAAAAAGAAGCTGACCGAGTTCTTCGCGAATAAGGAGGGGGGGCTTCTACGAGGGGGGCATTGTGAAGTTGCGGTCTAGATCTGTTTCCATCTAGACGGCAACTTTACAATACCCCCGTCGTAAAACCTCTTCTCCTTATTCGCGAAGAACTCGAACGAAACGGCGCATATTTGAACTAAGTCCGATCACTGTAACACTTTTTATGAAGCATTAAATTAAGAGCAAAGTAAAACATATTTGGTAACCTTATACAAAAGAATCCTACACCCCTACTTGTGTTAACTGAATCTACTTCACCAACAATGATTCAACCGAAACATTTGGAGAAACACCGAAGTTTCGACTCAGGCTCATTTTGATGGTTATTTACAATTGCTGATGTTGTCCATCCAATTCTTATGCAACACTTCACTCTACGCACAAACTACATTTAACAACCTTATATTTTGCCTGCAGATCGATTTGGTTATTGTTTGTGGCCTCTTTAAGGGTTTTTCCTCATAGAAAACTAATTGTTGGATACAGAAACGTCTCGACTTTAGTTTCAAGGAAATCGATGATTCCCGCATGTGGCACAGAATACTTCGTTCGCATGCTATGAAAGTGAAATGTGCCCTCAAGTGATCGGTATCGAGTCTCGTGGTAAAGGGAGAAAGGGAGTGCCTTTCTGTGTATAGCAATACGAAGGGAGCGCCATTTAGGTGCGAAGAACATTTCATATTTTTGTAACAAACATGTTTCTAAATTTAAATTGACGAAGGAAAAGGAACCAATGTGGTCGCCGTGGCGTAGTGGGTAGAGTGCGACGCTCACACGCCGAAGGGTGTAGGTTCGACTCCCAGCTCAACACCAATTTTTCGAATTTTTCACGACACCACCTCTTTCGAGCTGCTGACAACACTCAAAGAGTAATAACTGTCTAAGAAAGCTTCTCAAATCTCGCCGTTCGGAGTCGGCAAGAAACTGTAGGTCCCTTCTACTCGTGAGAGAACAGTAGCGAGCACAACACGAGTGGCTGATGAGCAAGCTAGGCCCTGGTCCCCCTGTGGACTGTACCGCCAAAAATTATTATTATTATTATTAACGAAAAGGAGCTTGAAAGTATCCCGGTGGAGTACTCACCTGGTATTGTATTGTTGGCGAATTTTTAAACTCTCACGTTTATTAGTGATTGAAAATAGAGATAAAGATGGTAACCTTTGAGAAAGGCAAATCTACCAACCTCTAGACGCCAATTAATAAGAGGGACAATTATTGGGTAAAATGAACAGTTTTCAACATGACAGCCAAGTGTCATACTTGAAGAAGAGGAACAATCTGTTCTTTTGAGAACAATTTGTTTACATATTAGACCACATTAGTTAAATATTTATGGGACTGCTTCCCAAGCTACAAGAATTTGACCTTATTTCGAGGTCTGAGGATGCTTGCAACTTAATGCAAAAAGTCAAGTGGTGACACTTATCCCCTAGTTTGTTCACAAACTTCTATTTTCAAGCCTCAACCACTGCGTCTATTTTAGAGGGAGACAGGAGAAATTTAAATATTGTCTTTATATCCACCCAAGCAGTGTTTCATTCATTAACCACGCGAAAGGTCTTTTCAAACTTCTTCTAGTTCATTGTGAGCTGCTACATTCTGGATAGACAGAGACCTTAACCAACATGCCTCTTCAGAACAATCGCCATTGCTCGTCACACGCCTCCAGTTGCGCACTTCAAGTTTTTGAGGTCCTTCTCTACTTAGGTTGCGCAGTTTCCATGGCTCCGGTTCGAAAACTTTTCTGACCGTGGCAGTGGTGCTCAAGCGCTCCATATGACCTAATCATCGTGAGCGTTGTGTCAGAAAAGACATGAACTGCCCATGAAGTCGTTCGCTGAATCTTCTCCTAAAAATTGTATCAACGCAAACAAGACCAAAAGTCGCAAGCAGAAGATTTCAAACGAAAAAACCATGGTCTTTCTCATCCGCTTTTAACAACGTCCAAGTGTTCACGCCGCTAAACAAGGCTAGAATGATCTTAGTCTACATTAGTCCTTCGAGATGGGGCTATTTTTTTGAATGCCTCTTGAGCTTAAAAGACCAGAATTCTTTAGAAGAGTGATTTCTTAGAATTCAGTACTGCTTTTCTTGCCCCCATTTACCGCGAAGCCGATGTAAACGAAGTCCTTCACTACCTCGAAATTGTTGATGCCTCATGTGATGCATTATCCGAAACGTCTGCTTTATGTTTAATGACAGCATGTACTTTGTTTTGCCAAAATATACCTCTAGACTCATCTTATCCAGCTCCGCTCTGATGCCAATAAACGCCTCATTGACGGGTTGCTGTGTTCGTCAAATTACTTCAATGTCATCCGGTAAATTCGAGGGTGGGAAGACTTTCGGAAGATCTTGCCTCTGGTGTTGACTTGTGAATTACGCACGGTCTACTCGAGGATGATGTTCAAGAAGTCAATTGACAGTGCGTCGCCTTTTCTAAAACCTTTTTTAACATTGAAGGTCTCGGTGAGTTCGCCACCGACCTTGCCGGAGCAGCGAGCGTTCTCCACCGTCATCCTACACAGTCTGACGAGTTTTGTGGGAATGTCACAATCCTGGAAAAGACCCAAGAAGTTCAAATCGACACTCAACACCTATTCGTTGATTTTAAGGCCGCATATGGCAGTGTGCGTGGCCGCCGTGGCGTAGTGGGTAGAGTGCGACGCTCACATGGCGAAGGGTCTAGGTTCGATTCCCAGCTCAACACCAATTGTTCGAATTTTTTACGGCACCACCTCCTTCGAGCTGCTGACAACACTCAAAGAGTAATAACTGTCTAAGAAAGCTTCTCAAACATCACCGTTCGGAGTCGGCAAAAAACCCTTCTACTCGTGAGAGGACTGTAGCGAGCACAACACGAGTAGTTGATGAGCAAGCTAGGCCCTGGTCCCCCTTTGGACTGTAGCGCCAACAATTATTATTATAAATTCTCTCTAGTAACTTTGTTCGACTTCAGTCCAGACGTTATTACTTTGACTTCGACTAAATCGTAGGAATGAATCCATCATCGTTCAAGTTAAGTGAAACATTCTGCCTAAAAGCGAAGAATTTGAACTGTCATCGCTGCGTCATCCTGATTCTCAGTAGTCAGACGCAAATCAGACACTGAACAGCAAGTTGTTAGCTATTGTTATCATTCCTTTTATGGTTTCGTTTTCACCATCGAAATCACTGTAATGACGATCTATGGCACTGTTCTTACATCTGATTTGCATCTGATTGGAAACATTTTCACAGCATCTTCTTTTACTATGCGATACATTTTATCCAGCCAGCAATTCTTGACGATTTTATACAGACAGACTCATGCACTTCTTCACTCCTTCGGACTGGTGTGGATAGTGGTTATATATTAGTATATTAAGCTGGTATTTGCACCTTAAAATTCCGTGCTTGTTTTTGAGTGAAAAAAACGAAACCCTATACCTGTGAACATAACACACACTCAGTAAGATTATTTGAAATGTGGGAGCAGTCCTTTTTTTTTCTTCTCCTCTGTGCTTGCGTTTGCAGTCAATGACAAGGAATATATCACCCGCTGATGTATGTCCAAAGACCATGAGCCAAACTTCAGTGTTCAGTGTTAAAAACAACGTGACATTTTAGCATCATTTTGAACCGAAACACGATCCGTTCTTCCGCGTTTTACAGAAGCCATCCTCTGTTGAGTGGAATGCTTCAAATCAACTCTTTCAAAATTACGCTCCGGATTAGAAACATCTCTTCATTAGAGCCCACCACAAAACTAGCTCTTCCCATCCAGCCCTCCCTTGATTCAAACAATCAGCATAATTCCTCGGAGCGAAGTGCCTGCACACAGGAAACTCCGCCACAATCATCATGAATTGGAGCGTCGTCTGAATGATTAACTCCGCAGCTAACAGTGTTTCTTTTAGTAAATCGTGCTTAATAGTTCCATCCACTCCATCACTGCCCACTGCCGCTTCTTTACTAAATTATTTCCTTTCCTCTTTTTTCTTTGCAGGTAAGCACCACCCAGGGACCTCCTCCAGCCAATGGTAAATACAAACGATTTCACCTGTGAGCACGCATCTCCCGAACCGAGATGCACACACTGGCGCGCAATTAGAAGCCCGTTCTGTCGAAATTATACGTCTTCATTTGCATAAAGATTCTCAAATCATACCACAGTGGCCAGTCGTCGTTCAATTACACAGTCACATCTCTACCCCGGGGATGGAAGCTCGGCGGTTTATGGACGCTGATTGGCGTCCGACTGCGAACGCGGGCGCGTCATAATTGTCCAATTTCGCCGCAACGACGACGAAGTGGTCAACGTTGGTACTCTGGCGAAAATAAATTTCAATTTCCTCATTTTTGCGTTGAGTAACCGATCGGCTGGATTTTTTGACGTTTTTTTGCCTTTCTCGAAAATTGTTTTGCAATTTTGGAGAAATGCGATTTTTTCGCATTTTGCTTTTTCTGAGAATTTGTGAGAAAATTATTTTTACTGCCTTGTGAACAGCAGTGGAACAATGATTGGGATCTGTTGGAATTGGGGAGTATGCTGAATGCCGCGAAACTTGAGAGATTTGAGTGGTGCCACAAATTCACTATCTACCACATTTAAAGTTCTCGAGGGTTGATCGTTCTTCTTTCTTGTAGCTTATGAAAGTCACAGTTTGATGCTTTGTTTAGATCGGGAAATGTATTCCTTATCTTTCAATTTTCTGAACATTGTCGGAATCTTGTAAAGAGTTATGACTTTAAAATGAAAAAAATATAAGCGCGGAATTTGAATTCAAACTTAAGCTCTGATGTGGGAGTCAAATACACCCTTGTAGTGTGAAGGAATATTTTATAAAAGTTGAAAGAGTATAATTCTTAACTTTCAAAGTTATTTTTTTCTTCTACAATCCGAGCATTTCGAAGGTCTCTACGGGCAGTGCTTAGGACTGCATGAGATATGTGTCGCAAAGTCAAAAGTATACATTCTGCTAGTACATACAAATAGCAAGCATTCCTAGAGTTTTACCTATTTTTTATGAGTACCAACAATCTTTAAAAACGCCAGGCATCAACGACTTCAACAAAATATTTTACATGGTCATACAATCAAACAAAAAAAACATTGTTTGAAAGCCTCGTAAAAGAAAAAATGAATTTTCTATTTCAAATAGGCTTATTTCAAATAGGCAACATGGCTTCATGCGAGGTAGGTCATGTTCTTCTATTTTATCTTTATTTACAAATTATTTATTTAGAAATTTAGAACATCGCCTACAAGTTGATGTACTAACTTTTCGAAAGCCTTTGATAAAGCGCATCACACTTTGCTTTTAAACAAACTTAAAACCATGGGAATTCATTCAGCAATGCTAAAATGGTTTTCCAATTATTTAACGGGGTGGAAGCAAATGGTTAAGGTCGATAGTTATATTTCTCGCGTAATAAAGGTAACATCGGGCGTGCCACAGGGTAGCCAGTTGGGCCCATTACTATTTCTTTTATTTATAAACGATGTTCACGAAATATTTAAATTCTGCCAAATTCTAACATTCGCGGATGACTTGAAATTATTTTCGTCGATTGATAGAATAGCCGATTGCATTAAGTTTCAGTCGGATATACATAACTTAGCGGAATGGTCTAGATCTAAACATTTCAAAATGTAAATTTTTTACGGCACATAGAGTAACATCTCCAATTGTTTATGATTATTTTATCAATAATGATATACTTGATCACCTAGAAGAAGTTAGCGACCTTGGAGTAATATTCAATCCCAAGTGGGATTTCCCACTATAATATGATTACACCATCAATAATTGTTGGCGCTACAGTCCAAATGGGGACCAGGGCCTAGCTTGCTCATCAACTACTCGTGTTGTGCGCGCTACTGTTCCATCACGAGTACCACAGAAGGGACCTACAGTTTTTTGCCTTCTCCGAACGGCGAAATTTGAGAAGCTTTTTTAGACAGTTATTACTCTTTGAGTGTTGTCAGCAGCTCGAAAGAGGTGGTGCCGTGAAAAATTTTAAAAATTGGTGTTGGGCTGGGAATCGAACCTACACCCTTCGGCGTGTGAGCGTCGCACCCTACCCACTACCTTTCTTCTAAGAAAGAGTTTTATGTATGAATAAAAAAAAGTTTATGAAACATTAAAGATGACATATTAGAAGAAAAGCGCAGGAAAAAAGCTCATAACCTCATAACCTCGAGCTTCTCTTGAGTGTCGAAGGTTTAAGTATAAAATTCGCAAAATTTTTCCAGCTCTTGACCTCAAGACGAACTTAAGTGTCCTTCGAGTCACTAATGAATCCAGCCTCGAAGCAAGTGGAACAAAAATTTCACTTTACAACGTCTTTCCTTTTTTTAATGTTTTTTTACTTTTCTATTTTTTGCTAACTCTCTCCACGCGCTGATGTTGAAGGAGCGGGAAATATAAGTTTCTTGTCACATAGGCGTCAGTCGAAGACAAGGAAACTGTAGCAAGATCGTGTTCAGGCCAGGTGAACAAGTGTCCAAGTCTGCGCGTTGGGAAAACAGATTCAACAGCAATTATCACCTAGGAGGAAAATACGGTTGGCAAAGTCCTCGATCTCACTCTAAGTCACCAACTTTAGAAAACACATCATCAAACGAAAATACGCACAAGCAGTATTTTGTTTCCCAAGCCAGTGATACGATTTTTTTATTCCGGGTCACGACAACATCACGCAAACGTTTCTCTTTCTCTTTGATGTCAAATCAAAATCCCGTGCGACTATCACATTCCATCAGTTCCGCCTGGCAATCTCCTTCACGCCGTCAAAATAAAATCCAGAAGCATGACAGGATACAGCCGCACTGCACCGGCTACCACTTCCTCGGCCGTCGTTCGCCATCCACCGTCCAGGCCAAGCTGACACCCAACATGCAGTCGACTCGAATGTAAATGAAATCTCTCCTCAAAAAAAAAAGCACAAAACTCAAAAAATGAAATACTTGCCATGCATAATGTGGTGGAACGTTGCAAAGAAAACAATCTCAATTTTTCACGGATACGTGGCAGATGTGGCATGAGACCCGAGCTGACGTTGCGCAAAACATAATGAATTTCATTTCGCGGCATTTTGCACCAAATTTTTTCGACACACTACGCGCCATAGGAGTCCTCGCCATTAGGCCGTGTGGTAGGTAGGTGAGGAACCCATTAAAGTATTTGGCAATTAACTGGATCACCGAGGGAAGGAGAGACAGGGACCGAGAGAGAGTGCCGGGTGAAATATTTAGGTTGACGGACAGCCACCGCGGCGTGGTATGCCACGCGAAAGACCAATTCACGCAGCATCGCACTCACTCGGATGGACACTGATTTGAAACTCAATTTAAATTCTCACCCCAGTCGGGGGAAGGGGAACGTCGGTGCGTCTGCATCACGCAGGCCACTCTGACAGTTTCACCGGAAAATGACAGCCACCGGTGAGGAGCAGGCTATCCGGGAGCGTCCGAAAATGGAACACCTCACATGGGGCTTTGTACGAAGTTATTGATTATGACGAGGAGAGGTGAATTCAATTTGAGTTTGACGAATGATCTGTCGTACGGTCGTCGCCGTCCTTGCGTCGCGCTCTGCTCCACCAATTTCGACGCGAAAGTGGAAATCATATTCTGAAGCCTCGACCGTACGCAGTGCGTCGTGCGTTCTGGAGCGCT
Source organism: Eristalinus aeneus (assembly GCA_955652365.1). Lineage (NCBI taxonomy): Eukaryota > Metazoa > Arthropoda > Insecta > Diptera > Syrphidae > Eristalinus > Eristalinus aeneus. The sequence goes on from OY019133.1 coordinate 6,577,824, forward strand.
TCGACGTCAATTGCGATGCATCGTCATCCAAAGTGGAAATTTTATTAACGAGTTCAGTAGTGCATGACAGGTTTTTGTCTTGGTCGCCGCTCACTCGTGTAACCCATTTTCGGAGCAGAGAGCGCACCCGCAGGGTACATAAATACTAAATGTCAAGAAAAGGCCGCAAGTTACTTGTAGTTACTTACTCACTGCGCTCCCGTGCGTTTACAATGCAGGAATGCATTATCAAATTTAATGAGTGGCGCAAGTTGACAGTTTTTAGTCCAATCTCTGGGTCCTCGAGCGATGTCGTCGTCGATTGGTTTTTGCCGCTACCGCCGCTGCTTTCGTTTGTCTCTCCGCCTGACCATATCGGGTGAAATAATTAATTGACGTTTTGGGCTTTGATTTCCTCTCTCGCATGCTATTGTGCAGCTCTAGATGATTTTCGACGCGACGCGAGAGAGGAAACGATTCGTTTTTGTGCGTCGAGTGGAGGACAATGGGGACCCGCAGCTGTGTTGAAATTGAGGTCAGGAGAGACTTTCTTTTTGTTTGTGCCTTTATCCAAATCGCTCTTCTCTGTGCACGAGTTTGTTGAGGAGAGCACAGACACACAAGAGTAAATAAAAACAAAATCCTTCTCGTAATTAACAACCTCCATGGTGTCTGTCTATTTGTCCGAAGGGAAAGTTGACGCTGCCACGTCTATCACTGCGCACCACGAGCGCTGAGATCTAAGTGCATTTTGTAGTCGAGCGTGTGTGCAAGAAGAAGAAGAAGGAGTTGTTTGCATTTGAGGCGATCAGATTGCTGGCCGGTGGACGGTTGTTCCTTTGCCAAGGATGTGCCGGGTGACTAAGCCGCCTTTGCGACACGCCACAGGTCGGTCTTCGTCGAAGAGTGTATGTGGAAATGCACATGCAAATTGACCAGAGACTTCAATTTATTCATAATTTGCATCCCGTGATAAATTTATCATTGCTACATATCTGACAGGAATTAATTAAACCGATATTGTTGGACGACACATTTCACGAATCGGTGCAGCGGCTATCGCGCAGCACAGCCGACCGACTTGCTGCAATATAGGCACTGGGCACTTCGTGTAAGGTCCGCATAGACATCTGGCTAAATTGCTTGCATAGGCGGTGGTGTGGCGTGGACACATCTCCATAAAATTAACATTTTCATTGGACGTGCCCGCCGGACGGACGGGAGAGATGTTTGCGCCGTGTGCTTTTGTTTCGGGGCAAAACTCGAAAAGGGGGTTTTGAAATTATGTTATTTAGAGTAATTGATCGATTTGGTTGCTAATTTTATGACCGTTGCACAAGAGAGCGCGATGATCGAGGTGGAGCTGTGGCGGGTTCGCTGACCAACTCTCTTGTTTTTCACTCGACGACGGCTTGGAATTTTTGATGCTGGAGACACCTTTGAATGCTCATCTGGAGGCAGCTGGCGCTGGCTGGAGGGGCATGTTGGTTGAGACCAAGGTCTACCCGGGACTGTAGCGCCTCAAGAAGACAAAAAGACACACATGCAGGAGACTGGACATTTTTAGTGACATAACCAACTTAAAGATTTTGAATTGATGACATTCGCCCCACCCACTTCGTCGTTCACTTTCTCCACATAAACCTCTCCAGCTATGATCCCACGGGCTTAACTAAGGTCTCCGGCTGGAGTAAGTTTCTCCTAACTAACAATTAACCCGCGCATCACCAGCCCATATCAAAGTGAATGCTTCATCCATCGCGTCGGTGTTGTTTCTTTTCTTTTCTGTTTTCAATTAGCATTGTAATCACGCCTCTAAAGTCTCACTTCCCCGCACTCACTCCGAGCATCCTTTAACCTTTCCACACACACTTCACTAACCAGTCCTGCCTCTCAGGCTATCCGCCGCCGCGGACGTCGGCGCCCCTCGGAGGATAGTGGACCGTTTAATTTTCCGTCTTTTTAATTAAATCCCTGCTGGAATTTCGGTTTAACATTGAAGTCATGCTCTCTGCGATGTTGATGGTACAGCTAGTGGTGGTGGTAATGGATTTTACCTGAGTTTGTGCGCAGCTGAACAACGCCCCTTCGCCACTTGGAAGGTGGCGCGGCGCGATTAACTCTCTGCACTCTCTGTACCCTCTGTGGCTCCGCCATCACCACTGCGAACACATGTTGCCGGATTTTGTAATTATTTGATTTGGCAAGACCTCCATTAACCCCCGTCCAACTATCAAGGGGTCAGCGCGAAACTCAAACAAAGCACACTCCCAAGTGGGCCGCCGCTTTGTATCCGACACACAGTGCACAGCGCGGTCCGTCGCATGAAATTCCCGAACAACATTTGTTACGATTAAAATTACTCGCTGACAATTGTCTCCTTCGTCTGTAGGTGTGAGGTATTTGCCGCAATATGGAAAAAAACTCATACAAAGCCTCCACCGGCGTGTAACTGAACTTACGCGTTCGCAAGCGCGCGCCAGACCCATAATGGCCTCCTAATTATTATTTATTGCAGCCACTATCTCCCAGTCCGTCCGTCCGTCGGGGAGTATCTCTCTATCTCTGTATCTCTATCGTTCAATTGTCCGCGACCAATTTTCCCGTAATAACACAGCCGCGAAATCGATTAACAATACTCCACCACTGGCCGGCTCTCGGCGAGCACACGTAAATGTGCCCCTGCCGACGGTTCTCAAAATGGCCACCACTCGGCATAGTCAAATGCTGGCCACGGTGCTGCTGCCGCCGCTGGGGAGGAATGCTGTTGCTGCTGCAGCGTGGTGGCGGTGCAGTGAGTGGAGCTGCGGTATACCTAGCGACACCTGCATGTAGCGCACCTGAGTTATGGTGCAGCGACGCTGGCTATGGCTGTGGAGGGTGGCGGTTCGGCGCATGCTCCGAATCAACCGCGAAAAAATGATTTATTAAGGTCGCATTGGCTTAGATTGTGCACTCATTTGGCTGCGAGTTGAATGAATAGCCGCGCGACCATAGTGGCAGCAACACCAGCAGCTCGCTAACCGGTGTCTCGATGTGTTTGTCTTATCAAAGGATCACTGTGTGTGCGCGCACATGTGGAACAAAGACGCTGAACAAAGCATTCGTCGGCTGTCGGTTGCCAACCGAGTAGTGGCTGGTAGGTGAATGGGGGGAGGCAGAACTGCAGAGGTTTAATTATAATTAATTTGAGCTACATATCGAGCTGCTTGCTCGTTGGCAGGCTAATTGCATGCACAGCGATTTGTGGCCTAGGTGTGGCCACTTTTGAGCTAAAATAGAGGCTTAACACCTCTTGCAGAGTGCGGGGTAGCACTTGCTCAGAGGCCTAGAACAGGTAGCGATGGCAGATAAATTGGAAGAAGTTCGTTATCATTAGAATGCGGAGCCGTTTGCTGCTGGCGGACGCAATTTAGATGCCTCATGGGGAGTTTTTTGAAAATTTTAGCCAAAGGGGAGTGGAAGAAATGGGTGGTAGATTAGGTGACGGACTTTTTTGAAAATGTGCCTCAACGAGATCTTTCGCCTTTTGTTTTCGAAGTCAAACACCAGCTGCACACTGACTGCAAACTGATCGCACACTAACTGCATACTGACTTGGTCTTAAATAAGGTGTCAATCCTTTCTCAGGGCCCGTAGAGAATTCTTATCGTCACAACGCTACGTTTAGGAAACAAACGATTTATTTCAAGCCCCCTTGGTACTGACTTCCCATTTTCTAAGTACTCGAAGGTGTGATTCTCATCCACAGCTATCATCTCAACTGAAACCACGTGATTGATCATTGTTAGCCCCCCAATGAGAGGCGCCTCTCCTCCACCACCATTCATTCTCCCCCAAATGTATTTCTCTGCCATTCAAATCACATTGTCCTGTCCAATTCCAGGCACACACCTTCCTACCCTCCTCCAACATGTGTCTTCATGGTACTTAGACAGACTTGCCTTCTCCGCATTCATGAGCCAACTGCAAACTGGCGCACATGCCGTCTTAATTGCCCCATCCACAGGAAGTCGATGTCAGTACAGGGAATTATGCAAATAACACTCCTGGAATCGCACAAATTACACCCAAAGAACACCCAACAACGCTCCACTTTGCTCCGCTCCGGCCCAAGGCAGAAATTAGGATGTCACCCATTAAGAGCCCAGCCCAGCGTAAAGGACGCTACTAAATGTCTGTACTTGTGGCGACTTAATAATCGCTCTCAGGCGGCCGAATGTATGATTTGTTTTTCCACCTCTTCCTCTCCCTCGTCCCGCCATCCCATTGGACGCCTTTCATCGGAGATAGCTGATCAGGCAGAGCGGCAAGCACTCGTCGTCAGCGCCGAAATGGGCCGAACCGTAAGCCCCAAAAACGGAAAAATTCCAAACACATGCCCGTGTGTACACACACACGAGCATTTGCATAAAAATATGGCCTGGCCGGCATTTAAAGTGCGTTTTCCACTTTAAACATCCACCATCCACCATCGATCGTCTGTCCAGCACCAGAACCAAGAGGTTGCGTCGCCGCCGTCAGGAGGTTCCCAGTGCGTACATATCCCCCGAATATCTTACAATTGGAAATCTCCAATTCAAAATCAATCCGAGCTCCCCCGACGGCGACTGCGGGCGCGCATGAGCGGCGACTTGTCGAGAAATGGTCAGTTGCTGGTGGTGTTGTAGTTTTTGTTCCCATCCCATGGCACACATGTGGTGGCTGGCAGCGGCGCAGTTCCGCGCAGTTTGCTGCGAATGCAATTACCGTGATAAGCACCAATAAATGACTAATGTTGCCTTTATTGCTTTTGTGTGCTCACCGAGCGGATGGAATGTATCCCCGCGGCACCGGCACCTAAGCGGATTCATAAACTGTACCGGTGCGGTGTGGATTTGCGATGCGGTGCCCCTTGGGCAGAGAGCATCTATGCGCAATGCGCCGCAGGCTGACGAGCAGTCTCCGGACGGAGTTTGGTGTAATGAATGCTGCGACGATGGGTTAAGCTGATGAGGTAACTTGCAACTACCGCCGGAAATTACTCATCCAAGGCTGGACGGAAAGAAATCCAGTTAATAATTAAGCGCTACCATTTCGGGTATAGACTAGCGGCGTGCTCCCAGTGGACCGCGCCGTCCAAGTGGGTTTCGCTAATTACACGCAGATCCTGGAATCGCTGTGAGGAGAAAAAAATATGCCTGGACTTTGGGGAATTGACATTCTAAGCGCGCATGAGGGATGACCATGTTCGATAGTGCGGGACAGCTGCCCTTGGGGATTGGTCAATTGTACGTGCCACGAAAATTGACGGAAAAGCTGCACAATTGAAATTGGAGAACTTGAAGGTCTATGTGGAAATGGAGTCGCTCCTTGAGAGCATAACGGGTTATAAAAGTGATTTATGTTGCGCTTGAAAGGTCGGAATTGTTTGCTCAAAAAACCCTCGACGAAATCCTTGGCTTTCAGACCGTGGCATAGGTAAAAATGGGTCACTGTTTGTTCTGAATAAACATCCCAAACGACCTCCTACTGAGACTGAACACTTGCTAGTAGGGGAATGAGATCTGCTTATTTTTTTTTTTTTAAGGTTGGGAAACACTGCGCTGGCGCGCTTAGACTCAAAAATTGGTCCATTGTACTACCAGACCGATGTGGGATTTTGCTTTACGCGATCACCTGCCTTCACGGCTTGTATCACGAGGTCCACTTTCCCAAGAGTAGTGGTTAACATAAAACAAAACGCCTAAATTACCCAACGCCAAATTGAGATCATGGTTGAGGGATAATCACCCGACCTTGGATTGATGCCAGGCCTTCCTAACACCTATTCCGCTCTCTGGGACGCAGCGCCCGGTTGAAAACACAAATGCAAACTGAGCCGAGATAGACCCCTAATCGTCTTGCCTAGTTAATAGACAAACAATCAACTAGACAAGTCAGCTCACTAAACTATCCTCAACTCTACCTGCGATGTAAGGTGGTAAACCACAGCCACCACGATAATCCCGCAAGAGGGCCTACCGCTCGTTCAGGCTGAAACCGAAGTTTCATGGGCTCCTAACCTCCCGTGGCACCAGAACATAGCTGTCTGGTCAAGCTGTCACTTCCAGTCTTCCAGGGGGCCTACCGCTCGTTCAGGCTGAAACCGAAGTTTCATGGGCTCCTAACCTCCCGTGGCACCAGAACATAGCTATCTGGTCAGGCTGTCACTTCCAGTCTTCCAGGGGGCCTACCGCGCGTTCAGGCTGAAACCGAAGTTTCATGGGCTCCTAACCTCCCGTGGCACCAGAATATAGCTGTCTGGTCAAGCTGTCACTTCCAGTCCTACTTACTTACTTATCAGGCAGTCGAACCATGAAGGGTCTGAGTCTGAGCAATTGCTGCCTTCCATCGGTGACGGTTCAGGGCACGCTGCCTCCAGTCATTAAGACCAAGTAGTCTTACCTCCGGACTTGGTCTTTGTTCCGGAGGTTTGGTTTTTCTCTCCTTCTCGAACCAGGAGGCTCGAATTCGAAGATCCTCTTTGCTGGTGCTTTGTTGTCCATTCGCTTGATGTGGCCGAGCCAGTGTAGTGGACGGATTTTTGCCTTCCGGACTACATCCACATCCTTGTTCAGCTCGTAGAGTTCGCGGTTGTGTCTTCTCCTCCATTCGCCTTCCTTGCAGACGGGATCATATATCCGACGTAGAATTTATATTTCGAAGGCATTAAGAATCAGCTCCGCAGCCATACTTACTGTCCAGCTGTCGGCTCCTAATGGCAGGACTGGCAGAAAAAGGGGTTTGCAGAGCATGACTTTGGTCCTTCGAGTCAGGAGTTTCGAGCACAGTTGTTTTGACAGACCGAAGTAGCATCGGTTGCCAAGGGCGATTCTACGTCGGATCTCCATTACGATGTTATTTGTGGAGTTTGCCCCGAGATATACAAACTTCTTTACTACCTCGAAATTGTAGCTGCCGATTGCAACGCCTTGTCCTAAGTGGTGTGCAGCGGATCATGTTTTGCTCGGCAGTATGTATTTGGTTTTTTCCTCTTTGACTTTTAAAAAACTCATTTCGCCTGTTTTTCAATTGCCGTGAAAGCTTCCACTACGGCGTGTTGGGACTGCGCTATAATGTCGACATCATCAGCGTGTCCCAATACCCAACAGTCAGTCCGACTTGTAGAAGATAGTGCGTTTCGCGTTGGCTTTGGCCCGTCGCACTATCTTCCCCAGTACCAAGTTGAGGAAATCACACGACAGCGAATCTAATTGCCGAAATCCGGTGCAGGTCTCGAACTGTTCAGAGGTATTCGAACCGAACTGCACGGTGCATCGCGTGTGTGTTAGCGTGGTGCGACACAACCGGATCAATTTTCCCGGGATCCCGAATTCTGCCATCGCTTGGAATAGCTCCTTGCGATGAATGATGTCGTATGCGGCTTGAGATGGTGAGTATCAATTTGAAACTCGCTGGTCTTTTCCAGGGTCTGCCTTAGTGTGAAGATTTGGTCTATAGTCGATATGCCGGGCCGGAAGCCGCACTGGTACGTGCCGATTAATGCGGTACAGAACGGCTTCAGACCCTCACACAGAACGTTGGATAGGATCGTGTAAGCGACGTTGAACAGGGATATTCCTCTATATTTCTTCCAGGTTGCCTTTTTTGTGGATGAGGCTTATGGAGCTGTCGTCGGGCATGCTTTCGTCTTCCCAAATTCGGCAAATGATCTGGTGCATGCTCCCTTCCAATAAATTGCCCCCAGCTTTGAAAAGCTCCGATGGTAAGCCATCTGAGCCTGCGGCTTTGTTGTTCTTCAGCCTTTTAATGGCTGTTCCGACTTCTTCAAGGCTAAGTGGGAGGACTACTTCGTCCACTGGAGCTGAGATTTACTGGTTCCATATCACTCTCTACTTGTCAGCCTCGCTAAGCAGCTGCTGGAATTGTTGCTTAAACACATCCCCTGTGGGTCCGTAACTAGATTACCCTCGCAATTTGAAGAGCCTAGGCGACTTTCCTGAAGTCTGTGGCCAGGCTTCTGACTTTTTTGGACAAGGTACGTCACTACCAATCAGTCTCTCTAAAAACCTTGGTCTGTTAGCTGCAACCCCATCACATGGTCCCTCTCCATCAGTTTTTCCACTGACTCTATAAATTGTGTTACGGATGTGATTTTTTAAACATTTGATTCACAAAATCAAGCTACATCATCTGGTGCATAACCACACAGTAACCTTCATTTTCATTGTAGTTCCTCGGTATTTCGAAGGAAAACTAGCAAGCGCTTCAGCACCCATCGTGTCAGCGTCAAACGGCGGCCAACTGATACGAGCACGGGCGAGACATAGAGGATATGCTCTGAACTGTCTTAACTTTCTCCACAGGTGACGCATAGGGTGCCATCGCTAATTCCAAGCAGACTTAGGTGCTTAGCGAAGGTGAAGTGCCTCGTTTGTACTCTGAAAACTCGTATGCACTTTTTTCTGCCTAGACATAACAGAAAAGCCTCGGATTTCCTGCTGATGTTCGGGAGCAGGCACTTGGTCAGCCTGCATCCTCGAGAGTCCTGCCATCTCTGATTATTCTGTCGGGAGACCAAACCGTTTACGTTTGACCCGGGCAGTCTCAATGTGGGTTCGAGCCCTACAAATGCCTCTTTTGATTCTTTCCTGCCAAGTTCATCGGCAATATCGTTTCCCATAATCCCGTGGGGACCCAGAACCCAGACAAGTCTAAGCAAATTTAGTCTGAAGATCAAAGTAAGGGAAGACTTGCATTTCTGTACTGTCGTGGAAGTAGTTAGAGGGTTGCGTCAGATCTTATGCGCGGCTTGTATGTCGCTACTTGCGCAAGTACTGCACCCCTTCCACCTTTTCTTCATAATACAGTTCGTGGGCATTAGGTTGGCGTACGTTTCCCCCTGAAAGACCGATGCGAAATCCCCTAATAAAATATGAAGTCTAATGTTGCAGTTTTCTACGAAAGTCCCAGCTCCAGATCCCTCCATCGTCTTTGTGCCGTCCATGAAAAACCGGCGACATTCCTTTCCCGGTTCGGTTTCTGGCTAGACCCAGTTCTGGACACTGGGAAAGTTGACTTTGTATGAAGGACGCAGCGAGATCGGTGGTGACCCTGCATCGGACGGCATGTCCATGAGACTAATGTCACAGGAGATGCGGGAACACTGGGAAAGTTGACTTTGTATGAAGGACGCAGCGTGGTCATGGCGTGGACTAATGTCACAGGAGATGCGGTGGACGAGGTCATCTAAGCTCCAGTGCGAGTCGAACCACATATCACTTCTTTTTAGTCGGGAAATATAGTTTTTTGTGCACCCAATAACGTGGATATCAGGGGGATGCAGATAAAGCAGTGCACCAGAAGCAGAGCCAGGCGGGGTAGGAAAGTCCCCTGTGGAGCCGAGACAGACCGTCCTTTGAAGTTTGGTGAAGGCAGCAGTCACGTACTTGTGCGAAATCTTATTTTATCAAACTGATGGAATAAGCTGAGGAATAGGAGAGAACAGGTCTTATCATTGCCGTGTAGATCCATACAGATCTTTTTGGTTTAACCTAAAAATCCCTTACACTGCCAGAAGACTAACAGCGTTTCGGATGTTTTCGTCTCAATGTGTTCTTTTCAAAGAAGTTCTTTATGAAAGATAACACCAAGGTATTTGTCTTCTTTCGAAAATGGAATTATGACACTTTTTTGCGTTAGTTGGATCAGACCAGTCAGATTCCTCCTCCTCGTAAAGAGAACGATCTCGTTTTTAAGAGGAATGACTGATAGCCCATTCCTAGGACACCAGTCATCGATCATGTCTAGAGCCGCCTATCTACTTGCCCATACGGCCGCAAGACATATTTTGGTGACCAATTCGGCTACAACGTCCGCATGAGCTTGGGGGTAGGTGTTAGAGAGCCGACCAACATGCAACATAGAAGACGAGACAGGACGCCACCTTTCGGGCAACCCCGTTCAGCCCCGACATTATATACTTGCCGCAATCCGCCTTCGCGAAAGCTGTTCTGTTCATTAGCATTGCTCCTAGCCAAAACACCAATTATTCTTCTACGGCGTGTTCTCTGGCCGCGTTACACTTGCCATCAAAAGTTGCGTTCTCGAAAGCACCTACTATGCCATTGAATATACCCAGCGCTTCAAGTGCACTTTCAACTCTGCAACAGGCAGTGTTAGATCATTTCCATAGTTCTGCAGAAAGCGTGTTTCACAAGTAGATAATAGAGAGCAACCTTTAAGAACTTAATAATATTTCGATGGCGCGACAGTGCACTGGGATATAAGGGGGTAGCTTGCTCATCAACTAATTGTGCTGTGTACGCTACTGCTCTCTCACAAGTAAAAGTGACCTGCAATTTCTTGCCGACTCCGAACGTCGAAGTTTGAGAAGCATTTTCTTAGGCAGTTAATACACTTTCAGTGTTCTTAACCGCCCGAAACAGGCGGTGCCCTGAAAAATTCAAGGTGCTCAACCGGGAATCGAACCTAGACCTTCGGCGTGTGAGTGACGCACTCTTCCCACTACCGCACTATGGACACCATTTTAAAACTTACCAGCAGCATAAAATCACTGTTGTGAAGCATTGAGCGCACATTCGACGTTTTTTTAAGAATTTGTGACATGAAGGGGATTCATCACCACAAACATCGACTCCTAGAATGAAGTCATGTAAGTGTATTTCTTCTTTTTCTAATTTTATACACCAAAAAAGTCATGTACGAAACAAACCTTCAAAAAACAACCAAAATCGAAAGAAAGTACCACAAACAAAAAAACAGCACAACGAGAAAAAACAACAAGAGTCGCTTTTATAATCTGCGAAAGGCTGTCGTAAAATTTCCCATTTAATTAGACGCAACGTCGTAAATTTCCCCCATAAATTCGATTATTCGAATGTGAAGTGAAGAAGCGAATGATTGCAGCGCTGCTGCTGCCTACTATCATGAAATATATCCGCAACTAACGGACGCTGATGATGATGCTGCTGCTGCTGCTGCAGCTGATGGTGATGTTGTTCAACGCAATGTTAGCTACCGCAATTGTGCAGATGTCGCATCGTGTACTACGTCGATTTACAACCCGGTAAATTGCAACATTTTGTTAATTTCATTCAATTTCAATTGGATAAAAGCTCAGTACACTTGACTGGTTTATTGTGAGGATGGCAGGTAATTTGTTCCTCTTTTAATTCGCTGAAATGCATCTTAAGTTCCATTTATGGCGCGGGTTGTAAAACTATAATTAGGCGGGAAGTTCGTTTTTTATTACCCCAGCTGGCATACTTTGTATGTGCAGTGAAGAGGTCTGTTTATGACTGGAATTGTGTAAATTTCTGCAATGCGGGAAATGACCGATAGATTGAGCGAATGATAAGGGTAGAGTAAGAGGCGCACGACAATCAAAGCCGAACGCGCCTTTTAGAGTGCCCCCTCACCAGAGCGAATGAGGTCATTCGACGCGAGACGGGATATGCAAATTCACTCCGCGTCCGCGAAGAAGAAAATTTCTTCAATTTTCCAATCAGCAATTTGCTTCTGTTGCAGTGGAGGCGCTCGTGTCGTGGGTCGATGGTAGAATAATTCAAAATTGATTGGGGAGTTCGTGCACCAACTCTTTCGTCGTTCCGTATTGCATCGTCCGCCTGCACGGTATGTGACAGCGCACTCGCGGAGGAGTGAAATTCAATCGAAAATTCTAATCAAGAAAACTCAATTACTCTCTGGCTTCTTCCTTAGACAATTTTCCATCACAGCCAGCATCCGAAGGAGTGTCGATTGGACTCTCTCTCCGCACAGCGACCGTGCACAGTGACCAGGATGCAGATTGGATTTCCATTTCAAAGAACCTGCGAAATTATACAAGTGGATATCTAACCTGACAGATTGAGGACATTCCCTTAATGTTGTAATGTTGACATTTAAGGGCATGCCGCACGCCGCCTCCTTTTTGTTGTTTCTCTGCCCCCATGGCACCGCTTTTCTCTTGTGGTAAAGTGGAAACAAACTGACTTTGACTTAACCGAACGGTTTCGCTGGCTGTGCCGTTGGCTGGTGTGGTGAAAGACAGAAATCAGACACCACTGCACTGGGGTCCAAAAACAACCAGCACTCACTCACTCACGGTAACATAACAGAATTTTTCGCAATCTTTGTGTAACCGCTGCCGGGCAGACAAACAACAGACGATCATTCCTTTTGCGTCTTTTTTCGCCATTTTTGATTGTTTTAGCACAGCACGCCGGTCCAGTCGAGTCCGAGTCCGTGTGTGTGTGTGTGTTTGTGTTTGTGTCGAGTGCTGATGAGGATGATGATTATAATTCGCCTAAATGAAATGCCGCGTGATCGTGGACATCGATAGCAGGTAACGGTGCTTGGCGTTGTGTGTCGTTGGTGCTGTTTCTCTTTTTCCCCCTGTCTCCGCTGCCACTTAGTCCCTCGGCGTACCCGCATCGAGTACCCTCGTAGCCTGTGTCCATGGTCCCTCCGAATGTATATGGGAAATTATTATTGTTATTGATCGCGGATTGGATAGGATCCACCGATCGACCATGAAGTTCTCGCTTGGGGGTACTAATAGCAGACTGCGCGGAGTGGAGGTTATGACGGAAAGAAATCCGCAAAATCTCTGAGGTAACGTTAACATATGCGCCGACCTTAAAATTAAGTTTGGCGCGCGATTCTCGGGGAGTGGTACTGCAGCGTGAGGAGATGGAAAGAAACCTCGGACGCAATGCAAAAGATGCATTTTGGATAGATAGTGAATGTTTTTATTGGATTTTAATGAATACTCTGTGCGCTCGAATGTGCGAATCTACGCGGGGACAAAGATGTGCGTATGAAGCATCTGGACACCTGACACCTGTCCGCGGCCAACTGTTTTGGGCATTGTGCCGCACTGAGCATTTTAGCCGAAGATGAAGATGGAAATTTGCGAATGCCACAGTCGTTTGAGTCGAAGTCAGAGTCCATTGGAGTTTGAAGGGTATCCTCCGGGGGCCACCTGTTTATGCTAAGTCGCGAGATTAGTTCTTTGATTGCGTCTGAGGTGCGTGCGGATTAAAATGTCACAGGAAAACCTTGTGGTGATCGAAAGAACATTTATATGGACGTTGATTGCCCCTCCAGATGGTGGCACATTCGAAAAATTTATTCCATTGTAGACACATGCACCCATCGCCTATAAGTCGGTTCCTATTTCAGCCGAACTCGCATCGAAGGTAAGATCTTATCGAGCCGCATTCAAACAGAGACGAAATCAGTTGCTCACTGGCCCAGGATCATTTTGAGAACGATTTCAGATTAATTGGTGTTTTTTTAGGCCGGGCCGACTGAATGATCGATGGAACGAGATAAGTTCACGAAAGCCACGAGTATCACGGAGCGCCCTGTACACAACGGTCTCTCACCATTCCTCAGGTACTAGCCGAAAGAGGTGCTTCCTACGTGTGCCTACACACATACACACACGCTTCCCACCGAGCACTAATTAATCAATTCCAATTATCAGCAGCGGCTACCACTGTTAAACCCATTATTACCTCAAATCGCCGTGGCTACCTTTGTTGCCGCTACTGCTGCCGCAGTTTCACGTTACCGAAGAATAACTCAAGCCACTGGTAGGACGACTGACCGTCCGTTCATGCAGTTGACTCTAGCCAGCGCCTTGCCATACCAATAGATTCGGGGGCTCTTTGCAACAGATTTATGATTATGAAATATGCGAATATTGGAGCGGCGTCGAGTGCTGTTGCCGGTGTGTCTGTGCCGACCCGTGGGGAGACGGGGGACAGGGGCAGTCTGCGAATAGCCAGAAGTTCTTTCTGTAATCGGTTTGAACTTTCCTCAATTGCACGGTCGATGCAGGAGCACATAAATTGGTGCCCATTCGATTCGGGAGGCCAGAGGAAATGATTGCGCTCCATTGGCGGTAATGTTAACGCCCGTCAAATGCGATCAAATAAAATGTGAGCCAAGGCACTTGTGGTTGTGTGTACTAGAGGAATGCGGCGGAATTCAATTGCACGTCTGTGATTTATTCTTTGGAGTAGAGTTCGACTGTAAGAATGACTGACCACCAGTGGGGAGTGTGAGAGGTGGGATGGCAATAAATTTAAATTAACTTGTAAGAGAAGAGATTTTTGTGGTCTAAGGGGAGACCTGAGATGTGGGTTTTGGAGTACGAAGGCGGCAGGGCTGCGATATAGAATATAGTCGTTTGCAGAATTATGCATGCTTTAGAGGATGTGCACGGTTTTCTGTTTCAAAGTTGTCGAAGATTTTGTTGTCAAATGTCACTTTGGGTGTGATTTCTAGAACACATCCGATACTTTACTTGTCGCACAGCTGTGCCATAAATGTTCTATTTGATTTAGAACTCTTTGTCCGTTAAAAACAATTTTCAAGGAGCGGTAAACTGTAGCTGAGAAATGGCGTGGATTAGAATTTACAAGAGCTTCATACAATGACCGAGAATTGTCTCTGCTACCATTCGGTTTTTGTTTTAAGCACAGCATTTGAGCCAGATATAAAATTATTCTAATAGAAGTCTTTATTGGTTGTTTGCCCCCCTCGTAAGTCGAAAGGAATTTATAATTGACCACATTATGGCAGTTTGAAGATGACTGCCCACGTAACCTCGACTTTTGCCTCGCCTTTGCAGTTGTTCTTGGACTTAATACACATTTTGTATTATTTTCACTCCAAATCGCAGACCAAAATCTTAAGCTTACGTTCAGTCATAAAGCATTTCAATTTAATGATCAAAGGTTTTCTTCAATGGAACAAACCTATTAGCCGTCACGTGAGTTCTTATAGAATATCTTCCATTTATTCAACTTTATTTCGCTTATTAAATGCTGAAACTTATTTACACAATTCAAGTACCTATTATTAACTTAGATAATAAAATTCAAAGTTAACAAATGTAAGCACTTTTGGCAGTTACAACAATTCACCCGCAATACCCGCCTCGCTAGGAATACTCACCCGTTCACCCTTAACCCTACCTTCGGACGTACAACTAAGTTTAGAGACTCGTTCTTCAGTTGAACACAAGGACACGGAAATTAGTTCAGTTTTCGCCACGACCACAGTTCCAGCGACATATCCTTCCTTCCCACATATTGTCGCAACGGAAAACTACTAACGACACCCAATTAATGCACCCATCGCACCTACACCCGCCGCCCGAGTTTATCGGTGTTTGATTTCACTCAGCCACTTTTATTCCCTAATTAATGAGCCTCCATTTGCGGTAATTACCACCGCAAAGTGCGGGGGCGCATACCACAGATCATAACGCAAACCTGTGGCTAATTCGCTTGCTCCACTTCGAACTCTTCGCCGCGCGCGTTCGATTGACATGATTAAGCGCACTCTGGCGTGAGCGATTCAATTTTTTCCAGCTGCTGGCAGCCGCCGCCACAGCGCAACGGCACAGCGCGGCGGTGGTAGCTGAACGCCAGACAACCACTGTCTACTTTGCAACATTATTGCAAATGAAATGTTGTTTGTCTGTTTTTGCTGTTCGGTTGGGTGGCTAGGCAGGCCACCTTTGCATTGATTTACAACCAATCGGAGCGGTGACGATTGTCAAATATACTTAAGCGTCAGCAGCTGACGCCTGGCGGAGATGTCTGCGGTAAGTCAGCGAGACAAGCGCGCGAAGGTGTGTCCGCAGTGCGTTCTGTTGGGATTGTCCCCGCGGAGGGAGGGAAAATGCTTTTCGCCAGTGTCTTGCGTAAGGTCTTTTGTCAGGTGGCGTGGCGTGGAGTTGCGGAAGGCATGCGGATTTTAATTACTCACTTGTGTCACAAGACATTCCACGAGCACACTAATTAATTACGCGGCTCGTAAATCATTTCGGCGGCCCACGAACGGGAGTCGCTGATCAGGATGATTGTGTGGTGGCCGGTGGTGGGTGGTGGGGCATCGTCTGCAGCATCAAACGCTTTGACATTCTGATCTTAATTGACGTGATTGATGGATGGTGAGTTTGATTAATAACAGGCTGGATGGATCATAATTGCCTGACGGCCGGTGGCTGGTTGGGTGGCTCAGACACCTGCCGCGGTTGAGTGCTGAGTCTCCTCCGCGGCGGCATGCCTGATGATGCAAATCGAGAGACGAAATCAATTTGAGGCGGTCATTTGTCTGGCCGGTGAGTCTTGCCGAAACGCCTAAGAAATTTGTTGCATCAGAGTTTGGTCGGAGGAACGGCGGAGACTTGCGCAAGACTGTGATCAATCGCTTCTGCTTTGAGATGGACTTCGTCACGCCTATCCAGCCAGCTGGAGTTCTGGACAGTCTTCAGAGTCGTTGGAAGGTTCCTTCGATAAAACTGAATTAAGGGCGTCCTCCTGAGTGACGCTGAGTTAAATCTGAGCCTTCAATCTTTGGCATTTATTTGACGTCGATAAAGCTTCCATTGAGATCAATTACAATATTTGTTCTAAAGACGTTCAGGAGGAACTGCTCCATCTACTCCTCAGACATCCTCTCCCTCATTCTTCATCTTATGGCTCTTAATCCACGTCAGAGACTGACGCCACCATCTGATGGAGCAATCAATTCTAACTCTTGACCACTCCGCGGATTTCCAAATTTATCAGACGGTGACCACCCCTGTGCCTCCTTTCCCCCAAACAGACACATCACCGCTGTCCGGCAAATGTAAGAAAATCCGAAAACATATTAAATTGGTCATTAAGGCCACCGTGACAGGTATCATTTCACATGCCAGCTTGGGCATGCGTATTTTTCATTTTCCCCGCCGCCGCCAAAAATCGTTTCCTCATCTGAGTGATGGCTTGTCACGGCCACGCCGAACAGGAACTCTCTATCGGAGAACTCGTCCGTGCGGTGGTGCGGTGGTGCTGTGTACGCAAGGTTGCGTAAAGCGCGTCCCCCCAAAAAATAAAAGAAAACAGTGCGCGGCTCACAGCGTCACCGCTGCGCACCGCCTTCATATCAATCAATCAAAAGCGCGGATTTACGGAGATATTTTTTTCTCTCGCTGATTTTGTTTTCATATTTTTCATCGTCGTCGCCGCCTCGCACGCTAGTGCTGGGGGCCGCGTTACCTTGCCTTGCGGATTTATCACGCAGCAGTCATCGCCCGGCTCATGTCGCGCTTTTCCTTTAATCAAAATTGAAATCTGATTGCCTAGAATTAAAGTGCATCGGCCGGTGGCAGCTGCAGAGCGATGCGATGCTCGGCCACAGCCCCTGCCACAGCCACAGCCCCAGCTTCAGAAGAGTTACGTGATAACTTTCAGTTTTCCGCTGAACGCACAGACGTGGACCGACAGACGTACTTGCGAACATTTAAATTAAACGTCAATCATGATCGCCAAAAATCCAGGTTTCTCGTTGTGCGTCGTCTTGTTGTCGCAGTTGTTTGGCGTCGCTGTAGTTTCTTTAATTTCTCTTCGCGAATGCGAAGATAAGAACCGCCGAGATGAGGTGCTCGCCACATTGGTCATTGGGGCCAACCAAGGCGAGCGTAATTGCGTAACTGCGGTGTGTTGGAGTGCGGCGAGAGCTGGGCCACGGCTTACATAAGCAGTTCAAAACGAAAATCGATAATTAGGGACTTATCTGTAGCGGAAAATGTTGGCTCGCCGTCGTCATGAGCTACTCATCGTGGTGAAAGGACGTGACTGAAATGGTCGCAGTGTCGCAGTGATCAGAGAGGGCGTGCCGATTTGGGTTGAGAAATTTTGCGAATCGGAACGACTTGCCGCAAAGGGATCTCGAATTGCGGGCAGAAAGTGGATGTGACAGGCGGACATCTGAGTGATTTTATGACACTTTCTTTTGTGTCAACTGCGGGAGAGAATGCGTCCACTGGCGGGTAGGGTATGAGCATCAGTTTGGGAAACTAAGACGCAATCGTGGCTCGATTCGTAAATCAAGATACGATATTTTGCATTCGAAAGTCCTAGAAATTGGAGTAAAGTCCTTGCGAAGGCTGAGTTGCCTTCCTTCGTTTTTGAAGGTTAACAACGGAAACCTTCGGCTAGCTTAGAAATTGAATAACCACGAAGCTGGAAAGGCGTCTAATCATGGAGCCTCAAGGATTAAAAAAAGGTCCTCCACAAGACTTTAAGGTCACACTTAAACTCAAAGCCTGGTCCACTGTATTTCTTCTTCTTCTTTCTGTACCAGAACAGTTCGAGAAGGACCTGGACCTCAACTAACATGTCTCTCCAAGCAGCACGATCTTTCGCCAGACACCTCCAGTTGCGCACTTCAAGGTGGTTGAGGTCGCTCTCCACTTGCGTGCGCCACCCTGTCGTTGTTCCAATGGAGAGACTCGAAACTATGCTGGAAGGAGCAGAGGGGTCCATACGCCCTACATGGCCTAGCCATCATAGGCACTGTCTAAGAAGACGTTTGACAATTTGCATGTCGCTGTACAGTCCATAGAGTTCGTTGTAGGATCTTCTCCTCCAGATGCCATCAACGCAAACAGGATAAAAAATAAAACGCAAAACCTTTCTCTCGAAGAGACTATGGGCTTCCTCATCCGCCTTTTGTAAGATCCTGGTTTCCGCTGCATAAAGTGGGACTGGGGTGATCAAGCTGTTATATAAGGCGAACTTATTCCTTTGAGAGAGGGCCTTGTTATTCAATTCCGTCTCTAGCCCAAGGGCCCACTGCACTACCACGCCAAAACATTTGTAAGATCTTCTGAAAGTTTACCCCTTAACTCCTCTCTGTTAAGGGATCTGCATCATCGGTGCCAGAAAACTCTGACATTTGAGCCGAACAAAGCGGCAATATTGACAAAGTGTAGTGTCTGCAGTGTTCCCAGACCTCGGGAGATTACTACGCTTGGATATAGCACGCTTGCGTGTTGGACGAATACCAAGTTTCCCAGATAAAATTAACAAGAAGTAGCGCCAAAATGTTCCTACGAACGTTAAGGAGCTTGTCTTGACTGCTTCCTTGGCTGTCTGCAATTTGAAGCGTTCGATAGAAGCCCAAGCCCACCAAAATTTTCCTACTAACGTTAAGGAGCTTGTCTTGACTGCTTCCTGGGCTGTCTACAATTTGAAGCAATCGATAGAAGCCCAAACCACTTATACTCGAAATTCCGAGACTCCTTCAACAAACGGACGCATTGCTGCTTGCACCCACCTGACACTTGTTAACCGCCAAAATAAAAGAATTTCTGCCAACTCGTCCATGCCCAAACGTCGCATCAAAAGTCATAAACCTACAATGCATACATTTTAAGCACATTCCACCGAAGGAGCCTCTCGCTTATCTCTCCCATCAACCATCAAGCATGCACATCCGCGGGGATTACGGGAAACCCTTCCCGCAGCGTATGCTAATTCCGCATTTTATGTCCCTTGAATTGTGAAGTGTTTCCCCCACGGGATCGCTGCAATTTTTATAACACTCATAATTACAGAAAGCTCTACCTTCCACTGACATCCACCCCTTGGTTGTCGCATCGCAACGATGTTTATCGCCGTTCCGCGATAACCCCTCGGCCGGTATTAGCGCCACGCAACACACTCATTCCCCCAGCAATCCGAGGGTCATATGGATCAAGTGTGACTGAGATGTGCGCATTCGCTACAATGTTGCTCCCACACTTGGCGGCAGTTGGCATCTGCATGCCCGCCATCAGAGTGGTATCCGGCGCTGCACGACCGCGGCGGCTCAAACCTTTGGGGTTATCATTAAATGCCTTCACCTGCATTTAAATTTTAAATTTCAATTCAATAAAACTGAACAGAGTTCAGACGCTGCTGATGCTTGCTGCTGGCATGCATAGAAGGCCGGCGCGTGTGCACCTCCACTTACACGGCAGGGCATTAAAGGATTCTTAGCGCTGCTGTAATGACGGTTGGTCCACCTCTGGTCCTGAGTGCTGCTGCTAATCACGCTATTTAGATAATAAACGAATAAAATTGCATGTGGCTCCTAGCCACGCATAGAAACGCGACCAGCAGAGTGGTTTAATTGAGCACTCGGCAACGAATAGCCGGCAAGCGTGGCCATACATTGTACTCACACCTGTTGGCTATAAACTGAAAAACTGTAAACGATTGATGGGTTGGACTGCTGGAATGAAGATCAAGCTTTCTGTGTGACTCCTGCGGAGTGGACAGGTAGTCTTTTGAAAGTGCTGGCATCGAGCTGCTGTGCAGTTAGGAGTAAAATCGGAATTAGAATTTTAGAGGCATAGGTTCTAGAAAAACGTTTGGCCCTGAACTTGGGTTCAACTTTGTTTAGGAACGAGTAAAATCTAGGCACTCACAGCAACAGGGAAAGGAGGTTTCTTACATTCGATGTCTGCTCAAGTTTTAAGGGTTTCCCATTTCGAGGGCTAAGTACATTCGGTTGCCGATTTTTTTATTTTGTTATGTTGGTACACTCGTCTCAAATATTTATGAAGAATTTCAGATTTATTGCATATCTATTTTGTTTTTTGGTTGTGAGATGCATAAATGTTAGAAGTGCTTTGAGTGTTCGGCGATTTCCTGCTTCCAAACGATCAAAGAATTTGCATTCAATCCTGTGTGACAAATGGAATTAAGCGCTCAAACCAACATGATATGTTAAGAATAGCATTCAGTGAGCAGACTGTGAAACTAAAAATGTTTACAAATGATTCAAGCTTTGCGAAAAATGTTGAGAAGATGTGCATGACGGTACTTGCCGAGGGCGCCCTAGCGCATCAAGAATCGACAAAAGTGTTGAGATAGTGAAGAAAATAAAGAATCATCGAACCACTATTAGAGAAGTTGCTGAATATGTTGGCAAATTCGTTCACTCATGCCATGCTAGTTTTTCGGAAATTTTGGGCATGGGACGTGTGGCAGCGAAGTTCTTTCCAAAGCCGGTGAATTCTGACAAAATAAGAGCGTATGAGCAGCGCTCAGGAATTTTTTAATAACGTCAACTGTGGTCCAGATTTGCTAAGAATCATATCATATCTATCATGTCATATCTTGTGACGAATCATGAATATATAGTTTTGACATCGAAAACAAAGTCCTAACGTCCCAAGGGAAGAGTCCTCGAGTAATAATAATAATAATAATTGTTGGCGCTACACTCCAAAGGGGGACCAGGGCCTAGCTTGCTCATCAACTATTCGTATTGTGCGCGCTACTGTTTTCTCACGAGTAGAAGGTACCTACTGTTTTTTGCCGACTCCGAACGGCGAAATTTGAAAAGCTTTCTTAGACAGTTATTACTATTTGAGTGATGTCAGCAGCTGAAAAGAGGTGGTGCCGTGAAAAATTCGAGGTGTTGAGCTACGAATCGAACCTAGACCATTCGGCGTGTGAGCCACGGCGACCACTTCAGCTCTTAGAAAATAATTTGATGAAGTTCTTGGAGGACTGGGATCAAACGTTGGCACAAATTGGCGCAGTATTCAGTTCAATTACCATTCAATTGCCAACACACGCCGGTAGACTTGACGTGATCGATCGAACATAGCGATCCGTCAATTCGGCGTTTACCGATGTTCCAGCGAAGACAGCCAAAAGGGGTTTTGCTGAATTTTTCCTGTCATTGAGAAAGAAACTAGAACATCAATGAGGCGGCCTAAACATCACCATAGGCAACTATTACTTCGACTTCGTGTACTACTCCGGCTCCCAAGTGTGCAGTAGGAGCAACATCAGTTCTGCGATTATACGCAATATAACTCTAACCAATCACTGTGTCTGAAGGTTCAAAAAGTAGAGTCTTATCATGAAAAATTAGAAATGATACAAAACCTTGATCACCTCTGTCTGCGCAGAAGCTAAGCATTCTTATCAGCAGATGAACAAATCTATTAGAGATAAGAGCTTTGCGTTCAATCTTTGGCCGTTTTTGGTCTAATGGTGATACAGCCTAGGGGAGCATGTCATCACATCTTCATTTGGTCTAGTGAAATGTCCCATTCCACGAAACGCGTTATTGCAAAGACTCCTTCAAGTTTGCGTGTCCTTAAGTGGAAAACTATACTCCTTTTGTTAAAGAATGTTTTTCAAAAATGTTTCATTCCAAATTTTACACAGAATTTCTATGCCCAGCATCCCCCCACTACCGTTCTGACCTGAACAGAGGTTTTCTTCGAATATCCTCCCGATTCAAGAACCACCTCTAAGTGCTAAATTTTGACACGCCAAAAATCACCGTAACGCTATAAATTTCCTTTCGAAGGTTGGGTCCTTCAGTTAAATTTACAGACACCACACAAACCGACCATGGTCCTCAATCCATTCCTTCCAACCCAGCTCACAGATAAAATATGATTGTGCACCTGAACGACTCGTGAAATGCAATATGATACGTTTCACATGAGCGCCTGACAAGAACGCGCGCCACAGTCGCGACGTTAACCTCGCTGTGCCTTTCTCCAGCTCTGCTCCCCGCCCACCCTCTCCTCGCCCACAACCGCACACACACAAATATCATCAATGGGATTTTCTAGTTCAATTCCATTTGATTGGCTGACAAACAACAAATGCGCATTCTAAATGGTCACGTCGCTTCAAAGCAGGAAAATGTAAATTTCCCGAAAAGACAGGTGGACTTAATGAAAATCGTTTATTGTACGGCACACACAAGAGAGCGCAAGAGAGTATCCCCTGTGTGGAAGAAGTGTCGGATGGATGCCAAGTTATTATACCCACGCCGCTAACATAGACAGTAAGTTGTCCGTTGCTGATGGTGGCTGTGGCTCTGTGGCGTTCTTGAGTCGGTTTGCTTTTAGCCACGGGCTAGATGATGATGGTCATTTGAGCAGTGTCGTCGGTCGACCAGTAGCTGCGGCCGCAGCAGCCGAACAGAGTTGAGAAATGCCCCTAGTGAATTGCACATTAATTTTGCATTTGAAATGAAATCCTTAATGCAACGGTCTCTCTTCCGAATGGTTAATTACATTAAATGAGCATTTGGCTGAAAGAGAATTTAATTAAACCAAATGGACGCGCACTCGCAAACGCCACGCGGCTCCGCGGACACCCGGGACAGCCCGGACAGCCATCAGCTAATGCTCTCGTTTTGCTCATAAATAAAATCTCGACTGCGAAAGACAATATTTCTCAATGATAATGAATTTCGTAAATGAGTGGCGGTGACATCGGCCAAATGGGAAGTTATAGCCAGCAGCAGGCTTGGGCAACAGGTAGCTGCCGTGCCGTTGCTGCTAGCAACTACCTGAGAACGATGTAATGGTGGCAGCGTGGTGTGCGATTGTATGAGTGAGTCCAAAGTATGCCATTAAGGCCGACTGCGCCGCGCGGTAGTGCATTGCGTTGCGCACGTTGCAGAACACAGAAGGCCTATTGACAGCAGACGCTACAAAATACATTTTAATGATATGCTGAGGAATTAATTAATACCACCATTAGCCACCAACAACGCGCAAAGGCCTAACGGAGGTGCGCTGCATCTCGTAGGCAATTAGGCTGAGAGCGTGTGTAATCCGGAGGGTGGATAAGTCGCGTGGCCCGGACCTGGGTTTGGCCTGATGAATTGAGACTCAGCTATCTTTATGCCCTCGTTTGCTGTGGAGATCTACCGACGCCTGGCAGCCGGTGCACAAACCATAGACCTGTGAGGCGGTTGCGTGTGAAGTGCCGCACATCTGATTTTTTACATGAAAAAAAAGTTCGCTGCCCAACTCTTTTATTTTATTCATTTTCCTCCTTTGTTCTCATTCTTCTTCTTTGACTTTGTATTACTGTTCTTTTGGTTGCTGTGTGGTGTGTAGTGGTTTTGGATGCTGGAAGTGGAGTAGATGCCTTCTGCGTCCAGCACTTAAGCCTCACTCCTTCGATTTACGATGCCTTTAACTGATTCCATTTAATAGGACATCATTATCTTATTTCTTTTTAATGATTATTGGTTTCAACATTTTCGTTTTGTATTCGATTACATATTTACACAACTCTGTGATCTTTTGGGGGAGACGGTGAAAAAATCCTCAAACAAACGGACGTCTTTCGTTGAATATATTGGGCAATAAAGGAAGCGAATCAAAGGTGCCTCGTGAACGTGCACACTTGGTCTCTGCGATGACAACTATAAGGAAAAGAATTGCATTCATTAAGGGTGTGGTATGGCTTATAGCACCCGAGACTATAGCATGCCATGTGCCAGATAAGTGAACGAATTTACTGTCGTTGGGCTAGTGTAGGTTTTAGTGCTCTTTCATATTCAGAAGGCAACAAGAATCATTTCATGGTGAAGTTGGTTGTTGTGTAAAGCTAGGTTTGGCTTTGACGCGACCATGGCAAGGGCGGGCTTCCGTGAGCAGCTTGATTTTATAGCCCAACAATTAATGACGACCAACGATAAAATCAATGTGAAGTGTAAAGTTGTGTCGGAATCTTAAGACGGAAGCTTCTTGGGGTGGAGAGTGTGTGAAAATGGCAACAAATCTAAATTGCTACGACATCTTATGCTAGAAAATCACTTGCTTCTATTACTGAACTTCGATAGAGTCGTACAAAACGCAACAGCCCACCCACTCGTCTCGCAATTTAATAAACCCCTTTCCCCTTTCGTAACGATTTCAGTGCAATGCACCTCTCATTAGGAGCCTTAAAACAAACTATCTGCTCATTGCACCTCAGATGAGAATGCCGATCCATTTGATCCATTTAAAATTATCAATCAATCAAAATCTCTTTCAGTACACATAACCAGAAGCTTTTTGCCTACTAGTGTAATCCATTTCGTTGATTACCTTTGATTACACTGTGATTTGTGTGCACCTTCTGCTCGGGATGGCGTCCACTTCGGTGGAGGTGGTGCTGGATGGCGCGGAATTTTCTTGGAACAAAGCCCCGACAACGGGCAACAGTTGCGCGCCCCACCAGGAATCGATCGACTGTGGTGAGCTGGAAAATGAAATCCATTGTGGCCGCTGACAGGAGAACGAGGATGTCAGAGCGAACGCAGACGCATTCAATCCGCCTTAAGCGCCAGAGATAAGTGGTTCGGGTGCTGGTGGCAAAGCACAAGGAGGAGAATACGAAACCCAGTGCACAGTGCTCCATCCCCCTTTTTAACCACATCGTTAGCTCGAGTACATGAAGCACACGCGCGACTTCATCCAATTCCGCGGTGCTCTTTCCGGAATTAGTTTTGCGGTCAGCTGCCAACAGACGGGGCGAGGGAAAAGGAAACAATAAGACCGTCGATGGATGGGCATTCGGGTTAAATTGCTTGGCACTGCGCTGGGATGCTCGGGTCGACAACTCAAATCGATTCTCCGCAGATTGCAAATTGATTTTGTTCTCCTTCTGCGTTTCCACTGCTCGACATTTTGCTCTGCTCTGGAATTCGCGCGTCAGCATGTGATGCGTGCTGCAAATATCAACACAATCCTAACAACTTAATATAAAGCGATCAATTTACGGCACAAAGGTGTTGGCTGTTGGTTGCCTGTCGGTATGAGTGAAAACGCTTGCCGCGCGCTCACCTCGCGGGTTAATCGAATGATTATTAAGCAATCACAGAGTCTGCTTCCATTAAGAGAAAAGAAAGATTTCCCTCGCCGGATAAACTGATATCTGGATTTCCCCCCTCAAGATGCCGTCCCACTGATGCCAATGTTAATCATCATTCTGCGGAATGGTTTATTTTTATGGTCATCGCGAGCCGATCTGCCTCCAAAAAATCATAAATTGCCGAGAAATTATGGTTATCATAATCACCTCGGATATAAGTAGGTATGTGTACGCGTTTCTTTTCTTTGGCATTGAATGGGGCTCACTGCTTTCCACTTGGATATGCGCGTACCACAATCTCAGTTAAGTGGTTCGCCGTTCGTCGTCGTTGTTGTCGGACTTTTTGGTGGACGGTGAGGGGGGAGGAGGATAAATGCATCCCCAGTGCTGGGTGATGTGCGGCGGTGTATGCTGCTGGCTGAAATTAATTTAGTGTGTGATAACTATGCCAGGGGCACCAACATCCACAGCAGCA
Organism: Eristalinus aeneus; assembly: GCA_955652365.1. NCBI lineage: Eukaryota > Metazoa > Arthropoda > Insecta > Diptera > Syrphidae > Eristalinus > Eristalinus aeneus. The sequence goes on from OY019133.1 coordinate 6,603,747, forward strand.
GCGCGTACAAGAAGAAATCAGTGCACTGCATAGCGTGTAAGATCATTTTAATATCGAGTGTCGTTGGTAATTTATTCGATTTAATTACGCGGCGGAATGCATTTTCCCTCGCATTAAGTTGAAAAACAAATCTCACCGTTTTGCATAGACACTAACATTGACGGGATGGCAGAGGGTTTGACAAAGTTCGCTGGCCAACTCTTTCACTTTCGTTTCGATTTATGCATTGACTGGCGCTTTAGTCCTCCGGTCACAAGATATTAAATGTGCAGTAAATTATAAATAAGATCGTGTTGTGAACGGTAAATGGTTGAGCACGCTTTCTCAGAACACACCTTGTCTCTTGTCTCGATAAAATGTTGACCGAGGAAGGCTTGGTCGCCGACTTAAGGACTTCTATTTCACGTTTCGAACAAACAGCGAAAATCCGAACAAAGAAATTGAAGAGCCAGACTGTGAGTGCTGAGAACAAAGCTATCGCAGGCCTTCACAACGTGACACATCGATCGAGAAAAATTTATTGTTCAACTTAAGGTGGGAATGAGTTGTAATTAGATCCATTCATCGTCATTGGAGAGCGCAACGCTACTACTGCAAGTGCTCTATGTGAAGTGAAATACTAAAACCATTAGTGGGAACAAATGATTAACAGAGTCTTTATTTCTAACTACTTGGGAGATTATAATCAGAGTAATGGTAGCTCGGGCTAAGTATAGCCTTTGACTTGGTGTCTGTGCTACGAAAGCGAAAATATTGACCACAGGCAAGAGATTTTCGTTGCTTACGATAGTGCACGCAGCTTGTGGCCATGATAGATGATTGTTTGAGCTTTGATTTCAGATTACACACTATGTTGTTCTAACTAAAAGTGAAAGGAAGAGTGACCAGTTTGGGTTTAATGAGATTTATCACTTGAGGGGATAGACTTGTCGGTGGAAGAATAGTAGCTAAAACGATTCAATTTTGCTGTGGCATGCAATAGAACTTATTTGACACTGAGCATTGGTGGAGAGAACATGGATTCTACACACCGTCTGAACTCTCTAAACACATCCTGAATACGGACTTAGTTCCCAAGTACAAAATTTGAAAAAAAAAATCTGAAAATAACGTCAAATACCGCAACTTTCAAAAACAAGGGACAATTGGGGATGGGCTGTGCTGGCTTAACTGGTAGGCTCCACACCACTCTCGTACCAGTCTATGGCGCAACCAAAGGAAAAAATAATAATAATTGTATTGCGCGACACTCCACAGGCGGACCAGGGCCTACCTTGCTCTTCAAACTACCCGTGTTCTGCGTGCTACCGCTCTCTCACGAGTAGAAGAAACCTACAGTTTGTTCCTCCGAACGGGGCGAAATTTTGAGAAGCCTTTACTTAGACATTGTTGTCAACAGCCCGAAAGAGGTGGTGCCGTGAAAAATTCGAGGTGTTCAGTTGAGAATCAAACCTAGACCTTCGGCGTGTTATCGCCCCACTTTACCCACGCCACGACAGCCACCGAAGGAAAGAAATCAAAAATATAAACGAAACCCTAGTAATTTCAGTAAGACCTCTCTCAAAGTTTCCACAACTACACTACACGCCGCCTTTCCTAGATTTAATTTTGGGGGTGTCACATCAATGCATCGGCGTGTCTAACTTTGGCATTCCTACCAAACACGTCAGATTGTGTAGGATGACAATGGAGAACTCTCGCTGCTCTGCCAAGATCGGTAACGAACTCCCCGAGAGACGTTCAATGTCAAAAAAGTTTATATACGAGGCGACGCACAGTCGTGTGACTTTTTCAACATCATCCTCGAGAAGATCGTGCATAACTCACAATTCCACACTAGAGGCACGATCTTCCAAAAGTCAGTGCAATTGCAAGCTCACGCTGATGACATTGACGTGATTGGACATACACGAGAATCTCACTTTCTCGGCCCAAATTCAACCGAAGGTGGCAATGGACGATTGCTTTATACGATTGTGAGGACCAACAGCACTGACTGAGCAATCTAGGCCCTGGTCCGCTTGCAAACAGTTGCGCAAGTTAGTTATTAATTTGAATAGGGAAAACATTTAGAGGCGACACGCGTGTGCCAAGAAGCTCAACTGAAACAAACAAATTAAGTGTGATCGAGAAGTATTCAGACTTGTCCAATTTGTTGCACCATTACCATCGTGTTCGCTGTAATTGAATTGAATTGATCTAGATCTCAATAAAGCGCCTCGTTAAGCGTCTCTTTAAGCGTCTCGTTAAGCGTCTCGTTAAGCGTCACTTCTTCAACATATGGCGCGCAAGCCTAAAATATTTCGCCCAAAAAAACTTCTAACACCACAAAAATTCTTTCTCTTTCCAGGTGAGTGCATCCATCCATCACACAAAATTATTACTTCCCACCATACGGTAAGACTACAATAACACAGCAACGACAAAAACAACACAGAGTCCAGAGAACACTTCCCAGCTGATCCGAGCATTTAATTTCCCATTTAAGTGGACACATTAATTGTATATTGTGTCCGATCGCAACACACAAAGTGTAACGCCCCTAAATTTCACCTCATTCCTCACAACCCGAATTACTACCTTCAGTGCTCAGCCCGGCTTTCGTACAGATTACAAATAATTAACACATTCTGCGGCAGCGTATACATCACCAGCCCCTGCCCAACCTCTGATACCCTTCATTTAATGGCGGCCTATAATTAACCCCGACAAAGAGAATCAAAAACGAAAAACAGCTACGAACCCACAAAAAGACCAGCGACGCAGTCATCCATCCTCCGCAGCATTGCAAGGAAATGGCAATAAAACGAACAGAAATTCCCGAACCAGGGAAAAGCAAAAAACAAAGGGACGCGAAAAAATTTTTTGGGGAAGTAAGAAAATAATTATGGGTGTAGTTCATGGAAATTTTGAGAAACCATACTGGCGCTGGTTGTGCGCGTCGGTGCAACACTTGACCGATTTTCGCTGAAATTTATTGATTGCATCGATTTATCAAAGACACAAAATGATGTGCGCGCTTCATCTTCGTCTCCATCTCGGGGATGGGACGATCCTGCTCTACTCCGCATGACTGGTGGGGACTTATCGTCAATCTCTTAATTGGTTTTACGGTACTTTTTCTCTTGGGCAAGCAGCCCCACAATATGTGGACGCGCGCGCTTATAACAAGCACTCTGATGGCCACTCTCAGATAGAGTGCGCGCTTATGACCCATATCCTGCCAGGGCGAAGGCGAGTCCTCCATTCAAATTCATGAATTAACTGCGTCAAGATTTATCGATGGGAACGCACTTATGCGAGAGCAGGCTTATTCTCAGATTTCGGGTGATGAGTGCAGACCGTGGACGTCCCCATTGGGCCAGGATTTATGAGGACAAATTAGGTGATGACTGCCATGAACCGCGCACTCTCACCGGATCCAGTTTGAATGGATTTCGCGTGGATTTCGAGGAATTTCTGAAGGAATGTCATTAGCATACGATTTCTCTCTTCCTTTCCCTCTCTGCTGACCGTTTCGCCACAAGTGGGCTTGCCGCAAATGTTCATGTATCCGTGTGCGCTTATAAACATCTAATTAGGTATTGTATTAAATTCTTAGTCACGACACGATTACCAGTTAGTTGTTGCATTCCTTAATCGAATCCGTTATTAAATTGACAGCTTGTTGCTTCTCGGTATTGATTGGTCTGCCCGTGCCTCCAGCCGTTCGATGAATCTCGCTCCACGAAATCATGTAGCATGTTGCCCAACTACCTATCCGCCTTGCTGACTAACCGCCACAATGTCGATTATTTGTTTACACTCCACTCTAAAGTTCAAGTGATGTAGCTCTTGAGAACTTAAGCTTTTTCAACGTTCGATTCGTTTTTGTTTTTTTTTTATATTTTTCGTTTTTTGTTTTTTTTTTTTTTTTGGTTTTGCCTCGTCCTCTTCTGGCTGAAGCGAGGGATTGGAGGCACTGTGCAACCAGTGCTGCTCTGTCAATTATTGCCGTTGTTTTGTTAATTTTATTCAATTGACTTAATGTGCACCTCCATTATATATAATTTCGCTTCGATAATGTCAATAACAAAAAAACAAAGAGAAAAAAAAAGCACTTCTGCAGGCTGCACCGTTCGACTTTGTAACAATTCACGTCCAATTTGGTTAACAAGATGCCTGTGATACGAGCAGACAAACAGACAGACAGGCCACTACACTTGTTGTGCACATATTGAACCAAATCAATCAATGCTGTGACTGGTACACTGCGCAAATGATCGACGAAAAATTGAAACAAGACGAAGGCGAAGAAGAAGACCGGGAAAACGACGAGAAACACTGCCGACAAGGAGGCTTAAATCAAATTTAACAACAACAGCCAACCACCATGGGCGAAACAATTAAAAATAATCGCTTTTAATTATGTGCTTCATGATGGTGGTTAGTTGATTTCAATTAAAGATACACGCTGAAGCGCTCAAAGTGGGAGCAGTCGACAGCGGTGAGGCGCTTCATCTATGTATGTGCGCTCTTACAAACAGATTTGAGAGTTTGGTTGAATTGAAGTTCGCAGACCAACTCTTTTGTTTTCTTTCCACATCTCTTTCCTCGTGCTATTGATGTTTGTGTTGATGTTGCCACGAAATTTCTATGAAATGATTGCATAATACAGAGAAAATAGATGTTGGAGTGGTGTGGAAGGTCATGGCTGGATGGGATGGGAAATGGTTACAGTGGCGTGTGATTTTGAGCACCTTCTTTGTTGGGTAGGTTATGATTGCGCGAAGGTTTCTTGTAATTTACGAAAATATCTGTGAATCAAATGAGTTTGTGTCGCGCATCACCTTCGGGTTTTAATAACTCAGACCTTCCACCCTCGTTTCCTAGATCCGATCATCCATTGACAAGCCTAATAACTGTGAAAATTATACCCCATCAGCACTCCAGGTGCCATAGTTAGCTCCCAAACGCTACCCAACGAACAGTAGCAGCAAGTGGAAAAGAATTGCTCTGTCTGTGCCTTACCCCCTGGAGCAAATTCGTGGGATATTCTCTATCTGGAGATCTGCTTGTAATCATAAATCTTTCCAATCGTTTGCACTTGTACACTCCTTCCGCTTGCAATTTCCTCCGAACATCGCCTCCCTATTAGCTCCTGGAATCGGTCACAGCTACCAACTAGCTAGATCTTCCTCAATCCTCTGCTGCTGTTCTCCATGGAAGCATTTAGGATAATTATTATTCTCCTGGATATAGGCAATTAATTCTATTCCGCGTCTACTGGAGGTTCCTCCTCCAGTTTTTTTTTCGAGTCCCCATGACTCCCTAATGATCATGGAGCAGCAACAGTGTGCGTCCGTCCGCGTTCATGTTATGTGTTCTTTTGTGTGCCCTAGTCGCGCAATCAATCTTGTTAACAATCTCCTAGAGTGGTAGCTGGTAGCTGGAGTCTATCGTTTTTTCCTTCGATCTCGTCTTTATTTTGTTGGGCTTGTTACCCGTTGTGCCGAAGCAGCCAGATCGATTGCATAGATAGACAGATTTGTATCGAGAGCGAAAAAGCGAAGCCAATGCACGCAGCAAGTGCGCGCCTGATGAATGAGAAAATAGTTGAGCAACTGAGAAGTGTCCCCTTCCAACTAGCCGTCGTCGTCGCCATAGTCGTGGTAGTCGTCTTCCTCGCCGCACAGCTCCCAGAGAACGAGAGAGATTCCAATCGCTGGCCGAGATTGCTCTGATCGATGACTGCGCGAGGTCTGCCTCAGCGCTCGTTGCTATCCATTATCTATAAGTGCGCTCGAGATCGAATTATTTCATTAAATATGCAGCGTGTTGCATACTACTTAGATAGATCGCCCTATGACATCGTCGGCAGCGGCAGCTATCAGCTGCAAAAGCGAAGCAGCGCACAGAAGCAGAAGGCGTTGTCAAGACTGACTGACTGGCTGACTTGGAGACTTGGAGGACGTCAACAACAATGAAGGAGCCTAGCTACCTAGTGAATTAATTGGGGTGCAACTTGCGGCGTAATTACACCGTCACCGTACGCAGGCAAACTTGCAATTACAAGCGAGGCCATCACTAAGTTGCACATACCACTCGGATGGGATTGAACTTTTGCCCCGGCTGCTGCATGGCCGCGCGCCTGCTTAAAGGAAAATCAGAGAAGTGGAGCGGAAGGGAAGTTAAGACCCGCTGAGCAGATGTGCATACCTCGCGAATGTATGTCACGAATCGCTCACATTCCCACATCCCCAATCCACCGAAGTGAATGAACAAAAGGAAACGGGGGACGAACGTGTAATTTCACAGGAAACGAAACGGTTCTTCGTTGCCCTGGAAGAAGGGCAATTAGCAGTAAATACAAAAATTTCATGCCCTCAGGGGAAGAGATTCATGTATCGGCGCCCCCTCTCCACTGCAGACCATCCCTAACAATCAGTAAATCCTTTGTTTTGCCAACAAAAGTACGCATATCCTTTCGGTAATTGCAACGCACTGCAGCGCAACAAGCACATCGAACATCGGCGGCTGAGCCATTGGCTGTGGCAGCGGCAGTGGCACCTCCTCTTCTGCGTATGGAAACAATGCTATCTTCCTATCTCCGCTGCTGCATCAACGACGATGACGGCGCGGCCAGCGGTGATGGTGGTGGTGCTGGCGGTGGCGGTGGAGCACTCTCGCCAATAATTTGTCGAATGTATGAAATAATCATCGTTATCAGAGGGCTTAATAACCAACAGCAACGATGACGACGACCTGGCCACTTGAGATGGAGATGAGGTGGATCTGCGGGAGCAGAACAAAAATTACATGGTTGCCCTGAAATACATTTTTCCCATTTTTCCGCACACATACATACAATCGCAATTTGGTGGGTCTTCGCCAGTCACTCGTCGTCTGCGTCGTCATCGTCCTCGATCGATTGATCGGTCGTCCGCGTTGTGGTCATCTTCGCGTTGCAATTATGTCAATTTTTCATGGCAATCGAAGGGCGCCGCCGGCCGGCAGGGGGATTGCTATGCAAATTGCAGATTGGTTACATAAATTAGGGTATCTGCCAAGCATGGCTTCCCCTTTTCTCGACTCATCTTTGGCCTCACCTACCAGGTCTATTCTGCAGCAATCCAGCGTATCGTCGTGATCTGGGGATCCTCTCTGCCTCTCCCTGGGGAAGCAATTAATCGGACAAGTGAACAAGTGTCATTGGGTCGATAAATAAGAGAAAGACGATGGCCAGCAATCAGCGTAATTGCTGTGTAATTAGCAGTGACAATATACAGCGCATCGGTTTGTAATGGAACACAGCCTTATAAGGACTCTTCTGTGTGTGCCACTTCTTTTAGGGTGTGCTAAGTGTAGTGGGACGCCTCCAGAGTTCTTCGTGGAAAAAATTGATGCCAACAGACTCCGTGCGAGTGCTTGACATCGCTTTAAAGAAAGTTACGATCCTCTCCAGGGCAACTGCAAGGGTGGTCTGTGGGCGGAGGGCTTAAGCTGGCTTAAACTGAAATTAAGCTGACACATATATGAAAGATAGGAGTGGGCAAAGAAGCGTTCTTGGTGTGGAGCGGGTTGTCTACATCTCATAGCAATGTCCAATATAGTGGCCTGTAATTCAAAATAAACTGCATTTTTGCTGCCGACTTCAATCAGCTGATGCTGATGCTGATGCTGATGCTGATGCTGATGCTGATGCTGATGCTGATGCTGATGCTGATGCTGATGCTGATGCTGATGCTGATGCTGATGCTGATGCTGATGCTGATGATGATGCTTATGCTGATGCTGATGCTGATGCTGATGCTGATGCTGATGCTGATGCTGATGCTGATGCTGATGCTGATGCTGATGCTGATGCTGATGCTGATGCTGATGCTGATGCTGATGCTGATGCTGATGCTGATGCTGATGCTGATGCTGATGCTGATGCTGATGCTGATGCTGATGCTGATGCTGATGCTGATGCTGATGCTGATGCTGATGCTGATGCTGATGCTGATGCTGATGCTGATGCTGATGCTGATGCTGATGCTGATGCTGATGCTGATGCTGATGCTGATGCTGATGCTGATGCTGATGCTGATGCTGATGCTGATGCTGATGCTGATGCTGATGCTGATGCTGATGCTGATGCTGATGCTGATGCTGATGCTGATGCTGATGCTGATGCTGATGCTGATGCTGATGCTGATGCTGATGCTGATGCTGATGCTGATGCTGATGCTGATGCTGATGCTGATGCTGATGCTGATGCTGATGCTGATGCTGATGCTGATGCTGATGCTGATGCAGATGCTGATGATGATCTTATGTCCCACTGAATCAGAGACACATAATACCCCAGTAAAGGTTCAGAACCCTTTACGAACATTTTGTTTTCTTAAATCTTCCCATCAGCAAACGTAAAATGTAGCCACTAGGTCCTGCGAAAGCTTCTCTTGTCCACATCTTAGTAGAACAAAAGACCGGTTACAGAAAAAGCCGTGAAAAATGCCCTAGATGCTCTAAAGAATCCAATACTCTCCTTCCCTCTATTTTATACGCACACACACACACTTTCGCAGGAATGTCAGGAGGATCTCTGAGATTTACGGGATCAGCTTCGCAGCAAATCTCGGTCAAATAATTCGAAGCGATATATTTAGCGTGCTCAACAGAATTGAATTATCGACTTGCCAGATCGCGTGGCACGTCCGGACTGTTCCTCTTTCGTTTGGGCAGCAACGCAGCGCGTCTTATCGCTCACACGTGACGGGAATATCTCAATTCAAGGCGCACACTCGCGATTCGATTCATTTCCACTTGACCTAGAGAGAGTTTATGTCCGCTGGCCCTCGACCGCCATTGCCTGCCGTGTCTCCTGCCGAAAGATCTCCCCAGATTCATATCTTCTGGGTGATTCCTGTCGTTTTTGTCTACCTCGCGCCCGCGATCAACTGTTTCTCATCGCGTGGAAGATAATCGCCGCGCGATGTATGGAAATTAAACGCGGAGCGGATAAAAGTCGTGATCGACGGAGAAATAATGCGACTTCGGGCCGTCAGTGCAGGTTTATTTCCCCATCACTGTTGCTCATGCCCCACTCTATCACTAGAAGCTCTCCCCAGCCAGCCACCGCGCCAACCACCCCACTCTCTCGGCTGTACGTGTGCATCGTCGTCACAGATCGCATTGACTTTGATAAAATGTGCGATAGTAGTTCATGACCGTTGCATTAGAAGCAGAGCATCGCCGCACCGGGCCAGCCAATCTCACAGTGCCCCACCATCGGAATCTAAATCTAAGTTGGAATCTGAGTGCGCGACTGTTCAGCTGTTCGACTACTCGACGTCATGCGAAATTTATTGCAGCAATTTTCATTCGAAATGTTCCACACGTTTGCGTTTCTAAGTTCGCGAGGAATAAGCGGAGGCAGAGAGGACAGACAGAGTAGAAAATGAAAAATCGATTTTCAAACATCTGAAGGTCTGTCTCGTTCTTCCAAGTCGCACGTCGCATATCTCTTGACACTTGATGCCGATGCCGATGCTGTCACCGATGTGTGTCCCCCGCAACCACGACCGGCAGTAGGTGCACCGTCAATTGTCTCTCGGGAATTGGTACGGCACGGTGCAGCACAATGAACATTTAGGTCTTCTGAAATCGAAGATTGAAGATATCGATTGAGTGGATTGAATGGATTGAGCACGGCACTGCATCTGCATGGCTGTGTGGTTGGGAAAATCAATTAAATGTGTCCCAGTGGGATTTGGGATGGTGGAATGCGATCGGGTGGGTGGAAGAGTTTGATTGAACTCGGATTATGGCGGTAATCCTGCCAAAGTGGAACACGGGCCTGAGAGCTTCTTGGAAGGCAATGGTCTAATTGCGCGTGTCTCGGATTTTCTTATCTTTAAGTGCTTGTGCTTGACTCAGTTTATGATAAGAGCTCTCCAATGTGTTGTGAGAATAATTTGTTACTTTATTTCTCCGAATCAAGGTTGAGGCTGTGGGGTGATTTCTTTGAGTTAAGATCACTCACTGCAAATGAAGATTGTGAAAGTTTGTCTAAGTAATGGATGACAGGCTTTTCCTTTACTCAAACTTTGGCGTTCTTCCTTCAACACGGAATATATTCCAGTAATCGAAAGCCAGCCGGTCTAGTTGATCGTCCTTGGGGCTTGACGTGACTGGGCAAGGACTTTTAAATTAATTCGTTCAGAAAATGTAGCAGGAGTGGCTGTCGTCTATGCCCGGCGCACGCAAGCAATCAACATGGCGCGCAGGCGAGAGTAAGCAGGGAGGGATTTGTCCTGCAGCTTGAGAACAAAAATGATTTCTTAAGTCGAACCTCTCTTTCCCTGCTTTGATATTTCTCTTCCATTGAGTCGCGGACGTAGGTCTGATGAACTTAAACTAGAAGACAATACATCTGCCTCAAATGAGAGTTCCCAAACTCACGTGGCAATGCCTTCCTTTCAACAGCATTGAAGACTGAAGTTCTTTGTTCTCCCTTTACACAGCCTATCACACCCTGCTAAGCTGGATTTCAGCAAACCCTCCAAATATGTCTCTGGAGTCCATCCTATGTATCTAGTGTGTTATGTCGGGGAAAAACAAAGGCTTTCTGCAAGGTGGCGTCCTGTCTCCTCTTCTATGGTGCATGTCAGTCGACTCTTTGCTCGTCACCTTAAATAGATCTAAAACCTACGCTCAGCTTATACGGATGATGTGGTTGCACTGGTTACCGAACCATGTCTTACGGCAGTGTGTGCCAGTGGGCAGGCGACTCTAGATGTAATCGATGACCGATGTATAAGGAATAAGCTTTCAGTCAATCATCTTTAGACCTAGGCTTACGAGGAGGAGGATTCTGACTCAACTGATACTTAAATGTGTCATCATTCCACTTTCCAATGAAGCCAAATATTTAGGTGTTATCCTAATTAAAACTCTTCTTTGGAAAAAACACACTGAGACGAAACATCCGAAACGCTGTCGGTCTTCTGGTAATGTAAGAGATTCTTAGCTTGAACCTGGGGCCTCTCACCAAGAAGATCTTTATGGATCTTAACGGCAATGATAAGATCTCTTCGCTCCTATACATCAGTCGTTTGGTGAAACAAGCTATCGCACAAGTACGTGACTGCTGCTTTCACCAAGCTTCAAAGGACGATCTGTCTCGGCTGCATAGGGGACCTTCCTACCACGCCTCGTTCTGCTTCTGATGCACTGCTTTATCTGCTTCCCCTGGATATCCACATTATTGGATGCACAACAAACGATATTCCCCGACCATAAAGGAGTGATCTTTGGTTCAACTTGCACTGGAGCTTGAATGACCTCGTCCACCGCATCTCCTGTGACACTAGTCTCATGGACTTGCACTGGAGCTTGAATGACCTCGTCCACCGCATCTCCTGTGACACTAGTCTCATGGACATGCCGTGCGATGCAGGGTCATCAACGATCACACTGCGTCCTTCATACAAAGTCAACTTTCCCAGTGTTTCCCGCATCTCCTGTGACATTGGTCTCATGGACATGCCGTCCGATGCAGGGTCACCAACGACCACGCTGCGTCCTTCATACAAAGTCAACTTTCCCAGTGTCCAGAACTGGGTCTAGCCAGAAACCGAACCGGGAAAGGAATGTCGTCGGATTTTCATGGATGACTCCAAGACGATGGAGGGATCTAGAGCCGTGGCTTTCGTTCAAAACTGCAACATTAGACTTCATATTTCATTAGATGATTTCGCATCGGTCTTTCAGGGGGAAACGTATGCCAACCTAATGGCCACGAACTGTATTGTGAAGATACGCAGAAGGGGTTAATTATTTGCATATGTAGCGACACCCAAGCTGAGAATAAGGCCCTACGCAACCCTCTAACTACTTCCACGATAGTACAGAAATACAAGTCTTCCCTTACTTTGATCGGCAGACTAAGCTCGCTTAGGTTTGTTTGAGTCCTGGGAGACCACAGGATCATGGGAAACGAGATTACCGATTTACATGGTAGACAAGGATCAAGAGAGGCATTCGTAGGGCACGAACCACCTTGTGACTACGTCCCGTTTTTGTTTAAGGCTTCCATTGACGGTTGGTTCTCCCAGCAGCACAACCTGAGATGTACTAACGCTCCATGATGCAGGCAGACAATGTGCATGCTCCCGAACTTCATCAGGAATTCCGCGGCTTTTCTGTTTTCTCTGGACAGAAAAGAGTGCAGGCGAGCTGTCAGCGTACAAATGGGACACTGCGCCTTCGCTAAGTACCTAAGTCTGCTTGGGCTTAGTGATGGCACCCTACGCGACGCCTTTGGGGAATGTGAAGACACTTCACAGCACTAACTCTGCTCGTATCAGGTGTCAACGCTCTGAGACTCGTAAGTTCCTACCCACCCTTTCAACGAAAAAATTGAAATTCTCGAAATTTCAATCAATTCAATGTTCGAACCTTAGCTTGTACACACACCACTGCCAGCGGTACCTATATTAAATCCCAGAACCAGTCTTCACGCTTCTTCTCCACAGGCACCCCAGTTTTCGTCGGATTAGACGAGGGCCCGTAAATCTCCGATTCGTTAAACACTCCTCGACAAATTAAGTTGTAAGTTCCCTAATCGATTAGTTCCTTAGATTTGCGCTGTAACCCTCAATGGACATTCACTCTCTTGTGATGGGGCATCACATTTAGTGGAAATTAATTGCCCAAGTGCCACTGCTCAACGCCGTCCTGCGCATTACCCGCCACCACCATCGCTCCCAGTTGCCAACAAAGAATGTGGCGGCGACACAGCACGGCGCGGCACAGCAAAGCAAAGCAAAAAAAAACGATAACCGGGAAGCAACCGCCACGAAATTCACAAATAATAATAAAACTCCGAAAAGACCAACAAATGGCGACTGTAAATCATGGACTCACTTACAGCATCCGATGGATGGATGGATGAATGTCAATAAATTTGATAAATGGCTCTTTAAGCTGTCCGCGCTCAGTCGCGCGTGCTCGCTGCTTGCATACAGTCCTTTTGTCTGCGATGAGCGATGGATGAGATGGGCCAGCTCCGTGCGGCACTTACACGCCATGGATACGCCGTTTGGAGTCCCAGCAAAGGTGTACGGGCACTCGACATCTTTATGGGTCTCACAATTGTACGCGCGAGTGTGTGTGGCGCCCCCTTAAAGTGGCGCCGCCACCGCTGCCGCCGCACAATGAATTCGAACCGCAATGTGAATGCGGAGTATTTCGAACAAGATAAACGCTGGATAAACATCATTTGTACACATTTTGATAATCTGCATGCGCGGGGCGGGCGACACTTGCTCGCGACCGCACGTTCACATGCACGGGAGCGTGGGTAATGCGCTAATTGCGGTGGCCCACCGCGCCGTGCCACAGCGCAGAATAATTATGGACTCATAAAACGGTGTTGCAGTCAAATGCATGCAAGTAGTTTAACACCGCTTAAGCCTACCCCCGCTCGGCAATTAATTAACTCCGCCATCGCGCAGATCCGATCTGATATCGCCGGATGCCGTCAGATGCCGTCAGATACCGTCAGATACCGCCAGATGCCGAGCGTGTGTTCATTTGAATTGGAATTCAAATTGGAATTCAAATGGCGCACTGCAACTGAAAGAGGAGCATAGGCGACGTTAATTGCCGTCGACTCTGTGCCCGCTCGCCGATGATGAAATGTCAAACAGCCACCGTGTGCGAGGGCCAGGGGATGTCTCATTAAAATTTTGACAAGCACTTGGCAGCTCTTCGAGGGTAAATCGTGTTCTCGATTCTAAAAGGCACTCACTTGCTGCAGTGACTTGTTGTGTTGCCGTGACCTTTCGACGAGCGTAGTGGACCGTACAGTCGATCAGAGGATCGATCTTAATCCGACATCAAGAACATCGTCGTGTCGGTCGCCACACATGCACCGGGTGCAGGTTTACCCTCTCTCGCCAGGCAATTCATCGACGCTTCGACTTGGACTGTCCGACTTCGTCCTCCATTCGGTTCCCGCTCAAGCGGCGAATTTAAATTTTAAATCATAAACGCAAGTAATTCACTCGGATTGAGGATGATTGGCAATAAAAAGTTTATGTGCGCGTCATCGTTCCAATTAAAGTTTCGGCCCAAATGGCTCGGACTCGTTGGGGCATTAAAAACGCACGCTTAACGTTTGAACATGTCCCCAGTTGTGCGGTGGCTTGGTTATGAGTGGTGTCGCTGATGGTGGGCCATAAAACTTCGATCGGCTTTAAAGACTCGAAATTATTATTTTTTTTTAATTTTTAATATTTTACGAGGTGCTCCTATTTCTTTGTCTTTGTTTAAGTGCTGCCTGTGGAGTCGGCTGGGTCTGAACCAAGTTCTTTCCCAGGTGGGTTCGTGGAAAGCAAGAGCTTTCACGAGGGAATCTGATCTCGCATTAACTGTTTCGAGTGTATCCGGTATCGAGAGGGATGTTGTTTAAATTCATATTTTTACTGCACAAAGGCTGAGTGCTGACCGGCTGAATTTATGGTTGGGCCAAGCCTACCATCTTCAGCAACTGAATGTTAGTCATCCTTGAGGCATGAGAATCCTTTTCCGTGGTTGACTCATTTTCGTGTTTTTGATCTGGACAGTTGGCGGTCTTCTGAAGCTTACTGTGGTGGTCTTGGGAATTTCATTCTCAACTCCACGGACGGAGGAAAGGGACTAGTTCTCTGTTCTCATATACGGTCTTATGGAACGTCACAAAAATAACATTTGCAACGAAAACAAAAAAAAATGACGACCGCTTAAGGGCTGGTCATCAAATGTGAAAGCAAATGTGATTTTAGTCATGGAACTCCTCGACTCCATCAGCAAGAATGGTCTTCTTCTTCTTGTTGTGGTGCTACTGTCCGGGTTGGACCTGAGCCTCAACAAGCATGCCACTCCAGCCAGCACGATCTTTCGCCAGCTGTCTCCAGTTGGTTGAGGTCTTTCTCCACTTGTGTGCGCCACCTTAGCCTAAGCTGTACTCTGTTGCGTTGATCCAATGGCTCTGATTCGAAAACTTTTCGGGCCAGAGCAGTGCTGTCCATACGCTCTACATGGCCAAGTCATCTTCAGCTTTGTATCCGAAGACGCTTGACCAGGCGCCTGTCGCTGTACAGCCCATAGAGTTCGTCGTTAAATCTTCTCCTCCAGATGCCATCAATACAAACAGGACCAGAAATCGCACGCAAAACTTTTCTCTCGAAAAGGCTTAGGGCTTCCTCATCCGCCTCTGGTAATATCCAGGTTTCCGCGCCATGAAGTAGGACGGGGATGATCAAGCTGTTATATAAAGCGAGCTTAGTCCTTCGAGAGAGTTCTTTATTACTCAATTGCCTCTTGAGCCCAAAGAATCAGCGATTGGCAAGAGTTATTCTGCTTTCGATTTCGGAACTAATGTTGTTGTACCTGTTTACCCCGGAGCGGAGGTAGACGAAGTCCTTGACTACCTCGAAGTTTTTGTTGCCTTGTTTGACGCTCTGTCCGAAGCATCGCTGTTGCGTGTTATTTCTTGATGACAGCATGTACTTCGTTTTGCCCTCATTTACCGCCAGACCCCTTTAGCCGCTTCCGCGTCAACGCCAGCAAACGCCTCTTTGACGGCTCGCTGTGGTCGTCCAATCACGTCAATGTCATCAGCATAAGCTAGCCATTGAACTGACTTTTGTAAGATCGTGCCTCTTGTGTTGACTTGTGAGTTACGCACGATCTTCTCGAGGATGATGTTGAAGAAGTCTCATGACAGTGCGTCACCTTGTTTAAACCCTTTTTTGACATTGAAGGTCTCGATGAGTTCGTTACCGACCTTACCGGAGCAGCGAGAGTTTTCCATCGTCATCCTACACAATCTGACGAGTTTAGTAGGAATGCCAAAACTAGACATGCCACTGTATAGCTCGTCTCTATGCACACAGTCATATGCGACCTTAAAATCGATGAATAGGTGGTGGGTGTCAACTTGCACTTCGTGGTTCTTTTCAAAGATCTGCCGTAATGTGAAAATTTGGTCTATTGTGGACTTCCATGGTCTGAAACCACACTGATATGGACTTATCAGGTCATGAGCAAACGGTTTCAGACGGTCAGACAGTACGCAGAAAGGATCTAAGATGCGATGTTAGCGAGACTGATCAGTCGATAATTGTCGATAATAATAAAAGTCGATAATCCTTTCTTGTGGACCGGACAAATGAAATTCCACTCATCGGGCATGCTTTCCTCCGACCATATCTTACAGATGAGCTGGTGCATGCGCCCAACCGGGTCATCTCCAGCTGGCTTAAGCACTTCTGCGGACAGTCCGTCCGCTCCAGCAGATTTGTTCGACTTCAGCTTGGTTATTGCCATCATCACCTCGCCTAAGTCGGGGGGACGGAATCCTCGACTATCATCATCCAAATCGAATAGAACATTCTGCCTAACAGGGGAATTTGAGCCGTCATCGCCGTTAAGTCGCAATAGTTTTTAAATTTCGGACACATAACCAAAGCTCAGTTACATGCTCATGAAACCTAAAGGGTGGTTTTTAAAAGGCTATAGTAAAGTTTTCCAAAAAAAAAAAACACAAAATTAAGGAAACGTATGGAATCTTTATTTGAATCGATGGCACCGTTCATATAATCTAATGTTTGAAGATTATTTCATGCAAATGTTGACCTTGACTGCGCCTCAAATGGTCCATCCGCTTAGTTTAATTTTGGCATAATCTTTCCAACATTTCGACCAGTATCTCACGAATAAATTCTTCAGTGTTGTCTTCCATTGCGTCAGTTGAAGCGCGCTTATCTGTATAGACATGAGCTTTAACATAGCCCCACAAAAACTGGTCTAAAGGCGTAAAATCGCACGATTTAGGCGGCCAAATTCTCGAACGCGAAATAAAATGTTCATCGAACTCGCCTCTGAACAAGTCCATTGTTGCGCGTGCTGTGTGGCATATGGCACCGTCTTATTGAAACCACATGTCATGCAAGTCAAGCTCTTGCATTTTGCGCAAAAAAGTTGGATATCATCTCACGGTAGCGCTCACCATTCACAGTTACTTTACGATTCGCATCCTTTTTAAAGAAGTACAGTCCAATGATGCCACCAGCCCATAAACCGCACCAAACTGTGACTTTTTCTGTATGCATTGGTAGCTCTTGCAATGCTTCTGGCTGATATTCACTCCAAAATCGACAATTCTGCTTATTTGCGTATTCATTGGACTTAAAATGAGCTTCGTCCATTTTTGACCATAAAATGGAAGAAGCGCGGGATTAACTTTCTGAACAGAGCACGCATATTGATAACATAATTCAATAATTTGCAAGCGCTGTTCGTTTGTTAGACGATTTATGGTTAAATTATATACCAAACTGAAGATGTTTGACAGTGAAACAAAACACGAAACGTGCTTCAGCTGTTTAAACCAGTGTTGCCAAAAAATAATTGCTTAAAAATCACCCTTCACTACCGAAAAGCGTCAAATATGACGCGTAGCTTCAGCTAGCGCGAGATGAACAGCAATCTCTACGAAGAAGTCAAACATTATTTTTCTAGCCAGATGGCAGAAAGAAAAGTAAGAAGTCTCAACAACAGGTGGAGATTTTAAGGCTTAACCCTATAACCATTTCCTTCACACTGAGCCTGTTGTTATATGAGACATCTCAAGTCTGTGCTCATTATCGCGTTTGCTGATTTTCCTCCGAAAGACAAAGAAATTACATTATATTTAGGTTACTGCATGGTAGTGCAATGGACCAGATTTTGAGTCAGAGCGCTCCAGTGTGGTGCTTCCTAACATCGAACATGAAAAAGTCATAGTCACTAAGAGAAAAATACAAGTTTAGTCCTAAGCTACTGTGAAGGCTTTAGCATTGAATCAACAGACAGCATAAAGCCAGAAAGATCCCGGTATCTTCCAAGTATATCTGTGTTTTATTAGGAGCTTCGTTTTGATGTGGTCCTCGTGGTGTAGTGGGTAGAGTCTAGGTTCAATTTCCAGTTCAACACCAATTTTTCGAATTTTTCACGGCACCGCCTCTTTCGAGCTGCTGACAACACTCAAAGATAACTGTCTAAGAAAATTTCTCAAATTTCGCCGTTCGGAGTAGGCGAAAATCTATAGGTCCTTTCTACTCATGAGAGAACAGTAGCGCGCACAACACGAGTAGTTGATGAGCAAGCTAGACCCTGGTCCCCCTGTGGAGTGTAGCGCCAACAATTATTATTATTATTAGTTGGGATGGCGCTCAAAACAACTCTTTCCTGGCAGACACTTTACTCATGGTCTATTTACTCCATGTGCTACAGGGACTAGGTTTTCAGCGAGATGGAAAGGTAATATGGTTGAGGCCCAGGTCTACCCCGGACTGAAGCATCAATCAAATAAAAAGGCGAAAGTTTTAACCTTTTGCAAAATTTATTTAACAACTGACTTGAAATAGGCCATGTTCAATTTTTAGTCAAACCAAATAAGAAAAACACAAATTTCAGCTTTTTGCAGAATTTGTTTACTATCTGGCCATATTCGATCTTTAGTCCAAAAAGCTGATTTCAAATCAAATCCCTTCACTGACCAATCCCTTAAACTCGCATAGCCCAGCTCCGACTTTATTGGCTTTCGCAAATGACTATTGAGACAACACAGCAAACTAAGCCCACAATCTCGACTCTAACTCGACGACAACCTAGATTAAGTCTTCAACACACTGTAAGGCATGCCGCTTTACTTAATCTGTAAAAACAACACAAAATCATTCGCAAAAAAGTTGAGAGAGTTGAGATTTGACTACTTCGTAAGCTCACAGCTTCCAGTTGCCAAGAAAGTCAAATTCACGAACCAATCAGTCAGCAATCCTTCCTCACAGCGTTGCGTTTCCTAATTTCTTAGACGCCATGTCTGCCAAAAGTGCACACACTCCCTCCAACATCCTCCCCATCACAAACTTGAAACCGAATCTACTGGCCACGTACCGCAAAACACCCTGAATCATCTCCGCCAGTATCTTGATTAGCAGAGTCGTTAACAAACACATTATCCACCGCTAATTAGTAAATCCTGAACAGCCATGCCATCGTCGATAGTCACTGGTCCTGATGAAATCATTTCACTCTTGACCGAGTAAACCGGCGCATTTTATCGATCATCCTCGTGCCAATTGATATCGCTTCCAAAAGTAAAACCGGACTTCCCAATCCATTCATCTCTCTCCCGTCCGATCGGGCATTCGCAAGTAAAGCCCCATCAAAGATTCCAGATGCCACAGTTAATGAGGGCGCGAAATAGACTCCGCATAGAACCGATTCCAGCCAATAAAACTTGATTAGCTCCAGACAGCATAGTTCCGCTTTTTTGATTGCACCTCATTGACGCAAACCCATTATTTCCCGCGCCAAAGAAGAGCTCGACCGCACCACGCTCAATCGAATAAGCCCGTCGGACGGAGACGCCGAGGTCCGAAATTAAACACAAAACACAGGTTTTCGTGAAACCAGATACCCACAGATGTATTCAGACGTTAATCGAAATTTTGACATTTCTGACTCTTTTTTTTTCTTCAAAAACACTGGCATTTGCATAATTCAAATCGACCTGCTAATGGCCTTAACGCCCCTGCCGTGCGTCATCTGGAGGTGTTTTTTTCTTTGGCTTTTAATGGAATCTGCAATTATAATGGGGTCTCTGAGGAGAGGCAGCAAGCTTCCAATGGTCCCCTCCCCGATTTGCATAGTTGTCAAAAATTGATTAATTCCCGCGCACTTTGCGCTTTAGGGGACGCGGGCGAGGCAGCGTCCATCCGGGGGTTCGACAGAGCACGGAGGCAGGACTAATAGTTTCACGTGCCGCGAGTATGGCCATTTTTGGGGGACAGGCCATGAATATCTTCTTTTCTGAACAGCCGTGGTGCAGTGCGTCTGTCCCGGCCAACAGACCGCGGACGAACGGATACTTGCTCTAAGTGCAATTTAATTGAAAAAGATACAAATGCAGCGCGCGCTTCTTCGCCATGTTTGAGTGTTAGATGGTCTTGCAAATGACCGCTCGCAGAATGTGATGTGTTGTGTTGCGATGGGGGTCTGTGAGCGGAGGGGGAGCTGGGAGCACAGCGTGTGTGCATGCGAGTTGATGGATATTGTTGATGGCATTATAAATGGTTTCGTCTACGAAGATGGTGCGATCGATTGGCGAGCAGCATCTGCTGCCCGGAGAGGCGCGCTGTCCAAATTAGATTGCTCCATCGTGCCGTATTCGGAAAGTGTCTCATTATTCAAGCATCCAACGAGCAAATTAGGTAGAAGTATGTTTATATGGACATTCTTTGCACCAGTTGACGACGTGTGGCGTGGACTCCGGCAAATGAAGACGCGCGCGGGCCCCTGATAATGATGATGCACCGACGTCGACGAGTGCTGATGGCAATGAGGCTGTCGATGACGATGGCAACGACAACGACTCCGTCTACGCACAGCGATGATGGTGATGATGGTGAGGATGGTGATGTTGGACGATGTTGGTGATGACCTCTTCCTCGATCCGAATGGGTCAGCTGCTGGTGCTGGTGATAATCGATACAAGTTGATCATTCGTCGTCGGATGGGGAGGGGAGCATCTAGGAAATCCAGCAGATGACCAAATTGACAGAGTCCGAGGAATGAGTGGAGCGTTAATTACGAGTGATGTGGCAGTCGAAGTTCGCACGCGGAATTGGGAGTAATTAAGGAGTTATTCCGTGAGCTCTGGGGCTTATTAGTTTCTGATTCTCAGGATTTGGTCATAGAAATCGTGTAGATAAAGACACTGGACGTGGCGGTCAGACCGTGTGTGTGGAAATGAAAGTCTCTCTCTTCTATCGGAGTCGAGTATAGATTGAAAACAGACGAGAAACTTGATTGGTGTTTGAAACAAAAACTGATCCAAGTCAAAAAAAGAGCTCCAAAAGACCAAAATTTGAATTCTACAATATTTCCGGAAAGCTGCAAACAAAAATGGTGCAAATTGCCTAAGTTAAAGTTTGTTTGAATTTCACTTTTTTCAAAAATTTGGGCATGTCTGAACTACCCAAGTTCTAAGCGTTTTCTGGTTGTTTACCGTAACAAAACATTGATCCTCTTAAAGTGGTTGATTCCGGTAGTTTTTGAACTTTCTTGATATATGAGTCTTTCCAAATATTTGAACAAATTTAAATTTTAGTCGAGTTTGACGTCTCTAGAAATTTTTCATTTAAGCATTTTTCCCAAACTAAATCAATCTTTAGTTTCGACAAGTTTTGAACTTTTATTTCTTTCGTATTCTTGGCACCTACAGATTTTGGACGGTTCAGAATTTTAATCATTTTCAGGTTATGTGTAATTTTTTATGTAATCAACTTCAGATTTTAATCGTTTTGTTTGTTTAATTATATTTGGAATACAGTGGCTCCAACAAATAAGCGGACAAGGATTATTATTTTAATAAAATAAGCTTTCTATTTGTCAATTCTTTGATTCTTCAGTAACAAAAACAAGCATTTAAGGAGAAACTCAACATAGCAATAGAAACAAAACTCATTTTATACTGCGTAACAATTAATCAGACAAAGACCAAAAAATAACTACAAATGGGATACAAATATTAAGTTGTATAGCCTTGACATGCAAAACTGCCTTTAATAGCATCGTATTGTCCAATTTATTGCACGATTCAGGCTGAATAGAATGCCGTGCCTTTGCCACACAGTTTTTGAAATCTGTCAATGAGAGGAACCTTGTTTACTCGCCTATCAAGTTCTTCCCAAGGATGCTCAAAATCATGAAGGTCTGGATCCTGTGCAGGTGTCTGTTATAATTTGGGACAGTTGTAAATTAACAGGAGTTTTGCTACTTGTGAAGTGTGCTTGGGATTATTGTTCTGGTAAAACGCAAAGTCACCTAAAGTGCCCAACTTTTCTGAACTTTGCTTCACTGTACCCATTTAGATGTTGAGATAGACAAATTTATCCATACTACCGTCTATAAAATGCAAATTGTCTACCCCAGCACTCGACATACAGTCCCAAACCATTAAAGAACCTCCCCTATGGTTGACGGAGACTTTGGTATGTTTGGGCAAAACCACTTTTCCATCTGATCCATGCAATTAAATTTACTTTCATCAGTATTAAGAGCCTTTAATTTACAAAAACTATTATAGTTTTTAAAATAAATGTTCTTAAAGATATAAATTGATGATTTACCGTGTTCCCGGAATTATGAGCTTTCAAAAAATAATCTTTAGCAAATTTCGTTCTTGCACATTTGTTTTTCTGGTTCACTTGCCACTCTTCCATAGTAATTACATGTGTGTAGGGTATTGCGAACGGTATTTAAGAAAACATCTTTTCTAGTCTTTTCTTTTAACAACATTTTTAAGTCCTTAGCTGTTTTAAATAGATCTTGTTTTATTTCTTCCACCTTCAGATTTTAGTCTTTTTGTATTTTTAATCATATCTGGAATCGCCAAATTTGTACATTTTGATTTGATCGCCAAAAATTGATCATAACCACTCTCTGATCATGAACAAATCCAGGTCATTTTTAGTTCTTGATAGTTTTTGTTGTGTCCAAAACATGGTTATCCCGAAATGTTGTCCATATTCACTTTCGGATCATCACCGAATTTGGATCATATTTTCTTCTTTGCAGCTTTTGCTATGTAAAAAATGTGGCAATCCCTAAATTTTGACCATATTCACTTTCTCATCAGCACCGAAATTGGATTATTTTTAGTTCCTGATAGTTTTTTTTTGTGTCCAAAACGTGGTTGTTCCGAAATATTCTCCATATCCGCTTTTGGATCATCACCAAATTTGGATCACTTTTTGTTCTTACTGACTTGAAGCTTTTTGACCTAGACCTAGAAGTGACTCGATCTGATGTTCAAAATTATCTTAAAAATCGGGATTTCCATTATCTTCAACATTCAGTTCCATTAATTTTTTCTTGTGACGCATACGCTCACATCAACATCCGTGTCTTTTGAACTTCCTACTAGATTCCGCTTCGTCATCGCTCCATTTCAGTGCAGCTGCCCCCTCCGCACAGTCATGGAAAATTCGATATTTCCACTCAATGTCTTTTGTGGTTTACCCACAACCACTCACCGGTCGCAAGTCTTGACGCATCAACCAATCCACCCATCACTAGTGCTCATGCCCGTGCTCTATCCAGGCCCCAGCCACAATATTGTGTCGCACTGTGTCGCTGTGTCAACCTTGAAGTCCGCTTACAATGTAATCATTCACGACGTCATTACCGCATTATTAACAAGATCTCAATTAGCAAAGTGCCCATCATCTCCTCCTGCGGTGCCATCAGAGGCCGAAGGTGATAAATTGCGACAGGCCTGGAAAAAACCAAACGATTCATTCACGCATACGAACGCACGTCAGCAGCGTTGTGCTGGGCAAATGAAGATCACCTTCGACAACGGTCTTAAGCCCTCCACCGTCGCCACCACCGCGCTGCCGATTACGCTGACACTCGCTGGCTGGCTTCGAGGAAGGACTTTGATTTTACTTTCACTTTCTCAGTGCCGAAGGGACAGTTTCAAGGATTTACGTCCGTCTTGTTGTTGTTGGGTTTTGTTTGGTTTGCTGCTACTCTGCATGCACTTTCATTTTAGCTGGAGTGATCGAGCCCCTCTGCCTCCGACATCCGCCCGCAGCTCGGCTGGGGCTATCGAATGACAAACAATCGAAAATCCGTTCGATACGCTGCAATAAATTTTATCGCATACCCTTTTCATATCACATCCCGCAGCAACAACCTCACCTCTCCTGACTGTGAACGAGTTCCCAAAGAGTGGAAAATATGTTAATCGGGTTAAGCGGAGCAACACCATCGGCCATTGTGGCGGTGGTATAGGGCTCCATTGATGCTGGCCTGAGTGGTGATAAGGAATCAGGTGGACGGCATGCGAGCCAGCCGTCCGGCGATGCATGGGATGTGTGTGAGCGGTGGGGTGGTGGCAGGATGAGGAAAGGGAGGATTATGTTTTTTCGAATAAAATGAATTTATGGCGATGCACCTCAATGCTGGAAGCGGGTGGGTTAGGGAAGAGATTGTTTTTAATTAAGATTCGGAATGAATGGCGTGGAGGCAGGGGCGGAGATCGAGGATATCGCCGTGCTGTCACGGCTAATTAGAATATCTAATAGATGAATTTTCTTGTGCCGCAGCACGATGAGAAATTTTCCTTTCCTAGCTGGAGTGAGCCGGGAACTTACGCGTTGAGTTACGCCTTCTGGGCACTGGAAGCAGATCGAACATTAACGATTGTTTACTGATTTAGGTTCATTAGAATGGAAGGGGGGACGCGTCTCTGGAGATGAAGAACTCTGAAGATGGAGTAAAAAGAAAAACAGCTACTGTGTTTGTCCGTGTTTGAAAAGAGACAAGAGCTGCGCTCGATAAAACTTAAATTAAAAAAAAATCGATCTGTTTTCCTGCTGCGGTCGGTCACTTTGAAGTGAAAGTATTTGTTCTTGTAATTTGTCATGAGAAGGTTTTCGAGTTAAGACACAGGACAACAAGTAGTTGATTTTTTAGATATTTATTTACCCATTCTGGTGCGGTGTATTACAATATTGTCGATTGATTGACTGCAAAGTTCGAATCTTAGATTGGACTTTTATCCATCCTGCGTCTTTTGATCACTCCTCATATCCACTGGCAGGTATCAACAAACAGGAATAAGTCCTTTAATTGAGGCTCCTCTAAGAAGAAGTTCAGAATGGACGTCATAGGTTGCTAGGGTTGCTAGTGGATTGTGGATATAGAAATGTGAAAATTCCACTATTACTAAGAAGAATGATTGTAAGTGATTCTACAGCTCCGGTCATCAACGTGACTTGCTTCTCTAGTTCACATACCCTAGTGATGGAAGTTCTCCTTCATTTATGTACATCGTCATACTTTGCCCTTGGGTTATATTAACAACGTAGTGTCGGGGAACATGTTCAATTAGCTGCATTACACTAACTCTCTGTATCCTCATATTGACTCAAAATTAAAGCGACGATCTTGTGTTCTGAATCAGAAAGCTTTGTCTAGGTTTTGGTTACAAACAACGAAACGTTCAACGTTGCTCTGTGACCATCAATCAGTTGTATATCCCCTCAGATCTGCAAGGCATTTTTATGCATCTTTGGATGTAAACTCAATTCGAATTAAATTGGTGAAAATTTAAAATTTTAGCGCATGCTTGTAAGCGTCTATGTGTTTTTTTTTCCAGAGTACAGTTGAGTCTTAGATATGAAGGTTTTGTGTAATCATTGAAAATAATAATTATTGAATGGCGCGACAGCCCGCAGGGGGACAAGGGGCTAACTTGCTCATCTACTAGTCGTGTTGCGCCCCCCTACAGTTCTCTCGGGAGTAGAAGGGACTCACAGTTGCTTGCCGACTCCGAACGACGAAGTTTGAAAAGCTTTTCCCTAGACAGTAATTACTGTTTGAGAGCTGTAAGCAGCTCGAAAAATTGGTGACATGAAAAATGCGAAATTTTTAGTCGGAAATCTAGGCCTTCGGCTTTTGAGTGTCGCACTCTGCCACTATGCCGCGGCGGCCGCCGATACGTCATTTCACAACCAAAAGGAACAAGATTTGAAGAAAGAAATGCAGCGAAGAATAACTTTCCAATAACTTGCTGTCCTCCAAGGGCCTAGGGAAGTTTTCAGCAGACGAAGAGCTAGAATGGCTCCCCTCATGGCAGCTCATAGTTAGGTTAGAGTAGGAATATAAGGACATCGGTCCTGGATGTTAAGGAATCCTACCGAGAGCAACATAGTTGCGAAGCTCGACCGGAAGCTGTATTCTTTTACCACAGGAGGTCTGGAGCCCCTGAAACATAGTTTCAGCCTGACCGTGCGATTGGCCCCCTTGTGGGAGTATCGTGGTGGCTGTGGTTTGTACCCAAATCGCGGGGAGAATTGGAAGTAGTTAACCGTGCTATATGATCTGATCTGCCCCAGTCACCTGAGTCGGATAGGGTCAGATGGTTATGGGAATATACTTCTGATTCGATGTGGAGTTGCATCAAACCGGGTGCTGTGACCCAAAGAACAGCAGAAAGGCCTCGCTCCTTACCAAGGAAGAGAGATTGTCCCTTAAGACAAGAACTCAGATTGGTACTTGGGATCCCCAAGGCGTTAGTCAGCGTTCTCCTGACTATGGGTGTATAGACCCCGTGGTATTAAGCCTTAACGGCAGGTAATCACGTAAATCCAAATACACACATGTCCTCCAAGGGCATTTTTACTATGAAACCACATTTGGAAAGACCATAAACTTCGATCCTCCCAATTCTCCTTTTCTATTCAATGCGGTTGATGAAGCCCTCGATCTTTGAGAAGCTATCTGTATCTACCCTAAGATCCCGGGTCTTCGGATACAACGCTTAAGGGAAATCCATGTTAACACTGCTCCTGTCGAGTAGTACTTAATTCAAGGAATTGGAACAATGCGAATTAGAAGCACCTCGTTTGAGATGGTACACATAAGTTGAAAAGGATTTGGGCGCAATATCGGAGCCAGCTTATTAAAGACCGCGTAAGTCTTTAAAGGGCACTTTAGTATACGTTGAAATTCATTAAGCCTCATTTCCATTTGGGCTCCGATCCATTGAGGCTGTGGTGTACATTTGTGTATGGTATTTCTTTAATAAGTTTGGCGAATGCTTCAATGGTCCTGTCTACGACTATGACAAAGGTACAAGATGCCGATGTTCGTGTAACCTTGTAGTGGGGCTAATCAACAAGTCTGCGAGCACTCTGAACAAAACCTTGAGTTCCAGTTGGATGTGGAATTTTAAATATTTGTAATTTCTTGTATTAAATAAAACACTGTAAGACTGAGATTCACACTTGCACTTGTTTGTTTTTTAAATGCAATGTTGAACCATGAGATGTCCAGAATCATTTCGCATAAAATGTAACAGGGTGTAAAAAGTTCTTTATCTTCATTCTATTCTTCAACAAGAGGAGTTCCGTCCATTTATAGAAAATAAAATTGATCATAAATGGCTGCAAACAGTGAGTCAATGATTGTCATTATGCATTTTATCATTGAATAAACGGCTGATTGGTCACCGTGGCGTAGTGGGTAGAGTGCGACGCTCACATGCTGAAGGGTCTAAGTTCGACTCTCATCTTAACACCAATTTCTCGAATTTCTTACGGCACCACCTCTTTCGAGCTGGATAACACTCAAAGAGAATAACTTTCTAACAAAGCGCCGTTCGAAGTCGCCAAGAAACTGTATGTCCCTTCTACTTGTGAGAGAACATTAGCGTGCACAACACGAGTAGTTGATGAGCAAGCTAGGCCCTGGTCCCCCTTTGGATTGTAGGGCCAACAATTGTTATTATTATTAAACAGCTCACTGTAAGACAAAGTATGAGAACCGAAAATTTCTCGTCACATATTGCTCTTAAATATATTTATAACAAAAAAACAAAACATTCATATTTTTAAAACTTACATGTGTTCATTTCCAGATGATGATATTCAGTCCTGACACTTTTCGACTTTAATTGATAAGACATTTTTTTTCTGTGAGTCTTCATTCTGCACGCCTCATGCATTAAATAATTTCTTCCATTTTTCATTCGTTCATACTTTCTTTCATTTCTTCGCTCATTCAATCAATTATTCATTCATTCATTAGTTCATAAATTTGTATATTTATTCGTTCATACAATCTCAACACCCATTTATTTATTCGCTCATTTATTCAAAAATTACTTCATTTATTCATTCGTTCGTTCATCCGGTCGTTCTTTTATTCTTTCAATCATTTGCTAGGTCATTCGTTTATTCATTCATCATTCGTGCGTTCATTCCTTCGCTCACTCCTTCTATTATTCATTTGTACATTCAATCGTTCCCTCATTCATTCATTCTTGCATTCGTTCGTTCATTCAATCTTTCATTCGCTGATTCATTCATTCGTTCATTCATATATTCGCCCATTTATTTGGTCATTTAGTTATTCATTTATTCGTTCCTTCATTCATTCGTTCGCTGGTTATTATTTCATACATTCGTTCATACATTTGCTCATTTATTCGTTCATACACACCCATTCGTTTATTCGTTCATCATCATGCATCCACTACTTCGTTCGTTCATTCATTTATTCATTAATTGCTTCTTCCGTTCGTTCATTCATTCGTTCATTAATTCATTCGTTTATTCATTCATTTATTCATTCATTAATTTATTCATTAATTGCTTCTTCCGTTCGTTCATTCATTCGTTCATTAATTCATTCGTTTATTCATTCATTTATTCATTCATTAATTTATTCATTAATTAATTCATTCATTCATTCATTCGTTCATTCATTCATTCATTTATTCATTCATTCATTCATTCATTCATTCGTTCGTTCATTCATTCATTCATTCATTCATTCATTCATTCATTCATTCATTCATTCATTCATTCATTTATTCATTCATTCATTCATTCATTCATTCATTCATTCATTCATTCATTCATTCATTCATTCATTCATTCATTCATTCATTCATTCATTCATTCATTCATTCATTCATTCATTCATTCATTCATTCATTCATTCATTCATTCATTCATTCATTCATTCATTCATTCATTCATTCGTTCATTCATTCTTTCAGTCACTCAATTATTCATTCATTCATGCATTCATTCATTCATTCATTCATTCATTCATTCATTCATTCATTCATTCATTCATTAATTCATTCATTCATTCATTCATTCATTCATTCATTCATTCATTCATTCATTCATTCATTAATTCATTCATTCATTCATTCATTCATTCATTCATTCATTCATTCATTCATTCATTCTTTCATTCTTTCATTCATTCATTCATTCATTCGTTCGCCCATTAATTTGTTCATTCCTTCGTTTCTTCATTCGTTCATTAATTCCTTCGTGCATTCCTTCATTTATTCTTGTATTCATTCTCGAATAATCTCATTTTTCTTCAAACTCGTTTATTAGATTATCTTTCGTTCCTTTTCCCAGACACTTCCGTCTCATATTTTCTAAGTCTGTGTACATTAAATTTCATTCTCTCCCATGTCAAAAAATACTTCTTAATTGTGACAATATTGTACGCATTGCTCATCGCCAATGACACACCGCCGTCCTTGGCCACCACAAATTCGAAAACAATGCACTTCAGCTCGAGTTTATTGCTTTATTGAGGGGATGCACGCAATTAGCCAGTTCAACCAGAAATACTTGCACCGCCTAATGACGAATTGATGGCTTTCGAAAAATAGATTCCCCGAGCACTTTCTATGAAGTGGATCAACGCCACCAGTTAGCATTGAAACCATTGGCAAACATCGATTTCCAATCCGGCGAAAAATTCCCTAAGGCACCACACCACTTCTTCGCCAAGATTTCATGCAAAATTCCACCTGCTGCCCTCATCCGCAGTGCATTCGCCTGCATCAACAATACTGTTACTCCTTTCTCGGTCCCATCTCTGTCGATCTCCATTTTTACTCGGATTTGTTCACAAGCAGCCAACAGCAGCCGCAACATGGTCCACACCGCCACACAAATCCAATCGAACTTCGAACAAATCCCAATCGAGCATCTCACCCGCAAATACGAGAAAAACAACCGATCAGAAAATCCCCTTGCCCAATAGCTGCACTTGGCGCAGCAGCCCAGAGCCGCGCCACCACCAGCAGCAACTTCGAATAACACACATCTTGGTTGCTGTGCTTTGTGTCTCTCTCTCGCGGTGTGTACCTGTATAGCCGCCGCCGCCATCGTCATCGTCGTCGTCGTCGCGCCGTCGTCGTCGTGCCGTGATTCCTCCTCGGTGACCACTTCGGTTCCATAGAAATTTTAAAGTTGTTTTCAGTTGATATCGGCTACTCACAAGGCTAACAACCAGCACAAGTGCGACGACAACCTGCGTACCTGTTGGAGGAGATATTCTCGTGCACTTGCCTTTAGTTGTTTTTCTGTTTCTATTTCTGATTCCCCCTCGCAGTCTGCCCCCGATCCCCACCGCTCCCGCATCGCCCCAGTGCGTGTGTGTCGTGCGAATAAAAAATAAAGTTCTTAAACAGAAAAAAGTCCAAGACGAAATATTTTTAGGGAGTGCTGCATACAAAAGAAATTTGAGAAAAAAATCGAAAAAATCCGTGTTAGATACACACCGCAGTGTTAGATACACAAATAGTCGTTAAATTCCAGTGAATACGCCGCCGCTTCGAGTGGCGCAAGTGGGGGGCACACGGACACGCAGTGTAGATGATCACAAACCAATTGATCGACGGCCACAATTCGATCGCAATTAACCGAAATTCTCATCACATCTCAACGGCAACAAGTGTATCTGGCCGCAGCAGCGGCGGTAGTGGTGTGGTGCGCGAGAGGAGTGATGTCTATGCGCTCGTCGGTCGTTTGATGAATGAATGTGAAGAATGCGTGTGCGGCTGTGTTTAGAAGAATAACATAAACAAAAACCCAAAACCGATCGAAAACAAGTTGATATCTCACACACTGTGACAGACGAGGAGCGCGGACGCGAAAGAGGAAGTTAACCCACAAAACCAAGCCAAACCGAACGTACAAAAGGGTTGCTTTCCGAAAACTAGTTACGGCCAACAATCAAGTTTAACGAGAATAACCCGGGAAGAGGTTGATGTGTGGTGTCGTCTCTGGTGCGCCGCCGCCGCCGGTCGAGGGCACACTTGGATTGGATTGGATTTAGAACCAGTTGCGCTGCACTAATGGGGGATATGTGCCCTAATTTCTGA
Organism: Eristalinus aeneus; assembly: GCA_955652365.1. Classification (NCBI taxonomy): domain Eukaryota; kingdom Metazoa; phylum Arthropoda; class Insecta; order Diptera; family Syrphidae; genus Eristalinus; species Eristalinus aeneus. The sequence continues at coordinate 6,634,522 of OY019133.1, forward strand.
AGAGTTGATTGTGAAGTGCGCCGGTGTCATTAAAAGAGATTGTGTGTTGGTCAGGTGTGTGCCAGTGTGTGCATGTGTGTGAAAAGTTTCGTTTTTTTTTCAACGTTTGAAATGAACAAATCCTAATCGGGTCCCGGACAAATTGATATTTAATTTCAACTCGACGAGCACGAGCACCAGCCCCAGCAGAACACTCATCCAGCCCAGGAAGGATAATCACACGGCTTCAAGCTGGACACGGGCGGAACATTTTCGATAGCCTACTCGGATTGGCTTACCGAACCACGGTAAATACAAGTTTCTTTTCACTCGCGCTGACAATCCGCAATTTCTATTTAATTTGGCCAATTGATGGTGTAATGCCGCCGCACCTTCTTCGTCGTTGTCGCCGTTGTTGGGCGATGATAATTTTTCCTCGCCGGCTTAGGGGAATTTTCGGTTTTTTTTTTCTTTTTTAATTTTTATGTGTAAATTAGTTTTTGGAGAAATTTCTTCTGCTTCCACTGTCAACGTTTCGATTAGCACCGTGGTCGACGGCGGCGCAGGTACAAGCAGCCGCGCTGCGGTTTCATAACATCCTCTGACCCAGCGCGGTCGCTGTGTTTGTTCGTTTCATTTCTCATTTTCACACTTTCTGCATTTGGATTGTGTGGAGTTGGTGATCTGCGCATCCCATATGCCCGCTCCCCCAGTCGGCCGTCGCTGGTCAACAGGATGATTTGCATATTCTATTCAACCCTTCACTTCAGCAGCATCATCCGCAGACGCACACAGGACTTACACATGGCGCACAGAGGGAATCACTGATGTGAAATTGATGTGCAGTGTGGTGATTTTTGTGTGTTCCCTTGGCGTCGTCTACCTGTGGCGATCAGGTAAAGGATGTGTGCGCATTGTTTTCCCCGTTCCCGTGAAGATATCGCTGTCCGTCCATCCGAATCGTTTTTTCAGAGGATGGGTCATTATGTCCTTAAGGGATACTCACGGACGTTGCATTAATGCGTAATGAGGCTAGACTATATTTTTGATGATGAATTCGCTCTGTTGATGTTGTTGTTGTGTCATTGTGCGCACTGGTATGACCCTCCATTGTCCTTTCGATTCCTTGTCTGTTTGATTTTTTCGTTTTCATCTGCCTCGCACATGCATCATGTAAATGATTTTTTAAATGTCAGCTGTATTTGTGTTTTCGAGAGCACGGCGCGCATCTCGGACATTAGGCGCGAAATTATTTTAATGAACGGCGACGACGATGACGACGGCCGACCAACCGTTACCGCCGATAATTAGAGGTGCGCCAGGTTTTTGGTGATGAGTCTCATTTCTTGTGGAATGGAGTATTAATGACAAGGAGGCGTTTCGATGGCCTATGTGGTCGATGTACCCTTTGAGTGGGATTTTCTGAAGGATTTAAAGTGGTTCCCAAGGGGTTGGATGGGAATTGTTGTACCTCCCATGGAGCATGGGCTTGCGTTAGTTGGTGTCGTAATTTTACAGATTTTGTCTTCGATGTTCGATTCTTCTCGTTGTGGCGCTACAGTCCGGGGTGGAACTGAGCCTTCGATGCTCAATTAGGGACTTCTTAATTTTATTCTGTGTATGGTCTTGGAATTTTCACAATTTGTGTACTTTGCTAAGTCTTCTCTTGTTTTTTATTTTTTTTTTTTTTTTTTTTGTGCTTTTGTGTGGAAGAAGGTTCAGGAACTTAACTTTAAGCCATTGAAGCTTTAATTCCTGCGTAGTATTTATAATGGTTCATACTTTCTTATGCGGAAGATTGGGATGAATTCGGTACTCCACTAAATTGATGTACAGATCCGTCAAAAATAATAGGGCTGTTCACGAATATCCGATATTTCTACTCATTTGCACAGTTTTTCAACTTTTCGTATTATTTTGAACAGCTCTGTATGAACGACTTGGTGAAGGTAAACTCAAAGGTCATGTTTCTTAAGTGCGACTTCGGGATTGGGAATGTTACGCATATCTTCCTGTATTCGCGCTTACGTCTTGTTGACAGCAATGAAGGGATTAGGGAACTAATGAAATCTCGGCACTCTAAATCGATGATAAATTGTAGGATTACTTTCTGCAGGCCTGCTAGACCCTGTAGTGCCACCCAACTCCTTCATTTGTTTACTCTACATATTTCTCCATTCATTTTGAAATGAAAGCGATCAAACTTCTAGCAAAATAACTCCTCTTGGTGGATTGCACAATTCTTCGAGGTCCAAGCAGTCTAAAGTTCTTTGACTTGAATCTTATGTACAGGGCTCCAAACTACAGTCGACTCGTTGCCAGGAATAAAGCCTGCGACATGGATGCTGAATGGCAAGTGTGACATCAGAACTCACATCATGTTTCTATTCCCAATTACCGTCTATTCATGCTAGTAAATATAATTTTTAATCTGAGAGCTCTATTAGTGTGGTTTCAGACCAGGGAAGTCCCCGATAGACCAGATCTTCACATTACAGATTACATTACAGGCTGATCCTGGAAAAGACTCAAGAAGTTAGTCTCAAAAATGGATCCATCTTAGTCTGAAATTTCGTTAATATTCAAAAACAAGCCTATTTAAACCTAACCAAAGTCTCCTTCTGTTTACTTAACAACTTGCTTCACACAAGAACAGTCTTTATTTCACTTTGTAAAAATGTTAAAATCGATGTTTATACTCCTCTGTAATCTGAATTATGAATTTATGATTTTCGAACATGCCGTGAGGTACAAGAATTCGTGAACAGTTTATTAACGACTTTTATAGGCAAACATAATTAACATGTTAAACAACGGCAACGGCAATGTCATTCAAATTCGATTTTGTTTCACTTCCACAGCGGAAGTTCACACTTTTCTTGCGACAACTACTATTTATGTGCCATCTTTTGGTGTCAAACTGATTTAAGAAATTTGAAATCTGCTGGTATTTGAAATCTGCCCGTGTTTCGAATGCGCTTTGCAGAGGAATCATTGCGAGTCTAGTTAGAGAACACCCACTCGAATGGTCGTGCCTCATCTGCCATTCTTCTTGCATTCTGAAAAAGAAACAAAAATATAAGATTAGATCACCATCCAAAAAAAAGTTGAAAAAATTTTCCGAAGGAAGTCTCACTGTTGTCAAGTGGAAACAGTCTCTCGAGGAAAGTTCTTTTTACGAACTCCTTTCGGCACATTGTATGCCACTGCGTGGAAAAAATTTCAGCCTAAAAAAAAAAGAAGACACAAAATAAGAATTTTCATTCTTGAGTTTAATAGTTTTTCACTTTCCAAAAGTAAGTCAGTTCAGGCAAATTCAAAATGAAGAAAAGTTTATTCACACTTCAGAAGTGACACTTTCAGTTTCTACGGCCAAAATCCTTAGAGAGCGAGGTTCTGTACCAATCGCATGAACAACTTCTTTTGGTTTTCTAAACAATCCTGATCAGTGAATTTGCAAACGAAAAACGGCTACAATTGAAACAGAAGTGCTTGGCTACTACCAAGAACTGAATTTTCGTCGTTGAACATCGTTATCCCAGCTGCTTCCAGTGTTGAGCTGGAAATCGAACCTAGACCCTTCGGTGTATGAGCGTCGCACTCTACCCACTACACCACGAGGACCACATCAAAACTAAGCTCCTCCTCCTGCTCGTTGTTTGAGCAGTATTTGATACTAAATTAATTCCGAGCGGTGCATTGCAGTATTTTCTAGCCCACAACAGACTCAGCAGAAAATAGAACATTGTGTGTCAATAAATAATGTGGCCGTCGTAACGTAGTGGGTAGAGTGCCACACTCACACGCCGAAGGTTCAATTCCCAGCTAAGCACTTCGAATTTTTCACGGTATCGTCTCTTTCGAGCTGCTGAAAATATTCTCTCCCATACGGAGAAGACAAAAAATTTTAGGCTGTGGTGCGTCTGTTGACTGTCGCGCCATCCATTAACCAATGCCAGCTTTTACACGTAGCAAAGACTATGAGGGGATATGTATCTTATTTCAAAAAATTTAAATTTTATGCCATTTCTCTAATTTTTCAATCATTCGAAACGGGTTATGGGAAAACAATGAAATCTATCATAATGACCACCTGAGTTCACTGGAACATAGGTAGGTAGGTTTTGAAATCATCATTCGCTCCTCTTGGCAAATTGCTACTCTCAGAGGACACTTAATATCTACTAAGCAGGTTCTTAAAAATTTACCACTTTGACACTGATGTCTGCAAGGATTAATAAAATTGTCTAAAAAAGCTTGATGTTTGCAAGGTTTAACATAACTGTCTAAAAAAAAGCTTTCCAAACTTCGTTTTTTGGAGTAGGCATAAGATTGTATGTCCCTTCTGCTCGTGAAAGAACAGTAGCGCCCACAACACGAGTAGTTGATGAGCAAGCCCTGATCCCTCTGCGGTCTTTCGCGCCATCCAATTTTATTTATTATATCAATGAATAAAATGTTGCAGGCCTTTGAAAATTTTTCGGAAATGTTAACCACACTACTTCATTGATTCAAATTCAGGAATAGATTTGAATGGTTTGGATCTACAATCCACCGCGGTGCCAGAGACCAGTTTCTTAAGCAACTACTTAAGAAAGGGAATCGACAACTTTATTCCCAAATTAAATTATTCACAAATTGAAGAAGTTGCTCATTCACGTACATTGCCATGGTGATGAAAAAACTTAGTGGGCTAAATGAGCTGAGACCGACAATTTATAAATGAGTGAAGAAGTGCGTCCACAAATAAAACTAAGCCTTATACAGTTTCCACGGAAAATCACTTTATTTTCTTAAAAACTAAAATTGTCTCAAGAATTTATTTTCAAATATAACATAATAATAATAATAATTGTTGGCGCTACAGTCCAGAGGGGGACCAGGGTCTAGCTTGCTCATCAACTACTCGATTTGTGCGCGCTACTGTTCTCTTAGCTTTCTTAGACAGTTATTACCCTTTGAGTGTTGTCAGCAGCTCGAAAGAGGCGGCGCTGTGAAAAATTCGAAAAATTGGTGTTTAGCTGGAAATCGAACCTAGACCTTTTGGCGTGTGAGCATCGCACTCTACCCACTACGCCACGGCGACCACAAATTTTCAAATATAACATGCTTGCTATATACTCCCAAATATAACACGCTCGCTGTTGGCTAACGAGCCTTGTGAAGACTTTTGTGATTATCTCCTTGCTCGGATACATTTTTCGTATATTATTAAATTAGAAGGCCAAAAGTATTAGTAAAAATAACTCCTGTCTTAACATTGGCCCATGGAAAATAATATAAATATAATAATAATAATAATTTTTCTTGTAAGGTCTTCTTTCAATATTAAGCGGTAGAAGCAGTCAGTAAGTTAGTTATTTAGACTATTTTATTTCTAAAAAAGTGTCTGCTTACAATTTTCATTATTATAACAATCTATACGTTTTGGTCTAGTGGCCGTCTTCTAGATTGATATTAAAAGGAAAAAGAAATACGTTTAATACTTATATAATTCAACAACTATAAGCTGTTTATTTCATTGTACATTACCCCAATTACTCAAAACCTTCCATCAACTTTGCAGTTCCTGTAGCGTAATGCGTTGAGTATGTAGTTGCAGAGTAAATTCCACCCACTGCCACCACTCAATACATTTATTGCTTCTTCCAACTCAAATGTCTGAGTAGCGAGAAATTGAATGCAGAACTGCTCAAGTATAGGGCGTTTCGCGATGAGCTGCAATACATTCCCACGTTCTCTAAGACTGCACAGCTCACATAAGATTTGAAGCTCTGAACGATGCGGTATGAAACTTACCTCACAAAGTTCGCCTCTTATTTTAAAAATCATATTTATATTTATTGTGGCCGCCGTGGCGTAGTGGGTAGAGTGTGACTCTCATACGTAGAGTGTGACTCTCATACGCCCATTCCCAGCTTTACAAGAATTTTTTTAATTTTTTGAATCGCGGCACCACCTCTTTCGAGCTCTTTCGAGGTAAAAACACTCAAAGAGTAATAACTGTCTAAGAAAAAGCTTCTCAAGCATTGCGAATACGGTGTAGTTAGGTTCGATTCTAAGCTTTACACGAATTTTTGGAATTTCTTGAATCGCGGCACCACTTCCTTCAAGCTGCTGAAAACACTCAAAGACTGTCTAAGAAAAAGCTATTCAAACTTTGCCGTTCCTACTCGGCAAAGAACTGAAGGATCCTTCTACTTGTGACAGAACAATAGCACACACAGCACGAGTAGTTGATTAGCATGCTAGGCCTTGGTCCAACCGTGGACTGTCGCACCAAGAATTTTTATTATAGGTATTTTTGCTAATGAGTAGCTATTCAAGGAACAAGTCCTTTTTTGTAGGTTATGATTCATTTTGCTGTATTAAGATGAATGGACTTCATTTGCAAATTTTTAAAACATTCTGTCACCAGTTCTCTGATGTAAGTTTTTGATTTTTGTTTCAAAGATTCCTGTTGTTCGCTGGATGTAAAAATGAAGCTATAACCGCATTCAGATCCTAGTTATTTCCATTCCTGGACACACTTCCCATTCTTGGTACCTGCGCAAGTACCAACTCGGAAGCTTTTCCTGCCTCATCGCATTGACTTTATAAGTGCAATCAAAACGTATTTTAAGAGTATTCAGGAACAGGGGTGTAACTCCAGTTTATAAATGCAGCATGTAATTAGGCGAACTGCTGGGAAGCTTAAAGCCCCGCTTAAGAAAAAAATCGGTAGAAACATATAATCAGTCGATGAAACATGAGCGAAAAGTGTGTCTGGCATTCTTGAAGCAGGAGCAAAAGATGGCTTCATAGACTCCAATTTTAAGTAGACATTATTTCAATCAGTTTTTACCAAAGAAAGTTGTGAATTTCGAAATATTAGTAAGAATTTCGAAAGTGGTCATCTTATTTTGCATATAATGGTAGGAAAGCTTGACAAGCTCCTACGTTTAGGTGGAGTTAAGCTCCAGCTAAAAGGAGCCATCTATCGACGACTTTCAACCGAGCACATTATTTTGGATTGAATTTTGTTTGCATAATGAATAATAATTGCATTGCGCGACAGTCCACAGGGGAACCAGGGCCTAGCTTGCTATAAAAGTTGTTGGCGCGACAGTCCACATGGGTGACTAAGGCCTAGCATGCCAATCAACTCCTCGTATTGTGAGCGCTACCGTTTCCCTCACAAGTAGAAGAGACCTACAGTTTTTTTCTGACTCCGAACGGTGAAGTTTGAGAAGCTTTGATTTCATATTTAAGCAAAATATCAGCATCCCCCTTGGACGTTTAAGCTTTTTTCCCAGTTTTCAATATCCGTTAACGTTTTAACTACATTTCTTTGAATCACTCACAATGCTCAGAGTAAATGTTACCACATGTGGCTGTTACAGGCCCTGATAATGACAGCATCGGAAATTGGTCTATTGATTCAATGCTGAAGCCTTCATAGTAGTTTGTGACTAAACTTGTATTTTTCTCTTAGTGACTTTGCCTTTTTTATGTTCGACCTTAGGAAGCACCACACTGGAGCGCTCTGACTCAAAATCTGGTCCATTGCACTACCATGCAGTAACCTAAATACAATGTAATTTCTTTGTCCTTCGGAGGGAAATCAGCAAACGCTTTTGTGATAATGAGCACAGACCTGAGATGTCTCATATAGCAACAGGTTCAGTGTGAAGGAAGTGGTTATAGGGTTAAGTCTTAAAAGCTCCACCTGTTGTTGAGACTTCTTACTTTTCTTTCTGCCATCTGGCTAGAAAAATAATGTTTGACTTCTTCGTAGAGATTGCTGTTCATCTTGCGCTAGCTGAAGCTACGAGTCATATTTGACGCTTTTCGTTAGTAAAGGGTGATTTTTTAGCTATTATGTTTTTGGCAAGACTGGTTTAAACAGCTGATGCACGTTTCGTGTTATGTTTCTCTGTCAAACATCTTCAGTCTGGTTTATAACTTACCCATGAATCGTATAACAAACGAAAAGCGCTTGCAAATCATTGAATTTTATTGTCAAAATGCGTGCACTGTTAAGAAAGTTAATCGCGCGCTCCTTCCATTTCATGGTCAAAAATGCACAAAGCTCATTTTTGGCTCAATAGGTGCGTAAATAAAATTATTATTTGTTGCGTAAATAAGCAGAATTGTCGATTTTGGAGTGAATATCAGCCAGAAGCATTGCAAGAGCTACCAATGCATCCCGAAAAAGTCACAGTTGGCTGCGGTTTATGGGCTAGTGGCATCATTGGACCGTACCTCTTCAAAGATGATGCAAATCGTAACGTAATTGTGAATGGTGAGCGCAACCGTGAGATGATATCAAACTTTTTTGCGCAAAATGCAAGAGCTTGACTTGCATGACATGTGGTGTCAACAAGACGGTGCCACATGCCACACAACACGCGCAACAATGGACTTATTGTGAATCAAGTTCGGTGAACATTTTATTTCACGTTCGGGACCGGTCAATTGGCCGCCTATATCGTCAGATTTAACGCCTTTAGACTAGTTTTTGTGGGGCTATGTTAAAGCTCATGTCTATACAGACAAGCGCACTTCAATTGACGCATTGGAAGACAACACTGAAGAATTTATTCGTGAGATACTGGTCGAAATGTTGGAAAGATTATGCCAAAATTATACTAAGCGGATGTACCATTTGAGGTGCAGTCAAGGTCAACATGTGCATGAAATAATGTTCAAACATTAAATTATATGAACGGTGCTATCGATTCAATTAAAGATTTCGTGTATTTTTCTGAATTTTTTGTGTTGTTTAAAAAAAATGAAATTAAATGAAGCTTTTAAAAAATTACCCTTTACCTCATCAGCGCCAAACGGCCACCAGCCGATCCCAGCAAAGGCAAGACTGTGACAGGGGAGGAGGCTTTGCAGTGTTTTCACCTTATCTACAGGCGTCGCATAGGGTACCATCACTGAATCCGAGCACGCTTAAGTGCTTAGCGATGGTTAATTTCTCCGTTTGTATGCCAACAGGTTATCTACAGTCTTCCCACTTACACAATTTAATTGAAGTATTACTACATTAACACTATTACAGGCAAAACTTCAGAAACAAAACTACACAAAATTTGTCATTTTACAAACAAATTCTTTAAAATTCATTTTTGCAAAGCATTTAATTCCACCTCCAAGCTTCTACCTGTTTGTGTGAAAGAGCCAACTTTTGCATGAATAAGTCTACGAAAATGACACAAGTTTATTTTTAGAAAATTAATTCCATTTTCGATCATAGAATAATTTTACCATTTGAATAAATTCAGAACATCCTTAAAAATTCCAAATAATTCGAAAGTTATTCAAAAATCTGATGTCTTGCTTTGAAGAGAGAAAAAGTGAAACCCCGACGGGATTTCGAAAGATATTCAAACGTCGATTGGCACCTTATGCTTTGAAGGATACTGCTCATCTGAATATTTCCTTGTACTAGAGCTTCTACAAGGCAGAGTAGGAGAGATTTAAGATTTCATTTTTTTAAGGCAATTTTAAACAGAAAAAAATTCAATTCAATAATGTCTCAAAAAACATTAAGAAATCCAAAAATTTAACTCCAACCCTTGGCAAAGTCCTATGCATCTCACAAAAGTGCATATATCCCAAGCTGTCAAAATTCCATGCCATCACCGTCATTAACTGTCACAACAGCTGTGCACGGGTCAACCTCCACATCGAAATCGAAAGCACAGAAAATTACTTCAGACATCCGTAGCACAGCAAGTCTCAGCCTTTCGAATGAAATTCTCTGCTTCATGGGCCAACAAGCCCCGCATCTTTCCACAGCGTGTCGCGCAGCCCACATTAAGAACAAATCACAATCGGGCTTATGCAGAAGCACCATAAGCCTCCTTATCTAATAATCTCAAGAGAAAACGCCAATAAATTAGAACACCCCATCTCCGGCCGGCCAGGCGCGCCCGTATGCACGAGCTATGCGTTAAGTGCCGAAAAGCCAGACCGCAAAGTGCGTGAAATCCCCGCTCAGTAGGCGTGCATTATGCCCGATCGCTTTCCTAACCGATTAGTTATTCGTTTCGTTAAATTATTTAAATTTTCGTTTTGGTTTCGGTGTGGCAACCCGTTGCCGTGTGTGACCACATGGACCATCGTGAGCAGTGGTTTCTCAATCGGCGTGAGAAAAAAAAACACACAGAAACCTCATCTCGAGCCCTAATGTGCATCGGTCTCAGTCGTGTGGAATTTTGCATCTGCATCTTCTCGACCGTTAAAACTCAATGACAAGACACGAAATCTATCATCGCATCGCTCGGCAGAGACGACAGGGCAACGCTGGCGGCTACTATCCTGCGGGCAAGACAAACCAAGAAGGTGATATTCAAATTTGAAGACGGACACGGTAAGAAAAAAAAAACCAAAGGCCCTCCTAGAACACCCCTGTTTGTCGACGACTAAGACGACGACGACGGCGATGATGATGAATAGAGGAGTGCCCGGTGGTGTGCGTGTGTGCGCGACTCTATTGTGTAGCGTCATTCAAACGACGAACGTTAGAAGACCAATCCATTGTTCCCAGCCATTGTGCTGCGAGGTTGGACATCTCGCCTATTCCGCTGTCCAAATTAATGCGGTCATAATAGGGATACCCCTTTTTCCACGCACACAAGGGTTCTCTAATGACGAAAGCGATGCGATTGCGCAAGGACAACACAGCGTAGAGCGCACAACAAAAAAGAAATGGATTAAATTTGTTGTGTACTCCTTTACCTGTGCGTCCAAATGATGGCCGATCGGACGGCGCAGCGGATCCGTGGAGGGTTTGTCTCTCTGTCAAATTGCCTGTGGTGGTGATGTCCGATGGTACACACACGAAAGGATAAACAAAGCGTCTTGGGCACGACGAGAAAGAGGTACACAATGCTGTTTACCCTTGTCCGAAGGATATTTATTCGTCCCTTCTTCGTCATCTCGTCCGTGCTCAGTCGAACCCTTACAAATAACATTTATCCTTTGAAAGTGCTTCTTCTTTATCTGCAATGTCCATTTGAGGACGACGACGGACTGAGATGAGATATGACGATGGAAAAAAGAAAAAACTCATGTGTAAGGGTGTCCTTCGGATAAGAATTAAAATATCTTCACAACGACCAGCGGAGGGCAGAGAATCCCCGATGATGGACACCGCAGCACCGGGAACGGATTATTCTCGTAACTTCATACGTCTCTCTCCGCCGCCGAGTGTCGCAGGGTGAGATCCTCGCCGTGCACGTGTGTGCGCGACGCGTTAGAATTCGTTTTGTGTGAAAAAAGGACTTCGCATCCGTCCATTGCTGCGCCGCCGCCAACGAGAGTAGGTAGTCGCCACCAAAATCCACGACGACGACGCGGTCGCCTTCTCACCTCCGCCGAGGTGAAGGAAGAAAAAAGACCGATTGGGGTCATAAAACTGATGCATTTTTGGTGTTAAAAAATTTCGAGGCACTTTGATTAGGTGATGCTGCCACGATGTTGCGTGGCCTCTCGTATCAATAAATAAGCAACGCGATGGACAAAAAAAATTATATATGTATTTTCATATATCCATGGACGGATCCACGAACAATACACCTTGCCGGGGTCGAGTCTCTTTTCTTTTGGACACTTTTATGGCTCGGTTGAGGTTTTTTTTCGGTTTTTCAATTTTTTGTTTTGTATATTTTGAGGAGATTCGGTGTTGGGTTTGGTAATAAATTTCCCGTGGCCCTATCATTCGTTAATTAAGAAAATGTTACTTATACATTCAAATCGTAAAAGAAGCTGAGGAAAGAGATTTCCTTGTGGGACACTGTCTGCCGTGGTAGTCTGAGTACGCAGTGGGGACAGTCTCAGGGCCACTGACACACTGGATATCATTATCAGTCGTCGGTTGGTGGTAGTAAAATCGAAGAAAAAAAACTAAACGAAACAAAAACACGAAATTTTAAAATCAGCACTAAATATAATTGGAAGGTTAAGAGGCGACAACAGAGCTGACACGCGGGGGTTATGTTTAGAACTTTAGTGCATCCCCGATAGTTGATATCTGTGTTAACTGTTTCTCTTTGATTTTTTCTTAATTTGTTATTCAATCCATCAAAGTGTTCTCGTGCTATAAGAGCCAGTCAAATTTTACACGCGATTATGTAGATTAATTTGTGAAAGGTTATAGGTCCTCAGTGACTTCCTACGGAGTGTGGGGAGATCTTGTGGGAAGATAGGAGCGACTTGTCTGGACTTTGATGTCAATGACTCTCAGAATTAGGTCTACGTGTGGTTTTAATGGTCGTATCATAAATCGAGACTATGTCGCATGGAAATGATGTCCAGATGGTGTCAGCCGTCTAACTCGTCAAACTTCAATCTCAGCTAATCCATCAGTGAGCAATCAATTAATTCTGTTTACGAAATATTTGAATTAACAGCGGTTTTCTACACGGCATGCCGGAGATGTTTTGATGGATGCCACCCAACGTGATGATGGACTCGTGTCATTGTCTCTATCACAGTCATATATTGGAGACTTTATGATATCTGTCCTTATCGAGCACCGATCTATGGCAGGAATGTTGTCCAGTTTTCAAAATTGTCGTTTATTTCATCTTTAAACTGTTCACCTGCCTTGTTGTCATCAGGTCAGGTTGAAATATAAATATTGATGGTACACACTCTCCAACTTTGGAGGATAAGGGGACAAGTGCCGTTGCTGGATTATTCAATATTCTGTGAAAAGCAGAACCCCTTCCTGCGTTACATTGCGACTTACGTAGATCTTCAGATAGAGCTGCAGCTTGCTGTATAAAAAACAAGCCGAAGTACCTCAACACTACTTCAAATTGAAGGAATTTGGCAAAAAGAACGGTTGCGTTGATCAAACTTCATTCAAGTGCCGTACACTCAGTTGAACGAACAGCCTTGTATCTAAGTCGAGAATTCACCCTGTCCGTTTGGAATAAATTGCAAAAATGTGTCACATCTGTGATGACGCAAGCTCGCCACAGTATCCGTTTCATGAACGGGATTGAAAGAGTTAAAAAGCAAACAAAAGGAATCAATTTGCCAAGATCCGGTTTCCCAAATGATGTACATTTGGTTGGCTGTCCAGTGTTAAGCTTGATTTATATACAGGGACACCCACAATTGAAATACGAGGGGCGCTCTGACTAAGTGATGATGGTAATTAAACGGGGCTTTGAGGTCACTGTGTCTCAGGAACCCATGCTCCGCCTCCCCCATCCATCATTTGCATTCGTTAGTGAAGGATGACAAACGAGACATGCAATCAAATAAGCAACCAGCCTTGTCGTCAAACAAAACCTTCCTTGTTCGAGTGGAGAACCACCTAACCCCTCAGCTGTCTATACGCAGTCAATCACACAGCAAGCTCTCCGACTTGCCCATCAAACACCATCGCCGCCCCCATCTATCATTTTCACGAATCAGCCTTAGTCTCTGCGATTATCTTAAAATATTCAAATACAATTTTCTTTCCGTTTTCTAATTTATTTTTGCGTCTTTTTTGTGTAAATGAAAACATGACAGCGATCAAGATGAATCGCCTTACCTTGGGTGTATTTCGCGCCCGCTTATCATCTTGGTGTGATTTATTCTGCATAAGCCTTCTGCGGTGTGATGTGCTTAAGTCTATCTTTGGAGTGAGCCTCAATATCCGTCAACTGCGATGAATTATGAGGTGAAGCAATTTTTTGAGGAAACCTCCCTCGAAAGTCATAAGTTTTTGGGTGTTTGAGGTGGTGGGGGGCTCCCATAAATGTGAACAAAACGCTAGACACATTATGATGAGTCCCACCTGTGTGTCAGCATCAATTTGGAGAACACAAGCAACAGACAAACAAAAATGTCAAGCCAACGGTTTTGAGATCGCTTATCGTCAAGAAGCTCAGAAAATGCATTTAACTGTTATATTTTATTTGACAACCAACTCACCTGCAATCATTTGCATTTATAGAGTCACCCTTTCTCTTGTTCGTCTCTGTCTGGCAGACTAAAACAACGACGGACAGACAAAACAGAAAAACTTCTCAAACATTTTGATTGCTTCAGCAATAAAAATAAAGAAACACACACTGAAACATACACACAAACAGTGAGCATCCCATCCCATCCCATCCCATCATCAGCAACAGCAGCACCACCAGCAGCAGCGGCAATGGAGTGTTGTTGTTCGAAAAAGTCCTTGGTAATGAATTTAATTTCTCTGCTAATATGTTAATTAGATACATTTATATCCGAAATACACAAATACATAAATAAAATTTGATATAACGACGGTTATCTATCTGTTTGGCTTTGGTCCACCACTCGACTCGCTTGCTGACGACGAAGACGATGGTGGTGATCATCGTCGAAGCCATTAACATAACAACCTCTGGAAACGCCAGAGAATATTTATCTCCACATACGCCACATTGCTGTGTGTGTCGTATGCATTACAACAAACCCATATGTGCTTGTGTATGTTATTCTGTTGTCTTTTGCCTTTGTTTTATTTTTTTGTTCGTGTTTTTTTTTCGGTTTTCATTAAAACACAGTCTTTAATTGTTCACCATAAATCACAGCAGAATGACCTTGACGAAGAAGATTTCATCGTTTCTCCCCACTTGGCATCTCTCGTGGCCAGCATCAGCTATAGCTTTTGGTTTTGGGAATTCGCCTGATTCTTTGAAGGCAACATTTGTCACAAGAATGATGCGTTAACCTCTGTCGGACAGGCCACGAGTGAATGACTAAGTCACTCGACTTATAATTTGATTAGCAGCTCAGTAAATATTTCTTAATTAATTTCCCTTCTTCAATTAGCATGCACACGCAGAAATTTGAAGAGTGCTGCTATTTTCGCCAAAGTCATTGAGAAGCGAGATAAAAGAGTTGGTGCGCAAACTAACATTCTTATCCGTTGTCCAGTTGGTCCATCACGTGACAACAGATAACTTGTAAAGTTGGGATGGTTTTGTAACATTCATCCGATTGAGCAGCCTCAAGTCTCAACGCGTATGACACGATTTGCATATTACATTGTGTGTCGTTAACTACTGACTAGTTTACACCAAGGGTCTATGCAAAGTTTGCATTGGCTCCCCGAGCACTTCACCGCCGCATCAGCCAATAACTTATCCAAAAAACACAAAACAACAAATCCGAAGAAAGAAAGCAGAGGAGCGGATGGAGCACAAACGTGTAACCAACACGCGACGCGTCTGGAGTCCACATAAATACCGCCAAACACCAAGTTCAACGAAAAAAAAAAGAAAAAAACAAAATTGTTGAACGACACCAAACCGCCAATGTGAACAGCGGTAGTAGTTGTAGAGTGAGAGACGGTAGTCTATGAGTCCCCGTGGCTGACGGCATGACAAATGTCAAATATTTAACTTCAACGTGAGGTGCTAAGAACGTAAGCAAATATTGAAAGTGAAAGAGGCAAGCTGAAGCCATCCGATGCGCGATGGATGAAGGAGAAGAAGAAGTTGTAAAAGTCATCGTGACACTGCAGAGGAGAGTAGATATTATCATCATCCGGCGACGGCGACGACACCGACAGCCGCCGCGGCAATAGGAAGTCAATAGATACAGACTTAGTCACATGTGTGTACACACACAGATTTTTTGTTTGATTATTAAATTGTTTGATTAGTGTCATTAAAAAAGCTTTTGCCACCGTATTTAACACAATTTTCGGTGTGCGTTGCTTTTTTGTTGTTGTCCCACCCGCTCTTCATGTGTACGAGTTGCCAAACAAATGAAGAACCATCTGTAAACAATAAGCACTGATAATTTGTTTTGTTTGAATGGACACACACGTAGTGCAAGACCGACTGAAAATTTCACACTCAACCCAAATTGCTAATTAAAATTTTCCCATCGATTAGCCGAGAAGTTACCGGGCCATGGCATGCCATGGCGGAGATAATTATAGGTTCCACACAATTTGCATGCAACTTCGGATGGTTCTTACATTGTTTGCGAATTGTTATACAGTAAATCGTAATTTACTGGTACTTGACCCCTATGATTATGTTATGGTTACACTTCCGTCAACACCCCATAGAAAGGAAGCACACACACACACTTTGTGTGTATTTTTTTTTGTCTGCACAAAAACCCTTAGTTATTCCTGTATGGGCCTGGAACTTTGCAACAAGTAACGCATTGTCCTGCTGTATCGTTGGCTCACCAAGGGGTGGATTTTCGGTGTGCTGCTGATGAATGCGAAAATTGAGTGTGAGTTCACTTGATGGATGCTGTGGAAGGGAGCGACATAATAAGCCTACTGCTTCCGGCTATTGCCTTTCGTTCACATGTTCTGGCATCATGCGGTGCAGGTTGTAAGCTCAGAGAATCACACACAGGTCGCTGTGGGATGTGAGCATTTGACTTTTTTTTGCCTTCTTCTCTTTTATTTTAGGCGTTCCCTACAGATCGCATTCTGTTCAGATTTTTACTCCACCATTTCCTCAGATTTTCTTTTTTGTTTAAATGATCAAACAGACTGTGTTACATAACTTCATAATGTAACTGGCGTTAGAGGTATTAATCAGCGCCTTATGATGCAAATCGTGCCACTGAATATGTTAATTGTTGGTTTTATCTATCCGCTGAAACAACTTGATATGGGACAGGCCTAATTCAATTAGCCTCGGATGACGTCAAATTGTGCTGCTAATCTTTCATTGTAACACCGCGATCGTGAATTATAACATCACGTTATTGATTTTGATGTTTGATTGTCATTAGCTGCTATATGTCGACAAGATCTTAATCAAGAACAGACTTCTGCTATGATTAAGTGATTGGCCGGTGGAAATGGACAAACCACGCGGGAACCAGTGAGGTTGTCAGCTTGGGATCTTGTGATTTTCCACTCCTACTGGGAAGTTTAAGAATGCTGCTAATTGTTAGTGGGAAAGAATTTTTCTGTGGATCGTATTTTGATGGCCCACCTTCACTGCTTACAGTTGTTAGTTGACTGCTTATCTATTCAAAGTAAATCCCCCCGAAAAGAATAGATTCATATCATTCCTCGAAAGACTGTTTGCCCGCATATTTGAATTAAATTTTGAACCTGACTTCATTTCAACTTCTGAGTCAGAGTGGTGTGCGCACCTTGGTGTTGGCGCGTATGCTGGTGCTGAAGCTGATTGATTGATGGCCAGATTGACTGTCCTTGAAATATGCTCAGGTATGCCATGGGCTATAAATAGAATGTTGTTTAAATGCAGATAATTTGGGTGAAGATAATAAAATACTCCTTCAATTCGCTTATTCTGAAATGAGCTTCAACTTAAGCATGAGCCTAATTGACACAACTTTATTTTCAAGCCTCCAAACAATATTTTGTGTTATTGAGTTCAATTTTTCTGGAGCGAATTTTCCCGAATTAAATCTTCCACCATAAGATTCTCTTGAAAATTCAACTCCGAAGTATTTGAAACTATCCCCATTAGGTTTTTATTCAAATTTCTTTTGTTTATACGCATCAAAGTTACTCCGAATATCTATATAGTGGTTTTTGTCAAAACTTTCTTTACACTTTGAAATCAGAGATTCCAATTCTCACCAAACCCTTCGACTCCTCATATAGTATTTCAGTATATCATTCTACTGCAAATGCATTTTCGTAAATCTTCGACGGTTTCTCTTCTTCTCCCATTTAAGAATGTTTGTTCCGATGCAACTTCAGATTACTCCGAATTTGAATTTTCTGTTATAAAATTTATCCGAAGCTTCGACAAACAATTCTGAATGATTTTCCATTAGTTATTTCTTTTAAAATAATTTTGAACTACTCCGAACTACTCCGAATCACTTCGAATTTTGAAACTGGTGCTCCATTTCCAAATTATCTTTTTACAATATCATTGCCTTTATTATTTCAGCTTCGATCTCGAATACTTGTCGAGAAACTCTTAACGAGTTACTCCGAATTCTTTATTTTAAAAAAATCTTTCATATTAATGAAGATTTTCATTTTCATTACAGTTGATTTATCAGTTTCCTTATAGTTTTATTGCAATTTGAATTCCTCTCAGGGCAACGTGCATTTCAAAAAATTTAAGCCTTAATCGCCCTCCACTGCATTATCAGTTACATAATCTTTTCTTCTGAACATCACGTAAGACTATATTTGCCCCGCTATGTAAGCACAACATTCAGAAGCCTATCTCACAGCTTCCTTTTTTTTTTGCTTTTTGAATTCAGAATAATTAATTTGATTGCCTTTTTATTTTTAGTCTGCTCTTTTTATTATTTCCTCTCTCTTTTTTTCCTGCCATACACTTTTCACGAACTTTACTTAACACAATTAATTTTAATATCAGCAAATTGTAGGAGGTTTTGCGAAACCCGTGTGTACACATCACCGTGTCGCGAAAATTTCCACTTCAATGCAATTACTCACCACTCCTGTTCAAGGACACGGTACTCTTACGCACGCAGCACATTAAACTGGCAGACTATCGCTTAGCCATGAATTACGGAATTTTTACATTCACAAAAGGGTACCCCCCACCTGCAAACCTTTGTTTCATTCCGCTGAGAGGGGCATAATGAAGTCCAAATCGCCTGTAGAGACTTTAATAACATGCATGTAAGCGCAATAAAAAGAGATTAAATTAAGTCGTGTGCACAAACTTTGCAAAGGTAAACATAATTTCAATATCAAAAGTCATCGACAGCTTACCAGGGTTCACAATGATCCTCTGAACTTCAGCATCCATTCTCAGTCAATGGACGTCCTTCGACTAAATCAACAGAACTATATTATATTACCAGTGTCATGCTTGTCGTCCCGTCAACCGCTATTAAATGACATCGAGACGCGCCGCGTAGGGAATGAGAAGGGAGGTTTCACTTCATTTTTGTTTTTCTTTGTTTGTGTTTGCACTTTGTTTTCTCAAGAAGCAATTATAACTGTCCTCTGATGACAATGCGACTGAGAGATTCACTTTGACCTTTTCTAGTCGTATCCAGAGTTTGCATAAATTAAACGCTAACCGACCGACCGACCGATCTTGTCTTTGCTGTACAAAAATTAATTGCAGTCGTAAAAGTAACAAAAATACAAAAAGTACACGAAACAACGAGCAAAAATGAAAAAAAAAACTAAACCTTCGACAGATACAAATGCAGAACTGTAATGATGACTGTGTACGACATCTTGGCTAAACGCTAATAAAAGTGTTTTTGACTTCATTTTTTTTTTGTTTCTCGTTCTTCTTCTAAAATATCTGCCCCTGTGAGTCTGTTCGTTAAAAGGCGATTTTGAATATAATCAGTTTTGAGTGGTTTCCCTTTCTGTAGGTTCGTTTAGTATGCTAATTTTTGTGTGATATCCAGAAACACCTGATACCACACAAAATTTAATTTCTTTTTCTACTGCTTCGCCAAAAATTCATGACTCAAAAAACCTATACATAAAAATAAATTTTATTTCTTTTCAATTGGCTGCCGCACAGTGGGCTGGAAAGACTGTTTTTCAAGTCGAAATGGTTGGTTTTGTCTCGCTGTTTGATAAATTTGGAAAAGTCAAAGTTGGTCGAAAATGTGTTTAGTCATGTGTGGGGTATGGGATCCTTTCCTCGTCCGGGCGACCAGTCACTGGAAAATGTACACTCCAAGTATTCAAGCAAAGTAAGCTCAATTTGGCTTCACCCTACAAGTTTTCTCCTTGTCAGTCTACATAGAATTGTGGCCGCCGTGGCGTAGCGGGTAGAATGCGGCGGTCACACGCAGAAGGTCCAGGTTCGATTCCCGGCTGAACACCTCGAATTTTTCACGGCACAACATCTTTCGAGCTGCTGACAACACTCAAGGAGTAATAACCGTCTAAGAAAGCTTATCAAACTTCGCCGTTCGGAGTCGGCAAAAAAATGTAGGTCCCTACTATTCGTGAGAAAACAGTAGCGTGCACAACACGAGTAGTTGATGAACAAGCTAGGCCCTGGTTCCTTGCGGACTTTTGCGCCATACAATTATTACTAAGTGTTCAAAGAAACCTAGTTCGATTTGTCTTCTCCCTAAATTCCTCCCTGACAGTCTACTTGGAATTATTTCAGCGAATCAGCGGGAATAGGCAAAAAATACCACACCCCAGTTCCGACTTCTACACCCTTCAATTGCATGCATTTTGAAATTGTTTCACATGTTGAGTGTTTCCAAAAAAATTCGAATTTCGTTTTTTGAGTTTCAAAAACTGCGACATCTCCCACTGTATGAAATAAAGTGTCAACCTGCTACCTTAATTCCGAACCGAAATAAAACACATATATCAGCATCCCAATCCAAGTGGGCGTTTACAAATCACCAGCCAACCACACCGCACACCGTGAGTGGTCGCTCTCGACGGCCACTTGAACACCAAAACGCTCCGTATTTACATAAGCGTTAATGTGTCATCAGTGCTTCTTCTCAAAGCCATACACACAATGGCTGGTATACTAAAGTCTCTTATTTAGAATGCAATTTTTTCGGTGGTTTATGGTAATTTTTTTCTTCTTCACGGGACACCCAGATTATAAGCTGACCAAGATTTGCATATCAAATTGACTATAAACAAAAACAGCCACAAAAAAAAACTACTTCACCCAGCCATTGCTGAATATCGAACATAATTCGTTTTATGAAATAAAATAACACACCCATAAGTCGGTATAATGAGCGGCTAGCGAATAAACAATATTCCGCCGTCCACATCCACTAACATTTTATATCATATTTAAATGCGATCATCAATTCTGGGTAGTTGACAATAAATGATTTTAAAATAAACATAAATTACCGTGATATTTAATATCGCCGCGACTGTATTCGCTTTTTTTCTAAATTTAACAAATTTTCGAAAGACTCAGAGTGGATTGGTGATTTATTTAATTAAATAGGCTGGCCGAAGGCCGATCGGTTGCCGGGGCTGGTTGTTTGTTGCAATTAGTTTGTGTTAGGCCTTTGCTTTTTTCTTTGCCTATTTTGTAGGCTTCGGCTTGGGACGACTTCGATTTTCTTGCGAACTTTTGCACTTTGTCACTGTCACAGCGGTAATAGATTGCGCACAGATTAAGGTAATCTCTGACGTTTGTATACATACACGCAGGCCGGTTGAGGAAGCTTCGATGAGCGATGATTTATCATTAAAAGCCGCCACACAATACATTCAGCCTGGGGAAATGAAAATGTTAATGCGACTGCATTGACAGATGGGCTTTGGAGACTCATCACTTCCAATTCATGGACTTTTGCCTGTTTCTCACAATCTGTTCAACTCTCTAGAACCATGGCGTTGGCAGCACTAGACATCAATCATCACATTCACAGCTTCTGAGGTTTGCTTTTTTGTTTTGGGAGCAGTCTGTTACAACAGGCCACAGGCAGATTCGATCACACAGAACTGCCAACTTTCAGTGAATGGCCATCCCGTGGGCAAATATTGAGCAAGATCACAACGATGTGATTTGCTTCCATACATCATTCACGGATGCCTGCGTTGGCTGCGTTTCACCGAATGCACCAAAGGTGCTCCGTGGCGTGTATGATATATGAACGGCAGTCCCGTGGACTCTCATTATTCTGCACTAAACGTCACATCGCATCTCATCCCTTTTCTAGACCTCCCGGAAACGAATTTATTGCGAAATTATGAAAATTTCCAACAGAATTTCCTCTTTCGAGTCATTTGCCTCATTCTCCGTCAGCCGTCTGTGGTATATTTCCTCCCCTTCCGACCATCCCCGTTTCTTTGCACTCACTTCATTATTCTCAGGTGATTAAACAGCAGCCAAAATATTGTAACATGTGCGTTGTGTTACTTAATTCTCTGCGTGTCGATAGATGTAACGCACCGAGAGTGACTGTTGTCAGTGGTGCCTGCTGCTGCTGCTTCTGTTGTTCGTATCGGATTTCACCCTTCTTGCCACCTTCGGGACATCCTCATCCTCTGCACAACAACAGCGACTGCATTCGGAGGGAACCATTCGGCCTTCCTCAGCTCTCAGCCTTTTTTTTGTTCATCTCCCTGCTCCCCTCGGTGCTTCCTCTTCCTCATGTCTCAAGGATGTTTTGCATACATAAAGTGCACTTCCCTTTCCTTATTACCTACTCAGATACTTATGGCACTCCATGTGCTGCGCTGGATATTTATGGCATGGCAGTTTTTTGATATTCAAATTTGTCGCAAACGGGGTTCGGGCCGGCGAGAGAGACAGACTTCAAGCGTGTGAAAGAATGTTTTTTGTTGCCCCCTGAAACCCGAGTGTTGATTGGTAATTAAAAAACAACAAAGCGCCGCAGGAAACAGCTTTCGCCGAACGCTGACAATCCTCAAAGGAGGTCAGCGGCAAGGGATCAGGTGTGCAATTGGCCAAATTAAATGGAAAAACCTTGAAATCACATTTTTTGCGAACAAAATTCCCTTAAATTGCAAAATTTTCTTCTCAAACAAAACAGGAGACGCACCGTGCTCACCAGTCAGCCGGACTCACCGCCGCCGTCGTTGCCGACGGCACCGCAAGCCCTACCGATGTCGCTGGCGACATCAAGCAGCCCCGACCAAGTGATCATACAAAATCATGGCTATCTGCCCACCTCAGCCGCCTCCCGGTACTTCGAGCATCCACTGAACATCTCGCCCAGCCAGACCGGGCAGAGCGACGACGATCACCACCAGCAGCAACAGCACCACCAGCACCTGCAGCAACAGCAGCAGCAGCAACAACAACAGCAGCAACAGCACCATCATCATCTGGTGGCATCGCCGAATTCAGTGAACCTCGGCGCGCTGGGCAGCACGCACCAGGTCCATCAGGTGCAGAACGCCAACGGCAGCACCTCGTTCGTTTATGAATACTATAAAGTATCGGACAAGGACAATGACGAATTGCACTGGAGGTGAGTTTGGGAATTTTCCCCGCTTTTTCGGTGTGCGCTATGCCGTGCGAGGCCTCATCGACGACCGCCGACAACCCCCAGCGGCATCTCAATGGGAAACTTATGTGTTTCCAATTAAATCCAACACCCGCATGTCTGTCGCTTAGTTATGAAATCGAGTGACGGGCCATTCGGCTGTTTTAATGAACAAGTGCTGCACAACGGGCCCGCCGGATGAAGGTAGATGATAAAGGTGGCCAAATTGGCATGCATGCATAAATTTATTGTCTCTGTGCGCCGCTGCCGAGTTTATCAATGCAAATATGAGCTGGCATGCAAGTAGCATTTGAGTGATTGCGCAAGAGGACAGGATTTGTGTGCGATTTGCATACGAAAATATGAAAGATCAAGTGGGGACTGCGTCCGAGGGCGCATATTAAAATGTGTCTACTCTGGCGGAGACTGGGATGGCAGTTTGCCATTCTCACGCAGTTGAAAGTGGCCAAAGTTCCATAGTGACTTTCCCGTCGCTGCATGGCACATGCATTCGCTTTCTAAGTGACTTCTATTCCAGTCGAAAGGGAAATTTGGTAAAGTACGTGGCACTAGCACAGTACTTGGCAAAGTTCGACGACTGAGTTCAGTCGTCTGTTGGACAGGATGCACCAAGGGGCGGTAGTTTTGTTTAAATTCCCTTAAAGTCCCCGAAAGTGTTTCTTTGAAATTCTGCTAGTTCTCCTAAGTTAAAATATCAATGGAAGAGACAGAAATTTGAATTCGAATCGTTCTTAGTTGAAGGAGACAGGCAGAAAAGCTTCATTTCAAAGCCTAATTTCATTCAAATACCGCCAACGTCAAGAGCTATAGTGCGATTTGCTCAATTTATTAGCTGGACGTATAGGAAAAGCAGTTTTGCAGATAAGTGAATGCCGACGGAAAAGTGAAATTTGCAAATTTTGCCACTTATCGGGTCTCTAGTTTTACTAACCACTCTTGTCGAAGATTTCATGAAGCGAATGTCTCACCATACTCATGCTACGAATTAAAGGGAAATAAGCCATAGGGGTGAGTACCCTCCGGATGACTAACATTATCAGTCATCGTAGCGAAAGTATATAAATTGACAGACATTGATTAGAGAGGAGCCAATTGGGTACTTTTCGAACATTTGTAGGCCGTAAGTTTAAGGTCATGGCGTAGTGGTTGGAGGGTGAAACTAACACGCCGAAGGTTCAGGTTCGATTCCAGGCTGACGTCGATTTTTTCGCGGCAGTACCTCTATCGAACTGCAGACTATAATCAAGAAGATACAAGGAGAAACAGACAATTTTTGTCAGGCTTCGGCGCTTAAAAAGAGGAAAGACGACAAGAAACTGTAGGTCCCTTCAATTCGTTCGAGAACATCAGCACGCACTACACGAGTAGGTGGTGAGCAAAGTAGGCTCTGGTCACCCGTGGACTGTCGCGCCATCTACTTATTACAATTAAGTTTAAGAAACTTTTGTTGCTTTGTGTTCACAAATTGATTTCTTCTTTAAACGTGTTCGAATTTGGGGCTGGAGAGAATTCCATCAAGAAGTAGATTAGCGAAATTTTCTTCTAGGACTTCAAACGACACCTCTCACTCCTCAATATTCGGTAAGTGCTGATACTTCACCGACAGACGTTAGTTGCCGGGCTGACTTCTTTGCTGCCCGACATGATATTCAACCGAGACTCTTAACATATTTCGAATTCCGTGTTGGGCGAGGCATACGAAAATTGCCTTAATTGGATGACACAAACTGGTGATTTGAAATTCAAAAGCTTATGCAGGCACTCCATATGATCACAGAATTATGCCTTTAAATGCTAAAGGAAAGCCAAGCACAGTAGCTTTCATTCACAAATTTGACATGACATAGGAACAGGAAAAGACATATTTTTCCTCAAACGGCCTTAATTCACATCTTCGTTCAACACCTCTTTCGACTAACAGACAAATCTGAAAAAAAAATAGAATTGCCTTGACGGATTTTTAGACTTCGGTTTTCAGCCTCATGATATAAGAGAATGAAACAAAACTACAGAAAAAGATCCATCAGGCCATAAAGGGCGTGAAAACCTACTAGCACAATAGATTGACCTATCTTTTTCCATATTTGGCGAGCACTAAAGGGATTGTTTATACCCTTAAGAAACTCTTTAGTAACGTCTGTCGCTGAGCGTGTTATTTTCCCCTCGCATGTAGAGTGACTCCCATGAAGCTTAGACAGAAGCTTCTAAAGTAAGGCCTTAATCACTCTTAGCGCCTCATGACAGAAAACGTGGTAACAAAATGCGAAGTATTCAATTCTGAGATAAAACCCTGGACCTCTAGAATGTCTTCTGAAAACCGAATCAATTCAAAGCCTGATCCAGGTTTCGCTGAAAAAGCAAGTCTCAAATCTACACAAGGCACTCTAAATACGGTTTCAAATCAAAGAGACTCACAATTTCGGAGAAATGTAAAGTCGAAAGCGCTTTCAAAATGTTAAGACGTCTTTTCAATGCTTTGATGATCCATTTACCATTTGTTGGTGCTTCAGTCCAAAGGGGGACTAGAGCCTAGCTTACTCATCAACTACTCGTGTTGTGCGGACTACTGTTCTCTCACGAGTAGAAGGGACCTACATATTTTTGCCG
Organism: Eristalinus aeneus; assembly: GCA_955652365.1. Classification (NCBI taxonomy): domain Eukaryota; kingdom Metazoa; phylum Arthropoda; class Insecta; order Diptera; family Syrphidae; genus Eristalinus; species Eristalinus aeneus. The sequence continues at coordinate 6,660,019 of OY019133.1, forward strand.
ACTCCGAACGGCGAAATTTGAGAAGATTTCTTAGACAGTTATTACCCTTTGACAGTTATCAGCAGATTGAAAGAGGAGGACCGTCAAAAATTCGAAAAATTGGTGATGAGCTGGGAAGCGAACCTAGATCCTTCGGCGTGTGTGCGTCGCACTCTACCCACTACCCCACAGCGACAACCTTTGATGATCTTTGCGGCTTTGATGATCAGCCTCTTTAAAATATGTAACACCCTATCACTCAATAAGTCTCGTTACTAACCAATAAAAACACATTTTCTAGACAATTTTTGACTTTATTCTTCAACACAGTTTTCTTCAAGAGCTATAGAATCAGTCCAACGCCATTCTAATATCGCATTACCTTTTTTATAGACTTCAGTTTCGGCGATCACATTCTCGTTCGAGCAAACATTTCTTTTCACGGAACATATTTGTGAGGTCTGGAGAGAGGTAGAAACCGCTGGGGGCAAGATCTTGAGAATACAGTAGGTGCGGAAGCAATCCAAAGCCCAATTCGTGTTACATATTGGATGGCGGGACAGTCCGCAGGGGGAACAAAGCCTGGCTTACTCATAAACTTCTCGTGTTATGCGAGTATAAGGGACCTACAGTTGCTTTGTAGACTCCAAATGGCGAATTTTGGGCAACATTTTTTTTAGACAGTAATTACTCTTTGAGTGTTATCAGCAGTTCAAAAGAGTCTTCTTCTTCTTGTGGCGCTGCAGTCCGTGGTCAACCTGGGACTCAACCAACGTACTTCCCCAACCAGTACGATCTTTCGCCAGCTGCCTTCAGTTGGGCACTCCAAGTTGCTTAGGGTCCTTGTCCACTTGCATGCGTCAACTTAGCCTAAGCCGCCTTCTGTTGCGTTGACCCAATGGCTGAGATTCGAAGACTATGTGGGCCGGAGCAGTAGTGCCCATACGCCCTACATGGCCTAGCTATCTGAAGCGTTGTACTTGATGACGCTTGACCAGGCGCACGTCACTGTACAACTCATAGAGTTCGTCGTTAAGTCTTCTCCTCCAGATGCCATCAACTCAAGCACGACCAAAATTCGCACTCAAAACTGTTCTCTGGAAAAGACTAAGGACATCGTTATCCGCTTTTAGTTACGTCGAAAGAATGGTAAAGTTAAAATGTGAGCTGCTCAGCCGGAAATCGAACCTGGACCTTGTGAGTTTCACATTCTACCCGCTACAACACGGTTGCCACTAAGAGTATAACTCTTCAAAATTTCATATGGCGTCTTTAAGAAAATTAATTTTCGAACTCGAAGTCTACCCCGAATCCTTGTTCTCAGCACTCACTAGTCATCGCTGAGATCTATAGAGCCAATGACTCAATGGAGTCATTTCCTTCCGTGCAAAAAGATATCAACGTGAACCGAGTTTCAGTTTGCGCGACACGACTCATTCATGGAAACAACCACTTAGCCGGAACCAATACACAAGCTTTGCTAAGCCCATGTCAATCCCCCTCAACATCCCCGCCTCTATCGCCGCTCTATCCTATTTCAACGTGACACAGAAACACTTTCAGGCATAAATGCGACAAAAAACCAAACTACACATCTAGCGAGATATAAAAGGTTTTCCTTATGCCGGGCAAGGTTATAGGAAACGACGAGAGGAACAAATTCAATTCATTCTGCTGCTTCTGCTGATTCTTATCTTCGAGATTCATGTCGGCACACAGTATCATCGCAGCCTGCCCATAAAACGCCGAACCAGCAGACATACACGCACTTTTCGTGATCCGATCTGATGAAGAAGGCGATCTCTCTCGAGCTCCTCTTCGGTTCTTTGTACCTTTATCTGCGACAAATTTGTATAACGTCTTGTCGTTCGTTCGTTTTGCATGGGATTCCCTCAGTCCTCGATGCGGAGGAAAACTTAATTCGACTCGAGGAAATCAGAACACAAACAAACAGCCAAGTCAGTCCCGCTTCTTAATCCAAACTGACAGATTTATAATTTATTTCCGAATAGGGGATGACACCACACACACATCCGCACATGCATCCGCACACACATGCGGACACAAGCCGGGACACTTTATGACTTGGCAACAGCCGCAAAGGTAAATCCTTTTGCTCCCGGTCCTCTCTGTGAACCATCAACGGCGCGTCTTCTGCGTGTCACCGATCGGATTCGTTTTTATAGTTTTTCCCGAAGAGGGGGCAGCAGGGCTGGAATCAATTTCATTAATCCCAGATTATGCGCGGAATGCATGTGTCGCACGGAGTGAGGCATTTCCCGGCAACAAAGTAGGGAATCGAATATCGGGAACGAACATCATTTGGGCAACAAAGTCGCACACGGCTGCGATGTGCGCCGGTTTTGCGAATCTCTGATTGGATTGTAATTGATTTCTAAGTGCCGCCTAATGAGAGAGGTCTCCCGGCAGACTTGACTTTGGCAATTTAGTGGCGGGTCGGTAGCAGGCGGCAGCTACTGGATATGTCTGCTGGCCGGAGAGACGTGAATTTAATTGACTCCGGTTCCGCAGTGGGGTGCCACATAACTTAACGGAAATGGTTAGTGTAACATGCCTGAAATGAGATCTTTCACATGGGGTTTTGCACGGGCTTGCACTCTGTGCTGGATGACAGGTTCGTGTGAGGAAGTCTGGGATAAGGATGACGCATGCTGGGAAGTGACGGAGCTAGAATCAGATGACAGGAAAAGCTGTAAGCCGATGTTAAGTGTAAATAGACTCTCATTCGGTTTCCAGTGTGTGTCGGTGCATCATGGCAACGGTCGGGTGGACTTTAATGTACTTCTGTGGAGTGGTGAGATGTGTCCGCACGCTAATGGGAAGTCAATCACAGTTGAAGTGAGACGTTGGGAAAGCGGTAGGAGTTAACGGAAAGTCTCGATCCTGAGGAAGATCGAGGCCATGCGGAGCATTATTCACTTTTATCTGCAAGCCAGTTGACTTCGATGTGGTTCTGTGATCGCTATTCGAGAGGGACGTCCCTCTGGTGGTGCTTCTTTCCACTAACCATCGACGTTGTCGTTGCGGTACATATTTTTCTTGAAAGATTCGAAGCTCAAATTTACGATTGTGATTGTGAAACTGAGCACTGTAGCCTGTATGTCAAACTGCAAGAGCGGGTAGATCTTGCAGAAGAAAGATTCTGGTCTTTTCTCAGATATGGGTTGTGTGTCTTATTCAAAGTCGAACACCGAATTCGCAGCCACCACTTTGAGTCGGGACATAATCCATTTCATTGCATCACTTGTTCGCAGTTGAAGGTCATTCATTTCAAAGCCTTCTTTCTTTGCCGTCCCTCCTGATCCTGACCCTTCCTCATATTTTCCCTGTTTGCAGAATGTTCCGAACACCGTCTCAAATCTGCTTCATATCCAAACCCTCCAATCACTCCATATACCTCTCGAAGCCGAGCTACAAATTGGATCATTAGACCAACCCGACGGTTGCCCGTCGCTTCCAGGAACTCTTAGCCGCTTCGTGCTAACTCCGCCATTCACAAACAACGATGACTGCGCATAGCAAATGACCCTTTCTATCTCAACCTAGGAACTACCGGCAACCGTTCCTATTCCCTGAATGTGTCAACGACAACGATGAACAATTAAAAATGATTATTTCATAAAATTGCTACATTTATGGCACAGAAAGCGGCCAATTTACGTGCCCCCACACGCACGTGCACAACACGCCCCGCCCCATCCTTGACCGTCCCAGAAAAGAGAACAAACACAATGAGGTGTGAACTCGAACGAGGATGAGGAAATGACATTTTATCTTCGAGTCGAAATCCAAACGATTCTTCTTCAAGCTCTCGTCTCTTATATCATGGTCACGATGAGATACAACGCATTACACAACCTTGAGCCGCTGTCACTCTGCTGGCGTTGTTTCTGCCTCTTCCTCTGATCTGTGTTGCTGGTTATAAATTCATTCGTAGAAATATCTACTCTTCACGGCTTTGGCAACGAAGTGCCTGTTGAGTGCGAATTGATATTTTTTTGTTTTCGTTCATATTTCATCGCGGGAATTGCCCCGGTGAGTCACAGAGCATCTCCGTGTCGATATCATCGCGCACCCAATCAAAGCCCAGTCAAGATTGGTGTCAATTCCGTGAGCACAAAAGCCAACTAGAGCGCATGTGTCTCCTGGGGTGACCAGAAAGACGCGAAGATCACGTCAATAAATTAAGGACTTACACAAACCCGCAGAGATGATGCGTAGTTTCTCCCTCCCCTATCCTCTGCCAGCATCCCTTTCTCTGACGCACCTCGTCATTGTCGTCCCCGGAGAAGAGACGAAGCGAAGCGCACAACAAAGGGATAGATAATCGGAATTTGAAACGAGTGTCATAATTTCTGAATTTATTGCCATCAAACAAACCTCATTGTACTCCTCTGAATTGGGTCCCTTCTCGGCAGTCATTCACTGAAGGTGTTGATAGGGAATCGTCTTCCGCACGGGACTGCATTCATCTCTCCACGCAGCCAAACAGGTGGTGACTTTCAGCGCTCTTTGAGCAACGTTTGTGCATTAGATGGGCACTGAATGAATTTATTGTACCCGACTCTGAGCACTTAGTGAGCCTGAGAACCTGCTTCGCTTGATTAGATAATTTGCATTCTCTTGACTGCGAATTAAGTCATAAAGCTCTTTCGACTGGCCGCAGCTAGTCCTGCACATTTGCATGGCTGTTATGTCATGAGTTACGGACCGCCGCTTGGAATGGGCATAAGTGACATGGTTAGCATTTAATGTTAGCTATTTGCTCGACCTGCCTGGGGGTGTAATTTGGAGAACCTACGCAAGCTCGACTAAGGTCAGGGGCGGCAGTGGAATCTTGATTTGGTAGTTGTGTTCTATTCTGGGTGTGTTGGGGGTCTGTTGGCACTCAGAAAAGTTGTACCTTCTCAATGTGGACATCGACGTGTGCAACATTTTTTATGGGATTCAATCAAATAAGTTCGTCACATAGGCGTCGTTGTGGTGAGGCTCGTTTCATAATCAATCTGCCGACTTATCACAAACAAGTGTGTTTAAGCCTGAATGTCAATAGGGGCTCTCGGAGGTTTTGTACTAATCCAAAGTGTTATAAATTCCATCAGTCAAGGCTGGGAGGTGGACAACACGTTTAAGTACTTCGAATGTCGGCAAATCCATTTTAGGCTTGTACTTACAGAAGCTACAATTTCAACGTGCAACGAGCGTGCAAGACGAGACTTCGCTGGGCTCACAACAGCAGTAATACACACTCTCTCTTCGAATGTCCTCAAAATTAAATTGATTGCTTGCGTAACCCATGGATAACGACGAACATGCGCGAATAGTGGCTACATTTGAATGACCACTTGTTCAGTGAGATTTTGTTACTTAAACGCATTGCTCGGTTATAAAGCAATACAATATCGTAAATGGCAAATATTTAGCTAACAGAGAGACTCTACAAATGACAAGTGAGTTTGGCAAGTACCAAATGCCAGTGATACCAACTGGAAGGCAAAAACTAAATTACCTCGTTTTTTTTTAGCATCTCATCATATTTCGCGGTTCCTTGTTGTTTTCTAGTTATCTCTCCTTGGTCTAGCCTACCTTTGCCCTACCTTCAAAGCATCTTATCATATTTCTCGGTTCCTCCTTGTTGTCTGGTTGTCTTCCCTTTGACTTTGCCTACCTTACAAAGAACCACATGCCTTCGCAAATTAAGCGAACGCCATTCATAACCATGATTTCTCCTTTCTGCCACACAGACCCAGCCCGTACAAAAAGAGTGATTGAAAACTTTAGAGGCAGAATGTCACCAAATTTAAATTGCGTTACCTTTCGTGAGAGGTGTGGAGCGCTTCCTCCATAAATCTCTCATCTGTCACATTGTGTTCGACATGCCTCAGGTCACTACTTACAGCAACCGAGGAATGGTGTCACAGATCCCATGGGCCTACATAAAATTACTCGTTTCGGTTTTTCGTTCAGAAACATTCAATAAATCAGTCAATCGATTATATTCGTTGTGTGTGCTTGTGCGTGTGCGCGGCTCATCTTCCCACGGCTTCGTGCCAGCTAAGCGGTCACCGTCAACTGTTTGGCAAATAAATTTATTCGTGTCATTAGGCAGCGAATTCAAAAATCGACAAAGACCTTCACTAATGCCCATAAGAACTTTCATCTCATACGTATACGCATTGGCGTGGCAACCTCCGCCACTCGGCTCCCTTTGGCTAATGAGTGTCGATCTAAACTATAACGAATCTAATGGGGCGCTTAGCCCAGGCCTGCCGATAAGCATCAGATGAGAGGGAGACATTGGAAAAATTTACAAAATTTGTTGGACCCATACGGAGCCCCACCTGTTCGACGACGATCATCCGCACCGCAGCCACCATCGCGCACCGCACCACACTGAGTAGGAAGTTCATTTGAATTACAAATCCGCTCCATACCGTCAGCGATCTCCGGGTATATACACGCAGCGCGTCTGCGTCGTCGCTGTCGTTGTCATCGCATTAGCTATGCTAAGGTGTACGATAAAATTTACATGAGATTATAGCATCATTAGGTGTGATGATTCTAAGAACCGAGGCAAGAAAAAATCCGAAAAAAAGCAAATGTCTCCGCCATCGCCGCCACCGCCACCGCCACAGGCGTCGAATATCGCCCTCCCTTGAACTTCGGTTTGGCAGTCGCCAGTGTCAGTGTCAAATCCTTTGTTTCCTGCCCGGACACCACCATTTGTCATGCCGTGGCGGCAGTTATCTCTTGGCCTCCATTCCCTTTCCAATCGGATATTGACGCCGCGCCCTAGCGATATGGGTTCCAAACAAATTATCGCCCGATGTCAAGTGATTTGTAACAGCCGCACGTGGTCAACACTACACAACACAAACCTCGCAATCACCCAACGAGATTCGAGGTGATTAGAGAATTAATTGAAAAACCACCTCCTCAGGCGACCTTGGCGCAGGAAGTTGTGTTGCCGCAGAGCGCGCGCACCTAATCAATCTCAATCACCGGCTACTTGGTGGCTTTTGTCTCCTTGTCCAGCAGTAATCAATAATCGAGCGGAAAAGTATGTACTACGTGCTTGATTACGATGTTTATCACCGAAAATGGGTAGCGACTGCTCCCAGCTCAAGTGCGCCCTCCACACAATGCCGGGAGAGGTCCTACGCGCGTGCACACAACCAGACCAAGTCACTTAATTAAATTTAAATTGTGCATGCAAAAATGCCAATTTGACTGAATTTATTGGGTGCATGCACATTGTTGCCGCTTAGACAGCAAGTACCGCACCACAGCGACTCGGTGGTCTCGATGCGGTGGTTTAAATGCCCGAAAATTCATAAAGTCATTTCGCGTGAGATACCGGTCGCTCAGATCAGGTGGTGGTGATTTAGTAAACGTAAATTGAATAACTTCCCGGGGCAGTAGCCGCCACCGCCGCTGATAAACACAACTCATGCACAACACAACACTCCTCTCGCGAACAATGGTGCTGGCAGCGGTTTTGTGGGCAAATTGAATTGAAGTCGCTAACTATTCGTTTCGGATTTATTTCTCTTCAGTAAATAATTTTAATTAGCCATAGATGCAATATCTCAGATACATTCATTTGGGTGAATGCATTGATCTCATTGCAGTCAGTAGGTGGTCTATCTAATTGCGGTACAGCTGCGCGCCGCGACAGGCAAATGGTGTGCGCAACACGCTTAGCGGATTTTCGGACTCATTCTGAGGATGTAGAGGGTGAGGTTGGTTGAACGAGAAACGTGGCGGTAACAGGTTTGGGTGCAATTATGAAGTTCTTTGAGATGATAGCTACAGTTAAGAGTTGCAAAAGTGCTCCTACTACACAGATATTTGTTTAATCGGGGAGATTTTGGGCATTAAATTTCGTTGTAGTCCGTTCAATGCAAATTTTTTGTCTGTCCAGTAGAACTACTAGCCACAGTTAAGAGTTACAAAAACGTTCCTGCTACGCAGGTGTTTGTTTAGTTAGGGAGATCTTGCGCGTTAGTTTTTTCCTTCAGTCCAACGAGAAATTTGTCCTTGTCCAGCAAGCAGTTAAGCATTTGTAGAAATGTGTGATTACCCAAGAATCTAATCACACTTACAACACATCTCTTCTCACTGAAACATTTTTTTAATTTGCATGCTTGCTAATTTAAAGAGTATACCAGCTGTCATCATCTTCGGACTGTAACACATTTTTTCACTCCAACACTCATGTAATCCGGAAGACACTCCTTTGCCAATAGAATTGCTGTGAGCTGATGAAGCTCAGACAACTTTATCCCATCCACCAGAGTGCCTGATCTCCCATCTCAACCTCATCCAATCTATTCCGTAAAAGAAAACCCCAACTCTCATCTATCTCTACAGCCATGTCCGCAATTCAATTGAATCTGGAGTAATTTCCAATTGAATTGCCTTTCATCTGGCAAACAAATTAAAATGTCAGTTCTTTTGATTCGAATTCTAACAAAATATTAGCTTTCATTGTATCCCTGACCGTTAACCTCATTGAGCAGATTCATACACATGTTAGTTACTGTCGGAACGAAGGCAGGCGCCCACCGCAAATATCAAGTGGTTAACCACAGAATCTCCAACGCACACACGACTTCAATGCTCGCTTCCACAAAGTCGCTCGCGCGTGCTCTCTCTCTACCCGCAGATTGAAGTTTGTTTTAGCAAACCAGACAATTACACCAACGATCGCAGAGCAACAAAAAAAAACACAATTTATCCCAAAGAAAATTGTAGGCACGCGTCAACAATTTAAAGTCAGCTCCTACGAAACAAAAAACACGAAACAAACCACCGCTCCATCTCCATACGTGAGTTGTTCTAGTGTGCGGTAGCATCTCCGAACTCGGGTTCTCGCTTTGCAACTTTTTTTGGAGTGCTGCTCCTGCCGCTGGTGTACTCTGTAGGTGCGGAGGACATCGTCTATACAAAAGAGTTGGTCAGCAAACTTAGGCCAATACTTACCTAATCGTTTTGTTGTTGTTCCCCCTTCATGTTGTTGTTGAATGCACTTGAAATCAAAGCAACAAGAAAAACCATTTCGTATGGTTTCTCCATGCCTCGATCCCTTACAGTAAGCCACCGCAAAACACACAAATTGATTCATTCCGCTTGCGGACAACGTCGACAACCAACCAAACGGCCGACCGACCGACCACCATCACAATCGGCGACCATCCCATGTTTGGCGCTACCGCTAACAGATCACGAAACATAATTGAATTGCCAATTGAATATTTCCCATTTGGATGTGCAAGTGCACACGACAACGAATACAAAATATAACACAGCCCCTCTGACAGTTTTCTATTCACAAGCATTAATAACTTATTTTTGTTGTTGTTGTCTTTCTTTCATTCACAGTGCCCCCACTACATCAAACAAATTAAACGGACAGACCACACCTCTAGATGTATCTGGCCTATCGCAAAATGAAATACAAGGCCTATTGCTAGGTTCACACCCATCATCAACATCATCGGCGTCAACTACGACAACATCACAATCATCGGTAGCTGGCGCAGCAACAGCTGTTGTTGTAACCACCGATCAACATCGCCAACAACAGCAGCAGCAACAGCAACAGCAGCAGCATCAAACAATTAGCATTAAACGTGAACCAGAGGATCTGCGAAAGGATCCGAAATGCGGCAATAACGGTGCGGGTAACAGCAACAGTGGCAATGCCAACAACGGCGGCGGTGGTGGACACAGTCAAAAGGTGAGTGCTGCCCGTTCGATCGGTGTGTCTGATCATTTTCATTTCCTCCTCCTTTATACGTTCGAGTTTGAAGTTACACACAAAACACACACACAGCAAACACAAATCCACAAGCACACACAACACACACACACGAAGTCATCCATAGAAAGAGAGAAAGAGCTTCGCAACACGGCAAAAATTACACACAAAACAAAAAACATAGCTAAGCAGCTAATTGTCATATCCGGAGGGTTGTGGCATGTGAATGAGGCTTTTGCAGCCCGACTGTCTTTTTGTTTCCCTCTAATTAACCACCAACGGCAGGCGCAGCAGCAACAGCTCTCTAAGTCGCGGTAGATAGAAAAGTGCATAGAAAGTGGCACTCTGGCTGGCTGTTGCACACGGTGTCTGTCTGTCATTACCGCCCGCTGCCGGTGTGTGAGTTGCAGTGTGCCGTTTCTATTGGTCAGCCGAGAGTGGTTTAAACTGTTATACCTGCTCGGAGTCGTGTGTGTGCGTGCGCATGGACGACGACTCGGAAATTATTTACCTCATTACAGTGGCTAGCTCTGTCTCGCTCAAGTAATGAGGGTCTCATTACGTCTCCTTTGGTTGGTGGTTGCTAGCGGCCAACACACACTCTCGGTTCGATAACTTCCCTTGTTTCTGAGGTGGTCGCAACACGATCAAACACATCTACCGTCGGCTCGATCGAACATGTTCGCTCGGATAAGTCTCTTATCGAATGGAGATAAGAACCGATTTTTTTCTGTACACAAAACTCAATCGAATTTGAATGGAAATTCATTTCCCGTCAGCACAAGCAACTGCGCACTCTCCAACCACCGTGCCGAGCTAGAATTTTTTTACCATCTCTCTCTCCCTCTCTGTCTCGCTCTTACCGTGTATTCGCCTCCGGCGCTCGAGCACATCCAACCCTTGTCGATTCGCTGCTTTGGGTTGTCTCGGCACACATCGCGTATGCTGCTCGCTCGAAGTGCGCAATCAAGTTCGAATACGAGAAAAAAATCCAAACAACATACAGATAAAGTGGTATACACTTCAAGTATAAACATTTCCATACCTGATTTTAGTCTGTCACATAACGCTGACGGAACAAGGTCGGTCGACTGAAAAAAAAGCATTTGAGCATTCTCAAAGAACAGACACACGATTCTCGTATTTTTTTGGTTTTTCATTCGATTGGAGGAGAACAAAAAATGTTAATCTGATTAGTGCGCGTTTTGCGATTGAGAGTATCTTGCCCCACTTGCACCTATCAGTCGACTGTGATTTTACAAAATATTAGCGTATACTACAATCACCACACAATCGTAGATTTTTACCCAAAGATTTCTGCGTCTTCAACCAAATTTTTGTCAAGAACCAAGATTTGCACATAATTAATAGTTTTATTTATTTAAACATAATTCGGTAGCATTTGATAATTTTTGGCGCGCGTTTTTTCTAAAGAAACAAATTTCTCGCGAAACCAGTACAACAAACAAACAAGTGAACAGTGATAAACGCAATTTCTTACAAAAAAAAAAATTCTCATGCAGTTGAGAAACTGTATTTTAATTAAAGTTAAGTGTGAAAAATAACAAATTTTGGATTAAAGTGTTAAACAGAAAAAATTACGAAAACAAAAAAAAATCAACCAGCCGCACGTAAGAAACAAACACTGGATTACCATTGAAACCGCGCTCAAAATTTTATAGGATATATACAAAGGTTAGTTGAAGTATGAAACAATTCATCAACAAAATCAAACATCTAAACATTGGGGATACAATTCGTGGATTAAGCTAATGTCAGGTTGTTCGATTAAGACAAGCAAAAATAAACACACAAAACTACAGACAGCAGAAAAGACATTGTGGGTGTGATTGCCTTGCCAAGTTCGGACACCAACTCTTTTGTTTATCGGAAGGAGTTGTTTTTTTCTCTCCGCACATTTCCTTGTCTGTCCGCTTCGGTGAAGTTTGATTGATTGATTTTATCTGTAATTCGTTTTGACGCAAATACAAACAACCATGATTTGAATCGGTTTAGGTAATTGTTAGGTAAATTGTTGTTAAATTGAAGGCAGACCAAGCAAATTGGACAACTCGCAGACAAATAACTTTTTTCCGCCTACTTAGGGGAGAATGTGAATTTCGAAGGTTAAGGACAGGACGAATTCGTAATCGCTTATGACGCATTCGCTTCAAAAGAATTCATAAACAAAATTCCAAATTCACCCATAAGCCATATAAATTTATTTAACATGCATATTAGTTCGCTATGACTAATCTCACACTACAAGCTGTGATACGTTCTTCGTTTAATCTGTGCGAAGGATTCAAATTTCAAAGCCAATCAAAATCCAATGGCAATAAATTATTTAGAAAAAATGTTCGTACCTCTAGCCGATTGACTTCAATGGAATTAGTCAACTGTGGCGGTGGTGTTGTTCAGTTCAAAGTAAGGACAGTCCAATTAACAAATACTCAATCTCCGTCATTATAATTTTAATTGGTTTATTCGCGCACATTTGCTGAGTCATTCATTCTCTTCTCCACCTCATCGCCATGACAGTGAGCTGAAGTGATGCCTTGAAGTATTGGCTAAAGTCAATGAGATATCGTATATCTGTCATCGATCTGCTTCCGCACAGCAAACTAAACTTTGGACTAATCTCGCACAAAGCAAACTAAACTTGCGCCGTCCTTCCTAATTGTAATGTTCAATTTTACGCCACTCTCAGCACAATAACCGTTCAGTTTCTTTTATTAACTATGGATTATTACCCCGTTTTAGTGAGCAGTAAGCTGAACATAATTTTGCACTTCATTTGTGGTCACATAAAGTTCCTTCCGTAAAGTGCTTAAATTAAGTATGAAGAAATTAATTCGAACTTAAGGTTTCTACTAGTGTCAGTCAAAGTTGGGAAACAGTCCAAGTTGGGAAACATAAAAAAACAAACAGAAGGTTATACATAAAAATTATATAAATGAAAGTGTTCCGTTGCTATTATGTCCTTTATGGGCCTGACGTTAACTAGATCACCAAATGTAAAGAAACGAACATTTATATGCAATTTTCGGGCAACTATCATTTTCAAACATCTCAATGTTGCATAAGGGACATTCCAAAAAAATCACGATCCATTAGTGGATATCTTTAATCGGACGCATATGCATAAGTCATCATCAAAATTTTAGCCCATCAGAGTGTCAAAACTGACAACCAGCAGTTATTTTGCTTCAAGTGAAAAAATACGAAAAGATAAAAATCCACCCTCGAAAGAGACTTGGTCCGATACAGCAATTAAAATTCATATACATCACAGAAAACCCAGAAATTATTAGTCATGTTCTAAGTATACACACTGAATCAAACGAATTAACATGCTCGTTTCAGCTTAATGTCAGTAACCTATTAAGATTGTTTATTCTCTGTGCAAATTAGTACCACTGCCAACCCTATCATGAGAGATATCTATAAAATTCAGCGAGGAGTAGATCAATCAATAAGAAAAAATACTAAAACCACTATCGGATGAAATATTTTAGAAACGGAGAGTTTATTTTAAATGCCTTAATGAAGTCTATAAAATTGAGAAGAAAAAAGAAATACATTAAAATCGGTTTTTTTCTAAATGTTTTCCTGATGTGTGGTTGTATTTGAAACTGAGTAAGAGGATGTATCACAAACACTATTATTCAGCGTCTAAGAAAAGTTTTGTTATTTTCTGTATTTTTTTTCCCCGTTAACTTAATCGGTGATGAATGGAATTTTTTTAAAAAATCACACTGTTTAAGCAACCTATTGTACTAATAAGTTATGCAAAGAAAATTGTAGCAAATAGAACAGCTTGATAAATTTCCAATAAATCAAAAATGAAAATTTGTAATTTGGTAATCGAGCGCGACTGTTGGGAATAAATTCTTATTGTTAATAATTTATAATAATTGTTGGCGCTACAGTCCAAAGGGGGACCAGGGCCTAGCTTGCTCATCAACTACTCGTGTTGTGCGCGCTACTGTTCTCTCACGAGTAGAAGGGACCTACAGTTTTTTGCCGACTCCGAACGGCGAAATTTGAGAAGCTTTCTTAGACAGTTATTACTCTTTGAGCGTGGTGCCGTGAAAAATTCGAAAAATTGGTGTTGAGCTGGGAGTTGAGTTGAGCACTCTACCCACTACGCCACGGCGACCACTTATTCTTATTGTTGCTTATCCTAAATATCGTAAAGAAGTTCAAAAAAGAAAAACAGAATTCTGACAAAATCGAATAGCTTTTGTTTTCTGTCATATTTTATTCATGTGAGATCTCATAATATAAATGCAACAACAAATGTAATTTTAAATAAATTGTCTTCCCTTTATCCCCTTATTTTAAAAGCATTATCCAACTTAAACTTCCTATTTTATTAAGACAGTTTAAAAAATATAGTTTCCGAAAACTATTTAAAAGCTTTGTTTAACTTTTGTTCTTAAGTAAAGTAAATACAGCCTTATAGTAGTGTGAAATGTCCATTTCAAATATTACGTTGGGGAAAATTTCATAGTTCTCCTATAAAAAATTTAGGCACTTTAATCTGGTATTTAACTTAAATTTGCTTTACAAAGACAATTCGAGCTCAGTGAAAAATATAAGAACACAAACGAACAAAATTGACTTTGATGGACTTTGCCTTACTTACCGCCCTATAACAAAAGTCGTGTGGAGAGCCCAAAAGACTGGTATAAGCAATCCGAAAAATATTCCCTTACTTCAATCAATCTTTCCTTGATTTTTCATTTTGTTTGGTCAGGAAGGATGTGTACTGAAAAAAGTTAATTTAATTTTCTGAGTGAAGATAAACCCAATATTCGCAAGCTGTTGATTATCTTTCTAAACATCGTAAGAAAAACAGAAACTATTGTGCCACAGCAGTATTTTGAAATCCTGCATTTTCGGAGGTTATTCATATTTAAATTTACATTGCTTATATGACAGAAAGTTATTTCCCTAAATAAGTAAATCATGCTCTGGCTGCGAAAATCCTCTTTAAAAACGTTTTTTAAAGTGGTTTTGTAAATATTTGTTATTAGCTTGAATGTGAATAATGAGAAGTTTTTTGAACAAGATCTAAGAATTGTTTCAACGAAGATTACTTTTTGTAGCAAATCAATTTAATTTTGCTACTCGTATGTGTCTTCTGTGCTTGTTTTATTTCAAAAGAATTTTTTTCAAACTCAATTGTCATGCAATTATAGACCATTGGACAACGAGGCAAAACTGGAACACAAAGATTACGCTAATGCTCAACAAAGCTTATTAATCATAATAATAATTGTATGGCTGCAGGAATAGGGCCTAGCTTGCTAATCAACTGCTCGTGTTGTATGCGGTACTGTTCTCCTACGAGTAGAAGGGACCTATAGTTTTTTGCCGACTCTGAACGGCGAAGTTTGAGGAGCTTTCTTGGGCAGTTAATACTCTTTGAGTGTTGTTAGCAGCTCGAAAGAGGTGATGCAGTAAAAAATTCGAGGAACCAAACCTAGACCCTCGGCGTGTGAGTGTAGCACTCTACCTTCTACGCCATGGCAGCGGCGGCTTATAAATCATATGTGTGGCAATTATCAGTCTATCCAAAGTCTGTAAAGCAGAATATTTTTGTGGGACTTTACTTACAAAATAAAGATAAAAGTTGATTTGCGGAATGTTATTGGATTGAAACGATTGGTATTTTTAAGGGAGTAACATTTATGGCTAACAACGATGACAAATTTAATCCAAAGCTAGACTTCTAAGTTCGAGTGTACCAACATGAAAAAAATAAATGGACCTCAACCAATTTGGAGTGCGATTAGAGACAGCTAGCGAAAGATCGTGCTGGCTGGAGAGGAATGTTGGGTGAGCCCCAGGTCCACCCCGGAGAAGAAGCGCCACAAGGAGAAGAAAAAGATGAACATGAAAAAACTTAAAGAAATCAAAAACCGAAATAACGTAGCCCACAAAATTTGAAAAGCAATCTTAGGCTTTGAACGAATCTCTTACTTCTTTTTTCTAGCTTAAAAATTGTGTACGAAATTAAAACGTTGTGAGGGTAATATTTGTACACACAAGTTGGTTGCTGAATCTATACACCTATTCTATGTTTAAGCTTTAACTTGACACAGCAGCATTTCAATGGAAACAAACAAATGCGTCATATACTGACCAATCAGTTAATTTGACAAACAAAATCTTAAATTATTCACACAGCAGCATTCAAAAAGAAATAACCAGCAAAAGCGTCAGATACTCACCATTCAGTGAATTTGCAGAAACCCAAACCAAGACCGATTGAACAAAACGAATGCAAACAAGTCTTACGTAACAGGCGCCACAGTGTTATGTTTCCTCCGCCACCTTCGACGAACGCAAGAATATTCAGAAAACTTAAATTCACCGAATTCTGATAAATTTATTCGACTAAGAAGTAGCCTGAAATCCATAAGTTAGCGCCGTTTAATTATCCTATCAATCCATAATTAATCAAATAGCTGATGACGTTTAGAAAACTCGATCTATCCTAGACTCCAGCTACATTTCAAGAGTCATCTTGTTTGCAGATTCAAATTGCTTATGACTGAGGCTTCTTGAACTTTTGTTTCTTTTTTCGCCTTAATCGAAATCATATTTATTCCACTTAGAAGATAGTCAAAAATACAAAATTCAACTCCGCAAAGACAAAAAAAGAAA
Source organism: Eristalinus aeneus (assembly GCA_955652365.1). NCBI lineage: Eukaryota > Metazoa > Arthropoda > Insecta > Diptera > Syrphidae > Eristalinus > Eristalinus aeneus. Next base: position 6,676,460 of record OY019133.1, read on the forward strand.
TGTAAATTAATTTTTTGCTTGTTCCTCACTTGTTGTTTGCCATCTTCAATGGCTTTTGTTTTTTCCTTTTGTTTTTGTTTTAGGGGATAAACGTTTTGGTTCTTTTTCGGATCGACTTAATGAATGACGGGAATCTGTCTGCTATTTTTATTTCGCAGCTGACTTAGTAACACATTTTCGTTTCATCCTCAAGAGAATATTCTGATTTGGAGTGTTGTTTTGTTCTTTTCCGTTTCTTTTTTTTTTTTTTGTTTTTTGAAATGCAAGGCGATAAAATTAACCAACTTTAACAATCATAATATTAACAAGTGTTGAAAGAGAACAGCAACAAAACAACACAGAAAGCTTTTCAAACATTTTGACGTCAGTATTACACACCACAACCCAAAGCGAAGTGAAATCAATGAGAAGACCTTGAAAGATGAATGTAGGAAAAGATACAGGAAAATCGTATTTTTTATGATTTGATTTTGTAGCCTCTTAACAATTCGTTTAGTTTTTGTTTGCTTCTCAAACCGTTTTATGCGAAATTATATGATTCAAAGTGAACGTACATACCTATGTTCTCAACGAGGCGCTGCGCAGTGTTCTTTCACTTACGTTAACTTCTGTGTGAGTCACGAAGTCGAAATATGAGGTTGACCTATGAGTTGAAAAGAGCGACGTTTGGATGGTAGCAGTTAGTTTTGCAATTCAAAAATATTGTTTTGACGGAATGGAAGTTTTTTTTCATTTCTTCTCCGATATATTACTTATTAATTGATTTGCACAGTGAAATGAAGTTTGTATGCAAATTAAACGATTTCGAATATCTTAATCCAAAGCTTGGTGAAATGATGGAGGGGGTGGGTTTGCAAGGATGGCAGTTCTCTCTGTATTTTAAATGCATTTCAAATGCTTGATCTTAAGCGCAAAATTTAAAATGCAAATTCCTTTCTTCAGAGGAAAGTTGTGAATAACTTAATGGCTTTAACGGGATGATAGGACATTGAATAACATTTATATACGAGTGGTCTAAGGTTAATTCGATTCGTAACGTGACATTTTAAAAAGTTATGCACTCAAAAATAACTATTTTTTTAATGTCAAATGTATTTTTATTGTCAGAAAAAGAAACGGATTTTTTAAATAAACGCCGGAGTACATTAAATGTATATATTTTTTAATATATAATAATAATATTATTTGGATGGCCCAACATTCCACAAAGGACCTGGGCGTGCTACTGTTTTCCCACGAGTGACCTGCAATATTTTGCCGACTCCGAAGAGCGAAATTTGAGAAGCTCTTGTCAAGACAGTTTTACTCTTAGAGTGTTGTCAGCAGCTCGAAAGAGGTGGTGTCGTGAAAAATTCGAGATATTCAGCCGAGACTCGATCCTAGAACTAGACGTCCACTTTTTTTAATACATAACAAGCTTGAAATTCGATACTCTCCTTATTCAAATTTCGCACACTTTTATAGTAGTATAGGCCCCGAAATTTAAGAGGAACTTGTATTTCAAAGATTGTTACATTTATTTAAAATTTGATTCAAATAAAATTCTAAAAATGTTTATTCGGTCTATAATCTAATTCGTGAGGTTTGCTAATAGGTGGCATAACTTGTATTATTCCATTGGGACATGCGTCATTGTACGTCATTTTAATATATATTATATTTATGTGAATCGTAAACATCAAAAATTTCACTGAAATATGTCCAACTTTGTACCTGAAAAAATGTTTTTGCGGGGAGTTCTTCTTCATATCTTTAAAATGAAGAAAACAGCTGCCGAAAGTCATCGCATTTTGGTGGAAGTCTACGGAGAGCATGCGCTAGGTGAGCCAATGTGCCAAACATGGTTTGTACGACTTAAAAGTGGTGATCTTGGCTTGGAAGATGATAAACGTCCTGTGCAGCTAAAAAAGTTTAAAGATGAAGAACTGAAAGCATTGCTCTATGAAGATTGTTGCCAAACACAAGAAGAGCTCGCAGATCTTTCGGGTGTCACTCAAGCAGCCATTTTTTAACGTGAAAAGCAACTAAATATATTCAAAAGCTAAGTTATTGCCTTCCACCTGAAAAACACCGCACGAATTAAGTTATAAATCTACATTTTTTTCCTAAAATTGTAAAAAAAATATATATCTTTCGAACGATTCCAAATTTTTGTATTTTTGTCGAAATAAAAATCAGAGTTTTAAACTTAGGCGTCTTCTCTACTTCAGTCTCAATCTCATCAGTTTTCAAATCCAATGACAAATTAACAACCCTCCCGCCCAGTTTCACAATTTAAAAGTCAATTTGACAACTTCCAGAAATCTATCAACTACCTCTCCATCGAAAATCTATTCTCAACAAATAAAAAATGTCAACTCGAAGATCGATTAAATAGAAGCCACTCCAAGTGATCAGCGACAAATTAGCCACCAATCACACAGAGACAATGAACACCGCACGATGACCTTTCACTCCACCCAATGAATGCCAAGTCAATCATAAACATTCCAAGTTCACTCGAGTGACTCGAGCCATGGCCCGAACGACTTCTAAAGAACCAGTCTCCAAAAATGCACACACGTTACGTGACTGTTAATCGAAATTTAATAGACATAACTTTGTTCCTGTCATAACGCTGTTTTTTCACCAACAAGCCAACAAAACTGCATACAAAAACAAGCAAACACAACGAAGTCGAACGACGAATTAATTGCTCGAAAAGCCAACGTTTTTAATTTATTTTTAATAAGCCACGCATTTTCACACATCATTGTCACCTGTCGGAATCGGTGACAGCTTCAGCGTGTGATTCCTGATGTCTTTCTCGCATTCGCCTCTAGGGTGGAATTCGCAATCCCGACACCAGAAGAATTATGTATGACAACCTGTCCCGCCCCGCTCACTGCCACCGACATAAACTTTCGAAAAAAAATACAGAAATCACAAATTCAAGGTAATTATGATTGAACGAAAACAAAATCGAAAAGCACACCCAACCTGAATGCATGCATTTCGAGAGGTATTCCCGGTCGCAGCAGAATGGTATACAGTTGCAATTGGTTCGGTGGCTAATTGCTGTGCCTGCCCTATTAAGGCATAAGCATTCGATGGAACCGGAATTGAAATGAAGCATAAAACGCTCTCGCCCGAGTCGTCGCGCAAATCGATGGCGATCAACGATTGTCTCTTTACCTTGTGTAAAACGGAAAAGATATTTCTTCGTCGTCTTCTCTTAATTGGATCTAAATGCTTGTGAGTTAAAGAAAAAAAAGCAACACTCGACGGTGGATTTGAGAGAAGACTAGATGTTGAGAAAATCCATTTGGACAGATGGTCAGCATTATCATCTCCCAAAACACATCAAGTGACGACATCGATATGGAAATTAATGTAATAAAATAAAATTTACATAAACATATTCACATTAGATACTTTAATGTTTAAGCTTCAGATACACACTTACACACACTCTCCTGCGCGTCCATTAAACAACAACAGTCCCGCGAAACAACTCCGCCTCTCAAGGACATCGCACAGCTTCGGATGTAAGTCTCAGAGGGTATCGTATCACTGGGCGCGCAAAATTTCCGTAAGTTTCGTTAATTTATTCCCATCCACATCGAAGACCATATCTCTCCCTTTCGTGCGCGCTCCTCCACCGCAACCTCCGGTCCGCAGAGAGGCAAAAAAGCACTACGTTGATTTGATGCAGCTAATTTACACTTTTTGATCATTTCTCGATGTATTGATGGCTCGCTGTTGTTTTTGACCAACACCACAAAGCGTACAAAAAACACACCATTTTTGTTTTTTATCAATAAAACAGCGGTGATGGCTTTTTTGTGATTTCACTCTCTGTTGCTCGAGAGCCAATAAAAATAACTGCGGGCGCGCATGTGTGCGTGTGTTTCTGTGGAGTAATATCCATATTGCGCCCACTTCGAACTTTTATAACATCTTTTACCGGTCAGTGAGTTCCAAAATGTCTGACACACAAAATTAGCTGCTGATTATTCTCTTGTTGTTTTTTTCTGGTTGTTGTTGTGTCTCTCAGGGAGATATCACCTGCTCAGCGTCTTCGCTTTTTGGCAGCGCTCTTCGTCTCTGCTGCTAATTAAGGCACCTCTGACATTTTCCATTCCAGTGACAATATCTTTTAAGTGCTTATTGTTATTTGCTTAGTGGAATGCACTAAGTTCAAAATCTTGTAACTTGTGGGTCGTACCTTGTGATTTCGAATATCTTGGATGGCAGCTACTACTGTACTTTACCAACTGATTAGCATATCTCTGGACTAGCTGATCGCTGATTCTTCTTCCTCATCTAGATTGGTGGCTGCATTGAAAAGAGCTTCGTGGTGATTTGGTTAGAGGTCGGGTTGTTTGAGAGTTTAATTGCGCAATAATTTCGCGGCAGATTTTGAAATCTATGACGAAAATTGGAGTTTAATTCTGCGATACGATGAATTCAATCTCACGGCTGGCCTTGACCATTCCAAATTGACGTCAGATAGCCAGACGCCTATCGTTCGCTTGGATGGTGGTTTTATTTGAAGACTGCCGACAGAAAGGCAGCAACGAGATGTGCGAATAAAATCGCGTGTGTTTGGGCATTTAAAGATTTCTTATTTCTTTATACGACGTGCCTAAGGAGTGTGTCAAGGGTTGGGACAAGCAGCAGAAACAGAAACCTTTTCGTTTTAGGAATGCACGAAATATGATCCACATGTACATTTCTTTTAGCCACAAACTGTCTTTTTTCGCTTAAACCTATTAGAGCTAAAACCTGAATACGCGTGCGATTGTTTGACGCCCTCAAACTTGTATTAACCTTGTGACTTAAATGTACTTTGGATTAACCTCGGTTTTCATTATTATTTTCTTCGAACAAAGAATCAACTATGAACATGGCTTGTGGAGAGTTGGTATATAGCCGAAAGCATTCGTTATGTCTTAATTTGGTTTCTTGCCAGAAGCACTGCCTGGGGTCTGTCGTAAAACTAATTAGCGGACATCCGATGGGAAATTTGTTGTCTCTTTCCAATGATAACTTACGCTACTTTTACGTACTTTGCTTTGCTTTCTTTTATTTTAAGTTTTGGCGAGAGAATAGAATATAAAAAAAATAATAAAGAACAAAAACAAAAGTTTGAAACTTTCTTCTATCTACATAGAGAGTATGAAAATGAAAAACAAAGTTGTGGGGTTATAACAGAAATATTTCTTAAAGCAAAATTATTTTTTATAAATTTAAAATAATAATAAAAAAATAAATAATTTCAATAAAGCTACAGTAAAATTTACAAAAATGTCTTATGCTTAAAAATTTAAATTAAATAATTTTCGAATTTCGATTAATTTTTTTTTTCCAAACTCAACGCATCGCCCATGTCTTAAGGTGGAAAAAAGCAATCTCATTCATTTGAAGCTACCTCTGGTTAACTGATTCAAATAAATATAAGCGAAAACATAAATTAAACAAATTTACAATTTTAATAAACCTACAGCAACTTAAGGAAATGTATTATTGTTTTAAATAGTTTCCGACTTCACTCCAATTTTTTTTTTTTCCAAATTCAATACCCCGCCCACTTCCGAAATAATGTCTTAAGATAGAAAAAACCAGACAGTCTCATTCATTCAAAACTACTTGTGATCAAGTTTTGAAGGATACAATTACCACAAACTTAACGAATTAAACAAAACAACCAAATTTCCATTTAATTTATTACCCAAAGTTTCAATGTTGACAAATGAAATTTGACACCTGCCGAAGTTGACGGATGTGAAAACTAAAATCGGAAATTCAAAGAAAATTAAACATTTAGCGTATCAATAAACAAACCCACAGACTTGCAAAATACCTTAATTGCCTGAAACTTAATTTATTTGTTTACCCAGTGCCTTGAAGCGATTAATTTCAAAACTGTCATCGCATCACCATCCAGAAATGAACCACGAAACTGATCCGTTTGAATGCTAAACAAAAGTAAAAGTCTAGGGCAGGATGAAAAACAAAAAAAAAACAAAAAAATCGTAACATTTTTCTCGAGAAAATCGATTATCATATTAGGGCCATTACCATCGCGTCACATCGCATCTCAATGCCCTAGTGGATGCTGCTGCGAAGCCCTAACATCTGAAGACCTTGTTTTGATGACAGAATTTGAAATTCAAAAATTTATGTACAAATGAATTTGAATTGAAAAAAAAGAAATACGAGTAGAAAATATCGGGTATCTTTTGTTGGTGGCTGAATGAGGCACATCAAAACACAGCACGATTTGGGTTGCATTTAAATTGCATTTCCAAAAGTTCGGAGAAATTTTCTGGTCACAAACAATTTGAAATCACTGAGCTTTAAGTTATTCGATACAGAGCAGCGGTGAATGACACCTTGTTATTGGCGACAGAAAAGAATTAAAAATAGAAGACGGAATAAACAAAAAACATTGACATGAACCTGAATAAAACTGATACCACTCTTCCATCACCTGTCGCTGAGAGACTAAGACTGCTGCCAATAAAAATTTATCATCATCATAAATCACCACCATGGGTGGCATGGCAGAGTGGACAACGCTGTGTCACTCAACAAATTGGTCTTCCGCCATAAGGATGATTGTTTTCATAGATGATGTTCCCTTGAAGTAATCAGTTCAATAATAAATAAACACCAAATCGAGCTGTTAAATGAAAGTCACCTTTCAGACACTTTCAGCACATGATCGGATCATTAACGAGTTGGTCGGACACGAACAGAAAAACTTACATGCCATGCCTGGGCAGACAATTAACTTTTATTCGATAAAACACTAGCCATGCTCGTATGCCTTTTGCTGCTTATTAAATTTGAACATTTAAAACAAAACGAACAAAACAAACTTTCCCCAAAGTTTATGCGTCTCCGATAAAACTCCACCCATGTCGTCTCGCATCACCAATTATAAAATTTTAATAACTCAGCTCTTTATGTCTTCTATCCTTAAACTGCTGCTAGTTTATGAATCTTACATTCCTGTTTGTAACCCATTCGAAAATAAAACCTAACTTCTATGCTAAACATTACCGTTGCACGACGAACAGAATCTTAGGTTACACGGGGCAAACAAACTAAATGTCAAGCTCATTTCGGAGATGACGATGATCGAAGCTAATCGAGTTTTAAGATCTATGCTGTGGAAGAGGAGGGGGTATTTTATGACGAATTTGTTTAAATAGAAGGAAAGCAATCAAAATTCGAGAACACAAAACAATCGAATTCGAAGTGGTCCAGTAGTAATCATTCGTTAAACACCGCGTAGGCGTATAGTTAAACTTCACCTTTCTATTCAGACACAGGATGTAAAATCACCACACACACAGAACGCATAAAACATGGAATGACGCAATTCAATCAAAATCATAAAACTACCAAGTTCGTGGCTCAACTCTTTTGTTTTTGGATTTTTTTTATTTCCCTCTTGGATTTTTTTCTTGTGTCGATTCCTTATCACTTGCTATTTCTTGTGTGTATTTAAGCGCCAAATTAACTCGATTGCAATTTTATTGGCTCTTCACATTCGAACAGTGACAGGGCAGAAAGTTTGAGGTGTTTGAGGGGTAAGGCGCGCTTCTTAATTAATTCGCCCAACAAATACGCGCGCACACAAACATACATTTAATAGCTTAGCAGAATATAATTAAAACAAACAGAAAAACGAATTCCGATTGGCACGTGGTAAGTTAGACGATCACAATCTCTTGCCCCTCTCGAATCGGCTTAACGACTCTTTTTAAAGTCGGCTATAACCGAATTCTCAAAAGAAACTGGAGGTTGAAGAAAAAAAAATTGTGTCTTGAATCAGCTCTTAATCTACTTGAGCACCTTAATTCACGTTTGCTATTCGAACAACTTGACTTGGCTTGGGTAAATGATAATACTCGTAGTACGACGAAAACACTACAGTAAACAATAACTTCGTCTGCGGGTATGGATTCAATTGAATTTGATTCTCTTCCCCCCCTCTTCTTACTTCTACTTCGCAGCACAACACACAAACACAATTGTAAATTTCCATTCAAATAAATCAAAAAAACAACATATTTTATTCCAGGTACTAGTTGTTCAATCACCATCACCATCAATACAAATTAAAGAGCCACCACCCAGTCCTGGAAGCCCAACAAACGAAACAATGTACGCTGCCGGCGGCGGCACTCAAATTTACCTTCAGGTAAGACTCACACTCAACTCACCATAATTCCTCCTCCTTTTCCGTTTTGCTCGCACAAAAATTCGCACATACAGAAAAAGAAGAATCCAAGTCAAATCCGAAAACCAACAGCAATTGTAGATCCAGGGAGACTTTTGAGCCAAAACATAAATCATACATAGGTGTCGGCGGCGATGACGGCGGTGGCGGCGGGAAAAAACTCGCAGTGGTGATGGTATTTCGCTGCTGCTGCTGCTGACCAATATTTTTTCGGGTGTCAAAAGATCTCTTAACATCTCATTAGTAAATCATTTCACTTTTCATCACTCCAGCTTCGGATTCAATTTGGCTTTTATTTGCAAGTGGAATAACCGGAATTCTCCTTTGACTTGCCTTTCCTCCTCTGACTGGCGGCTGGGCTATTGAATTGACTTTTCTGTCTCCTGCTCATTCTCATGTTGTATGTGCTTATCGGATTTTGTCTCTTGTTCCTGTGTGTGTGTTTTTTTTCGCCTACCCCCCTCATACATATCACCTTTAATTAATGTACATTTATTTGTAAAGTTTTTAACATAAAATTCCTTCCTTTTCCCACTCTTCCACCAATTCAGGGTCCACATCAGACAAGCACTTCTGTAACAGGTGGCACAAATGTGAACACACACAGTCCTAGCCCTGGACCCTACATCACACCGGACAACTATGGAATGTACACAACACGTCTCGCCACCGGACCAACATCGACATTCATCTCAGAGCCATATTATCGAGAGTATTTCGCCGCCGATGGACAGGGCTACGCACCCGCAACACGCACTGTTTATGGGGACAGTGATGGACCACAGCCTGGTACCACATACGAGGGACGCTTCACAACCGCACACACCAAGAATGGTACACCTGTCTATGCAAAAACTGTTACAGCGGCCGGCTTAACAGTGGATTTGCCAAGTCCCGATTCGGGAATCGGGGCCGATGCTATTACGCCGAGGGATCAAAATAATCTACAACAGGTGCGTGTGTTTTGAGAGTAGATTGTGCCCACCCACCCCCATTCATCCCCTCTGCATACTATCAATACAGAATGTATACAAGCAAACAAGCAATATTGTAGCTAACCAATTATCAATAAATATTCATTCCAAGCTTATTCGTGTTTGAATGATACTCGTAGAACCGAAAACCGAATTGAAATTAATCTTTGCACCGCTCATTTGTAGTTAATTTGCTTTGTTTCGTTTTTTGTGAATTGTGTGTGCCAATTTATGTGTGTCTTCTGCCACTGGCAGACCGACCGCCGCACCTTAAAAACGTCCAATTAGTTCAATTCTCTCCCTCATAGCTTGTAAATCTGTTTAGCATACTTTTTTACTCACTCCATTGCTGCTTTGAATAGAATTTTAATTGTTTCTTGTTTTGTTTTTCTTTTGACAGTCATTCGATTACACGGAACTATGCCAGCCCGGTACGCTCCTAGACAGCAGTGGTGCAATACCAGTTTCAGTTAGTAGCATGCAACGAACTGTTAGCATTCATGGTGGTCAAAACAGTCCAACCACATCTTTGAGCGGCACACCAGGTACCCCGGGAACGACACGAACAAGGCCATGGCATGATTTTGGACGACAAAGTGATGCGGATAAAATTCAAATACCAAAAATGTAAGTACACTCCAGGAAATTGATTTTTTCTCCATCCATCTATTGGAGCACGCTCTGCAGGAAGAACTAGGAGTTCGCTGATCAACTCTTTCACTTGTGGAGCTATGTGTGACAAATAGTGACGCAGCACTTCCTCAAGCACCACACAAAGCATCCTGTGTGCATCGGGTGGTGGACGGCGCTCCACAGACGACATATACAAAAGAGGCACTGCAATCCGTGATCTTAGCATTAGAGTGACACAAATGTAAAATGTCGTCTTCCTCGCGGTAACGCAGCCGGTTGGTGGGTCTCCTCCCGAGATTGGCAACGGTAGAACTGCGATCGCCTTTGCCATGCACTCGTCTCCTCATCTATCAGCTGGAAAGATAGACTCTCGATTTTTTTTTTTGTTTCTGCACTGCGCTGGCTTTTTTTCTGCCTTCCCTCTTGCAATTTGAAACTGATTTCCGGGACACAAATGACAGGCCAAGTTGTGGAGATAACGTGCATCCTACTTGTTTTGCAGTGGTCGGTGCGCCTCCGTCTACCTACTCGCGTCACATAAATTGAATTTCAGTCTCAGCTGCCTCTGCCCCATCGTTATCGGCTAAATACAATAAAAAAAAGATTTATACAACATGCGACATGTTAGCTGCATTATATTAATAATGTATACGCTCTTCGATCTCCTTCTGCCCTGACACTAATAATATTGCCAGGCGCCCCCCTCGCCCCTCATCAATCGATCGACGGGGCTTTCTAGTTTCTGGCATCATCATCCATCTGAGAGGTGCTCCGGTTTGCAGAAGAGGAAGCCACACCTTAACACGGCTGCGAACCGTTTCTAATCTATGCCTGGGAACGGACGGATTTTCGATCAATGAAGATCAATTATCGCCAACCTTGGCATTGGTAATGGCGCGGAATCTCCTCTCAAATCACACTTAATAAGTCATAATGCGCTGTTTAAGTGATGCCTCCGAAAGGAGGACGGTGATGAGACGCAAAACCGAAAACAATCGTCGCCGTCCAACCACTGGCGTGTACACACTTAATCACGTGCGGCAGTTGTGGCTGTGGCGGCGGCGCTCATTTTGTGCGATCGTAAACTTGATGTATAAATTACCAATAATATTCGAGACGAAAGCGCATGCGCGGTTCCACTAGCAGGCGCGCCACCACCACTCCAGCCAACCAGTCCCCCCATAGAACTGTCTAAAAATGTCTGCTGTTTGTCTACCTGTCTGTGCATACCTATAGCATAGAGTACGTCTGTGCCAAGACGATATCGCGCGGGACACGCATGGCGAGTGAAATTGAAGAAAAACAATATTTTTTTTCAAGTCCGATTTGTTTGTGTTTTTCTTATATGGCGCGTGCAAACGGCGTTGCCGTGCATACGAGAGAAGAGCGCACCAAAAACAAAATGCGCACAGACACACACTTCGGGCCGTAAATGTGGCAGCACAAGAGTCAATCAATTATGGGGAATCAATTGAGTTGAGGCGGGTGCACAGAGCCGTAAATCTCAAGTGAAACACGAGACTTCAGCTGAAGTGTGATATATGGGCTTTACGACCGAGGCAAACTACTTGCAGTGCGTAGCTCAATGAAGCATGCCACCTCTCCACCAATGACGCACACGACATGATCTGCAATGCCACAAATTAGAACTCTCTCAACTCGAGGCTTTGCTCGGGTGGCGTTGAATATAATTTGCTTATGTTCGAGAGACGTAGACTGCGGGAGGTGATATTAATGTTGTCAGTGCCTTTTAGTGACAGCGGGCAGCATTGAACCCACGTATGGGGGCTGATTTGCTGCGATTTCCGGAATATTCAAGGAATTCACGGAATCTGAACGTTCGAACACAGGTGCCTCACAAGGTCGCTGCGCAGTGGATAACTGTCTGCAAGATGTAATCTTGTTCGACTGACCTTTGGTCGTAAATGGTTTTTGTTGCAGATTTGACCTTCGTCGCCATACCATTTCTTTCCAACAATTTGCTATTTATTGAGTAAGTTGTTGACTGCAACACAATCGGAGATTAATTGATTAATTTCAGTGACGTCAAGTCTGTCAAGGAGACACACCCGCCTTTCTCTTAACAATTGCAAACACATAGTTCCACAAAGGTGTTACAATTCCCCCATGTGAACATGGGCGGCACATGTAAGTCCAATTCTCGATAATTCATCGAAATTATGACACTTATGGTCACGGTCGTGTATCGCACTCTCGGCCGCCACAGATTATAATCACCATCAGCGCCGAATGCTGATTAGCCAAAACTGTATGCAATAATCGTTCGTTTTGCGAGAAAGCCCACTCGATTTCCGAATTTTGTTCCGCAATTATTAGACTTACGACCATCATTCCATAAACTGACATTTTTTATGCCTCTCACTAAAGTTGTTCCGTGTTTTCTGTTTTTGTTTCTTTGCAGATTCGTAAATGTAGGATTTAGATACCATCTAGAGAGTCCAATTAGTTCGTCACAACGAAGGGAAGACGACCGAATAACGTACATCAACAAGGGACAATTCTACGGCATCACATTGGAGTACATTCCCGATCCAGATAAACCCATCAAGAATACAACAGTTAAGGTGAGTGCTGCTCAAATTTGTCATAGAATTTGTTCGGACTTAAATCTGCATGCGATTCGCCACACACATGCGCACCTCTCGGTATGCATGAGAATGTGAACGTTCCTTAGGGATATTCCGCATTGAAATGTCTCATCAATCACCTCCGTCCCAAATTTGCATATAAACGATACGTTGTGTGCTGTTTCGTATTGCGCGCAGATGCTCTAAAACAAACAGAAACCAAAAGATTTGCCCATAGCCGGTAACCCTTGCCATGCCTCACTATAATCATTCATCATTATCCGGCGAGATACCCGAAACGCACAGACAGTGGTCGGGAATATGTTGAATCATTCTTTGCTGTGATGAATCGTTTGCATAATCAAAGAAGACAAAACGCACTTATCATCGTCACAAGATCATCAACGTCATTCTTCTTTCGCCGATCCCGCTCTCGTTGCTAGCCGGGAGGTATATTGGCAGAAGGAAATGCGTGATTACCCCTCAGGAAATGTTTGCTTCTTCCTTCCGGGTTGGAATTCAACTCCTTTCTCTCCTGTTTGTGTACAAGGCTGTCATGTAATTCGACTCACCCTCAATTCCGACGCATCCGACAACGGCAACGACACAGGAGAACCAGAGCACAGAGGAAGGATTCGTTAAAGGATTCGTTTGATTGTTTCTCGATTTGTAGTGCTCCCGTTTCAGTGGCATCTCTTGTGACTGTTGAGTGATGATGAACGATGAAAGATAAGATGATGAGGAGAAAAAAACTCTGTTCTCAATTGTTTCTTGTATCATTTCCTTCCTCGTCTTCTATTTGGATAACCATCTATCTTCGGGGCTGTTGATGATGGGGTATCCTTAGGGCTGATCGCACAAATCTGCATTGCTATGCAAATTAATTTCCGATTTTATAATCATTTCGACAAATATGTTTACTTTTGCTATTTTTACATTCAAATGAATAAATTTGAGAAGAGCCTTGGGCGAGGGACCTTGGGAAATTTCTGCTTTTCTGTGGATGCTAGAGAGATGCGAAGATAAGGACATTTTGTGGGAACCTCGTTACTTGTTTGTTACGTTTGCATCCTCGTCTAACGATTTGAAGGAACAGCATTCGTAATGGTATGTGCGATTCTGTCGGCCGCTATGAAATCTGTTAAGCTCAAGAGGTAGCTCATGTCAAACAAAAGAGCTGGACAGCGAACTTTAGTTCGACTTGAACTTGAAGTTAATTTCCGCAGTTGTGTCATTTAATACGACTCATCTTGCGAATTCGCGTTGTTGGATGCGACAACATTTTCAAAGAATTTCGTTTCCCTCAGTAAGAGAAATACATTTAAAGCGCACACTTTGAGAAGAATCTTTGTGGCCGAAAGTGTAAATAGTCACCCTCTTATCTTTCAATGATTTAAAATGCCCTTTTCTTTATCTTGTCGGTTTTTTTATTAGGCATTCTTTAACACAGCCATTTTATAAAACCCGAAATTCCACCTACACCTTTCCACAACTGACCATGTTGTGCTCAATTAACCCACAACACTTTTCATTCATTCAGCTTTCAACTCATTCAGAACGTACGTAATCTTATAAACGACCAGTGAATTAAGGCCACTCAAGGAAGTCTCTTAGCGAATAACACACGCAAAGAGCAAAAAGAAAAGAAACATCAAAATGACACTCATCCGATAGCCACATACAAAGATCTAATAAAAACCGCAGTAACTCTTTCAGTCGTGAGTGTTGCAAATGCATACCTCTAGTCCATAAAAAGACAGCTTGGGTAAGAAAATGCCCACAAAGCGACGCAGTTCAAATGACCATTTCGACATAAATTCTCATGAAGACGACTTAGCTCGACGAAAATATGACAAACAGTCGCATAATGGCTGCAATAAGACCGCACAACACTTACAATTAACTCGTCGCTTGTTCGCGTCTTGCAAGACCCCACCACTTGAACGCCAGCAGGCACAAACGTCATAAAAACAAAAACAAAAAACATTTTTAATTACCGAAAACTATAAAACAGTTGCCGTGCCATAAGTTATGTCTAGCCAAAGAACAAGGCACACAGACTGGTCACAGCCTATTCAGAGAACCGCGCCAACCGTACCACCGGGAAACCGAGTTACGCTTTTATTTATTGATCGTCAAGAGGGAACCATATTCTGACACTCTGACTGCTTTATGGTCCAACGCCCTTTGCGCGTGAATCTCTCGGCAAAAGCCAACTGCAGCACGGAAGAGGATCGAAGGTATCCTTTTCCTTAAAGTCTTTTTTTTTTGCATTTATTCAGTTTTCTTCGCGCGTCTTTTATGCAAAGCGGTCCATTCCAAAGGGTCCATGACATCATCTTCCGGGGATGATCGACGGTAAAAAAAAAAAACCGAGAGAGGATGTGCCGAGGTTGATGATCCTTTGTTCGGAGCTGTGTAGAAGGCGCATCCGAAAACAAATATAAATTAATCTTGACACAGTTTCTGGATCATAGGGTAATTAATTGGATTTTTATGTTAACAAGGTTCCTCGCCAGGGGAAAGAATACAGGGGGAGAGCTGACAGAAAAGATATCCATGCTGGGGCGAGAAAAACGAAAAGAAAGTACTACTGGTTAATTTTTTTCCTCCGCTCTTCTTTCCAAAGAATCTCATAGACATGATCGAGAGGCGTATGCTACACTTTTTTCCTCACGGCCCAGTGTGATACCACAGTTGAACTGTTGCTCCTCAGAGACTTGGCTCCTCTCAGCAGCGGCAGGTTTCTGCTGGTGCACTGCTGTGCCGTGCCAAACGCGCCAGCGACAGAGAAATGATGCGAAAAGATGTACGGCTATACCGAAACGCAAGAAATGAGTTTACATGTTAACAAGGTGTTCCGATGCCATGCCGATATAAATCTTAATTAAAATTGCAAAGCGTAACAGCGCAGCACCAGACCAAATACTGTCTCTTGGCTATGTGTGAGCTGATCTATTGCTCTAAAAAGTGCTAGCGGGGGGGCGCGTTGCACGCCGCATGCTGCACTGAGGCTGACAGTGGCGAACACTGGAGAAATTATAAATGCACAGCATTCCTTTTGTTCCTATAAGACGATCATCCATCCATCCATGGGGGCTGGATCCATTGCGTTTTTAAAATGGTCAACGATAACCGTTAAAGGTTGTTACCAGCAGCTGTTGATGGCCAATGATGGAGAAAATGAAAGAGCGCGGCATGACTTAGAAATCGAGCGAAATGGCGGGGCACACGGTAAAGAAAAACAGAAAAACTCGCCTCAAATTAACTCTGATGGATACGCGGAATTCAGCCGCGTATGGGAGGAGACAATTTAGTTTAGTCAGGATGAAAAATTGACATAGACAACGCTTTTATCTCAAGCATACCGAATGGGACGTCTTATCAACTCATTTCTCAGCAAACAGGACCCCCACGTTGGGACTTATTGCTTCCTCCGCCGCAAGCGAGCATCTGCATCTGTTTATCAGCACTTGGCAGTTTCTCTCATCGAAAATGCATAAACTGACTAAACGTATTGGCAACTAACGTCTGTGACAACCAAGGGAAAGAAGTGCCGCGCACTTTCTCACTCCATTCCCACTCAGTTTCTTCCTATTTGGCTTCCTGTTGGCTTTCCCAATCTTCCTTTCTTGATGCCGCCATTGCCACAACTAATAATTTCAATTGCGACGAATAGCTTAACAAGTCGGAAAATCGCATCACTTTGCACAACTTGACGCATTCCTCGGCACCTTCGAATCAAACCAGATCCCCCAGATATTTCTCATGCCATCTGCACACACTCACATCCGCTCGTACACGAGTTCCTCTCGCAATCAAATGCGTTATGAATGATTGCAATTACCCACCGCTGCTGTGCCATAGTCCAAGAGTTCGCTGCA